>CM059561.1:21529676-22823454 GCA_030386875.1 Morinoia aosen
CCAGAATATTGCATAACGTCTGAAAAATTTTTGTTCTCGAGTTACAATATATGTTTTTATTCAAATATGTGAATATTTGTGTCATGTCCGCATCTAAGGGAGTTGCATAGCAAATATGAAAATATTAATATTGCGAATATGAGAATATTAATATTGCGAATATGAGAATATTAATATTGCGAATATCAGATTATTAATTTGGTGAATATGAGAATATTAATATGGCGAACATGAGAAAATTTATATAGCGAAGCGAATATGATCACAGAAATAGAGCGGATACGAGAACATCAATATAGCAAATATGAGAGCACTAATATAGTATATATGAGAATATGAATATAGCGAATTTGAGAACATTAATACAGCGAACATGAGAACCTTAATAAATAAAATATGAGAATATTAATATTGTGAATATGAAATTAGTAATTTGGGCTTTATGGGAATAAAAATAATGCGACTTTGAAAACATTAATGCAGCGAATATGAGACAACACACCAACACCACAACACAACACACCAACCCGACACGGAAACACAACACAACACGACACAATAGTCCAACCCAACAAAATAACACACCAACACACAACACAACAACACAACACAATTCTACACAGAATTATTTCCCAGGAAATTATCCCCAGTTTTCCAAAACTTTCTTGCGGATCCCAGAGACATATTTACGTGCTAGGACGCACATATCACTAACAAACATGTACTACATGTACGACTATACATGGATGTATATACACGTATATATATATCTACATACATATATCTTTACCCATTCATATAAACATATATGTCTATACCCATATATTTATACACATATGTCTACACACGAATGTCTACACAAGTATATATACTCCCGTACATCTATACACGTGCGTTCACACCCGTATAGCTACACACGTACATCTACACACACGTCTACACACACATATCAACACACACGTCTACACACACATATCAACACACACATATGTGTCGTGGCACACACACACAGGAGCGCGACACAGCTAATCTGCAACACACAAGTCACACATACGGCGGCTTTCACCTCCCGGACAAGGTGTGATTCCGGTCCGCTTTTGTGGCTTTATGGAGCGTGAACTCGGCCGTGCAGCCCGCTCCGGTGGGTTGGTTCTGCCGGGTGTGGGGTTGTGGGCTGGTTTTGCCACGAGGTGGGATTTTGCCGTATTTAATTTAACTTTGTGTTCTTTTACCATATTTAATTTTATTTTGTGTTATTTTACCATGTGGTGTGATTTTGCCGTGTGCGGGGATTTTACCACTTGGGCTTTCAATCATGTGGGGTGATTTTAGTGTGTGTGATTTTGCTATGTGGTCATGTGGGGTGATTTTACGTGAAGTTTGGGGGTAATTTTACATGTTTTGGGGGAGGGGGGGGGGGTTGGATTTTACGCGTGGTTTGAATGATTTTGGGTAAATCATTTTGGAAGTTTGTTCTATCGTACGCAAGTAGGAGTTGTGCACCGTACAAGCATTTTAGGAGGTATGTTAGTACGGTATATCTCGTGAGCCAATGAATGGCGCGCTGTATTGTACATTTGTTTTGTTTGTGTTTTGTCTATATACCGTGGCTTGATGCTGAGCTGTTTCTGTGGCTCGAAATACAAGATATTTTTTGAATTTTCTGCATAGATTTTTCATCAACTCTATTCCATAAGATTTTTTGAAAATAGCACCGTTTTCAGGTAACTTCTACCAAACTTAAACAACACAATTCCTCAAAATTTACATGATAATAAACGTTTTTTTAATTTGAATTTTATCCAAATTTAAGCAACACAATACCTTAACATTTACGGGATAATTAAACGGTTTTTAATGTGAATTCGATCCAATTTTAAACAAAACAATTCCATAAAATTCACAAGATAATAAACGGTTTTTTAAGATAACGTTTATCTCATCGTTTCCAGAATCCCGTGCGATATCGTAATTTCAACCAACGCCGGGCAGGTTGCGCGCAAAAGTAAGCCAGGAAGTAAGGGCCACCTAAACAGTTGGTTTAGACAGTCTTTGATCTTCTATTAAAAAGAGATTATTTTTACGCTCCAAGGAACATCTTTAGATCGCGTCATGGGAAAATCCTTTCCCCAAATCCAATAAATAGAAGTCAACTCATGTTATGGGAGATACCAGCAACTATGACAACAGCAATAACAAGATATACAACTTCCGTTCACGTTCATTCATTCAACGTTCATGTTTTTTTGAAGCTACTTGAAAAAAAAAATTTCGCACAATTTTTGTGCATAACTTTCAGGTTGTGTATAGATTTAAATACTTCTCATTTAAATTGTTTGTGAATTGAAGCAATATTGGAAAAGTATATAAAGGTCTTAAAAATTATGTTGAAGTGAAATCACTATTTTGCGTATATTGACTCGAAATATTTTCAAAATTATGAATTAATAAATATATATAAAGAATGGTGAATAACACGATATCATTGTCTTCTAAAGTAAATATCTCATTCCCATATATATTTTATATGTTAAACATATTAAAGGAAAAAATTCGGAAATATGTATTTGTAAAATTAAATAATTTGTGAATTATACATGTATAAAGAATGGTTAATAACATTATAACAGTGCTTTTTGATATATATTATAATTTATACATATAATAAATATATTATATTATAAAATTGTACTAATGTATATATATATATGTATATATATATATAAGATAGTGCATATATAAATATTATTTATATCTATATAAGTATGATAAATTAAAAATCAATTATGAGTGTGTATATATATATGTATGCGTGTGTATATGGAAGCAATTCGAGGCTGACGTATAATTCCAATTCCAAATGACGTATAATTCCAATTCCAGATGACGTATAATTCCAATTCCAAATGACGTATAATTCCAATTCCAGATGACGTATAATTCCAATTCCAAATGACGTATAATTCCAATTCCAAATGACGTATAATTCCAATTCCAAATGACGTATAATTCTATTTCCAAATGACGTATAATTCCAATTCCAAATGACGTATAATTCCAATTCCAAATGACGTAGAATTCCAATTCCAAATGACGTATAATTTCAATTCCAAATGACGTATAATTCCAATTCCAGATGACGTATAATTCCAATTCCAAATGACGTATAATTCTATTTCCAAATAACGTATAATTCCAAATTCCAAATGACGTATAATTCCAATTCCAAATGACGTATAATTCCAATTCCAAATGACGTATAATTCCAATTCCAAATGACGTATAATTCCAATTCCAAATGACGTAGAATTCCAATTCCAAATGACGTATAATTTCAATTCCAAATGACGTATAATTCCAATTCCAGATGACGTATAATTCCAATTCCAAATGACGTATAATTCTATTTCCAAATAACGTATAATTCCAAATTCCAAATGACGTATAATTCCAATTCCAAATGACGTATAATTCCAATTCCAAATGACGTATAATTCCAATTCCAAATGACGTATAATTCCAATTCCAAATAACGTATAATTCCAATTCCAAATAACGTATAATTCCAATTCCAATTGACGTATAATTCCAATTCCAAATGACGTATAATTCTATTTCCAAATAACGTATAATTCCAATTCCAAATAACGTATAATTCCAATTCCAAATGACGTATAATTCCAATTCAAAATGACGTATAATTCCAATTCCAAATGACGTATAACTCCAATACAACACCCGCGCATTAACTTGACCACACCGAACACACCGCTAAAAAAACGCACCTCCCGATAATCATCAGTCTCCAGATAATCATCATCTCGATAATCAGATAATCATCAGTCCAATTCCTCCAACAAAGAACGAAAACAGAAAAAGTTGCAATGAATAGCTAGGTACGATTCGCAAAAATTAGAACATATTTTTCGCGACATGGAGATGACCTATAAAGCAGCTGGTAATTCATGTATCGCCAACTAACATTCTGTATGTGTCTTGGTACTGGTGGCATACGCGTACTGTGATATATGTGTGTTTAGTGTCCGACTTAGTGGTTAAAAGTAGATTTATTTTCTTTCTATACGAAAAATTTATTTTCTTTTTTTTTCGAAAAAATTATTATCTTTTTTTTCGAGAAATTAATTTTATTTATTTTCGAAAAATTTACTTTCTGTATTTTCGAAAAATTAATTTTATTTTTTTCGGAAAATTTATTTTCTTTATTTTCGAAAAATTTATTTTCTTTATTTTCGAAAAATTAATTTTTTTTTTTCGAAAATTTATTTTTTTTTTCGAAAAATTTATTTCTTTTTTTTCGAAAAATTTACCTTCTTTATTTTTGAAAAATGAATTTTATTTTATTTTTTTAAATTTATTTTCGGCAAGATAAATACACAGGTCTAGCATTCTTTTTTATAACATCATTTGATTCGAACAGTATGCACCACATTTACACAACTTACGCAATATTTATACAGTATGATGCATTTCAATAGGTATGCACCACATTCAAACATTATGCTACTTGTCTCTCAAAACTTCCCTTCATATTTTCGCAACAACATGAGAATATTGAAATGTTCATAGTGTTCGTACATAAGAAAACATAAAACGTACAAGCTTTCGATAGGCATAGCTCTGTTGTCAACTAGATACAACAAATAGCAAACAAAAACCTTCGTTGTTTAATTCTTACAAAACTTTAATTCTTATTCATTCATGCACACATACACAAATTCGTCTTGTTATGTGTATCAATAGAATAATTTTATGTATGTGATGTATGGGTTCAAATATAATACACGAAAATAGCATAATTGAACACAATTTACTGTGTGTATCTTTTTTTTTTATTTCATCAACACTCCAAGCAACACTCCCATCAACACTCCCATCAACACTCCCATCAACACTCCCATCAACACTCCCATCAACACTCCCATCAACACTCCCATCAACACTCCCATCAACACTCCCATCAACACTCCCATCAACACTCCCATCAACACTCCCATCAACACTCCCATCAACACTCCCATTAACACTCCCATCAACACTCCCATCAACACTCCCATCAACACTCCCATCAACACTCCCATCAACACTCCCATCAACACTCCCATCAACACTCCCATCAACACTCTCATCAACACTCCCATCAACACTCCCATCAACACTCCCATCAACACTCCCATCAACACTCCCATCAACACTCTCATCAACACTCCCATCAACACTCCCATCAACACTCCCATCAACACTCTCATCAACACTCCCATCAACACTCCCATCAACACTCCCATCAACACTCCCATCAACACTCCCATCAACACTCCCATCAACACTCCCATCAACACTCCCATCAACACTCCCATCAACACTCCCATCAACACTCCCATCAACACTCCCATCAACACTCCCATCAACACTCTCATCAACACTCCCATCAACACTTCCATCAACACTCCCATCAACACTATCATCAACACTATCATCAACACTCCCATCAACACTCCCATCATCACTCCCATCAACATTCCCATCAACACTCTCATCAACACTCCCATCAACACTCCCATCAACACTCCCATCAACACTCCCATCAACACTCCCATCAACACTCTCATCAACACTCCCATCAACACTCCCATCAACACTCCCATCAACACTCTCATCAACACTCTCATCAACACTCCCATCAACACTCCCATCAACACTCCCATCAACACTCCCATCAACACTCTCATCAACACTCTCATCAACACTCCCATCAACACTCCCATCAACACTCCCATCAACACTATCATCAACACTATCATCAACACTCCCATCAACACTCCCATCATCACTCCCATCAACATTCCCATCAACACTCTCATCAACACTCCCATCAACACTCCCATCAACACTCCCATCAACACTCCCATCAACACTCCCATCAACACTCTCATCAACACTCCCATCAACACTCCCATCAACACTCCCATCAACACTCTCATCAACACTCTCATCAACACTCCCATCAACACTCCCATCAACACTCCCATCAACACTCCCATCAACACTCTCATCAACACTCTCATCAACACTCCCATCAACACTCCCATCAACACTCCCATCAACACTCCCATCAACACTCTCATCAACACTCCCATCAACACTCCCATCAACACTCCCATCAACACTCCCATCAACACTCCCAACAACACTAATACCATCAAAACTGCTATCAACACTTTCACCCCCTCACCACCTTCCAACCCCCATTTTTCAAACCCTACCCCTTCTAACACCCTTCTTCCTTCCCCCATTCTTCAACACCCCCCCCATATTTTAAAACCCCCTCCCCACTCTCATTTCCCATTTTCAACATCCGCTTCTCCCCCTCCCCTATTTTTCAACACCCCGTGCAATATTTTCGAAACCTCCTCTCCTCCCGATTTTCATCACCCCCCTCCTTTCACCATTACTAAAACTTCTCCACCTCCCCACCCCTATTTTTCCACACCCTTCCCCCATTTCTCAACACCCCCTCTTCCAATTTAGAACCCTCCTCTCCCACATTTTCAGCACCTCCACTCCCATTTTTTACCCTCCCCTTCACCCCTCCCCCATTTTTAACACCCTTTCTCCCCTCCCCCGTTTTCAACACCCCTTCACCCCTTCCCCATTTACAACATCCCCTCCCCTCCCCCATTTTCAACACCCCCTCCCCTCCCCCATTTTCAACACGCCACACTTCAGGGCACCCGGAAGCAGCCAGGCCCGTGGCGGCGCAGCGGCGACTGCCGCGAACTGCCGAGACAAAAGCCGAGCTTGTCACTCCTTTGTGTGGAGCTGAGGGTTGATTTTGCGATATTCTTACTCCACACAGACCTTGTGAGGCAGGTAATTGTAAAACCTGGCTTTATAATTCTTAATTGATTCGTGCAAATTGAGTACGCTATTAAATGCTCGTTAGTTGAACTGTTCGTAAATGGGTTTTCTTTTAAAGTGCGGCAGAAACCGTCACTGTCGATTAATTCTTGTTTAAATTAGACTACGCTAGTAGTAGTAGTGGTTTTAATATTAATCGCAGCATTAGAAGCAGCTATTAACGATAGTTCTACCATACAAATCTGTCGAAAAAGTACAATAATATCAGAGTCACCATCATCAGTAATTATGCCAACAAAACTTGTAATACTACCTGCCTCCGTAACAGCAACAACACCAGCAAGAGCTCTAGCAATGTTACAAATGATAACATGGGCAGCATTCACCCTATTATCAGCATTCATGCTACATGTAATGTTAGACTACCATTCGCATGATCATCAGCATAGCTTTCAATGTGGGTTGAAAAATGTTATATGTGCTAGAAATAAATATCCTGTCATAGCACTTTAATTTTCCACAGAAAGTTGTACACGAAGAATGCAAAAATATACTGGCTCTCAAAAAAATCATTTTAAATTTCAATCGATTTCAATATAAACCAATTTAAATCGGTTTCAATTCATTTAAACCAAATTAAATCATTTTCAATTCATTTAAACCAAGTTAAATAAATCAATTTAAATAAATTTAAACCATTTTAAGCCTATCAATTAAAATCAATTTAAACCAAGTTAAATAAATCAATTTAAATAAATTTAAACCATTTCAAACCAATCAATTAAAATCAATAAGAACCAATTCCAAGTCAAACCAATTTCAATTGGCTTATGTACGAACACGGCTCACCAAATCCAAAACAACCATTAAACCTCAAAACAGCCGCTTGGAAAAAAGACACAACTTAAACCCACGCTTCCGTAGGGTCAACCCTGGCCCGAACTTCTTACAGTTCTCAAGCATTGTGACTCGAGTCATTAATCTTGGCGCGATTACTTGCGTGGGGCGCCTTTACAAAGGCACAATTGTCCTCGAAACTCTTTGAGGCATCGTGACGAGTCAGAAAGTCCACGGCGGCAGTGTGCCTTGATTCGCGACCGCTTCCGTTTTCGGGGTGGGCACAATGACGTGTGTTGTAATGCCTTCTTTTACTTATAATGACGCGTGTTATAGTGGCATCTTTTGCCTATAAAGACATGTGTTATACTGGCGTCTCTTGCTTGTAATGAAGAGTGTTATGCAGCCTTCTTTTGCTTATAATAACGAGTGTTATAGTGACTTCTTTGGCTTATAAGGACGGGTGTTGTAATGCATTCTTTTACTTATAATGAAGCATGTTATAGTAATATCTTTTGCCTATAATGACGTGTGTCACACTGCCTTCTTTTGCTTGTAATGGCGTCTTTTGCCTATAACGACGTGTGTCACACTGCCTTCTTTCGCCCATAACGACGCGTGTTATACTGCCTTCTTTTGCCTATAGCGACGTGTGTCCCACTGCCTTCTTTTGCCTATAGCGACGTGTGTTCCACTGCCTTCTTTTGCCTATAATGACGTATATAATAATGGTGTCTTTTGCAGGCAGCAGGCACAAACGTTCACACCAAATGCCCACACACACAAACTGTGACAAATCGCTCTGGTTCTCTCAGACAAATTACACGGAGAGGCTTTGTGGCAGCAGCAGTTCTCTTACAAAAGGCAAACCAGTGCGTCTTGGTGCAACCCTTTGCGGTGTGTGTGTGTGTGTGTGTGAGTGAATGTGCATGGTTGTGTGTTCTCATGCATGTGTTGATATGGGTGTGTTCCCGCGTGTGTGTGTTCCCGTGGATGTGTAAAACTGTGTATGTGTGTTAACGTAGGTGTGTGTATATGGAGGTCTACACGCCTTAAAATATCTTGTGAAATCGTATCTAAAATTACGACGAAAGATCACTTTATAGTCTAAAAAATAGGTTGAATGAGAAATATGGCATTTAACAATATTTCAAATAATGAAAAGAACCAACTAACTAACTTTTAGCCCAATTTTATCGCTCGCAAGAGTAATGGAATAATGCCTCAAAGTCGAGTAGTTACGTCCGTCATTATAAGTACTGCTACCAAGATAGTTAGTTCCATGAACAACTTTACTTTACACTTACTCATGTGTAGGTAATTACACCCACACCAGTACTTGTTCTAGTATATACACTTGCACTAATATATGCACTAATACTACTTGCACTAATGTAAAAACTAGTATTCGCACTAGTGCTTGTACTAGAACTTGCACTAGTACTAGCACTAGAACTCACACTACATAGTACTTGCACTAGTACCCACACTAGCATTCACGTTAGTATTTTCACTAGTATTCACACTAGTATTTTCATTAGTACTTTCACCAGCACTCCCAGAACCCCCCAATAAAACAATAATTACCCCAAAACAACCCCAACCTACACAGATCCCTTTCCCTTACCTCACATTCCAGCGTAGGACGCGATCCCATATTTAAGGGATCGGAACGCCCAAAACTGCAGCTCGAAGTGCTCGAGTATAAGTGTTTGGATCCTCCATGTGTCGGTGCTGTGGTATAAGTGGTGTGCTGACCGTGCCGACGAATACATTATTGAGATAAAGTCAGCAATGGTCAGCACTTGAGTTTTTACACAGCTTAGTCTGCTTAGTAAGGTGTGACCGTCACTTGGTGTGATGCACGTAGAGGAAACAAGGTAGTGTTTCAAACCAGTTTTTTTTTCGTTGACGGTATGGTTTTGCGGACGTCACGGCAACGAACCAATAGCAGCTCTCATATTGCATCTGGTAGCACTGCTACCCCCAAATCTGGCTCCACTATTGGCCTAACGACATGGCGTTTTGGTGACGTCATAAAGTTTGCTCGAAATAAAGCCTTTCTATTGGCTAGCCGAACACGAGGAATTGTATTTTCTCCCATAGAAATGACCCTACCTTGTTTTTTCTACCGTGGTGTGGTGTGACCGCTGCTTATGGAGCTCCCTACGCTCCCTGAGGAGGCCTCATTACCATAGGGCCCATATGGAGCTGCCTGCCCTCCCTGAGGAGGCCTCATTACCATAAGCTCCATATGTAACAAGCCTCAGCACTGGCCGCTATTTGCACTGACCAGCTTCTTTTTCTTCTTCGGTACTCGAAGAAGCGACCGAAAGTCTTCTCGACCGCTCTTCTCAAATGCCCAGGTCTTCTTCTCTTAGATAGGGTTGGTTTTGGATAGACGAATATGAGTTCACAGAGATAGGGTTGGTTTTGGATAGACGAATATGAGTTCACATAGATAGGGTTGGTTTTGGATAGACGAATATGAGTTCACAGAGATAGGGTTGGTTTTGGATAGGGGAACATGAGTTCACAGAGATAGGGTTGGTTTTGGATAGACGAATATGAGTTCACAGAGATAGGGTTGGTTTTGGATAGGGGAACATGAGTTCACAGAGATAGGGTTGGTTTTGGATAGACGAATATGAGTTCACATAGATAGGGTTGGTTTTGGATAGACGAATATGAGTTCACAGAGATAGGGTTGGTTTTGGATAGGGGAACATGAGTTCACAGAGATAGGGTTGGTTTTGGATAAGGGAATATGAGTTCACAGAGATAGGGTTGGTTTTGGATAGGGGAACATGAGTTCACAGAGATAGGGTTGGTTTTGGATAGGGGAACATGAGTTCACAGAGATAGGGTTGGTTTTGGATAAGGGAATATGAGTTCACAGAGATAGGGTTGGTTTTGGATAAGGGAATATGAGTTCACAGAGATAGGGTTGATTTTGGATAGGGGAACATGAGTTCACAGAGATAGGGTTGGTTTTGGATAAGGGAATATGAGTTCACAGAGATAGGGTTGGTTTTGGATAGGGGAACATGAGTTCACAGAGATAGGGTTGGTTTTGGATAAGGGAATATGAGTTCACAGAGATAGGGTTGATTTTGGATAGGGGAACATGAGTTCACAGAGATAGGGTTGGTTTTGGATAAGGGAATATGAGTTCACAGAGATAGGGTTGATTTTGGATAGGGGAACATGAGTTCACAGAGATAGGGTTGGTTTTGGATAGGGGAACATGAGTTCACAGAGATAGGGTTGGTTTTGGATAGACGAATATGAGTTCACAGAGATAGGGTTGGTTTTGGATAGGGGAACATGAGTTCACAGAGATAGGGTTGGTTTTGGATAGACGAATATGAGTTCACATAGATAGGGTTGGTTTTGGATAGACGAATATGAGTTCACAGAGATAGGGTTGGTTTTGGATAGGGGAACATGAGTTCACAGAGATAGGGTTGGTTTTGGATAAGGGAATATGAGTTCACAGAGATAGGGTTGGTTTTGGATAGGGGAACATGAGTTCACAGAGATAGGGTTGGTTTTGGATAGGGGAACATGAGTTCACAGAGATAGGGTTGGTTTTGGATAAGGGAATATGAGTTCACAGAGATAGGGTTGGTTTTGGATAAGGGAATATGAGTTCACAGAGATAGGGTTGATTTTGGATAGGGGAACATGAGTTCACAGAGATAGGGTTGGTTTTGGATAAGGGAATATGAGTTCACAGAGATAGGGTTGGTTTTGGATAGGGGAACATGAGTTCACAGAGATAGGGTTGGTTTTGGATAAGGGAATATGAGTTCACAGAGATAGGGTTGGTTTTGGATAAGGGAATATGAGTTCACAGAGATAGGGTTGGTTTTGGATAAGGGAATATGAGTTCACAGAGATAGGGTTGGTTTTGGATAAGGGAATATGAGTTCACAGAGATAGGGTTGATTTTGGATAGGGGAACATAAGTTCACAGAGATAGGGTTGGTTTTGGATAGGGGAATATGAGTTCACAGAGATAGGGTTGGTTTTGAATAGGGGAATATGAGTTCACAGAGATAGGGTTGGTTTTGGATTGGAGCAATTGAGGTTTGCTCAAATACGGTTAGTTTTTGATTGGAGAATTTAAGTATCATCGAGATAAGGTTGGTTTTTACGAGGATAGCTTAAATATCATAGAGCGAGGGTTGGTTTTTGATCACAGAATGTAAGATTTGCTGAGATAGGGTTGGCTTTTGTTTGGAGAATATGGGGTTCGCAGATATCTAAAATTTAGATATTACAGAGATATGGTTGGTTTTAACTATAATTTAGAGATCACAGAGATAGGATTAGTTTTAACTATAATTTAGAGATCACAGAGGTAAATTTAGCAAATATTAGGAAATTTTAAAGATATGAAAAACACTTTTAATTTTCTGATTCACTACTAGTGTTCACTCCATTTTTCAGATAATTAAATAATAACTAACAAAACAAAATAACTATAAAACATCAAATAACTATAAAATGCAAAAGGCAGAAACGATAATGATAACATGAGTTTATACGATGCTGAAAATGACGAAAGAATGACCGAGCAACAATGATGATGACGGATAAAATGATAATGACGAAGGTAAAGACATTAATATTGATAGCAATTGCAATAGTGATAACAATATGTCAAGGACAACAATCATAGGGACAAAATTGTAAAACCAGTTACAAGAGCAAAGCCACATCACGTTGGTAACACCAACAAACACAACCACATCACGTTCATAACACCAACACACACAACCACATCACGTGGATAACACCAACATACACAACCACATCACGTGGGTAACACCAACCCACAAAACCACATCACGTGGGTAACACCAACCCACAAAACCTGCATAGCAAGTGTGACCAACCCACCTCTCTCCATATAGGTCGACATGACTGGATCACGCGTCTCTTGACCAAGATTATGATGACCAGTATAGGCCTCGGTAAATAGAGCCTTCTGAGTCTTGAGGATGCTTGAGAGTGAGCAGCCACAATACTCTCAAACCTGCCCATCTGTACCTATGGTACCAGCTGTACCAATTGTGTCTTAATGGTACGTTTGACACCGGTGTACCGATGATGTCTTAATGGTACGTGTGACACCGGTGTACCGATGGTGTCTTAATGGTACATTTGACACCGGTGTACCGATGGTGTCTTAATGGGACGTTTGACACCGGTGTACCGATGGTGTCTTAAAGGTACGTTTGACACCGGTGTACCGATGATGTCTTAATGGTACGTTTGACACCGGTGTACCGATGGTGTCTTAATGGTACGTTTCACACCGATGTACCGATGGTGTCTTAATGGTACGTTTGACACCGGTGTACCGATAGTGTCTTAATGGTACGTTTGACACCGGTGTACCGATTGTGTCTTAATAGTACGTTTGACATCGGTGCACTGATGGTGTCTTAATGGTATGTTTGACACCGGTGTACCGATGGTGTCTTAATGGTACGTTTGACACCGGTGTAGCAGTGATATCTAAATGCTTTCTTTGGTACCTGTACCGATGATGTCTAAACGGAATCTTTGGTACCAGAAATGGTGATGGTATTAATTGGACATAGGGTGTTTGGATGGGATTTTTGGTGCCAGAAATGGTGATGGTATTAGATGGACATATGGTGTTTGGATGGGATTTTGGTATCAGTAATAGAGACGATACCAGTAGTAGTGATGAAGTTTGAATGGGATATTTGGTGCCAGTTACAGTGACCATCAACAATCTCAAATTGAAATCGTTTGAGAATATAATGTTTTGTTTTGTCGATATTTGACCTTATTTTGTTAGCTTTGAGACTCACTGAAATCTGCAGCAGTTCATTATTTATACTTTCTGCAATTACGATAGCATTTTCATTAGGAAGAGCCGTAGAAGGCGTGCTGCCGTAAAAAAAAGCATAAATTTTAGAAATGAAGTGGATTCAACTATACCGTTGATAAAGATTAAAACAAAAGAGGCCCATGGACTGACCCTTGGGGTACTCTATGGCTAATTGTCAGTAGTTCCGATTGTACATCGTCAATGGCAACGTACTGCTTCCGATTTGTTAGGTATAGTTTGCACCAAACATGAGCAACTTTTCTAATCTCATAACAGGGAAATTTCAAGTGTAAAATGTTACTGTCTACGCAATCAAATGTTTTTCGAAAGTCAAGAAACACGGAGAAAATCAGCTTTTCTTCATAAATTAAATAAAGGCAATGTAAAAGAACTAATACAGCCTGTGTTGTTGATTTTTCAGAACTAAATCCTTATTGTTTATTATAGAGAAATGGATATTGTCCTGAATAGGGATCAATTGTTTTGTGAGCAATTTTCTCAGATATTTTGCCAATAACTGGCGGTACAGCGACAGGGTAATTGATAATGAAAGTTTTATCACCATTTTTAAAAATAGGGGTTACTCTTGCAATTTTGAGAGAATTCGGGAACATACTTAGTAAAAGTGACTGGTTAATAAAATATATGTGGAAGGTGCTATTATATCAGCGTCAGTCGAATCACTAAAAATACGAGTATCATCAGTAATTCTTTATCAACGATTGTAAAAAAGTTTTTAAACAGTTGCAATATCTTTTTACTTGCGATGTTTCATATTTGGCGCAGGTGCATCACCGATACAGCACCGATACACCCAATAGGTGCAGGTGTATCACCGATACAGCACCGATACACTCAATAGGTGCAGGTGTATCACCGATACAGCACCGATACACCCAATAGGTGCAGGTGTATCACCGATACAGCACCGACCCACCCAATAGGTGCAGGTGCATCACCGATACAGCCCCGATACACCCAATAGGTGCAGGTGTATCACCGATACAGCACCGATACACCCAATAGGTTCAGGTGCATCACCGATACAGCCCCAAAACACCCAATAGGTGCAGGTGTATCACCAATACAGCACCGATACACCCAATAGGGGCAGGTGTATCACCGATACAGCACCGATACACCCAATAGCTGCAGGTGTATCACTGATAGAGCACCGATACACCCAATAGGTGCAGGTGTATCACCGATACACCACCGATACTCCCATTAGGCGCAGGTGTATCACCGATACAGAACCGATACACCCAATAGCTGCAGGTGTATCACCGATACAGCACTGATACACCCATAAGCTCAGGTGTATCACTGATACACCCATTAGGTGCAACCGTATCACTGATACAGCGCCGATACTCCCATTAGGCACAGGCGTATCATCGATACACCTGTCAAGAGATGCTCGATTGCTTTCACAATGCGGACACAACACGCAGACCTCAGTGTTGATTCTCAGAGCTGGTTCTCACTGCTGGTTCTCAGCACCGGTTCTCAATGCTGGTTCTCAGCATCGGTTCTCACTGCTGGTTCTCAGCATCGGTTCTCACTGCTGGTTCTCAGCACCGGTTCTCAATGCTGGTTCTCAGATTTGGTTCTCAGAGCTGGTTCTCACTGCTGGTTCTCAGCACCGGTTCTCACTGCTGGTTCTCAGCATCGGTTCTCACTGCTGGTTCTCAGCATCGGTTCTCACTGCTGGTTCTCAGCACCGGTTCTCAATGCTGGTTCTCAGAGTTGGTTCTCAGAGCTGGTTCTCAATGCTGGTTCTCAGCACCGGTTCTCACTGCTGGTTCTCAGCACCGGTTCTCACTGCTGGTTCTCAGCACCGGTTCTCAATGCTGGTTCTCAGAGTTGGTTCTCAGAGCTGGTTCTCAATGCTGGTTCTCAGCACCGGTTCTCACTGCTGGTTCTCAGCATCGGTTCTCACTGCTGGTTCTCAGCATCGGTTATCACTGCTGGTTCTCAGCACCGGTTCTCAATGCTGGTTCTCAGAGTTGGTTCTCAGAGCTGGTTCTCAATGCTGGTTCTCAGAGCCGGTACTCAGAGCTGTTTCTCAGAACAATCAGCAACAATCACACACACTGGACGCAACACACACTAAGTGTTGCAGTGTTGAAATAACACAATAGCGGACAATATTCTCTGTCTCCTTTCGCTCTCGGTGTTGAATTAATTAAAATGTACGGTAGAGGAAACAAGGTAAAGTCATTTCTCTGAGGAAAAATACACCTCCTCGTGTTCGGTTAGCCAATAGGAAGGCTTCATTTCAAACCCACTGGATGACGTCACCAATACGACGCGTCGTTAGGCCAATAGTGGAGCCAGATTTGGGGCTAGCAGCGCTGCCAGACGCAATATGAGCGCTCCTATTGGTTCGATGCCATGACATCACAATTGCCACACGTCGTTAGGCCAATAGTGTTGCCAGATTTGGAGATAGCAGTGTTACCAGACGCAACATGAGCGCTGCTATTGGTCCAATGCCATGACGTCACCATTGCGACAAGGTAGACGAAAAAAAGACAGGTTTGACGCTACCCTGTTTCTTCTACCGCGTTTAAAGAGGCAGGCTGTCGCTCCTTGGACTGTACCTTGTCTCTCCCTTCATTGTTCTCTCATCAAGAGCCCAGTTCTGTGAGCGCAAAGACCTGCGCTCTTCAATGCTCAGTGAGCGCATCGGAGAGAGCGAACAATGAACGCAAAATAAAGCTGCCCGTCTTGTCCATCATTACAAGTGTTGACTTCAGGGGAGGTAATGACGCGGGCTGCGGTAGTCGGTCCCGGAGTTGGGTTGTGTTGGGTTGTGTTGGATTGTGTTGGTTGTGTTGGGTTGTGTTGGGGGGCGGGGAAGGTCATTGTATTGGTTGATTGGTCGGGTAACTTGTGTTCATTGGATAAGTAGTTATTGGTCGGATAGGTACGTAATTTGTGTTCATAGGGTCGGTAGTTATTTATTGGATAGGTAGGTTATTTATGTTCTTTGGGTCGGTAATTATTGGTTGCATAAGCATGTAATTTATCTTCATAGGATTAGGGTTGTTGGTAGGTAATTTATGTTCATTGTGTAGGTAATTATTGGTTGAAGTAGGTAATTTGTGCATAAACGTTGAGAAACAGGCGATGTTGTTGTGCCAACTTGTCGGTAAAATCATGATTGTGAAAAATGTAACGACTCCTGTAAAATAGAGAAAATTCTCAAGTAAATCAGCATAACAGGTCCAAGTCAGTCGTGACAATCTTGTTATGGTATCCCACCAAACCCCCAAATTTACCATGGTACAGACATTTATTATCTTTAAGTGCAGCGGTCGTTTTCGCAGGTACAATTCACCAGTTACTGTCAGAAAAACATTGCAATTTTTTGTTAATTAAATTAGTTCATTAATTAATTTCAATACCTAAAGAACTTCATTAACTAATGAATTTCATGAAATAATTATTTTCATTAATTCATTAACCAATTAATTTCATTTATTAAAAATTTTCATTACCTATTTAATTTCTTTAACTAATTAATTTCATTAACTAATTAATTTCGTGAATTAATATGAATATAAATTGAATAATTTCATTTACAAATTAACATTACAAAATAAAACATTTCATCAACTAAACATTCTCGACGAGTAAAAATGCGTTTTCCCACTATAGAACAGAGGCTGCTTTATACATTGTCCCAATGAAAAATTGTTATCCTTCTCATACAGTGCCTTCACGTCTAAATTGAATTAAATGTGCATCATAGTGCTTTAAAAATGTTTATCGTAACGTTATTTATTTTGTCCAGAAACCTTTCCTTAACTTACATTTTGTTCACCATAAGTAACCTGACTTGCCGGGTCACACGGTAGAGCAAACAAGGTAGGCTCAAACCAGTCTTTTCGTTGACGGTGTGGTTTTGCTGACGTCACGGTAACGAACCAATAGCAGCGCTCATATTGCATCTGGTAGCACTGCTACCCCTAAATCCGCCTCCACTATTGGCCTAACGACATGGCGTTTTGGTGACGTCAAAAAGTTTGCTTGAAATAAAGCCTTTCTATTGGCTAGCCAAAAAAGAGGAGGTGTATTTTCTCCCATAGAAATGACCCTACCTTGTTTCCTCTACCGTGCCGGGTCACAAGTTGTTTAGTTGTGTTCTAGCATTAGATGAGTGTCCTTGTGTTCCTTCAGACTGAAGAAGCTTTGAGTTATTCATGAAATTAACAGAAGTTCTAATGACAACTTGTAAATAAAATCTACTAATCGCAACTGTTGTATATACGACGACAAACTCAAAAAAAAGAATAATGGTTACAAATATAAGTACGCCTTTAAATTGTGCCAGACATACTGATAAGGTTGGAAACCTATTTGATTTTCGATTAAATGTTATTTTCAATTATATATAATCGAAATGATATCATACATTTTCGATTATATAAACCTCTTTCGATTTTCGAGTTCGGCTGTAACTTGAGTTTTTTTATAAATTTCTTTTAGGAAATTAAAAAACCATTCCATTTATACGTTTTTAGAAGTCTTTTTTCCATTCCTTATTTTTCCTCAGGTTATTTCTTACGATTCATCAGAGCTTTGGCTGTCATTTTAAATATAAAAAGAGCAAGATTATTTTTCATGTTTATTTGTTTTTTCTATATTCATTTTTAACACGTATATATATGAATATGTGTGTTAGTATGTGCATGATTGTGTATGTGTGCGCACGCAAACATAAATGTCTATGTATCAGTGTACACATGCACACTTTCGCATATACAGTATATATACGCACATGTACATATATATGTTTCTATTTCTACTTTCCGCATAAAAAGCAAAACCTCAAGACACATTACATTTTACCTAAAGCTCTGCGATCAGTTAACACTGAACCAAATTCCAGAAATAAACAAATTGATGCCGCTTGCTTAATGATTCATAAATCGAACTATCACGGCCCCGAAGGGCATTTCTGTGAATAGAAGACCTTAAAAGCATAAATAGATGAATGAAATAAAGCGCTCGTGCAAAAATTATCTCTATATTTGTATGCTGAACAAGCCATGCATTTCATTTTTGAGTGTAAGTTTGTTTACGCATTTCCAGATGTGCGTGCTGTGTTGCGCGATGTTCTTTATAAATTACTTCGTGACTAACCTTTTCTCAACATTTGATTGTCATTTACGATGGTGTTTCAATCTGCTCCGGTACAGCGTTTTTTGTCTTTTTCCTACTTCGATAATTTTAGCTAAGAACTTGGGAGTTTCGAAGAATTCTTTAGTAGTATACGAACTATTTGTAAGTTGTTAGCCATCTCTTGGAATATAAAATATCCAATTGATGAAATTTTTCATCTCTCATTCAACTACCCTTGACAGAGTTAGACTATTAGCACGCCACGTATGGTTTGTCTATTAGTACGCCTCGTATATTTTGTCTATTAATATGCCTCGTATGGTCTATCTATTTGTACACCTCTGATAGTTTTTCTATTAGTACACCTCGTATAGTTTGCCTATTATCATGCCTCGTATGGCTTATCTATTTGTACACCTCGGATGGTTTGTCAATTAGTACTCCTCGTATGGAACTATTGTTTTAGGACGTCTTATATTAAAAAACTTTTAAAAGCCAATATGTTGGCATGCATCTCATGTGGCAACTTGGAAAATAAACGTTTTCTTTTCTTTTTTTAATTATTTATTCGATTTACATCTAGTTCAATTTCAATCAAAATTACAATATGAATTCTGCCTGCAGTTTGAACGTTAATTTCACAACGAAAAAGAATCCAATAAAATAAGTAACACAAAAGAAATCATCGTTATAAAAATGAGTTATGAACTAAATTATTTCACAACTCATGACTGAAGCTTTAAAATCATGATTATTTTTTTTCGTAAGTCCTTAGGTAAGTTTCCGCATTGTTTTTTTTTAATAAATACCCCTCCCCACATTTATTAATATATCACACAGTTAGTTACTAGCTTGCTTGCCGGTTGCTTGCTTGTTTGCTTGCTTGTATGCTTTTTGTTTGCTTGTTTACTTGCTTCTTTGCTTGCTTGTTTGTTTGCTTGCTTGCTTGCTTGCTTGCTTACTTGTTTGCTTGTTTGCTTGTTTTCTTGCTTGCTTACTTGCTTGCCTGCTTGCTTGCTTGTTTGCGGCTTGTTTGCTTGTTTGCTTTCTTGCATGCCCATTTGCTCGTTTGCTTGCTTGCTTGCTTGCTTGGTGTGTCCGTGTCGACTCCCGCCCTCTGAACAGAGCACCTAACACTAAATATTTGCAACAAATGTATGCTTTACAAACGCACATTATTGACTGGACTTCATTCCTAATTTATTCCAGTACAAAAATGGAGAAAAATCCAGTTTTCAGGAATAAATATTGCTCCAACTGAAAAATAACCGTCATTTTTGACGCTTGGAGTATACTAGAGTCACAAGAGAAATTTCTGCCTGAAGTTCGACAGTGAGCAGTGATGTTGGATAGCAATCCATCTCTTTTAATTAAAGAATCTAGGTTCTCAGCAGCCAACTCCGCAGGTTAAAAAACCGAATCCTTAAAACCGTGTCTTCACGAGTGCCACTCAGTGAGGGATGCCAGACTATCCATTTTCTCGGCTAAAATCCTCAACTTTTAAGCCTTTTCACGCAAAATTTAGCCCTGAAAAAAACTTCCCAAACTCTATGCAAGAATGCGGGGGTTTTAGCACTCAAATTTATTCAGAAAAACCCTTAATAAAGCCAGATTTCGCGCCGAAAAAGGCTAGTCTAGCAACTGGAGTTGGTCCAAACAGCAGCCCTGGAACTTGGATACACTGCCTAAAAATGCGACTTCGAGCCGACCCCAAATGTTACAAGACCCGTTCCGCTGCTCAAAACTCGGCCGTCAAGATCGAGAAGATGTGTAGAAAGCGATCTTCAAGGACCAGTTGTAGAGATCATCTTTGGGCCTCTTCAGGCCCTGGAACAATGGTGATATTCTCCTTCGTGCGGGCCAAGTATGGGCTCGACAGGGCCTGCTTATACAGGGTTGCTCAAAAAACTAATAAAAAAAAGAAAAAAAAGAAAAAATGGACCGAACTTTGAATTGATAATTCGCTTAGGGGTATCAATGAAACCTAAAGTCTAAGGATAAAAAATTGCAATACTTTAATAATCAAGGGGTATTCATTACTAATGTATTTTAATATGAATATCAAGAATTTAAAAGCAAAGAATGAATTTTTAATGAACTTGCGTTATCGCCAAGCAAAAGATGTGCTTGAATATCAACAATAACTACAGAGCTCCATTATTTCGAAGTTCGGTCTGCTTTTTTGGAATCGCTTCGAGGTGTGAATGAAACCTAAATGTCTAAGAATACAATATTACACTACTTTAATAATCAATACCTTATTACCCGTTAATTTTTATGTGAATATCAACAATAACTGCAGAGCTCCATCAGTTCGAAGTTCGGTCTGTTTTTTTTTTTTTTTTTTGGGACAGGGCGCATGTTGCTTCTGGAAGCCCCTCTACTTCGTTTTCTGTGAGACTTAAACAGAAGCCGGCCGTGAGAAATTGTTTTGCTTGATACATTTGTTCATGTTCGTCAGTGTGTTCATCACGTCTTTTATTTGTGTGTTCATCTCGTCTTTTGTTTGTGTGTTCATCTCGTCTTTTGTTTGTGTGTTCATCTCGTCTTTTGTTTGTGTGTTCATCTCGTCTTTGACAACTACGACTGTGTAAAGATCATTACGTACACAATAATTTACAAATGTGTGGATTTTTGCATCTTAAGCATCCTTGGCAAAATGCAAACGATAATTCTACACAAAATATACAGGAGCAATATTGCACATGTATCAAACTTATATAAACATGCTTTACTATTTCAGTTGTTCATCATATCACGTGAAACTGTCAAAATACATGAGAGTGTGAAGCTCAGTCACCCTTGCGGTAGTACTTAACTGAAAAAATATTTATTAACAGTTACAACTCCAAATACACATGCTACAGTCCTCAGTACAGTACAAACACGATATGCACAAACTCCCTCATTGTTCAGTATACTATTTCTCCTATTTCTATAGGGTGTCCACTGAGAAAATATCCACTGACCGATGTATGTAAATATGAAACTAGAATTGGGGTATGGTTCCACTTAATGAAATATAATATACCGTATGTCCCACAAAAACCAGAACCGAGTATTTGTACCCGTATCAGTAATACCATCATAAGAATACCCGTTTCAGTAATACCATCATAAGAATACCCGTATCAGTAATACCATCATAAGAATACCCGTATCAGTAATACCATCATAAGAATACCCGTATCAGTAATACCATCATAAGAATACCCGTATCAGTTATACCATCGTAAGAATACCCGTATCAGTAATACCATCATAAGAATACCCGTTTCAGTAATACCATCATAAGAATACCCGTATCAGTAATACCATCATAAGAATACCCGTATCAGTAATACCATCATAAGAATACCCGTATCAGTAATACCATCATAAGAATACCCGTTTCAGTAATACCATCATAAGAATACCCGTATCAGTAATACCATCATAAGAATACCCGTATCAGTAATACCATCGTTAGAATACCCGTATCAGTAATACCATCATAAGAATACCCGTATCAGTTATACCATCGCAAGAATACCCGTATCAGTAATACCATCATAAGAATACCCGTATCAGTAATACCATCATAAGAATACCCGTATCAGTAATACCATCATAAGAATACCAGTATCAGTAATACCATCATAAGAATACCCGTATCAGTAATACCATCATAAGAATACCCGTATCAGTAATACCATCATAAGAATACCCGTATCAGTAATACCATCGTTAGAATACCCGTATCAGTAAAACCGTCATAAGAATACCCGTATCAGTTATACCATCGTAAGAATACCCGTATCAGTAATACCATCATAAGAATACCCGTATCAGTAATACCATCGTTAGAATACCCGTATCAGTAAAACCGTCATAAGAATACCCGTATCAGTAATACCATCGTTAGAATACCCGTATCAGTAAAACCGTCATAAGAATACCCGTATCAGTAATACCATCATAAGAATACCCGTATCAGTAATACCATCGTTAGAATACCCGTATCAGTAAAACCGTCATAAGAATACCCGTATCAGTAATACCATCATAAGAATACCCGTATCAGTAATACCATCGTTAGAATACCCGTATCAGTAAAACCGTCATAAGAATACCCGTATCAGTAATACCATCATAAGAATACCCGTATCAGTAATACCATCGTTAGAATACCCGTATCAGTAAAACCGTCATAAGAATACCCGTATCAGTAATACCATCATAAGAATACCCGTATCAGTAATACCATCGTTAGAATACCCGTATCAGTAAAACCGTCATAAGAATACCCGTATCAGTAATACCATCGTTAGAATACCCGTATCAGTTATACCATCATAATTTTGCTAGAAATTAAATGCTAATGGCATTCTTACGATGGTATTACTGATACGGGAAAATAAATACTCGGTTCGGGTTTTTGTGGGACATATTGTATAATGTATATGGGTTCCATATAATGAAACTGTTATATGGTTCCGGTATCATATATACGTACAGTATATCGGTCAGTAGATACGTGCACACCCTGTACAGCAGACTAACATACCTTCAAGGCAATATTGAGTC
Organism: Morinoia aosen; assembly: GCA_030386875.1. Lineage (NCBI taxonomy): Eukaryota > Metazoa > Arthropoda > Malacostraca > Amphipoda > Talitridae > Morinoia > Morinoia aosen. The sequence goes on from CM059561.1 coordinate 21,552,961, forward strand.
CAAATGTCGAAGACGAGTGAGGCATTTCCTCAGTCTCCAGAAACCTGAATGCAAAGAAAATCCCAAGGAAGTTAATTATACTTACTAAGAAAACGTTTCCTTAGGGAATATGGTTATTTTTTGTTTAAAAATAAACTGAGGAAATGTGGTTTCCTAAGTAAATGTATTCAATATCCTGGGAATTTTGATCGTTTGTAAATTTCTTACGATAGAAGCCGGAATTTCCGTGCGACAGAAGCAACACTCGGACCTGTCCACACATATATATACACTCCCGGGTTTTCGATGGATCATTTCCGACTGGCGCGAGATTTCACGGGTTTTCTCCTTCACTAATATTTAGGGAGGCGTTAAAGACGTGCCTCCCATTGAGCACGTCACGCACGCCACACACGCCAGTCAATATTGGAGCGGCGGCGTGTTTGGCGCCGGCCACTTGGACATTTTTGCGGCAAAATGTCGTCCGCGGCGCGGGAGCGGCGCAGGGCAGCCAACCGCGACACTCCGCAGGCGTACCAACTCATGCGGCCAGTGGGACAACTGTTGACTCAGGCGTACCAACTCATGCGGGCATTAAAGCCTGATAACTCAGGTGTGCCAACTGATGTAGACAGCAGAAATCCTGATAACTCAGGCGTACCAACTGATGTGGACGTCATAACTCTGGCATACCAACTGCTGTGGATAACAGAAATCCTGATAACTCAGGCGTACCAACTGCTACGGGCAGTACAACCTGATAACTCAGGCGTACCAACTGCTACGGGCAGTACAACCTGATAACTCAGGCGTACCAACTGCTGCGGGCAGTACAACCTGATAACTCAGGCGTACCAACTGCTGCGGGCAGTACAACTTGATAACTCAGGCGTACCAACTGCTGCGGGCAGTACAACCTGATAACTCAGACGTACCAACTGCTGCGGGCAGTACAACCTGATAACTCAGGCGTACCAACTGCTGCGGGCAGTACAACCTGATAACTCAGGCGTACCAACTGCTGCGGGCAGTACAACCTGATAACTCAGGCGTACCAACTGCTGCGGGCAGTACAACCTGATAACTCAGGCGTACCAACTGCTGCGGGCAGTACAACTTGATAACTCAGGCGTACCAACTGCTGCGGGCAGTACAACCTGATAACTCAGGCGTACCAACTGCTGCGGGCAGTACAACTTGATAACTCAGGCGTACCAACTGCTGCGGGCAGTACAACCTGATAACTCAGGCGTACCAACTGCTACGGGCAGTACAACCTGATAACTCAGGCGTACCAACTGCTGCGGGCAGTACAACCTGATAACTCAGGCGTACCAACTGCTACGGGCAGTACAACCTGATAACTCAGGCGTACCAACTGCTACGGGCAGTACAACTTGATAACTCAGGCGTACCAACTGCTGCGGGCAGTACAACCTGATAACTCAGGCGTACCAACTGCTACGGGCAGTACAACCTGATAACTCAGGCGTACCAACTGCTGCGGGCAGTACAACCTGATAACTCAGACGTACCAACTGCTGCGGGCAGTACAACCTGATAACTCAGGCCTACCAACTGCTGCGGGCAGTACAACCTGATAACTCAGGCGTACCAACTGCTGCGGGCAGTACAACCTGATAACTCAGGCGTACCAACTGCTGCGGGCAGTACAACCTGATAACTCAGGCGTACCTACTGCTGCGGGCAGTACAACCTGATAACTCAGGCGTACCAACTGCTGCGGGCAGTACAACCTGATAACTCAGGCGTACCAACAGCTGCGGGCAGTACAACTTGATAACTCAGGCGTACCAACTGCTACGGGCAGTACAACCTGATAACTCAGGCGTACCAACTGCTGCGGGCAGTACAACTTGATAACTCAGGCGTACCAACTGCTGCGGGCAGTACAACTTGATAACTCAGGCGTACCAACTGCTGCGGGCAGTACAACCTGATAACTCAGGCTACCAACTGCTACGGGCAGTACAACCTGATAACTCAGGCGTACCAACTGCTGCGGGCAGTACAACCTGATAACTCAGGCGTACCAACTGCTACGGGCAGTACAACCTGATAACTCAGGCGTACCAACTGCTGCGGGCAGTACAACCTGATAACTCAGGCGTACCAACTGCTACGGGCAGTACAACCTGATAACTCAGGCGTACCAACTGCTGCGGGCAGTACAACCTGATAACTCAGGCGTACCAACTGCTACGGGCAGTACAACCTGATAACTCAGGCGTACCAACTGCTACGGGCAGTACAACCTGATAACTCAGGCGTACCAACTGCTGCGGGCAGTACAACCTGATAACTCAGGCGTACCAACTGCTGCGGGCAGTACAACCTGATAACTCAGGCGTACCAACTGCTACAAGCAGTACAACCTGATAACTCAGGCGTACCAACTGCTGCGGGCAGTACAACCTGATAACTCAGGCGTACCAACTGCTACGGGCAGTACAACCTGATAACTCAGGCGTACCAACTGCTACGGGCAGTACAACCTGATAACTCAGGCGTACCAACTGCTGCGGGCAGTACAACCTGATAACTCAGGCGTACCAACTGCTACGGGCAGTACAGCCTGATAACTCAGGCGTACCAACTGCTGCGGGCAGTACAACCTGATAACTCAGGCGTACCAACTGCTACGGGCAGTACAGCCTGATAACTCAGGCGTACCAACTGCTGCGGGCAGTACAACCTGATAACTCAGGCGTACCAACTGCTGCGGGCAGTACAACCTGATAACTCAGGCGTACCAACTGCTGCGGGCAGTACAACCTGATAACTCAGGCGTACCAACTGCTGCGGGCAGTACAACCTGATAACTCAGGCGTACCAACTGCTACGGGCAGTACAACCTGATAACTCAGGCGTACCAACTGCTGCGGGCAGTACAACCTGATAACTCAGGCGTACCAACTGCTACGGGCAGTACAACCTGATAACTCAGGCGTACCAACTGCTGCGGGCAGTACAACCTGATAACTCAGGCGTACCAACTGCTGCGGGCAGTACAACCTGATAACTCAGGCGTACCAACTGCTACGGGCAGTAAAACCTGATAACTCAGGCGTACCAACTGCTGCGGGCAGTACAACCTGATAACTCAGGCGTACCAACTGCTACGGGCAGTACAACCTGATAACTCAGGCGGACCAACTGCTGCGGGCAGTACAACCTGATAACTCAGGCGTACCAACTGCTGCGGGCAGTACAACCTGATAACTCAGGCGTACCAACTGCTGCGAGCAGTACAACCTGATAACTCAGGCGTACCAAGTGCTACGGGCAGTACAACCTGATAACTCAGGCGTACCAACTGCTGCGGGCAGTACAACCTGATAACTCAGGCGTACCAACTGCTGCGGGCAGTACAACCTGATAACTCAGGCGTACCAACTGCTGCGGGCAGTACAACCTGATAACTCAGGCGTACCAACTGCTACGGGCAGTACAACCTGATAACTCAGGCGTACCAACTGCTACGGGCAGTACAACCTGATAACTCAGGCGTACCAAGTGCTACGGGCAGTACAACCTGATAACTCAGGCGTACCAACTGCTGCGGGCAGTACAACCTGATAACTCAGGCGTACCAACTGCTGCGGGCAGTACAACCTGATAACTCAGGCGTACCAACTGCTGCGGGCAGTACAACCTGATAACTCAGGCGTACCAACTGCTACGGGCAGTACAACCTGATAACTCAGGCGTACCAACTGCTGCGGGCTGTACAACCTGATAACTCAGGCGTACCAACTGCTGCGGGCAGTACAACCTGATAACTCAGGCGTACCAACTGCTACGGGCAGTACAACCTGATAACTCAGGCGTACCAACTGCTGCGGGCAGTACAACCTGATAACTCAGGCGTACCAACTGCTGCGGGCAGTACAACCTGATAACTCAGGCGTACCAACTGCTGCGGGCAGTACAACCTGATAACTCAGGCGTACCAACTGCTGCGGGCAGTACAACCTGATAACTCAGGCGTACCAACTGCTGCGGGCAGTACAACCTGATAACTCAGGCGTACCAACTGCTGCGGGCAGTACAACCTGATAACTCAGGCGTACCAACTGCTGCGGGCAGTACAACCTGATAACTCAGGCGTGCCAACTGCTGCGGGCAGTACAACCTGATAACTCAGGCGTACCAACTGCTGCGGGCAGTACAACCTGATAACTCAGGCGTACCAACTGCTGCGGGCAGTACAACCTGATAACTCAGGCGTACCAACTGCTGCGGGCAGTACAACCTGATAACTCAGGCGTACCAACTGCTGGGGGCAGTACAACCTGATAACTCAGGCGTACCAACTGCTACGGGCAGTACAACCTGATAACTCAGGCGTACCAACTGCTACGGGCAGTACAACCTGATAACTCAGGCGTACCAACTGCTGCGGGCAGTACAACCTGATAACTAAGGCGTACCAACTGCTACGGGCAGTACAACCTGATAACTCAGGCGTACCAACTGCTGCGGGCAGTACAACCTGATAACTCAGGCGTACCAACAGCTGCGGGCAGTACAACCTGATAACTCAGGCGTACCAACTGCTACGGGCAGTACAACCTGATAACTCAGGCGTACCAACTGCTACGGGCAGTACAACCTGATAACTCAGGCGTACCAACTGCTACGGGCAGTACAACCTGATAACTCAGGCGTACCAACAGCTGCGGGCAGTACAACCTGATAACTCAGGCGTACCAACTGCTACGGGCAGTACAACCTGATAACTCAGGCGTACCAACTGCTACGGGCAGTAACTCGTAATAAATCAATAACTTCCTACCACACCTCCGTACCATGACAGGAACCATTAGTACCAGACTCCGTTACGGTGGTGAGTACTGAGTGAGGTGTGCATCGACTTTTGCTAATGTGAGTAGTGAATGTGAGTAGTGAATGTGAGTAGTGAATGTGAGTAGTGAATGTGAGTAGTGAATGTGAGTAGTGAATGTGAGTAGTGAATGTGAGTAGTGAATGTGAGTAGTGAATGTGAGTAGTGAATGTGAGTAGTGAATGTGAGTAGTGAATGTGAGTAGTGAATGTGAGTAGTGAATGTGAGTAGTGAATGTGAGTAGTGAATGTGAGTAGTGAATGTGAGTAGTGAATGTGAGTAGTGAATGTGAGTAGTGAATGTGAGTAGCGAATGTGAGTAGCGAATGTGAGTAGTGAATGTGAGTAGTGAATGTGAGTAGTGAATGTGAGTAGTGAATGTGAGTAGTGAATGTGAGTAGAGAATGTGAGTAGTGAATGTGAGTAGTGAATGTGAGTAGTGAATGTGGGTAGTGAATGTGAGTAGTGAATGTGAGTAGTGAATGTGAGTAGTGAATGTGAGTAGTGAATGTGAGTAGTGAATGTGGTGATTCTAATGAATAGATTATTAAAGCATATAGAACGCCCAATGTTACACTAACAATACTTATTAAATCACGGTTGCACCAACAACAACACACAACCAGGGTTGCACCAACAACAACACACAACCAGGGTTGCACCAACAACAACAACACACAACCAGGGTTGCACCAACAACAACACACAACCAGGGTTGCACCAGCAACAACACTCAACCAGGGTTGCACCAACAACAACACACAACCAACGTTGCACCAACAACAACACACAACCAGGGTTGCACCAACAAAAACACACAACCAGGGTTGCACCAACAACAACACACAACCAACGTTGCACCAACAACAACACACAACCAGGGTTGCACCTACAACAACACACAACCAGGGTTGCAACAACAACAACACACAACCAACGTTGCGCCAACAACAACAAACAACCGGGGTTGCACCAACAACAACACACAACCAGGGTTGCACCAACAACAAAACACAACCAGGGTTGCACCAACAACAACACACAACCAACGTTGCACCAACAACAACACACAACCAGGGTTGCACCAACAACAACACACAACCAGGGTTGCACCAACAACAACACACAACCAGGGTTGCACCAACAACAACACACAACCAGGGTTGCACCAACAACAACACACAACCAGGGTTGCACCAACAACAACACACAACCAGGGTTGCACCAACAACAACACACAACCAACGTTGCACCAACAACAACACACAACCAGGGTTGCACCTACAACAACACACAACCAGGGTTGCACCAACAACAACACACAACCAGGGTTGTACCAACACCAACACACAACCAGGGTTGCACTAACAACAACACACAACCAGGGTTGCACCTACAACAACACACAACCAGGGTTGCATCAACAACAACACACAACCAACGTTGCAACAACAACAACACACAACCAGGGTTGCACCAACGACAACACACAACCAGGGTTGCACCAGCAACAACACACAACCAGGGTTGCATCAACAACAACACACAACCAGGGTTGCACCAACAACAACACACAACCAGGGTTGCACCAACAACAACACACAACCAGGGTTGCACCAACAACAACACACAACCAGGGTTGCACCAACACCAACACACAAACAGGGTTGCACCAACAACAACACACAACCAGGGTTGCACCAACAACAACACACAACCAGGGTTGCACCAACAACAACACACAACCAGGGTTGCACCTACAACAACACACAACCAGGGTTGCACCAACAACAACACACAACCAGGGTTGCACCAACAACAACACACAACCAGGGTTGCACCTACAACAACACACAACCAGGGTTGCACCAACAACAACACACAACCAACGTTGCACCAACAACAACACACAACCAGGGTTGCACCAACAACAACACACAACCAGGGTTGCACCAACAACAACACACAACCAGGGTTGCACCAACAACAACACACAACCAGGGTTGCACCTACAACAACACACAACCAGGGTTGCACCAACAACAACACACAACCAGGGTTGCACCTTCAACAACACACAACCAGGGTTGCACCAACAACAACACACAACCAGGGTTGCACCAACAACAACACACAACCAGGGTTGCACCAACAACAACACACAACCAAGTCACCAAAGAAGAACAGTGTTCAGTGAGGGGTGTTGTGCAAATTATTTGGTCTGTTTTTACGCATATAAAGGCAAGTAAATGATGCCTCTGTATGTTGTTGTTGCCCGATATTTGATACAATTTTTTTTTTTTTCAATTATGTGTGAAAATGGGACCTTTATTTCTACAAGTACTTGCTGAACTAGTATCATACTTATTTAGAGCATCTAATGAACTTGTTTCTATATACAGTACCTATTAAAATAGCACCTATGTAAAGTATCTATTAAACTAGTACCTATATAGAGTATCTATTAAACTTGCACCTATATAGAGTATCTATTAAACTAATACCTATATAGAGTCTCTATTAAACTAATATTTATATAGAGTCTCTTAAACTAGCACCTATATAGAGTATCTATTAAACTAGTACCTATATAGAGTCTCTATTAAACTAGTACCTATATAAAGTACCTATTAAAATAGTATTTATATAGAGTCTCTATTCAATTAGTATGCATATATCTAGTACCTATTAAACTAGTACCTATATAGTCTCTATCAAAGAAGTACCTTTATATAGTTCCTATTTAACTCTCCTACTAATCATAATATTAGCAATAATAAAAATTTTGGAAAGAGTCACAAAATATCTGTAAATACCGCCCAAGTATCAGGAATTACATGACAAAGTCGTTAAAATATAAAGGTTAATTCTTCTCGAGTATCGCTGCCATTGCAATAAAAATTAAGATTTGAATTATGAAAATGTACTAAAATATTTTCAAATTATTTGTATTTCCGAGCAGTCAAGCTTCAATAATGTTTGCTCAGGAATATTTTTTTTTTTACTTAGATTTGCATTTTTCTCTTCTTTATTAATTTTACGGTTGATCATTACAGTAATAATGATTGATCATAATGGTCAATCATAATGAATAATATATTATTATAATAATTTTAACAATTATTGATTATCATAATAATAAAACAATTATTATAGTAACAATAATTAATATAATAAAACAATTATAGTAACATTATTAGTTGATCATAATAATTAAAAATAATAAATAAAGATGAAAATTTTGTCCCTAAATACAGACGTTACATTTCAATAATTACCATAACATGAATCTTTTAGAAAAAAAAATCCTTTTTGAAAGCAACTCAATAACTTTAAGTAAATGTATTGGTTCTACAATATTTGCAGCAAAATGTTTGCCGCCGCGCAGGCTCAGTTCAGTGTTGAACAGTTGTGTCATGGATTGAGTTGTGCCTTGGATTGAATTGTGTCCTGGATTGAATTGTGTCCTGGATTGATTTGTGTTATTAACAGTGAAACATGAAACTGTATCTTGAAACTTAATTTAACAAAAGTGTTTCAAAATCGAGAGCCTGTATCCTGGATACCTTAGCGCGGTTTTCAATGTTCAACTCGAATTAGAGTTCATTTTAGAAATCAGTTCTGAAAATAACGATCATTAGTTAATTAAATAGGGCGTCCTGTGATTTATTTTTCATTAGGTATTTATGGAAATTGAGTTAGTGACTGCTGGTCGGTCAGCAGCATTATGGAAATCCCTTCCGTGGCCACCGGTGGGTCACGTCGCAGTCAAAGCGTTAACGGCGCCCACGGAGGCTGCTGAGGCTGGTCAGCGCAGCGTGGGTGAGTATCGCACTTTTTAAATCGTTCTGTCCGGTTTTTATGCCATGATTTTAATAATGAATAGTTTTTTATTTAATAGGTAAATCGTTTTTTGATTTTAATGGTAAATATTTTTTATTTTTGAGGTAAATAGTTTTTTGATTTTAGAGGTAAGTCTTTTTTTTATTATGACTGCAAATGTTTTTTTTATTGAGGAAAAACGATTTGCTGGTAACAAATTGTTCTTGTTTCTCAATTTTGAAGATAAATCGTTTTTGGAATTTTGAAGTCAAGTCGGTTTTTGATTTTAAAGGCAAATCAAATCGTCTTACTTTATTTTAAAGGCCCTTCGGTTTTTATTTTATATGTAAATTTATTTTTATTATAACGCTAAACCATTTTTTATTTTATAGGCAAATCGTTTTTTATCATTTTAAAGGCAAATCGTTTTTCGATTTAAAGTCAAATCGTTTTTGATTTTAAAGGCAAAATATACTTTTTTAATTTAAGCACATGTGTTCCACCAACGTCACCGAGTCAGCGCCATGAGTTCAAGGTAAGAAAATAAAATTAAATAATAAAGTTAAATCAAATTAGAAATATTTAAACTCAGACTCAGTTTTCACTGCGTTTATTTTCAATGAAACCTTACAAATTCTATCGTTAACATCGCCCAGCTAAACCTTTACTGAGTTCATTTCTATCAAAATTTACGCGTTGGGATCAGGATTGCAAACTCAATTTTCTTGTCGTTAATATTTTCTAATTTAACTTTTGTTCACGCGATGAGTTTTCGTAAAAACCTTTTAGGGTCTGGCTTACCTAAATTTTGTTTAAAAAAAAATTTGTAAAAAAATTATCACTCCTTATCGTAGCTTGCTTTTGTTGCTTAACGTACGAATATTAAGAATGTGAGGCACTCGATTTTTATGTATTTTCTACATTAACTTCAAAATCAACATCTTTATTTTTTACGTGAATTAGAGAGGACAGAAATAGATTTTGGACTAGGTTTAGGGTGAATGGAGATGTTAGGGGAAAAATTGTTAGCTTTCCCAGATCACTTGGAGGTTTGTATTTCGGGGTAAAAAATTAGTTCAGCTAATATTTAGGGTAATTTCACTAAATATTTCAAGCAATTTATGTATATTTAGGGTAATTTCAGAAAATATTTAGAGCAATTTCACTAAATATTTCAAGCAATTTATGTATATTTAGGGTAATTTCAGCAAATATTAGAGCAATTTCACTAAATATTTCAAGCAATTCAGGTAAATATTAAGATAAATTTTAGTTAATATTTAATTTCGAGCAGATATCTAAAATTCAGGTTAATTCTAAAATTGGAATTGTGTTTAATATTACCATTATTAACATAATAGTTGTGTAAATAATTATATTATGTCATCGTGCAAATGTTTGCCGTATTTTCTTAATTTTACCCCAACTTGATGTTATGTGAACAATAATAATTATCTTCAATAATATTATCAGAAAGTAATTCAACCGTAATGGCGATAATTGGTTGATATAAACGACAATCGAAGTAGCCCAAGTAATTATCATAAACCGGTTATTCGAAGTAACCATTCATTTATTCCAAGTAGCCAAACAATAATACGAAGTTATTCAATATTTTTGAAAATTATATCTAAAAAATCATTAATTAGTAAAATATTAATATATATAAAAAGTGATTGGTAGGTTTCTTCAAATGTTACTGACAGATCGACGTGAAGAAATTCTATCGTATTAATTTGTCTCTCTAATTACTAATTGGCTTATAACGATTTTTTATGAACTTGTTAATTACCAAGTGCCCGTACGAAGTAAAAAGTCAAAGTTTTCTGCTCCCTTTGGTTTTAAAAATTCAATTTGCTATCCAATTACGCCCTATTTCCGTCTGATTTGACCCCCATTTGTACCTAATTAGCGCGCTATCTGTACAGTTACCTATTACCGCGCTTATAATCGTCCTATATTAATCGAATTCGTACCCCATTTTGACCTAATTGGCACCCTATTTAGGCCTTATAATCTTCCTATTTTCATCGAATTTGTGCCTCATTTTGATCTAATTGGCACCCTATTTAGGCCTTATAATCTTCCTATTTTCATCGAATTTGTGCCCCATTTTGACCTAATCGGCACCCTATTTAGGCTTTATAATCCTCCTATTTTCATCGAATTTGTGCCATATTTTGACCTAATTGGCACCCTATTTAGGCCTTATAATCTTCCTATTTTCATCGAATTTGTGCCCCATTTTGACCTAATTGGCACCCTATTTAGGCTTTATAATCCTCCTATTTTCATCGAATTTGTATCCTATTATAGTACCTTCATTACTCCCATATCCACACCCATTATCACCTCGTGAATACCCAACCAGTACCCCATTACCATCTCATTAGAACCTTATCATGACCCCATTAACACCTCATTAGGACCCCATTATCATCCCATTACCATCTCATTAGGACCCTATTATCATCCCATTACCATCTCATTAGAAACTTATCATGACCCCATTAACATCTCATTAGGACCCCATTATCATCCCATTAACATCTCATTAGGACCCTATTATCATCCCATTACCATCTCATTAGGACCCTATTATCATCCTATTACCCTCCTATTAGGACCCCATTATCATCCCATTACCATCTCATTAGGACCCTATTATCATCCTATTACCCTCCTATTAGGACCCCATTATCATCCCATTACCCCCCTATTAGGACCCTATTATCATCCCATTACCCCCCTATTAGGACCCTATTATCACCACATTAACTCCTCATCAAGACCCTATTATCCTCTTTATTATCAACCTATTCACTCCCATTAGAACCTCGTCAGTATCCCATTAGCACATTATCAAAACACTCATTAACACCCATTAGCACATTTTTAGAACCCCATTAGTATCCATTTGACCCCCTATTAGCATCTCATTAACATTCATTAATATCCATTAGCACCCCATGGACCAAAATTAACAATCCATTAGAACCCTATTCGTACCTATTAGCACCCCATCAGCACACCATTAACGTTCCATTAGAAGTACACAAGCATTCGATTAGCACCAATTATCATCCCATCAGGAGTCCATAACAACCAATCAACCACCATTAGTACACCATTAACACCACATTAACACCACATTAACACCACATTAGCTAGCCATAAGCACCCAAACAACCATTCGCTTTCAAGTAGCCCCCCCATTATTAGTCCATAAGCGAACCCATTAGCACCCCATTAGCACCCCATTTGCCTCTAGCAATATCATTAGCTTCCCTTTATGTCCCTTTAGGTATTCCACCAAAGCCTCAACAGCGCCCCATTAGAACCCCATTAGCCTACCATTAGCATCCCGTTACCTCCCTTTAGGCACCTCATTAGCACACAATTAGCAGACCCTTAGCACCCCATAAGCACCACATTAGCACCCCATAAGCACCACATTAGCACCCCATAAGCACCACATTAGCACCTCATAAGCACCAGCATAACTCCCTTTAGGTACCCCATTAGCATCTCGTTATGTCCCGTGAGGCACCTCATTAACACCCCATTAGCAAACCATTACCACCTCGATATCTTTCTTTATGCGCCCCATTAGCACTCCCTTAGCCCCCTATTAGCACCCCATTAGCACCCCATTAGCACCCCATTAGCACCCCATTAGCACCCCATTAGCACCCCATTAGCACCCCATTAGCACCACATTAGCACCCCATTAGCACCCCATTAGCACCCCATTAGGACTCCATTAGCACCCCATTAGCACCCCATTAGCACCCCATTAGCACCCCATTAGCACCTCATTAGCACCCCATTAGCACCCCATTAGCACCCCATTAGCACCCCAGTAGCACCACATTAGCACCACATTAGCACCCCATTAGCACCCCATTAGCACCCCATTAGGACTCCATTAGCACCCCATTAGCACCCCATTAGAACCCCATTAGCACCCCATTAGCACCCCATTAGCACCCCCATTAGCACCCCATTAGCACCCCATTAGCACCCCATTAGCACCCCATTAGCACCCCATTAGCACCACATTAACACCCCATTAGCACCCCATTAGCACCCCATTAGCACCCCATTAGGACCCCATTAGCACCCCATTAGCACCCCATTAGAACCCCATTAGCACCCCATTAGCACCCCATTAGCACCCCATTAGCACCCCCATTAGCACCCCATTAGCACCCCATTAGCACCCCATTAGCACCCCATTAGCACCCCATTATCACCCCATTAGCAACCCATTAGCACCCCATTAGCACCCCATTAGCACCCCATTAGCACCACGCCAGCGCCAGACCAGCACGAGGGGCCGCTGCTACAAAAAGATTAAAAAATCTTCGAAATTTGCGGGTTCTTTTGCAAGGCGCTGACAGGGCTTGTGCTTTCTCGCTGTGTGTCTCGCTGTGTGTGTCTCGCTGTGTGTCTCGCTGTGTGTGTTTCGCTGTGTGTGTCTCGCTGTGTGTCTCGCTGTGTGTGTCTCGCTGTGTGTATCTCGCTGTGTGTGTCTTGCTGTGTGTGTCTCGCTGTGTGTGTCTCGCTGTGTGTGTCTCGCTGTGTGTATCTCGCTGTGTGTGTCTCGCTGTGTGTGTCTCGCTGTGTGTGTCTCGCTGTGTGTGTCTCGCTGTGTGTTTCGCTGTGTGTGTCTCGCTGTGTGTGTCTCGCTATGTGTGTCTCGCTGTGTGTGTCTCGCTGTGTGTGTCTCGCTGTGTGTCTCGCTGTGTGTGTCTCGCTGTGTGACTTGCTGTGTGTGTCTCGCTGTGTGTGTCTCGCTGTGTGTGTCTCGCTGTGTGTGTCTCGCTGTGTGTGTCTCGCTGTGTGTGTCTCGCTGTGTGTGTCTCGCTGTGTGTGTCTCGCTGTGTGTGTCTCGCTGTGTGTGTCTCGCTGTGTGTGTCTCGCTGTGTGTGTCTCACTGTGTGTCTCGCTGTGTGTGTCTCGCTGTGTGTGTCTCGCTGTGTGTGTCTCGCTGTGTGTGTCTCGCTGTGTGTGTCTCGCTGTGTGTCTCGCTGTGTGTCATGCTGTGTGTGTCTCGCTGTGTGTCTCGCTGTGTGTGTCTCGCTGTGTGTCTCGCTGTGTGTCTCGCTGTGTGTGTCTCGCTGTGTGTCTCGCCGTGTGTGTCTCGCTGTGTGTCTCGCTGTGTGTGTCTCGCTGTGTGTCTCGCTGTGTGTGTCTCGCTGTGTGCCTCGCTGTGTGTCTCGCTGTGTGTCTCGCTGTTTGTCTCGCTGTGTGTCTCGCTGTGTGTCTCGCTTTGTGTGTCTCGCTGTGTGTCTCGCTGTGTGTGTCTCGCTGTGTGTCTCGCTGTGTGTCTCGCTGTGTGTCTCACTGTGTGTGTCTCGCTGTGTGTCTCGCTGTGTGTCTCGCTGTGTCTCGCTGTGTGTGTCTCCTTGTGTGTCTCGCTGAGTGTCTCGCTGTGTATCTCGCTGTGTGTCTCGCTGTGTGTGTCTCGCGGTGCGTGTCTCGCTGTGTGTCTCGCTGTGTGTCTCGCTGTGTGTCTCGCTGTGTGTCTCGCAGTGTGTGTCTCGCTGTGTGTGTCTCGCTGTGTGTCTAGCTGTGTGTGTCTCGCTGTGTGTCTCGCTGTGTGTGTCTCGCTGTGTGTGTCTCGCTGTGTGTCTCGCTGTGTGTCTCGTTGTGTGTGTCTCGCTGTGTGTCTCGCTGTGTGTCTCGCTGTGTGTGTCTCGCTGTGTGTCTCGCTGTGTGTCTCACTGCGTGTGTCTCGCTGTGTTTCTCGCTGTGTGTCTCGCTGTGTGTGTCTCGCTGTGTGTCTCGTTGTGTGTCTCGCTGTGTGTCTCGCTGTGTGTGTCTTGCTGTGTGTCTCGCTGTGTGTCTCGCTGTGTGTCTCGCTGTGTGTCTCGCTGTGTGTCTCGCTGTGTGTCTCGCTGTGTGTCTCGCTGTGTGTCTCGCTGTGTGTCTCGCTGTGTGTCTCGCTGTGTGTGTGTCTCGCTGTGTGTGTGTCTCGTTGTGTGTCTCGCTGCATGTCTCGCTGTGTGTCTCGCGGTGTGTGTGTCTCGCTGTGTGTCTCGTTGTGTGTCTCGCTGTGTGTCTCGCTGTGTGTGTCTCGCTGTGTGTCTCGTTGTGTGTGTCTCGTTGTGTGTCTCGCTATGTGTCTCGCTGTGTGTGTCTCGCTGTGTGTCTCGCTGTGTGTGTCTCGCTGTTTGTATCTCGCTGTGTGTCTCGCTGAGTGTCTCGCTGTGTGTCTCGCTGTGTGTGTCTCGCTATGTGTCTCGATGTTTGTCTCGCTGTGTGTCTCGCTGTTTGTCTCACAGTGTGTCTCGCTGTTTGTCTCGCTGTGTGTCTCGCTGTGTGTGTCTCGGTGTGTGTGTGTCTCGATGTGTGTGTCTCGCTGTGTGTGTCTCGCTGTGTGTCTCGCTGTGTGTCTCGCTGGGTGTCTCTCTGTGTATCTCGCTGTGTGTGTCTCGCTGTGTGTCTTGCTGTGTGTTTCGCTGTGTGTCTCGCTGGGTGTCTCTCTGTGTATCTCGCTGTGTGTGTCTCGCCGTGTGTGTCTCGCTGTGTGTCTCGCTGGGTGTCTCGCTGGGTGTCTCTCTGTGTATCTCGCTGTGTGTGTCTCGCTGTGTGTCTCGCTGTGTGTCTCGCTGTGTGTCTCGCTGGGTGTCTCTCTGTGTATCTCGCTGTGTGTGTCTCGCCGTGTGTGTCTCGCTGTGTGTCTCGCTGGGTGTCTCTCTGTGTATCTCGCTGTGTGTGTCTCGCTGTGTGTCTCGCTGTGTGTCTCGCTGGGTGTCTCTCTGTGTATCTCGCTGTGTGTGTCTCGCTGTGTGTCTCGCTGTGTGTCTCGCTGTGTGTCTCGCTGGGTGTCTCGCTGGGTGTCTCTCTGTGTATCTCGCTGTGTGTGTCTCGCTGTGTGTCTCGCTGTGTGTCTCGCTGTGTGTCTCGCTGGGTGTCTCTCTGTGTATCTCGCTGTGTGTGTCTCGCCGTGTGTGTCTCGCTGTGTGTCTCGCTGGGTGTCTCTCTGTGTATCTCGCTGTGTGTGTCTCGCTGTGTGTCTCGCTGTGTGTCTCGCTGTGTGTCTCGCTGGGTGTCTCTCTGTGTATCTCGCTGTGTGTGTCTCGCCGTGTGTGTCTCGCTGTGTGTTTCGCTGTGTGTCTCGCTCTGTGTCTCGCTGTGTGTCTTGCTGTGTGTCTCGCTGTGTGTCTCGCTGTGTGTCTCGCTGTGTGTATTTCGCTGTGTGTCTCGCTGTGTGTCTAGCTGTGTGTCTCGCTGTGTGTCTCACTGTGTGTGTCTCTCTGTGTGTCTCGCTGTGTGTGTCTCGCTGTGTGTCTCGCTGTGTGTGTCTCGCTGTGTGTCTCGCTGTTTGTCTCCCTGTGTGTCTCGCTGTGTGTCTCACTGTGTGTGTCTCTCTGTGTGTCTCGCTGAGTGTCTCGCTCTGTGTCTCGCTGTGTGTGCCTCGCTCTGTGTCTCGCTGTGTGTCTCACTGTGTGTATCGCTGGGTGTGTCTCGCTGTGTGTGTCTCGCCGTGTGTGTCTCGCTGTGTGTGTCTCGAAGTGTGTCTCGCTCTGTGTCTCGCTGTGGGTGTCTCGCTGTGTTTCTCGCTGTGTGTGTCTCGCTGTGTCTCGCTGTGTGTTTCGCTGTGTGTCTCGCTGTGTGTTTCGCTGTGTCTCGCTGTATGTCTCGTTGTGTGTTTCGCTGAGTTTCTCGCTGTGTGTCTCGCTGTGTCTCGAGGGAAGATATAAGGTTCAATGAGGATTTGTCAGCGATTTTTAAAGGATCGCACGAGAACTGCAGGGTTACACAAATATTCAAGGTTGACATGCGGATTTATGGATCACACAACAATGTAATGATCACACGGGGATTTATGGATCACACAACAATGTATTGATCACACGGGGATTTATTGATCACACAACAATGTAATGATCACACGGGGATTTATGGATCACACAACAATGTATTGATCACACGGGGATTTATGGATCACACAACAATGTATTGATCACACGGGGATTTATTGATCACACAACAATGTATTGATCACACGGGGATTTATTGATCACACAACAATGTAATGATCACACGGGGATTTATGGATCACACAACAATGTATTGATCACACGGGGATTTATGGATCACGTCTTGAAATTCGCACTGAAAACCCTAAAAATCCAATTGAAATTCCTTAAAACTCATTGAAATCCTAAAAATCTCATTCAAAAATCTCATCAAACATATCACTGGAGATCCAAAAAATTTCATTTAAATGCAAAAAACCTCATCCTAATCCCAAAAACCTTACCCAAATCCCAAAAACCTCATCCAAATCCCAAAAACCTCATCAAAATCCCTGAAATCCCAAAAACCTCATCAAAATCCCCAAAACCTCACTGAAATGTTAAAAAAATCCGGTCAACGGTCACTTAGCGAGAAGTCTGCCAAGAAATGCCGTCACTTGGCGGGAATGCCGCTAGAAAAAGACAAAAATATCAGCGGGCGACAGAGGAGAGAGAGCGTAACTGATGAGGCCGGCCTGATATGTGGGCAAACTTTGTGTTGTTTTGTGTACACACAGCCTCTCTGCCTCTGCCTCACTGTCATACACACGCAACATACACGCAACACTCACGCAACACACGCAACACACACGCAACACACGTAACACGCACACGTAACCTACGCAACACACACGCAATACACGCAACACACGCAACACACACGCAATACACGCAACACTCGCAACACACACGCAACACACACACAACACACGTAACTTACGCAACACACACGCACCACACGCAACACACGCAACACACGCACGCAACACACGCAACATACACGCAACACACGCACGTAACACACGCAACACACACGCAATACACGCAACACATGCAACACACACGCAACACACACACAACACACGTAACTTACGCAACACACACGCAACACACGCAACACACACGCAACACACACAACACACACACAACAAACGTAACTTACGCAACACGCACGCAACACACGCAACACACACGCAACACACACAACACACACACAACAAACGTAACTTACGCAACACGCACGCAACACACGCAACACACACGCAACACACAATCAGCCCTACAGCCACCGTCCGTCTCCGCACAAACCCAGCCCCAGTTTCCGGAAATTTTTTGTCCGGTCTTTAGAAACTGCGGACGCTGGAGACATCCCCCTCGTGGGGAGAGGTGGTGGGGAGAGGGGAGAGGGGAATGCTACCCTCGTGGGGAGGGGGGGGGCTGATGAGAGGGGGAGAGGGGAGTGTTGGGAAGGGAGGTGCTGGGGTGAGAGGAACACTTTTGCGTAATAGGGGCGTTTTCAATTGACTTACAGCGTATCCAAATCTATTCCTTGCAGCACATTTCTGGCATAACCGGAACACATTCGAAGTGAAGTTCACGTTGAAAAAGATGACATTGAGGGCTTTAAAATAGAGAGCTTCGGACGTTTTTGAAAAAAATCGCTTATACTTTAGAATGTTTTTTAATTGAAACAAAAAGAATCATACAATCGGATGGTGTCCGTCATTGTAGCAGTTGTGTCTATATACAAGGGGATTTTTTATAAAATTACGGATGTATTTTAATGAAAAAGCAATTATTCAAGGTGATTTTTTTATATGGGTCGTAAAAGAATCTTTAATGACTCCCAAAATAACAGATGGATTTTAAAAAGGGGGTTTTTAAACATGGATCTTTAAAAAGCATCTTTAACGACACCCAAAATAACGGATGGATTTTAAAAAGGGTGATTTTTGATATAGGTCGTAAAAGAATCTTTAATGACTCTCAAAATAACGTACGGATTTAAAAAACAAAGCAGTCGTGCAATTCTGAAAAATGCTAGTTTTATGTGGACAACTTTTTGAGTACAAAATTATTCATGCGCTATTCCCTTTGAAAAATCAGCGCGATTAAGCAGGCAGTTCATTACGACGCTGGTGAGATCTGGTACAATTTGTTGGATTTATACCACGATGGAATCCATTAAGGTATAAATCCAGTGATTTGGCGTAAGTGTAGAGGTAGGTTTGATTTTGGTTGGTGTGGGTGTTGAGTTGGTGTTGGTGTTGAGTTGGTGTAGGTGTTGAGTTGGTGTAGGTGTTGAGTTGGTGTGGGTGTTGAGTTGGTGTGGGTGTTAGGTTGGTGTTGGTGTTGAATTGGTGTGGGTGTTGAGTTGGTGTTGGTGTTGAGTTGGTGTAGGTGTTGAGTTGGTGTTGGTGTTGAGTTGGTGTAGGTGTTGAGTTGGTGTTGGTGTTGAGTTGGTGTGGGTGTTGAGTTGGTGTAGGTGTTGAGTTGGTGTGGGTGTTGAGTTGGTGTGGGTGTTGAGTTGGTGTGGGTGTTGAGTTGGTGTAGGTGTTGAGTTGGTGTGGGTGTTGAGTTGGTGTGGGTGTTGAGTTGGTGTGGGTGTTGTGTTGGTGTAGGTGTTGAGTTGGTGTGGGTGTTGAGTTGGTGTAGGTGTTGAGTTGGTGTAGGTGTTGAGTTGGTGTAGGTGTTGAGTTGGTGTGGGTGTTGAGTTGGTGTAGGTGTTGAGTTGGTGTAGGTGTTGAGTTGGTGTAGGTGTTGAGTTGGTGTAGGTGTTGAGTTGGTGTGGGTGTTGAGTTGGGGTGGGTGTTGAGTTGGTGTGGGTGTTGAGTTGGTGTAGGTGTTGAGTTGGTGTAGGTGTTGAGTTGGTGTGGGTGTTGAGTTGGTGTGGGTGATGAGTTGGTGTAGGTGTTGAGTTGGTGTAGGTGTTGAGTTGGTGTAGGTGTTGAGTTGGTGTAGGTGTTGAGTTGGTGTAGGTGTTGAGTTGGTGTAGGTGTTGAGTTGGTGTGGGTGTTGAGTTGGTGTGGGTGTTGAGTTGGTGTGGGTGTTGAGTTGGTGTAGGTGTTGAGTTGGTGTAGGTGTTGAGTTGGTGTGGGTGTTGAGTTGGTGTGGGTGTTGAGTTGGTGTAGGTGTTGAGTTGGTGTAGGTGTTGAGTTGGTGTGGGTGTTGAGTTGGTGTGGGTGTTGAGTTGGTGTGGGTGTTGAGTTGGTGTAGGTGTTGAGTTGTTGTAGGTGTTGAGTTGGTGTGGGTGTTGAGTTGGTGTAGATGCTGAGTTGGTGTAGGTGTTGAGTTGGTGTAGGTGTTGAGTTGGTGTAGGTGTTGAGTTGGTGTGGGTGTTGAGTTGGTGTAGGTGTTGAGTTGGTGTAGGTGTTGAGTTGGTGTCGGTGTTGAGTTGGTGTAGGTGTTGAGTTGGTGTCGGTGTTGAGTTGGTGTAGGTGTTGAGTTGGTGTAGGTGTTGAGTTGGTGTAGGTGTTGAGTTGGTGTAGGTGTTGAGTTGGTGTAGGTGTTGAGTTGGTGTAGGTGTTGAGTTGGTGTTGGTGTTGAGTTGTAGGTGTTGAGTTGCTGTAGATTTGTTGACTTTTCAGTGTAAACTCCTCACTCCAGGTATATCCAAAAGAAAACACCAATTCATGGGATCCATCGAGGTATAAATCCAGGGAATTGTCACCTGCACCGCAATGAACAGCCTGCGTAATCCCGGATTTTTGTCTCCGCTCACGGCGCATGTATGATATTGTGTTCAAAATGCAATGAAAATAAAATAGTACTTCCTAGAATTTTATGAGTAATATATTTTTTAATCTATCGCATATTACGGGAGTTCTCAAATATTCTTTACGGACTCTTATTTAAAAATCTCCCAGTATAACTGCTTTGTTTTTTAAAATCCATTGGTTATTTTGGGATTTCTTAGAGATTCTTTTAGGACTTATATTTATTAAAACTCACCCTGCATAATATCTTTGTGTGTAACCATTTTAGCCCGTAACAACTGGGAGAATTTAATGACCGTATCTGTGATACTTGTTTCACCACCTCACGGGTATAAGCATAACATTTAAACCACGGGTATTTTTAAATAGGTATTTTATGAAGTATGGTGTCCGTATCTGTGATACTCGTTTCACCACCTCACGGGTATAAATATAATATTTAAATCACGGGTATTGTTAAGATAGGTATACTGTGTGTGTAGTACGGTGCCCGTATATGAGATATTTATGCTGGAGAAAATTTGAATAGTGAAACCTGTGTCACAGATACGAGCACTGCAGCTGCTCAAGTTGTCAAAGCGTAACGCCTTTTTTGCAGTACGACCTAACTAAATGATTTACGTTTTAGTGATTGACTACCTGTTATTACCGTTATTTTATGTATATATATATATTGAACGTTACTGATTACCGGTTATTACCGTTATTTTATGTAGTTATATATTGAACGTTACTGATTACCGCTATTATTGACGGGGTTTGTACACAGTACCACTTGTAAGTTTGTTTCCTCCCACTGGAAATCTTTTTCCTCCAACTTAAAATCCATTTCATCCTGGATTTACTGCAGCCTTTCTGCCGAGGACTACGCATCTTTACTTCTCCTTCAATCTTTCCTGCGCTGTATTCACTCCTAAAATTATTGCAACAGCCTTATAATCATCATCATGGTCAAAAGCTTCAAAGTTTTTTTCCATATCATTACCAGAAGTTTATGTATGTAGCCGCAGTTGTGCACCGTATCTAACATACGCCTGTAGCTTCATAGACCGAAAGTTTATCTATATAGTGCACCGTATCTAACATACGCCTGTAGCTTTATAGACCGAAAGTTTATCTATATAGTGCACCGTATCTAACATACGCCTGTAGCTTTATAAACCGAAAGTTTATCTATATAGTGCACCGTATCTAACATACGCCTGTAGCTTTATAGACAGAAAGTTTATCTATATAGTGCACCGTATCTAAAATACGCCTGTAGCTTTATAGACCAGAAGTTTATCTATATAGTGCACCGTATCTAACATACGCCTGTAGCTTTATAGACCAGAAGTTTATCTATATAGTGCACCGTATCTAACATACGCCTGTAGCTTTATAGACCGAAAGTTTATCTATATAGTGCACCGTATCTAACATACGCCTGTAGCTTTATAGACCAGAAGTTTATCTATATAGTGCACCGTATCTAACATACGCCTGTAGCTTTATAGACCAGAAGTTTATCTATATAGTGCACCGTATCTAACATACGCCTGTAGCTTTATAGACCAGAAGTTTATCTATATAGTGCACCGTATCTAACATACGCCTGTAGCTTTATAGACCAGAAGTTTATCTATATAGTGCACCGTTTCTAACATACGCCTGTAGCTTTATAGACCAGAAGTTTATCTATATAGTGCACCGTATCTAACATACGCCTGTAGCTTTATAGACCGAAAGTTTATCTATATAGTGCACCGTATCTAACATACGCCTGTAGCTTTATAGACCAAAAGTTTATCTATATAGTGCACCGCATCTAACCTACGCCTGCAGCTAGATAGACCAACATGTAGCTATATAGACCGGAATTTCATCTATTTAGCTACAATTGTGCATCGTATCCAACACACGCCTACAGCTCCACAGACCAGAAGTTTATCTATTTAGCTACAATTGTGCACTGTATCCAACACACGCCTACAGCTCCACAGACCAGAAGTTTATCTATTTAGCTACAATTGTGCACCGTATCCAACACACGCCCACAGCTCCACAGACCAGAAGTTTATCTATTTAGCTACAATTGTGCACTGTATCCAACACACGCCTACAGCTCCACAGACCAGAAGTTTATCTATTTAGCTACAATTGTGCACTGTATCCAACACACGCCTACAGCTCCACAGACCAGAAGTTTATCTATTTAGCTACAATTGTGCACCGTATCCAACACACGCCTACAGCTCCACAGACCAGAAGTTTATCTATTTAGCTACAATTGTTCACCGTATCCAACACACGCCTACAGCTCCATAGACCAGAAGTTTATCTATTTAGCTACAATTGTGCACCGTATCCAACACACGCCTACAGCTCCATAGACCAGAAGTTTATCTATTTAGCTACAATTGTTCACCGTATCCAATTCACACGCCGACAGCTCCACAGACCAGAAGTTTATCTATTTCGCTACAATTGTGAACTGTATCCAACACACGCCTACAGCTCCATAGACCAGAAGTTTATCTATTTAGCTACAATTGTGCACCGTATCCAACACACGCCTACAGCTCCATAGACCAGACGTTTAATATTTAGCTACAATTGCGCACCGTATCCAACACACGCCTACAGCTCCATAGACCAGAAGTTTATCTATTTAGCTACAATTGTGCACTGTATCCAACACACGCCTACAGCTCCACAGACCAGAAGTTTATCTATTTTGCTACAATTGTGCACCGTATCCAACACACGCCTACAGCTCCATAGACCAGAAGTTTATCTATTTAGCTACAATTGTGCACCGTATCCAACACACGCCTACAGCTCCATAGACCAGAAGTTTATCTATTTAGCTACAATTGTGCACCGTATCCAACACACGCCTACAGCTCCACAGACCAGAAGTTTAATATTTAGCTACAATTGTGCACCGTATACAACACACGCTTACAGCTCCATAGACCAGAAGTTTAATATTTAGCTACAATTGTGCACTGTGTCCAACACACGCCTACAGCTCCATAGACCAGAAGTTTAATATTTAGCTACAATTGTGCACCGTATACAACACACGCTTACAGCTCCATAGACCAGAAGTTTAATATTTAGCTACAATTGTGCACCGTATCCAACACACGCCTACAGCTCCATAAACCAGAAGTTTATCTATTTAGCTACAATTGTGCACCGTATCCAACACACGCCTACAGCTCCATAGACCAGAAGTTTATCTATTTAGCTACAATTGTTCACCGTATCCAATTCACACGCCTACAGCTCCACAGACCAGAAGTTTATCTATTTCGCTACAATTGTGAACTGTATCCAACACACGCCTACAGCTACATAGACCAGAAGTTTAATATTTAGCTACAGTTGTGCACCGTATCCAACACACGCCTACAGCTCCATAGACCAGAAGTTTATCTATTTAGCTACAATTGTGCACCGTATCCAACACACGCCTACAGCTCCATACACCAGAAGTTCATCTATTTAGCTACAATTGTTCACCGTATCCAACACACGCCTACAGCTCCACAGACCAGAAGTTCATCTATTTAGCTACAATTGTGCACCGTATCCAACACACGCCTACAGCTCCATACACCAGAAGTTCATCTATTTAGCTACAATTGTGCACCGTATCCAACACACGCCTACAGCTCCATACACCAGAAGTTCATCTATTTAGCTACAATTGTTCACCGTATCCAACACACGCCTACAGCTCCATAGACAAGAAGTTTATCTATTTAGCTACAATTGTGCACCGTATCCAACACACGCCTACAGCTCCACAGACCAGAAGTTCATCTATTTAGCTACAATTGTTCACCGTATCCAACACACGCCTACAGCTCCACAGACCAGAAGTTTATCTATTTAGCTACAATTGTGCACCGTATCCAACACACGCCTACAGCTCCATAGACCAGAAGTTTATCTATTTAGCTACAATTGTTCACCGTATCCAACACACGCCTACAGCTCCATAGACCAGAAGTTTATCTATTTAGCTACAATTGTGCACCGTATCCAACACACGCCTACAGCTCCATAGACCAGAAGTTTATCTATTTAGCTACAATTTTGCACCGTATCCAACACACGCCTACAGCTAAATAGACCAGAAGTTTATCTATTTAGCTACAATTGTGCACCGTATCCAACACACGCCTACAGCTCCATAGACCAGAAGTTTATCTATTTAGCTACAATTGTGCACTGTATCCAACACACGCCTACAGCTCCACAGACCAGAAGTTTATCTATTTAGCTACAATTGTGCACCGTATCCAACACACGCCTACAGCTCCACAGACCAGAAGTTTATCTATTTAGCTACAATTGTGCACCGTATCCAACACACGCCTACAGCTCCACAGACCAGAAGTTTATCTATTTAGCTACAATTGTGCACCGTATCCAACACACGCCTACAGCTCCACAGACCAGAAGTTTATCTATTTAGCTACAATTGTGCACTGTATCCAACACACGCTTACACCTCCATAGACCAGAAGTTTATCTATTTAGCTACGATTGTGCACTGTATGCAACACACGCCTACAGCTCCACAGACCAGAAGTTTATCTATTTAGCTACAATTGTGCACCGTATCCAACACAAGCCTACAGCTCCACAGACCAGAAGTTTATCTATTTAGCTACAATTGTGCACCGTATCCAACACACGCCTACAGCTACATAGACCAGAAGTTTATCTATTTAGCTACAATTGTGCACCGTATCCAACACAAGCCTACAGCTCCACAGACCAGAAGTTTATCTATTTAACTACAATTGTGCACCGTATCCAACACACGCCTACAGCTCCACAGACCAGAAGTTTATCTATTTAGCTACAATTGTGCACCGTATCCAACACACGCCTACAGCTCCACAGACCAGAAGTTCATCTATTTAGCTACAATTGTGCACCGTATCCAACACACGCCTACAGCTCCATAGACCAGAAGTTTATCTATTTAGCTACAATTGTGCACCGTATCCAACACAAGCCTACAGCTCCACAGACCAGAAGTTTATCTATTTAACTAAAATTGTGCACCGTATCCAACACACGCCTACAGCTCCACAGACCAGAAGTTTATCTATTTAACTACAATTGTGCACCGTATCCAACACACGCCTACAGCTCCACAGACCAGAAGTTTATCTATTTAGCTACAATTGTGCACCGTATCCAACACACGCCTACAGCTCCACAGACCAGAAGTTTATCTATTTAACTACAATTGTGCACCGTATCCAACACACGCCTACAGCTCCACAGACCAGAAGTTTATCTATTTAACTACAATTGTGCACCGTATCCAACACACGCCTACAGCTCCACAGACCAGAAGTTTATCTATTTAACTACAATTGTGCACCTTATCCAACACACGCCTACAGCTCCACAGACCAGAAGTTTATCTATTTAACTACAATTGTGCACCGTATCCAACACACGCCTACAGCTCCACAGACCAGAAGTTTATCTATTTAGCTACAATTGTGGACCGTATCCAACACAAGCCTACAGCTCCACAGACCAGAAGTTTATCTATTTAACTACAATTGTGCACCGTATCCAACACACGCCTACAGCTCCACAGACCAGAAGTTTATCTATTTAACTACAATTGTGCACCGTATCCAACACACGCCTACAGCTCCACAGACCAGAAGTTTATCTATTTAGCTACAATTGAGCACCGTTTCCAACACACGCCTACAGCTACATAGACCAGAAGTTTATCTATTTAGCTACAATTGTGCACCGTATCCAACACAAGCCTACAGCTCCACAGACCAGAAATTTATCTATTTAACTACAATTGTGCACCGTATCTAACACACACCTACAGCTCCACAGACCAGAAGTTTATCTATTTAGCTACAATTGTGCACCGTCTCCAACACACGCCTACAGCTCCACAGACCAGAAGTTTATCTATTTAGCTACAATTGTGCAACGTCTCCAACACACGCCTACAGCTCCACAGACCAGAAGTTTATCTATTTAGCTACAATTGTGCACCGTATCCAACACACGCCTACAGCTCCACAGACCAGAAGTTTATCTATTTAGCTACAATTGTGCACCGTATCCAACACACGCCTACAGCTCCACAGACCAGAAGTTTATCTATTTAGCTACAATTGTGCACCGTATCCAACACACGCCTACAGCTCCACAGACCAGAAGTTTATCTATTTAGCTACAATTGTGCACCGTATCCAACACACGCCTACAGCTCCACAGACCAGAAGTTTATCTATTTAGCTACAATTTTGCACCGTATCCAACACACGCCTACAGCTCCACAGACCAGAAGTTTATCTATTTAGCTACAATTGTGCACCGTATCCAACACACGCCTACAGCTCCACAGACCAGAAGTTTATCTATTTAGCTACAATTGTGCACCGTATCCAACACACGCCTACAGCTCCACAGACCAGAATTTTATCTATTTAGCTACAATTGGGCACCGTATCCAACACACGCCTACAGCTCCACAGACCAGAAGTTTATCTATTTAGCTACAATTGTGCACCGTATCCAACACACGCCTACAGCTCTACAGACCAGAAGTTTATCTATTTAGCTACAATTGTGCACCGTATCCAACACACGCCTACAGCTCCACAGACCAGAAGTTTATCTATTTAGCTACAATTGTGCACCGTATCCAACACACGCCTACAGCTCCACAGACCAGAAGTTTATCTATTTAGCTACAATTGTGCACCGTATCCAACACACGCCTACAGCTCCACAGACCAGAAGTTTATCTATTTAGCTACAATTGTGCACCGTATCCAACACACGCCTACAGCTCTACAGACCAGAAGTTTATCTATTTAACTACAATTGTGCACCGTCTCCAACACACGCCTTCAGCTCCACAGACCAGAAGTTTATCTATTTAGCTACAATTGTGCACCGTATCCAACACACGCCTACAGCTCCACAGACCAGAAGTTTATCTATTTAGCTACAATTGTGCACCGTATCCAACACACGCCTACAGCTCTACAGACCAGAAGTTTATCTATTTAGCTACAATTGTGCACCGTCTCCAACACACGCCTTCAGCTCCACAGACCAGAAGTTTATCTATTTAGCTACAATTGTGCACCGTATCCAACACACGCCTACAGCTCTACAGACCAGAAGTTTATCTATTTAGCTACAATTGTGCACCGTATCCAACACACGCCTACAGCTCCACAGACCAGAAGTTTATCTATTTAGCTACAATTGTGCACCGTATCCAACACACGCCTACAGCTCTACAGACCAGAAGTTTATCTATTTAGCTACAATTGTGCACCGTCTCCAACACACGCCTTCAGCTCCACAGACCAGAAGTTTATCTATTTAGCTACAATTGTGCACCGTCTCCAACACACGCCTACAGCTCCACAGACCAGAAGTTTATCTATTTAACTACAATTGTGCACCGTATCCAACACACGCCTACAGCTCTACAGACCAGAAGTTTATCTATTTAGCTACAATTGTGCACCGTATCCAACAAACGCCTACAGCTCCACAGACCAGAAGTTTATCTATTTAGCTATAATTGTGCACCGTATCCAACACACGCCTACAGCTCTACAGACCAGAAGTTTATCTATTTAGCTACAATTGTGCACCGTCTCCAACACACGCCTACAGCTCCACAGACCAGAAGTTTATCTATTTAGCTACAATTGTGCACCGTATCCAACACACGCCTACAGCTCTACAGACCAGAAGTTTATCTATTTAGCTACAATTGTGCACCGTATCCAACACACGCCTACAGCTCTACAGACCAGAAGTTTATCTATTTAGCTACAATTGTGCACCGTCTCCAACACACGCCTACAGCTCCACAGACCAGAAGTTTATCTATTTAGCTACAATTGTGCACCGTATCCAACACACGCCTACAGCTCTACAGACCAGAAGTTTATCTATTTAGCTACAATTGTGCACCGTCTCCAACACACGCCTACAGCTCCACAGACCAGAAGTTTATCTATTTAGCTACAATTGTGCACTGTATCCAACACACGCCTACAGCTCCACAGACCAGAAGTTTATCTATTTAGCTACAATTGTGCACCGTCTCCAACACACGCCTACAGCTCCACAGACCAGAAGTTTATCTATTTAGCTATAATTGTGCACCGTCTCCAACACACGCCTACAGCTCCACAGACCAGAAGTTTATCTATTTAGCTACAATTGTGCACCGTATCCAACACACGCCTACAGCTCCACAGACCAGAAGTTTATCTATTTAGCTACAATTGTGCACCGTATCCAACACACGCCTACAGCTCCACAGACCAGAAGTTTATCTATTTAGCTACAATTGTGCACCGTATCCAACACACGCCTACAGCTCCACAGACCAGAAGTTTATCTATTTAGCTACAATTGTGCACCGTATCCAACACACGCCTACAGCTCTACAGACCAGAAGTTTATCTATTTAGCTACAATTGTGCACCGTCTCCAACACACGCCTACAGCTCTACAGACCAGAAGTTTATCTATTTAGCTACAATTGTGCACCGTCTCCAACACACGCCTACAGCTCTACAGACCAGAAGTTTATCTATTTAGCTACAATTGTGCATCGTATCCAACACACGCCTACAGCTCCACAGACCAGAAGTTTATCTATTTAGCTACAATTGTGCACCGTCTCCAACACACGCCTACAGCTCCATAGACCAGAAGTTTATCTATTTAGCTTCAATTGTGCACCGTCTCCAACACACGCCTACAGCTCCATAGACCAGAAGTTTATCTATTTAGCTACAATTGTGCACCGTCTCCAACACACGCCTACAGCTCCATAGACCAGAAGTTTATCTATTTAGCTACAATTGTGCACCGTATCCAACACACGCCTACAGCTCCATAGACCAGAAGTTTATCTATTTAGCTACAATTGTGCACCGTCTCCAACACACGCCTACAGCTCCATAGACCAGAAGTTTATCTATTTAGCTACAATTGTGCACCGTCTCCAACACACGCCTACAGCTCCACAGACCAGAAGTTTATCTATTTAGCTACAATTGTGCACCGTCTCCAACACACGCCTACAGCTCTACAGACCAGAAGTTTATCTATTTAGCTACAATTGTGCATCGTATCCAACACACGCCTACAGCTCCACAGACCAGAAGTTTATCTATTTAGCTACAATTGTGCACCGTCTCCAACACACGCCTACAGCTCTACAGACCAGAAGTTTATCTATTTAGCTACAATTGTGCACCGTCTCCAACACACGCCTACAGCTCTACAGACCAGAAGTTTATCTATTTAGCTACAATTGTGCACCGTCTCCAACACACGCCTACAGCTCCATAGACCAGAAGTTTATCTATTTAGCTACAATTGTGCACCGTATCCAACACACGCCTACAGCTCTACAGACCAGAAGTTTATCTATTTAGCTACAATTGTGCACCGTCTCCAACACACGCCTACAGCTCCACAGACCAGAAGTTTATCTATTTAGCTACAATTGTGCATAGTATCCAACACACGCCTACAGCTCCACAGACCAGAAGTTTATCTATTTAGCTACAATTGTGCACCGTATCCAACACACGCCTACAGCTCCATAGACCAGAAGTTTATCTATTTAGCTACAATTGTGCACCGTCTCCAACACACGCCTACAGCTCCATAGACCAGAAGTTTATCTATTTAGCTACAATTGTGCACCGTCTCCAACACACGCCTACAGCTCCACAGACCAGAAGTTTATCTATTTAGCTACAATTGTGCACCGTATCCAACACACGCCTACAGCTCCACAGACCAGAAGTTTATCTATTTAGCTACAATTGTGCACCGTATCCAACACACGCCTACAGCTCCACAGACCAGAAGTTTATCTATTTAGCTACAATTGTGCACCGTATCCAACACACGCCTACGGCTCCACAGACCAGAAGTTTATCTATTTAGCTACAATTGTGCACCGTCTCCAACACACGCCTACAGCTCCACAGACCAGAAGTTTATCTATTTAGCTACAATTGTGCACCGTATCCAACACACGCCTACAGCTCCACAGACCAGAAGTTTATCTATTTAGCTACAATTGTGCACTGTATCCAACACACGCCTACAGCTCCACAGACCAGAAGTTTATCTATTTAGCTACAATTGTGCACCGTATCCAACACACGCCTACAGCTCCACAGACCAGAAGTTTATCTATTTAGCTACAATTGTGCACCGTCTCCAACACACGCCTACAGCTCCACAGACCAGAAGTTTATCTATTTAGCTACAATTGTGCACCGTATCCAACACACGCCTACAGCTCCACAGACCAGAAGTTTATCTATTTAGCTACAATTGTGCACCGTCTCCAACACACGCCTACAGCTCCACAGACCAGAAGTTTATCTATTTAGCTACAATTGTGCACTGTATCCAACACACGCCTACAGCTCCACAGACCAGAAGTTTATCTATTTAGCTACAATTGTGCACCGTCTCCAACACACGCCTACAGCTCCACAGACCAGAAGTTTATCTATTTAGCTACAATTGTGCACCGTATCCAACACACGCCTACAGCTCCACAGACCAGAAGTTTATCTATTTAGCTACAATTGTGCACCGTCTCCAACACACGCCTACAGCTCCACAGACCAGAAGTTTATCTATTTAGCTACAATTGTGCACCGTCTCCAACACACGCCTACAGCTCCACAGACCAGAAGTTTATCTATTTAGCTACAATTGTGCACCGTATCCAACACACGCCTACAGCTCCACAGACCAGAAGTTTATCTATTTAGCTACAATTGTGCACCGTCTCCAACACACGCCTACAGCTCCACAGACCAGAAGTTTATCTATTTAGCTACAATTGTGCATCGTATCCAACACACGCCTACAGCTCCACAGACCAGAAGTTTATCTATTTAGCTACAATTGTGCACCGTCTCCAACACACGCCTACAGCTCCACAGACAAGAAGTTTATCTATTTAGCTACAATTGTGCATTGTATCCAACACACGCCTACAGCTCCACAGACCAGAAGTTTATCTATTTAGCTACAATTGTGCACCGTATCCAACACACGCCTACAGCTCTACAGACCAGAAGTTTATCTATTGAGCTACAATTGTGCACCGTCTCCAACACACGCCTACAGCTCTAAAGACCAGAAGTTTATCTATTTAACTACAATTGTGCACTGTATCCAACACACGCCTACAGCTCCACAGACCAGAAGTTTATCTATTTAACTACAATTGTGCACCGTATCCAACACACGCCTACAGCTCTACAGACCAGAAGTTTATCTATTTAGCTACAATTGTGCACCGTATCCAACACACGCCTACAGCTCCACAGACCAGAAGTTTATCTATTTAACTACAATTGTGCACCGTATCCAACACACGCCTACAGCTCTACAGACCAGAAGTTTATCTATTTAGCTACAATTGTGCACCGTATCCAACACACGCCTAGAGCTCCACAGACCAGAAGTTTATCTATTTAGCTACAATTGTGCACCGTATCCAACACACGCCTACAGCTCCACAGACCAGAAGTTTATCTATTTAACTACAATTGTGCACCGTATCCAACACACGCCTACAGCTCTACAGACCAGAAGTTTATCTATTTAACTACAATTGTGCACTGTATCCAACACACGCCTACAGCTCCACAGACCAGAAGTTTATCTATTTTGCTACAATTGTGCACCGTATCCAACACACGCCTACAGCTCCACAGACCAGAAGTTTATCTATTTAACTACAATTGTGCACCGTATCCAACACACGCCTACAGCTCCACAGACCAGAAGTTTATCTATTTAACTACAATTGTGCACTGTATCCAACACACGCCTACAGCTCCACAGACCAGAAGTTTATCTATTTAACTACAATTGTGCACCGTATCCAACACACGCCTACAGTTCTACAGACCAGAAGTTTATCTATTTAGCTACAATTGTGCACCGTATCCAACACACGCCTACAGCTCCACAGACCAGAAGTTTATCTATTTAACTACAATTGTGCACCGTATCCAACACACGCCTACAGCTCTACAGACCAGAAGTTTATCTATTTAGCTACAATTGTGCACCGTATCCAACACACGCCTACAGCTCCACAGACCAGAAGTTTATCTATTTAGCTACAATTGTGCACCGTCTCCAACACACGCCTACAGCTCCACAGATCAGAAGTTTATCTATTTAGCTACAATTGTGCACCGTCTCCAACACACGCCTACAGCTCAACAGACCAGAAGTTTATCTATTTAGCTACAATTGTGCACCGTATCCAACACACGCCTACAGCTCCACAGACCAGAAGTTTATCTATTTAGCTACAATTGTGCACCGTCTCCAACACACGCCTACAGCTCCACAGACCAGAAGTTTATCTATTTAGCTACAATTGTGCATCGTATCCAACACACGCCTACAGCTCCACAGACCAGAAGTTTATCTATTTAGCTACAATTGTGCACCGTCTCCAACACACGCCTACAGCTCCACAGACCAGAAGTTTATCTATTTAGCTACAATTGTGCACTGTATCCAACACACGCCTACAGCTCCACAGACCAGAAGTTTATCTATTTAGCTACAATTGTGCACCGTATCCAACACACGCCTACAGCTCTACAGACCAGAAGTTTATCTATTTAGCTACAATTGTGCACCGTCTCCAACACACGCCTACAGCTCTACAGACCAGAAGTTTATCTATTTAACTACAATTGTGCACTGTATCCAACACACGCCTACAGCTCCACAGACCAGAAGTTTATCTATTTAACTACAATTGTGCACCGTATCCAACACACGCCTACAGCTCTACAGACCAGAAGTTTATCTATTTAGCTACAATTGTGCACCGTATCCAACACACGCCTACAGCTCCACAGACCAGAAGTTTATCTATTTAACTACAATTGTGCACCGTATCCAACACACGCCTACAGCTCTACAGACCAGAAGTTTATCTATTTAGCTACAATTGTGCACCGTATCCAACACACGCCTACAGCTCCACAGACCAGAAGTTTATCTATTTAGCTACAATTGTGCACCGTATCCAACACACGCCTACAGCTCCACAGACCAGAAGTTTATCTATTTAACTACAATTGTGCACCGTATCCAACACACGCCTACAGCTCTACAGACCAGAAGTTTATCTATTTAACTACAATTGTGCACTGTATCCAACACACGCCTACAGCTCCACAGACCAGAAGTTTATCTATTTAGCTACAATTGTGCACCGTATCCAACACACGCCTACAGCTCCACAGACCAGAAGTTTATCTATTTAACTACAATTGTGCACCGTATCCAACACACGCCTACAGCTCCACAGACCAGAAGTTTATCTATTTAACTACAATTGTGCACTGTATCCAACACACGCCTACAGCTCCACAGACCAGAAGTTTATCTATTTAACTACAATTGTGCACCGTATCCAACACACGCCTACAGCTCTACAGACCAGAAGTTTATCTATTTAGCTACAATTGTGCACCGTATCCAACACACGCCTACAGCTCCACAGACCAGAAGTTTATCTATTTAACTACAATTGTGCACCGTATCCAACACACGCCTACAGCTCTACAGACCAGAAGTTTATCTATTTAGCTACAATTGTGCACCGTATCCAACACACGCCTACAGCTCCACAGACCAGAAGTTTATCTATTTAGCTACAATTGTGCACCGTATCCAACACACGCCTACAGCTCTACAGACCAGAAGTTTATCTATTTAGCTACAATTGTGCACCGTATCCAACACACGCCTACAGCTCCACAGACCAGAAGTTTATCTATTTAGCTACAATTGTGCACCGTATCCAACACACGCCTACAGCTCTACAGACCAGAAGTTTATCTATTTAGCTACAATTGTGCACCGTATCCAACACACGCCTACAGCTCCACAGACCAGAAGTTCAGCTCTCCGAGGGCACAAGAGACACAGAGAAGAAGCAAGAAAGACCAAAAAGCGCGTCCCACGCGAGGGAAGGTTGAAAGAGCACACATCAAGACGCAATTGGCGAAAGAAAACAACAAGAGGGCACCGGAAAGAGATGGGAAGTGACAGAGGGAACACAAGAGGGTAATGGCACTACTGGTTTTTATTAGCCTCCGCTGAATAGGCAAACTTTGGATTGCCCTCACGACGATAACTCGCCTAAAAAACGGCCGCCTTCTGCTGCTGCCTTGGAATGGCCTTCCCTGATGAAACTTCGGTTCTGGTGAAACGCTCCCCGTTTCCATCACAGCTGCTACATGCGTCTATTTGGGAGGTGGAAGTTTCGTATGTAGTTTCTTTAGTTTCTTTGTCAGCTGTTTCAGACGTAGACGTGGTATAAAAAAGGATCCTTCGAACGTAGACGTGGTAGAGAGCAAAAGTTTCGTACATAGGCGTAAAGTGAAATGCATTTGAATTGAAATATCTGCGTAAATTAAAATTTTGACTTATTGCATAAAGTTGATATTTTAATTTCAGCGTAAATTTAATATTTAAATATCCGCGTAAATTTAATATTTAAATATCAGCGTAAATTCAATATTTGAAAATCTGCGTAAATTATATATTTGAATTTCTGCTTGAATTAAGTATTTGAACTTCAGCATGAATTAAATATTTGAATTTCAGCGTAAATTAAATATTTGAATTTCTGCGTAAATTAAATATTTGAATATCTACGCAAATTGAAAATCTGAAAATCTACCTAAGTTGAAAATCTGAATAGCTACATTAATTGAATATTTAAATACCTGCCTAAATTTAAAATTTAAATACCTACATAAACTTACGCGTATTCAGCAAAAATAAAACAGACTCTAGTGGGCTGAGACCAAGCTACTCTCTCATACTCATCGTATTAGATGATCCCACTCATGCATCATACATCACTAATGTGTGCGAAGTGAGGGTAATTTGAACAGTTGCGTGGAGCGAGAGTAATTGGAGTGGATTTGTGTGTATTGAGAGTAATTGGAGTGGATTTGTGTGTATTGAGAGTAATTGTTGAATATTTTTGTGTGTCTAGAGAAGTTCTGATTAATTCATGTTCAGTGTGTGTCAAGATTTGTGTTTATTGAGAGTAATTTGCACAAATCCCCTCAGGGGGAGACAAATATTGTATATATGGGCATTAGCGCTCACAGGGGGACTATGTGAGGGCCCGAGCTGAGAGTTAGGTAGGCCTTCTTTTTGTTGAAATTAATTGTTTTTCTTTCGTTAAGGACCACCTTTTTCGGTTGACTGCTGTCCTGTTTTTCAGCACCTACCACTTTCTTCTTCAACTTTCACCTTCTTTCATAAACTTCTTTCTTAGCTTACTGTTTCTATGCGCACGAAATCCCTTGCGGGAGCACCCTTTGTGCATAGATTCCACGTTAGCTTACCTCCATTCCAAATTGTGCCTTCATCCTTCCTCTCGTTGAACATCTTTGTTGTGGTCAAGGTAGGCTATAAAATAATTTATAATCAATCAATTCGTACAGACTTGTAAAAACTGGAGAATTTGGAGTGATTATTAAAGCATATTAAGAAGATTAAGATTAAAGATTAAAAAGATTAAGATTGAAGATTAAGAAGATTAAGATTAAAGATTAAGAAGATTAAGATTAAAGATTAAGAAGATTACGATTGAAGATTAAGAAGATTAAGATTAAAGATTAAGAAGATTAAGATTGAAAATTAAGAAGATTAAGATTAAAGATTAAGAAGATTAAGATTAAAGATTAAGAAGATTGAGATTGAAGATTAAGAAGATTAAGATTAAAGATTAAGAAGATTAAGATTAAAGATTAAGAAGATTACGATTGAAGATTAAGAAGATTAAGATTAAAGATTAAGAAGATTAAGATTAAAGATTAAGAAGATTAGGATTAAAGATTAAGAAGATTAAGATTGAAGATTAAGAAGATAAAGATTAAAGATTAAGAAGATTAAGATTAAAGATTAAGAAGATTACGATTAAAGATTAAGAAGATTACGATTAAAGCATATTAAGAAGAAAGCATCTGACACCCACATAAAACATACACACGCGCTATGCAGAGCACACAGAGCACACAGTACACAACATGCACAGTACAAACAAAACACAGCACGTATTTACCACGCAGAACACAACACCACACGAGCAGCACACCCCACGCACACCACACTCACACCACACTCAAACCACACACTGCACACAACATTCCCAGAACCCAACACCCACAGAACGCAGCATACACACCACACAACATACCCAGCACGCAACATGCACACCACACTCTCACCACACACCACAGGCTAATTTCCCCACAAACCACACTCACACCACACTCACTCCACACATCACACACACCACACACCAAACTCACACCACACATCAAACACACCACACTTACTCCACACATCACATACACCACACACCACATTCACTCCACACATCACACATACTCCACACCACACTCACTCCACATACCACACACACCACACACCCCACTCACTCGACACACCACACACCACACTCACTCGACATACCACACACCACACTCTCACCACACCACACACACACACACACCACACACCACACTCTCACCCCACACACACACCACACACTCACCACACCACACACACACACACCACACACTAATTTCCCCACAAACCACAACTCAGAAATTGCGACGATTTTTGAGCGTCGCGCGGCCATTCGGCGAGGCTGCGATGCGTCATCTCTCCGGCCGTGAGTGACCGTAAACGGCTGATGCGCGCCGATACCGCGCCCCTGCTGATGATAAACGCCGATAATGGGCGCGTGTTGCCGCCTCATTGGCGGTAGTGGTCGCTGGCTGCGTCGCTAGTTACGGTTGTCGTGTCACTTGCTGCCGGCCGTTTGTGTCTCTTGTTCTCGGTGTTGTGGAACTAGTTACCGACTAGTGCACTGCTAGTTACCGGCTGTTGTGGAGCTAGTTACCGGCCGTGCTATTGTGGAGCTAATTACTGGTGTTGTGGAGCTATGTGTTGTGGAGCTAGTTACCACTGTTGGGGAGCTAGTTACCACTGTTGTGGAGCTAGTTACCGGCCGTGCTATTGTGGAGCTAGTTACCACTGTTGGGGAGCTAGTTACCAATGTTGTGGAGCTAGTTACCGGCCGTGCTATTGTGGAGCTAGTTACCACTGTTGTGGAATTAGTTACGGGTTGTTGTATCGCTAGTACTAGTTACCGGTGTTGTAGAGTTAGTTACCGCTGTTGTGAAACTTGTTGCCAACTAGTGCACTGCTAGTTACCGGTTATTGTGTCGCTAGTTACCGGTTAATGTGTCACTAGTTACCAATTGATGCGGCGGTATTTACGGCAGATGCGTCACTAGTTACCGGTCGTGGTACAGAGCCTAAAATAACTTACCGCCCGGATATAAAATATTTTAATATTTCACATACTATAATATAGGTAATTTATTACAACAGTTAACATAAACCCCTTCCCTGGAGTCGCAGATCTATGCAAATCTACAGCACATTATTTCTCACCTATAATATCTAAAGGTTTCATATTACATATGAAAAAGAATGTAATTTTTACCTCAATATATATTTGAAAGAGAACTCGCTACCACCAAATTATATAGGGGAAAGAAAATGAGACGGTAATTATGATTTGAAGCTGTATCCTAGCTACGGTCTGCTGGTGTTGGGTGACTGGTGATACCGGGTCTGCTGGTGTTGGGTGACTGGTGATACCGGGTCTGCTGGTGTTGGGTGACTGGTGATACCGGGTCTGCTGGTGTTGGGTGACTGGTGATACCGGGTCTGCTGGTGTTGGGTGACTGGTGATACCGGGTCTGCTGGTGTTGGGTAACTGGTGATACCGGGTCTGCTGGTGTTGGGTGACTGGTGATACCGGGTCTGCTGGTGTTGGGTAACTGGTGATACCGGGTCTGCTGGTATTGGGTGACTGGTGATACCGGGTCTGCTGGTGTTGGGTGACTGGTGATACCGGGTCTGCTGGTGTTGGGTGACTGGTGATACCGGGTCTGCTGGTGTTGGGTGACTGGTGATACCGGGTCTGCTGGTGTTGGGTGACTGGTGATACCGGGTCTGCTGGTGTTGGGTAACTGGTGATACCGGGTCTGCTGGTGTTGGGTGACTGGTGATACCGGGTCTGCTGGTGTTGGGTGACTGGTGATACCGGGTCTGCTGGTGTTGGGTAACTGGTGATACCGGGTCTGCTGGTGTTGGGTGACTGGTGATACCGGGTCTGCTGGTGTTGGGTGACTGGTGATACCGGGTCTGCTGGTGTTGGGTGACTGGTGATACCGGGTCTGCTGGTGTTGGGTAACTGGTGATACCGGGTCTGCTGGTATTGGGTGACTGGTGATACCGGGTCTGCTGGTGTTGGGTGACTGGTGATACCGGGTCTGCTGGTGTTGGGTAACTGGTGATACCGGGTCTGCTGGTGTTGGGTGACTGGTGATACCGGGTCTGCTGGTGTTGGGTGACTGGTGATACCGGGTCTGCTGGTGTTGGGTGACTGGTGATACCGGGTCTGCTGGTGTTGGGTAACTGGTGATACCGGGTCTGCTGGTGTTGGGTAACTGGTGATACCGGGTCTGCTGGTGTTGGGTGACTGGTGATACCGGGTCTGCTGGTGTTGGGTGACTGGTGATACCGGGTCTGCTGGTGTTGGGTGACTGGTGATACCGGGTCTGCTGGTGTTGGGTAACTGGTGATACCGGGTCTGCTGGTATTGGGTGACTGGTGATACCGGGTCTGCTGGTGTTGGGTGACTGGTGATACCGGGTCTGCTGGTGTTGGGTAACTGGTGATACCGGGTCTGCTGGTGTTGGGTGACTGGTGATACCGGGTCTGCTGGTGTTGGGTGACTGGTGATACCGGGTCTGCTGGTGTTGGGTGACTGGTGATACCGGGTCTGCTGGTGTTGGGTAACTGGTGATACCGGGTCTGCTGGTGTTGGGTAACTGGTGATACCGGGTCTGCTGGTGTTGGGTAACTGGTGATACCGGGTCTGCTGGTGTTGGGTGACTGGTGATACCGGGTCTGCTGGTGTTGGGTGACTGGTGATACCGGGTCTGCTGGTGTTGGGTAACTGGTGATACCGGGTCTGCTGGTGTTGGGTGACTGGTGATACCGGGTCTGCTGGTGTTGGGTGACTGGTGATACCGGGTCTGCTGGTGTTGGGTAACTGGTGATACCGGGTCTGCTGGTGTTGGGTAACTGGTGATACCGGGTCTGCTGGTGTTGGGTGACTGGTGATACCGGGTCTGCTGGTGTTGGGTGACTGGTGATACCGGGTCTGCTGGTGTTGGGTAACTGGTGATACCGGGTCTGCTGGTGTTGGGTGACTGGTGATACCGGGTCTGCTGGTGTTGGGTAACTGGTGATACCGGGTGTGCTGGTGTTGGGTGACTGGTGATACCGGGTCTGCTGGTGTTGGGTGACTGGTGATACCGGGTCTGCTGGTGTTGGGTAACTGGTGATACCGGGTCTGCTGGTGTTGGGTGACTGGTGATACCGGGTCTGCTGGTGTTGGGTGACTGGTGATACCGGGTCTGCTGGTGTTGGGTAACTGGTGATACCGGGTGTGCTGGTGTTGGGTAACTGGTGATACCGGGTCTGCTGGTATTGGGTGACTGGTGATACCGGGTCTGCTGGTGTTGGGTAACTGGTGATACCGGGTGTGTTGGTGTTGGGTGACTGGTGATACCGGGTCTGCTGGTGTTGGGTGACTGGTGATACAGGGTCTGCTGGTGTTGGGTAACTGGTGATACCGGGTCTGCTGGTGTTGGGTGACTGGTGATACCGGGTCTGCTGGTGTTGGGTGACTGGTGATACCGGGTGTGCTGGTGTTGGGTGACTGGTGATACCGGGTCTGCTGGTGTTGGGTGACTGGTGATACCGGGTCTGCTGGTGTTGGGTGACTGGTGATACCGGGTCTGCTGGTGTTGGGTGACTGGTGATACCGGGTTTGCTGGTGTTGGGTGACTGGTGATACCGGGTCTGCTGGTGTTGGGTGACTGGTGATACCGGGTGTGCTGGTGTTGGGTGACTGGTGATACCGGGTCTGCTGGTGTTGGGTGACTGGTGGTACCGGGTCTGCTGGTGTTGGGTGACTGGTGGTACCGGGTGTGCTGGTGTTGGGTGACTGGTGATACCGGGTCTGCTGGTGTTGGGTGACTGGTGATACCGGGTGTGCTGGTGTTGGGTAACTGGTGATACCGGGTCTGCTGGTGTTGGGTGACTGGTGATACCGGGTCTGCTGGTGTTGGGTGACTGGTGATACCGGGTCTGCTGGTGTTGGGTAACTGGTGATACCGGGTCTGCTGGTGTTGGGTGACTGGTGATACCGGGTCTGCTGGTGTTGGGTGACTGGTGATACCGGGTCTGCTGGTGTTGGGTGACTGGTGATACCGGGTCTGCTGGTGTTGGGTGACTGGTGATACCGGGTGTGCTGGTGTTGGGGTGACTGGTGATACCGGGTCTGCTGGTGTTGGGTGACTGGTGATACCGGGTGTGCTGGTGTTGGGTAACTGGTGATACCGGGTCTGCTGGTGTTGGGTGACTGGTGATACCGGGTCTGCTGGTGTTGGGTGACTGGTGATACCGGGTCTGCTGGTGTTGGGTAACTGGTGATACCGGGTCTGCTGGTGTTGGGTGACTGGTGATACCGGGTCTGCTGGTGTTGGGTGACTGGTGATACCGGGTCTGCTGGTGTTGGGTAACTGGTGATACCGGGTCTGCTGGTGTTGGGTAACTGGTGATACCGGGTCTGCTGGTGTTGGGTGACTGGTGATACCGGGTCTGCTGGTGTTGGGTGACTGGTGATACCGGGTCTGCTGGTGTTGGGTGACTGGTGATACCGGGTCTGCTGGTGTTGGGTAACTGGTGATACCGGGTCTGCTGGTGTTGGGTGACTGGTGATACCGGGTCTGCTGGTGTTGGGTAACTGGTGATACCGGGTCTGCTGGTGTTGGGTGACTGGTGATACCGGGTCTGCTGGTGTTGGGTGACTGGTGATACCGGGTCTGCTGGTGTTGGGTGACTGGTGATACCGGGTCTGCTGGTGTTGGGTAACTGGTGATACCGGGTCTGCTGGTGTTGGGTAACTGGTGATACCGGGTCTGCTGGTGTTGGGTGACTGGTGATACCGGGTCTGCTGGTGTTGGGTAACTGGTGATACCGGGTCTGCTGGTGTTGGGTGACTGGTGATACCGGGTCTGCTGGTGTTGGGTAACTGGTGATACAGGGTCTGCTGGTGTTGGGTAACTGGTGATACCGGGTCTGCTGGTGTTGGGTGGATAGGAAGTTATGGTCTGTCAGCATAAGTTACAGTAATGTGAGTTAACTTAAGTTGACAGAGGTTAAGTCTTTGACCGCTGTTGGTTAAACTGAGGTTCAATATTCAACTCAAGTATAAAGTGAATCGTAGTGAGCAGTTTTGAAAATGGGTAATTTAAACTCAATCTTGCCTTCATTTAGCTTCAAGTATTCTAAATTTGAGTTTGCGACTAATGGTCGGTCTGCAGCATTATGAATATCTCCTCCGTGGCCACCGGTGGTGCACGTTGCATTTAAAGTTTTAAATAAAGACTAAAGTGAGCCAGGTTAAAAATATTAGGTTTTAATAGATTTGGTTGTGCTATGCTGGTTTTAATAGATTTGGTTGTGCTATGCAAGCCGTGGGCTAACGCACACGGCTTGTACTAGGTTAGAATCCACTTGGACAGGTTCAGTTATTCATACTTATTTTCAGGTATTTATTCAGTTAAAAAATATTTGGACAGGTCCAGTAGTTCCTCGATATTTTCAGGTATTTATTCAGGTAAAAATAAATTTGGACAGGTCCAGTGATTCCTCGTTATTTTCAGGTATTTATTCAGTTAAAAATAAATTTGGACAGGTCCAGTAGTTCCTCGTTATTTTCAGGTATTTATTCAGTTAAAAATAAATTTGGACAGGTTCAGTAGTTCCTCGTTATTTTCAGGTATTTATCCACACATATTATACGGACAGATAAATTTAGACAGGTTCAGGAATTCATAGCTATTTGCAGTTTTTTATTCAGATATAAGTAATTTTTCTTACAGGTTCCTTAATTCCCAGTCATTTCAAGTT
Source organism: Morinoia aosen (assembly GCA_030386875.1). NCBI lineage: Eukaryota > Metazoa > Arthropoda > Malacostraca > Amphipoda > Talitridae > Morinoia > Morinoia aosen. Next base: position 21,595,358 of record CM059561.1, read on the forward strand.
ATTTATTCAGTTATAAATAAATCAGGAAGAATGTCTTCACGAGTCCAGCTAGTCCGAACATCGATGTTCACTACATGACGGCACATATATCAGCCATGTTGTACGGTTATGTCTTCCAGTCCACATAACCGTCCGTCTCGTGATCGGCTCGATTGATTTCGCTGGGAATATATTATATTGTAGACGGTGATGCGGCCTATATAATGCAGGTTATTATCGTTACGAAGGTCAGGAATACAAGGATTATCCATCGCCTCAATTGTCTTGCATGGCCCAATGGGGGAAATTCTGGACCGTGTGTGTGACGCGCGCCGGACCGGCTTCCATTATTGCGTTTCCGCCGCTTGGCAGCTCGGGGAAACTGCGGAATGTCGCTCTGAATCCGATCGTTGCAATGTATCGTCGCCGCAATGCTATTGTTGGGTCAGTACTTCACTGTTGCCTCTGAATCTGATCGTTGCAATGTAACGTTGCCGCAATGTTGTTGTTGTGTCAATACTTCACTGTTGCCTCTGAATCTGATCGTTGCAATGTATCGTTGCCGCAATGTTGTTGTTGTGTCAATACTTCACTGTTGCCTCTGAATCTGATCGTTGCAATGTATCGTTGCCGCAATGTTGTTGTTGGGTCAATACTTCACTGTTGCCTCTGAATCCGATCGTTGCAATGTATCGTGGCCGCAATGTTGTTGTTGTGTCAATACTTCACTGTTGCCTCTGAATCCGATCGTTGCAATGTATCGTTGCCGCAATGTTGTTGTTGTGTCAATACTTCACTGTTGCCTCTGAATCCGATCGTTGCAATGTATCGTGGCCGCAATGCTATTGTTGGGTCAATACTTCACTGTTGCCTCTGAATCTGATCGTTGCAATGTATCGTGGCCGCAATGTTGTTGTTGTGTCAATACTTCACTGTTGCCTCTGAATCCGATCGTTGCAATGTATCGTGGCCGCAATGTTGTTGTTGTGTCAATACTTCACTGTTGCCTCTGAATCCGATCGTTGCAATGTATCGTTGCCGCAATGCTATTGTTGGGTCAATACTTCACTGTTGCCTCTGAATCTGATCGTTGCAATGTATCGTTGCCGCAATGTTGTTGTTGTGTCAATACTTCACTGTTGCCTCTGAATCCGATCGTTGCAATGTATCGTGGCCGCAATGTTGTTGTTGGGTCAATACTTCACTGTTGCCTCTGAATCTGATCGTTGCAATGTATCGTGGCCGCAATGTTGTTGTTGTGTCAATACTTCACTGTTGCCTCTGAATCTGATCGTTGCAATGTATCGTTGCCGCAATGTTGTTGTTGTGTCAATACTTCACTGTTGCCTCTGAATCTGATCGTTGCAATGTATCGTTGCCGCAATGTTGTTGTTGGGTCAATACTTCACTGTTGCCTCTGAATCCGATCGTTGCAATGTATCGTTGCCGCAATGCTATTGTTGGGTCAATACTTCACTGTTGCCTCTGAATCTGATCGTTGCAATGTATCGTGGCCGCAATGTTGTTGTTGGGTCAATACTTCACTGTTGCCTCTGAATCCGATCGTTGCAATGTATCGTTGCCGCAATGCTATTGTTGGGTCAATACTTCACTGTTGCCTCTGAATCTGATCGTTGCAATGTATCGTGGCCGCAATGTTGTTGTTGGGTCAATACTTCACTGTTGCCTCTGAATCTGATCGTTGCAATGTATCGTTGCCGCAATGCTATTGTTGGGTCAATACTTCACTGTTGCCTCTGAATCTGATCGTTGCAATGTATCGTGGCCGCAATGTTGTTGTTGGGTCAGTACTTCGTTTTTATTTGAAACCGATCGTTGCAATATATCGTCCAATACTATTAGTTGGGTCAATACTTCACGATTCCTTCTGGATCTGATCGTTGCAATATATCGTCCAATATTAGTCGGCTAATACTGCACAATTCTCAGTGAATTCAACTGTTGTAATGGAGCCTCGCCGCAATATTATTGTAGGCCAATACTTCGTTTTCATTCTGGAATGTTGGGATAATATTTTTTTCAGTATTTCATGTCAAACCTGGATTTTTCTGGAATGTCGTGCTGAATCCGATCGTTGCACTGTGGCTTCTCCGCAATATTATTCGGCCAATACTTCACGATTCTCTCTGAATCCAATCGTTGCAATGTATCGTAGCCGCAAGATCATTGTTAGGCCAATACTTGGTCTTTTTTCCTGGAATATTCGGGTGAACATTTTTTTTCTGGAATATTCGGGTGAACATTTTTTAGGGAGTATTGCTGAGTCAAAACTCGGTTTTTATAAAATATTTTTAAGCTAATATACGAGCCTTTTTTCCATAATAATATTGGCCCTAGGTTTTTATTTCTGGAATGTTGGTGGGCCAATATTTTTTTCATGAATATGGTTGGACCAACATTTTTTTCAGCTGAATCGTTGGGCCAATATTCGTTTTTTTCTGGAATATTGTTGGGCTAATACCTTTTATTCAAGAATTTTGTTGGATCAGAACTTCTTCTTTTTCGGAAAATTTTTTGGACAAATTCAAAAGGTTTTTTTCCAGAATAATACTGGGCCAATGTTTTTTCTGGATTGTTCAGGGGCTAAAATTTGTTATTTTAGGAAAACTGGTGGGTCAAAACTAGTCTTTTTCAGGAATGTTGCTGGACTAAAATTCGGGTTTTTCTCGGAATGCTATTATGCTAAATGGTATAACACTTGAATTCTTCACCGGGACATTATTAAGCCAACAAGGTAGAGGAAACAAGGTAGGGTAATATTAATGGGAGAAAATACATCTCCTCTTGTTCGGCTAGCCAATAGAAAGGCTTTATTTCAAACAAACTTTATGACGTCACCAGAACGCCATGTCGTTAGGCCAATAGTGGAGCCAGATTTGGGGGTAGCAGTGCTACCAGATGCAATACGAGCGCTGCTATTGGTTCGTTGCCGTGACGTCAGCAAAACCACACCGTCAACGAAAAAAAGACTGGTTTGAACCTACCTTGTGTCCTCTACCGTGGCCAATGCTTCTGTTTTTTTACTAGCTTTACGAGTGAGGGAAGGAAATATAGGCGTATGTTTCAATTATGCAAGTGTTTTCTTCATTGTCATGGTATATGTGTGTTTTTTTTTGATGTTGTGGTATATGTGTGTGTTTTTTTGGATGTTGTGGTATATGTGTGTTTTTTTGGATGTTGTGGTATATGTGTGTGTTTTTTTGGATGTTGTGGTATATGTGTGTGTTTTCTTTGATGTTATGGTATGTGTGTGTTTTCTTGGATGTTATGGTATATGTGTGTGTTTTCTTGGATGTTATGGTATATGTGTGTGTTTTGTTGGATGTTAGGGTATATGTGTGTGTTGTCTTGGATGTTGTGGTATATGTGTGTGTTTTCTTGGATGTTGTGGTATGTGTGTGTGTTTTCTTGGATGTTATGGTATGTGTGTGTTTTCTTGGATGTTATGGTATATGTGTGTGTTTTCTTGGATGTTATGGTATGTGTGTGTTTTTTGGATGTTATGGTATATGTGTGTGTTTTCTTGGATGTTGTGGTATGTGTGTGTTTTCTTGGATGTTATGGTATATGTGTGTGTTTTCTTGGATGTTGTGGTATGTGTGTGTTTTCTTGGATGTTATGGTATATGTGTGTGTTTTTTGGATGTTATGGTATATGTGTGTGTTTTCTTGGATGTTGTGGTATGTGTGTTTGTTTTCTTGGATGTTATGGTATATGTGTGTGTTTTCTTGGATGTTATGGTATATGTGTGTGTTTTCTTGGATGTTATGGTATGTGTGTGTTTTCTTGGATGTTATGGTATATGTGTGTGTTTTCTTGGATGTTATGGTATGTGTGTGTTTTCTTGGATGTTATGGTATATGTGTGTGTTTTCTTGGATGTTATGGTATATGTGTGTGTTTTCTTGGATGTTATGGTATGTGTGTGTTTTCTTGGATGTTATGGTATGTGTGTGTGTGTTTTCTTGGACGTCATGGGATGTGTATGTTTTTTTGCATGTTATGGTATGTGTGTGTTTTCTTGGATGTTATGGTACGTGTGTTTTTTGGATGTTATGGTATAAGTTCAGAAAAATGTTGTGCGGAGGGATTCAAGCTGTTGATAAAATAAAGTTGAGTCTATTTTATCCTCAATATTGCGTGGACAAAAATTGGTCTTGGAAAACTAAACATTGCATGAATTACACCAAAACTAGAAGTAGGTAAGTTAAAGCCGTATTCATTTTGCCTTGTGCGAAAACTAGATGCGTCATACACTGACATTGTTGGTACATAAATGAGAGGTGAGGTATTTTTTGTACGCGATTCGAATTTCAAATACTTTGGCATTCAATGAGGATAAATAATGTTTGATATTTGTTATGTTGGCGATATTTGTAATGCAAAAAATACAAAAAAAAACTGAATATGGGGAAAAACAGTATAGAACTGAGAATTATTGTTATTAGGCTTTTTCTACAAATTTTAAAGATGGTAATTAACATGATGCATTGAATGCACTGTATAAATATAACATAATACAATCCATGTGAAGAGGAGTTAGCCCAATTTATCTTTGTAGTCATTAAAAAAAATTCTGATGACGTCTAACGTTTCAAAGATCATAATGATAGTTTAACTGAACACTATTTATTTTATTCGAAATGATTCCTAGGTTATTTTACATTTTATTCGACCTATATATATTTTATTAAAAATGATTCCTAATATATTTTATATTTTATTCCAACAATATATATTTTATTCAAAATGATTCCTAATATGTTTTATATTTTATTCGAATAATATGTACTTTATTAAATATCATGCCTAATATATTTTATATTTTATTCGAACAATATATATTTTATTCGAAATGATTCCTAACATATTTTATATTTTATTCGTGGTGATTTACATAATCATGTAAATAAGTCCAAAATTTAATTAAAAATTTTCCTAGCATTTGTGCATGTTTGTTTCGAGTCGCATATGTGTAAGTACCTGGTGTTCAGGGTGTATGTAATCATTCATTTTAATTATTATTTAGGGTATCATACGGGGATATTCAAAGTGCTTTTTGGAATAGTAGTGTCCCAACACAAGTCCCAGCACAAGTCCCAGCACAAGTCCCAGTACAAGCCCCAGCACAAGTCCCAGTACAAGTCCCAGCACAAGTCCCAGCACAAGTCCCAGTACAAGCCCCAGCACAAGTCCCAGTACAAGTCCCAGCACAAGTCCCAGCACAAGTCCCAGCACAAGTCCCAGTACAAGCCCCAGCACAAGTCCCAGTACAAGTCCCAGCAAAAGTCCCAGCACAAGTCCCAGCACAAGTCCCAGTACAAGCCCCAGCACAAGTCCCAGTGCAAGCCCCAGCACAAGTCCCAGTGCAAGTCCCAGCACAAGTCCCAGCACAAGTCCCAGTACAAGCCCCAGCACAAGTCCCAGTATTATTCCCAGCACAAGTCCCAGCACAAGTCCCAGCACAAGTCCCAGTACAAGCCCCAGCACAAGTCCCAGTACAAGTCCCAGCACAAGTCCCAGCACAAGTCCCAGCACAAGTCCCAGTACAAGCCCCAGCACAAGTCCCAGCACAAGTCCCAGCACAAGTCCCAGTACAAGCCCCAGCACAAGTCCCAGTACAAGTCCCAGCACAAGTCCCAGCACAAGTCCCAGCACAAGTCCCAGCACAAGTCCCAGTACAAGCCCCAGCACAAGTCCCAGTACAAGTCCCAGCACAAGTCCCAGCACAAGTCCCAGCACAAGTCCCAGTACAAGCCCCAGCACAAGTCCCAGCACAAGTCCCAGCACACAAGTCCCAGTGCAAGTCCCAGCACACAAGTCCCAGCACAAGTCCCAGCACAAGTCCCAGTGCAAGTCCCAGCACACAAGTCCCAGCACACAAGTCCCAGCACAAGTCCCAGTACAAGTCCCAGCACAAGTCCCAGCACAAGTCCCAGCACAAGTCCCAGCACAAGTCCCAGCACAAGTCCCAGTACAAGCCCCAGCACAAGTCCCAGCACAAGTCCCAGCACACAAGTCCCAGTGCAAGTCCCAGCACACAAGTCCCAGCACAAGTCCCAGCACAAGTCCCAGTGCAAGTCCCAGCACACAAGTCCCAGCACACAAGTCCCAGTGCAAGTCCCAGCACAAGTCCCAGCACAAGTCCCAGTACAAGTCCCAGCACAAGTCCCAGCACAAGTTCCAGCCCACAAGTCCCAGTGCAAGTCCCAGCACAAGTCCCAGCACAAGTCCCAGTGCAAGTCCCAGCACAAGTCCCAGTGCAAGTCCCAGCACAAGTCCCTGCATAAGTCCCAGTACAAGTCTCAGCACAAGTCCCAGCACAAGTCCCTGCACAAGTCCCAGCACAAGTCCCAGCACAAGTCCCAGCACAAGTTCCAGCACAAGTCCCAGCACAAGTCCCTGCACAAGTCCCAGCACAAGTCCCAGCACAAGTCCCTGCACAAGTCCCAGCACAAGTCCCAGCACAAGTCCCAGCACAAGTCCCAGTGCAAGTCCCAGCACAAGTCCCAGTGCAAGTCCCAGCACAAGTCCCAGCACAAGTCCCAGTGCAAGTCCCAGCACAAGTCCCAGCACAAGTCCCAGTGCAAGTCCCAGCACAAGTCCCAGCACAAGTCCCAGCACAAGTCCCAGTGCAAGTCCCAGCACAAGTCCCAGTGCAAGTCCCAGCACAAGTCCCAGCACAAGTCCCAGCACAAGTCCCAGCACAAGTCCCAGCACAAGTCCCAGCACAAGTCCCAGCACAAGTCCCAGCACAAGTCCCAGCACAAGTCCCAGCACAAGTCCCAGCACAAGTTCCAGCCCACAAGTCCCAGTGCAAGTCCCAGCACAAGTCCCAGCACAAGTCCCAGTGCAAGTCCCAGCACAAGTCCCTGCATAAGTCCCAGTACAAGTCTCAGCACAAGTCCCAGCACAAGTCCCAGCACAAGTCCCATTAGAGGAAGTGAGCAGAGCAGCACAGCGGCGGCCATCTTGACGCTCCAGCTATCCCCTTTAGGCTGCAAATGGGGGACCGTCCCCCCTCTCCGTCCCCCCCGTCCCCTCCCGTCCCCTCCCGTCCCCTCCCGTCCCCTCCCGTCCCCTCCCGTCCCCTCCCGTCCCCTCCCGTCCCCTCCCGTCCTCTCCTGTCCCCTCCCGTCCCATCCTGTCCCCTCCCGTCCACTCCCATCGCGTCCCGTCCCCTCCCGTCCCCTCCCGTCCCCTCCCGTCCCCTCCCGTCCCCTCCCGTTGTACTGCTTCATTCGTTGTACTTCTTTAAAGGGAAGAAACACCGCGCTCGCCCTTTCTTTTCCCGACAAGAAAAAATGTTTGGGTTGCACTTTTTTCCAAGGGGAAGAAACACCGAGCTGTTTTTTTCTTTTTCTGCATATAAAACACCGGGCTCGAAATTATTTTTCCTATCGGGAAGAAACACCGGGCTAGCGTTGCCCAGTTATGTGGAACCCACGATTTTTGTCGATAGGCTGGCGCCAGATGCACGAAGAGTGCTAATGATTATGTGTTAATGATACGAAAAAGTCACTTCATTTCATTTATTGTAACAAACAAACAAACAAACAAACTGAGAACACAAGACAAAAGGCGATACGAGATTTACCTTCCCGCTTTGTTAGGACTTGGTGGCATAAATTTCTCTGCCTAGACATGTCTACTATTTCCATCTAGTTGTTCCTTATCCATCCTAGACATTTCCATTATTTTCACCTTGAGGTTATTTTATTTATATAGCATTATGTTCTCTGCCCTTTTATTTCTAATTTTCCACCTAGATGTTGTTATACTTATATAGCGCTACCTTTTATCAATAGATCTTTCTATTTTGTCCACCTAGATGTTATTATATTTATATGGCGATACCTTTTATCCCTAGATCTTTCTATTTTGTCCACCTAGATGTTATTATATTTATATAGCGCTACCTTTTATCCCTAGATCTTTCTATTTTGTCCACCTAGATGTTATTATATTTATATGGCGATACCTTTTATCCCTAGATCTTTCTATTTTGTCCACCTAGATGTTATTATATTTATATAGCGCTACCTTTTATCCCTAGATCTTTCTATTTTGTCCACCTAGATGTTATTATATTTATATAGCGCTACCTTTTATCCCTAGATCTTTCTATTTTGTCCACCTAGATGTTATTATATTTATATAGCGCTACCTTTTATCCCTAGATCTTTCTATTTTGTCCACCTAGATGTTATTATATTTATATGGCGATACCTTTTATCCCTAGATCTTTCTATTTTGTCCACCTAGATGTTGTTATACTTATATAGCGCTACCTTTTATCCCTAGATCTTTCTATTTTGTCCACCTAGATGTTATTATATTTATATGGCGATACCTTCTCTCCCCAGAAATTTCTTCGTTTTCAACCTATATATTATTTTATCTATATAGCGCTACCTTTTCTACCTAGATCTTTCTATTTTTTTATTGGTACTCCCCCTGCTAAACATGGTTACTTCTACCACCTAGAGGTTATTTTACCAAAACAGTGCTACAACATCCCCCTAGAAAATGCTCCTTCTTCCACCTAAATGATATGCTACATCTCTCATATAGACCTAGCAGTCTTTTACTAAGATTTAGGAACGCTGTCTATTTTAAATAATGTTAGAGATACGTACTTCATTATCGAACATAGTGGTACATAGTGCATCATCGGAGAGAGCGGGTGGAAAGCCGACAGTACGGACAACGCTTGAGAAAGAAAGTTGGGAAACCAATTCAAATCTTGGAAGAGGGTGGAAGAAGAAGAATTTCAGGAATAAATTCAAATCGTGGAAAAATGATGGAATCGTGGAATTTTTAATAATCTGATGTGGAAGATGAATTTCAGGAATGAATTCATATATTGGAAGAAGGTGAGAGAAAAACGATAGATATATACTGAGAACATGTATATATATATATATATATATATATACATATGGAATAAATTCAAATCTGGGAACAGGGTGGAAGAAGGAGTTAGATTTAGAGAATAAAGTCATATATAGGAAGAAGGTTAGAGAAAAACGATAAACTTAGGGAATAAATTCAAACATTAGGAGAAGGTGGGGAAAGAAAATAAATTTAGGAAACAAGTCATTGTACAAATACTTGCAAACTCGAAACTAGAGCTAGGGGACTGGCCGTACGGTCATCAAAAAATTCAACTTTACAATTTGTCAACACCTAAATTTTACAAACGGCATTATATTTGCCGTACAATAAAATATAAAACTCAAATCTGGAAAAATGCAAATTTGAAAGAATTGTAACCTAGAAACATTCACTTTTTTAACCTTGCTTTAAGGTAGCTCACGATTTTGAAACTGGAAATTGAAAATTAAAATACGATCGACAATCAAACGATCAAAGACATAGCCTTGGAGTAACGAACAGTTGGATATCAGCGCAAAACCACAACTTGGAAACTACGAATTCATTTTAACAGATACTTGCATTGCACGTAAAGTGAGTTGGAAGCTGAATATGATGTGGGTCCGAATCTAAATCTGATGTGGGTCTGAAACCAAATTTGAGGTGTGTCCGAAACTGATTATAATGTGGTCTGAAACCAAGTATGATGTGGGCCCGAAACTGAATATGATGTGGGTCTAAGCCAAGTATGATGTGGGTCCGAAACTGAATATGATGAGGGTCTGAATCCAAGTATGATCATGTAGGTCCGAACGGAATATGATGTGGGTCTGAAACCAAGTATGATGTGGGTACAAAATTAAATATGATGTGGATCTGAAACCAAGTATGATGTGGGTCGGAAGCGGAATATAATGTGGGTCTAAAACCAAGTAAGATGTGGGTATAAAATTAAATATGCTGTTGGTCTACTGGTACAGGTGATGTGGGTCGAACATCATCAGCAGTTAGCGATGGATGCTATAATTAGCACCTGCTATCATTGCATGATGACAGCCCCTGTTAAAATGAACATCATTTGTGAAGGATGATGAGAGGACCAGATGATTGTGAATTCACGGTCGACATTTTTGAAAATTTTAAATTTTTCTCGAAATTCTTTTCAAGTTGAAAGAACTGACCAATGTTGGACATATAATTTGTATTCGCCTTTAAATGTTTTCATAATCATCAATTAGTTCTGGTAATTGTGCTTGAATTACTAATTATATTTTAGTGAACAATTGTTGAACATCAATTTGGGACCAACGATCAATTAATAAAAAAGTTCCTTGTGAAACTTTTATTTTTTATGAGCTATAAATAAAGAATGATAACGATTTTACCTGAAAAATTTCCCTTGCGAAAAATCAGTTCAAAATAAATTATCTTGAAATCATTAAAAAAATTTCAAAACCAGTGGTGCTCATAATGATGGATAAAACTGAGAAATGATAATTACAACACAATTTAAAAAATGATTATTATAATATGAATGATAAAATGATAATTATGATATGAATGTTAAAATAAAAATTATGATATGAATGATGAAATAATAATTATGATATCAATGATGAAATGATAATTAAAACATGAGTGAATAAATGACAATCACTAAATGAATGTTAAAAGGATAATTATAACATAAATAATAAAATGATAATTATGATACATATAAATGGTAAAATGAAAATTATAACATGAATGATAAAATGATTATTTTTATATGAATTATAAACTGAAGAATGAGATAATGTAGAGCAAGACGACTGCAAGTGACGTTCTGAGGGCTAACAATAATACAAAACTATTGTTGTTAACTTCATTTTTTGTGCTAACAATAAAAACAATAAAAACATTTTTTTGTGCTAACAATAAAACAAGATCATTTTGCAGGAGACATTTACTGCTACTTTTTTGTCTTTAGCCGTGAGCACGCGTGATGCCTAATTTGGTGCGTCTAGTACAATGTTCTTATTACATTTTTTTCATTTCACGCATCCCTGGTACGTATTTGGGTTAGGTTAGGTTAGATTAGGCACGCGTGATGCCTAATTTGGTGACGTCTAGTACAATATTCTTATTACATTTGTTTCATTTCACGCATCCCTGGTACGTATTTAAGTTAGGTTAGGTTAGGTTAGGCACGCGTGATGCCTAATTTGGTGCGTCTAGTACAATATTCTTATTAAATTTGTTCCATTTCACGCATCCCTGGTACGTATTTGGGTTAGGTTAGATTAGGCACGCGTGATGCCTAATTTGGTGACGTCTAGTACAATTTTCTCGTTACATTTGTTCTATTTCACGCACTCCTAGTACGTTTTTGTTATTTTTTTGCTTTTTTTTGCGCACCTGATGTACAGTATTACATTTGTTCTATCTTGTACGTTTTTGATAGCTTCATTCCTATTATGGTTGTTTCTATTACAGTATCTTCCGTCTGCATGTCCTGTTTGACGCTCTTCTACCACACTTCTAGTTCATTTTTTGCAAGGTTTATTCCCTGTTTCTTGCTCCTCTACCACAATATTCTCTGCCGTGTTTGATGCATTTCTACCTCACTACTCTAGGTACATCCGTATCCTTTATTTCTTCCTCATGTTCCGTATCCTGGTACGCTGTCTCCCCATGCTCCGTATCCTGTATACGCCCTTGGTACGCTGTCTTCCCATGCTCCGTATCCTGTATACGCCCTTGGTACGCTGTCTCCCCATGCTCCGTATCCTGTATACGCCCTTGGTACGCTGTCTCCCCATGCTCCGTATCCTGTATACGCCCTTGGTACGCTGTCTCCCTATGCTCCGTATCCTGTATACGCCCTTGGTACGCTGTCTCCCTATGCTCAGTATCCTGTATACGCCCTCCTGGTACGCTGTCTCCCCATGCTCCGTATCCTGTATACGCCCTCCTGGTACGCTGTCTCCCCATGCTCCGTATCCTGTATACGCCCTCCTGGTACGCTGTCTCCCCATGCTCCGCATCCTGTATACGCCCTTGGTACGCTGTCTCCCCATGCTCCGTATCCTGTATACGCCCTTGGTACGCTGTCTCCCCATGCTCCGTATCCTGTATACGCCCTTGGTACGCTGTCTCCCCATGCTCCGTATCCTGTATACGCCCTCCTGGTACGCTGTCTCCCCATGCTCCGTATCCTGTATACGCCCTCCTGGTACGCTGTCTCCCCATGCTCCGCATCCTGTATACGCCCTTGGTACGCTGTCTCCCCATGCTCCGTATCCTGTATACGCCCTTGGTACGCTGTCTCCCCATGCTCCGTATCCTGTATACGCCCTCCTGGTACGCTGTCTCCCCATGCTCCGTATCCTGTATACGCCCTCCTGGTACGCTGTCTCCCCATGCTCCGTATCCTGTATACGCCCTTGGTACGCTGTCTCCCCATGCTCCGTATCCTGTATACGCCCTTGGTTCGCTGTCTCCCCATGCTCCGTATCCTGTATACGCCCTTGGTACGCTGTCTCCCCATGAGCTCCGTATCCTGTATACGCCCTTGGTACGCTGTCTTCCCATGCTCCGTATCCTGTATACGCCCTTGGTACGCTGTCTCCCCATGCTCCGTATCCTGTATACGCCCTTGGTACGCTGTCTCCCCATGCTCCGTATCCTGTATACGCCCTTGGTACGCTATCTCCCCATGCTCCGTATCCAGTATACGCCCTTGGTACGCTGTCTTCCCATGCTCCGTATCCTGTATACGCCCTTGGTACGCTGTCTTCCCATGCTCCGTATCCTGTATACGCCCTTGGTACGCTGTCTCCCCATGCTCCGTATCCTGTATATGCCCTTGGTACGCTGTCTTCCCATGCTCCGTATCCTGTATACGCCCTTGGTACGCTGTCTCCCCATGCTCCGTATCCTGTATACGCCCTCCTGGTACGCTGTCTCCCCATGCTCCGTATCCTGTATACGCCCTTGGTACGCTGACTCCCCATGCTCCGTATCCTGTATACGCCCTCCTGGTACGCTATCTCCCCATGCTCCGTATCCTGTATACGCCCTCCTGGTACGCTGTCTCCCCATGCTCCGTATCCTGTATACGCCCTCCTGGTACGCTGACTCCCCATGCTCCGTATCCTGTATACGCCCTCCTGGTACGCTGTCTCTCCATGCTCCGTAACCTGTATACGCCCTCCTGGTACGCTGTCTCCCCATGCTCCGTATCCTGTATACGCCCTCCTGGTACGCTGTCTCCCCATGCTCCGTATCCTGTATACGCCCTCCTGGTACGCTGACTCCCCATGCTCCGTATCCTGTATACGCCCTCCTGGTACGCTGTCTCTCCATGCTCCGTAACCTGTATACGCCCTCCTGGTACGCTGACTCCCCATGCTCCGTAACCTGTATACGCCCTCCTGGTACGCTGTCTCCCCATGCTCCGTATCCTGTATGCAGTACTCCATCTTTCACATGTATGGAACCCTAACGACTAGTTACAGTTCAAAACCTAGAACTTATTTACATCTTAGCCATGACGTACGCACGGCTACGTACACCGCACTCTGTACGTACGTACCGACTCTGGCAACCCACATACACTCAACTTAACGTACACAAAAGACGCGTAAAAATAATTATACACTCAGATTCTTAGTCGCTAGTCATTAATGCTAAAAACGGACGAATGTCCCTTGAGCGATTAGGATATCCGTTTTCGATTAGGTTATCCGATAACGATTAGGATATCTATTTACGGTAAGGATATCCGATTCCGATATGGTAATTTTTCGGAAAAAAGTTTTGTATCCAAAAACAATGTTAGTTTCTGATGAAAATTGCATTTTACACCCTCATAAGAAGTACATTCGACATTTCAATACATTTCAACACACAAGTGGCACACAGTTGATGAAAAGTTCGTAGTCTAAAGAAATACATGTAGCTCGTCTAACAAAAAATTATTCTCAAGCCAATAAAAAAAATACCTCTTTCTGACTGCAGTTTGGCATGTTACTCTGAAGATGTTTATTGAAAATATGAAAAAATTACAAAACTATTTCTTGCCATAGAATCAGAGAATACAATGTTTCACCTCAAGTGTTCATCAATAGTTTCACCACTAATTGTAGACAAAAAATCGTTGTCACCTCTAGTTTCACAGCGAAAAGTGATTAACCATCACAAATTGCAAACAAAAACGTTGTTTCACCTCTAGTTTCACAACATTAGGTAATTTTTAACAATTATAACCTCTTTTATAATCCAGTCACTGGCTGTTGATTACTGAAGTTGTGCGTTATGCTTAAAAGCTAACTAATGTAAACAATTTTCTCCAACATCTTTTAGCAGTTTATGTCACGAAACATGATTTATGACATTGCCTTGATGTTGCTACATAGTTGTGAGTGCAATAATGTTAAACCGAACATGTTCAACATGGTTAACACAAATACATAGTTAACTAGTGCAATAATGTTAAACCGAACATGTTCAACATGGTTAACACAAATACATAGTTAACTAGTGCAATAATGTTAAACCGAACATGTTCAACATGGTTAACACAAATACATAGTTAACTAGTGCAATAATGTTAAACCGAACATGTTCAACATGGTTAACACAAATACATAGTTAACTAGTGCAATAATGTTAAACCGAACATGTTCAACATGGTTAGCAGAACTGCGTAGTTAATGAAAACAATAATGTTAACCAAAACATGTTCAACATGGTTAACACAAATACATAGTTAACTAGTGCAATAATGTTAAACCGAACATGTTCAACATGGTTAACACAAATACATAGTTAACTAGTGCAATAATGTTAAACCGAACATGTTCAACATGGTTAACACAAATACATAGTTAACTAGTGCAATAATGTTAAACCGAACATGTTCAACATGGTTAACACAAATACATAGTTAACTAGTGCAATAATGTTAAACCGAACATGTTCAACATGGTTAACACAAATACATAGTTAACTAGTGCAATAATGTTAAACCGAACATGTTCAACATGGTTAACACAAATACATAGTTAACTAGTGCAATAATGTTAAACCAAACATGTTCTACATGGTTAACACAAATACATAGTTAACTAGTGCAATAATGTTAAACCAAACATGTTCAACATGGTTAACACAAATACATAGTTAACTAGTGCAATAATGTTAAACCAAACATGTTCAACATGGTTAACACAAATACATAGTTAACTAGTGCAATAATGTTAAACCAAACATGTTCAACATGGTTAACACAAATACATAGTTAACTAGTGCAATAATGTTAAACCAAACATGTTCAACATGGTTAACACAAATACATAGTTAACTAGAGCAATAATGTTAAACCAAACATGTTCAACATGGTTAACACAAATACATAGTTAACTAGTGCAATAATGTTAAACCAAACATGTTCAACATGGTTAACACAAATACATAGTTAACTAGAGCAATAATGTTAAACCAAACATGTTCAACATGGTTAACACAAATACATAGTTAACTAGAGCAATAATGTTAAACCAAACATGTTCAACATGGTTAACACAAATACATAGTTAACTAGTGCAATAATGTAAAACCAAACATGTTCAACATGGTTAGCAGAACTGCGTAGTTAATGAAAACAATAATGTTAACCAAAACATGTTCAACATGCACCCAACTACATAGTTGTGAGTGCAATAATGTTAAAACGAACATGTTCAACATGAACACACTTTGAACACAGTTTCATGTTTTGTTCATGCAGGACTCGACCGAATCTATGTAGTATTGATATGTTATTGAGTGACGTTGAACATATACTGAAAAAACGCAAAATTCCGAAAGCTTTTCAATTGAACACAGAAATGAAGACATCGGTTTTCAGTTTTTGTTCACAACAAGTTACTTTTTTGTTTTTTTATTTTTTTATTTATTTAATTAAAAGATATTCTCGTTTTGAATGTTTTAAAATTTCAATTACGTATTTCCCGTGATTTCTACTTACAAACCTTAATTTGAAAAAAATGTCTTGTATCAATTTTAAATTTCTCCTCAACTTCTAATTATTAAAATGTGTGGTTTCAATTTTAAATAGCTCTACAAATTCTATTTATTAGAAAATGTGTTATTTCAATTTCAAATTTTTCAACAAATTCTATTCATTAAAAAATGCGGAGAATCAACTTTTCATTTAGAAACCTATGAAATACATTCTATTATAATTTTATTTATCCCCATAACTAAAGTCGTCGAGGTAGGAAAATGATAATTTAATAATAATTAGGGAATAATTTAGGAATAATTAAGGAACAACCTGAGAAATATTAAAGAACACGAAAACCGGTCTTCAATGAAAACAAACCCCGAGCTGTTCCAACATCCAAAAAGAATATTAATCCCCTCAATTTTTTTTTGTTGTGCCCTTAAATGAACACTATTTAAATTTATATAATCTTTAAGATTTGCAGAAATGTTTGGTCTGGTAACTAAGCTCGATGTCTAATACAACATTACGTGTGAAATCCGTAGACTTCCGTTCATTTCAAATGTTGGAACAAGTCTTTATAATTTATATTTCTATAAAATATATTAACCCATATATTTATTGATCGGAATGACAGTTTGGAATAAGTCTTCATATTTTATATTTATATTAAATATATAAGCCCATACATTTATTGATCGGAATGACAGTTTTCCAGTTGCTTGATCAAAATTTTGGCTTTCTCAACAGTACCTGTTTCTCATCCCAATGGATCTCCCAATACTATTTTTTTCGATGCTTCACGTTTTTTTCAGCTATTCAGCTCCTCACACCACAGCCAAGGATCGTGAGTGAATAGATGAATAAAAGTCAATCGAAATGCAAGATTTTTTGAGATTTCTTTCGTTCCAAATGGAGATTTTTTCAAGGAAAAGCTGAGATGTTTACTTTGACTGCTGTACTTCGTCCGTGTTTTGTTTCGTGTGCTGCATAATAGCGGATAACGATGATATTTTATTGTGTAGAGTGTTAATATTTGGGTAAAGTTGAAATTCAGTTGTGTAGAGTGTTAATATTTGGGTAAAGTTGAAATTCAGTTGTGTAGAGTGTTAATATTTGGGTAAAGTTGAAATTCAGTTGTGTAGAGTGTTAATATTTGGGTAAAGTTGAAATTCAGTTGTGTAGAGTGTTAATATTTGGGTAAAGTTGAAATTCAGTTGTGTAGAGTGTTAATATTTGGGTAAAGTTGAAATTCAGTTGTGTAGAGTGTTAATATTTGGGTAAAGTTGAAATTCAGTTGTGTAGAGTGTTAATATTTGGGTAAAGTTGAAATTCAGTTGTGTAGAGTGTTAATATTTGGGTAAAGTTGAAATTCAGTTGTGTAGAGTGTTAATATTTGGGTAAAGTTGAAATTCAGTTGTGTAGAGTGTTAATATTTGGGTAAAGTTGAAATTCAGTTGTGTAGAGTGTTAATATTTGGGTAAAGTTGAAATTCAGTTGTGTAGAGTGTTAATATTTGGGTAAAGTTGAAATTCAGTTGTGTAGAGTGTTAATATTTGGGTAAAGTTGAAATTCAGTTGTGTAGAGTGTTAATATTTGGGTAAAGTTGAAATTCAGTTGTGTAGAGTGTTAATATTTGGGTAAAGTTGAAATTCAGTTGTGTAGAGTGTTAATATTTGGGTAAAGTTGAAATTCAGTTGTGTAGAGTGTTAATATTTGGGTAAAGTTGAAATTCAGTTGTGTAGAGTGTTTAAATTTATGCCAAATTGAAATTTAGTTGTGTAGAGTGTCGAAATTTATGTCGAATTGCAATTCAATTGTGTAGAATGTTGAATTTTCTATAAAAAAATTTGGCTGTAGTGGAAAAAATTGAATGCAAAGCTTATACAAGACCGTATTTTGGTCTAAATGTAATTTTGACTTTGGAAGTGGAAGGGCAAAGTCAGTAGACAATCTAAAAAATAGCCTCACCCAGCATCTTATTTTGAACACAGAAATTTATAACAATTAACGTCACAGAAATTTATAATAAATAACTCGTACAAGAACACGTTCTCCAACAAAAGTTTTTTCAACGCAGTTCATTTTTTATTCCTTATTTCAACACAACTTCAACACAACTTCAACACAGTTCATTTCTTTGTTCAAACAAGCTCGCTAATTTAGGGGAAAAGCTTCAAGTTTTTTTTGACATTTTGAGTCCACGTTTTATTAAAAAGTTAGTAAAAATGTCAGATATAAACTAGTGAATCTACACGTGGGTTTGTTGTGTAATTTGTGCTGCACTTGGGATTGTTGATAATGTTGATTGTCGCCCAACTTTGGATCAGAGGCCAATATGACAAAATCAACAAAAACATGTTCTAAATAGATAAATAATTTTGTTCGTTGAATTATGAATGAAAAGTTGAAAAACTTACTTCAAAAGTTAAAAAACTTACTTTAAAAGTTGAAAAACGTACTTCGAAAGTTGAAAAAATTTCTTTACAAGTTGAAGAACATACTTTAAAAGTTGAAAAACATACATTAAAAGTTGAGAAGCTTACTTTAAAAGTCGAAAAAATCACTTTAAAAGTTGAGAAACTTACTTTAAAAGTTGAGAAACATACTTTAAAAGTTAAAAAACTCACTTTAAAAGTTGAGAAACATACTTTAAAAGTTGAAAAACTCACTTTAAAAGTTGAAAAACATACATTAAAAGTTAAGCTTACTTTAAAAGTCGAAAAACTCACTTTAAAAGTTGAGAAGCTTACTTTAAAAGTCGAAAAACTCACTTTAAAAGTTGAGAAACTTACTTTAAAAGTTGAGAAACATACTTTAAAAGTTGAAAAACTCACTTTAAAAGTTGAGAAACTTACTTTAAAAGTTGAAAAACTCACTTTGATAATTGAAAAACTCACTCTGATTATTAGAAAATTTATGCTGGAACCTAAAAAAATTACTAAGGAATTTAAAAAT
Organism: Morinoia aosen; assembly: GCA_030386875.1. Taxonomy (NCBI): domain Eukaryota; kingdom Metazoa; phylum Arthropoda; class Malacostraca; order Amphipoda; family Talitridae; genus Morinoia; species Morinoia aosen. The sequence continues at coordinate 21,614,183 of CM059561.1, forward strand.
ATACTCTGGAATGCATACAACCGTTAATAAAACTAAAAGTTTTTATCGACCGAATGCAGTCTTATCGTCACGATTGACTAACTTTTTATTCACTTTAAAATTTTTTGTTGTTTTGTTTTTTACCTTCCATTAAAATATTTTCTTGTAAAAAAATAACTGAGTAAGACTCGGACGCTAATCGCGACGTTTTTTTACATTTTGTTAATTATAAGTTGCTGTTTGTACCAGCGGAATTATTAATTATTATCTATGCCCATGAAAATGCTAATTAGTTTTATGCTGACATTAATTCGTTTTTCATTCGGTGACTGTCGATCATTATTTAGCATTGGTGCGTTTTTAATTACTTCAACCTTGGCACATTTCAAATTATTTTTTAGTCCTTATAAATTTATTAATTAGGTGATACACCTGGGTATTTATGTGATATATTTTACTTATTTCTCATGGATTGTTAATTATTACCTATACTTTGTGAATTGTTCGTTTATTATCAGTTTCATGCTCTGAAAACTAATCATTAAATAAGATTAATTACGCAATCTTATGAACTTGAACACTAATTTAAGAGAATTTCATACAAATTCTAAATCTAAACGAGTTTCCTAGATTGTCGCTTACAAAAACATACTTGAGCTTGAACACTTTAACATTATGTAAGAAATTGTGAATATTGGCTAATTGGGGAAATTGGGAATATTAGCCAATTGGGGAGATTGGGAATATTGGCTAATTGGGGAAATTGGGAATATTGGCTAATTGGGGAAATTCGGAATATTGGCTAATTGGGGAAATTGGGAACATTATCTAATTGGGGAAATTGGGAATATTAGCCAATTGGGGAAATTGGGAATATTGGCTAATTGGGAAAATTGGGAATATTGGCTAAAGGGGAAAATTGGGAATATTGGCTAATTGGGAAAATTGGAAAAATTGGGAATATTGGCTAATTGGGAATATTGGCTAATTGGGAATATTGGGAATATTGGCTAATTTTGAAAATTGAGAATATAGGCTAATTGGGTTAGTTGAGAATATTGGCTAACTGGGGATATTGGGAATATTGGCTAATTTTGTAAATTTGGAATAATGGCTAATTGGGTAAATTGAGAATATTGGCTAGTTGGGGATATTGGGAATATTGGCTAATTTTGAAAATGGAAAATATTGGCTAATTGGGGAAATTGAGAATATTGGCTGATTGGGTAAAGAGAGAATATTGGCTAATTGGGTAAATTGAGAATATTGGCTAATTGGGGATTTTGGAGATATTGGCTAATCGGGAAATTGAGAATATTGGCTAATTGAGGAAATCGGCAAATTGGGGAAATTGGGAATATTGGTTAATTGGGAATATTGGCTAATATTCTCCGCTGATCTGAATCTCTGTGAAGCCAATATTGAACCTCCCTGTAGGGGTATAAAAAGGGTTCAGTTCAGTTTGCCTGACCTCCATAAAACTGAACTGTAAAGGGGTAAAGAGAGGTTCAGCTCTGCTGGTTGTAACGTCCCCTGAAATTGAACCGCGTGGAACTGAACCGCGTGCATATGAGAGGAGGTTCAACTGAACCCCCTAGAGGGTTCGAAAGGTTCGGCTCAGCTCGTCTGTTTTCCCGTGAAACTGGAAGGGGGTTCAACTCATTGACCCCTCGTGAAATGAGCCCAGTGAAACATGAACAGGGTTCAGAACAGCTCGTTTGAACCCCATTGAACCTAGAAAGGGATTCAGCTGGTCTGACACCCAGTGAAGCTGAACCTCCCCCCCTCCCCCGAGGGGTGAAAAGAGGTTCAACTCAGCTCATCTAACCCCAGTGAAACAGGAAAGGGGTTCAGCTGGTCTGCCCCCCGGTGAAACTGAACCCCCCCGAGGGGTAAAAAGAGGGTGCATTACCCATCATGTGCGCAAAGGCGGAGTTGCCCTCACCCTGCCCCAGGTTGTGGCCGCCACCCAGAAGCTGGTTGCCGTAACAATTGTCTTGGTAGGGTTGCACGTACGGTGAGGTTGCGTGGAAATTCGACCCGAAACCCGAGTGATTGAACCCCGAATTTTGCGGCCGGAGTTGCTGGCTCCCACAATCCCCAACGGGCTGCTGCGAGTACTCCAAAAACTGGGAATAGGATCCCGGGTTTTGAACGGGTGCGGAAGCGGGCCCGTTCACGGGCCCGTTAAGGCACTGCTGGGACTGTCCCCCGATGACGGGCTGCCCGTCCCGCACCAGGACGGGGATGGGGACCCGTCTGGGGGAGCTGTGGGGGAGCGGTCCCAGCATGGGCCCCATGGGGCCCGAGGTGTCCGTGCGCTGCTTCTTGGTCTTGTAGCGGTGGTTCTGGAACCAGATCTTCACCTGGGGCGGGGGGCACGCAAATGGCAGGGGTAAGTGGCATGCAAATTGCAGGTAAACTGCAGGGGTATATGGCACGCAAATGGTAGGCAAATTGCCGGGTTAAATAGCATGCAAATTGCAGGGGTAAATGGCATTCAAAATTACAGATAAATTGCAGGGGTAAATGGCGTACAAATTACAAGTAAATTGCAGGGGTAAATGGCGGGTAAACGGCAGGGGGAAATGATGGGCATTTGCCGGCGCAAATGGCGGTAAAATTGCCGGGGTGAATGGTAGGGATAAATGGTAGGCAAATTGCTGGGGTAAATGGCACGAAAATGGCATAGTAATAGCGGGGTAAATGGCGGCCAATTTACAGGGGTAAATAGCAGCCAAAATGGTGGGAGGAATAGCAGGCAAACTACCGGGGTAAATGGCATGGTAATGACAGGCAAATTGACGGGGTAAATTGCATGCTAAAAGACAGGTTAATTGCCAAAGTAAATGCTTGCTAAATGGCAGGCAAAATGCGGGGCTAAATGACATGCTAAATGGCAGGGATATTTTAGGGGTAAATGACATGTGTACCAAGTGTCATTTACCCCAAATGTTATACGCAATAAAAAAAGCTATAACTATAACCACAATAGTAACGTATGCATTATAATATGTGAAATATTAATATAAAGAGCAGAAATATACAAAAAATACCTAGTAAGTATACAGAAGAATACTTAGTACACATATGAAGGATACCTAGAAAATGTATGAAGAACACCTAGCAAATGTATGAAGAACACCAAACAAATTTATGAAGCACACCTAGCAAATATATAAATAACACCCAGCAAATATATAAATAACACCCAGTAAAAATATGAAGAAGACCCAGTAAATACATATGGCTCACCTGCGTGGGTGTGAGGCTAATTAGAGCGGCCAGGTGCTCCCTCTCAGGCGCCGACAGGTAGCGCTGCTGTCTGAACCTGCCGTGTTGTTCTTATTGCTTATTTGCTACTTGTTATTGTTGTTATTTGGTAATGTTAATTCTTATTGTTACTTGTTATTTTTTGTATTTGTTAGTTATTATTGTTACTAGTGTACACGGGCCGTCAAAAAATGACAGGATTAGTTATCGGACCAACTGAGGTTTAACACATGCACCATGGATCATAAACTAACCTGCTGGGTTGAGGCACCGAAAATTGTGGAGTTGATGTTTGTATCACAGATACGCTCTTCTCACACTGTAGGCTGGTGGGTGTGACGCACGGACGGACGGACGAACAAACGGACGGACGAACAGACGGACGGACAAACGGACCGACGGATGGATGAACAGACGGACGGACGCGGCTCTTATTAGAGTGGCTCTTATTATACTATAGATTACGAGTGCACACGGCCCGTCAAAAATTTAAAAAAATAATACACAGTCGTTGCTTGCTTGTTTAGTTCGTGTGTCTGTCCCGCTGACAAGGACGCTCAATGACCGTATCTGTGATACGAGTTTCACCAGTGCACAAGTACAAGAATATTTTGATGGCGGGTACTGTTGGGATGGATATATTTGTTAGGCATCCACGTCTCAGGGATTTATTTATTTAATATATAAAATCCCGTCAATTCTGACGGGTCCTGTACAATACTATTATGATAGATATATTTGTTTGGCATCTCCACATCTGCAGGATTTGTCTAAGGAAAATATCGAATCCCGTCATTTCTGACGGGTCGTGTACACTAGATGTATGATAACTTAAATTATGCTATGAACATTTATTTAAAAAAAATTATAAATTGCTGTATTAAAAGAGTGCACAACACACACCAGAAGCACAAGACAAAATAACACAACACACAACACAACACACAACACAACACACAATACAACACAACACACAACACACAACACAACACACAACACAACACAACACCCAACACACAACACACAACACAAAACAAAATACAACACACAACACAACACACAACACAACACGTAACACAACACGTAACACAACACGTAATACAACACAACACACAACACACAACACAACACACAACAAACACCAGAAGCACAACGCAAAATAACACAACACAACACAACACACAACACACAACACAACACACACCAGAAGCACAACACAAAATAACACAACACACAACACAACACACAACACAACACAAGACACAACACACAACACACAACACAACACACAACACACAACACACAACACACACCAGAAGCTCAATACAACACAACACAAAATAACACAACACAACACACAACACACAACACACACCAGAAGCACAACACAAAATAACACAACACAACACAAGACACAACACACAACACACAACACAACACACAACACACAACACACAACACACACCAGAAGCTCAATACAACACAACACAAAATAACACAACACAACACACAACACACAACACACACCAGAAGCACAACGCAAAATAACACAACACAACACACAACACACAACACAACACACACCAGAAGCACAACACAAAATAACACAACACACAACACAACACACAACACAACACAAGACACAACACACAACACACAACACAACACACAACACACAACACACAACACACAACACACACCAGAAGCTCAATACAACACAACACAAAATAACACAACACAACACACAACACACACCAGAAGCACAACACAAAATAACACAACACAACACAACACACAACACACAACACAAGACACACCTCCGCTCCAGCTCGTAGGTCTGCGTCTTGCTGAAGAGAATGCGTCGCTTCCTCTTCTTGCTCGGCGCCTCGGTCTCTCCGTCCGTCGTGTCCCCGCCCTCCTCGTCTGACGGCGCTGCGCAGTGGCCATATGTATGTCTACGTCAGTTTATATGCATTACATGTACACCAAAGTGGATGTATATACCTATATCCACTTATGTACGTTATATGTACTATGCATGCAAATATAAATGTAAATATGTCGGCCAACTACGCCATTATTTTAAACCAAACCATTATAGACGGAAAGAACTGTTCCCAAGTATACAATTGTACATATTTGTGTGTGTATATATATATGTATATAGATGCGTGTGGGTGTGTGTGCGTGCACGGCCCATCAAAATGACGGTGCTCGATATTTTTCTTATATAAATCCTGCAGATGTGGATGCCCAACAAATATATCCATCCCAACAGTACCCGCCATCAAAATATTCTTGTACTTGTGCACTGGTGAAACTCGTATCACAGATACGGTCATTGAGCGTCCTTGTGAGCGTCACAGACACACACACCAACCAACCAACAACTTTGCATTATTATTTGATACGAGTGCACACGACCCCTCAAAAAAATCTACTGCTAACTACTACCATACAGCACACGACCCCTCAAAAAATCTACTGCTAACTACTACCATACAGCACACGACCCCTCAAAAAAATCTACTGCTAACTGCTCACGACCCCTCAAAAAATCTACTGCTAACTACTACCATACAGCACATGACCCCTCAAAAAATCTACTGCAAACTACTACCATACCGCACACGACCCCTCAAAAAATCTACTGCTAACTACTACCATACAGCACACGACCCCTCAAAAAATCTACTGCTAACTACTACCATACAGCACACGACCCCTCAAAAAATCTACTGCTAACTACTACCATACTGCACACGACCCCTCAAAAAATCTACTGTTAACTACTACCATACAGCACACGACCCCTCAAAAAAATCTACTGCTAACTACTACCATACTGCTCACGACCCCTCAAAAAATCTACTGCTAACTACTACCATACAGCACACGACCCCTCAAAAAATCTACTGCTAACTACTACCATACCGCACACGACCCCTAAAAAAATCTACTGCTAACTACTACCATACAGCACACGACCCCTCAAAAAATCTACTGCCAACTACTACTATACTGCACACGACGCCTCAAAAAATCTACTGCTAACTACTACCATACTGCACACGACCCCTCAAAAAATCTACTGCTAACTACTACCATACAGCACACGACCCCTCAAAAAATCTACTGCTAACTACTACCATACCGCACACGACCCCTCAAAAAATCTACTGCTAACTACTACCATACAGCACACGACCCCTCAAAAACATCTACTGCTAACTACTACCATACTGCACACGACCCCTCAAAAAATCTACTGCTAACTACTACCATACAGCACACGACCCCTCAAAAACATCTACTGCTAACTACTACCATACTGCACACGACCCCTCAAAAAATCTACTGCTAACTACTACCATACAGCACACGACCCCTTAAAAAATCTACTGCTAACTACTACCATACAGCACACGACCCCTCAAAAAATCTACTGCCAACTACTACCATACTGCACACGACCCCTCAAAAAATCTACTGCTAACTACTACCATACAGCACACGACCCCTCAAAAAAATCTACTGCTAACTACTACCATACAGCACACGACCCCTCAAAAAAATCTACTGCTAACTACTACCATACTGCACACGACCCCTAAAAAAATTTACTGCTAACTACTACCATACTGCACACGACCCCTCAAAAAATTTACTGCTAACTACTACCATACTGCACACGACCCCTCAAAAAATTTACTGCTAACTACTACCATACTGCACACGACCCCTCAAAAATGACAAGATTAAATTTTTGTCCTTCGAAAAAATTTACAAAAATGGATGTCAAACAAATGTATTCATCCTCTTAAGTACCCGAGATTAAAAAATTCTTTTGTTTTTCTGTGTTACTTATGTATAATTGCACATGACCCGTCACAAATGTACAAAAATGTTCGGTAAATCACGTGACACGCGTTCCTATTTCCTACCAATACACGTGATGTTCATCCTGACTCCCTATCTGCTGGGTTAAGGCACCGAAATTGTGGAGTTGATGAAGTTTGTATCACAGATACGAAATTGTGGAGTTGATGAAGCTTGTATCACAGATACGAAATTGTGGAGTTGATGAAGTTTGTATCACAGATACGAAATTGTGGAGTTGATGAAGCTTGTATCAAAGATACGAAATTGTGGAGTTGATGAAGTTTGTATCACAGATACGATATTGTGGAGGTTGATGAAGCTTGTATCACAGATACGAAATTGTGGGGGTTGATGAAGCTTGGATCACAGATACGAAATTGTGGAGTTGATGAAGCTTGTATCACAGATACGAAATTGTAGAGTTGATGAAGCTTGTATCACAGATATGAAATTGTGGAGTTGATGAAGCTTGTATCACAGATACGAAATTGTGGACTTGATGAAGCTTGTATCACAGATAAGAAATTGTGGAGTTGATGAAGCTTGTATCACAGATATGAAATTGTGGAGTTGATGAAGCTTGTATCACAGATACGAAATTGTGGAGTTGATGAAGCTTGTATCACAGATAAGAAATTGTGGAGTTGATGAAGCTTGTATCACAGATACGAAATTGTGGAGTTGATGAAGCTTGTATCACAGATACGAAATTGTGGACTTGATGAAGCTTGTATCACAGATACGAAATTGTGGAGAAGCTTGCATCACAGATACGAAATTGTGGAGTTGATGAAGCTTGTATCACAGATACGAAATTGTGGAGTTGATGAAGCTTGTATCACAGATACGAAATTGTGGAGTTGATGAAGCTTGTATCACAGATACGAAATTGTGGAGTTGATGAAGCTTGTATCACAGATACGAAATTGTGGAGTTGATGAAGCTTGTATCACAGATACGAAATTGTGGAGTTGATGAAGCTTGTATCACAGATACGAAATTGTGGAGTTGATGAAGCTTGTATCACAGATACGAAATTGTGGAGTTGATGAAGCTTGTATCACAGATACGAAATTGTGGAGTTGATGAAGCTTGTATCACAGATACGAAATTGTGGAGTTGATGAAGCTTGTATCACGGATACGAAATTGTGGAGTTGATAAAGCTTGTATCACAGATACGAAATTGTGGAGTTGATGAAGCTTGTATCACAGATACGAAATTGTGGAGTTGATGAAGCTTGTATCACAGATACGAAATTGTGCAGTTGATGAAGCTTGTATCACAGATACGAGATTGTGGAGTTGATGAAGCTTGTTTCACAGATACGAAATTGTGGAGTTGATGAAGCTTGTATCACAGATACGAAATTGTGGAGTGGATGAAGCTTGCATCACAGATACGCTCACCTCACACTGCATGCTGGTGGGTGTGACACACGGACGGACGGACGGACGGACAGACGGACGGACGAACGGACGGACGGACGGACGGACGAACAGACGGACGGACGGACGAACAGACGGACGGACGGACGGACGAACAGACGGACGGACGGAGCATAACAACAACACCACCACATCGACACAATACAACACCACCACAACAGCATAACACAACACAACACCGCAACACAATAACACACCATTACAACAACACAACACCACCACAACAACACAACACAACAACAAAACACCACCACAACAACACAACACAGCAAAAAAACACCACAACAACACAACACAACACAACCCACCGTCCAGTTTAGACTGCGTAGAGTCAGGCTGAGAGTATTGCTGCTGCTGTTGTTGTTGTTGCATCTCCTGTGGTTGTTTGGTGTCCATCTGCGATCTCTGTGGTTGTTGTGGTTGTGGTATGTCCCTGGGTGGTACCACACCACCCTGCTGGTATTGGTCCAGGTGGTGCTGGTAGGGTTGGGTTAGCTTGGTTGTCTTGTAGAGCTGGTCTTGAAACGCTTGGTAGTCGTAGGTAGAGAACGTGGTTGTGTTGTTGTCTTGGTGGGGTTGTTGTGAGGGGAGCTGGGTGCTTGGGACGGGTTGGGTTGGGTTGCCAGGGACCTGGTTGGAGGTGAGGGGTTGCGTGTGGTTGTGTAGTGGTGGGGTTGTGAGATGTTGGTTGGGTTGGTGGTGGCCATAGCTCGGCAGGCCTGGTTGTAGGGGCTGCAGGTTGGGTTGCGGTTGTCGGGTTGCGGACAGCATTGGGGGTTGTAGGGACGCTTCTGGGGGGGTTGGGGCGGGGTTCCGGTCTGGGGGCAGGCAACGGTTGTATAGTTAACCTCACTTGATTATCTATTTAACATCAGCTGATTATCTAGTTAACATCAACTGATTATCTAGTTAACATCAACTGATTATCTAGTTATCATAAACTGATTATCTACTTAATGGTCGAAGAAAATGACTAACTACTCTGTTCATTAATCATGATAAACCTATCAATTTCAGGAATAAATTCTTCCCACATTTAAATTAAAACACTAGTCAATAATAAGATGTATTAAGACATCCAAAACCAACAGTGTAAATGAAGTGTGATATACTTATATGTATATTAAACGTATACCTTCCTTGCCTCGTATTTAAGCTTATTTACATATATGCATATACATAAATAAAAAATATCCGGGACTGTACATGTATATTATTTCTTATTACAAATATATTCGTACACAAGGGGGAGGGGAACTTACGCACACGCATCTCTATATGTTTGAGTACATAATATAGACCATAATCAGCACGCAATATGCATGTATCTGACATAGCCACACAATGATATACATGATATACACACAGTACACAATATACTTATACCCAGCAAATAATATACACACATACAGCAGACAATATACCTATACACAGTACACAATACACATGCATCCAGTACACAGTACACAATACCACACAGTACTCAATACACAAGACACACACAGTATACAATACACATATATATAACATAATAAACATATGCACAGAAGACAATACACACATACACAGCACACACAACACACCCACACAGTACACAATACACACACACAGTACACAGCACACAATACACACCCACAGCACACACAACACACCCACACAGTACACAATACACACACACAGTACACAGCACACAATACACACCCACAGCACACACAACACACCCACACAGTACACAATACACACACACAGCACACAGTACCCACACAATACACAATACACATACACACTCAGAACACAACACACACGCAGCACACAATACCCACACAGTGCACAATACGCACATACAGCACACAATACACACAGTACACACAAACAGCACCCAACACACACACACAACACACACACTACACACAGTACACAACACACACACATAACACACACACAGTACCTGGACCAGACGTAAGACCGGCAGGCTGCGCTATGGAAGCGGCGCTGGACAGGAACGTAGCGGCGCTACTCTGCGCTACATCGGACCCTGCGCTATAGAAGGGGGGGCGGGGGTGTGTGGGGGAGGTGGAAGGTAAATTGGGCTGGTGGAAGCTGATGGAAGCCCCGTTGGTGGAGGGGAGGGAGGATGAGGGAGTGGGGAAGGAAGGATAGAAGGAGGAGGTTGGGAGTAGTGGAGCTGGGGAGGTGATGTTGGGGGAAGATGTGGTGGTGGGGAAGGTGCAAGGTGAGGAAGTGTGGCAGGGGAAGGTGGAAGGGGAGGAGGTGTGGCAAGTGAGGGTGGAGTGCAGGGGAGACGGGAACGTGAAGTGGAAGCTGCTGAAGTTTGTTTCTTGCGGATTGTTTTCGGGATTGTCCTCAGGATTGCTTCCACGATTCGTCGTCGACGAAGAACGGGACTCTGTCGAAAAGAACAAATTTAATAACGAGAATGATATAAATATCGAGAATGATATAAACTATCAAGAATGACATCAAAGTATCTTTTATGAAAAAATTAAAATTTTCTTGGTATATACATATATAGCGAGAGAGAGAGTTCGGTTAATTAAAAGCTAATTCTGTTACTTATGTATAACAAGAACGAAATAATTATGTAATTATATGCCTTATTTAGCAATAATTCCAGTGCGCCTTACTAAAAATCAGAAATTAAAGTACTAGAGCAGCATCAGCGCAGTGATACAGACGTCATTTCAGTCTTTGCTGCAGTTTTATTTCATCGAGGCAGCACGGACATGTGCAGTAACTCCGCCAGCGAAATCCACTGAGCGGCCCTGAACTACACCTGAACTGCAATAGTGGGCGGTATCTAAGAGTAGTGGCTGCAAGCAGCATTCATTGAACTATTTTACCTATGCTGCTCTGTCAGAGGTCCCGTCAGATTCGCTGTGTGTTGGGGCGATGTACTGCTCTGAATCGGCCTTAAACGGTTATAATTACCAGTCCACCCCCATTTATTTGAAATAAGAAAAAAGGCAAAATGAAAGAAAGGCCGTGAGAAAAAAATTCAATCTCTCGAGAGTTGATGAGGCCGAGCTTGTATCACAGATACGCTCATCGCATACTTTCGGACGGACAGATAGACAGACAGACAGACGGACGTGGCTCTTAATATAGCAAAGATCGGAATAAAATGTGCTGCTCTAACTAGTTACATTTAATTTTTTAGTTACACACTCTAACTTAACCGCTTTAACTGCGATGAATTGACCATGAACTGCTCTAACTGCGTCGATAAGGCTGAAGAAAGTAAACTTTGAGGGAAGCACTGGCAAGTTATGCAAATAGATGAGCATTGACACAACTTGTTGGTGTGATTACTGGCTTAACTTACACATGTCTGTAGGTTGCAAAAAAAGTAGGGGTGGAAAGTTAGACAAATAAATGAGTGTTAGAGTAATTAGTTGGATTGAATAATTTCATTACTCACACGAATAACTTGAATCTCATCAGGATAGGGTGACTAAACGTGTGTTTAAAATCTCTGGACCTTATGTCCAAAGTAAATTAAATCTGTGTTTCAAAATCCGTAGACTTTTGAATCTAGCGTAAATTAAATATGTGTGGTAAAATCCGTAGACTTTTAGATGAAGTAAATCTTAGATGAAGTAAATTTTTATATGTTCTAAAATCCGTAGACTTTTGAGTCAAGGGTAATTAGGAGTGTTTTAAGAAAGCACATGTCGGTTTGTATTCTTAGAAATTTTACCAAGGAGTGTTTTAAAATCCGTAGTGTTTCGAGTTGAGAGTAATTAAAAGTGTGTTGTACAACCAATAGACTGTTGAGTCCAGTTTAATTAAAGCTTTGTTATAAGATCCGTAGACTTTTAGGTTAAGAGTAATAAGAATATGTGTTGAAAATCGGTAGACTTTCGAGTCCAAAGATCTTTTCATTATGAAAGTTGTATAAGCGTTGCCGGTTGTCTTTCTGCACACCACCACCCCTAAAATGCGGCCTTTTGTTGCTAATATTCTCTCGTTGATATCATTTTCTTGTTACCGAGATTGTCTTGTTTCAATATCCCCAAATGTAGCTATCGTACGACTATTTTTTTCGTACACAATCCAAAATTTGTATTGATAGGTTCTAATATTTTCTTGCAGCTAGTAGTTTCTTGTTGCAAATAGTTTTTTATTGACATTTTCTGGTTGCCAATATTCTCTTGTCACTAATTTTTGTTATTTATATTTTTTTGCAAGTAGTATTTTTTTGTTCCTAAAATTTTCTTATTATTTTTGGTTGCTAAGCTAACATTTTCTTGTTACTGATATTTTTTGTTACTAATAGTCTCTTGTTACTAGCATTTTATTGTTACAAAATCCACATACATGGCTTTCGCCACTAATATTTTCATGGTCCTAATATTTTTCATTACAAAATATAAAATTTGAACTTATGTTACTAAAATTTTCTGATATCTAATTTAAACCTGATCCCTTTTTAATATATTTCATGCTTAGTTTATTTTATCGATGTTAACTGGTTCAATTCATATCTAAATGATATTGAACTGATGTTTCAGCGCAAATACCTTTCAATTGACCTAAATATTACTGACCTTATTTAAATAATACCCAACTGATTTGAGTAATATTAAATTTATTCAAATGATATTCACCTGATTTAAATTATATTCAAGGGATTTAAATAGCATTCAACTTATTTGAATAATATTTAACTAATTTAGATAACATTCAACTGATTTAAATGACATTTACCAGGTTAAATTAATAATAACTAATATTTCGGAACCTTGCAGAGTACCAACATGCGGTGAGCTCTTCCAATACGACAAAAATTTACTTATAAAAGCTAAATCTGCAAGTATTAATCAGCAGAATCTATTTTCTCAATATATCCTTACGACCGCTAGTTGTCTGTCAGGCGGCCTGAACAGGTGTGCAGGCGGCCTAAACAGGTGTGTTGGACGGGCAAGGGGCCTTTTTTTTATCAGTTTCCGTCTTGCTATTGCAAGTTTCCTGCCAGTTTGCGTCTTGCTTTCACACGGTCCCTACCAGATTCTGTCTTGCTTTTACACGGTCCCTACCAGATTCTGTCTTGCTTTTACACGGTCCCTACCAGATTCTGTCTTGCTTTTACACGGTCCCTACCTGATTCTGTCTTGCTTTTACACGGTCCCTACCAGATTCTGTCTTGCTTTTACACGGTCCCTACCAGATTCTGTCTTGCTTTTACACGGTCCCTACCAGATTCTGTCTTGCTTTTACACGGTCCCTACCTGATTCTGTCTTGCTTTTACACGGTCCCTACCAGATTCTGTCTTGCTTTTACACGGTCCCTACCAGATTCTGTCTTGCTTTTACACGGTCCCTACCAGATTCTGTCTTGCTTTTACACGGTCCCTACCTGATTCTGTCTTGCTTTTACACGGTCCCTACCTGATTCTGTCTTGCTTTTACACGGTCCCTACCTGATTCTGTCTTGCTTTTACACGGTCCCTACCAGATTCTGTCTTGCTTTTACACGGTCCCTACCTGATTCTGTCTTGCTTTTACACGGTCCCTACCAGATTCTGTCTTGCTTTTACACGGTCCCTACCTGATTCTGTCTTGCTTCTACACGGTCCCTACTTGATTCTGTCTTGCTTTCACACGGTCCCTACCAGATTCTGTCTTGCTTTTACACGGTCCCTACCAGATTCTGTCTTGCTTTTACACGGTCCCTACCTGATTCTGTCTTGCTTCTACACGGTCCCTACCAGATTCTGTCTTGCTTTTACACAGTCCCTACCAGATTCTGTCTTGCTTTCACACGGTCCCTACCAGATTCTGTCTTGCTTTTACACGGTCCCTACCAGATTCTGTCTTGCTTTTACACGGTCCCTACCTGATTCTGTCTTGCTTCTACACGGTCCCTACCAGATTCTGTCTTGCTTTTACACAGTCCCTACCAGATTCTGTCTTGCTTTCACACGGTCCCTACCAGATTCTGTCTTGCTTTTACACGGTCCCTACCAGATTCTGTCTTGCTTTTACACAGTCCCTACCAGATTCTGTCTTGCTTTCACACGGTCCCTACCAGATTCTGTCTTGCTTTCACACGGTCCCTACCAGATTCTGTCTTGCTTTTACACGGTCCCTACCAGTTTCCGTTTCGCTGATACAATTTTCCATTCAGCATCCATCATGACACAGTTCCCTGAGCTACCATGCGCCGCTACCATGCACCCGCTACATCGCATCATCTATGTCTGAACTCCGGCCTCCACAGCGCACGGTTATCAGCTCTCCGACTGCTGCTGATAAGGGGGTCGACAGGCAGCAAGTACGGTCAACGGAGCCTGACAAGACGCAAGTATTATAGCACTACGAGTCAAGCTATAAATCAAGTGCTAGGCCTTGGGATGTTTTTGTCTTTCTGAAGGAATGAAGTTGCGGTTGAGAGGGATTTTCGGTTCTTTGAGAGGTTTTTGTTTTTTAAGGGATTTTAGATTTTTTTGAGAGATTTTAGGTTCTTTAAGGGATTTTCGGTTTCAAGAGATTTTCGGATCCTTAGGAGATTTTCGGTTTCGTAAGAGGTTTTCTTTTCCATTTTTCATGATCACTCGAAATGATATTTTTGAATATCTGCCGAAATAAGCAATTTTAACATTAACCCCTGATGTTAAGAAATCCAAAGCTCATATGTCATGTAAATTGTCATAAGTATTTTCAACCAACAAAGTTCAATACCTTTATTGTTTTGTGAATTAACCAGCGCTATTCAACCTCAATTAGCCAGCTATAGGTTACATTTTTATGTCCTTCCACCCCGTTTTGTGCAAGCATCAAACGCGACCGTCATGGTACCTATACATGTTTAACAATTACAGACATTTGCATCATAATGATAATGATTTGCAGACATTTGCATCATAATGATAATTTACATCATTTTGTTGATAATGTAACTTTTTTAATTTCAAACCCTTATAGAACATTCGTGTTTTCTTCTATTATTGACATTCTAAAATGTTCTTGTTGGGCTTGTGTGGTCCAAGTTATCACATCATTTTTTGCGATTTTGAGTGTATTATGACAACCCTATCTACGTTTTTAATTTCATGCATTACTCCAATCATGTCGTACATCTCTTGATAGCCGTTGTAGAACAGTCGTTTCCATATTTCTGACTCAGGTAGGCTGTTTTGTGTCACTATTATTACACGGAAGTATTCAAAAAATTGTTGCGTGACAAAAAAAAACATTTCTTACGAGTCCCGTGATTGGAATACTAGCCTAGACGTAGGAATAAAAATATAGTTCTGAATTTCAACCTCGCTGCCTCAGACGCAGGATTACTTTAATCCACCCGTTTAATTTACAACAAATTCCTAACATCGCAGGTCCAAGAACTCGTATTTTACTGTAAGTGTGCACTAAAAAGAGTGTTCTCAACTATGCATCGTTGCTGATATTGTGTTCTCTTTTATTATTGTAGTTACACATGTAATCAAGCCTAGAATAAGCAGCATTAAGAATACATTGCCCTCACTCATTTGTTTCGATCGAGTCTAGAGTGAGCAGCCCTCAGAAATACATTGCCCTCACTCATTTATTTCGATCGAGTCTAGAGTGAGCAGCCCTCAGAAATACATTGCCCTCACTCATTTGTTTCGATCGAGTCTAGAGTGAGCAGCCCTCAGAAATACATTGCCCTCACTCATTTGTTTCGATCGAGTCTAGAGTGAGCAGCCCTCAGAAATACATTGCCCTCACTCATTTATTTCGACTACTGATGAGGGTATAATGATACTCATGTGTGTGTAGCATGTTAGAACCCTTACTTCAAGATATTTTAAGCACCAATGATGAGCTCATTGTGCCATCTATGGATATTGGAAATGAAGTGTTTTTCTATTTTCCCTTTTCTTTTTCTCTCTAAAATCTTTTCTTCTGAGTTGATTTTGATTCTTCTCACTTTTTATTTCAGTTATACTCTAAGTCGTCTTCATTTTTTGTGACCTTCTTCGCTCACATATCCTCACCTTCCCATATCCTCACATATCCTCACCTTCCCATATTCTCACATATCCTCACCTTCCCATATCCTCACATATCCTCACCTTCCCATATTCTCACATATCCTCACCTTCCCATATTCTCACATATCCTCACCTTCCCATATTCTCACATATCCTCACCTTCCCATATCCTCACATATCCTCACCTTCCCATATTCTCACATATCCTCACCTTCCCATATCCTCACATATCCTCACCTTCCCATATTCTCACATATCCTCACCTTCCCATATCCTCACATATCCTCACCTTCCCATATTCTCACATATCCTCACCTTCCCATATTCTCACATATCCTCACCTTCCCATATCCTCACATATCCTCACCTTCCCATATTCTCACATATCCTCACCTTCCCATATCCTCACATATCCTCACCTTCCCATATTCTCACATATCCTCACCTTCCCATATTCTCACATATCCACACCTTCCCATATCCTCACATATCCTCACCTTCCCATATTCTCACATATCCTCGCTTCCCTTATATTCTTTCACCTTCCCTCATCTTCCCTCCCTCTTCCATCCCTTTCCCTTACCTCTCCTCACTTTTCTCGTCTTCCTCCCTTTTTTTACTTCACTCACATTCCCTCAACTTCCCTCACATTTCCCCAACTTCCCTCACATTCTCCCAACTTCCTAACGTCCGACACATTCCTCACATATCCTCACTTCCCTCACTTCCCTCACTTCTCTCACTTCCCTCACTTCCTTCACTTCTCACGCTTTTCTCCTCTTCCTTCACTTCCCTTACTAACTCTCCCTTCCCTTTCTTCTTCTCCCTTCCCTCACTTCCCTCACTTCCCACGCTTCCCTCACTTCCCTCCCTCTACACCACCCACCGGTGCGCACCAAATTGTAGTTCTGCAGAGTTTATCTGGTGCGTTTTTACCCTCAGCGCTGCCCTCTCCCCTCACTGCCTCCCTCTCCCCTCACTGCCTCCCTCTCGTCCCCTCACTCACTGTACTTCAATCGCATTCTTCGTCCTCATCTTCTCTCTCTAATTCCTCCCACTTCCCACGACAACTTCCATATTTTACACTTACTTTATCTTCATTCCTCTCATTTTACCCTCATTTTGCCCTCATTTTGCCCTCATTTTACCCTCATTTTACCCTCCTTTTTCAGTCATTTTTCTCACATTCACCTTCATTTTACCCTCATTTTACCTTATTTTCCTCAATTACTCTCTCATTTAGCCGTCACTTCCCTCTACTTCCTCATTGCATCATTTCAAGGTCCCTTTACTTCTTTTTTGCTTTATTTTCACTTCTACTTCTTCCCTACCTCTTCCTCCATAACTTCCCTCACCCATTCATACACCAGTCACCTTACTCATTCATACACCAGTCACCTCACTCATTCATACACCAGTCACCTCACTCATTCATACACCAGTCCCCTCACTCATTCATACACCAGTCACCTCACTCATTCATACACCAGTCACCTCACTCATTCATACACCAGTCACCTCACTCATTCATACACCAGTCACCTCACCCATTCATACACCAGTCACCTCACTCATTCATACACCAGTCACCTCACTCATTCATACACCAGTCACCTCACTCATTCATACACCAGTCACCTCACTCATTCATACACCAGTCACCTCACTCATTCATACACCAGTCACCTCACTCATTCATACACCAGTCACCTCACTCATTCATACACCAGTCACCTCACTCATTCATACACCAGTCACCTCACTCATTCATACACCAGTCACCTCACTCATTCATACACCAGTCACCTCACTCATTCATACACCAGTCACCTCACTCATTCATACACCAGTCACCTCACTCATTCATACACCAGTCACCTCACTCATTCATACACCAGTCACCTCACTCATTCATACACCAGTCACCTCACTCATTCATACACCAGTCACCTCACTCATTCATACACCAGTCACCTCACTCATTCATACACCAGTCACCTCACTCATTCATACACCAGTCACCTCACCCATTCATACACCAGTCACCTCACCCATTCATACACCAGTCACCTCACTCATTCATACACCAGTCACCTCACTCATTCATACACCAGTCACCTCACTCATTCATACACCAGTCACCTCACTCATTCATACACCAGTCACCTCACTCATTCATACACCAGTCACCTCACTCATTCATACACCAGTCACCTCACTCATTCATACACCAGTCACCTCACCCATTCATACACCAGTCACCTCACTCATTCATACACCAGTCACCTCACCCATTCATACACCAGTCACCTCACTCATTCATACACCAGTCACCTCACTCATTCATACACCAGTCACCTCACTCATTCATACACCAGTCACCTCACTCATTCATACACCAGTCACCTCACTCATTCATACACCAGTCACCTCACCCATTCATACACCAGTCACCTCACCCATTCATACACCAGTCACCTCACTCATTCATACACCAGTCACCTCACTCATTCATACACCAGTCACCTCACTCATTCATACACCAGTCACCTCACCCATTCATACACCAGTCACCTCACTCATCCATACACCAGTCACCTCACCCATTCATACACCAGTCACCTCACTCATTCATACACCAGTCACCTCACTCATTCATACACCAGTCACCTCACTCATTCATACACCAGTCACCTCACTCATTCATACACCAGTCACCTCACTCATTCATACACCAGTCACCTCACTCATTCATACACCAGTCACCTCACCCATTCATACACCAGTCACCTCACTCATTCATACACCAGTCACCTCACTCATTCATACACCAGTCACCTCACCCATTCATACACCAGTCACCTCACTCATTCATACACCAGTCACCTCACTCATTCATACACCAGTCACCTCACCCATTCATACACCAGTCACCTCACCCATTCATACACCAGTCACCTCACTCATTCATACACCAGTCACCTCACCCATTCATACACCAGTCACCTCACTCATTCATACACCAGTCACCTCACCCATTCATACACCAGTCACCTCACCCATTCATACACCAGTCACCTCACTCATTCATACACCAGTCACCTCACCCATTCATACACCAGTCACCTCACCCATTCATACACCAGTCACCTCACCCATTCATACACCAGTCACCTCACTCATTCATACACCAGTCACCTCACTCATTCATACACCAGTCACCTCACCCATTCATACACCAGTCACCTCACTCATCCATACACCAGTCACCTCACTCATTCATACACCAGTCACCTCACTCATTCATACACCAGTCACCTCACTCATTCATACACCAGTCCCCTCACTCATTCATACACCAGTCACCTCACTCATTCATACACCAGTCACCTCACCCATTCATACACCAGTCACCTCACTCATTCATACACCAGTCACCTCACTCATTCATACACCAGTCACCTCACCCTTTCATACACCAGTCACCTCACCCATTCATACACCAGTCACCTCACCCATTCATACACCAGTCACCTCACTCATTCATACACCAGTCACCTCACCCATTCATACACCAGTCACCTCACCCATTCATACACCAGTCACCTCACCCATTCATACACCAGTCACCTCACCCATTCATACACCAGTCACCTCACTCATTCATACACCAGTCACCTCACCCATTCATACACCAGTCACCTCACCCATTCATACACCAGTCACCTCACCCATTCATACACCAGTCACCTCACCCATTCATACACCAGTCACCTCACTCATTCATACACCAGTCACCTCACCCATTCATACACCAGTCACCTCACTCATTCATACACCAGTCACCTCACCCATTCATACACCAGTCACCTCACCCATTCATACACCAGTCACCTCACCCATTCATACACCAGTCACCTCACAAATTCATACACCAGTCCCCTCACTCATTCATACACCAGTCACCTCACTCATTCATACACCAGTCACCTCACCCATTCATACACCAGTCCCCTCACTCATTCATACACCAGTCACCTCACCCATTCATACACCAGTCCCCTCACTCATTCATACACCAGTCACCTCATCCATTCATACACCAGTCACCTCACTCATTCATACACCAGTCGCCTCACTCATTCATACACCAGTCACCTCACCCATTCATACACCAGTCCCCTCACTCATTCATACACCAGTCACCTCACTCATTTTCACTCAACGGATGATGAACAAGCTTTGAAATACATTGCTACGGGTATGTTTGTTTACATGTTTTAGACGTGCGTGTTGAGATATTTTTTATTAATGACTTTGAGTAGCTCTTACCTCATTACTTAAGAATGATTTAGGACACTATTTTAGTCTTTCTTTTCGTATATCATGTTTTCATATATTTTGCTTTTTTTATACTTATAGCGAAGAATTTTCGGTGCAAATTCTCCACGAGTATTTTAAGTATTTGTTACCTCTCAGCCCTTTCCTGTAGGAGAAATATCAAAGACAATATATTTTTATGGTTGCACCCAATCATATAATTAGCGTCTGCTACGGTCATAGTATACCTCTCATGGTTTGCCTATCAATTTAAGACATACATTATATTTAAGTTAAGGCTTATTCAACACCAAATGTTTTAGAACATATTTCTTGTATGAATTTTTTCTCCTACATAGGCGGTTTTCTTTCCCTAATTCTATCTTTCCTTTAATTGTACATCTCGTATCTCCCCTACTATCCCCCCACTCCACCCCACTCCCCATTTAATGAGTAATAATACATTTCACGATTCAATGTTTCTATACTTAACAGTTTTATGTTTTTCTTTCTTTCGTCCTTTTATACGTCTTGTATCCCCCTTGACTTCCTCCTACACCCCCACCGAGCCTACTCTCCCCTACTCTCCCCCAACTCGCCCCTCTCCCATACCCCCCTCCCCTCTCATTAAGTAAAAAAGCTCCGTCCCTCCGGCGAGTTTATGGGCCGGAATTAACCGGTCTCGTCCGTGTCCGCTATTTATGGGGTGAGTTGTGTGGCTGTGTGGCTGTGTGGCTGTGTGGCTGTGTGGCTGTGTGGCTGTGTGGCTGTGGGGCTGTGTGGCTGTGTGGCTGTGTGGCTGTGTGGCTGTGTGGCTGTGTGGCTGTGTGGCTGTGTGGCTGTGTGGCTGTGTGGCTGTGTGGCTGTGTGGCTGTGTGGCTGTGTGGCTGTGTGGCTGTGTGGCTGTGTGGCTGTGTGGCTGTGTGGTTGTGTGGCTGTGTGGCTGTGTGGCTGTATGGCTGTGTGGCTGTGTGGCTGTGTGGCTGTGTGGCTGTGTGGCTGTGTGGCTGTGTGGCTGTGTGGCTGTGTGGTTGTGTGGCTGTGTGGCTGTGTGGTTGTGTGGCTGTGTGGCTGTGTGGCTGTGTGGCTGTGTGGCTGTGTGGCTGTGTGGCTGTGGGGCTGTGTTGCTGTGTGGCTGTGTGGCTGTGTGGTTGTGTGGCTGTGTGGCTGTGTGGCTGTGTGGCTGTGTTGCTGTGTGGCTCTGTGGCTGTGGGGCTGTGTGGCTGTCTGGCTGTGTGGCTGTGTGGCTGTGTGGCTGTGTGGCTGTGTGGCTGTGTGGCTGTGTGGCTGTGTGGCTGTGTGGCTGTGGGGCTGTGTGGCTGTGTGGCTGTGTGGCTGTGTGGCTGTGTGGCTGTGAGGCTGTGTGGCTGTGTGGCTGTGTGGCTGTGTGGCTGTGTGGCTGTGTGGCTGTGTGGCTGTGTGGCTGTGTGGCTGTGTGGCTGTGTGGCTGTGTGGCTGTGTGGCTGTGTGGCTGTGTGGTTGTGTGGCTGTGTGGCTGTGTGGCTGTATGGCTGTGTGGCTGTGTGGCTGTGTGGCTGTGTGGCTGTGTGGCTGTGTGGCTGTGTGGCTGTGTGGCTGTGTGGTTGTGTGGCTGTGTGGCTGTGTGGTTGTGTGGCTGTGTGGCTGTGTGGCTGTGTGGCTGTGTGGCTGTGTGGCTGTGTGGCTGTGGGGCTGTGTTGCTGTGTGGCTGTGTGGCTGTGTGGTTGTGTGGCTGTGTGGCTGTGTGGCTGTGTGGCTGTGTTGCTGTGTGGCTCTGTGGCTGTGGGGCTGTGTGGCTGTCTGGCTGTGTGGCTGTGTGGCTGTGTGGCTGTGTGGCTGTGTGGCTGTGTGGCTGTATGGCTGTGTGGCTGTGTGGCTGTGTGGCTGTGTGGCTGTGGGGCTGTGGGGCTGTGTGGCTGTGGGGCTGTGTGGCTGTGTGGCTGTGTGGCTGTGTTGCTGTGTGGCTGTGTGGCTGTGGGGCTGAGGGGCTGTGTGGCTGTGTGGCTGTGTGGCTGTGTGGCTGTGTGGCTGTGTTGCTGTGTGGCTGTGTGACTGTGTGGCTGTGTGGCTGTGTGGCTGTGCGCCTGTGTGGCTGTGTGGCTGTGTTGCTGTGTGGCTGTGGGGCTGTGTGGCTGTGTGGCTGTGTGGCTGTGTTGCTGTGTGGCTGTGTGGCTGTGTGGCTGTGTGGCTGTGGGGCTGTGTGGCTGTGTGGCTGTGTTGCTGTGTGGCTGTGTGGCTATGTGGCTGTGGGGCTGTGTGGCTGTGTGGCTGTGTGGCTGTGTGGCTGTGTTGCTGTGTGGCTGTGTGGCTGTGGGGCTGTGTGGCTGTGTGGCTGTGTGGCTGTGTGGCTGTGGGGCTGTGTGGCTGTGTGGCTGTGTGGTTGTGTGGCTCTGTGGCTGTGTGGCGATTGTGTGGCTGCGTGGCTGTGTGGCTGTGGGGCTGTGTGGCGGTGTGGCTGTGTGGTTGTGTGGCTCTGTGGCTGTGTGGCGGTTGTGTGGCTGTGTGGCTGTGTAGCTGTGTGGCTGTGTGGTTGTGTGGCTGTGTGGCTGTGTGGCTGTGTGGCTGTGGGGCTGTGTGGCGGTTGTGTGGCTGTGTGGCTGCGTGGCGGTTGTGTGGCTGTGTGGCTGTGTGGCAGCTGTGTGGCTGCGTGGCTGTGAGGCGGTGGTGTGGCTGTGTGGCTATGTGGCTGTGTGCCTGTTTGGTTGTGTGGCTGTGTGGCTGTGTGACGTTTGTGTGGTTGTGTGATGGTTGTGTGGCTGTGTGGTGGTTGTGTGGCTGTGTGACGGCTGTGTGGCTGTATGACGGTTGTGTTGCTGTGTGACGGCTGTGTGGCTGTGTGAGGGTCTGTGGTTGTATGACGATTGTTTGGCTGTGTGACGGCTGTGTGGCTGTGTGACGACTGTGTGGCTGTGTGATGGTTGTGTGGCTCTGTGACGGCTGTGTGGTGGTTGTGTGGCTGTATGATGGTTGTGTGGCTGTGTGACGACTGTGTGGCTGTGTGGCTGTGTGACGGCTGTGTGGCTGTGTGATGGTTGTGTGGCCGTGTGACGGCTGTGTGGCTGTGTGATGGTTGTGTGGCTGTGTGATGGTTGTGTGGCTGTGTGACGGCTGTGTGGCTGTGTGACGGTTGTGTGGCTGTGTGATGGCTGTGTGGCTGTGTGATGGTTGTGTGGCTGTGTGGCTGTGTGACGGTTGTGTGGCTGTGTGTGATGGTTGTGTGGCTGTGTGACGGATGTGTGGCTGTGTGATGGTTGTGTGGCTGTGTTATGGTTGTGTGGCTGTGTGACGGTTGTGTGGCTGTGTGATGGTTGTGTGGCTGTGTGACAGTTGTGTGGCTGTGTTATGGTTGTGTGGCTGTGTGACGGTTGTGTGGCTGTGTGGCTGTGTGACGGCTGTTTGGCTGTGTGACGGTTGTGTGGCTGTGTGACGTTTGTGTGGCTGTGTGACGGTTGTGTGGCTGTGTGACGGTTGTGTGGCTGTGTTTTGGTTGTGTGGCTGTGTTTTGGTTGTGTGGCTGTATGACGGTTGTGGGGCTGTGTGATGGTTGTGTGGCTGTGTGATGGTTGTGTGGCTGTGTGACGGTTGTGTGGCTGTGTGACTGTTGTGTGGCTGTGTGGCGGCTATGTGGCTGTGTGGCTGTGTGGCTGTGTGGCTCTGTGGCTATGTGGCTGTGTGGCTGTGTGGCTGCGTGGCTCTGTGGCTATGTGGCTGTGTGGCTGTGTGGCTGTGTAGCTGTGTGGCTGTGTGGCACCAGGCTCCACGGCGCGTCAGGAGCCACAGCAGCACCAAACACGCGCTGACGGCTCCCTGTCAGCTCAATGACCGTATCTGTGATACGAGTTTCACCAGTGCACAAGTACAAGAATATTTTGTGGAGGGTACTGTTGGGATGGATATATTTCTCTACATCATTGCAAGATTGTTGTAACTCAAATTTCGTGATTTTTCAGGATAAGAATTTTAAAGTATCTAAGGCATGTAACTTTAATTGTTTTACGATAATCAACGAGCGCCATCTCACGGCCAAAAACGGACTTAGACCTAAAACATCATTGTATAAAGACTGATAATTAATTTAGTATTCATGTAAACATTGTAAGTCTATACCGTAAATTTTTGTGTTATGACAGTCTTGCAATGATGCAGCATTCAGTTTTTGCACCGCAGCCAGGGACATGGAATCCTAACACTAAATATGGGACTTTAAATCAGAAAGGGCTGGTATTTGAGCATTTCAAATAACACTTTGACAGCCACGTGACCCACCGGTGGTACACGGAGGGATTTTTCAAAATGTTTCAGACCGACCAGTAGTCACCAACTCAATTTTCATGAATACTTAATCAAAGTTAGTGAAATTTCGATCCAGTTAATGTTTGTTATTTTCACCATCGCTTCCCACAATTGAGTATAAATAGGATTTGAATATTCAACATCACTTTGTACATGTCGCAGTCAAAGGGTTAATTAAGTACAGTTTTTACGATTGAATTACACTTTAATTTTTTTTGGCAGTGCTAGTGTAAAATTTTGTCTCTTTTTGATCACCATCACATCACATCACCATCACATCACATCACCATCACATCACATCACATCACCATCACATCACATCACCATCACACCATCACTAACGGCTTTGCGTCTACCGCACCTATAATAACCTCAATATTATTATGCCATATATAAAAACATCATAACTGTTAAGTTATTTATACTCTCGTTATTTTAGATGCATATGGTGGGTTAGATTTTATTATTTCATTATCGTGGTTTGTGAAGCTGTTTTTTGTTTACTTACCGCATGGTCTGGTAATGATCATCATTAAAACTTGAATGATAATCATTAATGTGCAGATTACGAGCATACTCGTCATGATAATTTAAATGATGATCATTTGTGTGAATATTTGTTCTTTTGAAGTCCCTCCATATAATGTTATAGTGCTTGGTCATTGCTTACCTGCGTGCTTGTTTGATTGTTTGCTTTTTAGCTTCCTGACTCACTTTTTTGCATGTTTGCCAGCTAGCTTGATTGCATGCTTGCTTGTCCGTTTGTTTGCTTACTTAATAGTATCTTGCTTGTTTGCTGATGTACGTATTTACTTTTTTGCTCTTTTTGTAGTTATTTGCTTGGTTGCATTTTTGCTTGCACGCTTGTTTGCCGATTTACGTGTTTGCTTTCTTGATTGTTTGCTTGGTGTGTCCATCACCACCGCCACCGTGTGAAATGGAGACCTTAGCTCACTACACAACAAACATCGGCATCTTTGGGATGCTTTATTTCCAATCAAGCCTGATACATATGATCTTGAGCATTGGTTTTTCAAATGTCTTATAACTAACCCTATATATAGGACACCATGACGGTTCCCCCGTAAAGCCGGTACCCATTTCCGACGCCTGGGTTGAGTGGGGTATTGTACATGAGCTTTCCCTTATACCCAACGGGGAAAATCGCCGCGCCAGCGCAGGGATAAAAACCCTCGTCTCCAACAGACAAGGCCGATCCCTTAACCAATGTGCCACGGCGAGCACAACGAATTCAAATTGTAGCTTTCAAGTACAATCCATTCAACCTGATTCAAATTCGTCACAGCACTATGCGGTGTTATCGTAGCACAAAATATTGGGGTTCGAAATAAGAAAAGACAGGCATTTGAACAGTTCATTTAAACACAGTTTTTAATATTGAATTACACCTAAAACTTAATTTTTTGATAGTGCTAGTGTATTCAGCAAATGAGGTTTGCTTTCTCCGCAGAGTAGACTTTCGAAAAAAAAATCCGGGTTCGATCCCAGTTTGGCACGTGCGGTGTTTTCACCCTAGCGCAGCTCCCTGGTGATGGCGCGAATACTGCAGACGAGTTTAGAAGGGAACTTTTCCACTCATCGAGCTTGCTTTTCCCTTTCATTAGATCAGGAGACTGACAGTTTATATCAACAACACGACTATACAAATCGAATGAACACTAAAAATGTACCCTTTAATTTGTAACGATGACTTATTATTGAGAAGATATGCGGGTAAAAGCAAGTTTTTGTGTTGGTTGATATTTTCAGTTTCATCACAGTGAGTCTGGGTAAATTACATCATGGGCTTTGTATGATCTCATTATTATTATTTAATAATACCTATTGTGTCATTCAAATGTGACTCATTCAAATAGAAAATGTCACTCATTCGCACACATTCAGAAGCGGCTTTGTCTTTTCTTCATTTGTTTACAATCTTTCATTCGTGTTTTTGTATGTTCTTTCGTTTGTTCGTTCGTTCGTTCGCATGTGCAACCGTCCATCCGTCCGTTCGTTCTATCATTCAATTGCTAATCTGCCGATCTTGTATTCACTGAGAAAAGTTGAGAAAAATATTATTTCGCTGTAGTTAGAGTTCCACCCAATTTGAGATGAAGCATATCAATTGTTTTTTTCCAATTATAAAAGATGTAACCGTCAGTCACTTAAACTCAAGTATTGTGTACAGAAATTCAACTTCATACCAAAATATGAAAATTTCAATGCAATTATACAGGTCATGGAAATTCAAATTTTTAGAACAGTTCCCCCTTCAACCTTTTGAACAGTTTTCTGTGAAGCAGCAGGCCTAGAAAACGAGCCAGAAAACATGGCAGAGCTGTTGAATTTTTTCTCTTTTTTTGAACGTATCTCTAGAAAAACTTTGAAAACTGTATCTTTTACAAAAAACTGTATCTCTGAAAACTTAAAAAAATTGTGCTTTAAACCGTGTCTCTAACAACTTTTGAAAAACCGTACTTTAAACTGTGTCTCGAAAACACTGTATTTCTAAAAACTTAAAAATAAAACTGTACTTTAAACTGTATCTTCAAAAAAACTGTCTCTCTAAAATTTAAAAAAAAAGAAAACTGTACTTAAAACTTTATCTACAAAAAGCAGTATCTCTAAAAATCGCATCTCTAAAAACTTAAAAAGAAAACTGTACTTAAAACTGTACCTCTAAAAAACCGTACCTCTCAAAACTGTATCTCTAAAAACTTGAAAAATAACTCTACTTTAAACTGCAAACTGTGGAGTACAAACTGTGGGGCACAAACTGTGGAGCACAAACTGTGAGGCACAAGCTGTGAGGCACAAGCTGTGAGGCACAAGCTGTGAGGCACAAGCTGTGAGGCAGTAACTGTGTAGTATAGACTGTGAAGCATAAACAGCACGACACAGATTGTCAGTTTACGAGCTTTTCTGACTGCCGAGAATAATGGCTAACTGTGTTACAAAAAGGGACAAAATTTGCTGACAGTTAAGATGTCACAGCGGTACAGCTGGGAGCAAAAGTTCTCTTAGTGACTTGGCTTCTAGTTGCAGCTCAAAGAGTCACTTTTGTGTAGTATTAGCCTGGGAAATATAAGAAAAAACCTATTTAAGAATGCACATTTATGTTTTTTTAATTTTTTGTAGTTTTTGCTCCCTTAAAACTGAATTGAAAATATAATGTTCATTTTTACATTGGTTCTTCTTTTTGTCTCACACGTGAGATTTTCTAAGAATCAACCAATTGGAAATATAGGATTTGCCTTATGCTAAAGTATCGGTTCTTAACCTGTGGGGAATTCCCCACTGGTGGGGAATGGGGGAGTGGTCCGGTGGGGAATTTCATGCATTTTTTTCCACCCTCAAAAAACCGATAGTATTTCAAAATCTAATACAATACATTCAAATATTGACTTACTTTACACATCACAACCGTTTACAGGCTGTTTTAATAACAAAAACAACAATAATGAGGTACCGTGTGTGAAGTTTAGGTAAAAGTGACAACACTGCTGGCTTAGGAATATCACAAATAAGTAAAAGGAATGTGGTGGTGAGGAATGGAGAGAGAGTTAGTTCACTAAAGAGTGGGGGATTGGCGAAAAAAAGGTCAGAACCAATGTGCTAGAGACTCCAATCTTCCTTTAATCCACATTGGTGCGGGAAAATGTCAAATTTTGAATTAAATAAATTTGAGAACACCAAATGAGAATCTATTTTGCGAATAACAAATGGTAACACGTTCCCCGCGTGTTGGGCCACATGTGTACCAACCAGTCTGTAAATAGCTCATTCACGTACCGGTATAACCGAATGACATTTAATCGGTTTTTGACCATTTAAAAAAATAACTTGTATCATAGGAGTTGAAATCAACCTATTGGAAACTGTGAAATGTTATCGTGCAATTTTATTTTTCATATTTCTTTGGAAGGATGAAAATGTATTCGAACAGTTAAGTCGATCTCCCCATTCCGCTAATTACAACCTAACCGAACCGAACGTCGAGAACCGCAGAAGCGTAGTGAACGAGTTAAATGGATCGTGACCACAGTGAACAAACAACTGTGAAACTCAGTAAAACCTGTGTGTAACAAAACAGTTGCAGTTTTTGCTAAATAAAGAGGGTAACTACCGTAAATAAAGAGGGTAACTACGGTAAAAAGATGTAAAATGCTGTAAATAAGTAAGACAACTGCGGAAAATTACAATAATTTAGCTAGTTTTAATCCGTACTCACCTTTAGACGAATCCGTCGTGGGTTTCAGTGACAGCCACTCCTTCGAGTCAAGGAATCCTTCGGAGACGGAGTCCTTCTCATGCTTGTCACCCTCACTGAGTCTAGAGGGAGCTCTAGGTTGACCTATAGAGTGACCTATAGAGTGAGTACTCAGCGCGTTAATAGAGCTCACAGAAGACACGTAAATATCGGGCTTAACGTCCTGCTTCACGCGAGGTGCGGCGTGCAAATCCCCGAGACTTTCGAGCGCGTTGGACACTTTTTCGAAATACTTCGCACTCTCACTGTTCTCTTTAACGTCCTCTTTTGTCTCTTTCAGGTCTGGGAAGAGGATGCTTTTGAAAGTGTCCGCTCGTTCGGAAAAGTTTTCTCTTAGGTAGTCAGATGCTAGCTTAACTTCGGTAGTTTCTTCCGTTTTAACTTCACTTTCACCGAATTCCAGCGCGGCGGACACTGAGCTCGCGTCTGGGGACTTGATGAGCAGCTCTGCGTCGTGGTAGTCTGGGTACCTGCAGCAGGTTACGACAGGTTACGTTTTTTAGGTTACGTTTTATAGGTTACGTTTTACAGGTTACGACAGGTTACGTTTAGCGTAGAACACTAGGTAAAATATGAAGGGCTCAATATTACGAAGAAAACTGGAATGTAAATTTTACAAGGCTCAATTCTACATAGAGAACAGGATAAAATAATAAACAGGTAAAATAATACAAGTCTCAATAACTGTTGCTTAGCGGGAGTTTACATGGTTCAATAATAGTTATTTGGTACGCTCACCACCCATTGGCCCATTTCTCAACGCTCACCCCCCCCCCCCCCCATTACCTCATCACCCATTACCTCATCACCCATTACCTCAGGACCCGTTCCCTCAGCATCCATTGCGTGATCACATTTACTCCATCTTCCATTACTCCCCTCCCCATTACCTTTATTA
Source organism: Morinoia aosen (assembly GCA_030386875.1). NCBI lineage: Eukaryota > Metazoa > Arthropoda > Malacostraca > Amphipoda > Talitridae > Morinoia > Morinoia aosen. The sequence continues at coordinate 21,644,522 of CM059561.1, forward strand.
CTCCCTATCCCATTACCCACTCTTCCCATTTCCCATCGCTTCCCCATTACCTACCCCACCCATTAGCTTACCACATTTATTCCATCATCCATAACCTCGCTCCCCATCACCTTTATTACTCCCTCCCCCATTACCCCCTCTTCCCATTTCCCTTCACCCCCTTACCCCCTCCCCCATTACCCCCATATCCCCCTTACCACTCATTACCCATCACCCATTACCCATCTCCCATTACCCACCTCTCCATTACCCCAACAATCGCCTCCTCCCTCCATTACCCCCCTCCCCCATTGCCCCCTTATTCTCCCATCACCCCTTTCCCCCATTACCCCCATCACCCACCTCCCCCTCACCTGCCACCGGCCCGCAGCCGCGGTGGGAGCACCAAGCTCCCCCAGGCCTCCCCCCCGCTGGGGCTGCCTCGCACGGTGTCCCCTCGCTCTCCCCCGCAGTACATCCCACGCCGGGGTGTGCGGGTGTGGTCGGGGTGCGGGTGTGACTGCGGCTGGGGTTGGTTTGGGTTCGGATTAGTAAATCCCCGTTGTTGATATACTCGGTAATACGTTAATATGTACTCGTTATTGGTATCACAGCTACCTGGCGTAGATATATACTCGTTATTGATTGCCGGCTACCTGGCGTTGATATATACTCGTTATTGATTGCCGGCTACCTAGAGTTGATTTATACTCGTTATTGTTTGACGGCTACCTAGATTTGATATATACTCGTTATTGATTGACGGCTACCTAGAGTTGATTTATACTCGTTATTGTTTGACGGCTACCTAGATTTGATATATACTCGTTATTGATTGACGGCTACCTAGAGTTGATATATACTCGTTATTGATTGACGGCTACCTGGCGTTGATATATACTCGTTATTGATTGACGGCTACCTAGAGTTGATATATACTCGTTATTGATTGACGGCTACCTAGAGTTGATATATACTCGTTATTGATTGACGGCTACCTAGAGTTGATATATACTCGTTATTGATTGACGGCTACCTAGAGTTGATATATATTCGTTATTGATTGACGGCTACCTAGAGTTGATATATACTCGTTATTGATTGACGGCTACCTAGAGTTGATATATACTCGTTATTGATTGACGGCTACCTAGAGTTGATATATACTCGTTATTGATTGACGGCTACCTAGAGTTGATATATACTCGTTATTGATTGACGGCTACCTAGAGTTGATATATACTCGTTATTGATTGACGGCTACCTAGAGTTGATATATACTCGTTATTGATTGACGGCTACCTAGAGTTGATATATACTCGTTATTGATTGACGGCTACCTAGAGTTGATATATATTCGTTATTGATTGACGGCTACCTAGAGTTGATATATACTCGTTATTGATTGACGGCTACCTAGAGTTGATATATACTCGTTATTGATTGACGGCTACCTAGAGTTGATATATACTCGTTATTGATTGACGGCTACCTGGCTTTAATATATACTCGTTAGTGGTTGCCGGCTACCTGGTATATACTCGTTATTGGTTGACTGTGTGGTTGGTGTTAATATTTGATCATAATTGATAAATAGGTACAATTAATAACAAGAGTTAATATATGCTCGTTGTTGGTTGACTGCAACCATTAATTAGCGCATTGTATTAATTAACAGCTGTTGTTAGTTGATATTATTTAATATTAATTAACAGCTGGTATCAATTACTGCCTAATTTTGATTAAGAGCAAACATGGATTGAAGCCTAATATTAATTAACAGTTGTTGTCAATCAATAACTTATATTGATTTACCGTTTGGGTTTCGATTCACCGACCTCACGGGCGCAAATATAATATTTAAATCACGAGAGTTATTAAGATAGATGAATTTATTTGGAAGGAACAAGTTAAATATTAATGAGGAAAAATTCGTGAAGCAGTGAACGTTGCTTTATTCAACAACAACCTCAACCACATCAACAACAACCACAACAACCACAACTACAACACCAACAACAAACAACAACAAACGCAACAACAACCACAAAAACAACAACAACAACCATAATCACAACCACAACTACAACACCAACAACAAACAACAACAACCGCAACAACAACCACAACCACAACAACAACCACAACAACAACCACAAAAACAACAACAACAACCATAATCACAACCACAACTACAACACCAACAACAAACAACAACAACAGCAACAACAACCACAACCACAACAACAACCACAACAACAACAACAACCACAAAAACAACAACAGCAACTATAATCACAACCACAACTACAACCCCAACAACAAACAACAACAACCGCAACAACAACCACAACCACAACAACAACCACAACAACAACCACAAAAACAACAACAACAACCATAATCACAACCACAACTACAACACCAACAACAAACAACAACAACCGCAACAACAACCACAACCACAACAAAAACCACAACCACAACAACAACCACAGCAACAACCACAAAAACAACAACAACAACCATAATCACAACCACAACTACAACACCAACAACAAACAACAACAACCGCAACAACAACCACAACCACAACAAAAACCACAACCACAACAACAATCACAACCACAACAACAACCACAAAAACAACAACCATAATCACAACCATAACAACAACAACCCAACCACAACAAACAACAACAACCGCAACAACAAACACAACCACAACAACAACACCCACAAATAAAACATCAACAACCATAATCACAGCCACAACAACAACAACCACAAAAACAACAACAACAAACAACAACACCAACAACAAACAACAAACAACAACAACCACATCAACAACCACAACCACAACCTCAACAACAACCACAAAAACAACAACAACCACAACAACCATAAAAACAACAACAACAACCATAATCACAACCACAACTACAACACCAATAACAAACAACAACAACCACAACAACAACCACAACCACAACAACCATAAAAACAACAACAACAACCATAATCACAACCACAACTACAACACCAATAACAAACAACAACAACCGCAAAAACAACCACAACAACAACAACAACCATAATCACAACCACAGCAACAACAACCACCAAAACAACAACAACAACCATATTCACAACCACAGCAACAACAACCACAAAAACAACAACCATAATCACAACCACAACAACAACAACCACAACCACAACAACCATAAAAACAACAACAACAACAGCCATAATCACAACCACAACTACAACACCAATAACAAACAACAACAACCGCAACAACAACCACAAAAACAACAACAACAACAACCATAATCACAACCACAGCAACAACAACCACAAAAACAACAACAACAACAACCACAATCACAACCACAGCAACAACAACAACCACAAAAACAACAACAACAACAACAACCATAATCACAACCACAGCAACAACAACCACCAAAACAACAACAACAACCATATTCACAACCACAGCAACAACAACCACAAAAACAACAACCATAATCACAACCACAACAACAACAACCACAACCACAACAACCATAAAAACAACAACAAGAGCCATAATCACAAACACAACTACAACACCAATAACAAACAACAACAACCGCAACAACAACCACAAAAACAACAACAACAACAACAACCACAAAAACAACAACAACAACAACCACAATCACAACAACAACAACAACCACAATCACAACAACAACAACAACCACAATCACAACAACAACAACAACAACCACAATCACAACCACAACAACAACAACCACACCCACAACAACCATAAAAACAACAACAACAACAGCCATAATCACAACCACAACTACAACACCAATAACAAACAACAACAACCGCAACAACAACCACAACAACAACAACAACAACCATAATCACAACCACAGCAACAACAACCACCAAAACAACAACAACAACCATATCCACAACCACAGCAACAACAACCACAAAAACAACAACAACAACAGCCATAATCCCAACCACAACTACAACACCAATAACAAACAACAACAACCGCAACAACAACCACAAAAACAACAACAACCATAATCACAACCACAGCAACAACAACAACCACAAAAACAACAACAACAACAACCACAATCACAACCACAACAACAACAACCACAACAATCACAACCTATACCGTGCCTCATCGACCATTCTCAAATGCCGTCATTTCTGTCGCTACCAGCACCCCAGTGTACACACATTATTTCCGTGCCACACACGCTAGTTTCGAATCTTAATTAGCAGCTGGAATTTAATCTGCGGCACAGCTTTACAACTGCGCTAGATAAAAAGTAGAATATTTAAATCTCACGCATAAATACAATATTTGAATTTAGGAAAAATAAAATATGTAAATGTAGAATAAATATAATTTGTAAATCTAGGATAAATATAATTTGTAAATCTAGGGTAAATACATTTTTTAAATCTAGGATAAATACAATTTGTAAATCTTGGGTAAATACAATTTTTAAATCTAAGAAAAAAACAATACGTAAATCACTATGTAAATAAATACAATATGTAAATTTAGGATAAATACAATATGTAAATTTAGGATAAATACAATATGTAAATTTAGGATAAATACAATATGTAAATTTAGGATGAATACAATACGTAAATTTAGGATAAATACAATATGTAAATTTAGGATAAATACAATATGTAAATTTAGAATAAATACAATATGTAAATTTAGGATGAATACAATACGTAAATTTAGGATAAATACAATATGTAAATTTAGGATAAATACAATATGTAAATTTAGGATGAATACAATACGTAAATTTAGGATAAATACAATACGTAAATTTAGGATAAATACAATATGTAAATTTAGGATAAATACATTATGTAAATTTTGGATGAATACAATACGTAAATTTAATATAAATACAATATGCAAATTTAGGACAAATACAATATGTAAATTTAGGATAAATACAATATGTAAATTTAGGATAAATACAATATGTAAATTTAGGACAAATACAATATGTAAATTTAGGATAAATACAATACGTAAATTTAGGATAAATACATAATGTAAATTTAGGATAAATACAATATGTAAATTTAGGATAAATACAATATGTAAATTTAGGATAAATACATTATGTAAATTTAGGATGAATACAATACGTAAATTTAGGATAAATACAATACGTAAATTTAGGATAAACACAATATGTAAATCTAGGATAAATACAATATGTAAATTTAGGATGAATATAATATGTAAATTTAGGATAAATACAATATGTAAATTTAGGATGAATACAATACGTAAATTTAGGATAAATACAATATGTAAATTTAGGATAAATACAATATGTAAATTTAGGATGAATACAATACGTAAATTTAGGATAAATACAATACGTAAATTTAGGATAAATACAATATGTAAATTTAGGATAAATACATTATGTAAATTTAGGATGAATACAATACGTAAATTTAATATAAATACAATATGTAAATTTAGGACAAATACAATATGTAAATTTAGGATAAATACAATATGTAAATTTAGGATAAATACAATATGTAAATTTAGGACAAATACAATATGTAAATTTAGGATAAATACAATACGTAAATTTAGGATAAATACATAATGTAAATTTAGGATAAATACAATATGTAAATTTAGGATAAATACAATATGTAAATTTAGGATAAATACATTATGTAAATTTAGGATGAATACAATACGTAAATTTAGGATAAATACAATACGTAAATTTAGGATAAACACAATATGTAAATCTAGGATAAATACAATATGTAAATTTAGGATGAATATAATATGTAAATTTAGGATAAATACAATATGTAAATTTAGGACAAATACATCATGTAAATTTAGGATAAATACAATATGTAAATTTAGGATAAATACAATATGTAAATTTAGGATAAATACATTATGTAAATTTAGGATAAACACAATATGTAAATCTAGGATAAATACAGTATGTAAATTTAGGATGAATGTAATATGTAAATTTAGGATAAATACAATATGTAAATTAAGGATAAATTCAGAGAAAATTATAGAGGCCGAGAAGACCGTATTGAAGATACGCTCATCACACACACACTTCCAATTGTTTCACCAATGACAGAGTAATTCCATTCTATGCTCTATTTATCCATGTTATTTCACTATAATTATCAACGTAAGTGGAAAATTGGAGCGCACTATCGAACAGTATGGTTCATTAATCGTTTTTAAATTCCTAATTAATCACAAAGTAATGCCATTTTTATACTATAATCATGAAGATCCCTTGCATAGTAAAACACAACGTTTCTCATTAAATTATGAATGAATAAAAGTATAATTTTTTATGCGTAATTTCTACAATGTTTTTTTTTACAATGGGAATCTCATTGAGTACATTAAATTGGCGCGTGCGTGTGTCTGTGACGCTCACAAGGACGCTCAATGACCGTATCTGTGATACGAGTTTCACCAGTGCACAAGTACAAGAATATTTTGATGGCGGGTACTGTTGGGATGGGTATATTTGTTGGGCATCCACATCTGGGGGATTTATTCAAGGAAAACATCGAATCCCGTCATTTTTGACGGGCTGTGTACACTAGTTTGGAATAGAAAGTTTCGTGTTTAGATAATATACATCAAACCAGCTTCCATCATCGAATAATTGTTTCAAATTATACATGAAGTTGACACTTTTGACTGTGACTTTACACTAATTTATACGCACATACTTGTTCGAAGTGAGCATGTGAAGGATTAACATAGGATTAAATGCGGATTAATATATTAGGTAAATGGAAGATGGATAATAAAGGATTATTATAAGAAAGATTTATATTTAGGATAAATAGAAGATGGAATTAATATAGGATTAATATAGGATGGATTAACATAAGAAGGATTCATGCAGGATTAATATAAAACCAATTTAGGATTAAATGGGGACGCCGTAAAGCCTGTATCACAGATACGCTCATCACATACTCTCAGCTTTTAAAGAAATCAGAGAAAAAAAATTCTTTGTGTTGAAAAATTCGGCATTTTTCACGGCACTGGAACGCAAGTATAAAACATGGAAGCTTACAAGGAAATAGATGGGAATTGGGAAACAAATGCTAACATATAATTAGAGAAATTTTGAGACTGACTTAATATTTTACGGCATTAGTGATGATTTTAGGACTTGTGTGATGTCACAACACACACGAAACAACACACAGCACACATGGCACAATACATGGAGCACAACGCACACGGCACAGCACCTAGAGCACAACACACACTTCACAATGCATAGAGCACAACACACACAGCACAGCACATAGAACACAACGCACATGACACACACGATAGACACGGGCCAACATTCATACCACACACAGCACAACACACACTTTACACATTATTTAGAACACATATAACGCAGAAATACACACCAGATGCAGCACACTTGACACACACACTACACACTGTACAACGCACCCAACACATCGTACAACATACACAACACACCGTACAATACACAATACACTGTACAACACAAAAAATACACACAACACACCTTACAACGCACACAACACACACAACACACCGTATAACACACAACACACACAACACACCGTACAACACTCAATACACACAACACACCGAACAACACACACAACACACCGTACAACACACACAAAACACCGTACAACACGCACAACACACCGTACAACACCCACAACACACCGTACAACACACACTACACACCGTACAACACACACTACACACCGTACAACACACACAACACACCGTACAACACACACAACACACCGTACACCACACACAACACACCGTACAATACACAATACACAATACACACAACACACACAAAACACCGTACAACACACCGTACAACACGCAATACACATAACACACACAACACACCGAACAACACACACAAAACACCGTACAACACACACAACACACCGTACAACACACACAACACACACAACACACCGTACATCACACACAACACACCGTACAACACACGCAACACACCGTACAACACACACAACACACCGTACAACACACACAACACACCGTACAACACACACTACACACCGTACAACACACACTACACACCGTACAACACACACAACACACCGTACAACACACACAACACACATAACACACCGTACACCACACACAACACACCGTACACCACACACAACACACTGTACAACACACACAACACACCATACAACACACAACATACCGTACAACACACACAACACACATAACACACCGTACAACACACACAACACACCGTACAACACACACAACACACATAACACACCGTACACCACACACACCACACCGTACACCACACACAACACACTGTACAACACACACAACACACCATACAACACACAACATACCGTACAACACACAACACATCGTACAACACACAAAACACCGTACAACACACACGGCACACACCGTACAACACACAACACACACAGCACAGCACACACTACACATTCAAAACACACATAACGTACAATACACACACACACAACACACATGGCACACACAACACAAATAGAGCAATAACACAACACACTCAACACACATTACTCACACAACACACATGGCCCACACAACACAACACACAGTACAACAACACAACACACACAAGTAAGACTGCGCCACACAGCTGCCACGCTCAGATGCCGCATCTGCAATATCCAGCAGCAAAAATAAAAAAACGCATTTTACACCACAGCCTACATTGTACTGCGCGTCACCCACCTACAATTATTGTAAGTTCACGCACATGAGTACACGTGCACGTATGAGAAATATGAAAGCACTTTGAGCGAAAGCACACTGCCGCACAGCTCGCAGAGAAGAGTATCGTCCGAGACTAAGGTTTTTAGAAGCCAGAGTGATCTTGGAGCCTTATCTCGCTTATCTTCACTATTGGGAGCATTATCAGACGGTTATCTCTGGCTCTATGAGCGAGCGAAACTTCAGCTTTGATCACAATAATATTCTCAAGGATCACTGCTCAACACAGATCGCCTATTCGGGATTACATCGATTGCCCTATTCAAGATAAACGTTCTTTTGATTGTTCTGGCTACTGCTTCTCTTTTTCCTGAACTTCTTGTGGCATCTCTTAAGTATTCTTCAATGTGCGCCGTTGCAGATAGTCTCATGTTTGCTTTTTTTGATTAAAGAACGAAGCATACGCGCTATCGTGCCGATTGCTCCACAGGTATTTTCCGCTCAAGGAAACGAGCGCTGATAGTTGACTGTTGTGCGCTCTGGGCATCTTCGCGTGTCGTTGTGACGTCACGAAGCCGTTGCCACGGTAGAGGAAACAAAGTAGGGCCATTTCCACGGTAGAGGAAACAAGGTAGGGTCATTTCCACGGCAGAGGAAACAAAGTAGGGCCATTTCCACGGTAGAGGAAACAAAGTAGGGTCATTTCCACGGCAGAGGAAACAAGGTAGGGTCATTCCCACGGCAGAGGAAACAAGGTAGGGTCATTTCCACGGTTGAGAAAACAAAGTAGGGTCATTTCCACGGCAGAGGAAACAAAGTAGGGTCATTTTCACGGTTGAGGAAACAAAGTAGGGTCATTTTCACGGAAGAGGAAACAAAGTAGGGTCATTTCCACGGCAGAGGAAACAAGGTAAGGTCATTTCCACGGCAGAGGAAACAAGGTAGGGTCATTTTCACGGTTGAGGAAACAAGGTAGGATCACTTCTATGGGAGAAAATACAACTCCTCTTGTTCGGCTAGCCAATAGAGAGGCTATATTTCAAACAAACTTTATGACGTCACCAAAACGCCATGTCGTTAAGCCAATAGTGAAGCCAGATTTGGGGGTAGCAGTGCTACCAGATGTAATACGAGCGCTGCTATTAGTTCGTTGCCGTGACGTCAGCAAAACCCCACTGGCAACGAAAAAAAGACTGGTTTGAACCTACCTTGTTTCCTTTACCGTTGCGCCACCGCCATTGGACCTTTTTGGAGTTACGTGGGATTTTGGAGCGTCATATGTGTACCTCAATGATTTTTCCGCTTTATCTAGTATTATTTTACACATTCTTCCAATACTCTGTACCATTTTATAGCTTTTCTATATTTTTATTTCACATTATATTTTATCATTTGACACATTATTTTGCTTATCATATAAATTTTTACATATTATTTTACGCTTTATATTATTTAAAATATGTTATTATATGTTACTACCCATTAATACTTAGCCCGCTACATATATCAAATGATTTAGAATAATATTAGGGAATATTTAAAGTTATTTCGTATTCCACAAATAATTTTTGCATTCATGCTCTCTATTCGATATTTTGTAGACCGTTCATTCTTTCGGAGTTCGTACATTCTCATCTTTCCCATTCTTTCAGATTATTTAGCGCTTTTCGGTTTTATTTTCTATACTAGTGTTCACGGCCCGTCAAAAACGATAAGATTAAACATTTTCCTTGAATAAATCCCCAGACGTGGATGACACACAAATATATCCATCCCAACAGTACCCGCCATCAAAATATTCTTGTACTTGTGCACTGGTGAAACTCGTATCACAGATACGGTCATTGAGCGTCCTTGTGAGCGTCACAGAGCGACGGAAGCAGCGGACACCAAACAAATATATAAACACACCAAGGGTGTTACTAGGTAAGATTTTATCCTACATTATTGTACACAACGTGTGTTCTACGTAATCAATTTGTGCTGATGCTAAGGGTACCAGTACTGAACATAAGTCGTAATTGTTAAAAAACTGCTGCTGGTTTGCTCATATTCCAATTTAGTCCTTTTACTCTTCTACCGACAATCATTCACATTTCTACCAATTACCATTTAGATTTATGTCAACAATTATTTACATTTATACCGATAATTACTTACATTTCCACAGAAAATCATTTACATTTTTACCAACAATCATTTAGATTTATGCCAACAGTTATTTAGATTTATGCCAACAATTAGTTACATTCATACCGATCATTCCATACATTTCCACAGACAATCATTTACATTTCAACCAACAAACATTTAGATTTCTAACAACTATCATTTACATTTATAACGACAATCGCATTGGGAAAAATTGCAATAGCAATTTTCAACATCAACGACAGTCAGTTCATTTAACTTCTTCAGTTGATTTAAGTTGATCAGTTGATTTAACTTCTTCCGTTGATTTAAGTTGATCACTTGATTTAACTTCTTCCGTTGATTTAAGTTGATCACTTGATTTAACTTCTTCTGTTGATTTAAGTTGATCACTTGATTTAACTTTTTTAGTTGATTTAAGTTGATCACTTGATTTAACTTCTTCCGTTGATTTAAGTTGATCACTTGATTTAACTTCTTCTGTTGATTTAAGTTGATCACTTGATTTAACTTTTTTAGTTGATTTAAGTTGATCAGTTGATTTAACTTCTTCCGTTGATTTAAGTTGATCACTTGATTTAACTTCTTCCGTTGATTTAAGTTGATCACTTGATTTAACTTCTTCCGTTGATTTAAGTTGATCACTTGATTTAACTTCTTCTGTTGATTTAAGTTGATCACTTGATTTAACTTTTTTAGTTGATTTAAGTTGATCACTTGATTTAACTTCTTCTGTTTATTTAAGTTGATCACTTGATTTAACTTTTTTAGTTGATTTAAGTTGATCACTTGATTTAACTTCTTCTGTTGATTTAAGTTGATCACTTGATTTAACTTCTTCCGTTGATTTAAGTTGATCACTTGATTTAACTTCTTCCGTTGATTTAAGTTGATCACTTGATTTAACTTCTTCCGTTGATTTAAGTTGATCACTTGATTTAACTTCTTCCGTTGATTTAAGTTGATCACTTGATTTAACTTCTTCCGTTGATTTAAGTTGATCACTTGATTTAACTTCTTCTGTTGATTTAAGTTGATCACTTGATTTAACTTCTTCCGTTGATTTAAGTTGATCACTTGATTTAACTTCTTCCGTTGATTTAAGTTGATCACTTGATTTAACTTCTTCTGTTGATTTAAGTTGATCACTTGATTTAACTTTTTTAGTTGATTTAAGTTGATCACTTGATTTAACTTCTTCTGTTGATTTAAGTTGATCACTTGATTTAACTTTTTTAGTTGATTTAAGTTGATCACTTGATTTAACTTCTTCTGTTGATTTAAGTTGATCACTTGATTTAACTTTTTTAGTTGATTTAAGTTGATCACTTGATTTAACTTCTTCCGTTGATTTAAGTTGACCACTTGATTTAACTTCTTCCGTTGATTTAAGTTGATCACTTGATTTAACTTTTTTATTTGATTTAAGTTGATCACTTGATTTAACTTCTTCCGTTGATTTAAGTTGATCACTTGATTTAACTTCTTCCGTTGATTTAAGTTGATCACTTGATTTACCTTCTTCCGTTGATTTAAGTTGATCACTTGATTTAACTTCTTCCGTTGATTTAAGTTGATCACTTGATTTAACTTCTTCTGTTGATTTAAGTTGATCACTTGATTTAACTTCTTCCGTTGATTTAAGTTGATCACTTGATTTAAATTCTTCAATTGATTTAACTTCTTCAGTTGATTTAAGTCAACTTCTTCTCAAAGATAATATATTTCGTAAATGAAATTTTCTGAATGTTATTTTAGGATGTTTTTTGTATCGAGTAACAAAAATGTACTTGTAAGAAAATGCAAATTCATTTTCATCAATGATGCGATTCGCTTTCTAGAAAGTTGGCTTTAATGGATATCAATTTCCGAACGCGTTTCAAGTTTTTATATAAACGCAAAACGAAATGAAATATCTATTTAAAATTATTCATGCTAAAATTATTCAACCTGAATCAGAATACAACTGATGAGAAATACATAGAGAAAGTTGTCTTGCTTCGATTATGACAGCGTCAAAGGGTATAGGTTTGCAAACACACTATCAAAATCGTGAAATCTCAAACAAACGAACAAACTCAAACTCTACATCACACTCTCAAAAAATATAGTACGAATAATTTAATAAAAATATAAATAAATATGATTTTAAAATATAATGAAGAATATAATAAAAATATAAATAAATATGAAAAATAATAAGCAATATAATGCAAGCAATATAATAAAAATATAAATAAACAAAAATATAAAATATAATAAACAACATAATACGAACGCTATAATAAAGATATAACAAAAATACGAAAAACTCCCGTGCTTCAGTTAACGCTCTGACAGCGACGGGAGCCACCGTTGCTCACTGAAGGAGTTTCCATTATTCCGATGACCAGCCACTATTCACGATTTCAATTTCAAAAAATTCATAAAAATAAATGAAAACATGATCCATGATTTTATGATTAAAACATGATTATGTTTGGGATTTTCAACATCGTTTAATACAAATGACTAAAAATTAAACTTCAATTATATTAAACTTCAATGATGTTAAACTTCAGTTATATTAAACCAATAATGTAAACATCAATTATAATAAACGTAAATTACATTAAACTTCAATTTACCCTACCCCAGTTAATAATTTAAGTGATCTGGCGTTTTAAGCTAAACTTGTACATTATACACATGTATACTCGTAAATTCAATATTGCTTGCTAGAAATGACTTCCCAATTAAATTGAATATTGAGCTTCAGTTGTACCTGCTGCAGCCAGTATTTTAACGGATATGTTCACCCAGTCAAACTTTTTCGCCGCAGCCTGCATGTTTTTCGCCACCCGAGCGATTTAATTACTTGGGCGGTGAAAAACATGCATGCAGGCGATGAAAAAGTTAGACTGTGTCAGTACGTTGCATGGATCAGTCGTTAATAGTTCAAGCCTCAAACATGCCGGGGTTTCGGTTATGGTTTGGGCAGGTCTTCAAGGGTACTATGGTATCCAATGGACCCCATGACTATTCTGTAAAATCGTATTGCTGACTAAGATTATGTGATTCAGTGCATTGGATTTTGAACATTGATAAATTGAATTCATTGAGAATCAATCGAGGCGAGCGCACATCTACGGTGTGTATCGGTAGAGACACACCCCTCAAGCAGTGGAGTTTGGCTGGGACAACGTTACTGACGAGGAATAATTCCCCCAGTACAATTATTCCTGCTAACAATACCTGCAATATTTCCTTCAAATAATTCCTGCAACAATTCCTACAATAATTCCTACAATAAATCCTGCAATAATTCCTGCAAATAATTCCAAAAATAATTCCTGCAATAATTCCTGCAATAATTCCTGCAAATAATTCCTGCAATAATTCTTACCATAATTCCTACAATAATTCCTGCAAATAAATCCTGCAATAATTCCTACAATAAATCCTACAATAATTCCTGCAAATAATTCCTGCAATAATTCCTACAATAATTCCTACAATAATTCCTGCAAATAAATCCTGCAATAATTCCTACAATAAATCCTACAATAATTCCTGCAAATAATTCCTGCAATAATTCCTACAATAAATCCTGCAATAATTCCTGCAAATAATTCCTACAATACTTCCTACAATAAATCCTGCAATAATTCCTGCAAATAATTCCTGCAATAATTCCTACAATAATTCCTACAATAATTCCTGCACTTAATTCCTGCAATAATTCCTGCAATTATTCCTGCAAATAATTCCAAAAATAATTCCTGCAATATTTCATACAATAATTCTTGCAAATAAATTACTGACGAGTGCGTTGCCTAATCGCAATGAATAACTCCTGCAGTGAAGAGCGTCCCATGTCCACGGTTGTTCCACTATGGTGACGGAACAATGGTGACGCTGTGTCCCGAGACGCTTCCTGCAGTGAAGAGCGTCCCATGTCCACGGTTGTTCCGCTATGGTGACGGAACAATGGTGACGCTGTGTCCCGAGACGCCTCCTGCAGTGAAGAGCGTCCCATGTCCACGGTTGTTCCGCTATGGTGACGGAACAATGGACGCGGTGTCCCGAGACGCTTCCTGCAGTGAAGAGCGTCCCATGTCCACGGTTGTCCCGCTATGGTGACGGAACAATGGTGACGTTGTGTCCCGAGACGCTTCCTGCAGTGAAGAGCGTCCCATGTCCACGGTTGTTCCGCTATGGTGACGGAACAATGGTGACGCTGTGTCCCGAGACGCCTCCTGCAGTGAAGAGCGTCCCATGTCCACGGTTGTTCCGCTATGGTGACGGAACAATGGTGACGCCGTGTCCCGAGACGCTTCCTGCAGTGAAGAGCGTCCCATGTCCACGGTTGTTCCGCTATGGTGACGGAACAATGGTGACGCTGTGTCCCGAGCCGCTTCCTGCAGTGAAGAGCGTCCCATGTCCACGGTTGTTCCGCTATGGTGACGGAACAATGGTGACGCTGTGTCCCGAGACGCCTCCTGCAGTGAAGAGCGTCCCATGTCCACGGTAGTTCCGCTATGGTGACGGAACAATGGTGACGCTGTGTCCCGAGACGCCTCCTGCAGTGAAGAACGTCCCATGACCACGGTTGTTCCGCTATGGTGACGGAACAATGGTGACGCTGTGTCCCGAGACGCTTCCTGCAGGGAAGAGCATCCCATGTCCACGGTTGTTCCGCTATGGTGACGGAACAATGGTGACGCTGTGTCCCGAGACGCCTCCTGCAGTGAAGAGCGTCCCATGTCCACGGTAGTTCCGCTATGGTGACGGAACAATGGTGACGCTGTGTCCCGAGACGCCTCCTGCAGTGAAGAGCGTCCCATGACCACGGTTGTTCCGCTATGGTGACGGAACAATGGTGACGCTGTGTCCCGAGACGCTTCCTGCAGTGAAGAGCGTCCCATGTCCACGGTTGTTCCGCTATGGTGACGGAACAATGGTGACGCTGTGTCCCGAGACGCCTCCTGCAGTGAAGAGCGTCCCATGTCCACGGTTGTTCCGCTATGGTGACGGAACAATGGTGACGCTGTGTCCCGAGACGCCTCCTGCAGTGAAGAGCGTCCCATGTCCACGGTTGTTCCGCTATGGTGACGGAACAATGGTGACGCTGTGTCCCGAGCCGCTTCCTGCAGTGAAGAGCGTCCCATGTCCACGGTTGTTCCGCTATGGTGACGGAACAATGGTGACGCTGTGTCCCGAGACGCCTCCTGCAGTGAAGAGCGTCCCATGTCCACGGTAGTTCCGCTATGGTGACGGAACAATGGTGACGCTGTGTCCCGAGACGCCTCCTGCAGTGAAGAACGTCCCATGACCACGGTTGTTCCGCTATGGTGACGGAACAATGGTGACGCTGTGTCCCGAGACGCTTCCTGCAGGGAAGAGCATCCCATGTCCACGGTTGTTCCGCTATGGTGACGGAACAATGGTGACGCTGAGTCCCGAGACGCCTCCTGCAGTGAAGAGCGTCCCATGTCCACGGTAGTTCCGCTATGGTGACGGAACAATGGTGACGCTGTGTCCCGAGACGCCTCCTGCAGTGAAGAGCGTCCCATGACCACGGTTGTTCCGCTATGGTGACGGAACAATGGTGACGCTGTGTCCCGAGACGCTTCCTGCAGTGAAGAGCGTCCCATGTCCACGGTTGTTCCGCTATGGTGACGGAACAATGGTGACGCTGTGTCCCGAGACGCCTCCTGCAGTGAAGAGCGTCCCATGTCCACGGTTGTTCCGCTATGGTGACGGAACAATGGTGACGCTGTGTCCCGAGACGCCTCCTGCAGTGAAGAGCGTCCCATGTCCATGGTTGTTCCGCTATGGTGACGGAACAATGGTGACGCTGTGTCCCGAGCCGCTTCCTGCAGTGAAGAAAGTCCCATGTCCACGGTTGTTCCGCTATGGTGACGGAACAATGGTGACGCTGTGTCCCGAGCCGCTTCCTGCAGTGAAGAGCGTCCCATGTCCACGGTTGTTCCGCTATGGTGACGGAACAATGGTGACGCTGTGTCCCGAGACGCTTCCTGCAGTGCAGAGCGTCCCATGTCCACGGTTGTTCCGCTATGGTGACGAAACAATGGTGACGCTGTGTCCCGAGACGCCTCCTTCAGTGAAGAGCGTCCCATGTCCACGGTTGTTCCGCTATGGTGACGGAACAATGGTGACGTTGTGTCCCGAGACGCTTCCTGCAGTGAAGAGCGTCCCATGTCCACGGTTGTTCCGCTATGGTGACGAAACAATGGTGACGCTGTGTCCCGAGACGCCTCCTGCAGTGAAGAGCGTCCCATGTCCACGGTTGTTCCGCTATGGTGACGGAACAATGGTGACGCTGTGTCCCGAGACGCTTCCTGCAGTGAAGAGCGTCCCATGTCCACGGTTGTTCCGCTATGGTGACGGAACAATTGTGACGCTGTGTCCCGAGACGCCTCCTGCAGTGAATAGCGTCCCATGTCCACGGTTGTTCCGCTATTGTGACGGAACAATGGTGACGCTGTGTCCCGAGACGCCTCCTGCAGTGAAGAGCGTCCCATGTCCACGGTTGTTCCGCTATGGTGACCGAACAATTGTGACGCTGTGTCCCGAGACGCCTCCTGCAGTGAAGAGCGTCCCATGTCCACGGTTTTTCCGCTATGGTGACGGAACAATGGTGACGCTGTGTCCCGAGACGCTTCCTGCAGTGAAGAGCGTCCCATGTCCACTGTTGTTCTGCTATGGTGACGGAACAATGGTGACGCTGTGACCCGAGACGCTTCCTGCAGTGAAGAGCGTCCCATGTCCACGGTTGTTCCGCTATGGTGACGGAACAATGGTGACGCTGTGTCCCGAGACGCCTCCTGCAGTGAAGAGCGTCCCATGTCCACGGTTGTTCCGCTATGGTGACGGAACAATGGTGACGCTGTGTCCCGAGACGCTTACTGCAGTGAAGAGCGTCCCATGTCCACGGTTGTTCCGCTATGGTGACGGAACAATGGTGACGCTGTGTCCCGAGACGCTTACTGCAGTGAAGAGCGTCCCATGTCCACGGTTGTTCCGCTATGGTGACGGAACAATGGTGACGCTGTGTCCCGAGACGCCTCCTGCAGTGAAGAGCGTCCCATGTCCACGGTTGTTCCGCTATGGTGACGGAACAATGGTGACGCTGTGTCCCGAGACGCTTCCTGCAGTGAAGAGCGTCCCATGTCCACGGTTGTTCCGCTATGGTGACGGAACAATGGTGACGCTGTGTCCCGAGACGCTTACTGCAGTGAAGAGCGTCCCATGTCCATGGTTGTTCCGCTATGGTGACGGAACAATGGTGACGCTGTGTCCCAAGACGCCTCCTGCAGTGAAGAGCGTCCCATGTCCACGGTTGTTCCGCTATGGTGACGGAACAATGGTGACGCTGTGTCCCGAGACGCTTACTGCAGTGAAGAGCGTCCCATGTCCACGGTTGTTCCGCTATGGTGACGGAACAATGGTGACGCTGTGTCCCGAGACGCCTCCTGCAGTGAAGAGCGTCCCATGTCCACGGTTGTTCCGCTATGGTGACGGAACAATGGTGACGCTGTGTCCCGAGACGCCTCCTGCAGTGAAGAGCGTCCCATGTCCACGGTTGTTCCGCTATGGTGACGGAACAATGGTGACGCTGTGTCCCGAGACGCCTCCTGCAGTGAAGAGCGTCCCATGTCCACGGTTGTTCCGCTATGGTGACGGAACAGTGGTGACGCTGTGTCCCGAGACGCTTACTGCAGTGAAGAGCGTCCCATGTCCACGGTTGTTCCGCTATGGTGACGGAACAATGGTGACGCTGTGTCCCGAGACGCTTCCTGCAGTGAAGAGTGTCCCATGTCCACGGTTGTTCCGCTATGGTGACGGAACAATGGTGACGCTGTGTCCCGAGACGCCTCCTGCAGTGAAGAGCGTCCCATGTCCACGGTTGTTCCGCTATGGTGACGGAACAATGGTGACGCTGTGTCCCGAGACGCCTCCTGCAGTGAAGAGCGTCCCATGTCCACGGTTGTTCCGCTATGGTGACGGAACAATGGTGACGCTGTGTCCCGAGACGCTTACTGCAGTGAAGAGCGTCCCATGTCCACGGTTGTTCCGCTATGGTGACGGAACAATGGTGACGCTGTGTCCCGAGACGCCTCCTGCAGTGAAGAGCGTCCCATGTCCACGGTTGTTCCGCTATGGTGACGGAACAATGGTGACGCTGTGTCCCGAGACGCTTACTGCAGTGAAGAGCGTCCCATGTCCACGGTTGTTCCGCTATGGTGACGGAACAATGGTGACGCTGTGTCCCGAGACGCCTCCTGCAGTGAAGAGCGTCCCATGTCCACGGTTGTTCCGCTATGGTGACGGAACAATGGTGACGCTGTGTCCCGAGACGCCTCCTGCAGTGAAGAGCGTCCCATGTCCACGGTTGTT
Source organism: Morinoia aosen (assembly GCA_030386875.1). NCBI lineage: Eukaryota > Metazoa > Arthropoda > Malacostraca > Amphipoda > Talitridae > Morinoia > Morinoia aosen. Next base: position 21,663,915 of record CM059561.1, read on the forward strand.
CCGCTATGGTGACGGAACAATGGTGACGCTGTGTCCCGAGACGCTTACTGCAGTGAAGAGCGTCCCATGTCCACGGTTGTTCCGCTATGGTGACGGAACAATGGTGACGCTGTGTCCCGAGACGCTTCCTGCAGTGAAGAGTGTCCCATGTCCACGGTTGTTCCGCTATGGTGACGGAACAATGGTGACGCTGTGTCCCGAGACGCCTCCTGCAGTGAAGAGCGTCCCATGTCCACGGTTGTTCCGCTATGGTGACGGAACAATGGTGACGCTGTGTCCCGAGACGCCTCCTGCAGTGAAGAGCGTCCCATGTCCACGGTTGTTCCGCTATGGTGACGGAACAATGGTGACGCTGTGTCCCGAGACGCTTACTGCAGTGAAGAGCGTCCCATGTCCACGGTTGTTCCGCTATGGTGACGGAACAATGGTGACGCTGTGTCCCGAGACGCTTCCTGCAGTGAAGAGTGTCCCATGTCCACGGTTGTTCCGCTATGGTGACGGAACAATGGTGACGCTGTGTCCCGAGACGCCTCCTGCAGTGAAGAGCGTCCCATGTCCACGGTTGTTCGGCTATGGTGACGGAACAATGGTGACGCTGTGTCCCGAGACGCCTCCTGCAGTGAAGAGCGTCCCATGTCCACGGTTGTTCCGCTATGGTGACGGAACAATGGTGACGCTGTGTCCCGAGACGCTTACTGCAGTGAATAGCGTCCCATGTCCACGGTTGTTCCGCTATGGTGACGGAACAATGGTGACGCTGTGTCCCGAGACGCCTCCTGCAGTGAAGAGCGTCCCATGTCCACGGTTGTTCCGCTATGGTGACGGAACAATGGTGACGCTGTGTCCCGAGACGCTTACTGCAGTGAAGAGCGTCCCATGTCCACGGTTGTTCCGCTATGGTGACGGAACAATGGTGACGCTGTGTCCCGAGACGCCTCCTGCAGTGAAGAGCGTCCCATGACCACGGTTGTTCCGCTATGGTGACGGAACAATGGTGACGCTGTGTCCCGAGACGCCTCCTGCAGTGAAGAGCGTCCCATGTCCACGGTTGTTCCGCTATGGTGACGGAACAATGGTGACGGTGTGTCCCGAGACACTTCTGTTGCCACAGCTTAGCTCGTCCAAGACTGGTTTATTGAGGGACTTTTGTAGTTGTATCATCTGTGGACCCCCCAATCTCCAGATCTCAACCCTATGGACCAAATCTTCTGTAGCCTCCGCAGTCATTAGATCTCAATGTTATGGAATCTTCGTTGTTCACAATTGATAGAGGATCTATCTAATAGATCTTCATTGTTCACAAAAAATTGAGATTCAGAACGGGTTTTATAAGGAAGATTTGTTACGTCTTCTCTGGCCCCCGCTGTCACCATATCTCACAGTAATGGAATCTTCATGGTTCTGTTTAGATAGAGATACGCGTCATCGCTATGCACTTCCATCGTCATTACCTGAACGTACTTCTATTTTGCACGATGAATCGTGCGATTTTCCTTGAAAAACAATAAAAGGATTTTAAAAAAGAACCTGTGGTTACTCTTTCTGAGATAACTACGTTGTATTTTCTGTGAAAACGGTTTTTCTACGCTGTATGGTACGAAAATCGTAATTTTATCTATTTACTTTCGTAGTTTTGTCGAACTCCGATATGTTCCAGCAGAATTTAAATCTCAATGTTCTTCATCATTGAAAAATAAAGGAAATAATAAAAAGATTTGAATAATAATGGCCGCAATCTTGACGTTTCAGAGGAGTATTTTACTCCGACATACACCACCCTACCCCCTCTACTTCCCCTGTACCCCATACCTCGTTTTCTAGCCGACCTCAAAAAAAAAAAAAGCCGCAAGGACAATCCCACCACGTCACTATCGACATTGACTAAGACGAGGCTCGTGAGCATCACGACAGTTCATACAGTGATGAAGGACCTCTGCATTGATGTCTTCTGCAGAAGGTAGGAAGCATTTCCTCACTAATAAGATGATTGAAGTTCGTTTTAAAAGTACCAGAAAGTTTTGAATGAGCTGAAAGCCAACGGATCGACCATCAAGTTCTTCTCTGACGCGAAGACTTTTATAGTTAATTGGGCCTGTACCAGACGAAACAAAAGCTGGATTGTTCATTTTTTGTCGCGCTTTTCTGTCAGTCATTCTTTGTTTCGACATGTTACATGGTTATTACGATGCCGACGTGTAATTATCAACTAAGATGTTAATGTTAAATATTTTAAAATCCAATGTTAAACATTTATGTTTTAACTCTACTAGTCCACCCCCTTTATTCGAAATAAAAATGAGGGCGAAATGAGAGAAAGACCGAAAGAAATGAAAAATACAACCTCTCGAGAGTTGATGAGGCCGCGTGAACACGGCCCGTCACAATATATAGGACTGAAGCTTGTATCACAGATACGCTCATCACACACACTGCAGGCTGGCTTCGGACAGACCGACAGACAGACGGACGCGGCTCCTATTATAGTATAGATTGGAAGTGAACTGTTTTTCTTTCTTTTCTTCGAGCACTGGCATCCAGCCCACAATGACTACGAGGACAACAGCTAGCGCCATGATTTAACTATTTATTGCGTGGTTTCGAGTGAGCGTGAATTTTTTCCCCCTTCTACGAAAAATTGAACGACTCCAACTCCGCAGTCTTGTAAACAGAAATCATTCTATGGATCAAGACCAAGACTTCAAACTAAAAGAATTAAAAATTAAAGTGCAAAAAAAATACCTTTTTGAAAATACGTCTCCACGTTTTAATTTAAATTTGTAAAAAGGCATACCATTAATATACATATATTCAAATAAAAAGGACATGTTTCAACAGAACTCGGCTCCCACCCACACGACGAGCCAAACCGTTGACTTTTTGAATAGGTCTCGTGTGCGATTGGGCGAAAAAGACTCAGGCCTTCCAACTCGCCTGACCTCAACCCGTTGGATTAACATTTTTGGCCTCAACTTGACGCTAAGTTTGTGCTTAGCCACATAACAGCGTCATAGAATTCAATACTTTGACCGCAACATGCGCCGCCGGTGGTCACAGAAGGGATTTTTGCAACGCTGCTGACAGACCAATAGTCTCAAACTCAATTTTCATCCAAACTCAAGTATACCTGAAGAAAAGCTCAATCAAGTAAATTGCTATTTTTAAAATTGCTTACTACAATTGACTTAAATTCGAGTTGAATATTGAACTTCAACTGAACCAATTTCGGTTGACCCTTAACTCCTCAAAGTGCCATATATGGCACATCCCCTAAAAATGCTAAACACAGTTTATCTCTTATCGAATTTTGCCCTAATGTTTATTTTTTGGGCTTTTTGTCGGACTGCAGTACCGTCTGATGTTGGTGATAACCAGATGCCAGCGTCAGTCTAATGACGGTGGTTTTGGTGTTGGGAATATGAGTAATAAAATTTGGGCAGTTAAGGGTTAAAGTGTTAAATAACCAGATGTCAGCGTCAGTCTAATGACGGTGGTTTTGGTGTTGGGAATATGAGTAATAAAATTTGGGCAGTTAAGGGTTAAAGTGTTAAATAACCAGATGTCAGCGTCAGTCTAATGACGGTGGTTTTGGTGTTGGGAATATGAGTAATAAAATTTGGGCAGTTAAGGGTTAAAGTGTTAAATAACCAGATGTCAGCGTCAGTCTAATGACGGTGGTTTTGGTGTTGGGAATATGAGTAATAAAATTTGGGCAGTTAAGGGTTAAAGTGTTAAATAACCAGATGTCAGCGTCAGTCTAATGACGGTGGTTTTGGTGTTGGGAATATGAGTAATAAAATTTGGGCAGTTAAGGGTTAAAGTGTTAAATAACCAGATGTCAGCGTCAGTCTAATGACGGTGGTTTTGGTGTTGGGAATATGAGTAATAAAATTTGGGCAGTTAAGGGTTCAAGTGTTAAATAACCAGATGTCAGCGTCAGTCTAATGACGGTGGTTTTGGTGTTGGGAATATGAGTAATAAAATTTGGGCAGTTAAGGGTTCAAGTGTTAAATAACCAGATGTCAGCGTCAGTCTAATGACGGTGGTTGTGGTGTTGGGAATATGAGTAATAAAATTTGGGCAGTTAAGGGTTAAAGTGTTAAATAACCTGATGTCAGCGTCAGTCTAATGACGGTGGTTGTGATGTTGGGAATATGAGTAATAAAATTTGGGCAGTTAAGGGTTAAAGTGTTAAATAACCAGATGCCAGCGTCAGTCTAATGACGGTGGTTTTGGTGTTGGGAATATGAGTAATAAAATTTGGGCAGTTAAGGGTTAAAGTGTTAAATAACCAGATGTCAGCGTCAGTCTAATGACGGTGGTTTTGGTGTTGGGAATATGAGTAATAAAATTTGGGCAGTTAAGGGTTCAAGTGTTAAATAACCAGATGTCAGCGTCAGTCTAATGACGGTGGTTTTGGTGTTGGGAATATGAGTAATAAAATTTGGGCAGTTAAGGGTTCAAGTGTTAAATAACCAGATGTCAGCGTCAGTCTAATGACGGTGGTTTTGGTGTTGGGAATATGAGTAATAAAATTTGGGCAGTTAAGGGTTAAAGTGTTAAATAACCAGATGTCAGCGTCAGTCTAATGACGGTGGTTTTGGTGTTGGGAATATGAGTAATAAAATTTGGGCAGTTAAGGGTTAAAGTGTTAAATAACCTGATGTCAGCGTCAGTCTAATGACGGTGGTTGTGGTGTTGGGAATATGAGTAATAAAATTTGGGCAGTTAAGGGTTAAAGTGTTAAATAACCTGATGTCAGCGTCAGTCTAATGACGGTGGTTGTGATGTTGGGAATATGAGTAATAAAATTTGGGCAGTTAAGGGTTAAAGTGTTAAATAACCAGATGCCAGCGTCAGTCTAATGACGGTGGTTGTGATGTTGGGAATATGAGTAATAAAATTTGGGCAGTTAAGGGTTAAAGTGTTAAATAACCTGATGTCAGCGTCAGTCTAATGACGGTGGTTATGATGTTGGGAATATGAGTAATAAAATTTGGGCAGTTAAGGGTTAAAGTGTTAAATAACCAGATGTCAGCGTCAGTCTAATGACGGTGGTTGTGATGTTGGGAATATGAGTAATAAAATTTGGGCAGTTAAGGGTTAAAGTGTTAAATAACCTGATGTCAGCGTCAGTCTAATGACGGTGGTTGTGATGTTGGGAATATGAGTAATAAAATTTGGGCAGTTAAGGGTTAAAGTGTTAAATAACCAGATGTCAGCGTCAGTCTAATGACGGTGGTTGTGATGTTGGGAATATGAGTAATAAAATTTGGGCAGTTAAGGGTTGAAGTGTTAAATAACCAGATGCCAGCGTCAGTCTAATGACGGTGGTTGTGATGTTGGGAATATGAGTAATAAAATTTGGGCAGTTAAGGGTTGAAGTGTTAAATAACCTGATGCCAGCGTCAGTCTAATGACGGTGGTTGTGGTGTTGGGAATATGAGTAATAAAATTTGGGCAGTTAAGGGTTCAAGTGTTAAATAACCAGATGTCAGCGTCAGTCTAATGACGGTGGTTGTGGTGTTGGGAATATGAGTAATAAAATTTGGGCAGTTAAGGGTTCAAGTGTTAAATAACCAGATGTCAGCGTCAGTCTAATGACGGTGGTTGTGGTGTTGGGAATATGAGTAATAAAATTTGGGCAGTTAAGGGTTAAAGTGTTAAATAACCTGATGTCAGCGTCAGTCTAATGACGGTGGTTGTGGTGTTGGTAATATGAGTAATAAAATTTGGGCAGTTAAGGGTTCAAGTGTTAAATAACCAGATGCCAGCGTCAGTCTAATGACGGTGGTTGTGGTGTTGGTAATATGAGTAATAAAATTTGAGCAGTTAAGGGTTCAAGTGTTAAATAACCAGATGCCAGCGTCAGTCTAATGACGGTGGTTGTGGTGTTGGTAATATGAGTAATAAAATTTGGGCAGTTAAGGGTTAAAGTGTTAAATAACCTGATGTCAGCGTCAGTCTAATGACGGTGGTTGTGGTGTTGGTAATATGAGTAATAAAATTTGGGCAGTTAAGGGTTAAAGTGTTAAATAACCAGATGCCAGCGTCAGTCTAATGACGGTGGTTGTGGTGTTGGGAATATGAGTAATAAAATTTGGGCAGTTAAGGGTTAAAGTGTTAAATAACCTGATGTCAGCGTCTGTCTAATGACGGTGGTTGTGATGTTGGGAATATGAGTAATAAAATTTGGGCAGTTAAGGTTAAAGTGTTAAATAACCTGATGTCAGCGTCAGTCTAATGACGGTGGTTGTGATGTTGGGAATATGAGTAATAAAATTTGGGCAGTTAAGGGTTAAAGTGTTAAATAACCAGATGCCAGCGTCAGTCTAATGACGGTGGTTGTGATGTTGGGAATATGAGTAATAAAATTTGGGCAGTTAAGGGTTAAAGTGTTAAATAACCAGATGTCAGCGTCAGTCTAATGACGGTGGTTGTGGTGTTGGTAATATGAGTAATAAAATTTGGGCAGTTAAGGGTTAAAGTGTTAAATAACCAGATGTCAGCGTCAGTCTAATGACGGTGGTTGTGATGTTTTGAATATGAGTAATAAAATTTGGGCAGTTAAGGGTTCAAGTGTTAAATAACCAGATGCCAGCGTCAGTCTAATGACGGTGGTTGTGGTGTTGGGAATATGAGTAATAAAATTTGGGCAGTTAAGGGTTAAAGTGTTAAATAACCTGATGTCAGCGTCAGTCTAATGACGGTGGTTGTGATGTTGGGAATATGAGTAATAAAATTTGGGTAGTTAAGGGTTAAAGTGTTAAATAACCTGATGTCAGCGTCAGTCTAATGACGGTGGTTGTGATGTTGGGAATATGAGTAATAAAATTTGGGCAGTTAAGGGTTAAAGTGTTAAATAACCTGATGTCAGCGTCAGTCTAATGACGGTGGTTGTGATGTTGGGAATATGAGTAATAAAATTTGGGCAGTTAAGGGTTCAAGTGTTAAATAACCAGATGCCAGCGTCAGTCTAATGACGGTGGTTGTGGTGTTGGTAATATGAGTAATAAAATTTGGGCAGTTAAGGGTTAAAGTGTTAAATAACCAGATGTCAGCGTCAGTCTAATGACGGTGGTTGTGGTGTTGGTAATATGAGTAATAAAATTTGGGCAGTTAAGGGTTAAAGTGTTAAATAACCAGATGTCAGCGTCAGTCTAATGACGGTGGTTGTGATGTTGGGAATATGAGTAATAAAATTTGGGCAGTTAAGGGTTAAAGTGTTAAATAACCAGATGCCAGCGTCAGTCTAATGACGGTGGTTGTGGTGTTGGGAATATGAGTAATAAAATTTGGGCAGTTAAGGGGGAAAGTGTTAAATAACCAGATGCCAGCGTCAGTCTAATGACGGTGGTTGTGGTGTTGGTAATATGAGTAATAAAATTTGGGCAGTTAAGGGTTAAAGTGTTAAATAACCAGATGCCAGCGTCAGTCTAATGACGGTGGTTGTGGTGTTGGTAATATGAGTAATAAAATTTGGGCAGTTAAGGGTTAAAGTGTTAAATAACCAGATGCCAGCGTCAGTCTAATGACGGTGGTTGTGGTGTTGGTAATATGAGTAATAAAATTTGGGCAGTTAAGGGTTAAAGTGTTAAATAACCAGATGTCAGCGTCAGTCTAATGACGGTGGTTGTGATGTTGGGAATATGAGTAATAAAATTTGGGCAGTTAAGGGTTAAAGTGTTAAATAACCAGATGCCAGCGTCAGTCTAATGACGGTGGTTGTGATGTTGGGAATATGAGTAATAAAATTTGGGCAGTTAAGGGTTAAAGTGTTAAATAACCAGATGTCAGCGTCAGTCTAATGACGGTGGTTGTGGTGTTGGGAATATGAGTAATAAAATTTGGGCAGTTAAGGGTTAAAGTGTTAAATAACCAGATGCCAGCGTTAGTCTAATGACGGTGGTTGTGATGTTGGGAATATGAGTAATAAAATTTGGGCAGTTAAGGGTTAAAGTGTTAAATAACCAGATGCCAGCATCAGTCTAATGACGGTGGTTGTGATGTTGGGAATATGAGTAATAAAATTTGGGCAGTTAAGGGTTAAAGTGTTAAATAACCAGATGCCAGCGTCAGTCTAATGACGGTGGTTGTGATGTTGGGAATATGAGTAATAAAATTTGGGCAGTTAAGGGTTAAAGTGTTAAATAACCAGATGTCAGCGTCAGTCTAATGACGGTGGTTGTGGTGTTGGGAATATGAGTAATAAAATTTGGGCAGTTAAGGGTTAAAGTGTTAAATAACCAGATGTCAGCGTCAGTCTAATGACGGTGGTTGTGATGTTGGGAATATGAGTAATAAAATTTGGGCAGTTAAGGGTTAAAGTGTTAAATAACCAGATGCCAGCGTCAGTCTAATGACGGTGGTTGTGGTGTTGGTAATATGAGTAATAAAATTTGGGCAGTTAAGGGTTAAAGTGTTAAAGAAGGACACCAAAAGGCCGTGGAGTTACTAGCAACAACAGAAGCCCTCCACGCCGCGGCCAGCTTTGGAAAGCGTGTAGAAGTCGTTATCAGGTCTGGAGAGGATCACATCGAATAAAAATGTCTTCTGGTCAAAATTTTAAAATATAATGGTGATTTTTCCTCGGGTTATTATAATTTGAGCCTAGAAAGGCAAATTGTACGGCTTTATCTCTCATTAGGCATATGTTCGCTCTTTATTTCGTATTTTTATTACTTTCTGACGAATCATTTCGGTGTATATTCATAAAAATTCGAAACCTTGGGAGGAATTTTAATAGTCGTAATATTTGACTAATCATCAAGTTAACTGCTGTGGCTTGTTTCAAACTACTTTAATCTCCCATTTTTCGTTCTAAATCAAAAAGGAACAAAGATCTTAAAACAAATACTGTATTTTTGTACATTTTACTGTACCAGATATTAAAACAACTACATTCATCAGGAATGAATAAAGGGACCGGTGAATGACGAACTTACCGGGAATTTTGTACACTCATTGCTGCAGGTAGAGCACAAGAGGGACATCTCAACATGTGTATGTACATGTACAAAATCATTCGTACATGTACATGCACATCTATATGTATCAATCATATTTATATGCATATGCATTTGATTATAGATTGAATATACTGTGGGTCGACTGTAGAACCTGCAGACTGCATCGCTGTTTTCTCCACCACAAAAATTTTTTGTAGACAAGTCCTTTTGGTCTAGTTAAATTTAGAACTAATTTAAAGTTAGAACTTATATCAAGGTAAAACTTATATGTAAGGTTATAACTTATTTAAAGTTAGAACTTATATATACTTAAAATTTATATAAAGGTAGAACTTTTATGTAAGGTTAGAACTTATATATAAAGTTAGAACTTATATAAAATTAGAACTTGTATAAAGGTAAAATTTATATAAAGTTGGAACTTATATGAAGTTAGAGATTATATATGCAGATAGGTACTCATGACGGAGATATTTGGTGAACTGCACTTTGTAATTTGAGGTAAAGGGGCACCATTGATCATGAACATTCATTTATGAACTAGGTCAAATATTCACTGGAACAGAAGTGTATGTACTTTAAACGGACGACAGTAGACGTAGGTTTATTATAGAATTGAAGCCCCGTCTATCTTTTTAGCCGCCTGCATGCATGTTTTTCGCCGCCCCAGTTATTAAATCGCTTAGGCGGCGAAAAACATGCATGCTCTGGTGAAAAAGTTTGACTGGGAAGGACTTACGCACGAAGAAATTAAAAGTTTCCAGTTTTAATTAATAAGACACAGCGGTTTAATTAATGAGACACAGCGGTTTAATTAATGAGACACAGCGGTTTAATTAATGAGACACAGTGGTTTATTAACCGGTTGGTGCGAGTCATGCTTTCTTACTTAATTCTTACTTATTCCGGATTCTTTTTGCTTCCGTTTCCGTCAGAGATAATTATTAATAGGTTATATATATATGATAGTTGAAAATATTCATTTATGTATTTAGGTAAATATTTATTCATTTATTTTTTCAGGTAAATTCTTACTTATTTAATTTTAATTTAATTACTTATACATTCATTTATCTATTTTTCATTTATTTATTTATCTATAAACTTTTTTGGAAACCCTGCATAACTCCCTATAGATTCCTCCCTTTGACCTAAAACTCTTGCACTCGGGCTGCAATCCGCATACAATCAGGCTGCAATCCACGTGCACTCCATTTGAAATTACTTATAATGCTGCAATCTGCATGCAATGAGGCTGCAATCCGCATACAATCAGGCTGAAATCCACGTGCACTCCATTTTAAATTACTTATAATGCTGCAATCTGCATGCAATAAGGCTGTAATCCACATGCAATCAGGCAGCAATCCCAATGTACTTCACCTAAGAAGAAGGCAATTAACTTGAGTGGCACGCGCCGGTCCGCAGCTCAGCTGAAGCACCGATGCTCGAATCACTCAACAATCCCCGTGTCAATCCTTCAGCCACTGAGTACCAATCGTTGAGGCAATCAAGTACAATCCTTCAGGCAAGAAGTGCCTGTGCTTACAGCGTACAAGGATCTTGTGGCTATCTGCTGCGGCGGGTGATAGTGGAGCTAGTGATAGATTGCGTCTGTGTACACACGGTTAGTGATAGTCTGAGAGAAACGTACATGAAAAACGTGTACGTTTTCTTACAGCTTGCAATCGCTATGTGACATTTTTATGCTGGTTACAATCGCTATTTGACATTTTCCAGCTGGTTACAATCGCTATTTGACATTTTTCTGCCGGTAACAATCGATTTGTGACATTTTCTTGCAGGTTGCAACCGCTATATGACATTTTCGTATACTATAGGCCAAGCATGAGTTAACCCTTTAACGTGAGCATTCTTTCACTCATATGAGTGTTGCATGAAAGACCGCCATTAAACTGGCCCTGGCATCAGGTTGTCACCGAGAAACAGCCAACCGCCAGTGAACTTTTAAAAGCAGCGCCTTGAGGTACTAACTGAACAAAAAATACAATTTATTAGTCTATTATTTGAAAGAGTACTAAATGAACAAAAAAATACAGTATATTAGTCTAATATTTGAAGGAGGATTAAATAGTAATCTGGGACGTTAAAGTGTTGAGCAGATTTGGATTCTTGCTCGTATTAACTGGACAAGGATTGCAATTTGTGCATTTATTAGTTAGTGCCTGGAATCTCGGTATCTGTGATACCGGAAGACAATCCTTTGATGTATTTATTGCGCCCTTCAAAGGCTGGGATTTAAGTTAGTACCTAGAATCTCTGTCTCTTTGATACCGGATATAATCTTCAACTGAACTTATTGCCCCCTTCAAAGGCTGGGATTAAAGTTAGTACCTAGAATCTCTGTATCTTTGATACCGGATATAATCTTCAACTGAACTTATTGCCCCCTTCAAAGGCTGGGATTTAAGTTAGTACCTAGAATCTCTGTCTCTTTGATACCGGATATAATCTTCAACTGAACTTATTGCCCCCTTCAAAGGCTGGGATTAAAGTTAGTACCTAGAATCTCTGTCTCTTTGATACCGGATATAATCTTCAACTGAACTTATTGCCCCCTTCAAAGACTGGGATTTAAGTTAGTACCTAGAATCTCTGTATCTTCGATACCGGAACAGAATCCTTTGATGTATTTATTGCCCCCTTCAAAGACTGCTTTAAAGACTCGACAACTCTCAGCATGTTAATTTGGACATATTTTGATAAATTTGCGTATTTCACCATGGCCACACAAGTATTATACTTTCACATGGCCAAAACATGAAGTTTAAATGGCTACTTGACTTCAGTGTCTACAGAAATTTGTAGTGTGCTGAAAGTTATTACTGAAATTCGGGATTTGCTGAAAGCTATTGCTGAAATGCGTGGTTTGCTGAAAGCTATTGCTGAAATTCGGGGTTTGCTGAAGCTATTGCTGAAATTCGTGGTTTGCTGAAGCTATTGCTGAAATTCGGGGTTTGCTGAAAGCTATTACTGAAATTCGTGGTTTGCTGAAAGCTATTGCTGAAATTCGTAGTGTGCTGAAAGCTATTGCTGAAATGCGTGGTTTGCTGAAAGCTATTGCTGAAATTCGGGGTTTTCTGAAGCTATTGCTGAAATTCGTGGTTTGCTGAAAGCTATTGCTGAAATTCGTGGTTTGCTGAAAGCTATTGCTGAAATTCGTGGCTTGCTGGAAGCTATTTCTGAAATTCGTGGTTTGCTGAAAGCTATTGCTGAAATTCGTGGTTTGCTGAAAGCTATTGCTGAAATTCGTGGTTTGCTGAAAGCTATTGCTGAAATTCGTGGTTTGCTGAAAGCTATTGCTGAAATTCGTGGTTTGCTGAAAGCTATTGCTGAAATTCGGGGTTTGCTGAAGCTATTGCTGAAATTCGTGGTTTTCTGAAAGCTATTGCTGAAATTCGTGGTTTGCTGAAAGCTATTGCTGAAATTCGTAGTGTGCTGAAAGCTATTGCTGAAATTCGTAGTGTGCTGAAAGCTATTGCTGAAATTCGGGGTTTGCTGAAGCTATTGCTGAAATTCGTGGTTTGCTGAAAGCTATTGCTGAAATTCGTGGTTTGCTGAAAGCTATTGCTGAAATTCGTAGTGTGCTGAAAGCTATTGCTGAAATTCGTAGTGTGCTGAAAGCTATTGCTGAAATTCGGGGTTTGCTGAAGCTATTGCTGAAATTCGTGGTTTGCTGAAAGCTATTGCTGAAATTCGTGGTTTGCTGAAAGCTATTGCTGAAATTCGTGGTTTGCTGAAAGCTATTGCTGAAATTCGGGGTTTGCTGAAAGCTATTGCTGAAATTCGTAGTGTGCTGAAAGCTATTGCTGAAATTCGTAGTGTGCTGAAAGCTATTGCTGAAATTCGGGGTCTGCTGAAGCTATTGCTGAAATTCGTGGTTTTCTGAAAGCTATTGCTGAAATTCGTGGTTTGCTGAAAGCTATTGCTGAAATTCGTAGTGTGCTGAAAGCTATTGCTGAAATTCGTAGTGTGCTGAAAGCTATTGCTGAAATTCGGGGTTTGCTGAAGCTATTGCTGAAATTCGTGGTTTGCTGAAAGCTATTGCTGAAATTCGTGGTTTGCTGAAAGCTATTGCTGAAATTCGTAGCGTGCTGAAAGCTATTGCTGAAATTCGTAGTGTGCTGAAAGCTATTGCTGAAATTCGGGGTTTGCTGAAGCTATTGCTGAAATTCGTGGTTTGCTGAAAGCTATTGCTGAAATTCGTGGTTTGCTGAAAGCTTTTGCTGAAATTCGTGGTTTGCTGAAAGCTATTGCTGAAATTCGTGGTTTGCTGAAAGCTATTGCTGAAATTCGTGGTTTGCTGAAAGCTATTGCTGAAATTCGTAGTGTGCTGAAAGCTATTGCTGAAATTCGTAGTGTGCTGAAAGCTATTGCTGAAATTCGGGGTTTGCTGAAGCTATTGCTGAAATTCGTGGTTTGCTGAAAGCTATTGCTGAAATTCGTGGTTTGCTGAAAGCTGTTGCTGAAATTCGTAGTGTGCTGAAAGCTATTGCTGAAATGAGCAGTCTGCGGGCCCGCAGCCAGCAGCTACCGACGCGCTTATCAGACACACTGGAGTGTTTACGGAGCATCGCTGCAGCTATCGCCCGCACGGCTCCATTGATGGCCTGATCGCGCTCCTTGCTGTGCTCGTCGCTTGCTTAATTGCCGCCTTAGTTGTTTAATGGCATGCTTGCGTCATCTATTGATTAATTGCTTGATTGCGTGATTTCTTCAATTATCGCATGATTGCGGGATTTTTTGGATTATTGCATGGTTGCGTGATTATTTCAATTATCGCATGATTGCGGGATTTATTGGATTATTGCATGGTTGCGTGATTATTTCAATTGTCGCATGATTGCGGGATTAATTATCTTATCGCATGGTTGCATGATTAATTAAATTATTGCAAGATTATTTGAGTTATTGCATAATTACGTGATTAGTTGCAAGATTCTATGATTAATTTAATTATAACAAGATTGAACGATTCATTACATGATTGCATAATTAATTACATGGTTGTATGATTGCGTGATTAATTACATGGTTGCATGATTACGTGATTAATTACATGGTTGTATGATTGCGTGATTGCGTGATTAATTACATGGTCGCATGATTGCGTGATTATTTACATGGTCGCATGATTGCGTGATTAATTACATGGTTGCATGATTGCGTGATTAATTACATGGTTGCATGATTGCGTGATTAATTACATGGTTGTATGATTGCGTGATTGCGTGATTAATTACATGGTCGCATGATTGCGTGATTAATTACATGGTCGCATGATTACGTGATTAATTACATGGTTGTATGATTGCGTGATTAATTACATGGATGTATGATTGCGTGATTGCGTGATTAATTACATGGTTACATGATTACGAGATTAATTACATGGTTGTATGATTGCGTGATTGCGTGATTAATTACATGGTCGCATGATTGCGTGATTAATTACATGGTCGCATGTTTGCGTGATTAATTACATGGTTGCGTGATTGCGTGATTAATCACATGGTTGCATGATTACGTAATTAATTACATGGTTGTATGATTGCGTGATTCATTACATGGTCTCATGATTACGTGATTAATTACATGGTTGTATGATTGCGTGATTGCGTGATTAATTACATGGTCGCATGATTGCGTGATTAATTACATGGTCGCATGATTACGTGATTAATTACATGGTTGCATGATTGCGTGATTAATTACATGGACATGATTGCGTGATTAATTACATGGTTGTATGATTGCGTGATTGCGTGATTAATTACATGGTCGCATGATTGCGTGATTAATTACATGGTCGCATGTTTGCGTGATTAATTACATGGTTGCATGATTGCGTGATTAATTAAATGGTTGTATGATTGCGTGATTAATTACATGGTTGTATGATTGCGTGATTAATTACATGGTTGCATGATTGCGTGATTAATTACATGTTTGCATGATTGCGTGATTAATTAAATGGTTGTATGATTGCGTGATTGCGTGATTAATTACATGGTCGCATGATTGCGTGATTAATTACATGGTCGCATGATTGCGTGATTAATTACATGGTCGCATGATTGCGTGATTAATTACATGGTCGCATGATTGCGTGATTAATTACATGGTTGCATGATTGCGTGATTAATTACATGGTTGCATGATTGCGTGATTAATTACATGGTTGTATGATTGCGTGATTGCGTGATTAATTACATGGTCGCATGATTGCGTGATTAATTACATGGTCGCATGATTGCGTGATTAATTACATGGTTGCATGATTACGTGATTAATTACATGGTTGCATGATTGCGTGATTAATTACATGGTTGCATGATTGCGTGATTAATTACATGGTTGCATGATTACGTGATTAATTACATGGTTGCATGATTACGTGATTAATGACATAGTTGTATGATTGCGTGATTAATTACATAATTGCATGATTACGTGATTAATTACATGGTTGCATGATTGCGTGATTAATTACATGGTTTCATGATTGCGTGGTTAATTACATGGTTGCATGATTGCGTGATTAATTACATGGTTGCATGATAGCGTGATTAATTACATGGTTGCATGATTGCGTGATTAATTACATGGTTGCATGATTGCGTGATTATTTACATGGTTGCATGATTGCGTGATTAATTACATGGTTGCATGATTATGTGATTAATTACATGGTCGCATGATTGCGTGATTAATTACATGGTTGTATGATTTCATGATTGCGTGATTAATTACATGGTTGCATGATTGCGTGATTAATTACATGGTTGCATGATTGCGTGATTAATTACATGGTCGCATGATTGCGTGATTAATTACATGGTTGAATGATTGCATGATTGCGTGATTAATTACATGGTCGCATGATTGCGTGATTAATTACATGGTTGTATGATTGCATGACTGCGTGATTAATTACATGGTTGCATAATTACGTGATTAATTAATAATTAAAGAACTACGTACATTGTTGCAGAAATGATTACATGATTATTCGAGTAGCTAATCGATGAATTATTTGAATAAATAATTAATTACAATGCTGTATGTATTATTACGTGATTTCATGAATAATCACAGGATTTGACGACTAATCACGTAATTATGTATTATTTAAAGGATTCCATGATTAATTACAGAATTAGATAATTAATTTTGCCATTGCATGATTATTTACATGTTTCACAAACAATTTAATGATTACGCGATTAATAACAAGGTTTGGTAATTAATAACGCGATTGCACGATTAATTGTGTGATTCACAAATAACTTTATGTATAATTAAATAATTTTAATTAGTCTTTTAATAAGAAGTCGATTAGTCACTAATGACTTCATGCCTGATTAAATTAATATAAATAAATTAGTTTATTGAGTCATTTAATTAGCATTTATCTAGTCACTAATGACTTCATGCCTAATAAAATGAGCACAAAATAAGGCACACAATAAATTGAGGCAGCCTGAGACATTGAAATCTGCCGGCGCTGCGAGGTGTCTCGGCCGAGACTTGCGCTCTGTGCTGCGTAGCGAGACGCTGCGAGGCCTTCTGGATGTTGCTGGGTACTGCTGGGTACTGCTGGGTACTGCTGGGTACTGCTGGGTTCTGCTGGGCACTGCTGGGTACTGCTGGGTACTGCTGGGTACTGCTGGGTACTGCTGGGTTCTGCTGGGTACTGCTGGGTACTGCTGGGTACTGCTGGGTACTGCTGGGTACTGCTGGGCACTGCTGGGTACTGCTGGGTACTGCTGGGTACTGCTGGGTTCTGCTGGGTACTGCTGGGTACTGCTGGGTACTGCTGGGTACTGCTGGGTACTGCTGGGTACTGCTGGGTACTGCTGGGTACTGCTGGGTTCTGCTGGGTACTGCTGGGTACTGCTGGGTACTGCTGGGTACTGCTGGGTACTGCTGGGTACTGCTGGGCACTGCTGGGTACTGCTGGGTACTGCTGGGCACTGCTGGGTTCTGCTGGGTACTGCTGGGTACTGCTGGGTACTGCTGGGTACTGTTGGGTACTGCTGGGTACTGCTGGGTACTGCTGGGTACTGCTGAGCACTGCTGGGTACTGCTGGGTACTGCTGGGTACTGCTGGGTTCTGCTGGGCACTGCTGGGTACTGCTGGGTACTGCTGGGTACTGCTGGGTTCTGCTGGGTACTGCTGGGTACTGCTGGGTACTGCTGGGTACTGCTGGGTACTGCTGGGCACTGCTGGGTACTGCTGGGTACTGCTGGGTACTGCTGGGTTCTGCTGGGCACTGCTGGGTACTGCTGGGTACTGCTGGGTACTGCTGGGTACTGCTGGGTACTGCTGGGTACTGCTGGGTACTGCTGGGTACTGCTGGGTACTGCTGGGTACTGCTGGGTACTGCTGGGTACTGCTGGATATTGCTGGGTACTGCTGGATATTGCTGGGTACTGCTGGGTACTGCTGGGTACTGCTGGGTACTGCTGGGTACTGCTGGGTACTGCTGGGTACTGCTGGGTACTGCTGGGTACTGCTGGGTACTGCTGGGTACTGCAGGGTACTGCTGGGTACTGCTGGGTACTGCTGGGTACTGCTGGGTACTGCTGGATATTGCTTGGTACTGCTGGATATTGCTGGGTACTGCTGGATATTGCTGGGTACTGCTGGGAACTGCTGGGTACTGCTGGGTACTGCTGGGTACTGCTGGGTACTGCTGGGTACTGCTGGGTACTGCTGGGTACTGCTGGGTACTGCTGGGTACTGCTGGGTACTGCTGGGTACTGCTGGGTACTGCTGGGTACTGCTGGGTACTGCTGGGTACTGCTGGGTACTGCTGGGTACTGCTGGATATTGCTGGGTACTGCTGGATATTGCTGGGTACTGCTGGATATTGCTGGGTACTGCTGGGTACTGCTGGGTACTGCTGGGTACTGCTGGGTACTGCTGGGTACTGCTGGGTACTGCTGGGTACTGCTGGGGACTGCTGGGTACTGCTGGGTACTGCTGGGTACTGCTGGGTACTGCTGGGTACTGCTGGGTACTGCTGGGTACTGCTGGGTACTGCTGGATATTGCTGGGTACTGCTGGGTACTGCTGGGCACTGCTGGGTACTGCTGGGTACTGCTGGGTACTGCTGGGTACTGCTGGGTACTGCTGGGTACTGCTGGGTACTGCTGGGTACTGCTGGGTACTGCTGGGTACTGCTGGGTACTGCTGGGTACTGCTGGGTACTGCTGGGTACTGCTGGGTACTGCTGGGTACTGCTGGGTACTGCTGGGTACTGCTGGATATTGCTGGGTACTGCTGGGTACTGCTGGGTACTGCTGGGTACTGCTGGGTACTGCTGGGTACTGCTGGGTACTGCTGGGTACTGCTGGATATTGCTGGGTACTGCTGGGTACTGCTGGGTACTGCTGGATATTGCTGGGTAATGCTGGATATTGCTGGGTACTGCTGGGTACTGCTGGCTACTGCTGGGTACTGCTGGATATTGCTGGGTACTGCTGGGTACTGCTGGATATTGCTGGGTACTGCTGGATATTGCTGGGTACTGCTGGGTACTGCTGGGTACTGCTGGATATTGCTGGGTACTGCTGGGTACTGCTGGATATTGCTGGATATTGCTGGATAATACTGAATATTGCTAGATATTGTTTGATAATGCTGAATATTGCTGGATATTGCTGGATATTGCTAGATATTGCTGGATATTGCTGGATGTTACTAGATATTGCTTGGTATTACTGGATATTACTGAATATTGATGGATATTGCTTGATATTGCTGGGTATTGCTTGATATTGTTGGATATTGCTGGGTACTGCTGGGTACTGCTGGATATTGCTGGATATTGCTGGATAATACTGAATATTGCTAGATATTGTTTGATAATGCTGAATATTGCTGGATATTGCTGGATATTGCTAGATATTGCTGGATATTGCTGGATGTTACTAGATATTGCTTGGTATTACTGGATATTACTGAATATTGATGGACATTGCTTGATATTGCTGGGTATTGCTTGATATTGTTGGATATTGCTGGGTACTGCTGGGTACTGCTGGATATTGCTGGATATTGCTAGATATTGCTGGATATTGCTGGATGTTACTAGATATTGCTTGGTATTACTGGATATTACTGAATATTGATGGATATTGCTTGATATTGCTGGGTATTGCTTGATATTGTTGGATATTGCTGGGTACTGCTGGGTACTGCTGGATATTGCTGGATATTGCTGGATAATACTGAATATTGCTAGATATTGTTTGATAATGCTGAATATTGCTGGATATTGCTGGATATTGCTAGATATTGCTGGATATTGCTGGATGTTACTAGATATTGCTTGGTATTACTGGATATTACTGAATATTGATGGACATTGCTTGATATTGCTGGGTATTGCTTGATATTGTTGGATATTGCTGGGTACTGCTGGATATTGCGAGGTGTAAATAAGCACTTAATCTTTCATCAGCCAGAAATCAACAATTATCACTCTTTTTATTTGTAACTCTCAGAATTTCTCGGCTGTTTCAAGTCTTTATTAATTTGATGCAAAAATAAAATTCCTTAGCTCTCCTCTCTTCGAAAACCTTCAAAATTTAAAATAATTTTGTGAATTATATTTAGTAAACTCGCTCGCAAACGCATCGTCGTCCTTTTGTGTACGTACGTATGATGATGAACACATATGAATGTATGAGGCACGACACATACCATAAAGTACGGTACCTACACACGCCAATGCATAACCCACTAAACACTACTAAGTATGATGCACACATATATCAGTATAATGAACATATACCAATACATAAAACACGACACATCCCAAAACACACATCAATATCGTACAAAACAATATGCGCAAGACACGACACGCTATAAAATACGAGACACACATACATACATGTACGATTTGTACATCAATATGAAGAACATATATCAATCTATGATACGATACATGCCACAAAGTACGATACAAACACATAACAATATATAAAACCCGACACACCACAAAATACTATACATGCAAACATCGACACATACGACACGACACACATACTTTTCACACAAACTACCGCGATGCACACAGTGCACAACCGAAACAAAACTCCGAGTTCCACTGCTTAGACCAGCGAACTTTCCGACATGTTAGCCCTTCCCGTCCTGAATTGTAAAGAAAAAATGTGCCGTGATCGAGTCAAAGCCATGTCATGTCAACATTTAAATAGTTCAAATTAAACACGTCACGTCAAAACCACGTCTTGTCAACATTCAAATATTTAAAATTGAACAAGCCACGTCAAAACCACGTCTTGTCAACATTCAAATATTTAAAATTGAACAAGCAACGTCAAAACCGAGTCTTGTCAACATTCAAATATTTAAAATTGAACAAGCAACGTCAAAACCACGTCTTGTCAACATTCAAATATTTACAATTAAACAAGCAACGTCAAAACCACGTCTTGTCAACATTCAAATATTTACAATTAAACAAGCAACGTCAAAACTACGTCTTGTCAACATTCAAATATTTACAATTAAACAAGCAACGTCAAAACCACGTCTTGTCAACATTCAAATATTTACAATTAAACAAGCAACGTCAAAACCACGTCATGTCAACATTCAAATATTTACAATTAAACAAGCAACGTCAAAACCACGTCTTGTCAACATTCAAATATTTACAATTAAACAAGCAACGTCAAAACCACGTCTTGTCAACATTCAAATATTTACAATTAAACAAGCAACGTCAAAACCACGTCTTGTCAACATTCAAATATTTACAATTAAACAAGCAACGTCAAAACCACGTCTTGTCAACATTCAAATATTTACAATTAAACAAGCAACGTCAAAACCACGTCTTGTCAACATTCAAATATTTACAATTAAACAAGCAACGTCAAAACCACGTCTTGTCAACATTCAAATATTTACAATTAAACAAGCAACGTAAAAAGCACGTCATGTCAACATTCAAATATTTACAATTAAACAAGCAACGTCAAAACCACGTCATGTCAACATTCAAATATTTACAATTAAACAAGCAACGTCAAAACTACGTCTTGTCAACATTCAAATATTTACAATTAAACAAGCAACGTCAAAACCACGTCTTGTCAACATTCAAATATTTACAATTAAACAAGCAACGTCAAAACCACGTCTTGTCAACATTCAAATATTTACAATTAAACAAGCAACGTCAAAACCACGTCTTGTCAACATTCAAATATTTACAATTAAACAAGCAACGTCAAAACCACGTCTTGTCAACATTCAAATATTTACAATTAAACAAGCAACGTCAAAACCACGTCTTGTCAACATTCAAATATTTACAATTAAACAAGCAACGTCAAAACCACGTCTTGTCAACATTCAAATATTTACAATTAAACAAGCAGCGTCAAAACCACGTCTTGTCAACATTCAAATATTTACAATTAAACAAGCAACGTCAAAACCACGTCATGTCAACATTCAAATATTTACAATTAAACAAGCAACGTCAAAACCACGTCATGTCAACATTCAAATATTTACAATTAAACAAGCAACGGCAAAACCACGTCTTCTCAACATTCAAATATTTACAATTAAACAAGCAACGTCAAAACCACGCCTTGTCAACATTCAAATATTTACAATTAAGCAAGCAACGTCAAAACCACGTCTTGTCAACATTCAAATATTTACAATTAAACAAGCAACGTCAAAACCACGTCATGTCAACATTCAAATATTTACAATTAAACAAGCAACGTCAAAACCACGTCTTGTCAACATTCAAATATTTACAATTAAACAAGCAACGTCAAAACCACGTCTTGTCAACATTCAAATATTTACAATTAAACAAGCAACGTCAAAACCACGTCTTGTCAACATTCAAATATTTACAATTAAACAAGCAACGTCAAAACCACGTCTTGTCAACATTCAAATATTTACAATTAAACAAGCAACGTCAAAACCACGTCATGTCAACATTAAAATATTTACAATTAAACAAGCAACGTCAAAACCACGTCTTGTTAACATTCAAATATTTACAATTAATTAAACAAGCAACGTCAAAACCACGTCATGTCAACATTCAAATATTTAAAATTAAACAAGTCATGTCAACATTCAAATAGTTCAAATTGAACACGTCACGTCAAAACCACGTCTTGTCAACATTCAAATAGTTCAAATTAAACACGCCACGTCAAAACCACGTCTTGTCAACATTCAAATATTTAAAATTAAACAAGTCTTGTCAACATTCAAATAGTTCAAATTGAACACGTCACGTCAAAACCACGTCTTGTCAACTTTCAAACATGCTGAAAAAGTCACGTGTCGTGACCAAGTCGAAGCCACGTCATGTCCCCCACACGTGGGAGCACGGCGCGTCAAGTTTCGATCAAGACATGTATATCGCGTCAATTGACCGTACCGATAACCCAACATCATTGTGATAGTCACGATACGAGCCGGTATCGCGGGCAGTGTTGCCATCGCGCTGGTACGTGTTCCCACGGCCGTGTGTGGGACTTGCGGGGGGAGCTGTGGGACTAGCGGGGGGGAGCTGTGGGACTAGCGGGGGAGGCTGTGGGACTAGCGGGGGGAGCTGTGGGACTAGCGGGGGGAGCTGTGGGACTAGCGGGGGGAGCTGTGGGACTAGCGGGGGGAGCTGTGGAACTAGCTGGAGAGCTGTGGTAATAGCGGGGGGGAGCTGTGGGACTAGCGGGGGGAGCTGTGGGACAAGCGGGGGGAGCTGTGGGACTAGCGGGGGGAGCTGTGGGACTAGCGGGGGGAGCTGTGGAACTAGCTGGAGAGCTGTGGTAATAGCGGGGGGGAGCTGTGGGACTAGCGGGGGGAGCTGTGGGACTAGCAGGGGGAGCTATGGAACTAGCTGGAGAGCTGTGGTAATAGCGGGGGGGAGCTGTGGGACTAGCGGGGGGAGCTGTGGGACTAGCGGGGGGAGCTGTGGGACTAGCGGGGGGAGCTGTGGGACTAGCGGGGGGAGCTGTGGGACTAGCGGGGGGAGCTGTGGAACTAGCTGGAGAGCTGTGGTAATAGCGGGGGGAGCTGTGGGACTAGCGGGGGGAGCTGTGGGACTAG
Source organism: Morinoia aosen (assembly GCA_030386875.1). Classification (NCBI taxonomy): domain Eukaryota; kingdom Metazoa; phylum Arthropoda; class Malacostraca; order Amphipoda; family Talitridae; genus Morinoia; species Morinoia aosen. The sequence goes on from CM059561.1 coordinate 21,687,030, forward strand.
CGGGGGGAGCTGTGGAACTAGCTGGAGAGCTGTGGTAATAGCGGGGGGGAGCTGTGGGACTAGCTGGGGGAGCTGTGGGACTAGCGGGGGGAGCTGTGGAACGAGCTGGAGAGCTGTGGTAATAGCGGTGGGGAGCTGTCGGACTAGCGGGGGGAGCTGTGGGACTAGCGGGGGGAGCTGTGGAACGAGCTGGAGAGCTGTGGTAATAGCGGTGGGGAGCTGTCGGACTAGCGGGGGGAGCTGTGGGACTAGCGGGGGGAGCTGTGGAACTAGCTGGAGAGCTGTGGTAATAGCGGGGGGAGCTGTGGGACTAGCGGGGGGAGCTGTGGGACTGGCGGGGAGGACTGTGGGACTGGCGGGGGAGCTGTGGGACTAGCGGGGGAAGCTGTGGGACTAGCGGGGGGAGCTGTGGGACTGGCGGGGAGGACCTGGGACTGGCGGGGGAGCTGTGGGACTAGCGTGGGGAGTTGTGGAACTAGGGGGGAGCTGTGGGACTAGCGGGGGGAGCTGTGGGACTAGCGGGGGAGCTGTGGGACTAGCGGGGGGAGCTGTAAGACTAGCTGGGGAGCTGTGGTAATAGCGGGGGGAGCTGTGGTAATAGCGGGGGAGCTGTGGGACTAGCGGGGGGAGCTGTGGGACTGGCGGGGGGAGCTGTGGGACTGGCGGGGAGGACTGTGGGACTGGCGGGGGAACTGTGGGACTAGCGTGGGGAGTTGTGGAACTAGGGGGGAGCTGTGGGACTAGCGGGGGGAGCTGTGGGACTGGCGGGGAGGACTGTGGGACTGGCGGGGGAGCTGTGGGACTAGCGTGGGGAGTTGTGGAACTAGGGGGGAGCTGTGGGACTAGCGGGGGGAGCTGTGGGACTAGCGGGGGGAGCTGTGGGACTAGCGGGGGGAGCTGTGGGACTAGCTGGGGAGCTGTGGTAATAGCGGGGGGAGCTGTGGGATTAGCGGGGGGAGCTGTGGGACTAGCGGGAGGAGCTGTGAGACCAGCGGGGTGAGCTGTGGAACTAGGGGAGACCTGTGGGACTAGCGGGGGGAGCTGTGGGACTAGCGGGGGAAGCTGTGGAACTAGGGGGGAGCTGTGGGACTAGCGAGGGGAGCTGTGGGACTAGCGGGGGGAGCTGTGGGACTAGCGGGGGGAGCTGTGGGACTAGCGGGGGGTGCTGTGGGACTAGTGGGGGAGCTGTGGGACTAGCGAGGGGAGCTGTGGGACTAGAGGGAAGAGCTGTGGGACTAGCGGGGGAGCTGTGGAACTAGGGGGGAGCTGTGGGACTAGCGGGGGGAGCTGCGGGACTAGTGGGTGACTAGCAGTATGTAGTTGGAGTACTAGTGCAGACTAGTTGGAGAAGTAGTGCAGACTAGTAGGAGTACTAGTGCAGACTAGTAGGAGTACTAGTGCAGACTAGTAGGAGTACTAGTGCAGACTAGTTGGAGTAGTAGTGCAGACTAGTTGGAGTACTAGTGCAGACTATTAGGAGCACTAGTGCAGACTACATGGAGTGCTAGTGCAGACTAGTTGGAGTAGTAGTGCAGACTAGTAGGATTACTAGTGCAGATTACTTGGAGTACTAGTGCAGACTACTTGGAGTACTAGTGCATACTAGTTGGAGTAGTAGTGCAGACTAGTAGGAGTACTAGTGCAGACTACTTGGAGTACTAGTGCAGACTAGTAGGAGTCATTTGCTTGTGTTTGCTTCACGAATTAGGTCGACTGTAGGAAGAACGGGTACTCTACGTCGAGCGATACTCTGATCCCTTATGGATTGGTGTCTTTAATTATTCGGGGGGGATTTGATAGTGGAATTGAGTTGGTATTTAGCCGGTAACTACAGTGATGTGATTCTGTTTTCAGGAGTTGTATGCAGGAGTTGTAGGTATTTCATATGAGTGTCGAGCGGATATATACATTTTTTGTACACAAACATATATTATAAGTGAGTTTAGAAAACTATTTTTTGTTTTCTGTTTTTTGGGAATTTAAGATGATTCGAGACGATGGTTACCGTTTATTAACGCGTTGTTTCTGCAGAGAAGAAATATTGAACAAATTAAGTTCAATGCGAAAAGCACAAATGCAGTTAATTTTACATAACTAAACGAAGGTTCATGTTACATTAAGGTCGATATTATACATAACTGAAAACTAACACATTCAATTTAGTACAGTTAAAATCTTAAACGCTAAAGATGCTTCTTACCGAATCATCGGAAGACCTAGGCTGTTTACTTGTCGACATTCTATTCTCGTATGCCTGGGCTAAGAATTTCAGGCGCAATTACAGCGTTAATCGTACAGTACGGTACTAAGAAAATACGGTACGGTACTAAGACGGTGAAAAATGTTACTGAGGCAAGTCTTCTTCAGTGTGTGAATAGAGCAAATTTTTGCACATTCTTATGACATTTAAGCGTTTTGTATCTGTTTTGAGCCAAGGAGAAGTAATTTTATATTTATGACTTAACTGATCGGTTATGAATCCGGTGTTCCGGTGTTTTGGTGATATGACCGGACAGAGCGGATCACTTGTTTATGAAGCTAGACTGTACCGTCAAGTTACCCGGGCTGTATTTCGAAATTAGAGGTTAGATTTTTTTCGGGTTTGTTTTTGTTAACAAAACCAATTGGTTTGTGAATTTTTGTCTGCAATGTCGCTATGGGATTGCGGCGAATTTTGGCAATTAGCTCTGGAATTGGACAAGTTTTGCTTCATACCTGCTTCTTATTTTTCTTCTTCATAATACTGTGAGAGAAATGTTAATTTATCTCCTAATTATTATATTTGGCTTTATTATTATATTAGGTGCTCTTTTAGCTGTTTGCTTGCAGTTTTTAGCTCCATCGGTTGTGTGTGTGTGTGCATTTGTATATATTAACTAAGGCAGGTACATGTATATATTTATGTGCGTGTATTTAAATATGTGCCGATGAATACTGATTCTGGTAGTGTACTGTGTAGGAGATTATATGTTTTTATATTTTATTGATTTATACATGTTTTATTAACTATGTACTGTAACTGTAACTATGTAATATGTAATATGTACTGAAGAAAACCTACATATGTATATTTTTCATATATTTGTATGTTATATTTAATATGTATGTACAATATATACATACGAGTATATATAAATGTACATGTACATATATATGCATGTGTGTAGATATATGTAAAATATATATCGATGCATGTATATATATCTATACATGCGTGCGCTTGAAATTATGTTTAAATAAGATATAGCTGGGTAAACACAAGACCGGACGCGTCAAGTGTTCCGAGGAGAAGAACAATTGAAGAAGCTCTGCACCCGCGCTGTTTGGTGCGCTGAACGCCGTAGCGATAACGCGCTGGAGGCAGGTGAACTGAGTGATAAGCGTCAGGTGATAACGTACGGCCTGCCTCGGGCAGTGAACGCTCTTCTTTGTCACTATTTGTGGGTGCTGGTGGATCTCCTTTGCTACTATTTGTGGGTGCTGGTGGATCTCCTTTGCTACTATTTGTGGGTGCTGGTAGATCTCCTTTGCTACTATTTGTGGGTGCTGGTGGATCTCCTTTGCTACTATTTGTGGGTGCTGGTGGATCTCCTTTGCTACTATTTGTGGGTGCTGGTGGATCTCCTTTGCTACTATTTGGGGTGCTGGTGGATCTCCTTTGCTACTATTTGTGGGTGCTGGTGGATCTCCTTTGCTACTATTTGTGGGTGCTGGTGGATCTCCTTTGCTACTATTTGTGGGTGCTGGTGGATCTCCTTTGCTACTATTTGTGGGTGCTGGTGGATCTCCTTTGCTACTATTTGTGGGTGCTGGTGGATCTCCTTTGCTACTATTTTTGGGTGCTAGTAGATCTCCTTTGCCTCTAATTGTGGTCTTTGTCACTACTTGTGGGTAGTAGTAGATCTTGTGGTGTTCTCCCTCAGGCTGCTTTACACTCCGGGCAGACTTTGTAAACCTTTAGACTTTGTAAACCTTTAGACTTTGTACATCAATGCCCGGAGCGAGTGCCTGAGGTGCAAACGAACCCGACAGGGTAAGGAAAACACAACTGGAATTAATGCCGTATTATTGAGAAGATCGCCGACAATAGTGGCACACAACGAAATATCACAGCCGGGTAGTACAGCAACCGAGGACGTCCAGGCCGGCCGACGGTTGTCGGGGAGGCGCAGCGTGGTCGTAGGACAAGAGCAGACCGGTGAGGCGGCTACCGACCGAGAGTCTCCGAACGAGGAGTATCAGAGGCGCTAGCAGGGAACTGGCTCGAGTCGAGGGAGCGACGAGGAGTGGCGGCTGGCAGTCGAGGCGGCGGTGACGGTAGCAGAGGTGGTGCTTGCGGAGCGTCGAGACTTTGTTGTAAACACCAGGGACGCTGCGAGTGTACTGAGGGCTGAGGCTCCGCTGGCTGCGCGGCTGTTTATATAGGCCTCGCTGGAAGCTGACTCTACCCGTCCAGGTCTCCGATTGGCCAAGACTGAGGTGCCCACTTTTCGCCGTCTAGGCTTGTGCTATACTCACGGAGGTTTATATCGACGTTGCCTGACTGTTCGAAGCAGGCTGCTTATAAAGGTCGGTCCGGCACCCCAGCGCCAGACTTTAGCTCTGATTATAATTATTGGTCGTTAAGTACTGGCGCTTTGAGGCTATGAGGTGGCGCTTCTAAGCTTGTGTGGTGGTGTGTGTTCATACCACCACAATCTCCTCAGTCACTATTTGTGGCCACTAGTAAACACTGTCAATTAGGGGATGTCGTTTTCGGTACTAGTTTATAAAAGTTATCTTAAATTTGTACGTTTATACTTTGGTGCAAAATACAGATTAATATTCGAGTTTATAAGGTTCGCTTCAATTTGAGTGCTTGTACTTTGGTGCAAAATACAGATTAATATTCTAGTTTATGAGGTTCGCTTCAATTTGAGTGCTTGTACTTTGGTGCAAAATACAGATTAATATTCCAGTTGATAAGGTTCGCTTTAAATTGAGTGTTTGTACTTTAGTGTGGAGAATCTAGAGATACATATCATTTTTATGGTTGGCTTTAATTTATATGTTTGTTCTTTAGTATAGATTTATTCCCAGGCATTAGAACTGGCTAACGGTTAACTACTTCGTTTTCAGTCATGTATTCCAGGAGTTTGCCATCCCGGTGTACGACCAAGGGTCGGTCAGTTCAAAATTTAAGAGATTTTCACTTACATTTTTCCATTTTTTATGTCGTGTTCTTCGAATCGTTGAGTAGCTTATGCTGTGATCCTACACTTGCTCTTGTAAGGAGACGGATTAGAGCTGCAAATCGATCGCTGACTTTCGCCATTTCTAACCAAAAAACTAGATTGTCATTTGGAACTTATTCACCCTCTGTTCATTGTTCCTTGTTTTGCCGTGAGGGTCAATCTGTCACTGGTAAAAGATTGGTGGAAGATTGGTAAAAAATGGTGGAAGATTGGTAAAAAATGGTGGAAGATTGGTGGAAAATTCGTATTTTTGAGTATCGACTGATAACGGCCTGGAGGGCGTACACTAAATTCTAATTTTAGTTCTTTCATTTTACATTCTCTCTGTGTCCCTTAGTGGACTGGAACGGATGCTGCAGCTGCTGGCTGGAAGTACCGCATCATTAAACAATTTAAACAATTTAAACAATTTAAACGATTTAAACGAAATAAATATAAGTTTGCAAGTTATTTAAATTAAATTTAAACGCAAGTTCGAACAATTTAAACAATTTGAACGAATTAAACGTAAGTTTGCAAGTTATTTAAATTAAATTTAAACGCAAGTTCGAACAACTTAAACAATTTAAACAATTTAAACGAATTAAACGTAAGTTTGCAAGTTATTTAAATTAAATTTAAACGCAAGTTCGAACAATTTAAACAATTTAAACGAACTTGCTTGACGAATTCGCAAATTTTCGAAAACGGAATTTATGCACAAGCTCTGCATAGAAACAGTAAGTTAGAAAGTGAGTCAATGAAACAAGGTAAAAGTCGAAAATAAAGAAATGAGTGCTGTAAAAAATGATAGCAGTGAATATAAAAAGACAGTCTGTAACAAAATCAACAAAAGGAAGCCCTATCTAACACTCAGCTGGAGACCCCACATTTTCCCCCGGGAGCGCTAATCCCCATAGATTCAACAGTTGTCTTTCCCGAAGGAGAGGGTAATTAAATTTCAAATCTTTAAATTACACAACCTCTAATTTTTCAACACTTTTGAAACCGGTGCAAATTTATAACATAGTTACTCCTCCAAATCAAATTTTCTTTCTGTCAAGTACCAAAGAAAATTTCTGAGGTAAGGCTTCTTAAATTTTGCACGTGTGTCAATTTCCTATAAAACGTTTTGCTCTTCTGATTGTGCATGATAAGGCCCGAAAATTCTTCTTTCATTGAAAAGAGAAAACCTCACATCTCTAGATCAAGTCAACATCCAAACTGTATCACACTGTGAGAAATGATATTTATTCGCAATATAACTGTGCAGCTATTGCATACATTTCAAAAACCAACGATGTTTATGTATCATTTCATTGAAATTAACTACGTCCTTTATTTTTCTTTATTTTTTTTAATTATTGAGCACTATTTCTCTTAAGGGGAAGATCTGAGGTCCCAAGCTGAAGGTTAGGTAGGCCTTCTTATAATTGAAGTAGAAAAGGTTTTTTATGTCAACACGAACCATCACCTTTCGTTTCACTGTTGTCCTTTTTTTAGCACCTTATGCTTTCTTCTTCAAGTCCTACCTTGTTCCAGCAACTTTTTTCAATCATGCTATTCTTGTGCGGAGGGTGTGGTAACACACCTTCTGCATAGATTCCCCGTTCACCTAATTCCACCCAAAGTGGTGCGTTCCTTCTTCCTGTCTTGGGAACACCTCGTTGCGGTTAGGGAGGCGTAAGCCAAATGATAATAATAATCTAAAATAATAATCCAATATCCCTGCATCTTCATTTCTCTAAGTGAGTACTTAAACGTTCTAGCACTGTATTAAGATAAATTGTACATATTACAAATCAAAGCATATAATTAAATCTTACCGAATTAATAATTATGTAAATTTATTGAGCATTATAGAGTAAATAGTCAAATCGAATTATTATATGTCACAGATTAAAATATCAAATCAAATACCTAAATGTTACAGAGTAAAAAAATAATTAATATAATTATGTGTTACTGATTAAATAAATAAATGAAATAATTAAACGTTACAGAAGAAATAAATAATTTTAATAACCAAATATAACCGAATAAATAATTCAAGCAAATAATTGAATGATACATATTAGATAATCAAAATGAATAAGTAAATGTTACAGAATGTTAATTCAATCAAATAAGTGAATGAAACATGTTAAATAATTAAATAATCAAATCAACTGATTAAAGGTGACAGATTAAATAATTAAATCAAATAAGTTGTAAAAATCTAGCTCAACATTTTGACCGTGACGTGCACCACCGGTGGTACACGGAGGGAATTTTCATAATACCGCTGACCGACCAGTAGTCACTAATTCAATTTTTACAAATTCTTAATAAAATTAAATGAAGGCACGATCCAGTTACTGTTTGCTATTTTCAACATTGCTTACTACGATAGACTTCAAATTTGAGTTGAATGTTGGGTAAATTTGTTTGAATTTGCGTGTGTTGCATGAGAGTATGTCGTATGTGAGTATGTTGTATGTGAGTATGTGACTATATTGTAGGTATGTTGTATGTGAGTATGTTGTATGTGAGTATGTGACTATATTGTAGGTATGTTGTATGTGAGTATGTTGTATGTGAGTATGTGACTATATTGTATGTGAGTAAGTGAGTATGTTGCATGAGAGTATGTCGTATGCGAGTATGTTGTATGTGAGTATGTTGTATGCGAGTATGTCGTATGTGAGTATGTTGTATGTGAGAATATCGCAGGTGAGTATGTGACTTTATTGTATGTGAGTAAGTGAATATGTTAGAAAGTGAGTATGTTGTGTGCGAGTGTGTGCTCTTATCGAATCATGAAACCAGATGTATTTTTCTGCGCATTGTCTGGGAGTGTGAAGGGGAATAACTGTGTGTGTGTGTGTTTGTGTGTAGGCTTTGATGTTTGTGTAACATACATTGTATTAGTAAATTTCTAGTGTTAACAAATTATTACAGTAATAATAAATTAATTTCTGTCGTATAACTTCTCAACCCATGAATAAATTTTTACGGTTTTAAGTAGTTAATTTATCTATTATTACTTCTCGTCCCATGATTCAATTTCTACGGTTTTAAGTAATTAATTTCTCTAGTATTACTTTTCATTCCATGATTTAATTTCTACGGTTTTAAGTAATTAATTTATCTAGTATTACTTCTCACTCAAAGGTTTAATTACTACGGATTTAAGTAATTAATTTATCTAGTATAACTTCTCACAACATGATTTAATTTCTACGGTTTTAAGTGATTAATTTATCTAGTATAACTTCTCACCACATGATTTAATTTCTACGGTTTTAAGTAATTAATTTATCTAGTATAACTTCTCACCACATGATTTAATTTCTACGGTTTTAAGTAATTAATTTATCTAGTATAACTTCTCACCACATGATTTAATTTCTACGGTTTTAAGTAATTAATTTATCTAGTATAACTTCTCACCACATGATTTAATTTCTACGGTTTTAAGTAATTAATTTATCTAGTATAACTTCTCACCACATGATTTAATTTCTACGGTTTTAAGTAATTAATTTATCTAGTATAACTTCTCACCACATGATTTAATTTCTACGGTTTTAAGTAATTAATTTATCTAGTATAACTTCTCACCACATGATTTAATTTCTACGGTTTTAAGTAATTAATTTATCTAGTATAACTTCTCACCACATGATTTAATTTCTACGGTTTTAAGTAATTAATTTATCTAGTATAACTTCTCACCACATGATTTAATTTCTACGGTTTTAAGTAATTAATTTATCTAGTATAACTTCTCACCACATGATTTAATTTCTACAGTTTTAAGTAATTAATTTATCTATTATTACTTTTCATCCCACGATTTAATTTCTACAGTTTTAAGTAATTAATTTATCTAGTATTACTTCTCACCCATAGATTTAATTACTAAGGATTTAAGTAATTAATTTATCTAGTATAACTTCTCACCACATGATTTAATTTCTACAGTTTTAAGTAATTAATTTATCTAGTATAACTTCTCACCACATGATTTAATTTCTACAGTTTTAAGTAATTAATTTATCTATTATTACTTTTCATCCCACGATTTAATTTCTACAGTTTTAAGTAATTAATTTATCTCGTATTACTTCTCACCCGTAGATTTAATTACTACGGATTTAATCACTTAATTTATCTAGCATTACTTTTGATGGCATCAATCAGTTTCTACAGTATTCTTCCTGTGCAACTGGGGGCAATGTAACCTGAGCCAAGCACTTGAATGCTTTACAAAAACACTTGGAATATTGCTCACTTTCTCAGTTCGCTAAACCTTCACGCTATTCCTACGAGACTACAGTAAGTGTCTCTTCATAAAAAACGTTCTATTTGACTAAAATTTTTTTAACAATCCGAAATGCTTTTTTGGTTAACCGGCATAGCGTAAAAATTGCGTTTCTAATCCGGGTCAATTTTTGCGATTTGTTTATCACGTAAACTTCGTTAAGTTCAAAGATATCTGTCGGCGTAACATTTGCACTGTGTAAAGGGATAGAAACTTCGTCATTAGGGGTAAACAAACGAATTTGTTTAAATCTTGAATTAGAACGCATTGATAATTACCAGAGTAGGATGGTTATAGGTTAATTTTCCATGTGATTCAAACGTTCGAGTTAGATTTAACTTCGAACATCAATTACGAATAGCAGAACCCGGTGGCGTTTTCACCCCAATCCGCACATCAGAAGTCAATACAGCACTGCAGGAGTCTTGAGCCCCCGATGATACCACACTCTAAAGCGGCCCATAGACGATCAATTTTATTGTCAATATAATTGACAATGATGAATATTGACAATTTAATTGATCGTCTGTGGGCTTGATTGACGACCGTCAATTAATTGACTCAGCGGGAAAAGAAATTTCATCAATATATTCAGTCAATGATATTGACAATTAAAATGACCGTCTATGGGCCGCTTGACACTCCTTCAAGCGTGTCACATGTGTTCGCAACTCCTATGTGAAAACTACGAGAAAAAACAATAGTTATGTTAAAAATAAAGTCATCTTTTCAACGTAGGTTTTTCAAAAAAAAGTATAATCAAACTAACCGTTTTCGCATTAATGTGAATATAAGAAGCATATAAGATAAATACCTACAAAGTATAGGAAACATATAAGATAAACACTTACAACGTCTAAGAATCATATAAGATAAACACTCACAAAGTATAAGAATCGTATATGATGAACACTCACAAAACATAGGAATCATATAAGATAAACACTCACAAAGTATAAAAATCATATAAGATAAACACTCACAAAGTATAAAAATCATATTAGATAAATACTCACAAAGTATAAGAATCATATAAGATAAACACTCACAAAGTATAAGAATCATATAAGATAAACACTCACAAAGTATAAGAATCATATTAGATAAACACTCACAAAGTATAAGAATCATATAAGATAAACACTCACAAAGTATAAAAATCATATAAGATAAACACTCACAAAGTATAAAAATCATATTAGATAAATACTCACAAAGTATAAGAATCATATAAGATAAACACTCACAAAGTATAAGAATCATATAAGATAAACACTCACAAAGTATAAAAATCATATTAGATAAACACTCACAAAACATAAGAATCATATAAGATAAACACTCACAAAGTATAAGAATCATATGAGATAAACATTCACAAAGTATAAGAATCATATAAGATAAACACTCACAAAACATAAGAATCATATAAGATAAACACTCACAAAGTATAAAAATCATATAAGATAAATACTCACAAAGTATAAGAATCATATAAGATAAACACTCACAAAGTATAAGAATCATATAAGATAAACACTCACAAAGTATAAGAATCATATAAGATAAACACTCACAAAGTATAAGAATCATATAAGATAAATACTCACAAAGTATAAGAATCATATAAAATAAATACTCATAAAGTATAAAAATCAAATAAGATGAACACTCACAAATAAAAGAATCATATAAGATAAACACTGACAAACATAAGAATCATATAAAAAGAATATTTACAAAGAATAAGAATCACATAAGATGAACACTCACAATTTCTTGGAAAATTGATTCAGGTTCAAGTCGAGACGTCTTCTTCGAGAAAGTGTTTACACTCAGAACCCCTTTCCTCCGCCTTGATAGCTCAGCGAAAGATCGGGAAGCGGCCCTTCGTTTTAAAAGCGTTCAAGAGGCCATTAAAGTCATCACGAAGTGCCCTTAAATCGGCCCCAAACGTCCTTAAATCGGCCCCAAATGCCCTTAAATCGGCTCCAAGTATGGGCGCTTATTGTTCAGCTCTGCTTTGCAATGAGTGCCCGCGTTTTTCTGCCTCCCCGACCGAACTTCAGCGTCGTTAAATATTTAAAAAAGCCTGTTTGCAAGCCCTGGAAGATGTTTGTGTTTCTTGCTCAACTTTGAGCAGGAGCTGTTGACTTTTGGAGTTTGAGCGGCCTGTCAACTGTGGCAACATGTGAGTACTGCTGGGAATTTCTGCGTAGCCGCCCTGCCCTGCGTATGTAGCTTGTACGTGTATTTGTACGAGCTCTGGAATCTCTTTTGAGAGTGCGCCGAGGATAGGGAAACAACGTGAAACAGTTCAAAGTTGTAAAATTTTAATCAGTATAAAATTGTAAGCAATTTGAAACAGTAAACAGATCATAATTGAAAATACTGTAAAATTATATAATTGTAAACGTTAAAAGTTGTAAACATTGTAAAATTGTAAACCATGTTAAATTCTAAAGATTTTTCAATTATAAACAATTTATCATTGATACCAATTTAATATTGCGAACAATTTAACATTGGATATAATTTTATCTGGTACAGGATTTCTGATACGGAATTAGTGCTACAGAATGACTGGTACAGCATTGCTGGTACAGCACTACTAGCACAACAGCATTACCGGTACTGCAGCATTGCTGGTCCAGCACTAATAGCACAACAGCATTACCGGTACTGCAGCATTACTGGTACAGCACTACTAGCACAACAGCATTACCGGTACTGCAGCATTGCTGGTACAGCACTACTAGTACAACAGCATTACCGGTACTGCAGCATTACTGGTACAGCAGCATTACCGGCACTGCAGCATTACTGGTACAATACCACAATTACAGCAGCATTACCGGCACTGCAGCATTACTGGTACAATACCACAATTACAGCAGCATTACCGGTACTGCAGCATTACTGGTACAACAGCATTACCGGCACTGCAGCATTACTGGTACAGAACCACGAGTACAGCAGCATTACTGATACAGCAGCATTACCGGCACTGCAGCATTGCTGGTACAGCACTACTAGTAGAACAGCATTACCGGTACTGCAGCATTACTGGTACAGCAGCATTACCGGCACTGCCGCATTGCTGGTACAGCACTACTAGTAGAACAGCATTACCGGCACTGCAGCATTGCTGGTACAGCACTACGAGTACAACAGCATTACCGGTACTGCAGCATTACTGGTACAGCAGCATTACCGGCACTGCAGCATTACTGGTACAGTACCACAAGCACAGCAGCATTACCGGTACTGCAGCATTGCTGGTACAGCATTACTAGCACAACAGCATTACCGGCACTGCAGCATTGCTGGTACAGCACTACTAGTACACCAGCATTACTGATACAGCAGCATTACCGGCACTGCAGCATTACTGGTACAGTACCACAAGTACAGCAGCATTACCGGTACTGCAGCATTGCTGGTACAGCACTACTAGCACAACAGCATTACCGGTACTGCAGCATTACCGGTACACCAGCATTACCGGCACTGCAGCATTACCGGTACACCAGCATTACCGGTACACCAGCATTACCGGTACACCAGCATTACCGGTACACCAGCATTACCGGTACACCAGCATTACCGGTACAGCAGTGGTCAGTAAAATGCAAAGTTATTATTGTAAAGTGTTACGTGGTGGTGCTGGGGGTGTAAAGTGTAAAGTGTCACGTGGTGGTGCTGGGGGTGTAAAGTGTAAAGTGTTACGTGGTGGTGCTGGGGGTGTAAAGTGTAAAGTGTTACGTGGTGGTGCTGGGGGTGTAAAGTGTAAAGTGTTACGTGGTGGTGCTGGGGGTGTAAAGTGTAAAGTGTTACGTGGTGGTGCTGGGGGTGTAAAGTGTAAAGTGTTACGTGGTGGTGCTGGGGGTGTAAAGTGTAAAGTGTTACGTGGTGATGCTGGGGGTGTAAAGTGTAAAGTGTTACGTGGTGGTGCTGGGGGTGTAAAGTGTAAAGTGTTACGTGGTGGTGCTGGGGGTGTAAAGTGTAAAGTGTTACGTGGTGGTGCTGGGGGTGTAAAGTGTAAAGTGTTACGTGGTGATGCTGGGGGTGTAAAGTGTAAAGTGTTACGTGGTGGTGCTGGGGGTGTAAAGTGTAAAGTGTTACGTGGTGGTGCTGGGGGTGTAAAGTGTAAAGTGTTACGTGGTGGTGCTGGGGGTGTAAAGTGTAAAGTGTTACGTGGTGGTGCTGGGGGCAGATTGTGAGTCTTAACTGCTGCATCAAATGTTAAATGCCTTATTAATTCGCGCATCCTGAATCGATCGACACACCGTGCTTCTATTGATACATCCTACTAGTGTCGACACATCCTACTAGTATCGACACATCTTGTGTTTATCATTGCATCTCGCCCCTATAATCGGAGGATCTTCTCTCTATCCACTACATCTTACACCTCTATCAACACATCTTGCCCCAGTCAACTCATCAGGTGCTATATCAACACGCCCGACTCTATATCAACACACACACCACATTCCCCTATCAACACACAACCACTCTATAACAGCACACCCGACGCTCTATCAACACACCGACACTCTATATCAACACACACATCACATCCCCTATCAACACACACGACGCTCTATATCAACACACACACCACATCCCGCTATCAACACACAACCACTACATATCAACACACACACACCACATCCCCTATCAACACACAACCACTCAATATCAACACACTCGATACTCTATCAACACACCCCACTCTATATCTACACACCCGACACTCCATATCAACACACACATCACATCCCCCTATCAACACGCCCGACACTTTATCAACACATCACATCCCCCCTCCCCCCCCCCCCCCACTCCCCAAGCTCCCCCAGGTTTTGTCTGGCCATTTCTCAGCTCGTCTCGAGACGTAGAGCACAAAAGCCTCCCAACTCACTGACGTCTCCGCAATTCGAGTCACGTAGCTCGGCTTCTCTGAAATGTTCCCCGAAATCGCCGCCAAATTTACCCTAAAAGCCGCACCCGAGTCTTACTTTTGCCGCAGCACCTCAAAGAGATCTTGAATTTGCCGCAAAAAATGGCCAAATCCGACGTTTAAGCCTACGCTCTTTGTTGCTTTCGCACAAAAGGTCTTCCCCAAATTGAATTGCGGCTGATTTTTTTTCCCCACCTACATCACTGGCAGTTCATAACCGACATTTTTGGGGTTTCGACAGCGCTGAAGTATCGAGGGTGATGAATTTTGTGCGTTGCTCTGAGACAGGAGGAAGACTAGCGCTGTGGTATCCCAGTCTAACTTTTTCGCTGCCTGCATGCATGTTTTTCGCAGCCTAAGCGATTAAATCGCATAGCGGGCGAAAAACATGCCTGCAGGCGGCGAAAAAAGTTAGACTGAGTATACGGGGTAGCTTTAGGGAGGTGCGGAATTGTGTGACTGTTGTGTTGCTTAGCGAAGAGGGAATAGAGATTTGAATGTTTTGAAAACGAAGTCTAGAAGTAGAAAAATCCGAAAGTGTTCAAATATTTATCTAATGTAATCTAGAAGCAGAAGAATCTAAAAGTGTTCAAATATTTAAAAAACCGAGTCCACAAGTAGAAAAATCCGGACGTTTTCAACGATTTATCTAACGTAATCTAGAAGTAGAAGAATCTAGAAGGGTTCCAATATTTAAAAAACGGAGTCGTGAAAGAATCTGCGTGAAATAAAGGACTTTATAAGTACCTAACGTCATTTAAGTTATGAATAAATTGAATAAATATTCAATAACCGCGATTCAAGTTTTTAATAAATTGGGCTAATTCTCAATTAACGCGGTTCATCTTGTGCATAAATTGAACTAATCTTCAACTACCGCTATTCAAGCTGTGAATAACTGTGACTAATCTTCAACTACCGCGATTCAACTTATGAATAACTGGAACTATTCCACAACTACCGCGATGAAAACATTGGACCAATTTTCAATAAAGGTGAGTTATCTTGTAAATAAATTGAACTAATCCTCAACTTACGGGATTC
The DNA here is from genome assembly GCA_030386875.1 of Morinoia aosen. Lineage (NCBI taxonomy): Eukaryota > Metazoa > Arthropoda > Malacostraca > Amphipoda > Talitridae > Morinoia > Morinoia aosen. The sequence goes on from CM059561.1 coordinate 21,702,559, forward strand.
AACTTGTGAATAACCGGGATTTATATTGAACTACTGCAATTCGCGTTGTGAGCACACGTCACTAATGCTCATAAGCTAAGGCTCGCATAAGATGTGTAATTTGAGAAGCTACCGAGTGCCGCAGCCTGCAATAAGGAATTGCAAGGCCGTCTTCTGCCGCAAATGCGGACACCGGAAGCTTTGATCTCGAGTTATTTTGCCGCAAAGTCCCTCCGGGAACTGAATATATTCAGCTTGGCTTGCTAATAAACTTCGTGGAAGCCTTCGACTCGCCACGCATCCCCAAAAAATCCCTAAATTCTGACCAGAAATTCCCTAAAATCCGCGCTCCTGAAATTTTGAAATTCTAAACGCTTGCTTCTGATGAAACTCGGTGCGACATTGATTTATTTTTGGCCGTGATCTTTTGGATAATTTTTTATCAGCCCCATTTCCTTTGGGAAAATGGAGTAATAACATTTTCTCATGATGTTGGAATCATTTATAGATTTATTCAATTGTCGTTATCGCGCTTAATTATCGGTAAAAATATGTCCTATGTCAGTTGGTATTTTACGTGACATGTTGAAGGATTCAAGTGTATGGGTTAAATAAATGTTACGAGAAAGTGATTATCATCATTTTCTTTGTGGAGAAATGACGCAAATTTTTTCTATTCATTATTTGAAAAGATGTGTTTTCAAATCTATAATGGAAAGTATGAACACCTTCGTACGTGTGTCGTTCAAATAATGTTGAAAACGTCTCTGAACAAAATTTATATTTTATACGTCTCTAAATCATGTAGAATTTCTTTGAAATAAGTTAATAAATAAGTTTTCTGATTCCAATAAATAACATCATTCGAAAAAATTCGAAATTTCTGTCGATGTTTTGAAAAAAATCTTCTTGCCTAAAGTTTATCATGTTTTGCTTCATTAACTCAATAAAGTAATCTTTGTTTTTTTATGTTCACTTCCTTGAAAACCACAGAGAAAAGAATGTACTTTATAATGCGATTTGGTTCCCTAAAATTCTATATCAAGTTTGATGTACAGTTGGTTAGGTAAAGTGATTTCGTGGATATACTTAAATCTTCGGTTTTATTTCCGTAGAGTTTTTGAAATCTTGACACCTTCTCGTCGAGATACTTAAATCTTCGTCCTTATTTCCGAAGAGTTTTTGAAACAACGATACCCCCTTGCTTGGAGATACTTAAATTTTCGTACTTATTTCCGTAGTGTTTTTGAAATCAATAAACCTTGCAGAATTTCATTTTAAAATTGTTTAAAATTACCGAGATAAAAGTTTTCATTGTATGAGTAGAGAATAATTTCAGCTACACAATGGATGAAATACTAGAAATAATGGAGTGTAAATGTGAGACCTCAACACTGATGCACAAATTATGTTGGAGGTCTAATTCGAATGCGTTGCTGAAATGTTATGTTCTGGAAATTTCATGAACAAAGGAAACGTGTACGTATTTTACTTATTTAATACATTTTTTAGATTACTATGTCGTGATCAAACAATATGATATCATTCAACGAATCAAAAAGTTAAATGAGACGCAGGAAGCGAGATGTTCAAATTTTAAAATGTCATTTTTGCCCCCATCATGTTTACGTCGATATAATTTTGTACTACTATCGCTCTAAAGGCGCGCTATGTAGTCATTTTTTATGTGTCATCTTGCACCTGCTGATATTCAAAAGATAAAGATGCATACATTCAGAGTGCTGCAATCGCTTTAGAATAGAATCATCTAAATAAAATAAAATAAATATCGTCACATAAAGTTATAAATTCAGTAAACTTTAAGCGCTCCGCACGTTTTGAATGCAACAAATTTACAAAACATATTGTGAAGTAAAAAATACTTTAATTAGATATACTTTGATAGTTTGCATCAAATTTAACTTGAGGTTCGAGTCCACTCGAACTTTGACGCCGATGACGTTTGACGCCGATGACGGTTCACTCACTAGAGACGTCGACGCACCTTAGCTTGGCAGATGGCACGGACCCTTTTCTCTTAAATTATTAGCTATTCCTTTGCTTCACAGGTCGTTGATTTTTTGCGGTGTTTTTATTAAAAATTTTTAATAATTTTCCTCTGTGGTTCAATGAGTCACGTGAAATTTTATAGATTTAATAAATACATTTCATGGAAATTAATTTTATCGATATTGGTTCTCTGAGGGCTTTGCTATTGTGCATGTCTCGAAATTTCAACAATATATTTTACGGAACGTTTCTAATAAACCAGATTTTTTTAGGCATATTTGTTTTACCGTTTCCGCATTTTTTGTAAAGACAAGTTGTTTTGGCAGGAGAGCTCATTTCCAGAGTTTAATCATTTTGTGTCAACAGAAGGGATGTCAATCTGGAAATTTGTTTCCTTTGGTGTCTCCACTGCGATACTTCGTGTAACTATAACACTTATTGCCTCGTTTCTTTGAGAAATATTGGTTTTATTTGCATCGCTCGCGAATTTCAGTTCATTTTCTTGTGTATCTTATTTCATTTTCTGGTGTATCTTATTTCATTTTCTAGTGTATCTAATATCATTTTCTTGTGTATCTTATTTCATTTTCTTGTGTATCTTATTTCATTTTCTTGTGTATCTTATTTCATTTTCTTGTGTATCTTATTTCATTTTCTTGTGTATCTTATTTCATATTCTAGTGTGTCTAATATCATTTTCCTGTGTATCTTATTTCATTTTCTTGTGTATCTTATTTCATTTTCTTGTGTATCTTATTTAATTTTCTAGTTTATCTAATATCATTTTCTTGTGTATCTTATTTCACTTTCTTGTGTATCTTATTTCATTTTCTTGTGTATCTTATTTCATTTTCTTGTGTATCTTATTTCATTTTCTTGTGTATCTTATTTCATTTTCTAGTGTATCTAATATTATTTTCTTGTGTATCTTATTTCATTTTCTTGTGTATCTTATTTCATTTTCTTGTGTATCTTATTTCATTTTCTTGTGTATCTTATTTCATTTTCTTGTGTATCTTATTTCATTTTCTTGTGTATCTTATTTCATTTTCTTGTGTATCTTATTTCATTTTCTTGTGTATCTTATTTCATTTTCTTGTGTATCTTATTTCATTTTCTTGTGTATCTTATTTCATTTTCTAGTGTGTCAAATATCATTTTCTTGTGTATCTTATTTCATTTTCTAGTGTATCTAATTTCATTTTCTTGTGTATCTTATTTCATTTTCTGGTGTATCTTATTTCATTTTCTGGTGTACCTTATTTCATTTTCTGATGTATCTAATTTCATTTTCTTGTGTATCTTATTTCATTTTCTTGTGTATCTTATATCATTTTCTGGTGTATCTAATTTCATTTTCTGATGTATCTAATTTCATTTTCTTGTGTATCTTATTTCATTTTCTGGTGTATCTTATTTCATTTTCTGATGTATCTAATTTCATTTTCTTGTGTATCTTATTTCATTTTCTGGTGTATCTTATATCATTTTCTGGTGTATCTAATTTCATTTTCTGATGTATCTAATTTCATTTTCTTGTGTATCTTATTTCATTTTCTTGTGTATCTTATTTCATTTTCTGATGTATCTAATTTCATTTTCTTGTGTATCTTATTTCATTTTCTGGTGTATCTTATTTCATTTTCTGATGTATCTTATTTCATTTTCTGGTGTATCTTATTTCATTTTCTGATGTATCTAATTTCATTTTCTCGTGTATCTTATATCATTTTCTGGTGTATCTTATTTCATTTTCTGATGTATCTAATTTCATTTTCTGATGAACCTAATTTCATTTTCTGATGTATCTAATTTCATTTTCTTGTGTATCTTATTTCATTTTCTTGTGTATCTTATTTCATTTTCTGGTGTATCTTATTTCATTTTCTTGCGTATCTTATTTCATTTTCTTGTGTATCTTATTTCATTTTCTGGTGTATCTAATTTCATTTTCTGATGTATCTAATTTCATTTTCTTGTGTATCTTATTTCATTTTCTTGTGTATCTTATATCATTTTCTGGTGTATCTTATTTCATTTTCTTGTGTATCTAATTTCATTTTCTTGTGTATCTTATTTCATTTTCTGATGAACCTAATTTCATTTTCTGATGTATCTAATTTCATTTTCTTGTGTATCTTATTTCATTTTCTTGTGTATCTTATTTCATTTTCTTGTGTATCTTATTTCATTTTCTTGTGTATCTTATATCATTTTCTGGTGTATCTTATTTCATTTTCTTGTGTATCTTATTTCATTTTCTTGTGTATCTTATTTCATTTTCTTATCTTATTTCATTTTCTTGTGTATCTTTTATCATTTTCTGGTGTATCTTATTTCATTTTCTTGTGTATCTTATTTCATTTTCTAGTGTATCTAATATCATTTTCTTGTGTATCTTATTTCATTTTCTTGTGTATCTTATTTCATTTTCAGGTGTATCAAATTTCATTTTCTAGTGTATCTAATATCATTTTCTTGTGTATCTTATTTCATTTTCTGGTGTATCTAATTTCATTTTCTTGTGTATCTTATTTCATTTTCTGGTGTATCTAATTTAATTTTCTTGTTTATCTTATTTCATTTTCTTGTGTATCTTATTTCATTTTCTTGTGAATCTTAATTTATTTTCTTGTGTATCTTATTTCATTTTCTAGTGTATCTAATATCATTTTCTTGTGTATCTTATTTCATTTTCTTGTGTATCTTATTTCATTTTCTGGTGTATCTTATTATATTTTCTTGTGTATCTTATTTCATTTTCTTGTGTATCTAATTTCATTTTCTAGTGTATCTAATATCATTTTTTTGTGTATCTTATTTCATTTTCTTGTGTATCTTATTTCATTTTCTTGTGTATCTTATTTCATTTTCTTGTGTATCTTATTTCATTTTCTAGTGTGTCTAATATCATTTTCTTGTGTATCTTATTTCATTTTCTTGTGTATCTTATTTCATTTTCTTGTGTATCTTATTTAATTTTCTAGTTTATCTAATATCATTTTCTTGTGAATCTTATTTCACTTTCTTGTGTATCTTATTTCATTTTCTTGTGTATCTTATTTCATTTTCTTGTGTATCTTATTTCATTTTCTTGTGTATCTTATTTCATTTTCTAGTGTATCTAATATTATTTTCTTGTGTATCTTATTTCATTTTCTTGTGTATCTTATTTCATTTTCTTGTGTATCTTATTTCATTTTCTTGTGTATCTTATTTCATTTTCTTGTGTATCTTAGTTCATTTTCTTGTGTATCTTATTTCATTTTCTTGTGTATCTTATTTCATTTTCTTGTGTATCTTATTTCATTTTCTTGTGTATCTTATTTCATTTTCTTGTGTATCTTATTTCATTTTCTAGTGTGTCAAATATCATTTTCTTGTGTATCTTATTTCATTTTCTTGTGTATCTTATTTCATTTTCTTGTGTATCTTATTTCATTTTCTAGTGTATCTAATATCATTTTCTTGTGTATCTTATTTCATTTTCTTGTGTATCTTATTTCATTTTCTTGTGTATCTTATTTCATTTTCTTGTGTATCTTATTTCATTTTCTAGTGTATCTAATTTCATTTTCTTGTGTATCTTATTTCATTTTCTGGTGTATCTTATTTCATTTTCTGGTGTACCTTATTTCATTTTCTGATGTATCTAATTTCATTTTCTTGTGTATCTTATTTCATTTTCTTGTGTATCTTATATCATTTTCTGGTGTATCTAATTTCATTTTCTGATGTATCTAATTTCATTTTCTTGTGTATCTTATTTCATTTTCTGGTGTATCTTATTTCATTTTCTGATGTATCTAATTTCATTTTCTTGTGTATCTTATTTCATTTTCTGGTGTATCTTATATCATTTTCTGGTGTATCTAATTTCATTTTCTGATGTATCTAATTTCATTTTCTTGTGTATCTTATTTCATTTTCTTGTGTATCTTATTTCATTTTCTGATGTATCTAATTTCATTTTCTTGTGTATCTTATTTCATTTTCTTGTGTATCTTATATCATTTTCTGGTGTATCTAATTTCATTTTCTGATGTATCTAATTTCATTTTCTTGTGTATCTTATTTCATTTTCTGGTGTATCTTATTTCATTTTCTGATGTATCTAATTTCATTTTCTTGTGTATCTTATTTCATTTTCTGGTGTATCTTATATCATTTTCTGGTGTATCTAATTTCATTTTCTGATGTATCTAATTTCATTTTCTTGTGTATCTTATTTCATTTTCTTGTGTATCTTATTTCATTTTCTGATGTATCTAATTTCATTTTCTTGTGTATCTTATTTCATTTTCTGGTGTATCTTATTTCATTTTCTGATGTATCTTATTTCATTTTCTGGTGTATCTTATTTCATTTTCTGGTGTATCTTATTTCATTTTCTGATGTATCTAATTTCATTTTCTCGTGTATCTTATATCATTTTCTGGTGTATCTTATTTCATTTTCTGATGTATCTAATTTCATTTTCTGATGAACCTAATTTCATTTTCTGATGTATCTAATTTCATTTTTTTGTGTATCTTATTTCATTTTCTTGTGTATCTTATTTCATTTTCTGGTGTATCTTATTTCATTTTCTTGTGTATCTTATTTCATTTTCTTGTGTATCTTATTTCATTTTCTGGTGTATCTAATTTCATTTTCTGATGTATCTAATATCATTTTCTTGTGTATCTTATTTCATTTTCTTGTGTATCTTATATCATTTTCTGGTGTATCATATTTCATTTTCTTGTGTATCTTATTTCATTTTCTTGTGTATCTTATTTCATTTTCTGATGAACCTAATTTCATTTTCTGATGTATCTAATTTCATTTTCTTGTGTATCTTATTTCATTTTCTTGTGTATCTTATTTCATTTTCTTGTGTATCTTATTTCATTTTCTTGTGTATCTTATATCATTTTCTGGTGTATCTTATTTCATTTTCTTGTGTATCTTATTTCATTTTCTTGTGTATCTTATTTCATTTTCTTATCTTATTTCATTTTCTTGTGTATCTTATATCATTTTCTGGTGTATCTAATTTCATTTTCTAGTGTATCTAATATCATTTTCTTGTGTATCTTATTTCATTTTCTGGTGTATCTAATTTCATTTTCTTGTGTATCTTATTTCATTTTCTGGTGTATCTAATTTAATTTTCTTGTTTATCTTATTTCATTTTCTTGTGTATCTTATTTCATTTTCTTGTGAATCTTAATTTATTTTCTTGTGTATCTTATTTCATTTTCTAGTGTATCTAATATCATTTTCTTGTGTATCTTATTTCATTTTCTTGTGTATCTTATTTCATTTTCTGGTGTATCTTATTTTATTTTCTTGTGTATCTTATTTCATTTTCTTGTGTATCTAATTTCATTTTCTAGTGTATCTAATATCATTTTTTTGTGTATCTTATTTCATTTTCTTGTGTATCTTATTTCATTTTCTGGTGTCTCTAATTTCATTTTCTTGTGTATCTTATTTCATTTTCTTGTGTATCTTATTTCATTTTCTGATGTATCTAATTTCATTTTCTTGTGTATCTTATTTCATTTTCTTGTGTATCTTATTTCATTTTCTGATGTATCTAATTTCATTTTCTTGTGTATCCTATTTCATTTTCTTGTGTATCTTACATCATTTTCTGGTGTATCTTATTTCATTTTCTTGTGTATCTTATTTCATTTTCTTGTGTATCTTATTTCATTTTCTTGTGTATCTTATTTCATTTTCCGATGAACCTAATTTCATTTTCTGATGTATCTAATTTCATTTTCTTGTGTATCTTATTTCATTTTCTTGTGTATCTTATTTCATTTTCTTGTGTATCTTATTTCATTTTCTGATGTATCTAATTTCATTTTCTGATGAACCTAATTTCATTTTCTGATGTATCTAATTTCATTTTCTTGTGTATCTTATTTCATTTTCTTGTGTATCTTATATCATTTTCTGGTGTATCTTTTTTCATTTTCTTGTGTATCTTATTTCATTTTCTTGTGTATCTTATTTCATTTTCTCGTGTATCTTATTTGATTTTCTTGTGTATCTTATTTCATTTTCTTGTGTATCAATTTCATTTTCTAGTGTATCTAATATCATTTTTTTGTGTATCTTATATCATTTTCTTGTGTATCTTATTTCATTTTCTGGTGTATCTAATTTCATTTTCTTGTGTATCTTATTTCATTTTCTTGTGTATCTTATTTCATTTTCTGATGTATCTAATTTCATTTTCTTGTGTATCTTATTTCATTTTCTTGTGTATCTTATTTCATTTTCTGATGTATCTAATTTCATTTTCTGGTGTATCTTATTTCATTTTCTTGTGTATCTTATATCATTTTCTGGTGTATCTTATTTCATTTTCTTGTGTATCTTATTTCATTTTCTTGTGTATCTTATTTCATTTTCTTGTGTATCTTATTTCATTTTCTGATGAACCTAATTTCATTTTCTGATGTATCTAATTTCATTTTCTTGTGTATCTTATTTCATTTTCTTGTGTATCTTATTTCATTTTCTTGTGTATCTTATTTCATTTTCTGATGTATCTAATTTCATTTTATGATGAACCTAATTTCATTTTCTGATGTATCTAATTTCATTTTCTTGTGTATCTTATTTCATTTTCTTGTGTATCTTATATCATTTTCAGGTGTATCTTATTTCATTTTCTTGTGTATCTTATTTCATTTCCTTGTGTATCTTATTTCATTTTCTCGTGTATCTTATTTCATTTTCTTGTGTATCTTATTTCATTTTCTTGTGTATCTTATTTCATTTTCTAGTATATCTTATTTCATTTTCTTGTGTATCTTATTTCATTTTCTAGTGTATCTAATATCATTTTCTTGTGTATCTTATTTCATTTTCTTGTGTATCTTATTTCATTTTCAGGTGTATCTAATTTCATTTTCTAGTGTATCTAATATCATTTTCTTGTGTATCTTATTTCATTTTCTGGTGTATCTAATTTCATTTTCTTGTGTATCTTATTTCATTTTCTGGTGTATTTAATTTAATTTTCTTGTTTATCTTATTTCATTTTTTTGTGTATCTTATTTCATTTTCTTGTGTATCTTATTTTATTTTCTTGTGTATCTTTTTTCATTTTCTAGTGTATCTAATATCATTTTCTTGTGTATCTTATTTCATTTTCTTGTGTATCTTATTTCATTTTCTGGTGTATCTAATTTCATTTTCTTGTGTATCTTATTTCATTTTCTTGTGTATCTTATTTCATTTTCTGGTGTATCTAATTTCATTTTCTTGTGTATCTTATTTCATTTTCTGGTGTATCTAATTTCATTTTCTTGTGTATCTTATTACATTTTCTTGTGTATCTTATTTCATTTTCTGGTGTATCTTATTTCGTGTTCTTGTGTATCTTATTTCATTTTCTGGTGTATCTTATTTCATTTTCTTTTGTATCTTATTTCATGTTCTTGTGTATCATATTTCATGTTCTTGTGTATCTTATTTCATTTTCTGGTGTATCTAATTTCATTTTCTTGTGTATCTTATTACATTTTCTTGTGTATCTTATTTCATTTTCTGGTGTATCTTATTTCATTTTCTTTTGTATCTTATTTCATGTTCTTGTGTATCATATTTCATGTTCTTGTGTATCTTATTTCATTTTCTGGTGTATCTAATTTCATTTTCTTGTGTATCTTATTACATTTTCTTGTGTATCTTATTTCATTTTCTGGTGTATCTTATTTCATTTTCTTTTGTATCTTATTTCATGTTCTTGTGTATCATATTTCACGTTCTTGTGTATCTTATTTCATTTTCTGGTGTATCTAATTTCATTTTCTTGTGTATCTTATTACATTTTCTTGTGTATCTTATTTCATTTTCTTGTGTATCTTATTTCATTTTCTTGTGTATCTTATTTCATTTTCTGATGTATCTAATTTCATTTTCTGATGAACCTAATTTCATTTTCTGATGTATCTAATTTCATTTTCTTGTGTATCTTATTTCATTTTCTTCTGTATCATATTTCATGTTCTTGTGTATCTTATTTCATTTTCTAGTGTATCTAATATCATTTTCTTGTGTATCTTATTTCATTTTCTTGTGTATCTAATTTCATTTTCTTGTGTATCTTATTTCATTTTCTTGTGTATCTTATATCATTTTCTGGTGTATCTTATTTCATTTTCTTGTGTATCTTATTTCATTTCCTTGTGTATCTTATTTCATTTTCTCGTGTATCTTATTTCATTTTCTTGTGTATCTTATTTCATTTTCTTGTGTATCTTATTTCATTTTCTAGTATATCTTATTTCATTTTCTTGTGTATCTTATTTCATTTTCTAGTGTATCTAATATCATTTTCTTGTGTATCTTATTTCATTTTCTTGTGTATCTTATTTCATTTTCAGGTGTATCTAATTTCATTTTCTAGTGTATCTAATATCATTTTCTTGTGTATCTTATTTCATTTTCTGGTGTATCTAATTTCATTTTCTTGTGTATCTTATTTCATTTTCTGGTGTATTTAATTTAATTTTCTTGTTTATCTTATTTCATTTTCTTGTGTATCTTATTTCATTTTCTTGTGTATCTTATTTTATTTTCTTGTGTATCTTTTTTCATTTTCTAGTGTATCTAATATCATTTTCGTGTGTATCTTATTTCATTTTCTTGTGTATCTTATTTCATTTTCTTGTGTATCTTATTTCATTTTCTGATGTATCTAATTTCATTTTATGATGAACCTAATTTCATTTTCTGATGTATCTAATTTCATTTTCTTGTGTATCTTATTTCATTTTCTTGTGTATCTTATATCATTTTCTGGTGTATCTTATTTCATTTTCTTGTGTATCTTATTTCATTTCCTTGTGTATCTTATTTCATTTTCTCGTGTATCTTATTTCATTTTCTTGTGTATCTTATTTCATTTTCTTGTGTATCTTATTTCATTTTCTAGTATATCTTATTTCATTTTCTTGTGTATCTTATTTCATTTTCTAGTGTATCTAATATCATTTTCTTGTGTATCTTATTTCATTTTCTTGTGTATCTTATTTCATTTTCAGGTGTATCTAATTTCATTTTCTAGTGTATCTAATATCATTTTCTTGTGTATCTTATTTCATTTTCTGGTGTATCTAATTTCATTTTCTTGTGTATCTTATTTCATTTTCTGGTGTATTTAATTTAATTTTCTTGTTTATCTTATTTCATTTTTTTGTGTATCTTATTTCATTTTCTTGTGTATCTTATTTTATTTTCTTGTGTATCTTTTTTCATTTTCTAGTGTATCTAATATCATTTTCTTGTGTATCTTATTTCATTTTCTTGTGTATCTTATTTCATTTTCTGGTGTATCTTATTTCATTTTCTTGTGTATCTTATTTCATTTTCTTGTGTATCTAATTTCATTTTCTAGTGTATCTAATATCATTTTCTTGTGTATCTTATTTCATTTTCTTGTGTATCTTATTTCATTTTCTGGTGTATCTAATTTCATTTTCTTGTGTATCTTATTTCATTTTCTTGTGTATCTTATTTCATTTTCTGGTGTATCTAATTTCATTTTCTTGTGTATCTTATTTCATTTTCTGGTGTATCTAATTTCATTTTCTTGTGTATCTTATTACATTTTCTTGTGTATCTTATTTCATTTTCTGGTGTATCTTATTTCGTGTTCTTGTGTATCTTATTTCATTTTCTGGTGTATCTTATTTCATTTTCTTTTGTATCTTATTTCATGTTCTTGTGTATCATATTTCATGTTCTTGTGTATCTTATTTCATTTTCTGGTGTATCTAATTTCATTTTCTTGTGTATCTTATTACATTTTCTTGTGTATCTTATTTCATTTTCTGGTGTATCTTATTTCATTTTCTTTTGTATCTTATTTCATGTTCTTGTGTATCATATTTCATGTTCTTGTGTATCTTATTTCATTTTCTGGTGTATCTAATTTCATTTTCTTGTGTATCTTATTACATTTTCTTGTGTATCTTATTTCATTTTCTGGTGTATCTTATTTCATTTTCTTTTGTATCTTATTTCATGTTCTTGTGTATCATATTTCACGTTCTTGTGTATCTTATTTCATTTTCTGGTGTATCTAATTTCATTTTCTTGTGTATCTTATTACATTTTCTTGTGTATCTTATTTCATTTTCTTGTGTATCTTATTTCATTTTCTTGTGTATCTTATTTCATTTTCTGATGTATCTAATTTCATTTTCTGATGAACCTAATTTCATTTTCTGATGTATCTAATTTCATTTTCTTGTGTATCTTATTTCATTTTCTTGTGTATCATATTTCATGTTCTTGTGTATCTTATTTCATTTTCTAGTGTATCTAATATCATTTTCTTGTGTATCTTATTTCATTTTCTTGTGTATCTAATTTCATTTTCTTGTGTATCTTATTTCATTTTCTTGTGTATCTTATATCATTTTCTGGTGTATCTTATTTCATTTTCTTGTGTATCTTATTTCATTTCCTTGTGTATCTTATTTCATTTTCTCGTGTATCTTATTTCATTTTCTTGTGTATCTTATTTCATTTTCTTGTGTATCTTATTTCATTTTCTAGTATATCTTATTTCATTTTCTTGTGTATCTTATTTCATTTTCTAGTGTATCTAATATCATTTTCTTGTGTATCTTATTTCATTTTCTTGTGTATCTTATTTCATTTTCAGGTGTATCTAATTTCATTTTCTAGTGTATCTAATATCATTTTCTTGTGTATCTTATTTCATTTTCTGGTGTATCTAATTTCATTTTCTTGTGTATCTTATTTCATTTTCTGGTGTATTTAATTTAATTTTCTTGTTTATCTTATTTCATTTTCTTGTGTATCTTATTTCATTTTCTTGTGTATCTTATTTTATTTTCTTGTGTATCTTTTTTCATTTTCTAGTGTATCTAATATCATTTTCTTGTGTATCTTATTTCATTTTCTTGTGTATCTTATTTCATTTTCTGGTGTATCTTATTTCATTTTCTTGTGTATCTTATTTCATTTTCTTGTGTATCTAATTTCATTTTCTAGTGTATCTAATATCATTTTCTTGTGTATCTTATTTCATTTTCTTGTGTATCTTATTTCATTTTCTGGTGTATCTAATTTCATTTTCTTGTGTATCTTATTTCATTTTCTTGTGTATCTTATTTCATTTTCTGGTGTATCTAATTTCATTTTCTTGTGTATCTTATTTCATTTTCTGGTGTATCTAATTTCATTTTCTTGTGTATCTTATTACATTTTCTTGTGTATCTTATTTCATTTTCTGGTGTATCTTATTTCGTGTTCTTGTGTATCTTATTTCATTTTCTGGTGTATCTTATTTCATTTTCTTTTGTATCTTATTTCATGTTCTTGTGTATCATATTTCATGTTCTTGTGTATCTTATTTCATTTTCTGGTGTATCTAATTTCATTTTCTTGTGTATCTTATTACATTTTCTTGTGTATCTTATTTCATTTTCTGGTGTATCTTATTTCATTTTCTTTTGTATCTTATTTCATGTTCTTGTGTATCATATTTCATGTTCTTGTGTATCTTATTTCATTTTCTGGTGTATCTAATTTCATTTTCTTGTGTATCTTATTACATTTTCTTGTGTATCTTATTTCATTTTCTGGTGTATCTTATTTCATTTTCTTTTGTATCTTATTTCATGTTCTTGTGTATCATATTTCACGTTCTTGTGTATCTTATTTCATTTTCTGGTGTATCTAATTTCATTTTCTTGTGTATCTTATTACATTTCCTTGTGTATCTTATTTCATTTTCTTGTGTATCTTATTTCATTTTCTTGTGTATCTTATTTCATTTTCTGATGTATCTAATTTCATTTTCTGATGAACCTAATTTCATTTTCTGATGTATCTAATTTCATTTTCTTGTGTATCTTATTTCATTTTCTTGTGTATCATATTTCATGTTCTTGTGTATCTTATTTCATTTTCTAGTGTATCTAATATCATTTTCTTGTGTATCTTATTTCATTTTCTTGTGTATCTTATTTCATTTTCTGGTGTATCTAATTTCATTTTCTTGTGTATCTTATTTCATTTTCTTGTGTATCTTATTTCATTTTCTGGTGTATCTTATTTCATTTTCTGGTGTATCTTATTTCATTTTCTTTTGTATCTTATTTCATGTTCTTGTGTATCATATTTCATGTTCTTGTGTATCTTATTTCATTTTCTGGTGTATCTAATTTCATTTTCTTGTGTATCTTATTACATTTTCTTGTGTATCTTATTTCATTTTCTCGTGTATCTTATTTCGTGTTCTTGTGTATCTTGTTTCATATTTAGAGTTTCCCAGCATTGTACAACACCCACACTTCACAATGTCCAACATCCACGGCCTTACACAGGGCGCAGTTTTGTTGCGGGGCTCAGAGAAGCAATCAGGCCAGGATTAAGGAGCCGTATCCTGCAAATTGTTTACAGCGCCTCCGTATCCTGCAAATTGTTTACAGCGCCTCCGTATCCTGCAAATTGTTTACAGCGTAGGCTTCCATATCCTGCAACGCTCGTGCTAACAACGTATGTTCTCAAAAACGTATAACACAAAGTTCCTGTTGATAAAAAACTCACTTAACACTAAATTCTGTTCACTAAACACTAGCTGCCACTTGTACTATACAGTCTTTCACCACGCTCTGCTTTCTGCCACTAGGTATTTAACTTCGTTCCATTTAGCCTTAATTAAGTTCTCTTTCACAAAGCGTCAAATTCTCTTTCACGAGGCTTTAATTTTCTCACTGAACATCAAATTCTTTTTCAATAAACGCTAATTTCTCTTCCGCTTACACTATCCTATGGTACACTAACACAATTTTCTCCTTCATTAATCACTAAGTTCTCTTTTACTGAACCTCAATTTATATTAAACTAAGCACTAACTCCTCTTCAACTAAGCACTAACTCCTCTTCAACTAAGCACTAATTTCTCTTCAAATAAGCACTAATTTCTCTTCCACTAAATACTAATTCCTCTTCAACTAAGCACTAATTCCTCTTCAACTAAGCACTAATTTCTCTTCCACTGAGCACTAATTCCTCTTCAACTAAGCACTAATTTCTCTTCCATTAAGCACTAATTTCTTTTCAACTAAGCACTAATTTCTCTTCAACCAAGCACTAATTTCTCTTCCACTAAATACTAATTCCTCTTCAACTAAGCACTAATTTATCTTCCACTAAATACTAATTCCTCTTCAACTAAGCACTAATTTCTCTTCCACTAAATACTAATTCCTCTTCAACTAAGCACTAATTTCTCTTCCACTAAATACTAATTCCTCTTCAACTAAGCACTAATTTCTCTTCCACTAAATACTAATTCCTCTTCAACTAAGCACTAATTTCTCTTCCACTAAATACTAATTCCTCTTCAACTAAGCACTTATTTCTCTTCCACTAAATACTAATTCCTCTTCAACTAAGCACTAATTTCTCTTTCACTAAATACTAATTCCTCTTCAACTAAGCACTAATTTCTCTTCCACTAAATACTAATTTCTCTTCAACTAAGCACTAATTTCTCTTCTACTAAATACTAATTCCTCTTCAACTAAGCACTAATTTCTCTTCCACTAAACACTAATTCCTCTTCAACTAAGCACTAATTTCTCTTCAACTAAGCACTAATTTCTCTTTTACTAAATACTAATTCCTCTTCAACTAAGCACTAATTTCTCTTCCACTAAATACTAATTCCTCTTCAACTAAGCACTAATTTCTCTTCCACTAAACACTAATTCTTCTTCAACTAAGCACTAATTTCTCTTCAACTAAGCACTAATTTCTCTTCCACTAAATACTAATTCCTCTTCAACTAAGCACTAATTTCTCTTCCACTAAATACTAATTCCTCTTCAACTAAGCACTAATTTCTCTTCCACTAAATACTAATTGCTCTTCAACTAAGCTCTAATTTCTCTTCCACTAAACACTAATTCCTCTTCTACTAAGCACTAATTTCTCTTCAACTAAGCACTAATTTCTCTTCCGCTAAATACTAATTCCTCTTCAAATAAGCACTAATTTCTCTTCCACTAAATACTAATTCCTCTTCAACTAAGCACTAATTTCTCTTCCACTAAATACTAATTCCTCTTCAACTAAGCACTAATTTCTCTTCCACTAAATACTAATTCCTCTTCAACTAAGCACTTATTTCTCTTCCACTAAATACTAATTCCTCTTCAACTAAGCACTAATTTCTCTTCCACTAAATACTAATTCCTCTTCAACTAAGCACTAATTTCTCTTCCACTAAATACTAATTTCTCTTCAACTAAGCACTAATTTCTCTTCTACTAAATACTAATTCCTCTTCAACTAAGCACTAATTTCTCTTCCACTAAATACTAATTTCTCTTCAACTAAGCACTTATTTCTCTTCCACTAAATACTAATTCCTCTTCAACTAAGCACTAATTTCTCTTCCACTAAATACTAATTCCTCTTCAACTAAGCACTAATTTCTCTTCCACTAAATACTAATTCCTCTTCAACTAAGCACTTATTTCTCTTCCACTAAATACTAATTCCTCTTCAACTAAGCACTAATTTCTCTTCTACTAAATACTAATTCCTCTTCAACTAAGCACTAATTTCTCTTCCACTAAATACTAATTTCTCTTCAACTAAGCACTTATTTCTCTTCCACTAAATACTAATTCCTCTTCAACTAAGCACTAATTTCTCTTCCACTAAATACTAATTCCTCTTCAACTAAGCACTAATTTCTCTTCCACTAAATACTAATTCCTCTTCAACTAAGCACTAATTTCTCTTCCACTAAATACTAATTCCTCTTCAACTAAGCACTTATTTCTCTTCCACTAAATACTAATTCCTCTTTAACTAAGCACTAATTTCTCTTCCACTAAATACTAATTTCTCTTCAACTAAGCACTAATTCCTCTTCAACTAAGCACTAATTTCTCTTCCACTAAATACTAATTCCTCTTCAACTAAGCACTAATTTCTCTTCTACTAAATACTAATTCCTCTTCAACTAAGCACTAATTTCTCTTCCACTAAATACTAATTTCTCTTCAACTAAGCACTTATTTCTCTTCCACTAAATACTAATTCCTCTTCAACTAAGCACTAATTTCTCTTCCACTAAACACTAATTCCTCTTCAACTAAGCACTAATTTCTCTTCCACTGAGCACTAATTCCTCTTCAACTAAGCACTAATTTCTCTTCCACTAAACACTAATTCCTCTTCAACTAAGCACTAATTTCTCTTCCACTGAGCACTAATTCCTCTTCAACTAAGCACTAATTTCTCTTCTACTAAATACTAATTCCTCTTCAACTAAGCACTAATTTCTCTTCCACTGAGCACTAATTCCTCTTCAACTAAGCACTAATTTCTCTTCCACTAAACACTAATTCCTCTTCAACTAAGCACTAATTTCTCTTCCACTAAATACTAATTCCTCTTCAACTAAGCACTAATTTCTCTTCTACTAAATACTAATTCCTCTTCAACTAAGCACTAATTTCTCTTCCATTAAGCACTAATTTCTTTTCAACTAAGCACTACTTTCTCTTTCACTAAACACTAATTCCTCTTCAACTAAGCACTAATTTCTCTTCCACTAAGCACTAATTCCTCTTCAACTAAGCACTAATTTCTCTTCCACTAAACAGTAATTCCTCTTCAACTAAGCACTAATTTCTCTTCAACTAAGCACTAATTTCTCTTCCACTAAGCACTAATTCCTCTTCAACTAAGCACTAATTTCTCTTCCACTAAACACTAATTCCTCTTCAACTAAGCACTAATTTCTCTTCAACTAAGCACTAATTTCTCTTCCACTAAGCACTAATTCCTCTTCAACTAAGCACTAATTTCTCTTCAACTAAGCACTAATTTCTCTTCCACTAAATACTAATTTCTCTTCCACTAAGCACTAATTTCTCTTCAACTAAGCACTAATTTCCCTTCCACTAAGCACTAATTCCTCTTCAACTAAGCACTAATTTCTCTTCCACTAAACACTAATTCCTCTTCAACTAAGCACTAATTTCTCTTCAACTAAGCACTAATTTCTCTTCCACTAAGCACTAATTCCTCTTCAACTAAGCACTAATTTCTCTTCCACTAAGCACTAATTTCTCTTCAACTAAGCACTAATTTCTCTTCCACTAAGCACTAATTCCTCTTCAACTAAGCACTAATTTCTCTTCCACTAAACACTAATTCCTCTTCAACTAAGCACTAATTTCTCTTCAACTAAGCACTAATTTCTCTTCCACTAAGCACTAATTTCTCTTCAACTAAGCACTAATTTCTCTTCCACTAAGCACTAATTCCTCTTCAACTAAGCACTAATTTCTCTTCAACTAAGCACTAATTTCTCTTCCACTAAGCACTAATTTCTCTTCAACTAAGCACTAATTTCTCTTCAACTAAGCTCTAATTTCTCTTCGACTAAGCACTAATTCCTCTTCCACCAAGCACTAAACTCTCATCCATCTTGCCATTTTTCCTCCCTAAATTTCCCCCACTCGTGTGGGATTTTTCCCGTGGGGATGAAGTTAGTCCCCAAAGGGGAGCACATTTTGCATCGCGTGATGCCGCGCGCGACAAATGATGCAAACTTGCGTCGTTCTCAACTTGAAGTTTGGCATCCTCCGTTGTGGCCAAAACGGGACTGGAGGGACCTATGTTTTGACTTGGTTGTGGCCAAAACGGGCCCCTGTTGTGACTTGGTTGTGGCCAAAACGGGCCCCTGTTGTGACTTGGTTGTGGCCAAAAGAGAATTGTTATTCTCCATCTGCTTTCTTACATTTCTAATTTTTAGCTGCCTGATGTTTTTAGTTCTGATCCCATGTCACTTTCGTTGGAAGATCCAAACTCACAATCGTTTTAGATTCCAAGCACATAATCATTCCAGAGTCCAGACTCACAATCATTCCAGATTCCAAGCTCACAATCATTCCAGATTCCAAGCACACAATCATTCCAGATTCCAAGCTCACAATCATTCCAGAGTCCACGCACACAATCATTCCAGATTCCAAGCTCACAATCATTCCAGATTCCAAGCACACAATCATTCCAGATTCCAAGTTCACAATCATTCCAGATTCCAAGCACACAATCATTCCAGATTCCAAGCTCACAATCATTCCAGATTCCAAGCACACAATCATTCCAGATTCCAAGCTCACAATCATTCCAGATTCCAAGCACACAATCATTCCAGATTCCAAGCTCACAATCATTCCAGATTCCAAGCACACAATCATTCCAGATTCCAAGCTCACAATCATTCCAGAGTCCACGCACACAATCATTCTAGATTCCCGAGATAGTTCCCATTCATTCCTCATGGGAATGTCTCCTCTCCGGAACTGGAATCGCGCAATCATGTCATGGAACGGGCTGGGAATTGAGTCTCGCTGGGAATGGCGCCTGCCTGGAATTGATGAAGGTGCGTTGCAGTGTGTGGGTTGATTTTATTCTCGCGCCTCGTACCTCTGGTGCGTGTACGTGTGCTTTTTGTGTGCGTGTGTGCGTGTACATGTGTTTTTGTGTGCTTGTATGTGTGTGCGTGTTCATGTGTTTTTGTGTGCGTGTACGTGTATGCGTGTTCTTTCGCCTTCATTTATACGAATGCGTGTGCGTGTGTACGTGTGTTTGTACACCTATGCATGTACGTGTGCAAGTATGCATCTGTGTGTGCAGGTATGCAAGTGCGTGTACACCAACAAGTGTGCTTGTAAGTGTGTGTTTGTATGTGCGTGGAGGTGTTCGAGAGCGAGTGCGTTGCCCGTTTCCGTGTGCGTGTACGTGTGTGCGTAAGTACATAGGCACACACATGCAGGACACAGTGTGTGTGAGATATGAAGAATTTTGATGACCATTGAAGAAAAGCAAAGTTGGCGTAAATTTTTAATGAGCATGGACTTTAACATGATTTATTTTCTGAGTTATTTTGAGTCCACTTACTCATTTGATGGATGGCTAAATCGAACAAAAGTTTCGTCAACACAGTGGCTGTAGAACACAGGCTCCAAATTAGGGCAACCTTCAAACGGTTTTACTTCATGTTTAATTTTACATTCCACTCTTTACCTCATGAGGGCACATTTCACTCTTCACCTCATGAGGGCACATTTTACTCTTTACCTCATGAGGGCACATTTTACTCTTCACCTCATGAGGGCACATTTTACTCTTTACCTCATGAGGGCACATTTTACTCTTTACCTCATGAGGGCACATTTTACTCTTTACCTCATGAGGGCACATTTTACTCTTTACCTCATGAGGGCACATTTTACTCTTTACCTCATGAGACCACATTTTAGTCTTTACCTAATGAATCAAAATTTAAATATAGAGCGCGTTATTATTAAGTATTGATTATTCCGGTATAGTTTTAATGTCTCCTATTCATTACAGTTTGATGGTTTATACCAGAAATATGACGACCATTTATTTTATTGTCCTCTTTAATTCCTTGTAGTTTGATTGTTTATTGAAAAAATGTGATGATATTTTCTCAATTTGTGAAGGAGCTCAACTTCGAAACATGTTCTGCTAAAATATGACTACCGTGATATGAATAGCATTATTTTATATGATTAATAGAATGAATGGGATTAACATACTATTATACTCTGATTATTATGGTTATCTTCATTATTAAATTTTAAACAGCTATTTTAATTGTCTTTTGTGGGTGTGTTTGTGCGTGTAGATTAACACTTTGACCGCAACGTGCACCACCGGTGGCCATGGAAGAAATTTTTATAATGTAACTGACCGTCAAGTAGTCACAAACTCCACCTTCATAAATACTTAATTAAAGCTAAATAAAGGCACGATCCATTTCATGTTTGCTATTTGCAAAATTCCTTATCAAAATTGACTGGAAATTGGAGTTAAATATTGAACTTCAGTTTACCCCGTGCGGTCTAAGTGGTAAAGGGTGCGTGGCAGTGCTTAACTGAAAGGCGCATAGAACAACTCAGCTTGTAGAGTGTTATTTTCATATTTTTATCCATATCCTTTTTATCCTTATATCTTTATCCTTATCCTTTTTATCCTTATGTTTTTATACTTATCCTTTTTATCCTTATGTCTTTATCCTTATCCTTTTTATCCTTATATCTTTATCCTTATCCTTTTTATCCTTATGTCTTTATCCTTATCCTTTTTATCCTTATGTCTTTATCCTTATCCTTTTTATCCTTATGTCTTTATCCTTATCCTTTTTATCCTTATATCTTTATCCTTATCTTTTTATCCTTATATCTTTATCCTTATCCTTTTTATCCTTATGTCTTTATCCTTATCCTTTTTATCCTTATGTCTTTATCCTTATCCTTTTTATCCTTATATCTTTATCCTTATCCTTTTTATCCTTATGTCTTTATCCTTATCCTTTTTATCCTTATATCTTTATCCTTATCTTTTTATCCTTATATCTTTATCCTTATCCTTTTTATCCTTATATCTTTATCCTTATCCTTATATATATATACTTGTGTCTCATACCTACACTTTATTTTATTGTATAGGAGCGTAAAGTACTCATATTTCATACCAACACTTTTTAAAAAATTGTTCAGGAGCGTACTCTTCTAGTGAAAATAAACCTGGCGTGTAGGCGTATAAAATTTCTGCTAATAAATACGTGGGTCTAGACAGTCTACATGCATGACACTTCCAATGTCCTCATGTCAAAAGTAAATAGACACAATATTTACAGCACGCCGTGAAATTTCCATTGAGTTTTTCAATTAAGTGTCTATTTAATTTTGCCTCTGCCTCTGCTATTCAACATGGCGATGCGCGTACATGAAAAAATTAATACCAAAAATTTTACGCTCTTTTATACTTAAATCACGCACTTAAGCTCTTCATTTTACGCATTTTAGTTCTCTCTCAGCACCAAATTTTGAACACATCACGACTCGAAATGAAAAAATTTGTAAAGAAGTTTTTTTCCAGTGTTGCCATTGCCGGGCCTCAAAATTCGAAATTTAAAAAGAATGTTGAGTGGAAGCGGCACAACGGGTATCCCCGTAAATACTGCGCGTTAATATGCTGCGGTGATCATGTGAGCCGTGCTAATTAGACAGCCAATTAAGCAGCTAATTAGGCAGATAATTATTGTTGTGCTGAACGAAGCAAAGCTCATCCAACTCACATGATTCGTGAAAACTCAAAAAATTGCATTCGAATATCACATGTGGTCACGTGGTCTTGTGGTCATGTGAGCCGCGTGGTGTGGTGGTCATGTGAGCCGTGTGGTGTGGGGGTCATGTGAGCCGTGTGGTGTTGTGGTCATGTGAGCCGTGTGGTGTGGTGGTCATGTGAGCCGTGTGGTGTGGTGGTCATGTGAGCTGTGTGGTGTGGTGGTCATGTGAGCCGCGTGGTGTGGTGGTCATGTGAGCCGTGTGGTGTGGTGGTCATGTGAGCCGCGTGGTGTGGTGGTCATGTGAGCCGTGTGGTGTGGTGGTCATGTGAGCCGCGTGGTGTGGTGGTCATGTGAGCCGTGTGGTGTGGTGGTCATGTGAGCCGCGTGGTGTGGTGGTCATGTGAGCTGTGTGATGTGGTGGTCATGTGAGCTGTGTGGTGTGGTGGTCATGTGAGCTGTGTGGTGTGGTGGTCATGTGAGCCGTGTGGTGTGGTGATCATGTGAGCCGTGTGGTGTGGTGGTCATGTGAGCTGTGTGGTGTGGTGGTCATGTAAGCCGTGTGGTGTGGTGGTCATGTGAGCTGTGTGGTGTGGTGATCATGTGAGCCGTGTGGTGTGGTGGTCATGTGAGCTGTGTGGTGTGGTGGTCATGGGAGCCGTGTGGTGTGGTCATGTGTGCCGTGTGGTGTGGTGGTCATGTGAGCTGTGTGGTGGTCATGTGTGCCGTGTGGTGTGGTCATGTGTGCCGTGTGGTGTGGTCATGTGTGCCGTGTGGTGTTGTCATGTGAGCCGTGTGGTGTGGTGGTCATGTGAGCTGTGTGGTGGTCATGTGTGTCGTGTGGTGTGGTCATGTGTGCCGTGTGGTGGTCATGTGTGCCGTGTGGTGTGGTCATGTGTGCTGTGTGGTGTGGTCATGTGTACCGTGTTGTGTGGTCATGTGTGCCGTGTGGTGTGGTGGTCATGTGAGCTGTGTGGTGGTCATGTGTGCCGTGTGGTGTGGTCATGTGTGCCGTGTGGTGATCATGTGAGCTGTGTGGTGGTCATGTGTGCCGTGTGGTGTGGTCATGTGTGCCGTATGGTGGTCATGTGTGCCGTGTGGTGTTGTCATGTGAGCCGTGTGGTGTGGTGGTCATGTGAGCTGTGTGGTGGTCATGTGTGCCGTGTGGTGTGGTCATGTGTGCCGTGTGGTGGTCATGTGTGCCGTTTGGTGTGGTGATGTGTGCCGTGTGGTGTGGTCATGTGTGCCGTGTGGTGTGGTCATGTGTGCCGTGTGGTGTGGTCATGTGTGCCGTGTGGTGTGGTCATGTGTGCCGTGTGGTGATCATGTGTGCCGTGTGGTGTGGTCATGTGTGCCGTGTGGTGGTCATGTGTGCCGTGTGGTGGTCGTGTGTGCCGTGTGGTGTGGTCATGTGTGCCGTGTGGTGTGGTCATGTGTGCCGTGTGGTGGTCATGTGTGCCATGTGGTGTGGTCATGTGTGCCGTGTGGTGGTCATGTGTGCCGTGTGGTGGTCATGTGTGCCGTGTGGTGTGGTCATGTGTGCCGTGTGGTGGTCATGTGTGCCGTGTGGTGGTCATGTGAGCCGTGTGGTGTGGTGCTCATGTGAGCCGTGTGGTGGTCATGTGTGCCGTGTGGTGTGGTCATGTGTGCCGTGTGGTGGTCACGTGTGCCGTGTGGTGGTCATGTGTGCCGTGTGGTATGGTCATGTGTGCCGTGTGGTATGGTCATGGGTGCCGTGTGGTGTGGTCATGTGTGCCGTTTGGTGTGGTCATGTGTGCCGTGTGGTATGGTCATGGGTGCCGTGTGGTGTGGTCATGTGTGCCGTGTGGTGGTCATGTGTGTCGTGTGGTGTGGTCATGTGTGCCGTGTGGTGGTCATGTGTGCCGTGTGGTGGTCATGTGAGCCGTGTGGTGGGGTCATGTGTGCCCTGTGGTGGTCATGTGAGCCGTGTGGTGTGGTGCTCATGTGAGCCGTGTGGTGGTCATGTGAGCCGTATGGTGTGGTGCTCATGTGAGCCGTGTGATATGGTCAGGAAATTAACAATTTCTCTAAAAAAACTTCGAATTTAAAGTTGAAAACTCCGTCATCTGTGATGCAAGAGAGATAATTCGCATCTTATGCAAAAGAATTGCTATAATTAGAAAAAATGCACATATTTCAATGAACGAACTGCGTTTATTTATTCTTTTAAATTTTCGCTCGTGTATTTTTAGCCAAATATTTGAACCGAACATTTCACTAAGCATTTTTTATTGTTAGCTTGTCTTTTGCAAGCGAAAATTCGCTTATATTATTGAATCTAATATTCGCTCATATCTTCCTGTCAAATATTGGCTCGTATTATTGATACCAATATTCGTTCAAATCTTTCAATCAAGTATTGGCTTGTATTATTGAATCCAATATTCGTTCAAATCTTTCAATCAAATATTGGCTCGTGTTATTGGATCCAATATTCCCCCATATTTTCAAACCAATTATTCGCTTGCATTCATATCGTAAACTTCACGCAAATATTCCTATCAAACAACGCAAATTTGAACAAAAGTGTCGCACGACTCGCATGTGCAAAGCTCACGCCCCCCCCCCCCCCCCCCCAAAAAAAAAAATATTTCAGTTGACGATGCCGGCAGCAGGCAATACTAATTGAAACTAATCAATTGATATTAATTAGCGGTGACGTCAGTGTTTGGTCTGTCTCGCCAGTAATTGGACGGGCGGCCTCGTGGCGGCGCGCCTTCTGGTCCTGACTAATGTTTCTATTTCTGACTAACGTTTCTATTTCCAACTAAAATATCTATTTCTGATTTGCTAACTAACGCTTTTGTTTCTGACTAAAATATCTATTTCTGATTTGCTAACTAACGCATCTGTTTCTGACTAAAATATCTATTTCTGATTTGCTAACTAATGCTTTTGTTTCTGACTAAAATATCTATTTCTGATTTGCTAACTAACGCTTTTGTTTCTGACTAAAATATCTATTTCTGATTTGCTAACTAACGCTTTTGTTTCTGACTAAAATATCTATTTCTGATTTGCTAACTAACGCATCTGTTTCTGACTAAAATATCTATTTCTGATTTGCTAACTAACGCTTTTGTTTCTGACTAAAATATCTATTTCTGATTTGCTAACTAACGCTTTTGTTTCTGACTAAAATATCTATTTCTGATTTGCTAACTAACGCATCTGTTTCTGACTAAAATATATATTTCTGATTTGCTAACTAACGCTTTTGTTTCTGACTAAAATATCTATTTCTGATTTGCTAACTAACGCTTTTGTTTCTGACTAAAATATCTATTTCTGATTTGCTAACTAACGCTTTCGTTTCTGACTAAATTATCTATTTCTGATTTGCTAACTAACGCATCTGTTTCTGACTAAAATATCTATTTCTGATTTGCTAACTAACGCTTTTGTTTCTGACTAAAATATCTATTTCTAATTTGCTAACTAACGCTTCTGTTTCTGACTAAAATATCTATTTCTGACTTGCTAACTAACGCTTCTGTTTCTGACTAAAATATCTATTTTTGACTTGCTAACTAACGCATCTGTTTCTGACTAAAATATCTATTTCTGATTTGCTAACTAACGCTTCTGTTTCTGACTAAAATATCTATTTCTGATTTGCTAACTAACGCTTCTGTTTCTGACTAAAATATCTATTTCTGATTTGCTAACTAACGCATCTGTTTCTGACTAAAATATCTATTTCTGACTTGCTAACTAACGCTTCTGTTTCTGACTAAAATATCTATTTCTGATTTGCTAACTAACCCTTCTGTTTCTGACTAAAATATCTATTTCTGATTTGCTAACTAACGCTTCTGTTTCTGACTAAAATATCTATTTCTGAATTGCTAACTAACGCTTCTGTTTCTGACTAAAATATCTATTTCTGATTTGCTAACTAACGCTTTTGTTTCTGACTAAAATATCTATTTCTGATTTGCTAACTAACGCTTCTGTTTCTGACTAAAATATCTATTTCTGATTTGCTAACTAACGCTTCTGTTTCTGACTAAAATATCTATTTCTGACTTGCTAACTAACGCTTCTGTTTCTGACTAAAATATCTATTTCTGATTTGCTAACTAACGCTTCTGTTTCTGACTAAAATATCTATTTCTGACTTGCTAACTAACGCTTCTGTTTCTGACTAAAATATCTATTTCTGATTTGCTAACTAACGCTTCTGTTTCTGACTAAAATATCTATTTCTGATTTGCTAACTAACGCTCCTGTTTCTGACTAAAATATCTATTTCTGATTTGCTAACTAACGCTTCTGTTTCTGACTAAAATATCTATTTCTGATTTGCTAACTAACGCTTCTGTTTCTGACTAAAATATCTATTTCTGACTTGCTAACTAACGCTTCTGTTTCTGACTAAAATATCTATTTCTGACTTGCTAACTAACGCTTCTGTTTCTGACTAAAATATCTATTTCTGACTTGTTAACTAAAGCTTCTGTTTCTGACTAAAATATCTATTTCTGACTTGCTAACTAACGCTTTTGTTTCTGACTAAAATATCTATTTCTGACTTGTTAACTAACGCTTCTGTTTCTGACTAAAATATCTATTTCTGACTTGCTAACTAACGCTTCTGTTTCTGACTAAAATATCTATTTCTGACTTGTTAACTAAAGCTTCTGTTTCTGACTAAAATATCTATTTCTGAGTTGCTAACTAACGCTTCTGTTTCTGACTAAAATATCTATTTCTGAGTTGCTAACTAACGCTTCTGTTTCTGACTGACATTTCTATTTCTGCTTGCTAAGTAACGTTTACTTTCTAACTAATATTTCTATTTCTGACTTTCTAAATGACATTTCTATTTCTGACTTTCTAAATGACATTTCTATTTCTGACTTTCTAAATGACATTTCTATTTCTGACTTTCTAAATGACATTTCTATTTCTGACTTTCTAAATGACATTTCTATTTCTGACTTTCTAAATGACATTTCTATTTCTCACTTTCTTACTGACATTTCTATTTCTAACTTTCTAAATGACATTTCTATTCCTGACTGTCTAACTGACATTTCTATTTCTGACTGTCTAAATGACATTTCTATTTTTACCTTCCTGACCAAGATTAACTTTTAAACGAACATATTTAGTTCTGACTTTCTAACATTTTCTCTCTAACTAACATGTCTATTTCTGAGCTTGTAACATTTAATTTCTAACTAACATGTTTTTTTCTGACTTTGTAACACTTACTTTCTAACTAACATGTCTATTTCTGACGTAGATCATTGTTTTGTAATTTTTAGCGTGAATATAACAATTATTCAAACTATGTTCGGCATCTTTTTCTATTTGTTATAATTGATTTATACTTCACATTGACCATTTCTTAAATTTTTAAATATGCATGAATAAATCGAGCTTCACCTAAACCACATTAAACTCCTTCTCTTTGCACTTAACCAACTTTACCTTCGCCTCTCGTAGGTATTTATTTGTGCAAACTTTATAACTAACATTGATCTGACTTGAACCTTCATACAATGCGTGATTACGAATTTAACTTTATTTTGCTGTTTTTGTGACTTGTCAGTGAGTGAATAGAATGCTAGAATATTTGCTGCAATATTCTCTGCAATATTCGCTGCAACATTTGCTACATTGCTGAAGTATTTGCTCTAATCTTGTCTGCAATGTTGCTGCAATATTTTCTGCAATATTTGCTTCAACGTTCTCTGCCATATTTTCTGCAATATTTGCTGCAATATTTTCTAAAATATTTGCCACAACATTCTCTGCAATATTCGCTACAATGTTCTCTGCAATATTTGCTGTAACCTTTTCTGAAATATTTGCTACAATATTCTCTGCAATATTCTCTACAATGTTCTCTGCAATATTTGCTGCAATATTTTCTGAAATATTTGCTACAATATTCTCTGCAATATTCGCTACAATGTTCTCTGCAATATTTGCTGCAATCTTTTCTGAAATATTTGCTACAATATTTTCTGCAATATTCGCTACAATGTTCTCTGCAATATTTGCTGCAATCTTTTCTGTAATATTTGCTGCAATCTTTTCTGTAATATTTGCTGCAATCTTACCTTAAATATTTTCTGCAATCTTTTCTAAAATATTTACTGCAATCTTTTGTGCAATATTTGCTGCAATGATCTCCGCAATATTTGCTGCAATATACACTCTAATATCATCAATACAGAGGACAATAACTCTGCATAATCCTTACGCATTTCCTCCCACACCGGCGCACCTCGCAAGTCAACTTCCGATCTAAGCACACATACACAGGCCAATTTACTGGCAAAAAACACGCACGAATACATTCTCAAAGAGCACACACCAACCCATTACCGAAAAAAACACGCCAAACCATTCCCTAGAAATATTCACACACACACGCACACACCAATCCATTGTAAAAGAACGCACACACAGGCACACACACACACACACTCCAATCCATTGTAAAAGAGCGCACCCACACACATACACACACACTAATCCATTACCTAGAAATATGCACACACCAATCCATTGCCAAAGAACACACACCAATCCATTGCCAAAGAACATACACCAATCCATGGGCAAAGAACACACACCAATCCATTGCCAAAGAACACACACCAATCCATGGCCAAAAAAACACACACCAATCCATTGCCAAAGAACACACACCAATCCATGGCCAAAGAACACACACCAATCCATTGCCAAAGAACACACACCAATCCATTGCCAAAGAACACACACCAATCTATTACCAAAGAACACACACCAATCCATTGCCAAAGAACACACACCAATCCATGGCCAAAGAACACACACCAATCCATTGCCAAAGAACACACACCAATCTATTAACAAAGAACACACACCAATCCATTGCCAAAGAACACACACCAATCCATGGCCAAAGAACACACACCAATCCATTGCCAAAGAACACACACCAATCTATTACCAAAGAACACACACCAATCCATTGCCAAAGAACACACACCAATCTATTAACAAAGAACACACACCAATCTATTACCAAAGAACACACACCAATCCATTGCCAAAGAACACACACCAATCCATGGCCAAAGAACACACACCAATCCATTGCCAAAGAACACACACCAATCTATTACCAAAGAACACACACCAATCCATTGCCAAAGAACACACACCAATCTATTGCTAAAGAACACACACCAATCCATGGCCAAAGAACACACACCAATCTATTGCC
The DNA here is from genome assembly GCA_030386875.1 of Morinoia aosen. Classification (NCBI taxonomy): domain Eukaryota; kingdom Metazoa; phylum Arthropoda; class Malacostraca; order Amphipoda; family Talitridae; genus Morinoia; species Morinoia aosen. Next base: position 21,731,976 of record CM059561.1, read on the forward strand.
AAAGAACACACACCAATCTATTACCAAAGAACACACACCAATCCATTGCCAAAGAACACACACCAATCCATTGCCAAAGAACACACACCAATCCATTGCCAAAGAACACACACCAATCCATGGCCAAAGAACACACACCAATCTATTGCCAAAGAACACACACCAATCTATTACCAAAGAACACACACCAATCCATTGCCAAAGAACACACACCAATCCATTGCCAAAGAACACACACCAATCCATTGCCAAAGAACACACACCAATCCATGGCCAAAGAACACACACCAATCTATTACCAAAGAACACACACCAATCTATTACCAAAGAACACACACCAATCTATTACCAAAGAACACACACCAATCCATTGCCAAAGAAATTAAAAGAACACACACACAAACACAATCATGTTTCATGTCTCCAATGCGGAAGAGAAGCACGGAAGACTGCAAAAATTTCGGCAACGCTTTCACTTATGCGAAGTAATTCCAGGAAGCGAAGTTTGAAGTTCTCGAAGTGATTTTGAAAACCATTCTTTGAAATCCTGGCCAATCCCCTTAAGCAACTTCTAGCAGCAGCAGCAGCCTCTCGCTTTTGAGATTTCTTTCCTTTTTTGCGCACTGAATGCCTTACTTAAACTTCCAGGGCTCGAGTTTAAGAAAATGAGGAGAGATGGAGCTTGATCACCGTGGGTGCTGGCTATGGAGCGGTCCTGACGTGTCTGTAGTGTGTTCCAGACGTGTTTGATGCAAGTGTTTCTACGTGTTTACAAGTATTTATATATCTGTATTTATATATTAATATATCTGCACCATTCATTATGAGTTAAAGCAAGCATGTCTGCGACGTATTTGGTACATGTGCGTTGCTGTTATATTTACATTTGCCCCATTGATTATATAATTATGAGGCAGTTCCAGCATTTCTGCGACTTGTCTGCGACATGTTTGATACGCGTGTATACCTCCCTGACATGTTTACGCCGTTCGTTACATCTGAGTCATGTTTAGCACACGTGCATTCTTCCTTGATATGTTCACACGTTATATTTATACCAGTACCGTGTACGGGTGCATGACAAACTGACATGTTTGACAGGGCAAGTTCTTTTAAAGACGTGATATTGACATTTGCCGCTGTGGTACCTACTCTGCCTCTTTAATGTTAGCACTGATGTTTATTTCTATGGTGCAGACATCATTATATCTAATGTCAATTGTTTATTGTACTCACTGAGGTATGTTTGGACGATTTTATTTCCTTTCAAAACGCTCAAATTATTTTTTTTCTTGCTATTTACTAAAATAATGTTCAAGTCTTTATATCTACGCAGGCGCAGTGCAGGTGTAGTGCAGGTGCAGTGCAGGTGCAGTGCAGGTGGAGTGCAGGTGCAGTGCAGGTGCAGTGCATGTGCAGTGCAGGTGCAGTGCAGGTGCAGTGCAGGTGCAGTGCAGGTGCAGTGCAGGTGCAGTGCAGGTGCAGTGCAGGTGCAGTGCAGGTGCAGTGCAGGTGCAGTGCAGGTGCAGTGCAAGTGCAGTGCAGGTGCAGTGCAGGTGCAGTGCAGGTGCAGTGCAGGTGCAGTGCAGGTGCAGTGCAGGTGCAGTGCAGGTGCAGTGCAGGTGCAGTGCAGGTGCAGTGCAGGTGCAGTGCAGGTGCAGTGCAGGTGCAGTGCAGGTGCAGTGCAGGTGCAGTGCAGGTGCAGTGCAGGTGCAGTGCAGGTGTAGTGCAGGTGCAGTGCAGGTGCAGTGCAGGTGCAGTGCAGGTGCAGTGCAAGTGCAGTGCAGGTGCAGTACAGGTGCAGTGCAGGTGCAGTGCAGGTGCAGTGCAGGTGCAGTGCGAGGGTAGCACAAAATAAAGTGAGGGTAGCCCTTATCTCCTCGAGAGGGCCCGTTTCCCTCGTAAACAAGAAGGCACAGAAGGGGGAAATTTTATGAGGAGGTGCTGGGGGGATTTAGGGGGTACTAGAGGAGGGGGGATCTGTAGTAGTGATAGTAACGTAGCGCTTTTGCCAGTGGGCATGTGGGGGGGGGGGGAGTGTTTGGTGCAAAAAGGGGGGAAGAAGATGGAGATTCAGATTTTTCGGGAGTGAAGATGCTAGAGACGTAAAAAGGGTGCAAAAATAAGAAAATCAATGCAAGTAATACATGATTAATTACAACTGTAGAGTAATTACAATAACTCCAGTAATGTAATCACAATTACTCTAATACTTAAGTAATTTCGTAGCTGTAGTTATACAGCATACAGCTAATTAACATTAATCAGCTATTTAAAAGTGTTTGTAATGGCAATCAGAAACTTAACCCTTATAATGAACAGACAACAGCCATTTAACGGTTCTGTTCAACGGATGACAGCTAATTTCCAAGCATACGCCTGGTATTGGCTGCTGCAGGTATTGGCTGCTGCAGGTATTGGCTGCTGCAGGTATTGGTTGCTGCAGTTATTGGCTGCTGCAGGTATTGGCTGCTACCGGTATTGGTTGCTGCAGTTATTGGCTGCTGCAGGTATTGGCTGCTGCAGGTATTGGCTGCTGCAGGTATTTGCTGCTGCAGGTATTGGCTGCTGCAGGTATTGGCTGCTGCAGGTATTTGCTGCTGCAGGTATTGGCTGCTACAGGTATTGGCTGCTGCAGTTATTTGCTGCTGCAGGTATTGGCTGCTACAGGTATTGGCTGCTGCAGGTATTGGCTGCTGCAGGTATTGTCCACTGCAGTTATTTGCTGCTGCAGGTATTGGCTGCTACAGGTATTGGCTGCTGCAGGTATTGTCCACTGCAGTTATTTGCTGCTGCAGGTATTTGCTGCTGCAGGTATTGGCTGCTACAGGTATTGTCTGCTACAGGTATTGGCTGCTGCAGGTATTTGCTGCTGCAGGTAGTGGCTGCTACAGGTATTGGCTGCTGCAGGTATTGGCTGCTACAGGTATTGGCTGCTGCAGGTATTGGCTGCTACAGGTATTTGCTGCTGCAGGTATTGGCTGCTACAGGTATTGGCTGCTGCAGTTATTTGCTGCTGCAGGTATTGGCTGCTACAGGTATTGGCTGCTGCAGGTATTGGCTGCTGCAGGTATTGGCTGCTACAGGTATTGGCTGCTACAGGTATTGGCTGCTGCAGTTATTTGCTGCTACAGGTATAGGTTGCTACAGGTATTGGCTGCTGCAGGTATTGGCTGTTGCAGGTATTGTCCACTGCAGTTATTTGCTGCTGCAGGTAGTGGCTGCTACAGGTATTGGCTGCTGCAGGTATTTTCCACTGCAGTTATTTGCTGCTGCAGGTATTGGCTGCTGCAGGTATTGGATGCTACAGGTATTTGCTGCTGCAGGTATTGGATGCTAGAGGTATTGTCCACTGCAGTTATTTGCTGCTGCAGGTATTGGCTGCTACAGGTATTGGCTGCTGCAGTTATTTGCTGCTGCAGGTATTGGCTGCTACAGGTATTGGCTGCTGCAGGTATTGGCTGCTGCAGGTATTGTCCACTGCAGTTATTTTCTGCTGCAGGTATTGGCTGCTACAGGTATTGGCTGCTGCAGGTATTTGCTGCTGCATGTATTGACTCGTGCAGGTATTGGCTGCTGCAGGTATTGGCTGCTGCAGGTATTGTCCACTGCAGTTATTTGCTGCTGCAGGTATTGGCTGCTACAGGTATTGGCTGCTGCAGGTATTGGCTCGTGCAGGTATTGTCTACTGCACATATTGGCTGCTGCAGGTATTGGCTGCTACAGGTATTGGCTGCTGCAGGTATTGGCTGCTGCAGGTATTGACTCGGGCAGGTATTGGCTGCTGCAGGTATTGGCTGCTGCACGTATTGGCTGCTGCAGGTATTGGCTGCTGCAGGTATTGGCTGCTGCACGTATTGGCTGCTACAGGTATTGGCTGCTGCAGGTATTGGCTGCTGCAGGTATTGGCTGCTGCAGGTATTGACTCGTGCAGGTATTGGCTGCTGCAGGTATTGGCTGCTGCACGTATTGGCTGCTGCAGGTATTGGCTGCTGCAGGTATTGGCTGCTGCAGGTATTGGCTGCTGCAGGTATTGGCTGCTGCAGGTATTGGCTGCTGCAGGTATTGGCTGCTGCAGGTATTGGCTGCTGCAGGTATTGGCTGCTGCAGGTATTGGCTACTTCAAATATTGGCATCCCACAAATTTTTGCAACGACATCAAAACGCACATGATATTTGCAGCTCTACTCTGCTAAAATGTATTCGTGCGTAGTTATGAAAGTGTGAAGTTTAAAAATATGGCAGCGGTCATCATTGATCTGTCATATCATATACGTAAAGGTGAACTTGTTTAGTTTAGACAGAAAAAAGCACGCAACGTAGCCGAACCTACAGAAGACCTCACGCCTGCGAGTGTAGCGCTACGATAATGTATTGCTAGTGGTGTTACCTCTCAACCCTGCAGCCCGTGCTCCTCTTTCTCCCCTCGCACACGTTGCATCCCTGCCACCCCTGAACCCCAAGAATTTCTGCAACCCCTCGACTCCTGTCACCCCATGCAACCTCTCAAACCCTGTAACCCCTGTCATCCCACAACCCTCGCAACCCTCACAACACCTCACAATCTTCACAACCCTCACAACCCTCACAACCCTCACAACCCTCACAATCCTCACAACCCTCACAACCCTCACAGCCCTCACAATCCTCACAACCCTCACAACCCTCACAACCCTCACAACCCTCACAACCCTCACAACCCTCACAACCCCCAGAACCCTCACAACCCTCACAACCCTCACAACCCCCAAAACCTTCACAACCTTCACAACCCCCACAACCTTCACAACCCCCACAGCCCTCACAACCCTCACAACCCTCACAAGCCTCACGACCCACCGCTGAAGGAAACTTTTGTTCCTGCGCGATACTTTTTGTTTTGTTCTTTTGTTGACTTTTTTGTTCAAGTGCAACACTTCACAGACACCGTCGAGGGGTGTAAAAGGAGGGGAAAAGAGGAGGGGAAAAGAAGAGGGAAAAAGGAGGGGAAAAGAAGAGGGGAAAGAGTAGGGGAAAAGAAGAGGAGAAAGAGGAGGGGAAAAGAAGAGGGGAAAGAGGAGGGGGAAGAGAAAAGGGGGAAGAAAATAAGAGGGGGTAGAAGGGATTGTAGGGGGAATAGAGTGAGGGGTGGAGGCAGCAGAGGGCGAGGGGCAGCAGGAGAGCAGGAGCGAGGGGAGGTGTTGACAGAGGGTAGCTGATAAATTTATTGTGGACCCTTGTGTGAGGTCTGAGGGTGTTTAGGATTGTAAGGTGTTGTGAGGGTTGTGAGGGTTGTGGGGTTGTGAGAATTGTTGGGATTATGAGGGTTGTGAGAGTTCTAGAAATTTTTAGAGTCCTGAGAATGCAACAAAGGTAAATGCTCTGTATAAATATCGTATGCTTCCACCACCACCACACCACCACACCACCACAACACCACCACACCACCAGCCACAACACCACTCACAACACCACCACAACACCACCACACCACCACAACACCACCACAACAACACCACAACACCAGCCACAACACCACAACACCACCACAACACCACCACACCACCAGCCACAACACCACCACACCACCACAACACCAGCCACAACACCACAACACCACCACAACACCAGCCAAAACACCGCTGGTATAACACCAACAAAACAAGATGGTGGCAATACCGCAGCTCTTATGGTGATGACTTCCTTCTCTCGAAAAAAACGATCTTTTTCTTCAGTATTTATTACCACAAAATATTTCTTTATTATGATTATGATATTGAGTAGTTCTTGACGACGACTGCCATTTGTCGGTTTAAAAAAAACTGTTGAACTGATGTTTCTTCATCGTCTGTTGTGAAATGATTCTTCCATTCTCTATAATTTAAATCCAGTTTCTTGCATCATTTGTATCATTGTATGAGTTGAATTTGGTTAATTTCCTTTTGATTTTTCATGCGGATTAATTTGGTTAATTTTCGTTTGATTTTTATGCGGATTAATTTGGTTAATTTCCTTTTGAATTTTCATGCATGTTTATGCTGGGAGTCGCTAATTTGACTTATTTTTTGCTTATGTTTTTAGCAATTAAAAAGAAAAAGAAAAGATTGCTTGCTTTTTTTCATAGTGAAATTGTTTATGTACTTTGCATTCATTATGAAAACTGAAATATGACATGAATTTTTTCTGTGTGGAACTAGGTGAGTGTTGAACAAGGGTTGTTCAGCACTAGTTGTGCTAGTAGGCAACACTGCACTTGCTCTAGTTTTGCTAGTTGACAACACCGCACAAGCTCTAGTTTTGCTAGTTGACAACATCGCACTAGCTCTAGTTTTGCTAGTTGACAACATCGCACTAGCTCTAGTTTTGCTAGTTGACAACATCACACTAGCTCTAGTTTTGCTAGTTGACAACATCGCACTAGCTCTAGTTTTGCTAGTTGACAACATCGCACTAGCTCTAGTTTTGCTAGTTGACAACATCACACTAGCTCTAGCTTTGCTAGTTGACAACATCGCACTAGCTCTAGTTTTGCTAGTTGACAACATCGCACTAGCTCTAGTTTTGCTAGTTGACAACATCGCACTAGCTCTAGTTTTGCTAGTTGACAACATCGCACTAGCTCTAGTTTTGCTAGTTGACAACATCACACTAGCTCTAGTTTTGCTAGTTGACAACATCACACTGGCTCTAGTTTTGCTAGTTGACAACATCGCACTAGCTCTAGTTTTGCTAGTTGACAACATCGCACTAGCTCTAGTTTTGCTAGTTGACAACATCGCACTAGCTCTAGTTTTGCTAGTTGACAACATCGCACTAGCTCTAGTTTTGCTAGTTGACAACATCGCACTAGCTCTAGTTTTGCTAGTTGACAACTCCGCACTAGCTCTAGTTTTGCTAGTTGACAACACCGCACAAGCTCTAGTTTTGCTAATTGACAACATCGCACTAGCTCTAGTTTTGCTAGTTGACAACACCGCACAAGCTCTAGTTTTGCTAGTTGACAACATCGCACTAGCTCTAGTTTTGCTAGTTGACAACACCGCACAAGCTCTAGTTTTGCTAGTTGACAACATCGCACTAGCTCTAGTTTTGCTAGTTGACAACATCGCACTAGCTCTAGTTTTGCTAGTTGACAACACCGCACAAGCTCTAGTTTTGCTAGTTGACAACATCGCACTAGCTCTAGTTTTGCTAGTTGACAACATCGCACTAGCTCTAGTTTTGCTAGTTGACAACACCGCACAAGCTCTAGTTTTGCTAGTTGACAACATCGCACTAGCTCTAGTTTTGCTAGTTGACAACACCGCACAAGCTCTAGTTTTGCTAGTTGACAACATCGCACTAGCTCTAGTTTTGCTAGTTGACAACACCGCACAAGCTCTAGTTTTGCTAGTTGACAACATCGCACTAGCTCTAGTTTTGCTAGTTGACAACACCGCACAAGCTCTAGTTTTGCTAGTTGACAACATCGCACTAGCTCTAGTTTTGCTAGTTGACAACACCGCACAAACTCTAGTTTTGCTAGTTGACAACATCGCACTTGCTCTAGTTTTGCTAGTTGACAACACCGCACAAGCTCTAGTTTTGCTAGTTGACAACATCGCACTAGCTCTAGTTTTGCTAGTTGACAACACCGCACTAGCTCTAGTTTTGCTAGTTGACAACATCGCACTAGCTCTAGTTTTGCTAGTTGACAACATCGCACTAGCTCTAGTTTTGCTAGTTGACAACACCGCACAAGCTCTAGTTTTGCTAGTTGACAACATCGCACTAGCTCTAGTTTTGCTAGTTGACAACACCGCACAAGCTCTAGTTTTGCTAGTTGACAACATCGCACTAGCTCTAGTTTTGCTAGTTGACAACACCGCACAAGCTCTAGTTTTGCTAGTTGACAACATCGCACTAGCTCTAGTTTTGCTAGTTGACAACACCGCACAAGCTCTAGTTTTGCTAGTTGACAACACCGCACTAGCTCTAGTTTTGCTAGTTGACAACATCGCACTAGCTCTAGTTTTGCTAGTTGACAACATCGCACTTGCTCTAGTTTTGCTAGTTGACAACACCGCACTAGCTCTAGTTTTGCTAGTTGACAACATCGCACTAGCTCTAGTTTTGCTAGTTGACAACATCGCACTAGCTCTAGTTTTGCTAGTTGACAACACCGCACAAGCTCTAGTTTTGCTAGTTGACAACATCGCACTAGCTCTAGTTTTGCTAGTTGACAACATCGCACTAGCTCTAGTTTTGCTAGTTGACAACACCGCACTAGCTCTAGTTTTGCTAGTTGACAACACCGCACTAGCTCTAGTTTTGCTAGTTGACAACATCGCACTAGCTCTAGTTTTGCTAGTTGACAACATCGCACTAGCTCTAGTTTTGCTAGTTGACAACACCGCACAAGCTCTAGTTTTGCTAGTTGACAACATCGCACTAGCTCTAGTTTTGCTAGTTGACAACACCGCACTAGCTCTAGTTTTGCTAGTTGACAACATCGCACTAGCTCTAGTTTTGCTAGTTGACAACATCGCACTAGCTCTAGTTTTGCTAGTTGACAACACCGCACAAGCTCTAGTTTTGCTAGTTGACAACATCGCACTAGCTCTAGTTTTGCTAGTTGACAACACCGCACAAGCTCTAGTTTTGCTAGTTGACAACATCGCACTAGCTCTAGTTTTGCTAGTTGACAACACCGCACAAGCTCAAGTTTTGCTAGTTGACAACATCGCACTTGCTCTAGTTTTGCTAGTTGACAACACCGCACAAGCTCTAGTTTTGCTAGTTGACAACATCGCACTAGCTCTAGTTTTGCTAGTTGACAACATCGCACTAGCTCTAGTTTTGCTAGTTGACAACATCACACTAGCTCTAGTTTTGCTAGTTGACAACATCGCACTAGCTCTAGTTTTGCTAGTTGACAACATCGCACTAGCTCTAGTTTTGCTAGTTGACAACATCACACTAGCTCTAGCTTTGCTAGTTGACAACATCGCACTAGCTCTAGTTTTGCTAGTTGACAACATCGCACTAGCTCTAGTTTTGCTAGTTGACAACATCGCACTAGCTCTAGTTTTGCTAGTTGACAACATCACACTAGCTCTAGTTTTGCTAGTTGACAACATCGCACTAGCTCTAGTTTTGCTAGTTGACAACATCGCACTAGCTCTAGTTTTGCTAGTTGACAACATCGCACTAGCTCTAGTTTTGCTAGTTGACAACATCGCATTAGCTCTAGTTTTGCTAGTTGACAACATCGCACTAGCTCTAGTTTTGCTAGTTGACAACATCGCACTAGCTCTAGTTTTGCTAGTTGACAACATCACACTAGCTCTAGTTTTGCTAGTTGACAACATCACACTAGCTCTAGTTTTGCTAGTTGACAACATCGCACTAGCTCTAGTTTTGCTAGTTGACAACATCGCACTAGCTCTAGTTTTGCTAGTTGACAACATCGCACTAGCTCTAGTTTTGCTAGTTGACAACATCACACTAGCTCTAGTTTTGCTAGTTGACAACATCGCACTAGCTCTAGTTTTGCTAGTTGACAACATCGCACTAGCTCTAGTTTTGCTAGTTGACAACATCGCACTAGCTCTAGTTTTGCTAGTTGACAACATCACACTAGCTCTAGTTTTGCTAGTTGACAACATCGCACTAGCTCTAGTTTTGCTAGTTGACAACATCGCACTAGCTCTAGTTTTGCTAGTTGACAACATCGCACTAGCTCTAGTTTTGCTAGTTGACAACATCGCACTAGCTCTAGTTTTGCTAGTTGACAACATCACACTAGCTCTAGTTTTGCTAGTTGACAACATCGCACTAGCTCTAGTTTTGCTAGGTGACAACATCGCACTAGCTCTAGTTTTGCTAGTTGACAACACCGCCCTAGCACACTAGTTTCAACAAATATGTCACATGAATCACACCATCGTAACATGACTTTACAATTCGTGGTCTGCGAGCAAAAACGAAACAACGCTCCCAAAACGCAAGTTTCGTTACCCGACTCCGCCTACCCTCGTATTTACTCGGGCAGGTATAATAAAAGAAGCAGAGCGCAAGCGGCGTCTCTAGGAAATAACGTCGTTTTTTTCACTACATTAAGACCTGAAAGCTTGCTGCTGAGTTTCAGGTTGGAAAATTACGAGACCAGCGCAACGCTGTCGCAACTCCCCTTTAGTTACCCGAGTTTGGCTCTCAAGTTTGAACTTCAGAAGCTGGCAAGGGAAGCTGAGAGGGAATTGGTGTAGCAGGGTAACGAGACTGCTGCTCAGGTGTAGTTACGCTAGTTAGGGCGTTACCTGCTTGTTAGCACGCGAGTTTACCAAGCTTTGGTCTCCTGCAAACAAGACGCAGAGGCAAACAAAAATTCTTTTGTACCGCCACTGCAAGTCGCAAGTCCGAGGGTTTTCTCTCACGAAGGAAAAACGAGCGTTTTCCCTCACGAGGGTAGCTCTGTGAGTGGGTTTGGGTCCCGGAGTGCGGGTCTGGAGCTGTTTAATTGTGATATGTGAGGCTTATTTAGCGGTGTGTGTGTGTAGTATGCTGAGTTGTGCGTGTAGTAAATTGAGTTCTGTGTGTGTGTAGTATGCTGAGTTGTGCGTGTAGTAAATTGAGTTCTGTGTGTGTGTGTGTGTGTGTGATAGTATGCTGAGTTGTGCGTGTAGTAAATTGAGTTCTGTGTGTGTGTAGTATGCCGAGTTGTGCGTGTAGTAAATTGAGTTCTGTGTGTGTGTGTGTGTGTGTGATAGTATGCTGAGTTGTGCGTGTAGTAAATTGAGTTCTGTGTGTGTGTAGTATGCTGAGTTGTGCGTGTAGTAAATTGAGTTCTGTGTGTGTGTGTGTGTGTGTGTGTGATAGTATGCTGAGTTGTGCGTGTAGTAAATTGAGTTCTGTGTGTGTGTAGTATGCCGAGTTGTGCGTGTAGTAAATTGAGTTCTGTGTGTGTGTGTGTGTGTGTGATAGTATGCTGAGTTGTGCGTGTAGTAAATTGAGTTCTGTGTGTGTGTAGTATGCTGAGTTGTGCGTGTAGTAAATTGAGTTCTGTGTGTGTGTGTGTGTGTGTGTGATAGTATGCTGAGTTGTGCGTGTAGTAAATTGAGTTCTGTGTGTGTGTAGTATGCTGAGTTGTGCGTGTAGTAAATTGAGTTCTGTGTGTGTGTGTGTGTGTGATAGTATGCTGAGTTGTGCGTGTAGTAAATTGAGTTCTGTGTGTGTGTAGTATGCTGAGTTGTGCGTGTAGTAAATTGAGTTCTGTGTGTGTGTGTGTGTGATAGTATGCTGAGTTGTGCGTGTAGTAAATTGAGTTCTGTGTGTGTGTGTGTGTGTGTGTGTGATAGTATGCTGAGTTGTGCGTGTAGTAAATTGAGTTCTGTGCGTGTGTGTGTGTGTGTGTGTGATAGTATGCTGAGTTGTGCGTGTAGTAAATTGAGTTCTGTGTGTGTGTGTGTGTGTGTGATAGTATGCTGAGTTGTGCGTGTAGTAAATTGAGTTCTGTGTGTGTGTGTGTGATAGTATGCTGAGTTGTGCGTGTAGTAAATTGAGTTCTGTGTGTGTGTGTGTGTGTGTGATAGTATGCTGAGTTGTGCGTGTAGTAAATTGAGTTCTGTGTGTGTGTAGTATGCTGAGTTGTGCGTGTAGTAAATTGAGTTCTGTGTGTGTGTGTGTGTGATAGTATGCTGAGTTGTGCGTGTAGTAAATTGAGTTCTGTGTGTGTGTAGTATGCTGAGTTGTGCGTGTAGTAAATTGAGTTCTGTGTGTGTGTGTGTGTGTGTGTGTGATAGTATGCAGAGTTGTGCGTGTAGTAAATTGAGTTCTGTGTGTGTGTGTGTGTGTGTGTATGTGTGTGTGTGTGTAGTATGTTGAGTTGTGCGTGTAGTAAACTGAGTTCTGTGTGTGTGTGTGTGTGTGTAGTATGTTGAGTTGTGCGTGTAGTAAATTGAGTTCTGTGTGTGTGTGTGTGTGTAGTATGTTGAGTTGTGCGTGTAGTAAACTGAGTTCTGTGTGCTGCGTTGTGTGTGTGTGTAGTATGCTGAGTTGTGTGTGTCGTAAACTGAGTTGCGTGTGTACTGAGTTGTGTGTGTGTGTGCTGCGAGAGCGAATGCTAGTGTCGTCTAAATTTGCTGAAACTTTCTCTAAGGAACGGAGGGGCTGGAGCTGTTTTGTGCTCTTCTTCTTGTGTAGCTGGGATATGCCTGTGTATGAGCACTACATACTGTACAAACTACACATCCACACTACACACAATACATTACACACAGTAACGTACACACACACACATCACACAATGCTCAGAAGGCACACGATGCCGTACAAACACTATCAACAGTACACTTGTTCACTGTACACAGCACGCAGCACACAGTACACTTCGCACATTACAATACACACGCACTACACACACACTACACACTGTACACTACAGACAATATATCACACACACTACACACACCGCACAACACGCAATACATTACACACACATAACACACAACACACTACACACAACAGAGTACACACATTACACAACACAGTCACACACTACACACAAACAGAGTACACACACTCCACACAACACAGTACACACACTACACACAACACAGTACACACACTACACACTACAGAGTACACACACTCCACACACCACAGAACACACACTCCACACAACAAAGTACACACACTACACACAACACAGAACACACACTCCACACAACACAGTACACACACTACACACAACACGGAACACACACTCCACACAACACAGTACACACACTCCACACAACACAGTACACACACTACACACAGCACAGTACACACACTGCACACAACACAGTACACACACTGCACACAACACAGTACACACACTACACACAACACGGAACACACACTACGCACAACACAGTACACACACTACACACAACACAGAACACACACTCCACACAACACAGTACACACACGCCACACAACACACTCCATTCCTCATACACCAAAACAGATACACACATGAAATCAATGCGCATTCAAAACATATGTTTAACTTCCTATGGGCAGAAAAATAACTAGTTATATTCAGGACGAAAATACCAATCACGTGTTTATCTTTGACGCATGGAGAGTTGTTGGAGTAATGATTTATTGAAGGGAAATAGCGGTATGTATTTTGGTGTGGCTTTATTATATGTATTTTAGTTAGGTGTTTTAAGTTATAACGAAGTTAGGTGTTGTTGGTTGTGTTGAAGTTAGGTGTTTTTGTTTGTGTTGAAGTTAGGTGTTGGTTGTGTTGAAGTTAGGTGTTGTTGGTTGTGTTGAAGTTAGGTGTTTTTGTTTGTGTTGAAGTTAGGTGTTGGTTGTGTTGAAGTTAGGTGTTGTTGGTTGTGTTGAAGTTAGGTGTTTTTGTTTGTGTTGAAGTTAGGTGTTGGTTGTGTTGAAGTTAGGTGTTGTTGGTTGTGTTGAAGTTAGGTGTTTTTGTTTGTGTTGAAGTTAGGTGTTTTTGTTTGTGCGAAGTTAGGTGTTGGTTGTGTTGAAGTTAGGTGTTGTTGGTTGTGTTGAAGTTAGGTGTTGTTGGTTGTGTTGAAGTTAGGTGTAGTTGGTTGTGTTGAAGTTAGGTGTTTTTGTTTGTGTTGAAGTTAGGTGTTTTTGTTTGTGCGAAGTTAGGTGTTGGTTGTGTTGAAGTTAGGTGTTGTTGGTTGTGTTGAAGTTAGGTGTTGTTGGTTGTGTTGAAGTTAGGTGTAGTTGGTTGTGTTGAAGTTAGGTGTTGGTTGTGTTGAAGTTAGGTGTTGTTGGTTGTGTTGAAGTTAGGTGTTGTTGGTTGTGTTGAAGTTAGGTGTAGTTGGTTGTGTTGAAGTTAGGTGTTTTTGTTTGTGTTGAAGTTAGGTGTTTTTGTTTGTGCGAAGTTAGGTGTTGGTTGTGTTGAAGTTAGGTGTTGTTGGTTGTGTTGAAGTTAGGTGTTTTTGTTTGTGTTGAAGTTAGGTGTTTTTGTTTGTGTTGAAGTTAGGTGTTGGTTGTGTTAAAGTTAGGTGTTGTTGGTTGTGTTGAAGTTAGGTGTTGTTGGTTGTGTTGAAGTTAGGTGTAGTAGGTTGTGTTGAAGTTAGGTGCTGTTGGTTGTGTTGAAGTTAGGTGCTGTTGGTTGGGTTGAAGTTAGGTGTTGTTGGGTGTGTTGAAGTTAGGTGCTGTTGGTTGTGTTGAAGTTAGGTGCGGTTGGTTGTGTTGAAGTTAGGTGCTGTTGGTTGTGTTGAAGTTAGGTGTTGTTGGTTGTGTTGAAGTTAGGTGCTGTTGGTTGTGTTGAAGTTAGGTGTTGTTGGTTGTGTTGAAGTTAGGTGTTGTTGGTTGTGTTGAAGTTAGGTGCTGTTGGTTGTGTTGAAGTTAGGTCTTGTTGGATGTGTTGAAGTTAGGTGTTGTTGGTTGTGTTGAAGTTAGGTGCTGTTGGTTGTGTTGAAGTTAGGTGTTGTTGGTTGTGTTGAAGTTAGGTGCTGTTGGTTGTGTTGAAGTTAGGTGTTGTTGGTTGTGTTGAAGTTAGGTGTAGTAGGTTGTGTTGAAGTTAGGTGTTGTTGGTTGTGTTGAAGTTAGGTGCTGTTGGTTGTGTTGAAGTTAGGTGTTGTTGGTTGTGTTGAAGTTAGGTGTAGTAGGTTGTGTTGAAGTTAGGTGCTGTTGGTTGTGTTGAAGTTAGGTGCTGTTGGTTGGGTTGAAGTTAGGTGTTGTTGGGTGTGTTGAAGTTAGGTGCTGTTGGTTGTGTTGAAGTTAGGTGCGGTTGGTTGTGTTGAAGTTAGGTGCTGTTGGTTGTGTTGAAGTTAGGTGTTGTTGGTTGTGTTGAAGTTAGGTGCTGTTGGTTGTGTTGAAGTTAGGTGTTGTTGGTTGTGTTGAAGTTAGGTGTTGTTGGTTGTGTTGAAGTTAGGTGCGGTTGGTTGTGTTGAAGTTAGGTCTTGTTGGATGTGTTGAAGTTAGGTGTTGTTGGTTGTGTTGAAGTTAGGTGCTGTTGGTTGTGTTGAAGTTAGGTGTTGTTGGTTGTGTTGAAGTTAGGTGCTGTTGGTTGTGTTGAAGTTAGGTGTTGTTGGTTGTGTTGAAGTTAGGTGTAGTAGGTTGTGTTGAAGTTAGGTGTTGTTGGTTGTGTTGAAGTTAGGTGCTGTTGGTTGTGTTGAAGTTAGGTGTTGTTGGTTGTGTTGAAGTTAGGTGTTGTTGGTTGTGTTGAAGTTAGGTCTTGTTGGATGTGTTGAAGTTAGGTGCTGTTGGTTGTGTTGAAGTTAGGTGTTGTTGGTTGTGTTGAAGTTAGGTGTTGTTGGTTGTGTTGAAGTTAGGTGCTGTTGGTTGTGTTGAAGTTAGGTGTTGTTGGTTGTGTTGAAGTTAGGTGTAGTAGGTTGTGTTGAAGTTAGGTGTTGTTGGTTGTGTTGAAGTTAGGTGTTGTTGGTTGTGTTGAAGTTAGGTGCTGTTGGTTGTGTTGAAGTTAGGTGTTGTTGGTTGTGTTGAAGTTAGGTGTAGTAGGTTGTGTTGAAGTTAGGTGCTGTTGGTTGTGTTGAAGTTTGGTGTTGTTGGTTGTGTTGAAGTTAGGTGTTGTTGGTTGTGTTGAAGTTAGGTGTTGTTGGTTGTGTTGAAGTTAGGTGTTGTTGGTTGTGTTGAAGTTAGGTGCTGTTGGTTGTGTTGAAGTTAGGTGTTGTTGGTTGTGTTGAAGTTAGGTGCTGTTGGTTGTGTTGAAGTTAGGTGTTGTTGGTTGTGTTGAAGTTAGGTGTAGTAGGTTGTCTTGAAGTTAGGTGCTGTTGGTTGTGTTGAAGTTTGGTGTTGTTGGTTGTGTTGAAGTTTGGTGTTTGTTATAAAGTATACATTGCGAGTATTAGTAAGAGTGTACAAATGTTCATTTTAGGATATTATTTAAAATACCTATTAATTAGATTTAAATATTATTAATAAAAGGCAAAAATTGGGTTTACATCCACTTTAAACGAATTCTACAGTTTAAATTCAAATAAGTTATACAAAAAAAAATAATTCATGAAAAGGAAAAATAATCAGGAAAGGAAAATTCGCAACAATGTTAACTTTTATCTGAGTTTTCAATAAAAAAATTAATGTATTAATATTAGGTTCAGTTACAGAGTAAAAAGTTAGCAGAATTAAAAAATGCAAAACTGACTGTGTGATAACATAATGACAGAATCTTGAAATTAAATGTTTAAAATTTCAATTTTGTTTATGCTGGTCAGCTATTAAAAATGCAACGAATTTCATAATAACAATATTAACATACATAATATCTAGAAAAAATTGTAATTCATTTTAAAAAACAGGGGGAGACCGTCAATAAAAATCCTTCATTGATTGCAGTATATTTTACTGAAAGTTTACGTGTATTAGCTGTATTATGTGCATAGTGGCTATATTATGTGCATATTGGCTATATTATGTGCATAGTGGCTATATTATGTGCATAGGGGCTATATTATGTGCATATTGGCTATATTATGTGCATAGTGGCTATATTATGTGCATATTGGCTATATTATGTGCATAGTGGCTATATTATGTGCATATTGGCTATATTATGTGCATAGTGGCTATATTATGTGCATAGTGGCTATATTATGTGCATAGTGGCTATATTATGTGCATAGTGGCTATATTATGTGCATAGTGGCTATATTATGTGCATAGGGGCTATATTATGTGCATAGTGGCTATATTATGGGTATAGTGGCTATATTATGTGCATAGTGGCTATTTTATGTGCATAGTGGCTATATTATGTGCATATTGGCGATATTATGTGCATAGTGGCTATATTATGTGCATATTGGCTATATTATGTGCATAGTGGCTATATTATGTGCATAGTGGCTATATTATGTGCATAGTGGCTATATTATGTGCATAGTGGCTATATTTTGTGCATAGTGGCTATATTATGTGCATAGTGGCTATATTATGTGCATAGTGGCTATATTATGTGCATATTGGCTATATTATGTGCATAGTGGCTATATTATGCGCATAGTGGCTATATTATGTGCATAGTGGCTATATTATGTGCATATTGGCTATATTATGTGCATAGTGGCTATATTATGTGCATATTGGCTATATTATGTGCATATTGGCTATATTATGTGCATATTGGCTGTATTATGTGAATAGTGGCTATATTATGTGCATAGTGGCTATATTATGTGCATAGTGGCTATATTATGTGCATAGTGGCTATATTATGTGCATAGTGGCTATATTATGTGCATAGGGGCTATATTATGTGCATAGTGGCTATATTATGGGTATAGTGGCTATATTATGTGCATAGTGGCTATTTTATGTGCATAGTGGCTATATTATGTGCATATTGGTTATATTATGTGCATAGTGGCTATATTATGTGCATATTGGCTATATTATGTGCATAGTGGCTATATTATGTGCATAGTGGCTATATTATGTGCATAGTGGCTATATTATGTGCATAGTGGCTATATTATGTGCATAGTGGCTATATTATGTGCATAGTGGCTATATTCTGTGCATAGTGGCTATATTATGTGCATATTGGCTATATTATGTGCATTGTGGCTATATTATGCGCATAGTGGCTATATTATGTGCATAGTGGCTATATTATATGCATATTGGCTATATTATGTGCATAGTGGCTATATTATGTGCATAGTGGCTATATTATGTGCATAGGGGCTATATTATGTGCATAGTGGCTATATTATGTGCATAGGGGCTATACTATGTGCATAGGGGCTGCATTTCGGAGTAAGTGGACATAATTAACAATTTCTACGTTCCTGCAACATGAATTGCCTTTTTTTGAGCATCATCCCCCTTTCAAAGAGACGAGTTCCAAAAAATAGTGACATACACTACAACACACGAGATTCCGATGAAAACTGCAGGTACTGCGTAAGAGTTATGCGAGTCACATGTGTAGGTTACAATAATTGTATACGGTTCTTACGAAAGGCACAAATATGACTTACATGATTTTGAAACGAAGTAACCTACGTTCCTATTAAAAATTAGGAATGAAAACCAAAACAGTTATGTACGTAGAGTAGCCATGGCTACAGTGGCAGAGTAGAGTGAAAATGAAGCAGTTACGTATGTAAAGTTATTTAAGAGACCAACAGTATATAAAGATATTTAAGAGACGTATGTTAAGTTACTTAAGAGACCTATATAAAGTTACTTAAGAGACTTACAGTATTTAAAAATACTTGAGAGACGTATGTTAAGTTACTTAAGAGACTTAGAGTATATGAAGTTACTTGAGAGACGTATATTAAGTTACTTAAGAGACTTCCAGTATATGGAGTTACTTGAGAGACGTATATTAAGTTACTTAAGAGATTTCCTGTATATGAAGTTACTTGAGAGACGTATATTAAGTTACTTAAGAGACTTCCAGTATATAAAGTTACTTAGAAGACTTACAGTATATAAAGTTACTTAAGAAACGTATATTAAGTTATTCAACAGATCTATATTAAGTTACTCAACAGATCAATATAAAGTTACTTAAGAGACCTACATAAAGTCACTTGAGAAACTATATAAAGTTACTCAAGTTTAGAACCTAATTAAAACAACGTACCGTGACTGGTATCACATTTTTTAAAACTTGTATTTACTTGCATTTATCAAACCTAAATAAACGCAACAAAAGGAAATGCATTTTCCCATGCGTTTCTCTCAATTGTTTGTCTCGACTATTGGTATGAGTATTACTACATGTGCGTATATCAAATGAGGATCTTTACCTTAAAACATTTTCAAAAGCAATGAAGGTTTTTGCAGCATCTTTTTTGAAAACAAACGAATGATTTTTGTATCATTTTTATTGAAAACAAATGAATGGTGTTTGTATAATTTATATTGAAAACAAACGAATGGTTTTATGTCATCTTGATTTCGAAAATAAACTTTTTTAAACCAAACACACGGTGTCAGACAACCGAACAACACAAACAGAGTGCGGCAGTCAACACTGCATTTTTAGGCTTCCAAAGACTACACAAAATTCAGGGTTGACTGCCGCACCCTTTAACAAAGGACATTCTGCTGAAACGATCAGCTGGAGCCGCCATGAGGCGCCGGGGTGACGTCAGAGGGCGATGCGTCATCCCTATGTCTCCCCTATGGGGGTGGTGGGTGTCCCACACCCTTTACTCCCCCCCTCCCACAGGGGATGAGTTTTCACCCTACATCCCTCGTATTAAATATTTTCATCCCTGTATGTTCCAACCCAGATGGTCCCCTCCTGTCAACCTAGATGGTAACCCCTCCTGTCAACCCAGATGGTAACTCCTCCTGTCAACCTAGATGGTAACCCCTCCTGTCAACCTAGATGGTAACCCCTCCTGTCAACCTAGATAGTAACCCCTCCTGTCAACCTAGATGGCAACCCCTCCTGTAAACCTAGATGGTAACCCCTCCTGTCAATCTAGATGGCAACCCCTCCTGTCAACCAAGATGATAACCCCTCCTGTCAACCTAGATAGTAACCTCTCTTGTCAACCTAGATGGTAACCCCTCCTGTCAACCTAGATGGTAACCCCTCCTGTCAACCTAGATAGTAACCTCTCTTGTCAACCTAGATGGTAACCCCTCCTGTCAACCTAGATGGTAACCCCTCCTGTCAACCTAGATGGTAACCCCTCCTGTCAACCTAGATAGTAACCCCTCCTGTCAACCTAGATAGTAACCTCTCTTGTCAACCTAGATGATAACCCCTCCTGTCAACCTAGATGGTAACCCCTCCTGTCAACCTAGATGGTAACCCCTCCTGTCAACCTAGATGGTAACCCCTCCTGTCAACCTAGATAGTAACCTCTCTTGTCAACCTAGATGATAACCCCTCCTGTCAACCTAGATGGTAACCCCTCCTGTCAACCTAGATGGTAACCCCTCCTGTCAACCTAGATGGTAACCCCTCCTGTCAACCTAGAATGTAACCTCTCTTGTCAACCTAGATGGTAACCCCTCCTATCAATCTAGATGGTAACCCCTCCTGTCAACCTAGAATGTAACCTCTCTTGTCAACCTAGATGGTAACCCCTCCTATCAATCTAGATGGTAACCCCTCCTGTGAACCTAGATTGTAGACCCTCTCTTTTTTCCTTCCCTATTTAGACGATAATCTTCTTTCCAAAACACTTATAAATAAAATATGTTCTCCCTCGTTCCCTCTAGATGAAATCCCCCTAGATCCCCTAGATTAAATCCCCCTAGATCTTCCTAGATGAAATCCCCCTAAATGAAAACCCCCTTGAGGAAATCACCCTAGATGAAAACCCCCTGGAGGAAGTCCCCCTAGATCCCAATAAATGACAACCCCTCTAACTCTGGATGGTAACATCCTTACCCTCTTCCTCTCACTTTCCCCTCTCTCTTTCCTCCCTGTCTCTCTCCCTCCCTCCCTTCCCTTCCTACTCCCTTCTCCCCCTTTTCTCCCTCCCTCTCCCATTTCCCTTCCCCCCCTCCCTACTCCACCCCCACCGGCTCCGTCTATGCGACGCGATGTCTGCAGACAGCGACACTCAGCCGACTCCCCTCACTCGAGTGCTTTGTATTAAATTGTTTGTAAAGAATATGATAGGACCGAAATATGCAAGCAGTCTGATCTTGAATGCATGATAAGGATAAAAAATTATTTGTAAATAATAAGACACGACCAAAATACGCAATCGGTGAGACCTCTAATGCATGCTTAATACGATATTTTTCGTGTAATATGTTTTTGCGTTCAAAATTTACGGAATAAATTTTGGTCGTACGTCGTATTTTATTGTTAATTTCTTCGAGTTTACTTACATCAACGTTTTCTCTCATGTTTGGGTGAATTATACTATTTAACTCTACGGGGTTTGGTCCTCACATTTAACTATCTTTGCTCATATCTCATATCATAAACTCTACGGTGTTTGGTCCCGACATTTATTTTTTTCCAAAAACTCTACGGTGTTTGGTCCCCACATTTAGCTATCAATGTTTATTAACTCTACGGTGTTTGGTCCCCACATTTTACTATGTTTGTTGGTCGACTCTACGGTGTTTGGTCCCCACATTTAACTATCTCAGCTCCGATGTTGCCTAAACTTTTATTCATATCACAGTATCCTGTTCTTTCATTTCATTGCAGAATTTTTATTCATGTCAAGTTGTAGAGAAAAGGGACATACAGAATTACTAAAATTGCACCTTGATTTCTAACAAGTGAAATCAGCAACAGAACTCTACGGACTTTTATCTACACAATCGATTATCAACTAGTAAACAACATTTCTACAAATCGTAGTTTTTGGTTGTTTCAGAACCCCCTACGCGCCAATTAACGCACGATTTCATCACAGAATTCATACATACATTTTCATAACAGCTAGAATGCTTTAAAATGACGTCTCCGACATGCCAGTCGCAGAGACACAAACTTGACGGACATTTTAATAAAGCATCGCAACTTATTCCTGCCAAAATTCAATATTGCCGAACATCAATGCGTTGCTTTGTTTCAAAGTCCCCAGAATTTAATTTAATTCTGGGCCCCATCGACGGGAAAATGTTCGCTCAACTTCCCAAAGCAAATTAACATTTTAATAAAGGCGATGCTCGTAAAAATAACGGATCTTACAAATAACGAGGAGCAGCTGGAGAATATAAAATAACGAGGAGCAGCTGGAGAATATAAAATAACGAACAGCGGAAGAATATAAAATAACGAGGAGCAGTTGGAGAATATAAAATAACGAGGAGCAGCTGGAGAATATAAAATAACGAGGAGCAGCTGGAGAATATAAATAACGAACAGCGGAAGAATATAAAATAACGAGGAGCAGCTGGAGAATATAAAATAACGAGGAGCAGCTGGAGAATATAAAATAACGAACAGCGGAAGAATGTAAAATAACGAGGAGCAGTTGGAGAATATAAAATAACGAGGAGCAGCTGGAGAATATAAAATAACGAGGAGCAGCTGGAGAATATAAAATAACGAACAGCGGAAGAATATAAAATAACGAGGAGCAGCTGGAGAATATAAAATAACGAGGAGCAGCTGGAGAATATAAAATAACGAACAGCGGAAGAATATAAAATAACGAGGAGCAGCTGGAGAATATAAAATAACGAGGAGCAGCTGGAGAATATAAAATAACGAACAGCGGAAGAATATAAAATAACGAGGAGCAGTTGGAGAATATAAAATAACGAGTAGCAGCGGGAGAATATAAAATAACGAAGAGGATTAAAAGAATAACTGGAGATGTCGCAAAAATAAGAGATGTTGTGGAAATTGCTGCAAATATCGCGAAAATATCAGTAGAGATCGAGGAAATGACGTGCGAGAGTCCGGAAATAAGATAAGGGAACGGAGAAATAGCAAAGGTTGTGCAGAAATGGGATTGTTTTCTTATGTATTCAATTATGTTTTCCTGTTGAATTTTTGCTTGTGCTTCATAGGAACGGAGAAATAGAAAGGGTCACTTGGAATTGACAAATACGATTTGGAAATTATTGGGAATATAAGGAAATAAGAGTAGAGTTCGTTGAGACAACAGTAGATTTGCCTAGAAATAACAGAACAGATTGCAAAAATAACACCAAAAATGTTATGCAAATAAAAGTAGAAAATATCGAATGATAAGAAAGATCATGAATTACATAACAAGAGAGATGGTGGGAATAACAAAAATGATCTAGCAAATAACAGAAATGTATGCGGAAATAACAAAAGAAATCGTAAAAATAACACGATAGATCGTAGCATCAACAGAAGATATCGTAGAAATTGCAAGAAAAAACGTGGAAATAACAGCAAATGTCAAATAAGTAATAACCGATTTTTTAGAGATATGAAGAAAGGCAGTATAAATAACAGTAAAGATCATATAAATAATAGCAGATATAATAAAATAGACCGTAGAATAAAGCTGTAGCACTGCACAGACAATTTAGACCGAGATCTTCTACCGCAAGAATATGTCGGTGAACGTAAGTTTGGATTTTTGTTTTCGTTTGTGCGGCCTATTGAACTGGTGGGCGTCGAAGTGGACCGGTGGTACAAATGGACCGGTGGTACAAATGGACCGGTGGTACAAATGGACCGGTGGCACAAATGTACCGGTGGCACAAATGTACCGGTGGCACAAATGGACCGGTGGTACAAATGGACCGGTGGTACAAATGGACCGGTGGCACAAATGGACCGGTGGCATAAATGGGTCGGTGTCATAAATAGATCAGTGGTACAAATGGACCAGTGGTACAAATAGACCGGTGGTACAAATGGACCGGTGGCATGAATGGACCGGTGGCACAAATGGACCAGTGGCAAAAATGGACCAGTGGCACAAATGGACCGGCGGCATAAATGGACCAGTAGTACAAATGGACCGGTGGCACAAATGGACCGGTGGTGAAAATGGGTTTGGGGCACAAATGGATTACATTTGATGGTGGACCGGTACCATTACTAGGACTGGTACCAATACAAAACTTGACTTATTCACTCATGAGGCAGTCAAGAAATCCCTTTGACTCAGCGACGTGACTCACGCGTGCCATTTAATGGAGCGTTCGGCGCGTGCGAAAATTATCTCGCGTATTGGAGGTACGTGCACGTCAGGTATGTGCACGTCAGGTGCGTGCACGTCAGGTACGTGCACGGATCACGTCCGCCACGGCCACCGAGTGACGGGCCGCGGACGGCGGACAGCGGCCGTTACCGCTCTGAATAGCGAAGAGATTTTCGAGTAAAACCAACACGGTTTACTGCGATGGTTTTTAATACCCTTGTTTCTAAGATTTTATTTATTTAGTTTTCCTTTATCTATTCATCTTTTGTTTGTTTATTGTGATATATGTTTCTAAGAATTTGTCTATTTAGCTCCTGTTTATCGATTCATTTTTTGATTATCTATCCATCTGTATATTGATTCATAAGTTAATTTACTCATTATCTATCTGGTTTCATTTCCCTAAATTGTCGTTTTTTATTCGCCTTCGTGCGTTATTTTCAATGTTGTTGAGTTATTTTCTCGAATATCTAGTTTTCATCAAGTTCATATTAAAAATTAATTATCAATTATTATTAACTAACAGTTATTAACTAATGTTGTAAAATAATCACCAAATCTTGGGCGAACAATGCATTGATGAGTCCAGTGTGCGGGTTGGTCAAGCGAATTAGGTTATACATAATTGCATACCTTAAAGTAGCGTCGACGATTTAAACAATTCTACCATTTACTCACCCCCAACAATTTTACCATTGTATTTTTAGCCTATCTTAGTAACACTTCAATGATTTTTCAAATTAAAACCGTATTATTTCCATGGGTTTTAACCTTTAGCTCAGCGACCTGCCCCTAAAAATCTACCCTAACACTGCAACAAATGCGTTGAATTTTTACCCTTAAACACATTTTGTTTCTAAAATTTTAACCCTAACTAACCTCAAATTTCCACCCTAACGCACCAACATACACAATGAGTTCTTCCCACCACTGAAAATTTGCCCTAAATTTTTGCCCTAACTCACTAAAATTTGCCCTGAATTTTCCACTATCACTGAAAATCCGCCTAGAATTTTTGCCCTAACTCATTTACATTTACCCTGAATATTTCACCATCACTGAAAATTCGTACAGAATTTTTACCCTAACTCAGAAATATTTGCCCCGTTTTCTTTCCTTCAGTACAAAAAACAAAACCAAACACCAAAGTTGCCACACTGTCGCTGGCAGGCGTCCGATAGAGAACTGCATCGTATTATTTTCTTGCATCTGTCATTTTTACTGAGGAAAATAATTCTTTTCTTTTGCATGGAAAAACGAAGGGCAAAGTTGATTGAAAATAGCCACAAGAGCACACTGGAGATTGCTGAATTTTTGCTGGGTCTAAAGTCTAAACAATTGTTGCTCTTTTTAGGCGTAGTTATTGGAGCTCTTAATTCTTTTAAAAAAGGCGCTCTAGTGCTGGTATCCAAGTAAATAACGGCTCCAGCCAGTAAATAACGGTTCTCCAGTTTTGGTATCCATGTTTCAAGGCCAGTAAATAACGGCACTCTAGTGCTGGTATAAGCGGTATGGTACCAGTAAATAACGGCACTCAAGTGCTGGTATCCATGCTACAGCGCCAATAAATAACGTCACTCCAGTACCAGTAAATAACGGCACTCAATTGCTGGCATCTATGGCACGGTAGAAGAAACAAGTTAGGGTCAAACCATTCTTATTTTTGTTGACGGTGTGGGTTTTCTGACGTCACGGCAAAGAGCCAATAGCAGCGCTCGTATTGCCTCTGGTAGCGCTGCTACTCCCAAATCTGGCTCCACTATTGGCCTAACGACATGGTGCTTTGGTGACGTCATAAAGTTTGTTTGAAATAAAGCCTTTCTATTGGCTAGCCGAACAAGAGGAATTGTATTTTCTCCCATAGAAATGACCCTACCTTGTTTCCTCTCCCGTGATTTATGGTATGGTGTATGCATGTAATAACGCGTTATTCACTGGTATTCACCGTCACAAAGCCTTGAAGGTTCGTTTGGTACACACACCAAAATAACACAGTACCCTGTACCAGTACCCAGCACGGGTACGATGACTGTTTCAGTATCTGGTGCATGGTTCAGTACTAGGTGCTCATGTCAGTATTTAATTTGAAAACTTTTAGGCGCGATAATTTAGACTCGTAAAAGTTCAAATAGAAAACGGTAGTTACGAAGCTTAAAAGTTTTAATGGAATATTAGATAAAATTTTTGGATAATGATTGCTGTGCAGTATTTGTGTCTTTGTTTTGCAGTATCGCAACATATTCAGTGCATGAGCTGATACGTGCCAGTATCCAGCGCACGTGCCAGTATCCGGCGCACGTGCCAGTATCCGGCGCACGTGCCAGTATCCGGCGCACGTGCCAGTATCCAGCGCACGTGCCAGTATCCAGCGCACGTGCCAGTATCCGGCGCACGTGCCAGTATCCGGCGCACGTGCCAGTATCCAGCGCACGTGCCAGTATCCGGCGCACGTGCCAGTATCCGGCGCACGTGCCAGTATCCGGCGCACGTGCCAGTATCCGGCGCACGTGCCAGTATCCGGCGCACGTGCCAGTATCCAGCGCACGTGCCAGTATCCGGCGCACGTGCCAGTATCCAGCGCACGTGCCAGTATCCGGCGCACGTGCCAGTATCCGGCGCACGTGCCAGTATCCGGCGCACGTGCCAGTATCCGGCGCACGTGCCAGTATCCGGCGCACGTGCCAGTATCCGGCGCACGTGCCAGTATCCGGCGCACGTGCCAGTATCCAGCGCATGTGCCAGTATCCGGCGCACGTGCCAGTATCCAGCGCATGTGCCAGTATCCGGCGCACGTGCCAGTATCCGGCGCACGTGCCAGTATCCGGCGCATGTGTCAGTATCCGGCGCACGTGCCAGTATCCGGCGCACGTGCCAGTATCCGGCGCACGTGCCAGTATCCGGCGCACGTGCCAGTATCCGACGCACGTGCCAGTATCCGGGCGAGCGTGGCAGGCGGATCGATGGCAGTGGCCGAGACCCCCTCTGTAGGCGCCAGAACAGCGCTCAAGAAATGATCAATACTTCGCTGTCGCATTGACGCTTCCAACTCCCCACAGCACCCCGAGGTCATTACCCACCGGCACTTCATTACCCCACACTCACGTTTGCGTGAAGGTGATGGGTGTGTGTGTGTGGGGTGAGTGTGAGTGTTTCTCTGGTTTTTGGAAAATGGTCCTCCCGAACCGACTTTTGGGGTTTTGCTTCCAGAGTTTTCGTCTGGGTATCAGTTGTGTTTTGTCGTCGTAATGAAGCGTTGAAAGGTGTGATTTTTGGAAGGAAAGTGGTGTGGTTTGCGTGTATGTGTTGTTGTTTCTGTTGCAAGTTCAGAGTTGCTCATGCTTGACTCATTGGGGTATACTGGGCTGAGAGAGAATAGGTTTGCGTCATGTTCAACAGAATTCCAGATGGCGGTGTTTGGCATCTGGATACACTACTAGGAACGGGAACTCGTTTGGTCAGTGTCAGTCAAACAGTGAACGAGTGAGGATGTGTGACGCGAGTGCTCTCCACGTTTCAACCATGACCAGGAAATTATTGAACACTTTGATGGCGTGTACTGCCCTAGCAGTGCTCCTATCTGCAAGCAGCGTACATGTAAGTAGCAATACTAATCATTGAGTTGAAGTAGCGTAAGTTTTCTTAGCATTTTCGTAGAAATAACATGGAAAAGGTGTCTTAAGTCCTACCATCGATTCCTTGGTGGTGATGGTAACCAAGCGCACCACACCCGTCCCTGTCTACCTACCTACCTACCTACCGACGGCATGCTTCTTCTTCCTTCTCCCTCTACAAACAATAGACCTATTGAAAATATTGGCGTCTCGACTGCCTTAAAAAACAATAGACGTATTGAAAATATTCCACTTGAAGGACGTGAAAGTATTCTCCTATGGAGGATTTGTTGGTCTCCTTAGTTCTTATTAAAGGCGAAAGTGATCCTTTGAGCGGGTCAGCTGTGCTGTTTTTGTTGATGTGGGAATCGCACGGTGTACGAAAATCATTTTTAGTACTTCGGTTTGAATAATTTAATGAGGAAATTTAATTTCAGAAGGTTTATGGTTCTTTTAGTTTTGGGTTAAAGCAAACTAAGGCTTGCGATGTTCCGTTCATAAGTTGTCACTTCGGGCTTGGTTTTTGTGAAACGTTTTGAATTAGTTTGGTAAATGTGAAGGAAAGGAAAGTAATCGATTTCGCACATTTCGGTGCCCGAACATAGTTAATTAGATCGAAATAAGAAAATGTGAAGGATAGAATTTTTATTTAATTTTTTGTGAAGGAATTTCTTGGATATTTTTAGAAGTTCAGCAAAAGTAGTGCTTCAAGTTGATCATTTAAAATCATTTTGGTTACAACGTTCAGCCTTTGGAGTCTGATATTGAATGAGTTACTAAGTTTCGTGGTAGCTTCTATTTAGTATTGACCGTGTCTGTTGAGTGCCTCACAAACACGCCGGATACTAGCCGGATACTTGATACTTCGTTACAATGATTAGCAGTTGATAGAAATTCGAACGAGAAAACTAAAGTTTACAGAAATTTAAATGAACGGGAACGACAGAAGTATTCGTAAAATACGTTATAACTAACGGGATTTTCCGTTAAATAACTTTTAAGTGATGGAGATTTTCGTCAATTGCCCTTAAAACTGCGGACATTTCCGTTATTTGAACGGTAACGACTAAAATCTCCGTAAAATACTCCGTAATTCAAGAAAATTTTCATGATAATGAACATAAACGATAATCATCTACTAAATATACGGTAATTAACGGAAATTTTGTTTTATAAACGGTATCGACTGCAATTTATGTAATATACGCGGGAATTGCTTGAAATCTTGAAAAAATCGACACCAGGATTTTCGTAAAATACACGGCCGTTGATAATGATCTCCGCAAAATAAAGCACTATTAATTAAAATATAAAAAATCCGGCAGAGACAGAAATATCCGTTAATTGGAGGGGAACAGTACTCGTTGTGGTAAATGTTCTTGAACGACAGATATTTTGTAAAATGCACCACACCCGTTGAGGGATACACCGTAAAACAGAGCGCATTTAGTTCAAATTCCTTAACATAGAGCGTAATTAATTACAATTTACTGAAATAGAGCGCAGTTAATTAAAATTCCGGGAAATAACGTGCAATTAATTAAAATTCCGTGAAATAGCGTGCAGTTAATTAAAATTCCGTGAAATAGCGTGCAATTAATTAAAACTCCGTGAAATAGCGTGCAGTTAATTAAAATTCCGTGAAATAGCGTGCAGTTAATTAAAATTCCGTGAAATAACGGGCAATTAATTAAAATTCCGTGAAATAGAGCGCAGTTAATTAAAAATTCGTGAAATACAACTCAATTAATTAAAATTTCGTGAAATAGAACGCAATTAATTAAAACTTCGTGAAATAGAGCGCAACTACCTAGTTAAAATTCCGTGAAATAGAGCGCAACTAAGCAAAATTGTATACAATAGAGCGCAACTTAGCAAAATTGTATACAATAGAGCGCAACTAAGCAAAATTGTATACAATAGAGCGCAACTAAGCAAAATTGTATACAATAGAGCGCAACTAAGCAAAATTGTATACAATAGAGCGCAACTAAGCAAAATTGTATACAATAGAGCGCAACTTAGCAAAATTGTATACAATAGAGGCCAGCGACAGAAATAATTAATCGGAGGACTGCGGTCGATGCGGCGACGCCACAACCGCGGCCGGCCGTGACTGGCACAATTTCCACGAATTTGTATTTTTACAACTATCGCTGATGTGATAATGGCTTGATTGTGAACTGGTTTTAGCCTCTCACTACCAAAGTGTTCAAAGAGGGGAAGGGTGAAGGGACCGTTTAGTATGAAGTTTAATGCGGTAACTGCGATGGGTTCCACTGAAGTTCAATATTCAATTCTAATTTAAAGCTAATTGTGGTAGTCGACTTTGAAAATGGCAAACATTTATTGGATCGGGCCTTTATTTAGCTTTCATTAAGTATTAATAAAAATGAGTTAGTGACTGCAGGTGGGTCAACAGCACTATGAAAATCACCTAAGTGACCACCGGTGGGTCACTTCGCAGGAAATGTGTTGAGGGAACGCGAAATCTATGCACAAAGGGTGTTAGCGCACTGGGTTCCGTGCGCATAGTGATAGTAAATTGAAAAGGAAGGTTTTGAAGCAAGATGAAAGTTGAAGAAGAAAGTCCTGATAAATAGGACAGCAGTGGACCGAGAAAGAGATAGTACGTGATTTAATATGGTATATACCAAGCCTTTTCCTCTTTTCACGTAGAGGGTGGCTAGCATCATTTACATGATACTTTACAGGGAATGTACATGATAGGGGTTCCCCAGGCCCCTAGTCACGCCCGAGCTTTAGGCCTCATTTTTCTCTCGTTTAGTGCTCAGGTAACATTCCTTGAGGACAGTGACCATACTGCAGGCAACGACCCTGATTTGCCGCATCAGCGTTTTTCACGCCAACTGCCGCTCACAGGGATCGAACCCGGGCATGAAGCATAGAACGCAAGCGCTCTATACACTCGGCCACTGCGAGGCCAAATT
The DNA here is from genome assembly GCA_030386875.1 of Morinoia aosen. NCBI lineage: Eukaryota > Metazoa > Arthropoda > Malacostraca > Amphipoda > Talitridae > Morinoia > Morinoia aosen. The sequence goes on from CM059561.1 coordinate 21,762,060, forward strand.
AGAGGTAGTCTTGACTTGATTTAATATAACAACAAATAACAATGATAATAACAAACAATAACTATTCCATAGGCATATCGCTGCTGTAATTATGTAAATTGTTTGTTACATGTAGCTATGGGAATTGGCTCTCCCTCTGGGAAGATGTGAGGGCCCGAGCTGAAGGTTATGTAGGCCTTCTTTTTGTTGTAATAACATAGGTTTTTGTTTTGTTACGGCCCATCTTTTTTCGGTTCACTGCTGTCCTGTTTTTTCAGCACCTACTACTTTCTTCTTCAACTTTGATCTTGTTTCATGAACTTCTTTCTCATCTCACTGCTTCTGTGCACCTTGTGCATAGATTCCGCGTTCCCTTAACTCCCTACTAAATGGTGCCTTCATCCTTCCTCTTTTTGGATCGCCTTTGTCGTGGTAAAGGGAGGCTAAAGCTTTCTCATATAATATTATAACAACAATAATAGTAATAATAATAACTGAGGAGTACATAGTGTTTAGGGAAGGAATTAGTTATGTGTCATTTAGTATTTGATGGGCTTTTTTTGTAGATCGTTGTCTCAATTGCTGCGGCAGCGGTTGCCGAAATTTTGTGTTATGGACCTTTTGCATTTATTTGCGTGTACTTTTTCTGTGCTGTGTGCGTGTTGAAAGTTTTATGTACGCTCTAACCGAGTGTACGTACACGAGGTTGTAACGTACACGTGTATGTAAATAGAGATTAACATTAGTTACTGTATAGTCGAGTGTACCTCGGCTTCCATTACCGTAGTACCTGTACTACCTCTACCGTGGTGTCTAGACTACCTCTACCGTGGTGTCTAGACTACCTCTACCATGGTGTCTAGACTGCCTCTACCATGGTGTCTAGACTGCCTCTACCATGGTGTCTAGACTACCTCTACCATGGTGTCTAGACTACCTCTACCATGGTGTCTAGACTGCCTCTACCATGGTGTCTAGACTGCCTCTACCATGGTGTCTAGACTACCTCTACCATGGTGTCTAGACTACTTCTACCATGGTGTCTAGACTACCTCTACCATGGTGTCTAGACTGCCTCTACCATGGTGTCTAGACTACCTCTACCATGGTGTCTAGACTGCCTCTACCATGGTGTCTAGACTACCTCTACCATGGTGTCTAGACTACTTCTACCATGGTGTCTAGACTACCTCTACCATGGTGTCTAGACTGCCTCTACCATGGTGTCTAGACTACCTCTACCATGGTGTCCAGACTACCTCTACCATGGTGTCCAGACTACCTCTACCATGGTGTCTAGACTACCTCTACCATGGTGTCTAGACTACCTCTACCATGGTGTCTAGACTACTTCTACCATGGTGTCTAGACTACCTCTACCATGGTGTCTAGACTACCTCTACCATGGTGTCTAGACTACTTCTACCATGGTGTCTAGACTACCTCTACCATGGTGTCTAGACTACTTCTACCATGGTGTCTAGACTACCTCTACCATGGTGTCTAGACTGCCTCTACCATGGTGTCTAGACTACCTCTACCATGGTGTCTAGACTACTTCTACCATGGTGTCTAGACTACCTCTACCATGGTGTCTAGACTACCTCTACCATGGTGTCTAGACTACCTCTACCATGGTGTCTAGACTACCTCTACCATGGTGTCCAGACTACCTCTACCATGGTGTCTAGACTACCTCTACCTTGGTGTCTAGACTACCTCTACCATGGTGTCTAGACTACCTCTACCGTAGTACCTGTACTACCTCTACCGTGGTGTCTAGACTGCCTCTACCATGGTGTCTAGACTATCTCTACCATGGTGTCTAGACTACCTCTACCATGGTGTCTAGACTGCCTCTACCATGGTGTCTAGACTGCCTCTACCATGGTGTCTAGACTGCCTCTACCATGGTGTCTAGACTGCCTCTACCATGGTGTCTAGACTGCCTCTACCATGGTGTCTAGACTGCCTCTACCATGGTGTCTAGACTGCCTCTACCATGGTGTCTAGACTGCCTCTACCATGGTGTCTAGACTGCCTCTACCATGGTGTCTAGACTGCCTCTACCATGGTGTCTAGACTGCCTCTACCATGGTGTCTAGACTGCCTCTACCATGGTGTCTAGACTGCCTCTACCATGGTGTCTAGACTGACTCTACCATGGTGTCTAGACTGACTCTACCATGGTGTCTAGACTGACTCTACCATGGTGTCTAGACTGCCTCTATACCATTGTAGCTACACTATATCTACCATTGTATCTTGACTACCTCTATCGTTGTTGCTATACTACCAGTACCAGTTATCTAGACTACCACTATTGTTGTGGCTAAACTACCAGTACCAGCTTATCGATATTTTATTTAGACCACCATGCTGGAGAACTAATTTCTCACGTTCAACTCTGTTTTTTTTTCAACTTCGACGCTGGACCAAAATTTCGCCGATTTCACCCTGTTACATCCCATGATGATTGGAAATTAACAAACCATGATTGCTCGTTCCTATCACGCCATGGGAGATCGTCGCCGTAATTGCGCCGGCACTGAAGTCTGATTTTGTTTTGAATTTCACGTGACTTGGAATCCAATCGTTACAGGGAATTGACGTGACTTTGAATCCAATCATTATTGGGAATTGACGTGACTTTGAATCCAATCGTTATTGGGAATTGACGTGACTTGGAACCCAATCGTTATTGGGAATTGACGTGACTTGGAACCCAATCGTTACTGGGAGTTGGCGTGACTTTGAATCCAATCGTTACTGGGAATTGACGTGACTTGGAATCCAATCGTTATTGGGAATTGACGTGACTTGGAACCCAATCGTTACTGGGAATTGACGTGACTTTGAATCCAATCGTTACTGGGAGTTGGCGTGACTTGGAATCCAATCGTTACTGGGAATTGACGTGATTTTGAATCCAATCGTTACTGGGAATTGACGTGATTTTGAATCCAATCGTTACTGGGAATTGGTGTGGCTTTGAATCCAATTGTTACTGGGAATTGGCGTGATTTTGAATCCAATCGTTACTGGGAATTGGCGTGACTTTGAATCCAATCGTTATTGGGAATTGGCGTGACGTTGAATTCAATCGTTACTGAGAATTGGCGTGACTTTGAATCCAATCGTTACTGGGAATTAGCGTGACTTTGAATCCAATCGTTACTGGGAATTGGCGTGACTTTGAATCCAATCGTTACTGGGAATTGGCGTGACTTGGAATCCAATCGTTACTGGGAATTGACGTGATTTTGAATCCAATCGTTACTGGGAATTGACGTGATTTTGAATCCAATCGTTACTGGGAATTGGTGTGGCTTTGAATCCAATCGTTACTGGGAATTGGCGTGATTTTGAATCCAATCGTTACTGGGAATTGGTGTGGCTTTGAATCCAATCGTTACTGGGAATTGGTGTGGCTTAGAATCCAATCGTTACTGGGAATTGACGTGATTTTGAATCCAATCGTTACTGGGAATTGGTGTGGCTTTGAATCCAATCGTTACTGGGAATTGGTGTGGCTTAGAATCCAATCGTTACTGGGAATTGGTGGGACATTTAAATTCAACCGTGAATATACATTTGCGTGACATTTAAATTTTAGCTTCAATGAAAATCCAGGTGACGTTCAAATCCAATCATAAGGGTAAATTAGCATGACGTTCTAATTCAACAGTGACAGTAAATTGGCCGAAGTGCCTTCGTGTGTCATGCGCTTGGTCTCGGCCTTATATTTGTTAGTGACATCACACCCGTTTTTGTGAGAATTTTTCTCTACTTTTTCCGTTGCAATCACAACACCCATAGAATAGAAGATGTGGAAATCATTCATCGAACTAAACTAAACATCAACAAACTAAAATAAGAAAACACAAACTAAACTAAAAATCAACAAACTTAAGTAAGAAACAACAAACTAAGCTAAAAATCAACAAACTAAAATTAGAAACAACAAACTAAAATAAAAATCAACGAACTAAAATAAGAAAAAGCAAACTAAGCTAAAAATCAACAAACTAAAATAAGAAACAACAAACTAAACTAAAAATCAACAAACTAAAATAAGAAACCACAAACTAAACGTCAACAAACTAAAATAAGAAACAACAAACTAAGCTAAAAATCAACAAACTAAAATAAGAAACCACAAACTAAACGTCAACAAACTAAAATAAGAAACAACAAACTAGGCTAAAAAACGACCAACTAAAATAAGAAACAACAAACTAAGCTAAAAATCAACAAACTAAAATCAGAAACAACAAACTAAACTAAAAATCAACAAACTAATATCCGAAACAACAAACTAAACTAAAAATCAAGAAACTAAAAAATGGGGAAATCAACAAACCCCATCTGTTAGTGACGTCACGCCGTTTTTGTGAGAATTTTCTCAACGTTTTTTTCTCGAGGTCGATCTCCCCAGGAGGATACAACTGTTCTATCTGTGAGAATTTGCACTTCCAGAGGGAAAATGTAAGGTCCAATGCTGTAAGTCAGGTAGGCCTTCATTTTGTTGAAATGAAATGTTTTTTGTTTGTTAAAGACCACTTTTTTTCGGTTCACTGCCAACCTTTTTTTCAGCACCTACTACTTTCTTCTTGAAGCTGTATATTGTTTCATGAACTTTTCTCTAAACTTCCTGTGCACTTTGTGCTTAGATTCCGCGTTCCCTCAACTCAATACTAAATGGTGCCCACTACCTTCCTCTTTTTGGAACGTCTTCCTCTCTTTGAAGCGAGAGCAAGCCTGAAGCGAGAGCAAGCCTGAAGCGAGAGCAAGCCTGAAGCGAGAGCAAGCCTGAAGCGAGAGCAAGTGGGCGGGGCTTGCGCCTCTCTTCACTGCTCACGCGCGCGCCCAGTGATCGTGTAAACAGGCCTTTAGACGCTGCCGAATTCATTGTTCATGCAGATGCGTTAAAACTTTGACTGTGGCCGGTGAAACTGAAGTTTGACGTTTGACTCAAATTTGAAGTCAATTGTAGTGAGTAATGTTGGAAACAGTAAACGTTAACTGGATCGGGTCTTCATTTAGCTTTAGGTATTTATAGAAATTGAGTTTGTGACTACTGGTCGGTCAGTAGGAAAATTTCTTCCGTGCACCACCGGTGACTCACGTTTCAGTCAAAGTCTTAAAAATCGACCAATCTCTTATCATTCTTTGAGTAATTGTTACACAACGAACTGTTACAGTTGTACAGCTGTGCCGCAGTTCCACTATCACAGTTTTACAACTGGATGAGTTCCACACCCAAGTTGAGTATTTGGCAACCAGGTAACTGTTAAACAACCAACTGCAATAACTGTGGGAGAAATAACTGTTGCATCAGCAAGTGCAATAGTTGTGTGAGGAGGTTATTGTTACAACCAGTTACAACAATTGTGTAACTGTGCAACAGTTGAGTTTTAGAAGCTAATCATTTTAATTTGTTGTGGTATCTGCGACAGTTATGTTTCTGTGTGTAACACTTTCATTGTAACTTAGTATAAAAGCTGTGCTCTTGCTGGGATAACAGTTGTGCAACTGCGAGGATAACAGTTGTGCAGAGTTAACAATAAAAGCAACAACGACTACGAAGACAACAGTAACAACAACAGTAGCAATTACCAGACCCACCACAGCAGTAGTTGAAACAACAACAACAACAACAGCAACAACCACCAGACTCAGTAACAGTAACAAAAACAACAGCAACAACCACCAGACTCAGCAACAGTAACAAAAACAACAGCAACAACCACCAGACTCCGCAACAGTAACACAAAAACAACAGCAACAACCACCAGACTCGGCGACAGTAACACAAAAACAACAGCAACGACCACCAGACTCAGCAACAGTAACAAAAACAACAGCAACAACCACCAGACTCAGCACAGCAACAGTTGAAACAACAGCAACAACCACCAAACTCAGCAACAGTAACAAAAACAACAGCAACAACCACCAGACTCAGCAACAGTAACAAAAACAACAGCAACAATCACCAGACTCGGCAACAGTAACACAAAAACAACAGCAACAACCACCAGACTCAGCAACAGTAACACAAAAACAGCAGCAACAACCACCAGACTCAGCAACAGTAACACAAAAACAACAGCAACAACCACCAGACTCAGCAACAGTAACACAAAAACAACAGCAACAACCACCAGACTCAGCAACAGTAACACAAAAACAGCAGCAACAACCACCAGACTCAGCAACAGTAACACAAAAACAACAGCAACAACCACCAGACTCGGCAACAGTAACACAAAAACAGCAGCAACAACCACCAGACTCAGCAACAGTAACACAAAAACAACAGCAACAACAGCACCGCACAGGGCAGCGGCGGCTGGCGTGTGTCGGAAATAGCGTTTTTTGGCTCCGTAATTTCCGGCGCTGCGGACACCAGCGCGGCTGCGGCAGGCAGAACTGCGGTGGAATTACCGTGGCAATAATAACAAGTAATAACAACTTAGGCAACAACAACGGCAGCGGTAACAACGTGAGCAACAACGACGGGACCAATAATGCCGTGGGAAAAATGAGGACACTAATAACCGAAGGAATAATGACGGTGGCAACAACAACGGAAGCAATAATAACAGTGGCAAGAACAACGGGATCGATAATAACGGTGGCAACAATACAGGGAGCAATAATAACGGTGGCAAGAACAACGGGAGCAATAGTAACGGTGGCAAGAACAACGGGAGCAAGAACAACGGGAGCAATAGTAACGGTGGCAAGAACAACGGGAGCAATAATGACGGTGGCAAGAACAACGGGAGCAATAGTAACGGTGGCAACAACTACGGGAGCAATAATGACGGTGGCAAGAACAACGGGAGCAATAGTAACGGTGGCAACAACTACGGGAGCAATAGTAACGGTGGCAAGAACAACGGGAGCAATAGTAACGGTGGCAAGAACAACGGGAGCAATAGTAACGGTGGCAAGAGCAACGGGAGCAATAGTAACGGTGGCAAGAACAACGGGAGCAATAGTAACGGTGGCAACAACTACGGGAGCAATAGTAACGGTGGCAAGAACAACGGGAGCAATAGTAACGGTGGCAAGAACAACGGGAGCAATAGTAACGGTGGCAAGAACAACGGGAGCAATAGTAACGGTGGCAACAACTACGGGAGCAATAGTAACGGTGGCAACAACTACGGGAGCAATAGTAACGGTGGCAAGAACAACGGGAGCAATAGTAACGGTGGCAACAACTACGGGAGCAATAGTAACGGTGGCAAGAACAACGGGAGCAATAGTAACGGTGGCAACAACTACGGGAGCAATAGTAACGGTGGCAAGAACAACGGGAGCAATAGTAACGGTGGCAAGAACAACGGGAGCAATAGTAACGGTGGCAAGAACAACGGGAGCAATAGTAACGGTGGCAACAACTACGGGAGCAATAGTAACGGTGGCAAGAACAACGGGAGCAATAGTAACGGTGGCAAGAACAACGGGAGCAATAGTAACGGTGGCAAGAACAACGGGAGCAATAGTAACGGTGGCAAGAACAACGGGAGCAATAGTAACGGTGGCAAGAGCAACGATAACTGTGATGCCAACCTAAGTGTGTCGGCGTTATTCGGGTGTCCGTGATTTTCAGAGCTGCTTCATTGCTTCTTTGACTTGTTTCATGAACTTATTTACCAACTAACTTTCTATGCACTTTTGTGCATAGATTCCGCGTTCCCTTGACTCCATACTAAATGGTGCCTTCCTTCTTCTTCTCTTGCGAAAACCTTTATTGCGCTTAGGGAGACTTAAACTAATTTATCTAATATTATATAAGCATATTCTCGATATTTGGGTTAATATTTACATTTAGGGAGGCTTAAACTTATCTAATCTAATATTTTCCAAACGTTTTCTCCACATTTGGGGTTAATATTATGTCCTGAGAACATCGTGCTGGGCTTGAATGTGTGAGCTGTATGAGTGAGAGAATGTGGTATGTTGCACAAAAAATTTACTTATTATAAAGAGAACATTTCGAGCGTTGGCCCCCTCAGGGGGGATACAACTGTTGTATCTATGGGAATTAGCGCTCCCAGGGGGACTATGTGAGGGCCCGAGCTAAAGGTTAGGTAGGCTTTCTTTTTGTTGAAATAGAATAGGTTTTTGTTTTGTTACGGACAATCTTTTTTCGGTTCACTGCTGTCCTGTTTTTTCAGCACCTACTACTTTCTTCTTCAACTTTGATCTTGTTTCATGAACTTCTTTCTCATCTTACTGTTTCTATGCCCCTTCTGCATAGATTCCCCTTTCTCTTTTCTCCAAACTAAATGGTGCCTTCCTCCTTCCTCTCTTCGAAACGCTCTTTTTTTTGTAGCGGTTAGGGAGGCTTAAACTAACATATAATCTGATCTAATCTTCGAGCGTTGGCTCATCATCAGCTGATGTAGTGTAGTGTTCATCATTTGTAGAACAGTGCATTGGACTAGTGTAAGAAACTGGAACATCCTCGAAAAAATAACAAGTAATGATTTATTTATTTGCACGTAAATGTTTTATGGAGTAGCTCTTGGTCTCCCATTTATGTTTGAAATTAGAGAATATTCTGACGACGTTTTTAAATATTTGTTGGAATTGCAGGAAGATCTTCGTTGACATGTGACACGCAACCGACGGGAAAATGCGTCTGTAGCGGTGCAGTTTGTTAAGGTTAATTCTTTTAGACCTGAGGCTCAACCCTTAACCCTACCAGACCTGAGGCCCTGAATTTAACCCTTAACCCTACCAGACCTGAGGCCCTGAGCCTCAACCCTTAACCCTACCAGACCTGAGGCTCTGAGCCTCAACCCTTAACCCTACCAGACCTGAGGCCCTGAATTTAACCCTTAACCCTACCAGACCTGAAGCCTTGAACCCTACCAGACCTGAGGCCCTTAACCCTACCAGACCTGAGGCCCTGAATTTAACCCTTAACCCTACCAGACCTGAAGCCCTGAACCCTACCAGACCTGAGGCCCTGAATTTAACCCTTAACCCTACCAGACCTGAGGCCCTGAACCCTAACCCTTAACCCTTCCAGACCTGAGGCCCTGAATTTAACCCTTAACCCTACCAGACCTGGATCCCTGAACCCTACCAGACCTGAGGCCCTTAACCCTACCAGACCTGAGGCCCTGAACCCAACCAGACCTGAGGCCCTGAATTTAACCCTAACCCTAATCTTAGGTGGTACCTGGATAGCGAAATAAAGAAAAATCGGCAGCGAGTTTCTAAGATCACATTAACGAACAAAATGTATTGAGAAAATGATATGGAAATGCAAATGCATGTATTGAAATGTAATATATTGAGGTTACTTTTGTGAAGTCGTTAGTCTTCTAGTGTCTTCCGTGACGTTCAAGGATGAATAGAAATATTGAATGGAGATTCAGAAGTTCGGTGCCACAGCATCAGCTCTCGCGTCTTTCGAAGCTCCGACCTTAGTTTCTGGTTCAGGAGCTGGAATGAATTCTTGCGCTTACATTAACAAGTTACTGCGATGGGTTAAACTGATGTTCAAAGTTCAATTCAAATTCAAAGTCCATGGTGGTAATCTACTTTGAAAGTAGCAAACATTAACTGGATCAGGCGTTTATTTAGCTTTCATTACGTATTAATAAAAAGTGAGTTAGTGACTGGAGGTGGGTGAGTAGCACTATGAAACTCGCCTAAGTGACCACCGGTGGGTCATTCGCAGCAAATGTGTTAATTAGGTTGGCCGTGTTGGCCTGGGTGTGTTACCTTTGATGTGCTGCTCTGAAACTGGCCTTCTCTCTCGACTGATTTGAAACCTGTCGAGTTTGGGGCTTAACAATGGCACTAATCCAATATAATTTGGGGCTCATCAAGAGAACTAATCCAATATAAATAGCGGCTTATCAAGGGGACTTATCCAATATAATTTGGGGTCTAGCAAGAGGACTAACCTAATATAATTTGGGGCTAATTAAGGGGACTAATCCAATATAATTTCGGGCTTATCAAGGGGTCTATCCAATATAATTTAGGGCTTACCAAGAGGACTAATCCAATATAATTTAAGGCTTATCAAGGGGACTAATCCAATATAATTTGGGGCTTATCAAGGGGACTAATCCAATATAATTTGGGGCTTATCAAGGGGACTAATCCAATATAATATGAGGCTTATCAAGGGGACTAATCCAATATGATTTGGGGCTTATCAAGGGGACTAATCCAATATAATTTGGGGCTTATCAAGGGGACTAATCCAATATAATTGGAGCTTAGCGAGGGGGCTAATTCAAAATAATGTGGGGTGTGAGCTGTTTTTAATTATAGTGCTAACCTATTTTTCATTTAATTTTAAAGTTTCTCCAAACTTGATTATTTTTAGAATTCGTGGCAGTTTTCAACAATGTTACATTTTTCGTTCCGGTACCTTGTTCTATTTTCTTTTTTTTAAAGCGCTAACAGTTTATGACGAGCCTCGCTCAGTCATATAGTGCGCAATCTGAAATTTGCGAAGTCAAATCAACAATACAAAATTTTCGATCCGAAATTTTCGATCCGAAATTTACGATCCGAAATTTACGATCCGAAATTTACGATCCGAAATTTACGTTCCGAAATTTACGATCCGAAATTTACGTTCCGAAATTTACGATCCGAAATTTACGTTCCGAAATTTACGATCCGAAATTTACGTTCCGAAATTTACGATCCGAAATTTACGATCCGAAATTTACGATCCGAAATTTACGATCCGAAATTTACGATCCGAAATTTACGATCCGAAATTTACGTTCCGAAATTTACGATCCGAAATTTACGTTCCGAAATTTACGATCCGAAATTTACGATCCGAAATTTACGATCCGAAATTTACGATCCGAAATTTACGATCCGAAATTTACGATCCGAAATTTACGTTCCGAAATTTACGATCCGAAATTTACGTTCCGAAATTTACGATCCGAAATTTACGATCCGAAATTTACGTTCCGAAATTTACGATCCGAAATTTACGTTCCGAAATTTACGATCCGAAATTTACGTTTCGAAATTTATGTTTCGAAATTTACGATCCGAAATTTACGTTTCGAAATTTACGTTTCGAAATTTACGTTTCGAAATTTACGTTTCGAAATTTACGATCCGGATTTTTCACTCCGATATTTTCACTCCGAAATTTTTACTCCGATGTTTTCACTTCAAAATTTTCACTCCGATATTTTCACTTCAAAATTTTCACTCCGAAATTTTCACTCCTATATTTTCATTCCGATATTTTCACTCCGATATTTTCACTCCGATATTTTCACTCCGATATTTTCACTCCGATATTTTCACTCCGATATTTTCACTCCGATATTTTCACTCCGATATTTTCACTCCGATATTTTCGCTCCGATATTTTCACTTCAAAATTTTCACTCCGAAATTTTTAATCTAAAATTTACAAGCCGAAATTTACTACGCGGAATTAGCAATCCGGAATTAACAGTCGGGAATCGACAACCGAAAGTTTACAATCGGAACTGCAATTCGCAGTCAGGATTCCCAAACCGCTTGGAATTCGAGTTCCATTCCCGATGTGTTGTTCCATTCCAACTCCTGGCGCAGCTGCTGGCGAAATGCAAATTATCGTTGCTGGATTACTTACTGATTAACGGATTAGCAAGTTAGGGATTAACCTCTTCTGTGAGTTTGATTAGTGATCAACAGATGCAAGAGAAATTAGCCTAGGATTACCCTATCAGTGCGAATTTAATTACTGATTAAAAGAGTGAAGGATTGACTTATTAGCGTAATTTTAATTAGTTACAGATAAACAAGAAATTGGCCTAGGATCTTTGATTGACCCATCTAGGATTTGGATTGGCCAATCTAGGATTTGGATTGGCCCATCTAGGATTGGGATTGGCCCATCTAGGATTGGGATTGGTCCATCTAGGATTGGGATTGGCCCATCTAGGATTGGGATTGGCCATTTAGGATTGGGATCGGCCCACACTTAGGTTTGGGATTGGCCCATTTAGGATTGGGATTGGCCCATTTAGGATTGGGATTGGCCTATTTAGGATTGGGATTGGCCTATTTAGAATTGGGATTGGCCCATCTGGGATTGGCTAGGATTGGCCTATCTAGGATTAGCTAGAATTGGCCTATCTAGGATTGGCTAGGATTGGCCTACCTAGGATTGGCTAGGATTGGCTTATCTAGGATTGGCTAGGATTGGCCTATCCAGGATTGGCTAGGATTGGCCTATCCAGGATTGGCTAGGATTGGCCTATCTAGGATTGGCTAGGATTGGCCTATCTAGGATTGGCCTATCTAGGATTGGCCTATCTGGATTGGCTAGAATTGGCCTATCTTCCCTATTAATGCGAATTTAATTTTTGATTAACGAGAAATTGGTCTAAGATTATCCTGTTAGTGCATCAGTTAATTGGTCTTATAGACGTAATTCACCCCTCAGGGGAATGCAGCTATTGTATCTGTGGGAATTAGCATTCCCAGGGAGAAAATGTGAGGTCCCGAGCTGAGAGCAAGGATGTGTGAGAGCCTGAGCTGAGAGTTAGGTAGGCGTTCTATTTGTTGAAATAGAATGTTTTTGTTACGTTAAGGACCACCTTTTTTTCGGTTCACTGCTGTCCTGTTTTGTAGCACCTACTACTTTCTTCTTCAACTTTTGTCTTGTTTCATAACCTTCTTTCTTATCTTACTGTTTCAATGCACTCGGGATCTTTTGCGGGAACACCCTTTGTGCATAGATTCCACGTTAACTCTATACTAAATGGTGCATTCATCCTTCCTCTCTTTGAACATCTTTGTTGGGGTAAAGAGAGGCCAAAACTAATTTATTATCAATCCATCGTTTCGCGTTCACATTTGCTTCGTTAGAACGCGCGTTGCACATCGTGCGTTCGAGGCAACCGCGTTAGAACGCGCGTTACGCGTTGAACGTTCGAGGCAACCTCGTTAGAACGCGCGTTACGCGTTACACGTTCGAGGCAACCTCGTTAGAACGCGCGTTACGCGTTGAACGTTCGAGGCAACCTCGTTAGAACGCGCGTTACGCGTTACACGTTCGAGGCAACCTCGTTAGAACGCGCGTTACATGTTCGAGGCAACCTCGTTAGAACGCACGTTACGCGTTGCACGTTCGAGGCAACCTCGTTAGAGCGCGCGTTACACGTTCGAGGCAACCTCGTTAGAACGCTCGTTACGCGTTGCACGTTCGAGCCAACCTCGTTAGAACGCACGTTACGCGTTGCACGTTCGAGGCAACCTCGTTAGAACGCACGTTACGCGTTGCACGTTCGAGGCAACCTCGTTAGAACGCACGTTACGCGTTGCACGTTCGAGCCAACCTCGTTAGAACGCGCGTTACGCGTTACACGTTCGAGGCAACATCGTTGGAACGCACGTTACGCGTTGCACGTTCGAGGCAACCTCGTTGGAACGCACGTTACGCGTTGCACGTTCGAGGCAACCTCGTTAGAACGCACCTTACGCGTTGCACGTTCGAGGCAACCTCGTTAGAACGCACGTTACGCGTTGCACGTTCGAGGCAACCTCGTTAGAACGCACGTTACGCGTTGCACGTTCAAGGCAACCTCGTTAGAACGCACGTTACGCGTTGCACGTTCGAGCCAACCTCGTTAGAACGCACGTTACGCGTTGCACGTTCGAGCCAACCTCGTTAGAACGCGCGTTACGCGTTGCACGTTCGAGGCAACCTCGTTAGAACGCGCGTTACGCGTTGCACGTTCGAGCCAACCTCGTTAGAACGCACGTTACGCGTTGCACGTTCGAGCCAACCTCGTTAGAACGCACGTTACGCGTTGCACGTTCGAGCCAACCTCGATAGAACGCACGTTACGCGTTGTGTTACGATCCTCCTTTTTCAAGATCGAACGAAGTGACTAAATTTTCTCCTTTTGGATAAATCGTTCAAATGAAATAAATCTCTTTTCTCATTCTCAGTGGAATCTCATGGCCGGCATCCTAATTTAAGGCGCAACTATGGCAGGCATTGAAACACACGTTATATGTGGCCACACAATTTACTGTTATAAACGGATATCACCAATATGCCGGGGATTTGTTAAAACCCGCAAACGTATATAGCTACAAAGAGGTAATCTTACGCACACTCGTGTGAAGCGCTGGTGCAGGTTTCGTTGGATTCGAAGTAGCCTCGTTTACTTTATTTGAATAACCAGTTGATTTAAGCGTTAAGTCACAGTTGAAATTTATACAATAACAATACCCAGCACGCCGGACTGGATTCTATCACAAAACTCAAGTAAAACGGCGTGTACGAGGACCTTCGACGATAGTGACACGTAGGGTAGTGAGAGCTCTTTACCTTAGGGACAACCCTTTATAGATGCAGTTACCGCCGCTACTTTCCGCGACGGTTGGCATCAGTAACGGCCGTGAAATCGACTTTCGTGACTTTTTTTGGTATGGCCCCGTCGTTGCCGGGCTGGCGTCGCTCGGAGCTGCTGATGTAGCTTTCGCTGAGCTACGCAGAATCTTGCAACCGTCTCCGGTGCACTGAGTACGAAACTCCCTTGCTGGCGAAAACGTTGTTCGTGTATGGCATGTCGTTACATAGAGGGTACACAACAATCCTCCCCAGGTCGTTTTTGGTAATATCCTCCTGGATATTGTCGCAATTGGAAGTATCCGTCTACTTGAAGTTGTGAGAAATCTCATCCTTCATTGCAAGGGAAGATTCAGACAAGCCGACGAGATTTGTGCTTCTGACGCACGCTGAAACGAAGATCTTAAACAAGCAATGACGAAAAGTTGATATCGGGATATCCTTATCCTTCTCCATCATCGAAGACCTTCTCCCGCGACTGATGATATTCCTTGGAGGCCAATCCGAGGATATCTGGAGGTGAATACCGCCCAAAATATAAATATGTCGAGTGTAAACTCGATTTTGTCATTACTTCCGCATGCATGTAGTTATTTTGAACGTATTAGTGTTCAACGGTATCTTCTTAATTTTTCCGCCTTAGCCGAATCCATGCTTTGGCGTATATCGAAATGGGGGGGGGCCTCACCCTCGTTGTGATGTCACGCCACTCTCCAAATTGCAGTTCCGCCGATAGTAGATTGCGCCACGTTCTCGTAGTCGAAGTAACCCTCACGCGTTGCATCCAGTCGCTCAGCCCTTTAACTCGCGTCGACCCTGTTGGTCGTAGTATTTACGTCCGAGTGAGTGCGCTGTCTAGCCATGCCATATCAATGGAGCGCGGTGTTGCCAGATTTCTCGTAGACCGCGCGAACAGTGCGGTCCTGCCAGACCCGTGCCATGCACACGTCCCAGCCTGAGCGTAGCGCTTGCTCGCAGCAGCCGCTGGGAGCCTGCCATGACCTTGAGTCAGAGCAGCTGGGATGCTGGAGCAGCCACTGTTGTGTTCACGCACGCCTCTGTAGTGCTGGTGTCGCTGTGCAGCCGTGTCACAACAGCCTTACGTATAGCTGCAACAACCGTATTGAATTAGTTTCTGGACATGGTAATTATCTCCCATGGATTCCTTCAAGATTTCCCCCCTTGCAGCCCGTCTACTTGCTTTAACTTCATCCACCGACATGTACATTTGGTATATCATTTTATTACTAACTCAAAAGGAATCCATTCGGAGAATATTATAACTAATACATAATGAAATAAATGCAAGGTAAATGAAATTAATGAGAAATACATAACATGACATTCAATATCTCGGATAGTTAGCGGGCTGTAAAGGAAAGTTCCTACGTATTAGCACGCATTCCTGGGGAAGGGCTATGAAAAGACATACGAACGGGTTACAAATTTGACATCGAGTAAAATTTTTATCTGATTGATGAGCATCATCAAGGTAAATACATAAATTGATTTATAAATCGACATTAATCATGTAATACATCCTATCTGCATTTCGCTGGAGAAATCATTTAAATTTAAGTCGAAGCACTTATCCTAAAATTGAAATATGAAAGAAAATGTTAAACACGAGGGAAATGGTTAGGAAACATCCTTAATATTAAACATAGTACATTTGGAAATGAAATGGGGTAATCATGTCAAAGTTTTGGGACGTCCTCGTGAGACATAAGTAATCACACATAGTTTGGGCGTCTCGTCCGATTCCTGAGGGGATATCTGGGAGTCGTCCCCTCTTCTTGTCGGTTAGCGCTCGGTATTGTTGGTCGGGGTTTCGCGTTCGGTGTTGCTGGGATGTCGTTCGTCTCTGCCCCTTGAAGTTCGTCATTTTCTTCGTCGTTGTTGAAAGGGAAGGCCATAGCGTCGTCCAAGTATGCTCGCTTGATTCGATTGAGGTGAACGGTTTGTTCCTTGCGATCCGAGTACACACCCTTGATGGTGATGTTATTTTCCCGTCGAGAAGTCACACGGTAGGGGCCCCTGAACCTCGTTGGCCAAGCACGATCCACATCGGTGCGACCTGCCATATTTCTAAGCATGACTAATGCTCCAGGTTGAATATCACATTCCTTGGCCGTCCGATTATAGATCTTCGCTGCAGCTTGCCTGGCCGCCTCAGAATTTCTTTTAACAGCAGCAAATGCTTTGGACAGTCGGAGAGAAACTTCTGTTGAATACTCTTGGTCACACGCGTAATTGACGGGCTGTTCCTTGAAAATGTCGTGATAAGGGAGGTTTGCATCTCTGCCGTAAAACAAAAAGAACGGCGTGTCTTTAATCGCAGTCTGGTAGGAAGTATTTACAGCTAGGGTGACGAAAGGAATGCTCTGGTCCCACGTGAATCTATCTTCAGCAGCTAAGTGGGAGATTGCAGTTTTCAAGACACCGTTCATTCTCTCGCAACAACCGTTCGCCATAGCATGATAAGCCGTCGTAGTCTGTGACCTCGCTTTAAGATTTTTGCAGACATCTTGAAATAATTTATTGGTAAATTCGCTGCCTCTGTCACTGACGATCGTACTTGGGGCAGAGAATTTTCCAACGTACTGGACGAACGCTCGGGTGACGGTATCGGCAGACTTATCTGGGAGAGGATAGGCATCGACATATCTAGTAAAATGATCAACTATTGTTAGAAGGTATTTGTTGCCCTCGTAACTCACAGGTAATTCAACAAGGTCAACAGCAACTCTTTCAAGGGGGTATGAGGTCTCGGGGAATTTTCCTAAGGGGACTTTAAATTGGCCCTGCCATTTCATTCGCTGGCACTGTAAACATTTCTTCACATGGTCTTTGACGTCACGAATTTGATTAATCCAGAAGAATTTATCTCTGGCACGTTCAAGAGTTCTCAGGAAACCCATATGAGCGGACAAATCATTGTCATGGCTCAGCTTTAAAGCTACCTTAACTAAAGACTTAGGAATGACTATCTGTACATTACTTCTACCGTTTCTGCGTTTCTTTCTCGACAACCTGCATAGAACATCGTTATCATCAATGAAATATTCGTCAATATTAGAAATCTTACAGTTACCTCTATCATTATTATTTATTACATCTCTAACAGAAGACCAATATGGGTCCAAGCTCTGCTCCAAAGCTACATCATCCAAACTCAGTGGCTGGGCGGTCTCGGCAGCAACACCTGGCTGCTCGCTTGACGTGGGTCGAGAGCACACATCGTTGACAGAAGCACCTGTCGCGTCATTATCAGAACATGGCTTAATTCTAGAAGGAACATCAGCATTAATTTTAGGATCATTCTTATTACTACAATTGGACTCAGCAGTGTCTACGACAGCATTGACAATTCTTTCCGACCTAGACAAATAGTCGGGCAAGTGGTGTTGTGCTCCCGGCTTGTATCGAACAGAGAAATTATACTCCTGAAGAAGCAAAGCCCATCGGGAGATGCGATGGTTACCTGTCTTGTTTGCGAAAATAAACGTCAGGGGGCGGTGATCTGTTACTACGGCGAATTCATTTAAGTACAGGTACGCATCATAATGTTTGATTGAATCATGAATAGCGAGTGCTTCGAGTTCAGTTGCAGAGTATTTAAGTTCGTTTCCTTTTAATTTACGACTATAATATGCTACTGGTAACTCGATGCCGTCGTGCATCTGGAGCAGTGCTCCTCCGATTGCAATGCCCGAGGCATCAGTGTGCAGCACGAACTCTTTCTGAAAGTCGGGAAACTTAAGTATTGGCGCAGACACAAGTTTATCTTTTAAATCATCAAAAGCTCGCTGATGGATGTCAGTCCACTTAAACGAGTTCGTTTTCTTTGTAAGCTCAGTAAGAGGTGCCGCGATATGTGCGTAATTTTGAATGAATTTTCTGAAAAATCCGGTTGAGCCTAAGAATCTCTTCACCTCTTTAGTACTCCTAGGTCTCAAAGCATCGGCTAGAGCTCGCACCTTGTCAGGTCTGGGAGTTAGTCCCTCTGAACTGACTTTGATACCAAGGAAAGTCACGCTACTGGCCGCAAATTGGCATTTCTTGAGACTCAATTTGAAGCCTGAAGCAGCTGTTTGAAGTAACGCCTTATCCAAATGTTCGACATGAGTCTCGAAATTTTTTGAATAGATGATGATGTCGTCAACGTAACAGAACAGAAATTTTGAAATGAATGGAGAAAAAGCCATGTTGACTGCTCTTTGAAGTGCGGCTGCGGATGTGATAAGACCTTGGGGTGACCGGCAGTACCTGTAACTACCTGTAGGCGTTCTGAAAGCGGTAATGTCTCTGCTCTCTGGGGACAATTCGATCTGATGATAGGAGCTTCTCATATCAAGGGTCGTGAATAAATTTGAGTCCTTTAGACTTTCGAGGGTGTCAGTCATATGCGGAATAGGGAAAGTGTCTTTCTTAACTATTTTGTTGATAAGACGAAAATCGACAACTATCCTATGAGTTCCATCGTTTTTTCTGACTGTCAAAATAGGTGACGACCATGGGGAGTAAGCTGGCTCTATAACTTTCTGTTTCAGCATCTCTTGGACATGCTCTTCAACTAATTGTTTTGTAGCGTGAGGAACTCGATATTGGGGCGTATTGATTGGCTCATGACCCTGAATGTCTAATCTATGTACAGCATTTCGCGCATGACCAATCTCGTCTCCAACCGCGAACGCATTCCTGTGTTTGTTAACCAAATTTACAAGGGTCGTTCTCTGATCTAAATTCAAATGTGACAAGTCAACATCGTCAATCATCCGGTTGAATTCAGGTTCATTTCGTTTCTCTGCGACTGGCAACAGTTCACTGTTAGGCAGTAACTCAGGGTTGCACTGATTCAAGGGGCTTTCAGTCAGAGCGGGAGCTCGTCTGGCGTCATGCACCGTCGCCACGGCATCATAGGCCTTGCGCTGTGCCTGAGCTCGAGCATCACTCTCGCTTTCGTCTGAGCCAGGCTCTGGGTCCTCAATGGCAACATCTAAACTAGCACAAATTTTATTTCTAGGCACAAGAACATTCTTATCATTATAATTTACAAAAACTACTGGTACGGCGCCATCACGGACTGTTGCTAACGTGCGAGGTACTGCTATTCCTTTGCATGTAACGCTCTGCTTTAGAACGACTGTCTTCCCATTCATGTGCTTGGGAACTCTCAAATAGGAATGGCACAACGTGCCTCCCTCAATAGTAAGATCATGTGACATTCTTGCGACACTGAATGATGCATCCTCAGATTGTTTCACAAAATTTACTGAATTAGAAGCAGCAACTGATAGAAATGGGTAAACTTTATTGTTAATTCTCACGTGACCTTTCTCATTCTGGCTGTATTTTATTTCAACGCCGAACCTCTTAAGGAAATCTCGGCCTATCAAGACAGCTCCGGGGAAGTAAGAATCTTCCACAATTATAGCAGAATGGCAATACTCAACATCACCTAGTTTAAATTTCAGGTCAATCGTGCCTCGAGTGTGGAGATTATCTCCATTAACAGAACAAAGAACTTTAGTGCATCGTTTAATTCGGGGAAGAGTTTTGAATAATTTGTTAATTACACAAGATTTCACAAGAGTCACGGAAGAGCCTGAATCAACGAATGTGGAGCATTTTTTCTGTTCAACATTTAGCAAAATCACGGGGGAAAAGCTTTTCGGTTGCCGTGGAAGTTTTTTGACTTTACTGCGGCGATGTCACCATTCTGACTCGGGTGGCCATTGAATTTGCGTTGATAATTATTAAACGGACGAGCATTTTTGTGTGAAGCACTCTGCCATTTAAATGGGTTCTTAGGCTGGTACGCTCGCTTTTGTGGTGAATTGTATTGGTATTTCTCCACCACTACATCACTCTCGTGGGCACGCCTTTTGCGACTCAACAAAGATCTTTCTTCGATCAAAGATTCCTCAATTGACCTCGCTTTGTCTAGGAGTTTTGTCACACTCTCAGGGTCGAAATCATGAGATAATTTTTCACTGATCTTGGGGTTCATATTTTTAATGATAGTCGGGATTAGAATTTTTTGTGCATTGGCATCCTCGTAGTGCCATTCTTGGCCGAACACGTCTTTCCAGCTAGCTAGAACGCGAGTTGCAAATGCATTGACACTCTCATCATTCTCTTGACGCAGACTAAATAGGATTTTATGAACAGTTTTTCTATAATTTACAGCCCCCTTGTACACAGAAATAAGCCAAGTTTTAACATCTTCCAGAGTGACTAATTGGTCCGATTTAAGAACGTAAGAATCCCAAGCCTTCCCGGTAAGAGCATTTTTCAAATAACGACATTGCAAATCTTTATCATTAGTGTAAATGTCAACTCGAGTCTGGAAGTGTTTTAAAAATGAAGTTACACAGCCTTCGCCGTTAAATTTAGGCAGATCAATTGCATGGTTTAAAGTGACAAAGCTATTTTGACTATTCTCACCATTGTTACTTTGATTACTTTCATTATCGTCCCCAGCCATAGTTTCAACAGTTAATTAGTACAAAATTGGCGAAGCAAATAGATTCACAATGAACACTGATAGCAATTTTAGAGTTTCAAACTAGGAGTTTAAATGCAATGTTTCGTACAATATGTTTCCAAATACACAGACATAATTGAATCTTTCGCACAATAAGCTTCCAAATGCACAGAAATAATTGGATAGATCCGACAAAAGCAATGCACATAGACACGAAATATCAAAAATAGAACAAAACGGATCAAATCAATAGGAAAACGGGTTAAATCACTTAATAAAACGGGTTAAATCAATGAATAAAACAACACACATTAATACAAT
This sequence comes from Morinoia aosen, assembly GCA_030386875.1. Classification (NCBI taxonomy): domain Eukaryota; kingdom Metazoa; phylum Arthropoda; class Malacostraca; order Amphipoda; family Talitridae; genus Morinoia; species Morinoia aosen. Next base: position 21,783,224 of record CM059561.1, read on the forward strand.
GGCGTCAAAATAAAGAGCACAATAATCTTATTACAGAGGCGGTCTTGCATGGATTAATACACGTCATAAGGAAATAAATCAAGAGGGCTAAATTAATAAAACGGATTAAATGGATTAACACACACGGTAAGGAAATAAATGAATTAATACACACGGTAAAGAAATAAATCAATACGCAAATAAAGTGACATGAGGACATACACATTTCTAGTGAAATATTACAAATTATAAATGAGATGAATGGATTTTAAACAATTACTTGGGCCATTTAATTTATGTTACAAAAAGTGTTTTTTTTTTTTACAGGTAGCGTGGCAACAGCGGTCTCTCACAGAGGCGTGGAACCGGCAAGATCAAATTAAATTATACCAAATTCAATATTAAATCCTGCGCCGCTGCCAACCAATTGTTACGATCCTCCTTTTTCAAGATCGAACGAAGTGACTAAATTTTCTCCTTTTGGATAAATCGTTCAAATGAAATAAATCTCTTTTCTCATTCTCAGTGGAATCTCATGGCCGGCATCCTAATTTAAGGCGCAACTATGGCAGGCATTGAAACACACGTTATATGTGGCCACACAATTTACTGTTATAAACGGATATCACCAATATGCCGGGGATTTGTTAAAACCCGCAAACGTATATAGCTACAAAGAGGTAATCTTACGCACACTCGTGTGAAGCGCTGGTGCAGGTTTCGTTGGATTCGAAGTAGCCTCGTTTACTTTATTTGAATAACCAGTTGATTTAAGCGTTAAGTCACAGTTGAAATTTATACAATAACAATACCCAGCACGCCGGACTGGATTCTATCACAAAACTCAAGTAAAACGGCGTGTACGAGGACCTTCGACGTTAGTGACACGTAGGGTAGTGAGAGCTCTTTACCTTAGGGACAACCCTTTATAGATGCAGTTACCGCCGCTACTTTCCGCGACGGTTGGCATCAGTAACGGCCGTGAAATCGACTTTCGTGACTTTTTTTGGTATGGCCCCGTCGTTGCCGGGCTGGCGTCGCTCGGAGCTGCTGATGTAGCTTTCGCTGAGCTACGCAGAATCTTGCAACCGTCTCCGGTGCACTGAGTACGAAACTCCCTTGCTGGCGAAAACGTTGTTCGTGTATGGCATGTCGTTACATAGAGGGTACACAACAGTTGCACGTTCGAGGCAACCTCGTTAGAACGCACGTTACGCGTTGCACGTTCGAGGCAACCTCGTTAGAACGCACGTTACGCATTGCACGTTCGAGCCAACCTCGTTAGAACGCACGTTACGCGTTGCACGTTCGAGCCAACCTCGTTAGAACGCACGTTACGCGTTGCACGTTCGAGGCAAACTCGTTAGAACGCACGTTACGCGTTGCACGTTCGAGCCAACCTCGTTAGAACGCACGTTACGCGTTGCACGTTCGAGCCAACCTCGTTAGAACGCACGTTACGCGTTGCACGTTCGAGGCAAACTCGTTAGAACGCACGTTACGCGTTGCACGTTCGAGCCAACCTCGTTAGAACGCACGTTACGCGTTGCACGTTCGAGCCAACCTCGTTAGAACGCACGTTACGCGTTGCACGTTCGAGCCAACCTCGTTAGAACGCACGTTACGCGTTGCACGTTCGAGCCAACCTCGTTAGAACGCACGTTACGCGTTGCAGGTTCGAGGCAACCTCGTTAGAACGCACGTTACGCGTTGCACGTTCGAGGCAACCTCGTTAGAACGCGTTATCTCGATGAAATCGGGGTCCGATAGTTAACGTCACCTAATTAAAGTGTCCTAATTAAAGATTAAAGTGCTCTAATTAAAGTTTTCTAATTAAATTTTGCCTCGCTCTGGACTTGCTTATCTTGCTGGCGGCGTCTCGGCCGCACGTAGCGAGTTGTGTTCTTTTTTTTGGTGTCATGTTAGGCGGTGTTTTTGTGTTGTTGGTTGTGTGTGTTGTTACTATTTGTTTTTGTTTGTTATGTAGGGTGTAATTTATTTGTATTTATCTGTATTGCTGATGTTAAGGATATCGTTTTAATGTATTTATGTGTTGTTGCTGTTGTTGTCGTTGTTGCTGTTGTTTAGGCTATCTTGTAATAGATTCTGCGTTCCTTGAACTCCATACTAAATGGTGCCTTATTCTTCCCTCTCTTCTGAACACCTGTGTGGTCTTTAGGGAGGTTTAAACTAACTTTAGGCAATGAATCGTAACACACACAACGTTCACACACACACCACACACGGTGCACAACACACACGGTGTATTACGAAGTGAATGGGCGGTCACGGAGTAGGCATGAAAATAACGTATAAAATAGCATGAATTTCCTGCCCAATGTTGCGCAGTGTTTGCCTTGTCACGCTCCGTCGGCTCTGTGAGGTGTTGGTGTTGAATTTGGGGGTTGATTTTGTGTGTAAGTGTCGTGTTTTGGTTGGTGCGTGACACTCTCACGGTGCGTGACACTCTCACGGTGCGTGACACTCTCACGGTGCGTGACACTCTCACGGTGCGTGACACTCTCACGGTGCGTGACACTCTCACGGTGCGTGACACGTTCTCTCTCACGGTGCGTGACACGTTCTCTCTCACGGTGCGTGACACGTTCTCTCTCACGGTGCGTGACACGTTCTCTCTCACGGTGCGTGACATCTTCTCTCTCACGGTGCGTGGCACGTTCTCTCTTACGGTGCGTGACACGTTCTCTCTCACGGTGCGTGACACGTTCTCTCTCACGGTGCGTGACACTCTCACGGTGCGTGACACTCTCACGGTGCGTGACACTCTCACGGTGCGTGACACTCTCACGGTGCGTGACACTCTCACGGTGCGTGGCACGTTCTCTCTCACGGTGCGTGACACGTTCTCTCTCACGGTGCGTGGCACGTTCTCTCTCACGGTGCGTGACACGTTCTCTCTCACGGTGCGTGACACGTTCTCTCTCACGGTGCGTGACACGTTCTCTCTCACGGTGCGTGACACGTTCTCTCTCACGGTGCGTGACACGTTCTCTCTCACGGTGCGTGACACGTTCTCTCTCACGGTGCGTGACACGTTCTCTCTCACGGTGCGTGACACGTTCTCTCTCACGGTGCGTGACACGTTCTCTCTCACGGTGCGTGACACGTTCTGTCACGGTGCGTGACACGTTCTCTCTCACGGTGCGTGACACGTTCTCTCTCACTGTGCGTGACACGTTCTCTCTCACGGTGCGTGACACGTTCTCTCTCACGGTGCGTGACACGTTCTCTCTCACGGTGCGTGACACGTTCTCTCTCACGGTGCGTGACCCGTTCTCTCTCACGGTGCGTGACACGTTCTCTCTCACGGTGCGTGACACGTTCTCTCTCACGGTGCGTGACACGTTCTCTCTCACGGTGCGTGACACGTTCTCTCTCACGGTGCGTGACACGTTCTCTCTCACGGTGCGTGACACGTTCTCTCTCACGGTGCGTGACACGTTCTCTCTCACGGTGCGTGACACGTTCTCTCACGGTGCGTGACACGTTCTCTCTCACGGTGCGTGACACGTTCTCTCTCACGGTGCGTGACACGTTCTCTCTCACGGTGCGTGATTCGTTCACGCATTAGGTGCGAGAGTCAAGTATCAGATATCCGAGAAGAACATGTTTAACACCGCAACAGTTTGATTTTTACGGTTCAGGCTCAGGGGTGTTGGTGTAGCAGAAAACCGTCGTCCGTGTCGGGTATCGTCGTCATAAGTTGGTCTCTTGCAGCACATGCATTAAATGCTGATAATTTACGCGTTCATTTGTTCTATTTGTAGAATGCAATAAACTGATTTAAACTTTGTACCCCTCAGGGGGATACAACTATTGTATCTATGGAAATTAGCGCTCCCTGGGGAACCATGTGAGGGCCCGAGCTAAAGGTTAGGTAGGCTTCCTTTTTGTTGTAATAAAATAGGTTTTTGTTTTGTTACGGACCATCTTTTTTCGGTTCCCTGCTGTCCTGTTTTTCAGCACCTACTACTTTCTTCTTCAACTTTTATTTTGTTTCATGAACTTCTTTCTTAGCTTACTGTTTCTGTGCACCTGGTGCATAGATTCCGCGTTTCCTCAACTCCATACTAAATGGTGCCTTCCTCCTACCTCTCTTAGAACATCTTTGTCGTGGTTAAGGGAGGCTAAAACTTTCTTATATAATAATAATGATAATAATAATAATAATAATAATGATTTGAACTTTGTACTGAAATTACCGGTATTTCGGACTTGAACTGAAGCTGTTTAAACACTGACTTGATGTTGAAACTGTTGACAGTCCTGATTTGATAATGAAACTGTTGATAGCAATGACTTATTTTGAAACTATAGAAAACCCTGACTTGATAATGAAATTATTTTATGAGAATCGCGTCTTGATTTTGAAGTTGTGGGTCCGGCAATCCTGACTAGATAATTCACACATTCGTGACTGAGCTTGAGAGGTCGGAGCTCACTTGGCTGTGTCGTGACTTCGCCTGGCGGTCTGGAATGTTGCCTGTTGCTGGAATGCTCAATGTGTGCAGCAGGTTTGGCTGCATGGCACAACTGGCGGTATTTTGTGTACCTAGGATACAAGCTCATTGAGGTAAACGACAGATCAGCTTCAGGGCACAACTGGCGGTATTTTGAGTATCTAGGATACAAGCTCATTGAGGTAAACGACTGATCAGCTTCAGGACACAACTGGCGGTATTTTGAGTATCTAGGATACAAGCTCATTGAGGTAAACGACTGATCAGCTTCAGGGCACAACTGGCGGTATTTTGAGTATCTAGGATACAAGCTCATTGAGGTAAACGACTGATCAGCTTCAGGGCACAACTGGCGGTATTTTGAGTATCTAGGATACAAGCTCATTGAGGTAAACGACTGATCAGCTTCAGGGCACAACTGGCGGTATTTTGAGTATCTAGGATACAAGCTCATTGAGGTAAACGACTGATCAGCTTCAGGGCACAACTGGCGGTATTTTGTGTATCTAGGATACAAGCTCATTGAGGTAAACGACTGATCAGCTTCAGGGCACAACTGGCGGTATTTTGAGTATCTAGGATACAAGCTCATTGAGGTAAACGACTGATCAGCTTCAGGGCACAACTGGCGGTATTTTGAGTATCTAGGATACAAGCTCATTGAGGTAAACGACTGATCAGCTTCAGGGCACAACTGGCGGTATTTTGAGTATCTAGGATACAAGCTCATTGAGGTAAACGACTGATCAGCTTCAGGGCACAACTGGTGGTATTTTGAGTATCTAGGATACAAGCTCATTGAGGTAAACGGCTGATCAGCTTCAGGGCACAACTGGCGGTATTTTGAGTATCTAGGATACAAGCTCATTGAGGTAAACGACTGATCAGCTCAGCTGGCGCTGTCTAGCACTACGCAGACGGCCACACACGTCTGCCATATTCGTGTAGTCACACAACAAACACAGACAGCGGGAGAATGTGTGGTGAGGAGGTGCGGCGGCGCACATGTGCACCGCCATATATGTGCCGTGTGCGCTATTGTCATGTAAGATGTCTCGGACCAGGACACCTTACCTGCCTTAATGGGCCTCTTACCTGGGCGGCCTGCGCTTGTGTGTGTCTTGTGTGCCTCTATTTTTGTGCTGTGTATCTTGTGTGCCTCTATTTTTGTGCTGTGTGTCTTGTGTGCCTCTATTTTTGTGCTGTGTCTTGTGTGCCTCTATTTTTTGTGCTGTGTCTTGTGTGCCTCTATTTTTGTGCTGTGTGTCTTGTGTGCCCGTATTTTTGTGCTGTGTGTTATGGGCCTCTCTTTTTTGGTGTTGTTTTTTGTTGTGTTGTGCCCCTCTCTTCTTATGCTGTGTTGTCTTGTGTACCTCTATTTTCGTGTTGCGTGCCTATCTTTTTGTGTTACTTTTTGAATGGGATCGGTTTATGTGTGGTTAGTGTATCTTTTTTTTGTGTTGTGTATGCGTTGTGTCGTGTGTGTTGTGCGTTTTTTGTTGCGCGTTTTTTGTTGCATGGTATTTATTGCTTTGTGCTTGTGTTGTATGTGTCGCGTTGAGTATTGTGTCGTAGGTCTACTCGAAATACTATCGATGGCAACAAGCGTGAGGGCAATCGCGTGGGTTGGCCTCCGCAATCCCCAGATAAAAGAATGGCGTGGAATTTTTGAATAACTTATTATGCACTACATGCAGGGTGGCCCTGTAAAATGTATTCGCTCTTTTACTGTTCAGTACTCATCTATTTTGACTACTCATATTATTACTACTTTGACTGCTCAGTACTCATATTTTGTATGACTTTGACTACTACTTTGTCTGCTCAGTACTCATATTTTGTGTGACTTTGACTACTGCTTTGTCTGCTCAGTACTCATATTTTGTATGACTTTGACTACTGCTTTGTCTGCTCAGTACTCATATTTTGTATGACTTTGACTACTACTTTGTCTGCTCAGTACTCATATTTTGTATGACTTTGACTACTGCTTTGTCTGCTCAGTACTCATATTTTGTATGACTTTTACTACTGCTTTGTCTGCTCAGTACTCATATTTTGTGTGACTTTGACTACTGCTTTGTCTGCTCAGTACTCATATTTTGTATGACTTTTACTACTGCTTTGTCTGCTCAGTACTCATATTTTGTATGACTTTGACTACTGCTTTGTCTGCTCAGTACTCATATTTTGTATGACTTTTACTACTGCTTTGTCTGCTCAGTACTCATATTTTGTATGACTTTTACTACTGCTTTGTCTGCTCAGTACTCATATTTTGTATGACTTTGACTACTACTTTGTCTGCTCAGTACTCATATTTTGTATGACTTTGACTACTGCTTTGTCTGCTCAGTACTCATATTTTGTATGACTTTGACTACTGCTTTGTCTGCTCAGTACTCATATTTTGTATGACTTTGACTACTACTTTGTCTGCTCAGTACTCATATTTTGTATGACTTTGACTACTGCTTTGTCTGCTCAGTACTCATATTTTGTATGACTTTGACTACTGCTTTGACTGCTCAGTACTCATATTTTGTATGACTTTGACTACTGCTTTGTCTGCTCAGTACTCATATTTTGTATGACTTTGACTACTGCTTTGACTGCTCAGTACTCATATTTTGTATGACTTTGACTACTGCTTTGTCTGCTCAGTACTCATATTTTGTATGACTTTGACTACTGCTTTGTCTGCTCAGTACTCATATTTTGTATGACTTTGACTACTGCTTTGACTGCTCAGTAGTCATGTATTTTATTTCGATGTAGGTGTTGATTGATATGTCTTAAAGTCTGAGTTAAATCGGAGAAAATAATATCGATCGAATTTAGGAGTATTGAGTTGCATCAAAAAAAATGGCTGCGCCTTAGACAAAGATAAAAAATACATCAGCAATCGTCGTCAAATCTGAGTGAAATCATTGAAAAATCATTTAATTCAGGAAAATTAAACATCGAAAACGAAAACTGCTGCACCTGAGACCAAAACAGGTATTACTGTAATACAGTAGTATTTTATTACTGTAATATAATAGTATTTTATTGCTTTAGTATAGTAATATATTTATTACTGTAATACAGTAATGATCCGTCGAATGACGACAACATAGGGATTCTCTGGATTGTACTTTCTGGACGAACTGCAAAATTTTAAACGGCATGTTACACTCGGCTACTACTGAGGGAGGTTTTCTGATGAATGCTTTGATTTGCTTTAATTTCCTAGTAAATGTTTTGATTTGCTCTAATTTCCTGATAAATGCTTTGATTTGCTTTAACTTACTGATAAATGCTTTATTTGCCTTAACTTACTGATAAATGCTTTGATTTGCTTTTATTGCCTGATAAATGCTTTCATATGCCTCAACTTACTGATAAATGCTTTGATTTGCTTTAAATTTATTCCAGTGAAATAAGAAAATCGTTGCGTGTCGGTAACGAGAGTGTATGGGCCGTACGCACCGTGGGATGGTCGTGTGCAACATATGATTGCAAATAACATTTTAACTTGTACTGTAAAGTCTGGTTATGTAAAAACTGTGAAATAGTGGAAATGCTACTCATGTACACCGGTACGTAAATGAGCTATTTATCCTAGTGGTGCACATGTGTCCCTATACGTAGTCAGCGTGGTGAGTGGTTGACTGGTAGCTAATTCTCAAGTGGAGTTCTAGAATAAAATGAGCCACAAAGAAAATCTTTTCATGCGATTGAGGGTAGTTTATTTTTTATTGAGTTGCTGAGTAAATTGGACGCCAAAAAATGTATTTTTAAGCGATTGATTGTCACCATTTTTTCTGTGTAGTTGTTAAATAAAATGGATTATCAAAAAGTATCGAGGGCTGGCCCTTGATTTACCACCCTGGTCCTTAATTTAAAGCATTTGTCCTTGATTTGCAATTCTGGTCCTTAATTTAAAGCTTTAAAACTCTAGTCCTTAATTTAAAGCTTGAGTCCTTGATTTGCAATTCTGGTCCTTAATTTAAAGCTTTAGTCCTTGATTTGCAATTCTGGTCCTTAATTTAAAGCTTTAAAACTCTAGTCCTTAATTTAAAGCTTTAGTCCTTGATTTGCAATTCTGGTCCTTAATTTAAAGCATTAGTCCTTGATTTGAAATTCTGGTCCTTAATTTAAAGCTTTAGTCCTTGATTTGCAATTCTGGTCCTTAATTTAAAGCTTTAAAACTCTAGTCCTTAATTTAAAGCTTTAGTCCTTGATTTGCAACTCTGGTCCTTAATTTATAGCTTTAGTCCTTGATTTCCTGACTTGTCCTTCCTTTGAAGGGCCAGCTTTTGCTATTAGGTGAGGCCCTTAGTGTAAGGACTGTTGGGAAATTCAAGGCGCTGGTCCTTGATTTAAGGAGCGCCAGCAAAGCCCGCCTGAGGGCAGCGGAGTCCTAAACAAACACTTGCTCTGCTCTGCCCTCTGATTGCCGGCGTTTGAGGGGAGGTGTGTGTGAGGGGAGAGGTGTGTGTGAGGGGAGAGGTGTGTGTGAGGGGAGAGGTGTGTGTGTGAGGGGAGAGGTGTGTGTGTGAGGGGAGAGGTGTGTGTGAGGGGAGAGGTGTGTGTGAGGGGAGAGGTGTGTGTGTGAGGGGAGAGGTGTGTGTGAGGGGAGAGGTGTGTGTGAGGGGAGAGGTGTGTGTGAGGGGAGAGGTGTGTGTGTGAGGGTAGAGGAGTGTGTGAGGGGAGAGGTGTGTGTGAGGGGAGAGGTGTGTGTGAGGGGAGAGGTGTGTGTGAGGGGAGAGGTGTGTGTGTGAGGGGAGAGGTGTGTGTGTGTGGGGAGAGGTGTGTGTGTGTGTGAGGGGAGAGGTGTGTGTGTTGGGAGAGGTGTGTGTGTGTGTGGAGAGGTGTGTGTGTGAGGGGAGAGGTGTGTGTGTGAGGGGAGGCGTGTGTGAGGAGGTGTGTGTGTGAGGAGGTGTGTGTGTGTGAGGGGAGGTGTATGAGGGCATGGGGTATGAGGACATCCCTACCCTCAAACTAAGTGGTACTGGTCAAACAAAGTTTGCTTGTGTGGTGGTGTTTGTAGTTGTCATGTTAGGTTTAGAGATGTGACTCAAAAAAAACCATGCCGTTTTTTTTAAAAAAAACACGTTTTTTTTACAAAAAAAACAGTGGCCAAAAAAAACGTGGATATTTTGGTTTTTTTTAAATATTTTGTCTGAAAATAACTCAGCAAGAAAAAGAACCACATTACATTATTTGTTTTCATGTCAAATTACGAAATAAAACAGCATACTTCTTAATTGATGGTTTTCTATGGTTTTATGAACTTTTTCATTTTCTGCGGTTTCATGCTTTGATATTTCATTTATTTTACAATACATGTGAATGACCTTAAACTCCCAAAATGGTGTGTTATAATAACATATCTTTACTTATGGTCATTGATAGAGATGTGACTAAAAAACCATGCTTTTTTTTAAAAAAAAACATGTTATTTATACAAAAATTATGACTAAAAAACATGGAAATTAATATATTTGTGACCTCAAAAATCCAATGCTGTTTTTTTAAAACATTGTTTTTTAACAGAAAAATCTTGACTAAAAAAACATGGCTATTATATTTCATTGGACCAAAAAAGTTATTTTTTATAAACATTTAAAAAAAATCATGACAAAAAAACACGGATGTAAATATCAGGAAAGTTAGTTTTCTTTAATCGAATTGTCTTTAGAAACTTATAAACAAAGAATGCTGTTAATATTGAAATCATGTTTATTAGAATTGTACTAGGTCTTAGAATAAAATATCTACATAGAATCTATTCACTCCATAAAACCTTTCGGAGCCCATCCTCAGTCATTCTGTAAAATTTGGTGAAATGGACAATGAATTTTCACTGTTCCTTTGAAAAACATTTGACTGAATGACTTACTGAGGATGGAGCTAGTCTCCAAAAGGTTTTATAGAGTGAATAGATTCTTTGTGGATATTTTATTCTAAGACCTGGTACGGTTCTAATGGATATTAATATATCTTATGTGACCAAAAAATCCATGCTGTTTTTTGAATGTTTTTGTTACAAAAAAGTCGATGACTAAAAAACACGGATATTAATATACTTTATTTTACCGTAAACAACCATGCTGTATTTTTTAAAATAAACATCTTTTTTACAGAAAAATCATGATTGAAAAATGTGGATATTGATATATTTTGTGTGCCAAAAAAAACATGCTGTTTTTTTTAAATCATGTTTTCTTAACCAAATACAAAATCATGACTAAAAAACATGGAAATTAATGACTTTTGGTGAAAAATACATGGTTTTTAAAATGTCATGTTTTTTTGGTCAGATAAAATTTAATAACACTCATGTTTTTTGTAAAAAAAAAATTTTTCAACAAACATGGTTTTTTGGTCACAAAAAATGAATTAATAGCCATGTTTTTTTACAGATTAGATTAGTCATTAGTTTTAGCCTCCCTACCCAGCAACAAATGCGATCCAAAGAGAGGAAGGAAGATTATGAAACAAGATCAAAGTTGAAGAAGACAGTAGTAGGTGCTGAAAAACAGGACATCAGAGAACCGAAAAAAAGGTGGTCCTTATCATCACCAAAACATTTCATTTCAACAAAAAGAAGGCCTACCTAACTCTCAGCTTGGGCCCTTACATTGTCCCCCTGGGAGCGCTAGTTCCCATAGATACAATAATTGTATCCCCCTGAGGGGTGTTTTTTTTACAAAGAATTCGTGAAAAAATGAATAATATTAACTTTTTAATGAAAAAACATGTTTAAAATCACAAGGATTTTTTGGTAACATAAAATATGATAATATCCATGATTTTAAGACACGATTTTTTATGAAAAATACATAAAATAAAACAGCATGGTTTTTTGGTCGCATAAAATATATTCATATCCAGGTTTTCTTATACATCATTGTTTGTAAAAAAACATATTTTTTAAAAAACAGCATGGGGTTTTTAGGTCTCATAAATATATTCATGTTTTTTTAGTCATGATTTTTTAGTACAAAAACATTTTTTTGGTCTCAAATATATTATTCATGTTTTTTCAGTCATGATTTTTTAGTAAAAAACATGTTTTTTTTTAAAAACTGCATGGGAATTTTTAGGTCACATAAAATATATTGTTTTTTAGTCATGATTCTTTGTAAAAAAAACAGCATGGTTATATTTGGTACCAGAGAATATATTAATATTCATTTTTATTAGTCAGAATTTGGTCAATGTGAAGTTTAATGCAATCATGGAAATTAATAATTATATTCCAAACAATCACTAAAGGAACCCATTTAAGAACATTTTACAAGAACGAAATTCTGCTCGCTGATGCTTTATTTTCGAATCATTGAACTTTGAAGGTGGACTTCCCGAGCCAAAGGAAGCGAGCGTAATTTAATTAAAAACGGAAGCTAACCCCCTGTTACAAACGTAAAGAGGTTGGGTCGTGAGGGGGGAGGCATAGTTCTTCTAGTGAAAATTATAAATAAAGCTTCTAACCCACCCATTAACGTGACAACCACAATCTTGTTTACATCGGCTCTAAGATGGCGACCACCATGGGCGCTGCCATCTTAGAGCCGATGTCAACAAGATTGCGGTTATCACCCAAATGGGTTGGTTAGAAACTTTATTTATAATTTTCATTAGAAGAACTGTGCCTCCCCCTCCTAACCCAACCTCTTTACGTTTGTAATAGCTTCCGTTATTAATTAAATTCCGTTTCACGCGATCGCTTCCTTTGGCGCAAAGGCCAACTTCAAAGTTCAATTATTCTAAAATAACGCATCAGCGAGCAGAATGTCATTCGTGTAAAACGTTCTTAAATGGGTTCCTTTAGTGATTCCTGGGATCGCTAATTATTATTTTCTGATTGCATTAAACTTGACATTGACCCAGAATTTTTTGTAAAAAAACATGTTTTTAAAAAAACGGCATATTTTTTTGGTCACCTTAAATATATTAATATCTATGGTTTTTAGTCATTGTTTTGTAATGAAAACATGAAAAAGAAACCATACAGTAAAAGTGGTGGCAGATAACCCACAATTACCTAGAGTCTAAGAGGTACAGGAGGAGCCACAGAACTTATATTGATGGAGTCAAAATTCAGAGCTTATTATGGTAAATCTGAAGGATATGTCAGTTATCGATTTTCCACTTTTTGGTGCCTGAACCTAATTAATTGAATCAAAATGAACAAGTTTTCTTCTACGCACCTTCCGTCTCAAATGAGTATTTTACGATTTATCGCGATAAGTTTAGTTTCGTCTTTGATGACGAATGCTCTCAAATAAACAGCTACTCATCGATTTTCGAATTTTTGTTGCTTGAATCATTGTAATAACATCGAAATGAACAACTTTTCTTCTATACACTTTTCTCGTCAAAAGAGTATTTAACGAGGTATAGCGGTAGGTTTGGTTTCGTCTTTGATGACGATTGCGCTGGAAGCGAGTGCGCATTGCAGTGTTGCTGTCCGACGTGCTCCTTGAATTACTTGCCGCTTCAAACACAATAGTTGCGGTAAGTCATTTACCGTTATAACTAATAAAATACTCATTCGAGACGGAAAGTGCATAGAAGAAAACTTGTTTATTTCGATCTTATTAACTATGCTTAGGTTAGGCATCAAAATTTACAAAATCGATAACTGACATATCCTTCAGATTTACCCTTATTATCTCTGCAAAGTCTGATTGTTTTGGTCACATAAAAATGAAATCAGGCATAGTAGAGATAGTAAGCTCTGAATTTTGACTCCATCAATATAAGTTCTGTGGCTCCTGCTGTTCCTCTTAGACGCCTCTAGGTAATTGTGGGTTATCTGCCACCACTTTCACTGTATGGTTTCTTTTTGATGTTTTTATAACAATGAAATTACTAAAAAACATGGATATTAATATATTTCAGGTGTCCAAACAAAAACCCAGACAAATGCTTGACAAAATTTAGGTGTGCAAAAAAACCAAAAAAAACAAAAAAAACACATAAAAAACACGTTTTTTTTGCAAAAAAAAACGCAATCAAATAAAACCGTTTTTTTTGCATCACTAGTTAGGTTACGTTAGGTTACGTTAGGTTGTTTGGGGGTGGTGGTGAATTGAGGTTAGGTAGGGTTGTTTTACATGAAACTGCGTGCTAGTGGTTGAGTTTAGTTAGGTTGTGTGGCTGTGGTATTGGTGGTTGTAGCAGGTTGTAGCAGGCTTATTTTGTAGCACAAGTTAAGGTCAGCTTGTGCAAAACACGCTCGTATGCTGAAGAAAATGAAACATCCAATAAATATGTTGGCGTGTGTACGTGCACGGTGCGTGTGTGTACGTGTACGGTGCGTGTGTGTACGTGCACGGTGCGTGTGTGTACGTGCACGGTGCGTGTGTGTACGTGCACGGTGCGTGTGTGTACGTGCACGGTGTGTGTGTTCGTGCACTGTACGTGTGTGTACGTGCACGGTGCGTGTGTGCGTGCACGGTGCGTGTGTGTACGTGCACGGTGCGTGTGTATGCGCAGGGTGCGTGTGTACGTGCACGGTACGCACGGTATATGCGTGGCACGGCACCGCAACTCAATACTTGGGGTCGCTGGGAATCCGTGTGGGCTCTTTGATGGTGACCTCACTTCTGTCCCCCCTCCTCTGCCCTCTCCCCCGCCCCCTCCTCTCCCTCCCATCTCTTTTCCTCTACCCTTCCTCCACTTCCCTCTTCCTATTCCTCCTATCTCTCCTCACCAACCCTTTTTCCTTTCCCTCTCAGTTCCCTCTCCTCCCCTTCCCTCCCTCTGCCCCCCTCCCCCTCCCCCCCGGGGCCCGGCAACGCACTTCCGTGTGTCAACAGTTGACAGTTGCCGCACCTGCTCCAGTGGTGACAGGCGGAGGACGAGCTCTTAAAGTCTCTTGGTTCTCAGGCGCGTGATGCAAAAGGACAAAATTGCACTGTTGGAATCTGTGTAGAAGGATTAATGATCTAAAAATAATTTTTGACGGGCCGTGCACACAATCCCGTCATTTTTGACGGGCCGTGCACACAATCCCGTCATTTTTGACGGGCCGTGCACACAATCCCGTCATTTTTGACGGGCCGTGCACACAATCTCGGTCATTTTTAACGGGCCGCGCACACAATCCCGTCATTTTTGACGGGCCATGCACACAATCCCGTCATTTTTGACGGGCCGTGCACACAATCCCGTCATTTTTGACGGGCCGTGCACACAATCCCGTCATTTTTGACGGCCGCGCACACAATCCCGTCATTTTTGACGGGCCGCGCACACAATCCCGTCATTTTTGACGGGCCGTGCACACAATCCATGCTATTTTGCGCTGTCAATCCCGTCGCAATCCCGTAAAAAAAGTACCCGAACCAGAAGTAAACAGTACCCCGTGTGTTGGAACTGACGATTTATTTTCGTTCCTGTGGTTTTCGCTGGCAAACAAACTGCGGCCGAGCTGTTTGTTGCAGGAGTGAATTGTGGTGTTGTTGGTGCGGCCTGATGTGCCTGCCTTCGTGTGTTTGTGCGGGCCTGCCTGACGGGTGTGTGGGCGCGAGTCAGTTTGTGCAAACCAGTTTGTGCAAGTCAGTTTGTGCAAGTCAGTTTCTGCAAGCCAGTTTGTGCAAGTCAGTTTGTGCAAACCAGTTTGCGCAAGCCAGTTTGCGCAAGCCAGTTTGCACAGGTCTTTACGCAAGTTTGTGCACTACAAACTGACAGGTCTGCAGTGCACTACAAACGTTGCGGCGGTGTTGACGGGTTATATTTACAGAGCACGCAGTAAATCTTCACTAACTTCCACTGGCCCTCCAACCCAGCTCTCTAATTGCACGGGTGTCATGGCTTGAACTTTTTGTGGTTCGGGTGTTCAATTGCCGTTATTTGTCTGACCGACGGGTTATTACTTCAGCAGTCATTTATTTCAAGACTGGGTTGCGTTATCCTTTCAGCAGCCGTTGTTTATCTCAACATCGGGTTATCACTTCAAGAACCGTTATTTACTTCAACAGTAGGTAATTATTTCAACAAATGTCATTTATCTGACCGCCGGGTTATTCCTTGAACAGCCGCTTTTGATTTCAACACTAAATGAAGTATTGTTGCAATTTCTCTTAAATTATCAATCATGAAGCCCAGTAAATGTGAACTTTTCATCGAAACATTGAAGTAATTGAGTATACCTTATTTTATCGTATGCGAATGGCACATCGATTCCCTGTTCTTTTGATTCCGTATTAAATGATGCCTTCCTTCTTCCTCTCATGTGAACACCTTTGTTGCGATTAGAGAGGTTCCACTTGCTCATTGAGTAATTAACCTTGTAAAGCTTTTTTTAACAAAAGGTGCCTGATCCAAGCGAATTAGCCTTTTTTTATACCGTACGCGGGTGTGTCCCGTAAATGGGTGGTCTTAATCGGCCGAACGATCTTTTTTGCCCCAAACAATTGCTCGCGCAACGCAACCTGTCTTTTGGAAAGGTGGTTCCGCTATGTGGCCCTTACAAAGACACGTGCAATGACCCGTGGCCCGTACAAAGACCCATGCTTTATGGGACATCCGTCAGTTTTATTGAGACCTCGTGAGTTTTATGGGACCGTCTGCGGTGGGGGCAGGGACTGGCCTCTCTCTGTCGTGGCAGCTACCACGGTAGAGGAAACAAGGTAGGTTCAAACCCGTCTTTTTTTTCGTTGTCGGTGAGGTTTTGCTGACGTCACGGCAACGAACCAATAGCAGCGCTCATTTGACATCTGGTAGCACTGTCACCCCCAAATCTGTTGGCTCCACTATTGGTCTAACGACATGGCGTTTTGGTGACGTCATAAAGTTTGTTTGAAATAAAGCATTGCTATTGAGTAGCCGAACAAGAGGAGGTGTATTTTCTTCCATAGAAATGACCCTACCTTGTTTCCTCCACCGTGGCAGCTACGCCTCTTCTTGCTCCCAGTTTTGTTCTTAATTTACTTTCGTCTCCCCCCTCAGGGGGATACATCTGTTTGTATCTATGGGAATTAGCGCTCCCAGAGGGACTATGTGAGGGCCCGAGCTAGGAGTTAGGCAGGCCTTCTGTTGAAATGAGATGTTTTTTGTTGTGTTAAGGACCACCTTTTTCGGTTCACTGCTGTCTTGCGTTTCAGCACCTAGTACTTTCTTCTTCAACTTTTGTCTTGTTTCATGAACTTTTTTCAACTTACTGTTTCTATGCCCCTTCTGCATGGATTCCCCATTCTCTTATCTCCATACTAAATGGTGCCTTCCTCTCTTCGATACGCTCTTTTTTGTAGCGGTTAGGGAGGCTTAAATGAACTTGAAATCTTATAGCCTTCTTGTCTATATAAAAGCCTTCTTGTCTATATGAAAGCTTTCTTGTCTATATAAAAGCTTTCTTGTCTATATAAAAGCTTTCTTGTCTATATAAAATCTTACAGCCTTCTTGTCTATATAAAATCTTATAGCCTTCTTGTCTATATTTATGATACCAAATTTTTAAAGTCAGAAGTGTTTTTCGTTCGTAGCTGTCGTTTTCGGGTTTTTTTTTTTAATTTGAGAATTTAATTTTAATTTAAAAATTTAAATTTATGAATTTTAATTTAAAAATTTTAATATAAGAATTTTAATTTAAGAATTTTAATTTAAGAAGTTATTTCAATTTAATGACTTTAATTGAAGAATTTAACTGGCTTTGTTTCATGGTCGTACGTTGTGCGTGAAGGTACGTGTGACGTACGATCTTGCGGGCATATTTCAGACACGCAAATTACACCGCGGCTCTTTCTCCTGGCGATGTACGGCCGCTGTTATGTCTCTTTGTTCTATTGTGTCTTGTTATTTTATTGTGTATTGTTGTTGTGTGTGTGTGGTGCGCTGGTTGTGTGACGCTGTGTTGTGTGGGCCGCACCCCTGCCGCTGTGGGGGTCTTCGTATTTCTTGTGTGAGGGTCCGTATTTTTTTTGAGGGGTCCGTGTTTTTTATGAGGGGCCGTATTTTTTTGTGGAGAGTCGGTCCGTGTTTTTGGGGGGGTCCGTGTTTTTTGTGAAGGTCCGTATTTTTTAAGTGGGGTTTGTACTTTTCATGTGGGGGTCTATATTTTTTGTTTGAAATCTCGTATTTTTTAAAGGAAATCATATTTTTGCGTGGAAGTCCATATTCGTCGTGTAGGGTCATGTATTTTGTGAGGGGGTCCGTATTTTTTTCTATGTGGGGTCCATATTTTTGTGCGGAAGTCCACATTTGTTGTATTAGAGTCAGGATTTTTATGAAGGGGTCCGGTAGTTCTGCAATGTTTGCCGACTATCGCAGCTTCTGCAGATTGCCGGCAGTGCTGGACTGCATGTGAGGTGATTGCGTGATGAGTCATGGTGATTGTACCATGATTGGTATATATTTTCTGCCGAAAATATCTTCTCAAAACTAACCACCAGGGTTGTGGAGTCGGAGGAATACATTGACGACTCTGACTCCACCTCGTTCAGAGAAGCGACTCCGACTCCACCCTAATACATGCGACTCCGACTCCACCCTAATACATGCGACTCTGACTCCGCAACCCTGCTAACTACTCTCATTACCCTGAGGCAGAGCTCGAAATTTCCGAATTATACCAAAAATATCACTGGTCAAGTATTTGTGTCCTAGTACTGTACTACGACACACGTACCATGACACAGTATCGTACAACAAACGCACTGACGTACGCAGGTCATGCCCTTCGCCGCCCACGTCGTTGGTGTCATGTGTCCGTGTGGTGTTGTGTGCCTGTGTTTTGTTGTGTGCCTGTGTTTTGTTGTGTGCCTGTGTTTTGTTGTGTGCCTGTGTTTTGTTGTGTGCCTGTGTTTTGTTGTGTGCCTGTGTTTTGTTGTGTGCTTGTGTTTTGTTGTGTGCCTGTGTTTTGTTGTGTGCCTGTGTTTTGTTGTGTGCTTGTGTTTTGTTATGTTCTGTGTTTTGTTGTGTGCCTGTGTTTTTTTGTGTGCTTGTGTTTTGTTGTGTGCCTGTGTTTTGTTGTGTGCTTGTGTTTTGTTGTGTGCCTGTGTTTTTTTGTGTGCTTGTGTTTTGTTGTGTGCCTGTGTTTTGTTGTGTGCTTGTGTTTTGTTGTGTGCCTGTGTTTTTTTGTGTGCTTGTGTTTTGTTGTGTGCCTGTGTTTTGTTGTGTGCCTGTGTTTTGTTGTGTGCTTGTGTTTTGTTGTGTGCCTGTGTTTTGTTGTGTGCTTGTGTTTTGTTGTGTGCCTGTGTTTTGTTGTGTGCCTGTGTTTTGTTGTGTGCTTGTGTTTTGTTGTGTGCCTGTGTTTTGTTGTGTGCCTGTGTTTTGTTGTATGCCTGTGTTTCGTTGTGTGCCTTTGTTTTGTGTGCCTGTGTTTTGTTGTGTGCCTGTGTTTTGTTGTGTGCCTGTGTTTTGTTGTGTGCTTGTGTTTTGTTATGTTCTGTGTTTTGTTGTGTGCCTGTGTTTTGTTGTGTGCCTGTGTTTTGTTGTGTGCCTGTGTTTTGTTGTGTGCCTGTGTTTTGTTGTGTGCCTGTGTTTTGTTGTGTGCCTGTGTTTTGTTGTGTGCTTGTGTTTTGTTATGTTCTGTGTTTTGTTGTGTGCCTGTGTTTTTTTGTGTGCTTGTGTTTTGTTGTGTGCCTGTGTTTTGTTGTGTGCTTGTGTTTTGTTGTGTGCCTGTGTTTTGTTGTGTGCCTGTGTTTTGTTGTGTGCTTGTGTTTTGTTGTGTGCCTGTGTTTTGTTGTGTGCCTGTGTTTTGTTGTATGCCTGTGTTTCGTTGTGTGCCTTTGTTTTGTGTGCCTGTGTTTTGTTGTGTGCCTGTGTTTTGTTGTGTGCCTGTGTTTTGTTGTGTGCTTGTGTTTTGTTATGTTCTGTGTTTTGTTATGTTCTGTGTTTTGTTGTGTGCCTGTGTTTTGTTGTGTGCCTGTGTTTTGTTGTGTGCCTGTGTTTTGTTGTGTGCCTGTGTTTTGTTGTGTGCCTGTGTTTTGTTGTGTGCCTGTGTTTTGTTGTGTGCCTGTGTTTTGTTGTGTGCTTGTGTTTTGTTATGTTCTGTGTTTTGTTGTGTGCCTGTGTTTTTTTGTGTGCTTGTGTTTTGTTGTGTGCCTGTGTTTTGTTGTGTGCTTGTGTTTTGTTGTGTGCCTGTGTTTTGTTGTGTGCCTGTGTTTTGTTGTGTGCTTGTGTTTTGTTGTGTGCCTGTGTTTTGTTGTGTGCCTGTGTTTTGTTATATGCCTGTGTTTCGTTGTGTGCCTTTGTTTTGTGTGCCTGTGTTTTGTTGTGTGCCTGTGTTTTGTTGTGTGCCTGTGTTTTGTTGTGTGCCTGTGTTTTGTTGTGTGCCTGTGTTTTGTTGTGTGCCTGTTTTTTGTTGTGTGCCTGTGTTTTTTTGTGTGCCTGTGTTTTATTGTGTTCTGTGTTCATGTGTTGTTTTAAGTTAACGTGTTGTTTTGAGTTTTTGTGTTGTGTTCTGTGTTCACGCGTTGATTTGGGTGTCTGTTTTGTGTTGTGTTCTGTGTTCACGCATTGTTTTGGGTGTCTGTTTTGTGTTGTGTTCTGTGTTCACGCATTGTTTTGGGTGTCTGTTTTGTGTTGTGTTCTGTGTTCACGCGTTGTTTTGGATGTCTGTTTTGTGTTGTGTTCTGTGTTCACGCATTGTTTTGGGTGTCTGTTTTGTGTTGTGTTCTGTGTTCACGCGTTGATTCGGGTGTCTTTTTTGTGTTGTGTTCTGTGTTCACGCGTTGATTCGGGTGTCTTTTTTGTGTTGTGTTATGCTTGTGTTGTGTTCTGTGTTTACGTCTCGTCTTGTGTTGTTGTGATGCCCGTTTTCATGCTATGTTTCTTGTTCGGTGACGATGTGTTGTGTTCTATATTTTTGTGTTGTGTACCTACACTGTGCTATGCTCATGTGGTTGTGTATTTATGTAATTCTTGTGTAGTGTGGTGGCGCTGTGTGGGGTTGCACAGCACCAGCACAACCTCGAACAAAAGCCTTTGTCCGCGTAATGCTGATAAGGCGAACGCGGTGTTATCAGTAGTTACCGTTGCTCCTTGTGACCGAGTTACTGTTATGACCCCTTCTTTGCCACTAGTTACCTACCGCCTCACATTCACTCACGTAATATATATTTCATTATGTATAATATATATGTTAATATACATTAATAATATAATATGTAATAATAATAATATTTGTATATTACCATTTATATTAATATACGTCCAGTAATAGTATAGTTACCTACCGCCTCACATTCACTTAGGTAATATATATATATTCGATCATACACAAGATATACGAGTATGTTAATATATATTAATAAGTATAATAATATGTCATAATGTGTAATGTAGTAAAATGTAGTAATATTATATAATATAATTAGTATGATGATGCACATTAATAAATATATAAATATATTACCATATATGTTGATATATGCCCATTAATAGCGTTTATATGTACCTCGTGTCGCGGGTGAGGGCAGTCATGCAAATACCACGTTCCGATTTTTATTTCATTGCTGTGTGTAGTCAACTCAACGTGACAAACTGACGTGAAACAATTAATAGCATATTTTTCAATTAATTTTCCTGAATTCTTTAGTTACCGTGTCACACTTGGCTATCGTACTGATTGATCGTGCGTACTGAACCCGAATAAAATATCCTATCAGTTACGTTTTTGTCAAATTTTTGAAATGTTAGAGAGATTTCATGGACACCCTGTGCTGGAATCACTCTTGAAAACTCGACTATCGAAAACTTTGAATATTTCGCGTGGGAAAAGCCGAATATTTACCATGGGGGGCCGAATATTTACCATGGGAGGCCGAATAATTACCATGGGGGCCGAATATTTACCATGGAATGCCGAATATTTACCATGGGGGCCGAATATTAACCATGCGGGGGCCGAATATTTACCATGGGGGGGCCGAATATTTACCATGGGGGGCCGAATATTTACCATGGGGGGCCGAATAATTACCATGGAATGCCGAATATTTACCATGGGGGGCCGAATATTAACCATGCGGGGGCCGAATATTTACCATGGGGGGCCGAATAATTACCATGGAATGCCGAATATTTACCATGGGGGGCCGAATATTTACCATGGGGGGCCGATTATTTACCATGGGGGGCCGAATAATTACCATGGAATGCCGAATATTTACCATGGGGGGCCGATTATTTACCATGGGGGGCCGAATATTTACCATGGGGGGCCGAATATTTACCATGGGGGGCCGATTATTTACCATGGGGGGCCGAATAATTACCATGGAATGCCGAATATTTACCATGGGGGGCCGATTATTTACCATGGGGGGCCGATTATTTACCATGGGGGGCCGAATATTTACCATGGGGGGCCGAATAATTACCATGGAATGCCGAATATTTACCATGGGGGGCCGAATATTTACCATGGGGGGCCGATTATTTACCATGGGGGGCCGAATAATTACCATGGAATGCCGAATATTTACCATGGGGGGCCGATTATTTACCATGGGGGGCCGAATAATTACCATGGAATGCCGAATATTTACCATGGGCCGAATATTTACCATGGGAGGGCCGAATATTTACCATGGGGGGCCGATTATTTACCATGGGGGGCCGAATAATTACCATGGAATGCCGAATATTTACCATGGGGGGCCGATTATTTACCATGGGGGGCCGAATAATTACCATGGAATGCCGAATATTTACCATGGGCCGAATATTTACCATGGGAGGGCCGAATATTTACCATGGGGGGCCGAATATTTACCATGGGGGGCCGATTATTTACCATGGGGGGCCGAATAATTACAATGGAATGCCGAATATTTACCATGGGCCGAATATTTACCATGGGAGGGCCGAATATTTACCATGGGGGGCCGAATATTTACCATGGGGGGCCGATTATTTACCATGGGGGGGCCGAATAATTACCATGGAATGCCGAATATTTACCATGGGCCGAATATTTACCATGGGAGGGCCGAATATTTACCATGGGAGGGCCGAATATTTACCATGGGGGGCCGAATATTTACCATGGGGGGCCGAATAATTACCATGGAATGCCGAATATTTACCATGGGCCGAATATTTACCATGCGGGGGCCGAATATTTATCATGCGGGGGCCGAATATTTACCATTGCGGTCCGAATATTTACCATGCGAGGGCCGGTTATTTACCATGAGGGGGCCGAATATTTACCATGCGGGGGCCGAATATTTACCATGGGGGGCCGAATATTTACCATGGGGGGCCGATTATTTACCATGGGGGGGCCGAATATTTACCATGGGAGGGCCGAATATTTACCATGGGAGGGCCGAATATTTACCATGGGGGGCCGAATATTTACCATGGGGGGCCGAATATTTACCATGGGGGGCCGAATAATTACCATGGGGGGCCGAATAATTACCATGGAATGCCGAATATTTACCATGGGCCGAATATTTACCATGGGAGGGCCGAATATTTACCATGGGGGGCCGATTATTTACCATGGGGGGGGCCGAATAATTACCATGGAATGCCGAATATTTACCATGGGCCGAATATTTACCATGGGAGGGCCGAATATTTACCATGGGGGGCCGATTATTTACCATGGGGGGCCGAATAATTACCATGGAATGCCGAATATTTACCATGGGCCGAATATTTACCATGGGAGGGCCGAATATTTACCATGCGGGGGCCGAACATTTACCATGCGGAGGCCGAATATTTACCATGCGGGGCCGAATATTTACCATGCGGGGCCGAATATTTACTATGCGGGGCCGAATATTTACCATGGGGAGTCGAATATTTGGCATAGGGGGGCCGAATATTTACCATGGGGGGCGAATATTTACCATGCGAGGCCTAATATTTACTATGCGGGGCCGAATATTTACCATGGGAGCCGAATATTTACCATGGGGGGGCCGAATATTTACCAATGGGGGGGGGGGGGGCGAATATATACCATGGGGGGGCCGAATATTTACCATGAGGGGCCGAATATTTACCATGCGGGGGCCGAATATTTACCATGCGGGGGCCGAATATTTATCATGCGGGGGCCGAATATTTACCATTGCGGTCCGAATATTTACCATGCGAGGGCCGGTTATTTACCATGAGGGGGCCGAATATTTACCATGCGGGGGCCGAATATTTACCATGGCGGTCCGAATATTTACCATGGGAGGGCCGATTATTTACCATGGGAGGGCCGAATATTAGTCATGGTGGAGGGAGCCACAGCTAGACAGTTGCATGATTGGACAGGCGACCCGCGACGGCGTGCTGTGATCAAGTGGTGGTGTCAGTAGTGCTGGTGGCTCTCGAGTGTTGCCAGATAAGCACTTCTGCACGTCAAAATATATCAATTTGAGATTTTTTCATGTGTTTCATCGCCAAAATCTATGGATTTGGTATTTTTTCCAGTTTTTTATTGTGGAATGCATACGTTGAGCAGATGGTAACCGTGCGGAGTTGCCAGAGCTGTTGGCAATCTTGCAGAGTTGCCAAAGCTGTTGGCAATCTTGCAGAGTTGCCAGAGCTGTTGGCAATCCTGCAGAGTTGCCAGAGCTGTTGGCAATCTTGCAGAGTTGCCAGAGCTGTTGGCAATCTTGCAGAGTTGCCAGAGCTGTTGGCAATCCTGCAGAGTTGCCAGAGCTGTTGGCAATCTTGCAGAGTTGCCAGAGCTGTTGGCAATCTTGCAGAGTTGCCAGAGCTGTTGGCAATCTTGCAGAGTTGCCAGAGCTGTTGGCAATCTTGCAGAGTTGCCAGAGCTGTTGGCAATCTTGCAGAGTTGCCAGAGCTGTTGGCAATCTTGCAGAGTTGCCAGAGCTGTTGGCAATCTTGCAGAGTTGCCAGAGCTGTTGGCAATCTTGCAGAGTTGCCAGAGCTGTTGGCAATCCTGCAGAGTTGCCAGAGCTGTTGGCAACCTTGCAAATTTTCCATGCGCTCAATGGTCTTCAGGCTGAAATTTTGTTTGAAAAGAGCCAAAATGTAAGAATTTCACCCAGAAAAAGTCCAGCCTGACACCCTGCCTCGACTCAGGTCTGCGGGTGCGCCATGCAGACCTGAGGGCAGTAATGGAGCTATAAACGCAACCCTGGTGACGCACTGCGTGTGCTGCGTGCTGATAATATAATGACTGAAGTGGTGCTGTGTCCAACTGACGTGTTGCTTTGTCCGACTGACTTTCATTATCAACAAATGACATTCATTGTCTTAACTAACGTATCACTGTGTCCAAATAACCTGCTGCTATGTCCAAATGGGGTTTATTATCTCCCACTGGCGTTTATTATCTCCCACTGACGTGTTGAGATGTCCAGCTGACGTCGCTGTGTCTAATGGACGCTTATTATCGCCAACTGACGCGTTTTGCCTGACATTAATTATCTCCAATTAACGCTTATTGTGTCCAAATGACACGTTCATTCTATCCAATTGACACGTATCATTGTCAAAGTGTCCGCCTGTGTTGTCCAACTGAGTTATCAGAGCTGTTGCAACTGGGATGACTTAACCTAGTATGACATGTGTTGCATAACTGGTAAACACAACGTTTGCACCACTGCACTGGGATTCGAACCCGGGACCCTACGCGTGGGATGCGAGCTTCCTACCACTCGGCCATTAAGGAACGTTTTTATTTGTGGGATATCGCAGTTATGTAGGTGAACGTGTCACGGGTCCTATTGAACATGTCCCAACCTTGCAGTGAACACGTCGCCATCATGAAGTGAACATGTAAGGATCATGTCACTATCGTTTAATGAACATGTTAGGATCACGTCGCTATCGTGTAGAGAACACGTTAGGATCACGTCACTATCGTGTAGAGAACACGTTAGGATCACGTCACTATCGTGTAGAGAACACGTTAGGATCACGTCACTATCGTGTAGAGAACAAGGTCCTACAGAGAACGCTGCCCTAAAAGCTGCAGCGATGGC
Source organism: Morinoia aosen (assembly GCA_030386875.1). Classification (NCBI taxonomy): domain Eukaryota; kingdom Metazoa; phylum Arthropoda; class Malacostraca; order Amphipoda; family Talitridae; genus Morinoia; species Morinoia aosen. The sequence goes on from CM059561.1 coordinate 21,808,593, forward strand.
CAGCCTAGATATGATACTCTCGAGCCACTTTGTGGTCCCTGACGTTGTTGAGGAATCTGTTAGACCCAGTAATGGCACTGCCTTACCACTAATGGCTCTGTTTTGCCACTAATGGCACTGCCTTGCCGTGAGACAGCGCTGCGCTTCCATTAGGTTATTGGGCTGCCTCTGTATTGGATTATTGTTGCTGTGTTGTGTGGCCTGTTGGTTGGTGCGTGGTGTGGTGGTGTGGTATGTGGTGTGGTTTGTGGTGTTTGTTGCGTGGTGTGGTTTGGTGATGTTTGGTGTGATGGTGTGGTTTGGTGGTGTTTGGTGCGTGGTGTGGTTTGGTGGTGTAGTGGTGGGGTTTGGTGGTGTAGTGGTGTGGTTTGGTGGTGTTTGGTGTGTGGTGTGGTTTGGTGGTGTTTGGTGTGGTTTGTGGGGTTTGGTGTGTGGTGTGGTTTAGTGGTGTTTGGTGGTGTTTGGTGGTGTTTGGTGGTGTTTGGTGGTGTTTGGTGGTGTTTGGTGGTGTTTGGTGGTGTTTGGTGGTGTTTGATGGTGTTTGATGGTGGTTAGGTTTGGTGTGTGGGGTGTTTGGTGGTGTTTGGTGGTGTTTGGTGGTGTTTGGTGGTGTTTGGTGGTGTTTGGTGGTGTTTGGTGGTGTTTGGTGGTGTGTGGTGTGGTTTGGTGGTGTGTGGTGTGGTTTGGTGGTGTGTGGTGTGGTTTGGGGGTGTGTGGTGTGGTTTGGTGGTGTGTGGTGTGGTTTGGTGATACTTGAAGGAAGAGTCTGACAGGAGTGGTGTTTGAAAGCAATGCTTGAACGAAGTGTTTGGCTGTGGCGTTGGGCTCGGGTCTCGCCCTCACTGGTCCTCACTCGACCCTCACTCCTTACTCCCCTTCTATTCACCCGTCACCTGTCCTTCCCCCTCTCGCCCCTTCTCATTCACCCCTCACCCTCTCCTCCTTCGTCCATCCCTCTTACTCGCCCATCACCCCCTCACACTCCCCTTTCTTCCTAGCCCCTCAATCCCTCTTTCACTAGCACCTCACCCACTCTCTCATTAGCCCTTCACCCCCTCACAAGTCCCTCACCCCCTAACAAGTCCCTCACCCCCTCACTAGCCCCTCACCCCCTCACTAGCCCCTCACCCCCTCACTAGCCCCTCACCCTCTCACTAGCCCCTCACCCTCTCACTAGCCCCTCACCCTCTCACTAGCCCCTCACCCCTTCACTAGCCCCTCACCCCCTCACTAGCCCCTCACCCCCTCACTAGCTTCTCACCCCCTCCGCAAGTTTCGGCCAGGGCGCAATTCGACGCTTTACGATCGCGCTCAAATTGCCTCCTCGACTTTCCTGAATTGCCTCTATTGCCACAGTGCTGCACTGCCCCGGTGCTGCACTGCCCCGGTGCTGCACTGCCCCGGTGCTGCACTGCCCCGGTGCTGCACTGCCCCGGTGCTGCACTGCCCCGGTGCTGCACTGCCCCGGTGCTGCACTGCCCCGGTGCTGCACTGCCCCGGTGCTGCACTGCCCCGGTGCTGCACTGCCCCGGTGCTGCACTGCCCCGGTGCTGCACTGCCCCGGTGCTGCACTGCCCCGGTGCTGCACTGCCCCGGTGCTGCACTGCCCCGGTGCTGCACTGCCCCGGTGCTGCACTGCCCCGGTGCTGCACTGCCCCGGTGCTGCACTGCCCCGGTGCTGCACTGCCCCGGTGGTGCACTGCCCCGGTGGTGCACTGCCCCGGTGCTGCACTGCCCCGGTGGTGCACTGCCCCGGTGCTGCACTGCCCCGGTGCTGCACTGCCCCGGTGCTGCACTGCCCCGGTGCTGCACTGCCCCGGTGCTGCACTGCCCCGGTGCTGCACTGCCCCGGTGCTGCACTGCCCCGGTGCTGCACTGCCCCGGTGCTGCACTGTCCCAGTGCTGCAATACCACTCGTTTTATCAATGCCTCCTAATAATCTAAAAATAATCAAAAAATCGTGACGGCACAAACGGGGCTCGAACCCTAGGCGCGGAATCAATGCAGGCGGATTAAATTAGCGCCAATATAGCGTTTATTTACGTTGGAATGGAGCTGGCCAGGCTTTGGCAAAACTTATTAGATATGCAGTGATACTTTTTCATTTGAATGTATGAAGCAATTTAGATTCCCTAATTAGTTATGAAACGACCGTAAATGAAAGCGTATTTGAGCTTAATTTGGATCGGTGTTCGTCCGTACTGTCGCGCAGGACAATTTTAACAAATGAAGCGTTATTTTACGTTCATTTACAGAAGAATTTAATCAAATGAAATAGGATTGTATATGCATTTGGTTGCATATCAGCAGCGGTGTTGGGTCTCTATCTTATCTCCGGAGCAGAAGTGTTGCAGTGGGAGGTAATAAGGTTAATCTGTGCCTTTTTTTGTTGTAAAAATGATCTTTGATACGAGATCGCCAGAAGTTGTCAGTTGCGACTGAAGTCCAGCACAGCGAGACAAATGCAGAAATGCTCAGAGCTGGACGTTGTATGTTTGAAATCTTTCTTGACTCTAATTTTTTACTTCCAAATCCGCGAGCTCTAAATTTTGACTTTAATGAATTATTAAAGTTTGTATTATGATTTACTAAAATGTATATGTTCAGAATTTACAAATATTTAGGGTCAGGGCCTCAGGTCTGGTAGGGTTAAGGGTTAGGGTTCAGGGCCTCAGGTATGTTAGGGTTAAGGGTTAGGGTTCAGGGCCTCAGGTTGGTAGGGTTAAGGGTTAGAGTTCAGGGCCTCAGGTCTGGTATGGTTAAGGGTTAGAGTTCAGGGCCTCAGGTATGGTAGGGTTAAGGGTTAGGGTTCAGGGCCTCAGGTATGTTAGGGTTAAGGGTTAGGGTTCAGGGCCTCAGGTTGGTAGGGTTAAGGGTTAGAGTTCAGGGCCTCAGGTCTGGTATGGTTAAGGGTTAGAGTTCAGGGCCTCAGGTATGGTAGGGTTAAGGGTTAGGGTTCAGGGCCTCAGGTATGTTAGGGTTAAGGGTTAGGGTTCAGGGCCTCAGGTCTGGTATGGTTAAGGGTTAGGGTTCAGGGCCTCAGGTATGGTAGGGTTAAGGGTTAGGGTTCAGGGCCTCAGGTCTGGTAGGGTTAAGGGTTAGGGTTCAGGGCCTCAGGTATGGTAGGGTTAAGGGTTAGGGTTCAGGGCCTCAGGTACGGTAGGGTTAAGGGTTAGGGTTCAGGGCCTCAGGTCTGGTATGGTTAAGGGTTAGGGTTCAGGGCCTCAGGTATGGTAGGGTTAAGGGTTAGGGTTCAGGTTCTCAGGTATGGTAGGGTTAAGGGTTGGGGTTCAGGGTCTCAGGTATGGTAAGGTTAAGGGTTAGAGTTCAGGGCCTCAGGTCTGGTAGGGTTAAGGGTTAGGGTTCAGGGCATCAGGGTGAGGCAGGGTTAAGGGTCAGGGTTTCAGGGTAAGGCAGGGGGACAGCGCTACTCATACTCATCTAACGCATTACTCGCCGCATCTTAACGCACACTGCCGACCTCCGCTGAGATGCAGTGCGTTCGTTCGTACGACTGCAGCTGGATCGCCAGCTGGTGATGCTGGGCAGAGCTGCTGTGACCGTGACCGTACTGACGCTGTCCATGTACGGTTGTGCTGTGTGTACGGTTGTGCTGTGTGTGTACGGTTGTGCTGTGTGTGTACGGTTGTGCTGTGTGTGTACGGTTGTGCTGTGTGTGTACGGTTGTGCTGTGTGTGTACGGTTGTGCCGTGTGTGTACGGTTGTGCCGTGTACGGTTGTGTCCCTACACCACTATCACCATTCATTCCCTACACCACTATCATCATTCATTCCCTCACCACTATCATCATTCATTCCCTCACCACTATCATCATTCATTCCCTCACCACTATCATCATTCATTCCCTACACCACTATCATCATTCATTCCCTACACCACTATCATCATTCATTCCCTACACCACTATCATCATTCATTCCCTCACCACTATCATCATTCATTCCCTCACCACTATCATCATTCATTCCCTCACCACTATCATCATTCATTCCCTCACCACTATCATCATTCATTCCCTCACCACTATCATCATTCATTCCCTCACCACTATCATCATTCATTCCCTCACCACTATCATCATTCATTCCCTCACCACTATCATCATTCATTCCCTCACCATTATCATCATTCATTCTCTCACCACTATCATCATTCATTCCCTCACCACTATCATCATTCATTCCCTCACCACTATCATCATTCATTTCCTCACCACTATCATCATTCATTCCCTCACCACTATCATCATTCATTTCCTCACCACTATCATCATTCATTCCCTCACCACTATCATCATTCATTCCCTCACCATTATCATCATTCATTTCCTCACCACTATCATCATTCATTCCCTACACCACTATCATCATTCATTCCCTCACCACTATCATCATTCATTCCCTACACCACTATCATCATTCATTCCCTACACCACTATCATCATTCATTCCCTACACCACTATCATCATTCATTCCCTACACCACTATCATCATTCATTCCCTCACCACTATCATCATTCATTCCCTACACCACTATCATCATTCATTCCCTCACCACTATCATCATTCATTCCCTCACCACTATCATCATTCATTCCCTACACCACTATCATCATTCATTCCCTACACCACTATCATCATTCATTCCCCTACCACTATCATCATTCATTCCCTACACCACTATCATCATTCATTCCCTACACCACTATCATCATTCATTCCCTACACCACTATCATCATTCATTCCCTACACCACTATCATCATTCATTCCCTACACCACTATCATCATTCATTCCCTCACCACTATCATCATTCATTCCCTCACCACTATCATCATTCATTCCCTCACCACTATCATCATTCATTCCCTCACCACTATCATCATTCATTCCCTACACCACTATCATCATTCATTCCCTACACCACTATCATCATTCATTCTCTACACCACTATCATCATTCATTCCCTCACCACTATCATCATTCATTCCCTCACCACTATCATCATTCATTCCCTCACCACTATCATCATTCATTCCCTACACCACTATCATCATTCATTCCCTACACCACTATCATCATTCATTCCCTCATCACTATCATCATTCATTCCCTACACCACTATCATCATTCATTCCCTACACCACTATCATCATTCATTCCCTACACCACTATCATCATTCATTCCCTACACCACTATCATCATTCATTCTCTCACCACTATCATCATTCATTCCCTACACCACTATCATCATTCATTCCCTACACCACTATCATCATTCATTCCCTCATCACTATCATCATTCATTCCCTACACCACTATCATCATTCATTCCCTACACCACTATCATCATTCATTCCCTCACCACTATCATCATTCATTTCCTCACCACTATCATCATTCATTCCCTACACCACTATCATCATTCATTCCCTACACCACTATCATCATTCATTCCCTACACCACTATCATCATTCATTCCCTCATCACTATCATCATTCATTCCCTACACCACTATCATCATTCATTCCCTACACCACTATCATCATTCATTCCCTACACCACTATCATCATTCATTCCCTCACCACTATCATCATTCATTCCCTCACCACTATCATCATTCATTCCCTACACCACTATCATCATTCATTCCCTACACCACTATCATCATTCATTCCCTACACCACTATCATCATTCATTCCCTACACCACTATCATCATTCATTCCCTACACCACTATCATCATTCATTCCCTACACCACTATCATCATTCATTCCCTACACCACTATCATCATTCATTCCCTACACCACTATCATCATTCATTCCCTACACCACTATCATCATTCATTCCCTACACCACTATCATCATTCATTCCCTACACCACTATCATCATTCATTCCCTACACCACTATCATCATTCATTCCCTACACCACTATCATCATTCATTCCCTACACCACTATCATCATTCATTCCCTACACCACTATCATCATTCATTCCCTACACCACTATCATCATTCATTCCCTACACCACTATCATCATTCATTCCCTACACCACTATCATCATTCATTCTCTCACCACTATCATCATTCATTCCCTACACCACTATCATCATTCATTCCCTACACCACTATCATCATTCATTCCCTACACCACTATCATCACCATTCATTCCCTACACCACCACCATCATTCATTCCCTACACCATTATCATCATTCATTCCCTACACCACTATCATCACCATTCATTCCCTACACCACCATTATCATCATTCATTCCCTACACCATTATCATCATTCATTCCCTACACCACCACCATCATTCATTCTTTACACCATTATCATCATTCATTCCCTACACCACCACCATCATTCATTCCCTACACCACTATCATCATTCATTCCCTACACCATTATCATCATTCATTCCCTACACCGGATCATCATTCATTCCCTACACCACTATCATCATTCATTCCCTACACCACTATCATCATTCATTCCCTACACCACTATCATCATTCATTCCCTACACCACTATCATCATTCATTCCCTACACCACTATCAACGTTCATTCCCTACACCACCACCATCATTCATTCCCTACACCACTATCATCATTCATTCCCTACACCACTATCATCATTCATTCCCTACACCACTATCATCATTCATTCCCTACACCACTATCATCATTCATTCCCTACACCATTATCATCATTCATTCCCTACACCACTATCATCATTCATTCCCTACACCACTATCATCATTCATTCCCTACACCATTATCAACGTTCATTCCCTACACCACCACCATCATTCATTCCCTACAACACTATCAACATTCCTTCAATACCATCAACATTCCCTACAACATTTTCTAGGTAGCTATCCACATTCTTTACTCCCTCATCAATGTTTCTACACCACTATGAACATTCGCTGCATCACTTGCAAGTTTCGTGCAAAAATAATCAGAAGTTAGCTGAGGAAGACTCCCTGTAGCACTTTGTCTAAAAATTAGTTTAAACTTCCGATATTTTTAGTTCCCTGCAAAAGTCTTCAGTAATTGGGATGTGAAGTTGCCGAGCGAGACGCTGGAGTGCGGAGTGGTGGTGACTGCTGAGATTTCTGGGTGACTACGGGGTTCTAGGTGACTGTACGGGGTTCTAGATGACTGAACGGGATTCTAGACGACTGTACGGGATTCAAGATGACTGCACGGGATTCAAGATGACTGTACGAGATTCTAGATGACTGTACGGGATTCAAGATGACTGCACGGGATTCAAGATGACTGTACGAGATTCTAGATGACTGTACGGGATTCAAGATGACTGCACGGGATTCAAGATCACTGTACGAGATTCTAGATGACTGTACGGGATTCAAGATGACTGCACGGGATTCAAGATGACTGTACGAGATTCTAGATGACTGTACGGGATTCTAGATGACTACGGGATTCTAGATGACTGTACGGGATTCTAGATGACTGTACGGGATTTTAGATGACTGTACGGGATTCTAGATGACTGTACGGGATTCTAGATGACTGTACGGGATTCTAGATGACTGTACGGGATTCTAGATGACTGTACGGGATTCTAGATGACTGTATGGGATTCTAGATGACTGTACGGGATTCTAGATGACTGTACGGGATTCTAGATGATTGAACGGGATTCTAGATGACTACGGGATTCAAGATGACTGTACGGGATTCAAGATGACTGTACGGGATTCTAGATGACTGTACGTGATTCTAGATGACCGTACGGGATTCTAGATGACTGTACGGGATTCTAGATGACTGTTCGGGATTCTAGATGACTACATGATTCTAGATGACTACATGATTCTAGATGACTGTACGGGATTCAAGATGACTGTACGGGATTCAAGATGACTGTACGAGATTCTAGATGGCTGTACGGGATTCTAGATGACTACGGGATTTTAGATGACTGTACGGGATTTTAGATGACTGTACGGGATTCTAGATGACTGTACGGGATTCTAGATGACTGTACGGGATTCTAGATGACTGTACGGGATTCTAGATGACTGTACAGGATTCTAGATGACTGTACGGGATTCTAGATGACTGTACGGGATTCTAGATGACTGTACGGGATTCTAGATGACTACGGGATTCAAGATGACTGTACGGGATTCAAGATGACTGTACGGGATTCTAGACGACTGTACGGGATTCTAGACGACTGTACGGGATTCAAGATGACTATACGGGATTCTAGATGACTGTACGGTATTCTAGATGACTGTACGGTATTCTAGATGACTGTACGGGATGCAAGATGACTGTACGGGATTCTAGATGACTGTACGGGATTCAAGATGACTGTACGGGATTCAAGATGACTGTACGGGATTCTAGACGACTGTACGGGATTCTAGACGACTGTACGGGATTCAAGATGACTGTACGGGATTCTAGATGACTGTACGGTATTCTAGATGACTGTACGGGATTCAAGATGACTGTACGGGATGCAAGATGACTGTACGGGATGCAAGATGACTGTACGGGATTCTAGATGACTGTACGGTATTCTAGATGACTTTACGGTATTCTAGATGACTGTACGGGATTCAAGATGACTGTACGGGATGCAAGATGACTGTACGGGATTCAAGATGACTGTACGGGATGCAAGATGACTGTACGGGATGCAAGATGACTGTACGGGATTCTAGATGACTGTACGGTATTCTAGATGACTGTACGGGATTCAAGATGACTGTACGGGATGCAAGATAACTGTACGGGATGCAAGATGACTGTACGGGATTCTAGATGACTGTACGGTATTCTAGATGACTGTACGGTATTCTAGATGACTGTACGGGATTCAAGATGACTGTACGGGATGCAAGATGACTGTACGGGATTCAAGATGACTGTACGGGATTCAAGATGACTGTACGGGATGCAAGATGACTGTACGGGATGCAAGATGACTGTACGGGATTCTAGATGACTGTACGGTATTCTAGATGACTGTACGGTATTCTAGATGACTGTACGGGATTCAAGATGACTGTACGGGATGCAAGATGACTGTACGGGATGCAAGATGACTGTACGGGATTCAAGATGACTGTACGGGATTCAAGATGACTGTACGGGATTCTAGATGACTGTACGGGATGCAAGATGACTGTACGGGATGCAAGATGACTGTACGGGATTCAAGATGACTGTACGGGATTCAAGATGACTGTACGGGATTCAAGATGACTGTACGGGATTCTAGATGACTGTACGGGATGCAAGATGACTGTACGGGATGCAAGATGACTGTACGGGATGCAAGATGACTGTACGGGATTCAAGATGACTGTACGGGATTCAAGATGACTGTACGGGATTCTAGATGACTGTACGGGATGCAAGATGACTGTACGGGATGCAAGATGACTGTACGGGATGCAAGATGACTGTACGGGATTCAAGATGACTGTACGGGATTCAAGATGACTGTACGGGATTCAAGATGACTGTACGGGATTCTAGATGACTGTACGGGATGCAAGATGACTGTACGGGATGCAAGATGACTGTACGGGATTCAAGGTGACTGTACGGGATGCAAGATGACTGTACGGGATGCAAGATGACTGTACGGGATGCAAGATGACTGTACGGGATTCAAGATGACTGTACGGGATTCAAGATGACTGTACGGGATTCAAGATGACTGTACGGGATTCAAGATGACTGTACGGGATGCAAGATGACTGTACGGGATTCAAGATGACTGTACGGGATTCAAGATGACTGTACGGGATTCAAGATGACTGTACGGGATTCAAGATGACTGTACGGGATTCTAGATGACTGTACGGGATGCAAGATGACTGTACGGGATTCTAGATGACTGTACGGGATGCAAGATGACTGTACGGGATGCAAGATGACTGTACGGGATTCAAGATGACTGTACGGGATTCAAGATGACTGTACGGGATTCAAGATGACTGTACGGGATTCTAGATGACTGTACGGGATTCAAGATGACTGTACGGGATTCTAGATGACTGTACGGGATGCAAGATGACTGTACGGGATTCTAGATGACTGTACGGGATTCAAGATGACTGTACGGGATTCTAGATGACTGTACGGGATGCAAGATGACTGTACGGGATTCAAGATGACTGTACGGGATTCTAGATGACTGTACGGGATTCAAGATGACTGTACGGGATTCTAGATGACTGTACGGGATTCTAGATGACTGTACGGGATTCAAGATGACTGTACGGGATTCTAGATGACTGTACGGGATGCAAGATGACTGTACGGGATTCTAGATGACTGTACGGGATTCAAGATGACTGTACGGGATTCTAGATGACTGTACGGGATTCAAGATGACTGTACGGGATTCTAGATGACTGTACGGGATGCAAGATGACTGTACGGGATTCTAGATGACTGTACGGGATTCAAGATGACTGTACGGGATTCTAGATGACTACGGGATTTTAGATGACTGTACGGGATTCAAGATGACTGTACGGGATTCTAGATGACTGTACGGGATTCAAGATGACTGTACGGGATTCTAGATGACTGTACGGGATGCAAGATGACTGTACGGGATTCTAGATGACTGTACGGGATTCAAGATGACTGTACGGGATTCAAGATGACTGTACGGGATTCTAGATGACTGTACGGGATGCAAGATGACTGTACGGGATTCTAGATGACTGTACGGGATTCAAGATTGAAAGGACGAAAATTTGGTCATTGCATGAGAGTCAATGTGTAAAGGGCTGAGTAGTAGACAGAAATGACAGAATTTCGTACACCAAATAAGTACACAAAATTTACCGTCTGCCAGACAAAAGTAACAGAAGATTTCGACTGATCGAAGCCCCGTTGAAACATTACCGCGTGGCTCATTGCGTGGCCAAAACTTGATAATTTCATCTACCAAAATATCGGTAAAATTCCCACGTTCATTGTGAAAAGGATATTGCAAAGTTTGGTGCGTTAGAAAATCATCATCGTGTGATAGACAAGCGACAGAAATCGCTGGAGTTAAATTAATTAAAATTTTGTGCGGAAAATGGTTGATTGCCTTGTAGAATACTCGGAAATTTCGAAATTTTATGTATGAAAATTCCAAGGAGAAATGACTGTGTCCAAAAATTTTCATGTGATGGGCAACAGAAGTAGCTATTAGATCTCTGGGAATTTGGTTAGAAAATCGTTATCTTTTTTACTATTGATGGTTAGCATGGGTATTTTATTGATGGTTAGCATGGGTATTTTATTATTGATGATTAGCACGGTTATTTTATTATTGATGATTAGCATGGTTATTTTATTATTGATGATTAGCATGGTTATTTTATTGATGGCTAGCATGGTTTTTTATTGATTTTATGCATGAATAGGTCACGAGAAAATGACCGTGGACAAAAGCTTTAGGGGATAGACAGGCAACAGAAATAACAACTACATAGATCACTGGCAGCATGCACGGCAAATTTCGCGATTATATGTATGGAAAAGCCCCCAAAAAATGACATAGTCCGAGATAACCGACTATGTTGGTGCGGTTGCTATGGTTGGTTCGGTTGTGTCCGCCCGATGGATACAACTGTTGTTTCTATGGGAATTAGCGTTCCCAGGGGGAAAATGTGAGGGCTCGAGCTGGGAACTAGGTAGGCCTCAGTGTTGAAACGAAAGGTTTTTGTATTGTTAAAGACTATATTTTTTTCGGTTCACTGCTGTGCTGTATATGCTTCATATGTGGCGCAGTAGCATTGCGCCAGCTGCAGTTGCATTGCGCCAGCTGCAGTTGCATTGCGCCAGCTGCAGTTGCATTGCGCCAGCTGCAGTTGCATTGCGCCAGCTGCAGTTGCATTGCGCCAGCTGCAGTTGCATTGCGCCAGCTGCAGTTGCATTGCGCCAGCTGCAGTTGCATTGCGCCAGCTGCAGTTGCATTGCGCCAGCTGCAGTTGCATTGCGCCAGCTGCAGTTGCATTGCGTCATATGATTGCGCCAGGTGGCGCAGCTGGCGCAATTAACGGCTCAACTGAACACTTAATTGCGTCATCGCGCCCTACCCTCCTCGTTTTTGTGAAGTTTTATTCTCTCTCATTTGCCATTTTTTGCTGCGTCATTTCCCGTGAATCGACCCGCCGCCTGCACAACGCCGCTGCGCCTCGGGCTCAAATGTGAATAAATGGAGAGGAGCCGAAACTGAAGTGCGTTGACGTATTTGGTGAGCGCTTTTTCTTCCTCGTTCTCTCTCTTTCTTGCTTAATTCTTGCTTAATTTCTCTCTATCTTTCGGTTTCTCATCCCCTCTTTCTCGGTTTGTGTGTCTCGGTTCCTTTCTCTCTATCTCCATCTCTCGCTTTCTCTCTCTCTCTCACATTCTGTCCCTCTCACTCTCTCTCTGTCCCTCTCGCTTTCTCTTTGTGTCTCTCCTTCCCCAAAACGTACCACGTTCCACAGTGCGTAAAGGCGGTCACCGACCACCTCGCCCACAGCATGTTGTCACCTCCTTGATAGGCTAGTGAGCCATACATGTGTGTGTGTGCACACACACACACATGTGTGTGTGTGTGCGCGTATCGTGCACGTGGTCGTGTCGTGCGTGCATATTGCATGTGTGGTTGTGGGTGATGTGTGTGTGGTGACGCACCACAGACGGCCAGCGTGTGATCAATGCTCACACGCCAGGTCAACGCGGCCACACTGCTGCCTCTCGTGGCGCGAGAGTTTTTTCGTACGCTACGTCGTTTGTTACGGCGTCTTGATACGTCTAATTCCGTTATACGCTACGTCGTCTGGATGTCTTAATCCGTTGTACACCACGTCGTCTTGGTGCGTCTTATTCCGCTACACGCTGTCTCAATCTATTGTACGTTACGTCGTCTTTATCCGTCGTGTGCTACGTCGTCTTTATCCGTCGTGTGCTACGTCGTCTTTATCCGTCGTGTGCATAGATTCCGTGTACCCGTAAATTCACACTAAATGGTGCCTTTATCGTTCCTCTCTTTGGAACACCTTTGTTGTGGTTAGGGACGCTACTGATATGTATTGAAATCTCGCTAGAATGTATCGGCCGTTTTTGTGAGCAGGTATCGGTGTTGGTGAAGTATTTAGAATCAGATGTCAGTATTGGTGAAGTATTTAGGATCATATGTCGGTATCAATACGTTATTTAGGATTAGATATCGGTATTAATAAGTAATTCATGATGAGATGTATTGAATAAAGTATTTAGCATCAGGTATCGGTATCGATGAAGCATATAGGACCAGATATCAGCATTGATGCAGTATTGAGCGCTATATAAGTAATATCAGGGCCTGCAATACAATAACTCTAAAATAAACTTATTCAAACTCTTGGATATTTCTTCGATGTAAATCACTCTAAATCTTCCCTTTCGAACACATAGAGAAGTGCCTCCATTTTGTAATTACGTAAGACAAAGACTTGGTAACTTATGGCGCGCCCTCAACTGTGCCGTAATGAGCCAAAAGTCTGCGCAAAAGTGCCCCCTTCTTTCATTGCGTCGTAAAGGAACGCTTTCATTTGCCTGCTCGGGTCTCGGCATCACCTGCCTGAGATGGATGGCGCTCACGTCTGCTGTTTTTGCGGCGCCTCCAGTTTTGCTGCTTCTTTTCTGGCCAGCGTGCAACTTTTTTGGGCTGAAGGATTTCGGTTTGGGGTAAAGTTTTTTATTTATGGGGTAAAATTTTTATTTTCGTTTTAGTCTGGGCTCTTTTGTGGCCGTGTCTGGGCTCTTTTGGGGCCATGTCTGGGCTCTTTTGGAACCATGTCTGGGCTCTTTTGGAGCCATGTCAGAGCTCTTTTGGAGCCATGTCAGAGCTCTTTTGGAGCCATGTCAGAGCTCTTTTGGAGCCATGTCTGGGCTCTTTTGGAGCCATGTCAGAGCTCTTTTGGAGCCATGTCTGGGCTCTTTTGGAGCCATGTCAGAGCTCTTTTGGAGCCATGTCTGGGCTCTTTTGGAGCCATGTCTGGGCTCTTTTGGAGCCATGTCTGGGCTCTTTTGGAGCCATGTCTGGGCTCTTTTGGAGCCATGTCTGGGCTCTTTTGGAGCCATGTCTGGGCTCTTTTGGAGCCATGTCTGGGCTCTTTTGGAGCCATGTCTGGGCTCTTTTGGAGCCATGTCTGGGCTCTTTTGGAGCCATGTCTGGGCTCTGTTGGAGCCATGTCTGGGCTCTTTTGGAGCCATGTCTGGGCTCTTTTGGAGCCATGTCTGGGCTCTTTTGGAGCCATGTCTGGGCTCTTTTGGAGCCATGTCTGGGCTCTTTTGGAGCCATGTCTGGGCTCTTTTGGAGCCATGTCTGGGCTCTTTTGGGGCGATGTCTGAGCTCTCTTGGGGCCGTGTCTGGGCTCTCTTGGGACCGTGTCTGGGCTCTTTTGGGGCCATGTCTGGGCTTTTTTGGGGCCATGTCAGGGCTCTCTTGGGGTCAAGTCAGTTCATTGGAGTGCTATCTTTTTTGGGCATTGTCTGGGTTGTTTTAAGGCCAAGTCTGGAATTTTATGAGGTGTCAGGTCCGAGTTTTTCGAGGATAAACTAGTTTTCTGTGCAGGCAAACCTAGATTTTTGCGGACATCGTGCTTGTATCATTAGGAATCGGACTGAACTTAGCTGGCATTGTTAGGCAATCCATTTCTTAATTGTGAGGATGTTTTTAACGAAAAGTTTATAACTGCCACGCCAACTCCAGTTCATGCCTTGAAATATGTAGTCAAAATCCATCTGGTAACATTGACCGAATTTCCATCAAGGATTATTGTCTGGATTTCCATTTTGGAGTATTTTTAGAATTTTTATTTGCGAATATTGTTCTGAATTTCAATCTACGATAACGGCTGGATTTCTGTGTGGGGATCTTTGCTGGAAATTTATCATTTAATTTTGACCGGATTCTAATATGCAAAATGTTTGATAGATTTCAGTGTAAAATATTGATAGGAATGCGATAGGAATTCAGGAATTTAAGATCAGAGGCCGCCGGAGCGCACGCGCGTTCCGTGATATGGTGAGTAATTATGTAAAGTGTGATAATGAATGTTGAGTAATTATGTAAAGTGTGATAATGAATGTTGAGTAATTGTGTAAAGTGTGATAATGAATGTTGAGTAATTATGTAAAGTGTGATAATGAATGTTGAGTAATTATGTAAAGTGTGATAATGAATGTTGAGTAATTATGTAAAGTGTGATAATGAATGTTGAGCAATTATGTAAAGTGTGATAATGAATGTTGAGTAATTATGTAAAGTGTGATAATGAATGTTGAGCAATTATGTAAAGTGTGATAATGAATGTTGAGTAATTATGTAAAGTGTGATAATGAATGTTGAGCAATTATGTAAAGTGTGATAATGAATGTTGAGTAATTATGTAAAGTGTGATAATGAATGTTGAGTAATTATGTAAAGTGTGATAATGAATGTTGAGTAATTATGTAAAGTGTGATAATGAATGTTGAGTAATGTTGTAAAGTGTGATAATGAATGTAGAGTAATTATGTAAAGTGTGATAATGAATGTTGAGTAATAATGTAAAGTGTGATAATGAATGTTGAGTAATTATGTAAAGTGGTAAAGCGTTCGGATTAATGTTGAATGATAATTTAAATTGATGTTGCGAATGTTAGGAAATCATATCGAGGGAGATAATGAATGTAAAGCAATTATATGAAGTAATATTGCTAACGTGAAACAATTCTGTGAAGCAATATTTTAATTTCAGCCAGGATGAAATATCGATACTGATGAGGTATCTTCATTTTTTCTCTCGATCTGTTTATAATTTTTTGGTGATTACAAAGGGGTTCCGGCCCAAATTGGGGTTCAGGTGACTGAGAAGGGGTTCAGGCGACCCAGAAGGAGTTCAGGTGACCCAGAAGGGGTTCAGGCGACCCAGAAGGAGTTCAGGTGACCCAGAAGGGGTTCAGGCGACCCAGAAGGAGTTCAGGTGACCCAGAAGGGGTTCAGGCGACCCAGAAGGAGTTCAGGTAACCCAGAAGGGGTTCAGGCGACCCAGAAGGAGTTCAGGTGACCCAGAAGGGGTTCAGGCGACCCAGAAGGAGTTCAGGTGACCCAGAAGGGGTTCAGGCGACCCAGAAGGAGTTCAGGTAACCCAGAAGGGGTTCAGGCGACCCAGAAAGAGTTCAGGTGACCCAGAAGGGGTTCAGGCGACCCAGAAGGAGTTCAGGTGACCCAGAAGGGGTTCAGGCAACCCAGAAGGAGTTCAGGTGACCCAGAAGGGGTTCAGGCGACAAAGAAGGGGTTCAGGCGACCCAGAAGGGGTTCAGGCGACCCAGAAGGAGTTCAGGCGACCCAGAAGGAGTTCAGGTGACCCAGAAGGGGTTCAGGCAACCCAGAAGGGGTTCAGGCAACCCAGAAGGGGTTCAGGCAACCCAGAAGGGGTTCAGGCAACCCAGAAGGGGTTCAGGCAACCCAGAAGGGGTTCAGGCAACCCAGAAGGGGTTCAGGCAACCCAGATGGGGTTCAGGCAACCCAGATGGGGTTCAGGCAACCCAGAAGGGGTTCTGGCAACCCTGGAGGGGTTCAGGCAACATAGAAGGGGCTCAGGCGACACAGAAGGGGCTCAGGCGACACAGAAAGGGTCCAGGCGACACAGAAGGGGTCCAGGCGACACAGAAAGGGTTCAGGCGACACAGAAGCGGTCCAGGCGACACAGAAGGGGCTCAGGCGACACAGAAAGGGTCCAGGCGACACAGAAGGGGCTCAGGCGACACAGAAAGGGTCCAGGCGACACAGAAGGGGTCCAGGCGACACAGAAAGGGTCCAGGCGACACAGAAGCGGTCCAGGCGACACAGAAGGGGCTCAGGCGACACAGAAAGGGTCCAGGCGACACAGAAGGGGTTCAGGCGACACAGAAGGGGTCCAGGCGACACAGAAGGGGTCCAGGCGACACGGAAGGGGTTCAGTCGACATAGGAGTTCAGAGTGCCAGGTTTAGCAAAATGTGTGTCTATTAATGGAGGAGAATTCGAACTCATTCAAGTTAGGGGAACCTCGTCCAGAAGTTTTAGGCGCAGAAGAATCGGCAAAGTTTGGTGAAAAATCTGGCTTAAAATTTTAAAAGTTTAATAAAAAATCTTTTTGAAATATAGAGTCTAGTGTTGAGAAAATCTTCATTGAAACGCAGAGTTCCGAAGAAATATTCTTCTCGACAAAGTTGCGTAGTTCAGTAAAAACCCATTATCAAACTTACGGTTCAGTGGAAAGTTCTTTCTTGAACGCGTTTGAATTTTGCGAATTACTCATCTTTTAAAGTTTGTGGAGGTTGGCATGGAAATTCATATTGGAACTTACGGAGTTCGGTGAAAAGAATCCTTAGGGAAACATTGGGTGTTTTGTGGCTGATATGAGGTAGTTGGTATGTTGGATGGTCTACTGAACGACTGAAAATGTAACCAAGTGTTGGGAACGAGTGGAAGAAAGTAGCGGAGTTTTAACAACGGCGTAAAATGTAATGAAGTATTCCAAACTGTTAGAGAAGAAGCTAAATGTTCAAAACAGCAGAAAATGCAACCAAGTGTTGGGAACAAGAGAAAAGGTAGCGATGTATCAGGAACATGAGAGGAAAATAACCGTGTTCGAAAGAAGAAAAAAATTGCAAAGCACCGCTGAGTTGGCTCATCCATCCCCTCAAGTCCCCTCTAGCCCCCTCCATCCTCCTGTCCCCTCTTCCCTTCTCCCTCTCTTCCTCTTCTCTTTTCCCCCTCTCCCCCTCCCTTTCATTTCCCCTCACCCTATCCCTGCTTTCTCCCTTCCCTTTCCTTTCCCTTTCTTTCCCCTCTCCTTTCCCTTTCTTTCCCCTCTCCTTTCCCTTTTTCCCCTCTCCTTTCCCTTTCTTTCCCCTCTCCTTTCCCTTTCTTTCCCCTCTCCTTTCCCTTTCTTTCCCCTCTCCTTTCCCTTTCTTTCCCCTCTCCTTTCCCTTTCTTTCCCCTCTCCTTTCCCTTTCTTTCCCCTCTCCTTTCCCTTTCTTTCCCCTCTCCTTTCCCTTTCTTTCCCCTCACCCTTTCCCTTTCTTTCCCCTCACCCTTTCCCTTTCTTTCCCCTCACCCCCACCCTTTCCCTTTCTTTCCCCTCACCCTTTCCCTTTCTTTCCCCTCACCCGTTCCCTTTCTTTCCCCTCACCCGTTCCCTTTCTTTCCCCTCACCCTTTCCCTTTCTCTCCCCTCACCCTTCCCCTTTCTCTCCCCTCACCCTTTCCCTTTCTCTCCCCTCACCCTTTCCCTTTCTCTCCCCTCACCCTTTCCCTTTCTCTCCCCTCACCCTTTCCCTTTCTCTCCCCTCGCCCTTTCCCTTTCTCTCCCCTTACCCTTTCTTTTTCTCTCCCCTTACCCTTTCCCTTTCTCTCCCCTCACCCTTTCCCTTTCTCTCCCCTTACCCTTTCTTTTTCTCTCCCCTCACCCTTTCCCTTTCTCTCTCCTCACCCTTTCCCTTTCTCTCCCCTCACCCTTTCCCTTTCTCTCCCCTCACCCTTTCCCTTTCTCTCCCCTCACCCTTTCCCTTTCTCTCCCCTCACCCATTCCCTTTCTCTCCCCTCACCCTTTCCCTTTCTCTCCCCTCACCCTTTCCCTTTCTCTCCCCTCACCCATTCCCTTTCTCTCCCCTCACCCTTTCCCTTTCTCTCCCCTCACCCTTTCCCTTTCTCTCCCCTCACCCATTCCCTTTCTCTCCCCTCACCCTTTCCCTTTCTCTCCCCTCACCCTTTCCCTTTCTCTCCCCTCACCCTTTCCCTTTCTCTCCCCTCACCCTTTCCCTTTCTCTCCCCTCACCCTTTCCCTTTCTCTCCCCTCACCCTTTCCCTTTCTCTCCCCTCACCCTTTCCCTTTCTCTCCCCTCACCCTTTCCCTTTCTCTCCCCTCACCCTTTCCCTTTCTCTCCCCTCACCCTTTCCCTTTCTCTCCCCTCACCCTTTCCCTTTCTCTCCCCTCCCCCCTACCTCTTCTTTTCTCTCCCCTCCCTGCCCTTTCCCCCCCACCCCCTCTCCCTTTCCCCCTCTCCCTTTCCCCCTCTCCCTTTCCCCCTCCCCCTTTCCCCCTCCCCCTTCACCCCTTCCCCTTCCCCTCTCACCCTTCCCCCCTCCCCCCTCCACCTCCCCTCCACATAAGCCAGACAGCTTGGGGCCCGTCCAAAAAGCCTGGCGCCTGTGGAGCCATTAGGCTGTCTGCAGCTGTAGGCCTATGTGGGGCTGCAGCTGTTGGCCTATGTGGGGCTGCAGCTGTAGGCCTATTTGGGGCTGCAGCTGTAGGCCTATGTGGGGCTGCAGCTGTAGGCCTATGTGGAGCTTCAGCTGTAGGCCTATGTGGGGCTGCAGTTGTAGGCCTATTTGGGGCTGCAGCTGTAGGCCTATGTGGGGCTGCAGCTGTAGGCCTATGTGGGGCTGCAGTTGTAGGCCTATGTGGGGCTGCAGCTGTAGGCCTATGTGGAGCTTCAGCTGTAGGCTTATATTGGGCTGTATGTATATCGGTCTGTATGCTTATATTCCCCGTTCCCTCCCCACCCAGGGTGCTGGCTCAGCAGGCAGCAGCAGGGAAATATATTTATTTATATATGTATATATATTGTGCTGTATGCTTATATTCCCCGTTCCCTTGGTGTTATAGGGTGCTGGCTCTGCTGTATATCGTGCTGTATGTATCGGGCTGTATGCTTATATTCCCCGTTCCTTCTCCCTGTAGGGTGCTGGCTCAGCAGGCAGCAGCAGCAGGTTCGAGCCGCAGGTGGCGATGATGTGCCACGGGCGCGGCGAGTACCTGGCGCAGTACCAGGACGCGAAGGGCGAGTGGCGCACCAACACCGCCCCCGCCAAGATCACCTGCCTCAAGGACAAGCTTGACATCCTCCACTACTGCAAGCAGGTCAGTCAGTTGAATTGGTGGTTATTTCCAACTGGTTAGTGGCTCCTCTACTGCAAATAGGTCAGTTGTATATATTGGTTTGTGCTTCCTAGCTCGACATCCTCCACTACTGCAAGCAGGTCAGAGATCTATATTGTATTCATTTCTAACAAGTCTGTGGGTTGAAGTGGTTGGTTACGAAGAGGGTAGTGGCTCCACTACTGCAAACAGGTCAGTGGTTCAGATAGGTCTGTGTTTCCAACAGGTTACTAGTCCGAATAGGTCTGCATTTCCCACAGGTCAGTGGAGATGGGTCTTTATTTATAGGAATAGGTCTTGATTTCCAGTGAGTGGTCGACATAGGTTTGCGGTCCTATGTGGACTCGCTGAGAAAGACGCCAGATATCGCTAGCGACAGCAACCGACTGTATAGCCTACTTATCGCAAATGACATACGTACCTCGGTTCCATTCTACCGCGTAGGTCTGAATTTCTATTTGCGGTGACTGTATGTAGTCTAATATGTTCAAACAAATCGGTGAATGAAGAAGCGCAGTGTTTGAAATAGACTAGTTCTTTTTATAGATTAACTCAATAAAAATAAGTGATTTGAACGCGTAGTTAATTTTTTTATTTCGTAGTTCATTATTTTATTTTTAATTATTTTAAAAATTTTTTTAATAGTTAATAACAGGAAAAGCCGCTGCTGTTTTCAGGTTAGTTTTTTATTTGATGTCTTTGTTAGTGGACAATTACCGTGATTTAAATTGTGTAAGACATTAATTTTTGATGCATTGAAGTTTATTTCTGTCCAGTTACACGCATTTCCATATCATACCGTGTTGGCAGCGTCATTGTGTGTAAATGTACGGTACTATGGCAGCGTTATTGTAAATGTTTGATAATATTCTTTGGAACTCGCGGTCTAAAGCGGCCCATAGACGATCAATTTTATTGTCAATATAATTGACAATGATGAATATTGACAATTTAATTGATCGTCTGTGGGCTCGATTGACGACCGTCAATTAATTGACTTAGTGGGCAACAAAAAATCTCATCAATATATTGAGTCAATGATATTGACAATGAAATTGATCGTCTATCCTCGAAATTTTGCCACACAAAAAAGGAACTTCACCAAACACCCATAGAACCAAACACGTATCACTGCGACCGGTCTATTTGGGAGCTTTCGTTGAGTTTGGACGCGGCCGTACCGACGTGAGTGGGAAGGTTGTTTTCTGGCTGCGAAGTTCGCGAGTTGTGTTGTAAATCGCAGCGGGACATGACACAAAGTTGGGGCATAGCGTGCTGTGTTGCGTGTTTTGTGTTGTTGTGTCCGCCGCTGTTGTGCTCCTGTTGTGTGGTGTGTGTTGTTGTGTGGTGTGTGTCGTATGAATGGCGAGTGTTGTGTGTAGGTGTTTTGTGTGTGACGTATGTGTGGCGTGTGTTGGGTGACTTATGTGTGACGTGTGTTGTGTGACGTATGTGTGGCGTGTGTTGTGTGACGTATGTGTGGCGTGTGTTGTGTGACGTATGTGTGGCGTGTGTTGTGTGACGTATGTGTGGCGTGTGTTGTGTGACGTATGTGTGGCGTGTGTTGTGTGACGTATGTGTGGCGTGTGTTGTGTGACGTATGTGTGGCGTGTGTTGTGTGACGTATGTGTGGCGTGTGTTGTGTGACGTATGTGTGGCGTGTGTTGTGTGACGTATGTGTGGCGTGTGTTGTGTGACGTATGTGTGGCGTGTGTTGTGTGACGTATGTGTGGCGTGTGTTGTGTATGTGTTTAGTGCGTGTGTGACGGCAATGTTTTCATACACTGTTGTCTTTACTCGTGGAAAATTTTAATTTTACGTGGAAAAACCCAGATTTGAGTATTTTGGTTCAGAAAAAACACCAGTCTTGCTGCGTAACGTTGCCGTTCATTTTGCTGGTACGTGTGCGAGTACCGCTTGTGTTATAACGTGTGCGTGCGTGAGTTGGCACGTGTGCGTGCGTGTGTTGGCACGTGTACGTGCGTGTGTTGGCACGTGTTCGTGCGTGTGTTGGCACGTGTACGTGCGTGTGTTGGCACGTGTACGTGCGTGTGTTGGCACGTGTACGTGCGTGTGTTGGCACGTGTGCGTGCGTGTGTTGGCACGTGTGCGTGCGTGTGTTGGCACGTGTACGTGCGTGTGTTGGCACTTGTACCTGCGTGTGTTGGCACGTGTACGTGCGTGTGTTGGCACGTGTACGTGCGTGTGTTGGTACGTGTACGTGCGTGTGTTGGCACGTGTACGTGCGTGTGTTGGCACGTGTACGTGCGTGTGTTGGCACGTGTACGTGCGTGTGTTGGCACGTGTACGTGCGTGTGTTGGCACGTGTACGTGCGTGTGTTGGCACGTGTGCGTGCGTGTGTTGGCACGTGTGCGTGCGTGTGTTGGCACGTGTACGTGCGTGTGTTGGCACTTGTACCTGCGTGTGTTGGCACGTGTACGTGCGTGTGTTGGCACGTGTACGTGCGTGTGTTGGCACGTGTACGTGCGTGTGTTGGCACGTGTACGTGCGTGTGTTGGCACGTGTTCGTGCGTGTGTTGGCACGTGTGCGTGCGTGAGTTGGCACGTGTACGTGCGTGTGTTGGCACGTGTACGTGCGTGTGTTGGCACGTGTGCGTGCGTGAGTTGGCACGTGTACGTGCGTGTGTTGGCACGTGTACGTGCGTGTGTTGGCACGTGTACGTGCGTGTGTTGGCACGTGTTCGTGCGTGTGTTGGCACGTGTACGTGCGTGTGTTGGCACGTGTACGTGCGTGTGTTGGCACGTGTACGTGCGTGTGTTGACACGTGTACGTGCGTGTGTTGACACGTGTACGTGCGTGTGTTGACA
Organism: Morinoia aosen; assembly: GCA_030386875.1. Classification (NCBI taxonomy): domain Eukaryota; kingdom Metazoa; phylum Arthropoda; class Malacostraca; order Amphipoda; family Talitridae; genus Morinoia; species Morinoia aosen. The sequence continues at coordinate 21,831,411 of CM059561.1, forward strand.
CGTATCCGTGCGTGTGTTGGCACGTGTACGTGCGTGTGTTGGCACGTGTACGTGCGTAAGTACGTGCCCGAGGCAGCTCCCATCCATCACAGCCATGCGGTGGAATGCAATCCCCTCAGCGCTCGCTACAAAGCAGTCCCAGAATGTCCACCTTGCCGTTTTTCCAATGAATTTTATATTGGCCTCGGCTCCAATAACAGAAGAATGCCCTCTTCAAGGGCTCGTTCCCTCGCGTGTGCTCTTTTTTGTTATATTTAAATTTTAATGCGTAAACCCCGTAACTTATTGATGGAAGAGGGGAACGAGATTTGCAAGTTCGAAATTTTAGGAACTCTTTTTGTGATGTTTTACAGTATAAACATGTGTTAAGATTTCATTTAATAAACGTGGACGTACGGCTTTTTTCGTGAAATCTTTTTTTTATTAGAAATTCAGTCGTCACACGTGACAGGTTAATTTGTGCAATTTAAATACAAAAAACTTCTTCCCCTTAATTTTTTAGTCATTATGTAGGTTATGGATGCTTTAAAATCTGGTTATGAAGCTGCGTTCATCCAAATTGCGTATTTTCTTCCAACACAAAACCAAACAAGTTCACGACACGAACCATTATATGATGCGTCAGCGCGCCGCCGTGCGGTATCCAAGCTACCATTGGCATACCCTCATTTGGCTAGGCCTATAGCAGCACAGGCCTATAGCAGCACAGGCCTATAGCAGCACAGGCCTATAGCAGCACAGGCCTAGAGCAGCACAGGCCTAGAGCAGCACAGGCCTAGAGCAGCACAGGCCTAGAGCAGCACAGGCCTATAGCAGCACAGGCCTATAGCAGCACAGGCCTAGAGCAGCACAGGCCTATAGCAGCACAGGCCTATAGCAGCACAGGCCTATAGCAGCACAGGCCTATAGCAGCACAGGCCTATAGCAGCACAGGCCTATAGCAGCACAGGCTTATAGCAGCACAGGCCTATAGCAGCACAGGCCTATAGCAGCACAGGCCTATAGCAGCACAGGCCTATAGCAGCACAGGCCTATAGCAGCACAGGCCTAGAGCAGCACAGGCCCAGAGCAGCACAGGCCCATAGCAGCACAGGCCCAGAGCAGCACAGGCCCATAGCAGCACAGGCCCATAGCAGCACAGGCCCATAGCAGCACAAGCCCATAGCAGCACAGGCCCATAGCAGCACAGGCCCATAGCAGCACAGGCCCATAGCAGCACAGGCCCATAGCAGCACAGGCCCATAGCAGCACAGGCCTAGAGCAACGTAGGCCTATAGCAGCAGCCGCTGCACTTGATACCTGCGTGGACTGTTCAATTTGAGGCCCGTTAGCGCTCCTTCATTTATGAGGCGCATGCCTGCATCGTCACATTCTCGGACCGGACGCATTAGAATATGTTAATTTGGGCCGAGTTTGTGCATAATTTGTGCCGCAGCTGCGCGTAATCTGGGCTGGTGTCCCTGAGTGCTGCTGGATATTGCGTCTTCATGCTCTGGAAATTAGGCCAGCGTCCTGTGGATATTGCATCTTCATGACCTGGATATTGCGTCTTCATGCTCTGGAAATTAGGCCAGCGTCCTGTGGATATTGCATCTTCATGACCTGGATATTGCGTCTTCATGCTCTGGAAATTAGGCCAGCGTCCTGTGGATATTGCATCTTCATGACCTGGATATTGCGTCTTCATGCTCTGGAAATTAGGCCAGCGTCCTGTGGATATTGCATCTTCATGACCTGGATATTGCGTCTTCATGCTCTGGAAATTAGGCCAGCGTCCTGTGGATATTGCATCTTCATGACCTGGATATTGCGTCTTCATGCTCTACATATTGCATCCTGATGCTCTGGATATAGCATCCTGATGCTCTGGATATAGCATCCTGATGCTCTTGATATAGCATCCTGGTGCTCTGGATATAGCATCCTGATGCTCTGGATATAGCATCCTGACGCTCTGGATATAGCATCCTGATGCTCTGGATAATAGGCCAGCGTTCTGTGGATATTGTGTCATCCTCTAGATAATCCGTCGTCATGCTCTGGATATTGCGTTCTCATGTGAGCTACATCGTGTGGGTATAATGCCCATAGGAAGTGTGATTCTGCCAGTAGATCCGCACTGATGCAACCAGTGGCGGCATCACTGATGCAGCCAGTGGAGCATCACTGATGCAGCCAGTGGAGCATCACTGATGCAGCCAGTGGGTCATCACTGATGCAGCCAGTGGGGCATCACTGATGCAGCCAGTGGAGCATCACTGATGCAGCCAGTGGCGCATCACTGATGCAGCCAGTGGGGCATCACTGATGCAGCCAGTGGGGCATCACTGATGCAGCCAGTGGAGCATCACTGATGCAGCCAGTGGGGCATCACTGATGCAGCCAGTGGAGCATCACTGATGCAGCCAGTGGCGCATCACTGATGCAGCCAGTGGGGCATCACTGATGCAGCCAGTGGGGCATCACTGATGCAGCCAGTGGGGCATCACTGATGCAGCCAGTGGGGCATCACTGATGCAGCCAGTGGGGCATCACTGATGCCCCCCCGTGATGCCATTCTAAACTCTGCATCACGCTCCACTAACGCTTCACAGAACGACCTCCAATTTCGACCAGTTGCCGCCGTCGCTTCGGCCTCCCCTATTGCTTTCATCTAGGAGGTGCTAGAAATGGAGTCATGTGTCTAGTTTGGGCAGGGTCTAGGCCTAGTGTATTATCTAGTTGAGGCAGTAACTAGGCCCCATGTGTTGTCTAGTTGAGGCAGTAACTAGGCCCAGTGTGTTGTCTACACCTTTTTAGCTTCAAATTAAAATATGTGAAGTTCAATTTAAAATTTGTAAAGTTCAATTTAAAATATGTAAAATTCAATTTAAAATTTCTACAGTTCAATTTAAAATATGTAAAGTTCCAATTAAAATATGTAAAGTTCAAATTAAAATTTTTGAAGTTCAATTTAAAAATTATAAAATTCAAATTTAAAATAGATAAATTTCAAATTAAAATTAGTAAAATTCAAATCAAAACACTTCCAATAATTAGAAATTGTTAAGCTCTCTAACCTCTAAAGTTCTCTAATTTGAAGTATTAATCGCTGTATTTAGCCTTATTATGGTCCCCATAACTTTCACTGTTATAAATTACCTATACTATTGTAGCATGGATACTATACATTTCCTTGTAAAACACTGATATTTCAACTTTCATTCACTTTGTTATTGACCCCTTCAAGATGAACAACTTTGCGGACAATCTTTGCGGGTTTCCATTTCGCTGTCTTCTGAGAAATCCGAGTTGTCCGCAAAGTTGTTCATCTTGAAGGGGTTAATAACAAAGTGAATGAAAGTTGAAATATCAGTGTTTTACAAGGAAATGTATAGTATCCATGCTACAATAGTATAGGTAATTTATAACAGTGAAAGTTATGGGGACCATAATAAGGCTAAATACAGCGATTAATACTTCAAATTAGAGAACTTTAGAGGTTAGAGAGCTTAACAATTTCTAATTATTGGAAGTGTTTTGATTTGAATTTTACTAATTTTAATTTGAAATTTATCTATTTTAAATTTGAATTTTATAATTTTTAAATTGAACTTCACAAATTTTAATTTGAACTTTACATATTTTAATTGGAACTTTACATATTTTAAATTGAACTGTAGAAATTTTAAATTGAATTTTACATATTTTAAATTGAACTTTACAAATTTTAAATTGAACTTCACATATTTTAATTTGAAGCTAAAAAGGTGTAGTTGAGGCAGTAACTAGGTCCAGTGTATTATCTAGTTGAGGCAGTAACTAGGCCCCATGTGTTGTCTAGGTGAAGCAGTATCAAGACTAATGCACCAGATGTTTCAGTTGAATCTGCACTAATTTGGAAACGGTGATTCTAATCCCTCTGATAGTTCACAACACTGAAAGAGCATCAGTTATGCTTGCTTATCTTTGAAGCCGGCATTTTACATTTAGAATTCGTTGCATAAACATTACTCAACGGAGCTACCGAAATGTTCAGCTGTTAGTAAACATCGTCGCACGGTAAAATCTCTCCAGTACCCTAGGAAAACAGTTCGTGACGTTTGTAAGCGTTTTGATGTGCATGGTTAATATTAAAGAGCCACATCACTCGCCAAGAAAAGATAAAATTCGCAACCTGATTTCCTACCAAGAATATGTATTTGGTATAATCAGGTAATTAACAATTCAATAATCACCAATATAATAATTCAATTGAACACGAATAACATGTGGCATCAATGTATGAATTCCTCGAAAAGCTATGCCAAACGTACCAAGAGTTCGGCCTTTATCAATGTTATATATGTACATGAATAGCTTAATTCATGTAAGAATATTTTAATAAATATATTTTGATAATAGAATTTACCTATTTTCTGCTTTAATTATTGTTGCTAATATTTTCAATGGGTAGGGGTTCGTAATTTGGCAACCGTGCATTTCTAGGAACCGCCCCTAAACGATCATTTCATTCTGGTCGGGCTATAGTTGAGGCAGCATCTGAAAAACAGCATCCTAACCATGATGGAAACGGCAGAAGTTATCCACGCCGTGTCCAGCTTTCAGAAGCGTATAGAAACCTTTATCATGGTTGTGGGTGGTCATGTTGAGTAAAACTTTTCTTTTCCTGGTCTGGTGAATAGGCTATCAAGTTTCAAACCATTGTGTTATTTTTCTTTTCGAGTTGTTAGGATTCAAGCATAGAAAGGCAAATAGTACGGGCTTATCTAGCCATATCTATGTCTGTTTAGTTGGTTAGTATCTAGGTTATTTTATTTAATTTGATGTCTGCATCTGAAGGATTAATGCGGAGACAGTTGGGGAGGTAGTGAAGCCTGCATCACAGATACTGTCATCACTCGCAATCAGTTGAAGCAGGGGTCTCCAAACTTTCCAGCCTTATGGCCACACTGATTACTCTAGTAAGTTCCAATAGCCAAAACCTTTCAAATTTTTCTGCCAATATCTAGATTAACAATAACAATAAGAAGCCATGAGCGGTCGCGGGCCGGATTGATCCCATTGGTGGGCGGATTTGGCCCGCTGGCCTTAGTTTGGAAACCACCGAGGTTGAGCAATCGGAGTAACTAATGTTGTGTATTTATAGACTTAATTAAATGGTTCACATTGCTCGTATATACAGCGGCTCAAAAAGACGAAGCTTCAAGCGTCATTTTTAACGGCGCTTACACTATTTCTCCCGGAAGAGGCAGATAGTCGTGCTGTGTAGTCGACCATTCGAGGCCAGGTCTAAGAGAGAAGTAGGCCTGCTGTAATTTGCATAGGCTCAGCAAATATGCGCAACGCGACTCCCAAAACTGCTCACAACTTTTCCAGTTCTGCCGTCCGGCAAAAAAATTGCGCTCCGCAACCGGAGTCTCGGCCAAATTGCCCGCGCCTGCTCCCTTCGCATCTTTTTTCCGTGAACTCATCTAAAAACGACCATTAATCTATGAATAATACGGTGGCCGTGCAACCAACACGGGCTCACCGATAGCTTTACGTGGTTCTTGAATTAATACGGTGGCCACATAGCTCCTACGGGCATACGGATAGCCTTTTCATACGGCTAGCCCTTAAATGATACTATGGCTACATAACCAACACGGGCAAGTTTGTAGCTTCAAGTGTTGCTGGAATTAATACGGTGGTCATATAGCTGGAACGGCCACACCGATAACTAACAATACGGTGGCGACACAACCACACCGATAGCTAACAATACGGTGGCTACACAGCCCACACAGCCACACCGATAGCTAACAATACGGTGGCCACACAGCCACAACGATAGCTAACAATACTGTGGCCACACAGCCACACCGATAGCTAACAATACGGTTTCTACACAGCCCACACGGCCACACCGATAGCTAACAATACGGTGGCTACACAGCCCCCACGGCCACACCGATAGCTAACAATACGGTGGCTACACAGCCCACACGGTCACACCGACAGCTAACAATACGGTGGCTACACAGCCCACACGGTCACACCGACAGCTAACAATACGGTGGCTACACAGCCCACACGGTCACACCGATAGCTAACAATACGGTGGCTACACAGCCCCCACGGCCACACCGATAGCTAACAATACGGTGGCTACACAGCCCACACGGCCACACCGATAGCTAACAATACGGTGGCTACACAGCCCACACGGACATACAGATAGCTAACAATACGATGGCCACACAGCCACACCGACAGCTAACAATACGGTGGCCACGCAGCCGACACCGACAGCTAACAATACGGTGGCCACACAGCCCACACAGCCACACCGATCGCTAACAATACGGTGGCCACACAGCCCACACAGCCACACCGACAGCTAACCATACGGTGGCCACACAGCCCACACGGCCACACCGATAGCTTTACATGCCTCATAAAAATCCGAGCAAATCGTTTTCCACCACATCGCCCGAGATGTTATCGCTCTACTTCCCGCCTCGGATGCCGCAAAACGTCATCGTTTATATGGTTATCTCCGATACCGTTTTGTTGTATCGGGGCGGCGATGCCCAGGGGTGGCGATGCCCAGGGGTGGCGATGCCCAGGGGCGGCGATGCCCAGGGGTGGCGATGCCCAGAGGTGGCGATGCCCAGGGGTGGCGATGCCCAGGGGGCGGCGATGCCCAGGGGTGGCGATGCCCAGGGGTGGCGATGCCCAGGGGTGGCGATGCCCAGGGGTGGCGATGCCCAGGGGGCGGCGATGCCCAGGGGTGGCGATGCCCAGGGGGCGGCGATGCCCAGGGGTGGCGATGCCCAGGGGGCGGCGATGCCCAGGGGTGGCGATGCCCAGAGGTGGCGATGCCCAGGGGTGGCGATGCCCAGGGGGCGGCGATGCCCAGGGGTGGCGATGCCCAGGGGTGGCGATGCCCAGGGGCGGCGATGCCCAGGGGTGGCGATGCCCAGAGGTGGCGATGCCCAGGGGTGGCGATGCCCAGGGGGTGGCGATGCCCAGGGGGCGGCGATGCCCAGGGGTGGCGATGCCCAGGGGTGGCGATGCCCAGGGGTGGCGATGCCCAGGGGGCGGCGATGCCCAGGGGTGGCGATGCCCAGGGGGCGGCGATGCCCAGGGGTGGCGATGCCCAGGGGGCGGCGATGCCCAGGGGTGGCGATGCCCAGAGGTGGCGATGCCCAGGGGTGGCGATGCCCAGGGGGCGGCGATGCCCAGGGGTGGCGATGCCCAGGGGGCGGCGATGCCCAGGGGTGGCGATGCCCAGGGGTGGCGATGCCCAGAGGTGGCGATGCCCAGGGGTGGCGATGCCCAGGGGTGGCGATGCCCAGGGGTGGCGATGCCCAGGGGTGGCGATGCCCAGGGGGTGGCGATGCCCAGGAGGTGGCGATGCCCAGGGGTCAGCGATGCCTAGGGGGCGGTGATGCCCAGGGGGTGGCGATGCCCAGGGGGTGGCGATGCCCAGGGGGTGGCGATGCCCAGGGGGCGGCGATGCCCAGGGACTGCAATATTCAGGGGTCGTTATCAAATCGAGTCGTTGAGCGATCTATGGCGAACTCTGCGTCCTATTTGCGTTTTTTCGCAAATCCGTTTTTTTATTAGGGGAGTGGGGGAGAAAGAAGGGGAAATGAGGGAGTGGTGAAGAAAGAAGGGGAAATGAGGGAGTGGTGAAGAAAGAAGGGGAAATGAGGGAGTGGTGAAGAAAGAAGGGGAAATGAGGGAGTGGGGAAGAAAGAAGGGGAAGTGAGGGAGTGGGGGAAAAAGAAGGGGGAAGTGAGGGAGTGGGGAAAAAGGGGGAAGTGAGGGAGTGGGGGAGAAAGAAGGGGGAAGCGTTTGAGTGGGGGAGAAAGAAGGGGGAAGCGTTTGAGTGGGGGAGAAAGAAGGGGGAAGCATGGGAGTGGGGGAGAAAGAAGGGGGGAGTGGGGGAGAAAGAAGGGGAAGTGATCGAGTGGGGGAGAAAGAAGGGGAAGTGAGGGAATGGGGGAGAAAGAAAGGGGAGTTTGGGGGAGGAAAAGAAGGGGGAATGGAGAGGAAGGTGAACACGCACTGCAAAGTTGCGGAGCCAGGGCCACTTTTTCGCGCTTCAATGGGTATTTATTGTATGGTTATTAGTATCGTTACTATCATCGGAGGTTGTGTTCGGTGCTGCAGGGCTGGCAGTTATGTGGAACAGCTTTGCGCGCTGCGGAGATGCAGCAAAAGTTTCATGCATTGGATGTGTGTGCGCGTGTGTATGCCTGTGTGTGTATGTGGAAATGTGTGGGTCAGTTTCAGAGTGTGTGCATTTGTAAATATGTGTGTGTGGGTCAATTTCTGTTTGTGTGTGCGTACGTTTTTGTGTCTGTATCTGTGCGTGTTTCGTGCGGGGTGTCGTTGTGTAATGATTGCGGGCACGCACAAGAATTTATGTTCTTTCTAGCATGTGCCGGTGTTCATGTATTGCATATTCGTGCCGAGTGCGCCCTGGCGGCGCAATGAGCGGCCAATACGAGATGAATTCCGTCGTTTTCAAATAATTGAATTCGTATCGCCAGTTTTGCCTTGATACGGTGACTTGAGTCGTTTACTTTGTGTGGTCACTGTTGAGTTATTAATTCTAGTGTACGCGGCCTTTCTGAAGTGATGGAATTCGATATTTCCCTTGAATAAATCCCCCAGATGTGGATGCCCCAACAAATATATCCATCCCAACAGTACCCGCCATCAAAATATTCTTGTACTTGTGCACTGGTGAAACTCGTATCACAGATACGGTCATTGAGCGTCCTTGTGAGCGTCACAGAGACGAAAGCAGCGGACAACAAACAAATATATAAACACACCGAGGGTATTATTAGGTGAGAATAAGATGCCCCTTTTTTATTAAAATTTTGCTTTTTAGAGCTCTCAGTGTTTGGTTATCATTTGTGGTTGTCCGGTTTGAGTGCTGTGTGCTAAAATTTTGTTCGATCATTTTGTTCGAGAAGAAAAAGGCTAAAATAACCTAACCTGCAGCGCTGTATGACACGGTGCAGTCTTCCTTGGGATACCCTGAGGTGACCTATCTCACCCTTAACGCGCTGACTGCGACGTGCGCCACCGGTGGTACACGGAGGTAATTTTCATAATGTGCTGACCGGCCAGTAGCCGACAACTCAGTTTCCGTAAATATTCAATCAAAGCCTACTGAAGGCACGATCCAGCTAGTTCAGGTTCGGTATTTTCCAAATGACTTACTACAATTGACATTAAATTCGAGTTTGGTGTTGAACTTAATATTTAATAGTCGCAGTCAAAGTGTTAACACGCTGACTGCGATGGGTTAACTAAACTTTAGTTCAACATTCAAATTCAACTCACATTTAAAGTCAAAAGTTGTTGGCAATTTCATAAATACCAATTACACATTAATTACACATTAACTGGGTGTAATAAATTCCATTTATTTTAAAGGAGTATTGAAATTTTTCAACCGGCCCGACCCAGCGGCACTACACACTCTCAGTCGAGTGTTCAATTCTTTACCTTGCGGGCAATTTTTATCATCAACTCCAAAAAAATGAAACTAACTTGTAATCTGATGTTAACACTTCTATAGAAAGATCTTATATGATTTAGTTCTCGCCGAATTTGTACCTTGAGTTGTTAAAGCCATAATTTTAAGATTATATTTTGCCTCGAACGTTCAAATCCATTTTGAGAAGGGTAGTGAAAAATCGAAATGCTACGCGTTCATGCCGGTACTTAAATGAGCAACATACCCTATAACACCTGTACTTAGTCAAGGTGTTAAACTGAATAGCATCTGCCTTTTGTATGTCGAGTTTTTCGCAAAGTTACATGTATTTCTCCTTGCGTAGTGATGGGACTCCCATTTGTGCGGTAACGATAAAAGTTAGCTCAACAAGCTCCAGGTTAGCGAGTGACATCGTTAGCTTTGAACCCTTTTGAAATGAAGGGAAGGGAATGAACTGAGCTAGGTTTATTTCGAGCTATTTTTTTTCCAGGTTTCGTTAGCTAGATTTCTTTCGAGCACCTTGTTATTTAGTTTTGTGTGTTCTGGCTGTGACCTGCAGCGTAAAGATTTGCGGCGTATAGAGCTCGCTTTCAGAAACGCGTGTATTTTTGGGTTTGACTGATGCGTCCGTGTTTTTAAAAACAAGTTCTCGCTGGGGATTGGCGCTCGGGTGGCAATTAAAAGCGCCGTACTTGATCTCAGTTCTGTCTATTTGCAGCGTGGCTTTTGGGGGAACTTATTCTGAGGGTATTGGGGGGGGGGAAGTGTTGTGTTCTTTGTTATTGTGGGGGGAAGTGTTGTGTTCTTGGTTATTGTAGGGGGGAAGTGTTGTGTTCTTTGTTATTGTGGGGGGAAGTGTTGTGTTCTTTGTTATTGTGGGGGTAGTGTTGTGTTCTTTGTTATTGAGAGGGGAAGTGTTGTGTTCTTTGTTATTGTGGGGGGAAGTGTTGTGTTCTTTGTTATTGTGGGGGGAAGTGTTGTGTTCGTTGTTATTGTGGGGGGAAGTGTTGTGTTCGTTGTTATTGTGTTGTGTTCTTTGTTATTGTGGGGGGAAGTGTTGAGTTCTTTGTAATTGTGGGGGGAGGGAAGTGTTGAGTTCTTTGTTATTGTGGATGGGGGAGTTTTGCTTCTTCGTTATTGTGTGTGTGCGGGGGGGGAGGGGAAGTGTGCTCTTTGTTATTGCAGGGACGTACGAAAATAACCTAGAACAAAAGCTCGAAGTTAAAAAAATCCCTATATATTCTCATGCCGTAATGGGCTCTGTGACCGTACAGAAAATAAATGAATGAAAATCAAATAAAATATTAATGAATACTGCATCAAAAAGAACCCGTCGCTAGAATGAAAGGTTTGAGTTGCGCGTTCTCCTTGACCAGCATTTACAAATTATCAAGTTATGGCGCTTGTGTTATCAATTGAAATTGTGTTAGGAAATCGTGCTTGTAATATAAATAAGAACTGTCTTAGGAAATTGTGCGAGAGCTGTTCATGGTGTTTACTAAGCCAGCATTCTAAGCAGCATGAAGGCACTCTTATACTGTCAAAAATGGTATTCATGTTAAAAACATAATTCATACGTGAACATTGTTCTGATAAGGTAAGTGCGAATTCTTATATTTCTCTCTTCCGCCTTAGTGACATTGAACTGAGTTCCGATAAGCATAGGTGAATTGCGACTGTAAAAGAAAATCTGAAATTTGCTGTCGTTATGTAGTGTTCAGGTGTCCAGTGTGCAGGGTGAAGTGGAGACAGACGCTCCAAGTCAGCAGCCAAGCTGACCAGAAAGCTAAAAAAATGAGCAAGTAAGTTAGCAAGCGATCTGGAAAATAAGCAGCAAGAAAGCGACCAAGCAAGTTAGCAAGCAAGAAAACAACAAGGAAGAAAGCGAACAAATAATTAACCCGTCGCCACGTCCTGGACTCTTAGAAGGTCGGCAAAGCTAGCACATGTTTCACATCAGCAAACCTAGGGTTGCCATATATGGTCTTAAGCGTCTCGTTGAGCGCTATTCATTGGTGTAAGGTAAAATTAGGTGGGGGGAACAGGGAAGGAGAGGTAACAAGCTCAAATCTGTATGAATTCTTCTGCTCAGTCTGGAGTGTAGCTACCGGCGCTGCACAACCTCTTAGAAGGCCAGCAGTGTAGCTGAGGCATACCAGCACACACTCTGCCTCTAAGAAGGTCACCATCATTTTTATTTTCTTATGTTTTTTGTTTCAAAAATGGGAGTCCAAATCCACAGATTTACTCCTACGCAAAAAATAATACCACCATTGTATTCGGGAGGAAAAGCTCTATGCATATCAAACTCTTTACAAACAATGAAACTGCTTGATAACAGCCTATACACAAAATGAACTAAAAAATAAAAACTGTTTTACAAATAGTGCACATAACTCCGGAACTATTGGACCTGAAAAAAAATTCACATACCACAAGATTCAGCAACTCAGAATCTATGAAAATGCATCATAAAAAAACATAAAAGTGCAATAAATAAAAAATGGCCAGTGATTTTCTAATTTCTGTTTTTCGTATTTTACCGAAATAAAAACTCGAATTTCGTAGATTTTCATTGGGGTAGCAGTATTTTTTTTCCCACTGACAGAAAGAGCAACTTTCTCTCTTTACAATGAACCCCCAATGAAACTTCTAACATGATTAATGAATGTACGGTAAGTTGCACAGTTGACCCATTTTCTTCAAACCTCTTGGTAGGTCGACCATGTGGAGACGGGTTAAGCAAGCAAGTAAACAATCAAGTTAGCAAGCAAGCAAGCACGGAAGCGAGCGAACAAGCAAGCAATCTGCAAAACATGGAATCATACAATTGGATATTTGCTGATCTATAGCCACACAACCAGGGTTGGCAAATAAAAAACCCACCAAATAAAAAATTCCACGTAAAAAAAACACTAAATAGTGTTTTTTTTGGGCGGGCTTTTTTGGGTTTTATTAGTGTTATTTAAATTTCACTTGTTTTCAAGCTTATAGAATCAAAATGAGCTTGATATTTATATTATCAAAAATTTGTCCAAGGCATTTGCATGACTATGACAATAAATATTGATAAACAAAGAAAAACACCACCATAGAAATAAAATAAGAAAAACCCTAATCACAAAAAACCCGAGGGACTAATATATTTCCATAAGCTCCATTTCCAAAGTAAAAAACAAAAACTAAGAAACAAATGCAGTTTGACTATTTGAGAGTATAGAGACTTCTGAATTCTTCCTCTGTCTTCTAGACTAGACTGCTACTACAGTACTACTTGTTTCTCTATCTACATCCACTGCCATTTCATCGTTGTCATCCACATCATGATCATTTGAGAGGTGGCGATATAATGAGACCAATTTCTGTGCGCGTTCCGATTCTAATCTTTATCTCAATTTATTCCACACAATTCCAAATGTATAGAAAATTCTCCCAATGGATCCTGAACTTGCGGGGCAAGAATGAAGATTGCTTATTAACTTGCAGAAACCCTCTGCCAGTGTTTTTTCAGGAATCTGCATTTTCTGCTGTCTCATGTCTTGAATATCCCACCATCAACGAGGAGTCATTGTCTTTGTGATATTCTCCTTGAACATGTGTTTTGGGATGATGTTGGAGTCCTTCAATTTATAGGAATAAAGCGCACCGATGAACTCCGGATTGTACTCAGCCAACCACTCTTCAATATTAGTCTCCTGTGAAAGCTTTGCCTGAAATAAGTCTAACAAATATAGTCAGATGGGGTAAGACACGGCCGCAGCCATCATGGGGTAAGAAAGTAAAGAAACGACAGGCGGCCTATGGTGAGCATTCAAGCTGCAATGGAACAACTTTGTCGATGGAATCTGTTAGAGCATTTATTTCTGATCATTTTAGTGTTTGTTGCCATCCTGAAGTGCAAAAAGTGATTTTTTTAAGGAAATTAAAAAAAAAAGATTTTTTGGCATGTCACTACATGTTGTAACATGTAACAGTGTGGTTGACTGACTTGGCTTACGCTGCTAAGCCCTCCAGCTCACACAATACACATGTTAAGTTGTTAACAGCATGACTGTTAAGTGATGTGCAGCTGTCTTGCTTCAAGCTGCTTGTAGTGGTTACTTATGATCTGCATGGTGGTTCCCTCTCCCATGACTTGCGTCTGTCTGGTGCTAAAACAACTTACTATGAATTGACAAGCATAGCAATTTTTTTGCACATCTTATATCTTTACAGACTGCAGAGCTATTTCCCTATGTAATTGGTAAATGGTAATTGTGATGGACAAACTTAATTCATATATTGTTCTTATAATGTAATAATTCATATAATAATTTAATATAATGTTGGAAATAAAGTAATCAAATAACAATATTTACTCAATAAGTATATATATATATATATAAATCTGGAAAAGAGGCAACTGGAGCTATGTGAATAATTCTTTTAAACAAAAACAGGTATTACAAAAAAACCAATAAAGCCCCCAAAAAACAATAAACCCAAAAAAAACAATTTAACCCAAAAAAAAACCGCGTGGGTTGGGTTTTTTTTAAAAAACCTAGGGTTTTTTCCATCCCTGCACACAACCCTCTTGCAAAATACATGCATCGTTTCATTTTACAAGTACAAGTTGCAAGGTACGCCTTGCTTGTTCCGTCTCACTGATGTTTATTGTGGGAGCTGAACTCATTGAGCAGCTATCGCTATTCCATTTACCAGTTGTGTGAGGGTGTGTATGCGTCCGGTGCCTGTGTGTGACGTAACCGTACGGCTGATGCGGACCTGTTTTTATTCATAACTATGTAGTGTGCCCGGCCCGTCAAAAATGACGGCATTCGATGTTTTCCTGATATAAATTTTGCAGATGTGGATGACACACGAATATATCCATCCCAATAGTACCCGCGATTAAAATATTGTTGTACTTGTGCACTGGTGAAACTCGTATCACAGATACGGTCATTGAGCATCCTTCAAATCAAATCAAAGAAGCTGTTTCTTCAGAAGCGGACACCAAACAAATTAATAAACACGCCAAGAGTATTATTATGTGAAACAACAATGGTAGCATCTTTATTCCGTATATTTTATATTCCTCTTCTTCTATTTCCCAACTGTTGTGGCTTCCCACAGTTTTGCTCGCCGTATGTCATTTCTTTCAAGTGTTGGTTTGTAGAAGTCAGCTTCAAGTGTCACAGGCTGGAAAGGAAATGGGTTCCACGTTGCTCACGATTGGGTTGTAATGGCAGAAGCTGTGTGCGAAGTGTTTTCCTTCGTATCATTTTCGTTTGAAGTTTTTTGCATGGAATGGATTGTGCGAGTATTTTGACGAGTCTAAATCCATTATTTTCGAAAAAATTTAGACTGAGCAAGAATCCCCAAGAATCACACTGCTGGGCCGGATAGATCATACTGTGGGACCGGATTTGGCCCGTGGGTTTGAAGACAGCTGTCCTCCAGCGTTTTTTTTTTGAGATTAATCCCAGCTGCTGCGAGGATGGGAACCACTGTTCTAGAGCATACGTGATTTTTTTTTCAAGCAGTTCCAGCTGCTACGGCGATGCAACCATTGTCGTAGAACACTCGTGCGTTTTTGCAAGCAGTTCCATCTACTGCGAGACGCAACCACTGCTCTAGAACACTAGTGCTGTTCTCCAGCGTTTTTTGCAAGCAGTTCCAGCAGCTGCGGGGATGCTAAGGCAGGATGTGAGAGAAGAGTACAGGAAGGCACGAGCGTGCCGATGCGAGGGGGGGCGGGGCCTATCAAGGTCACGCGTGCTAGCGGACACCCGCCAGCCAGCGTTGGATTTGCGTGTTCCGCTTTGAGATTGAATTGCTTGCTCGTGTTTAGAGTTGCGGGCCACATGTGTGAGTTGTAGTAAGCTTTAGCTTTTCGTGTGGACGTCGTCAGCTTGAACCCCGCACAGTTAACCCTTTAGCGCAGGGGTTCTCAAAGTGGGTCCGCTAAATTTAACGAATTTAACAGTGGATGCAGTTAAGGTATTCATTTACAGCTTTCCATGACTGTTATTATGAAACAGTGCGTACAGTGTATACATCCATATATTCCTGAGGGAACGCATGTGAGGGGATTCTAAGTTTATTTTTGTGTGATGAAAGTTGTCCTTGGCTTAGGTATTTTCTAAATGTTTCGATGAAAGTTCACATTTACTGGGCTTCATGAATAATAATTTAAGAGAAATTACCGCAATATTTCATTCAAGAGCCTAAAATTTTCGTCTTTACAGGGTTAGTATATTGTATTCATGACTAAATTTATTCCTTACCGTGTTCTTTGAAGTTCACTGCCGATCGGCAGTTTCTGTCTCATTTTGGTATCGGTGACAACCTGATTTCAGCGCCAGTCTATTGACGGTGTTTGTGGTAACGGCAATATGAGTGCAAAAATGCTTAAAGGGTTAATACCTCATACCGCCGCTTGGCTGTGTTCGCTACAGTGCTTTGAGACAGCCAAAAGCAAGTAACATTGCGATGTCTTCAAGCGAGTATGAATGTTTACGGCCAAAATGGAGTGAACTATATAGAGCCGTGTCAATTCTTGAAAAATGATTTCAACGAAAATGAGCGCAATATGAACCGTCATGATTTTTCATGAATGTTTTTATAGAAAATTGTGGGGGTTTAATTCTTTATGAATGTTTTGTAACGAATATGAGTGGAATAGAACAATTTCAATTCTTTACGAATGTTTTGGACAGAAAAGAGTGATATAGAACTGTTATGGTTTTTCTGAGTGTTTAACGAAAATTGTGTATAATAGAAGTCATATAATTCTTTATAGAATGTCTTCCTATAAAAAGCAGCGTATATAGCGGTAGAGGCCTGTTCATTGATGTATCTTGGAGGTACACAATTGTTATAGCGAGCAACCATGGATTTGTGTTTTTTATTCTATTCGATTGTCATCGATTGTATGTATCATATAGAAAATATTACCCTCGATTATGTTTTGTATTATATTCTACTAGTGTACATGCCCCGTCAAAAATGACTAGATTCGATATTTTCTTCAGACAAATTCTCCAGTTGTGAATTACAAACAAATATATCCATCCCAACAGTACCCGCCATCGAAATATTTTTGTACTTGTGCACTGGTGAAACTCGTATCACAGATACGGTCATTGAGCGTCCTTGTGAGCGTCACAGACACACACACCAACCAATTTAATGTGTTCAGTGAGATTCCCATTGCAATAACATAGGAGATATGACGCACAAAAAATTGATGGAAACCCCTGGCGGTTTATTATACAGTATGTCGCACAAAAACCCGAACCGAGTATTTATTTTTCCGTATCATTAATAGCTGAAATTATTTCCCGTGCAGTGGTAATCAGTTATACCGCATATTTTTGCTTGAAATTAAATGCTTTTGGTGTTCTTATGATGGTATTACTGATACGGGAAAATAAATACTCGATTCGGGCTTGTGTGGAGAAATATTATAAAAGGAATAGATTCAATTTCGTTACATTCTGTCATTGTGTTATATAAGATACGCCGTATTAAATATTGCATTGGCAAAATACGTCAGTGTAGGCGACACAATTTGCAGCTGGTGTTGAGAAGTGCCCCCGGTTCATCTAACTGGTTCAACTTGTGTTAGTTGGATGCACTCTGGCGGATCTAACTGGTATAACTCGCCTAACTCGGGGCAGCAATCAGTGCAAGTTAGAGCGTTCTGAGCGGACCCCTTATGACTGAGTAACTAAGGTGCTGATAAGTTACTGTAACTTTGGTCATATTTTGTGTACTGTAATTTGGTGCTAGTGTAACTTGGGTGTTCTGTGTGTGTTGTGATATGATGGTTAGTGTAACGCACGGTAGAGGAAACAAGGCAGGTTCAAACCAGTATTTTTTTCGTTGCCGGTGTGTTTTGCTGACGTCACGGCAACGAACCAATAGCAGCGCTCATATTGCATCTGGTAGCACTGCTACCCCCAAATCTTGGTCCACTATTGGCCCATCGATATGGCGTTTTGGTGACGTCATGAAGTTTGTTTGAAATGAAGCCTTTCTGTTAGCTAGCTGAACATGAGGAGGTGTATTTTTTCCCATTGAAATGACCCTACCTTGTTTCCTCTACCGTGGTGTAACGTATGTTTTTGTGTATTGTAATATGGAGATTACTGTAACGTATGTCTTCTTTTGTATAGTGCTATGTTACTAAGGTCTTTAATTAAAAGTTGTATTCTCTCAGGGAGATACAATTATTGTAGGACTTTCTTTTGTTGGAATTGAATAAGTTTTTTGTTTTGTTACGATTACAGAAAAAAAAACTTACGATTATTTTCTCGGTTCACTTCTGTCCTGTTTTTCAGCACCTGTGTTTCCTGTTTCGGGTCAGCGTGGAAATTCCGCGTTTCTCGACTCCATGCTAAACGGTGTCTTCCTCCTTCCTCTCATTGGAACATTTTCGTTGCGGTTAGGGAGGCCTAAATTAACATCTAATCTGTGTAATTCATGAGACAATGTAATGTTGAATTCATGTTTTTTGACTTGTGGGCCAAAAAATTTAATACAGTGTCTGATTTTTACTAAAATCAGTGTTTCTCGTAAAATAAGCAGATTGCTAATTTCTGATTGCCACGAATCTCATTAGATTGCCAATTTTTGGTTGTCACAAATTTCATATGGTGGCTAATTTTTTATTGAATTTCACGGATTTCAGCACGAATTCGAATTTCAACGTGAATTCGAATTTCATATGATTGTCAATCTTTACCTCAGAAAAGATGGCAAAAAATGTTATTGCAAATTTTGGGTTGCCAGGCATCTCAAATCTTGACCAATTGTTTTCATGGCTGGCAGTTGGTGCAGAGCTCGACTTAACTCGACGAGTTGAGGTAAAAATAAAGAAATGAAAAATTGCGTCTCTGCAATACGGCCTCAAAATTCGTGGGGCTGTGCGAGCGTTAAGTGCTGGCGCCGGCTGGAAATTTGAATTAATCCGCTCGCTAAATCGCTGTTTGCGTCCAAAACATCTCTCGGTCGTGTTCTCTATCGCAAAAAGTTTGAAAACACTCTAGGGAATACGCAAAAAACTTGTGGGGGTTACGTGCAAAAACAGTCAGAAAAATACGCAAAAAACTTGGTGGAAACTTGAATATCAGTCTAGGAAATAAGCAAAAAATTGGTGAAAGCATGATAAAATAGTCCAAAAAATACGCGAAGAAATTGTGGAAACTTGAGAAACTGTCTATGAAATACACAAAAAAATTGGTGGAAACGTGATAAAACCATCCGAGAAATACACCAAAAGAATTGGTAAAACGTGAAAAAAACAGTCAAGAAAATACGCAAAAAAATCTGATGGAAATAAAAAAAACACTCGGAGAAATCACAGAAATATCTAGTAGACCAATAACTTGTTTGATGCGCGTCAAAAGTAACGCTCTGTCCCACCTGCTGATGACGGAGCGCAAGTTTGTGTTTCATTTAAACGAGCGTCGCGGTGTGGCGGCTGCGCTCTGTTGTGGTGGTGTCCGCGCTGCGTGAATGTCGTGTTGATTTTGTGTCGCTTTTGGTTATTTGCGCGCCTATTTTGTGTCGCTTTTGGTTGAATTGCGCGCCTATTTTGTGTCGCTTTTGGTTGAATTGCGCTCCTATTTTGTGTCGCTTTTGGTTGAATTGCGCGCCTATTTTGTGTCGCTTTTGGTTGAATTGCGCGCCTATTTTGTGTCGCTTTTGGTTGAATTGCGCGCCTATTTTGTGTCGATTTTGGTTGAATTGCGCGCCTATTTGTGTCGCTTTTGGTTGAATTGCGCGCCTATTTTGTGTCGCTTTTGGTTGAATTGCGCGCCTATTTTGTGTCGCTTTTGGTTGAATTGCGCGCCTATTTTGTGTCGCTTTTGGTTGAATTGCGCGCCTATTTTGTGTCGCTTTTGGTTGAATTGCGCGCCTATTTTGTGTCGCTTTTGATTGAATTGCGCGACTATTTTGTGTCGCTTTTGGTTGAATTGCGCTCCTATTTTGTGTCGCTTTTGGTTGAATTGCGCGCCTATTTTGTGTCGCTTTTGGTTGAATTGCGCGCCTATTTTGTGTCGATTTTGATTGAATTGCGCGCCTATTTTGTGTCGCTTTTGGTTGAATTGCGCTCCTATTTTGTGTCGCTTTTGGTTGAATTGCGCGCCTATTTTGTGTCGCTTTTGGTTGAATCGCGCGCCTATTTTGTGTCGCTTTTGATTGAATTGCGCGCCTATTTTGTGTCGCTTTTGGTTGAATTGCGCGCCTATTTTGTGTCGCTTTTGGTTGAATTGCTCGCCTATTTTGTGTCGCTTTTGGTTGAATTGCGCGCCTATTTTGTGTCGCTTTTGATTGGATTGCGCGCCTATTTTGTGTCTGTTTTGGTTAAATTGTGCGCCTATTTTGTGTCGCTTTTGATTGAATTTCGTGCTTATTTTGTGTCGCTTTTGGTTGAATTTCGTGCCTATTTTGTGTCGCTTTTGGCTGAATTGCTCGCCTATTTTGTGTCGCTTTTGGTTGAATTGCTCGCCTATTTTGTGTCGCTTTCGATTGAATTGCGCACCTATTTTGTGTCGCGTTTGATTGAATTGCGCGCCTATTTTGTGTCGCTTTTGGTTGAACATTGTGTGACTTCGTTTTGGTGGAGATAAGTCTCATTGGATTGAATTTTGCGTCCTTTCTGATCGGTTGAAATTACTTCCCGTTCTGGTTGAAATACGCTAATTTCGGCTGAGCTTCGTGTTGGTATAAGGATGTAAAACTGTTGAAGTTGAATTCTTGTGATGTTTGGTGAAGTTAAAGCAGTGGGACCACCGTTGAGGCGCGGGCTGGAGGTGAGGCCATGGGCTGGCTCTCACGAAAGCCCAGTTCACAAGCCTCACAGAAGAGGGCTTCACAGAAGAGGGCCTCACAGAAGAGGGCCTCACAGAAGAGGGCCTCGCAGAAGAGGGCCTCACAGAAGAGGGCCTCGCAGAAGAGGGCCTCACAGAAGAGGGCCTCACAGAAGAGGGCCTCACAGAAGAGGGCCTCACAGAAGAGGGCCTCACAGAAGAGGGCCTCACAGAAGAGGGCCTCACAGAAGAGGGCCTCGCAGAAGAGGGCCTCACAGAAGAGGGCCTCACAGAAGAGGGCCTCGCAGAAGAGGGCCTCGCAGAAGAGGGCCTCGCAGAAGAGGGCCTCGCAGAAGAGGGCCTCGCAGAAGAGGGCCTCGCATAAGAGGGCCTCACAGAAGAGGGCCTCACAGAAGAGGGCCTCACAGAAGAGGGCCTCACAGAAGAGGGCCTCACAGAAGAGGGCCTCACAGAAGAGGGCCTCACAGAAGAGGGCCTCGCAGAAGAGGGCCTCGCAGAAGAGGGCCTCGCAGAAGAGGGCCTCGCAGAAGAGGGCCTCGCAGAAGAGGGCCTCGCAGAAGAGGGCCTCGCAGAAGAGGGCCTCGCAGAAGAGGGCCTCACAGAAGAGGGCCTCACAGAAGAGGGCCTCACAGAAGAGGGCCTCACAGAAGAGGGCCTCACAGAAGAGGGCCTCACAGAAGAGGGCCTCACAGAAGAGGGCCTCACAGAAGAGGGCCTCACAGAAGAGGGCCTCACAGAAGAGGGCCTCACAGAAGAGGGCCTCACAGAAGAGGGCCTCACAGAAGAGGGCCTCACAGAAGAGGGCTGCACAGAAGAGGGCTGCACAGAAGAGGGCTGCACAGAAGAGGGCCTCACAGAAGAGGGCTTCACAGAAGAGGGCCTCACAGAAGAGGGCTTCACAGAAGAGGGCCTCACAGAAGAGGGCCTCACAGAAGAGGGCTGCACAGAAGAGGGCTTCACAGAAGAGGGCCTCACAGAAGAGGGCTTCACAGAAGAGGGCCTCACAGAAGAGGGCTTCACAGAAGAGGGCCTCACAGAAGAGGGCCTCACAGAAGAGGGCTGCACAGAAGAGGGCCTCACAGAAGAGGGCCTCACAGAAGAGGGCCTCACAGAAGAGGGCCTCACAGAAGAGGGCTGCACAGAAGAGGGCCTCACAGAAGAGGGCTTCACAGAAGAGGGCCTCACAGAAGAGGGCCTCACAGAAGAGGGCTGCACAGAAGAGGGCCTCACAGAAGAGGGCTTCACAGAAGAGGGTCTCACGGAAGAGGGTCTCACGGAAGAGGGCCTCACGGAAGAGGGTCTCACGGAAGAGGGTCTCACGGAAGAGGGTCTCACGGAAGAGGGCCTCACGGAAGAGGGTCTCACGGAAGAGGGCCTCACGGAAGAAGGCCTCACGGAAGAGGGTCTCACGGAAGAGGGTCTCACGGAAGAGGGTCTCACGGAAGAGGGCCTCACGGAAGAGGGTCTCACAGAAGAGGGTCTCACGGAAGAGGGCCTCACGGAAGAGGGTCTCACGGAAGAGGGTCTCACGGAAGAGGGTCTCACGGAAGAGGGTCTCACGGAAGAGGGTCTCACGGAAGAGGGTCTCACGGAAGAGGGTCTCACAGAAGAGGGCCTCACAGAAGAGGGCCTCACGGAAGAGGGTCTCACGGAAGAGGGTCTCACGGAAGAGGGTCTCACGGAAGAGGGTCTCACGGAAGAGGGTCTCACGGAAGAGGGTCTCACGGAAGAGGGTCTCACGGAAGAGGGTCTCACGGAAGAGGGTCTCACGGAAGAGGGTCTCACAGAAGAGGGCCTCACAGAAGAGGGCCTCACAGAAGAGGGTCTCACGGAAGAGGGTCTCACGGAAGAGGGTCTCACGGAAGAGGGTCTCACGGAAGAGGGTCTCACGGAAGAGGGTCTCACGGAAGAGGGTCTCACGGAAGAGGGTCTCACGGAAGAGGGCCTCACGGAAGAGGGTCTCACGGAAGAGGGCCTCACGGAAGAGGGTCTCACGGAAGAGGGTCTCACGGAAGAGGGTCTCACGGAAGAGGGTCTCACGGAAGAGGGTCTCACGGAAGAGGGTCTCACGGAAGAGGGTCTCACGGAAGAGGGTCTCACGGAAGAGGGTCTCACGGAAGAGGGTCTCACGGAAGAGGGTCTCACGGAAGAGGGTCTCACGGAAGAGGGTCTCACGGAAGAGGGTCTCACGGAAGAGGGTCTCACGGAAGAGGGTCTCACGGAAGAGGGTCTCACGGAAGAGGGTCTCACGGAAGAGGGTCTCACGGAAGAGGGTCTCACGGAAGAGGGTCTCACGGAAGAGGGTCTCACGGAAGAGGGTCTCACGGAAGAGGGTCTCACGGAAGAGGGTCTCACGGAAGAGGGTCTCACGGAAGAGGGTCTCACGGAAGAGGGTCTCACGGAAGAGGGTCTCACGGAAGAGGGTCTCACGGAAGAGGGTCTCACGGAAGAGGGTCTCACGGAAGAGGGTCTCACGGAAGAGGGTCTCACGGAAGAGGGTCTCACGGAAGAGGGTCTCACGGAAGAGGGTCTCACGGAAGAGGGTCTCACGGAAGAGGGTCTCACGGAAGAGGGTCTCACGGAAGAGGGTCTCACGGAAGAGGGTCTCACGGAAGAGGGTCTCACGGAAGAGGGTCTCACGGAAGAGGGTCTCACGGAAGAGGGTCTCACGGAAGAGGGCCTCACGGAAGAGGGCCTCACGGAAGAGGGCCTCACGGAAGAGGGCCTCACGGAAGAGGGTCTCACGGAAGAGGGTCTCACGGAAGAGGGTCTCACGGAAGAGGGTCTCACGGAAGAGGGTCTCACGGAAGAGGGTCTCACGGAAGAGGGTCTCACGGAAGAGGGTCTCACGGAAGAGGGTCTCACGGAAGAGGGTCTCACGGAAGAGGGCCTCACGGAAGAGGGCCTCACGGAAGAGGGCCTCACGGAAGAGGGCCTCACGGAAGAGGGCCTCACGGAAGAGGGCCTCACGGAAGAGGGTCTCACGGAAGAGGGTCTCACGGAAGAGGGTCTCACGGAAGAGGGTCTCACGGAAGAGGGCCTCACGGAAGAGGGCCTCACGGAAGAGGGCCTCACGGAAGAGGGCCTCACGGAAGAGGGCCTCACGGAAGAGGGTCTCACGGAAGAGGGTCTCACGGAAGAGGGTCTCACGGAAGAGGGTCTCACGGAAGAGGGTCTCACGGAAGAGGGTCTCACGGAAGAGGGTCTCACGGAAGAGGGTCTCACGGAAGAGGGTCTCACGGAAGAGGGTCTCACGGAAGAGGGTCTCACGGAAGAGGGTCTCACGGAAGAGGGTCTCACGGAAGAGGGTCTCACGGAAGAGGGTCTCACGGAAGAGGGTCTCACGGAAGAGGGTCTCACGGAAGAGGGTCTCACGGAAGAGGGTCTCACGGAAGAGGGTCTCACGGAAGAGGGTCTCACGGAAGAGGGTCTCACGGAAGAGGGTCTCACGGAAGAGGGTCTCACGGAAGAGGGTCTCACGGAAGAGGGTCTCACGGAAGAGGGTCTCACGGAAGAGGGTCTCACGGAAGAGGGTCTCACGGAAGAGGGTCTCACGGAAGAGGGCCTCACGGAAGAGGGCCTCACGGAAGAGGGCCTCACGGAAGAGGGCCTCACGGAAGAGGGTCTCACGGAAGAGGGCCTCACGGAAGAGGGTCTCACGGAAGAGGGCCTCACGGGAGAGGGCCTCACGGAAGAGGGCCTCACGGGAGAGGGCCTCACGGAAGAGGGCCTCACGGAAGAGGGCCTCACGGAAGAGGGCCTCACGGAAGAGGGCCTCACGGAAGAGGGTCTCACGGAAGAGGGCCTCACGGAAGAGGGCCTCACGGAAGAGGGTCTCACGGAAGAGGGTCTCACGGAAGAGGGTCTCACGGAAGAGGGTCTCACGGAAGAGGGCCTCACGGAAGAGGGCCTCACGGAAGAGGGTCTCACGGAAGAGGGCCTCACGGAAGAGGGCCTCACGGAAGAGGGCCTCACGGAAGAGGGCCTCACGGAAGAGGGTCTCACGGAAGAGGGTCTCACGGAAGAGGGCCTCACGGAAGAGGGTCTCACGGAAGAGGGTCTCACGGAAGAGGGTCTCACGGAAGAGGGTCTCACGGAAGAGGGTCTCACGGAAGAGGGTCTCACGGAAGAGGGTCTCACGGAAGAGGGTCTCACGGAAGAGGGTCTCACGGAAGAGGGTCTCACGGAAGAGGGTCTCACGGAAGAGGGTCTCACGGAAGAGGGTCTCACGGAAGAGGGTCTCACGGAAGAGGGTCTCACGGAAGAGGGTCTCACGGAAGAGGGTCTCACGGAAGAGGGTCTCACGGAAGAGGGTCTCACGGAAGAGGGTCTCACGGAAGAGGGTCTCACGGAAGAGGGTCTCACGGAAGAGGGTCTCACGGAAGAGGGTCTCACGGAAGAGGGCCTCACGGAAGAGGGCCTCACGGAAGAGGGCCTCACGGAAGAGGGCCTCACGGAAGAGGGCCTCACGGAAGAGGGCCTCACGGAAGAGGGTCTCACGGAAGAGGGCCTCACGGAAGAGGGCCTCACGGAAGAGGGTCTCACGGAAGAGGGTCTCACGGAAGAGGGTCTCACGGAAGAGGGTCTCACGGAAGAGGGTCTCACGGAAGAGGGTCTCACGGAAGAGGGTCTCACGGAAGAGGGTCTCACGGAAGAGGGTCTCACGGAAGAGGGTCTCACGGAAGAGGGCCTCACGGAAGAGGGCCTCACGGAAGAGGGCCTCACGGAAGAGGGCCTCACGGAAGAGGGTCTCACGGAAGAGGGCCTCACGGAAGAGGGCCTCACGGAAGAGGGCCTCACGGAAGAGGGCCTCACGGAAGAGGGCCTCACGGAAGAGGGCCTCACGGAAGAGGGTCTCACGGAAGAGGGTCTCACGGAAGAGGGTCTCACGGAAGAGGGTCTCACGGAAGAGGGTCTCACGGAAGAGGGTCTCACGGAAGAGGGTCTCACGGAAGAGGGTCTCACGGAAGAGGGTCTCACGGAAGAGGGTCTCACGGAAGAGGGCCTCACGGAAGAGGGTCTCACGGAAGAGGGTCTCACGGAAGAGGGTCTCACGGAAGAGGGTCTCACGGAAGAGGGCCTCACGGAAGAGGGCCTCTCGGAAGAGGGCCTCTCGGAAGAGGGCCTCACGGAAGAGGGCCTCACGGAAGAGGGCCTCACGGAAGAGGGTCTCACGGAAGAGGGCCTCACGGAAGAGGGCCTCACGGAAGAGGGCCTCACGGAAGAGGGTCTCACGGAAGAGGGCCTCACGGAAGAGGGCCTCACGGAAGAGGGCCTCACGGAAGAGGGTCTCACGGAAGAGGGCCTCACGGAAGAGGGTCTCACGGAAGAGGGTCTCACGGAAGAGGGCCTCACGGAAGAGGGCCTCACGGAAGAGGGTCTCACGGAAGAGGGTCTCACGGAAGAGGGCCTCACGGAAGAGGGCCTCACGGAAGAGGGTCTCACGGAAGAGGGTCTCACGGAAGAGGGTCTCACGGAAGAGGGTCTCACGGAAGAGGGTCTCACGGAAGAGGGTCTCACGGAAGAGGGTCTCACGGAAGAGGGCCTCACGGAAGAGGGCCTCACGGAAGAGGGCCTCACGGAAGAGGGCCTCACGGAAGAGGGCCTCACGGAAGAGGGTCTCACGGAAGAGGGTCTCACGGAAGAGGGTCTCACGGAAGAGGGTCTCACGGAAGAGGGTCTCACGGAAGAGGGTCTCACGGAAGAGGGTCTCACGGAAGAGGGTCTCACGGAAGAGGGTCTCACGGAAGAGGGCCTCACGGAAGAGGGCCTCACGGAAGAGGGCCTCACGGAAGAGGGTCTCACGGAAGAGGGCCTCACGGAAGAGGGCCTCACGGAAGAGGGCCTCACGGAAGAGGGCCTCACGGAAGAGGGCCTCACGGAAGAGGGCCTCACGGAAGAGGGTCTCACGGAAGAGGGTCTCACGGAAGAGGGTCTCACGGAAGAGGGTCTCACGGAAGAGGGTCTCACGGAAGAGGGTCTCACGGAAGAGGGCCTCACGGAAGAGGGCCTCACGGAAGAGGGTCTCACGGAAGAGGGTCTCACGGAAGAGGGTCTCACGGAAGAGGGTCTCACGGAAGAGGGTCTCACGGAAGAGGGTCTCACGGAAGAGGGTCTCACGGAAGAGGGCCTCACGGAAGAGGGTCTCACGGAAGAGGGTCTCACGGAAGAGGGTCTCACGGAAGTGGGTCTCACGGAAGAGGGTCTCACGGAAGAGGGTCTCACGGAAGAGGGTCTCACGGAAGAGGGTCTCACGGAAGAGGGTCTCACGGAAGAGGGTCTCACGGAAGAGGGTCTCACGGAAGAGGGTCTCACGGAAGAGGGCCTCACGGAAGAGGGCCTCACGGAAGAGGGTCTCACGGAAGAGGGCCTCACGGAAGAGGGTCTCACGGAAGAGGGTCTCACGGAAGAGGGTCTCACGGAAGAGGGTCTCACGGAAGAGGGCCTCACGGAAGAGGGTCTCACGGAAGAGGGTCTCACGGAAGAGGGTCTCACGGAAGAGGGCCTCACGGAAGAGGGCCTCACGGAAGAGGGCCTCACGGAAGAGGGCCTCACGGAAGAGGGTCTCACGGAAGAGGGTCTCACGGAAGAGGGCCTCACGGAAGAGGGCCTCACGGAAGAGGGCCTCACGGAAGAGGGTCTCACGGAAGAGGGTCTCACGGAAGAGGGTCTCACGGAAGAGGGTCTCACGGAAGAGGGTCTCACGGAAGAGGGTCTCACGGAAGAGGGTCTCACGGAAGAGGGTCTCACGGAAGAGGGTCTCACGGAAGAGGGCCTCACGGAAGAGGGCCTCACGGAAGAGGGTCTCACGGAAGAGGGCCTCACGGAAGAGGGTCTCACGGAAGAGGGTCTCACGGAAGAGGGCCTCACGGAAGAGGGTCTCACGGAAGAGGGCCTCACGGAAGAGGGTCTCACGGAAGAGGGTCTCACGGAAGAGGGTCTCACGGAAGAGGGTCTCACGGAAGAGGGTCTCACGGAAGAGGGTCTCACGGAAGAGGGTCTCACGGAAGAGGGTCTCACGGAAGAGGGTCTCACGGAAGAGGGTCTCACGGAAGAGGGCCTCACGGAAGAGGGCCTCACGGAAGAGGGTCTCACGGAAGAGGGTCTCACGGAAGAGGGTCTCACGGAAGAGGGTCTCACGGAAGAGGGTCTCACGGAAGAGGGCCTCACGGAAGAGGGCCTCACGGAAGAGGGCCTCACGGAAGAGGGTCTCACGGAAGAGGGCCTCACGGAAGAGGGCCTCACGGAAGAGGGCCTCACGGAAGAGGGTCTCACGGAAGAGGGTCTCACGGAAGAGGGTCTCACGGAAGAGGGCCTCACGGAAGAGGGCCTCACGGAAGAGGGCCTCACGGAAGAGGGCCTCACGGAAGAGGGCCTCACGGAAGAGGGCCTCACGGAAGAGGGCCTCACGGAAGAGGGTCTCACGGAAGAGGGTCTCACGGAAGAGGGTCTCACGGAAGAGGGTCTCACGGAAGAGGGTCTCACGGAAGAGGGTCTCACGGAAGAGGGCCTCACGGAAGAGGGCCTCACGGAAGAGGGTCTCACGGAAGAGGGTCTCACGGAAGAGGGCCTCACGGAAGAGGGCCTCACGGAAGAGGGCCTCACGGAAGAGGGCCTCACGGAAGAGGGTCTCACGGAAGAGGGTCTCACGGAAGAGGGTCTCACGGAAGAGGGTCTCACGGAAGAGGGTCTCACGGAAGAGGGTCTCACGGAAGAGGGCCTCACGGAAGAGGGCCTCACGGAAGAGGGCCTCACGGAAGAGGGTCTCACGGAAGAGGGTCTCACGGAAGAGGGCCTCACGGAAGAGGGCCTCACGGAAGAGGGCCTCACGGAAGAGGGTCTCACGGAAGAGGGTCTCACGGAAGAGGGTCTCACGGAAGAGGGTCTCACGGAAGAGGGTCTCACGGAAGAGGGTCTCACGGAAGAGGGTCTCACGGAAGAGGGTCTCACGGAAGAGGGTCTCACGGAAGAGGGTCTCACGGAAGAGGGCCTCACGGAAGAGGGCCTCACGGAAGAGGGCCTCACGGAAGAGGGTCTCACGGAAGAGGGTCTCACGGAAGAGGGTCTCACGGAAGAGGGCCTCACGGAAGAGGGCCTCACGGAAGAGGGCCTCACGGAAGAGGGCCTCACGGAAGAGGGCCTCACGGAAGAGGGCCTCACGGAAGAGGGTCTCACGGAAGAGGGTCTCACGGAAGAGGGTCTCACGGAAGAGGGCCTCACGGAAGAGGGCCTCACGGAAGAGGGCCTCACGGAAGAGGGCCTCACGGAAGAGGGCCTCACGGAAGAGGGTCTCACGGAAGAGGGTCTCACGGAAGAGGGTCTCACGGAAGAGGGCCTCACGGAAGAGGGTCTCACGGAAGAGGGTCTCACGGATGAGGGTCTCACGGAAGAGGGTCTCACGGAAGAGGGTCTCACGGAAGAGGGCCTCACGGAAGAGGGCCTCACGGAAGAGGGCCTCACGGAAGAGGGCCTCACGGCAGAGGGCCTCACGGAAGAGGGCCTCACGGAAGAGGGCCTCACGGAAGAGGGCCTCATAACACCTAATGTAACGGCCGGGCACCAGGCGTTTTGGCTCAGAGTTTGGGCATTAAAAAACGCACGAGATAGTCACGAAAAAAGCCCAGAAAATGTGCCAGGAAAGGGGGGGAACGCTAATAGCTCGGTTTATTTGGGTAATTTCTGGGTGTTTCTAAGTTTTTTCGATTGCCAACCCTGATTTTTGGGAGACATTGGAGAACGAGCACCGGTGCGCTGAAATCGAAATTGAGTGTCCGTGTAATTTTTACTCCTTATAATTTTCTTATTGGCCGACTTGAAAAAATTTCCGTTCATACTCTGTGAAAATACTTGTCACGTTACCTCTCTCTACTTGTGTCACTTCTCCACCTATACTTTGGTCTCCTTTTTCACCTGATAAAAGAGCTCCAGTCGGTCGGAAACTCGGATGCACGTGCCTTGCTTGGGCAATTTTGCCGTCGTGGGGGTTTGTGAAGGCCGGTATCGAACCCGGCCCTCACTGCTGCCGTGGATTCTGATTACTTTTGATGTCGGGGTTTCCGATTCAGGCTTGTGCTCAGATTCCCCGTTCCCTGAAATCCATACTATATGGTGCCATCCGCCCTATTTTCTTGGGAACACCTCTGTTGTGGTTAAGGTGGCTTGAACAAATTTGTTACCTAATATAAAAACCGAAGTTCCAATGTAAAAACTGAAGACCCAATGTAAAAACCGACTGTACAATTGAGTTGATTTAAAAACAGTACAAATAATGACTCGGGTACGAATGACAATTTTATTTTGGCCACATTTGTCCGGCTTAGAGCTCGGAACAGATGGTTCTGAACCGCTACCATTGTGTTGTTCCGACCAGCGGTTCAGAACCGGCCTCCCAGCCTGAATAGGCATCAGTTGCAGACCTGACTTGCGCAGCTGTGTTCGCCTGAGGCAAGCTTCTGTTTGGTCTAGGACGAGTTTAGGGGCCTAGTTCAACGACTGTTACTGAATTAAGGGGTCTAGTTCACCTACCGTCTTTGAATTTAGGTATCTAGTTTACCTGGATGATTTTTTGAGATATAGTTCACCTACCGTTATCGAGTTCACGAATTTAGTTCACCTACCGTTACTGAATGTAGGGATCTACTTCACCTATCTTCATTGAATTTAGGGATCTAGTTTACCAGGATGAATTTTTGGGATCTAATTCACCTACCGTCATGGAATTTACGGATTTAGTCCGCCTTTATTGACCCGCTCAATTGGGACTCCGAGCAAATTTTATTTCCGTCTCCGATTGAGCGGGAATTCCTTTATAGAAATTGTGTTAGGGCTTTGCAGCGATTGCTTAGCCTCTTGCAATCCCTGTATCTGTTTGTGCTCCTGCAATCCCTGCATCTGTTGGTTTCCTTGCAATCCCTGTGTCTGTTTGTGCCCTTGCAATCCCTGTGTCTGTTTGTGCCCTTGCAATCCCTGTGTCTGTTTGTGCCCTTGCAATCCCTGCATCTGTTGGTGTCCTTGCAATCTCTGCATCTGTTGGTGTCCTTGCAATCTCTGCATCTGTTTGTGCCCTTGCAATCCCTGCATCTGTTTGTGCCCTTGCAATCCTTGCATCAGTTTGGCCCCTTGCAATCCTTGCATCTGTTTGTGCCCTTGCAAACCCTGCATCTGTTTGTGCTCTTGCATGCAATCCCTGCATCTGTTTGTGCTCTTGCAATCCCTGCATCTGTTTGTGCTCTTGCAATCCCTGCATCTGTTTGTGCTCTTGCAATTCCGGCATCTGTTTGGCCGCTTGCAATCACGACATCTGTTTGTCTTCTTGCAATCCCTGCATCTGTTTGACCGCTTGCAATCCCTGCATCTGTTTGGCCGCCTGCAATCCCAGCATCTGTTTGGCCGCTTGTAATCCCGGTACCTGGTTGTTTGGCCACTTGCAATCCCGGTACCTGGTTGTTTGGCCGCTTGCAATCCTAGTACCTGGTTGTTTGGCCGCTTGCAATCCCGGTACCTGGTTGTTTGGCCGCTTGTAATCCCGGTACCTGGTTGTTTGGCCGCTTGCAATCCCGGTACCTGGTTGTTTGGCCGCTTGCAATCCCGGTATCTGGTTGTTTGGCCGCTTGCAATCCTAGTACCTGGTTGTTTGGCCGCTTGCAATCCCGGTACCTGGTTGTTTGGCTGCTTGCAATCCCGGTACCTGGTTGTTTGGCCGCTTGCAATCCCGGCATCTGTTTGTCTCAAGATCCCTGTCGGTATTTAGTTTGCCGACAAAAATTTCGTCCAATGCGCTTCGTATATTTGTCTACACCTTAGCAATGACTTATTGTAAGCTAATCTTTGCTCTATTTCATTTGAGTTTGTTTGGCTTGAGTAAGAGATGATTGTCTTGTTACTGTTCGTTGGTGTGTCGGTTGTTAGTTGTATATTTTATGAAATAATATTTGTGGGAATAATATTAACTTCGATTTCAGTTTGTAGCTACGTGTTCTTTCCTAGCGCTAAATCGACCATTGCTGCATAAAATGAACTAATTCTGCGTTAAATCAACCTACGTTGCGCATGGTCGTCCTAAATAGCGTTAAATCAACCAACGCTACATAAAACAACCAATGATGCGTTCAAGAAACCAACATGACGTAAAATCAACCATTGCTGCGTGAAACCAACCCACGTACTTCGGCGAGTCCTCCCATTAAAGTTTAAATTACCGTTTATTGAGCATTTGCAAATATATTCCTTCGTTACGAAATAATCAACGGGCCAATAAGAGATGCAGGGACTGTAACATCGCATCTCTTATATGACTGGAAACTTTTGATTGGTGCTCGGGTTTTGTTCTGTTGCGTGTGTGGTGGAAGGAACTCCGCGATTTGTTGAAACGAAATGCGGATCTTTTACAGATGCGCCCCGCCACTAGTGCAACACATAAGTTCACCCACTTGTAACTTTCGATATAATGCACCTATCCACTTCAAATTACTCTCCCACAAAATATTAAAACATTCTTCCGTTTGAGAGTAATTTGAAGTCGATCGGTGCGTTATTTCGAAAGTTACAAGTGGGTGAACTTATGTGTTGCGTTAGTGGCGGGGCGCATCTGGAAAAGGTCCTAAAATGTATCCGACGTGTGGATTTCAAGTTGAATTTTCTAAAAATATTCGAGCTGACGCACTGATTTCTAGTCAAAAAGACAACATCTTTGTTTCCACGATAATTAAACTGGAAACCTGGGCCTCCGAGTGTACTGGGTGGCCGCGAAAGAGGTATTTACTGATCTTAAGATTATTGATGGGATGCCTCGTATAATGTATAATGGTGTTTAGATGCATCTGATATACAAAAAATAAAATGAACTCAGTTAACGACAACTTACGTAAATGAAAGACAAAATGAGGAAGCATCCGTGTTTCAAATAAAACTGCGAGGAAGCACTTACGGTTCACACTTGAAAAAACAATAAAAAATGTATTTCTAACTAAGTTGATCGAAAAGAGTACTCAATATTATTCAACCCTGCGAAGATGAATGCCGTGTGCTGTTTTTGTCGAATTGGATCCGATTGCTGTTTTTGGATTCAGAACAAATTTTACAGCCCTGCGAGAGGCGGCTGGAGGCCGAGTGCTGTTTTTGGATTTGGAA
This sequence comes from Morinoia aosen, assembly GCA_030386875.1. NCBI lineage: Eukaryota > Metazoa > Arthropoda > Malacostraca > Amphipoda > Talitridae > Morinoia > Morinoia aosen. The sequence continues at coordinate 21,863,850 of CM059561.1, forward strand.
TGAAAAACGGGCGAACGTAAGGATTGCGGCAATCAGGGTAGGCTGTCCTGTCACATAGCTCCATTAGCAGCATTGCAACGACTGCGTTATTGCCGCACTTATTGCACAGCGCCCCATCCATACTGCTGCGGAGCCGTTAATCTCCGTTCCGCTGCTGATCGCGGCCGAATGCTGGCGAGAATCTCACGACATTCTCGTGATATTCATCAGGAATGTTGAGAATTTCAGGGCATTAATTAAGAATGTTGGGGAAAATTTCAGGACATTCTTAAGGAATGTTGAAGAGTTTTGAAGATAATTTGAGGACATTCCTCGGGAATGTTAGGGAAAACTTCAGGACGTTCCTTAGGAATGTTGAGAATTTCAGGAGTTCCTTAGGAATGTTGAGAATTTCAGGAGTTCCTTAGGAATGTTGAGAATTTCAGGAGTTCCTTAGGAATGTTGAGAATTTCAGGAGTTCCTTAGGAATGTTGAGAATTTCAGGAGTTCCTTAGGAATGTTGAGAATTTCAGGACATTCTGCAGCATCAATGTTAAGTTGAATTTTGCCTAGGCCTCGTAAATTAGGGCGCGTCGCACCACGACTTGCCCTATTGCGGTCGTAGGTGAATCGGTGAACCGTAGTGTGATCGTTGACGGTAGCCACGATGTGTCTACAGCAGATGCTGAGATACGGTGTGTCTACAACAGATGCTGAGACACGGTGTGTCTACAGCAGACGCTGAGACACGATGTGTCTACAGCAGATGCTGAGATACGGTGTGTCGACAACAGATGCTGAGACACGGTGTGTCTACAGCAGACGCTGAGACACGATGTGTCTACAGCAGATGCTGAGACACGATGTGTCTACAACAGATGCTGAGACACGGTGTGTCTACAGCAGATGCTGAGACACGATGTGTCTACAACAGATGCTGAGACACGGTGTGTCTACAGCAGATGCTGAGATACGGTGTGTCTACAGCAGATGCTGAGACACGGTGTGTCTACAGCAGATGCTGAGACACGGTGTGTCTACAGCAGATGCTGAGACACGGTGTGTCTACAGCAGATGCTGAGACACGGTGTGTCTACAGCAGATGCTGAGACTCGGTGTGTCTACAGCAGATGCTGAGACTCGGTGTGTCTACAGCAGATGCTGAGATACGGTGTGTCTACAGCAGATGCTGAGACACGGTGTGTCTACAGCAGATGCTGAGACACGGTGTGTCTACAGCAGATGCTGAGACACGGTGTGTCTACAGCAGATGCTGAGACACGGTGTGTCTACAGCAGATGCTGAGACACGGTGTGTCTACAGCAGATGCTGAGACACGGTGGGTCTACAACAGATGTTGTTTACAAGAAAAATGAGACACGGCTCATTGTGCCGGCTGCTAAAAAGTCATGTCGCTGCTGCCTGTGCCTGGAGCTTCCTTTGTTGAGTCGTTGAGTTACCTCACTTTTGATATACGGTTACCTGCCCTTCACGCCTTGCTACTAGCTCACAATGCGGTACTGCTGCCCCCTTTATTTCATCTCCTTCGTGTGCCAGTGGCATTTTTTCCTTTATTTTGAGGTGCTCTAGAGTCGCCTTTGTTCCTTGCTTTCTGTCCTGCGGTGCTTCAGCGCTCGTTTTCTCGTGGTATCCTGGGTTGTTTTGTAGTGTTATTACTGGTTGTTGCTCATGGGTAACTCGGGTTACTCGAGGGTTACAAGTACTTGATTAGGGGTAACTCTCTAGTTGTTGAAGAGTAAATCTGAGGTTGCTAGTTGTTGCTTATGGTTACTCAAGGGGTGACTAGTGCTTGATTAGGAATAATTCTGTTATTACAAGTAGTTGCTTAGAACTACAAGGAACTATTAGTGCCTGTCAGGGGTGAATATAGTCATTAGCATTTACCACAGGCCCCTTGCAACTCCCAAGAAACATTTCGAGAAAAGTTGAAATTTATGAAACCGGGAAAATTCCAAAATATCCGCAGGCGTTGCAGAGTTGTGCGTAGGGTTACCAAGACTTGGAACATTGGCTGCGGTGCGACCCACCGGTGTGCCGGGCTTAAGCTTTACTGCTGCGGCCGACCCATCGATGGGTCGTTTGAAATGTTTTAACAATCTTTTAAAATTAATTGCATTTAATTGACCCCGTTAGTGTTTGGTATTTATAAAATTTCTGACTACTTTGAATTTAAATTTGAGTTGAATACTGACTAATTGACATGCTGGTACATGTCCTTCAAATTGACACGTTGCCGCATTTCCCTCGGAATTGACACGCTGCCGCATTTCCCTCGGAATTGACACGCTGTCGCATTTCCCTCGGAATTGACACGCTGCCGCATTTCCCTCGGAATTGACACGCTGGCATATTTCCCTCGGAATTGAACGCTGACATATTTCCCTCGGAACTGACACATTTCCCTGTAAATCTACACATTTCCCTGTAAATCTACACATTTCCCTGTAAATCTACACATTTCCCTGTAAATCTACACATTTCCCTTGGAATTGACACATTTCCCTCTGAATTGACACATTTCCCTTGGAATGGACACATTTCCCTCTGAATTGACACATTTCCCTCTGAATTGACACATTTCCCTCTGAATTTACACATTTCCCTCTGAATTTACACATTTCCCTCTGAATTGACACATTTCCCTCTGAATTGACACATTTCCCTCTGAATTGACATATTTCCCTCTGAATTGACACATTTCCCTCTGAATTGACACATTTCCCTCTGAATTGACACATTTTTATCGAAATTGACAAGCTGACACATTTCCCTCGGTGAGGGTAGCCCGTTTCTTTCTGCGGACATGGGGCGAGCTGTCGTGGCATCGACCGGACCATTTTATGGGCGGCCCTCGTGCATAAATTGCCGGGCCATTTACACGAGGGCTATTTAGAGGGCTGTTCCCTCGAAGCTGTCACTTCCAGGCCGGCTGTTGTTGCCTCCGATGCCCGCCGATTTCTGTGTGCCTTTAAATTTATTATGGCGATATTTTTCGTCCCGTGAATATTGGATGCCCGCTTTTGTCTGGGGCGCGCGCTGGCTTCTCTGCGTTTGAGTTTCTTTCGCGTGCAGTAAAGTGCGTCGTGAATATCGGATACGCTCTAGCGTCTACTGTCTGATTTATTTCCTATTGCGATTTTGCCCCGCTAGGTTTTACGTTCAAATTTATTTTGTCTATTGGGATTTTGCCCCCCGCTAGATCTTACATTAAAATTTATTCCCAATTGTGTTTTCACCCCCGCTAGATTTTTGCTTCAAATTTATTTCGCCTATTGTGATGCATGCATAAGTTCCGTAGCTTGCGTTTGCATATTACGAGTATCGGTTTTTTGTACTCCGAGATGTGGCTCACCTCCACGGGAAATGCTGCGATTGCACGTAGAATTTACACCTCGGGTTTGAACGCTGTTTTTGAGAGTTGGCTGTTGCGAGCTGGCTGTGGATAAAGGTGTTGTGCTGTTAAAATGAGAAGCCTCACATTCTGTCTGCCCGCACTTTGTTTTTGTCCCTTGGAACTTATAGATAACTTGGCTTTAGAGTACGCTATGTTCATCTAGACTCTCTAACTAGTTCATTCCGTCTAGGACAGTTTCTACGTGTGGGATAAATTTTTTACCTTTCTTTGAAGACAGTATCTAGGATACCTCGTTTCTTGAGATACAGTCCTAAAGTCCCTTGAAGAACTGTATCTGAGATGCTATTTCCGTACACCTCGTATCTAGGATACCTCGTTTTTACATTCCACTCGGAAAAGTATCTAGATACCTCGTTTTTACATTCCATTTGGAAAAGTATCTAGATACCTCGTTTTTACATTCCATTCAGACAAGTATCTAGATACCTCGTTCTTACATTCCATTCGGAAAAGTATCTAGATACCTCGTTTTTACATTCCATCCGGAAAAGTATCTAGATACCTCGTTTTTACATTCCATTCAGAAAAGTATCTAGGATACCTCATTTTTACAGTACCTGCAAAGCTATGGCTAACTTTGTTTTTCTATTCATGTAATATAATGCAATTATTTTGAGTAAAATGCAAATGTAAGAATAAACAAATATGAAATCGGAATCTTTTAGTGTCTTAAGTGTCATTTCAGGTGAATTTGTCCAATTTTATTTGCTGATTTTACGTGTTTCAGTGTCTTATTGGAGAAAGATGTGAGGTCTCGAGCTGAGGGTTAGAGAGGCCATCCTTTTGATGATCTCGGTTTCCTTTGTTTTTGTTACGGACCATTTTTTTCGGTTCACTGCTGTCCTGTTTCTCAGCACCTAGTATTTTTTTTCAATTTTCATTTTGTTTTATGAACTTTCTCTCCCTGACTGGTTTCTGTGCTCAAAAGATCTTGTGCAGGAACACACCTTGTGCATTGATTTCCAGTTCCCGCAATTTAATACTAAACGGTGCTTTCATCCTTCCTCTCTCTGGAACAACTTTGTTGTGGTTGGGGAGGCTTGATTAGGCTAACTTATCTTCTAATATAATCTTCAGGTGTTCGTCAATCCAAATAACGGATGTTGGAATCAGGGTACCGGTAAAGTAGTCTAGATCCCACATACTCTTTGAATTCTGGAACAACCAAAAAAGTTCACTAAATGACACTCAAAAAGAAAAAAATCTGACGAACACCGAAAGCTCGGATACTCACTCATGGATTGGTGTCCGGGTTTATTAAATATTTGTTGAAGTTTAGGTGTTTTTTTGCGTTTTTTTCAAGTCAAGTTTTGGCAACGACCGGAATTTCTACCAGAAACGACCAGCTGACACTGAAGCTGCAATGTCAGCTTACTTCCACCCTACCCAGTCTAACTTTTTCGCCGCCTCTATGCCTGTTTTTCGCCGCCCAAGTAATTAAATCGCTTAGGCGGCGATAAGGGTGCATGCTCCGGCGAAAAAGTGTGACTGGGTAGTTGTGTTACTGTGGTGTCCGTACACCGCATTCTTATGTATCACATCGGAATTTGTCGCAATGATGAATGTACCACAATTCAGTTACCACGAAGCTAAATTTATCACGACTTATCACAGTAATAAAATTATCATTTAACACGAAGATAAATTTATCATAACTTATTACAGTAATAAAATTATCATTTAACACGAAGATAAATTTATCACAACTTACCACAATAATAAAATCATCATTTATCACGAAGATCAATTTATCACAACTTATCACAATGATAAAATCATCATTTATCACGAAGATAAATTTATCACAACTTATCACAATGGTAAAATTGTCATTTATCACGAAGATAAATTTATCACAACTTATCACAGTAATAAAATTATCATTCAACACGAAGATAAATTTGTCATAACATATCACAATGATAAAAATGTCGCAATTTATCAGAAAAGAAGTTAAAGCGTCGCCTCATCTCCTAAATGTCCGCCTCAAAACTACCGTGTGACCTCACAACCGGCGGCTCTTTGCCTCCTGCCTCACAAAAGACCTCGGTTGTTCTCATTTCTTCTTTTCTGGTGTCCGATATCGGCTCGGGCTCCGTGACTGCGGAATGGCCTTTTTTCCCTTTGTGTTCTGTTCCGAATTTTGTGATGGTGACTCCCCAGCTCACCAACACCTTATACACCCCGGATTTACCCTCGCCGCTCACCATAACACCCTCACACACCTCGGATTTACCCTCACACACCCCGGATTCACCCTCACACACCCCGGATTCACCCTCACACACCTCGGATTTACCCTCACACACCCCGGATTCACCCTCACACACCCCGGATTCACCCTCACACACCTCGGATTTACCCTCACACACCCCGGATTCACCCTCACACACCCCGGATTTACCCTCACACACCCCGGATTTACCCTCACACACCCCGGATTTACCCTCACACACCCCGGATTTACCCTCACACTCCCCGGATTTACCCTCACACTCCCCGAATTTACCCTCACAGTACTCTCACACCTTCACACGCCCCAGATTTACGCACACAGTACCCTCACACACCGGATTTACATTCACAGCACCCTCACACACCCCGCACTTACCCTCGCAGCACCCGCCAATAAAGAGGTCACGAGGTGGCCGGTATCATACCTACGCAGCAGCGCAGGCGACCCTCACTTCCCCTAGCGTTGCAATAGAGGGCAGGTGCATGTAATCCGTGCCTGATCCCCTCGTTGCGTGCCCTCCCTCGGTAAAGAGAGTCGTGCTTCCCTCTCTGCTCCCCTCTTTTCTAATTGCTAGTTTTTGCAAGCCCTCGTCCGAGAGGAGTTGCGGTGTCTGTAATCCTACGTGAACACTCTTTCTCCTTCCGTTCCATTTGTAACTGGATCGTCGGTGTGTGTTGCTCTTATATTTGGAGGGTCACGTGAGATGGTTTCTGCCTCGGTGTCATCTTCATGTGCTTTTTGTGACTAGCTTGAGCGTACGTTAGATAAAGGTTGATTGTATTTTATAATTCTCGATTAAGCCGCGAGTAAAGTGTGGGATCATCTCAGCCTACTCCACAGTTCTGAATCATAGCCTGCACAATATTGTATCTAACTCTCCAGTTCACTACCATGTCTCAATACTGGTTAAAACAAAAGCAAATTATAACTATCATATTTGAAGAAGAGGTTAAAGTCTCGAATATCTTGATATCAGTTGTGTTATGTATGAGAATATTGTGAAAAGTGAGAAAGAAAACCTACTTCATTGTTGTTCGATAACATTAAAGTGAAACCGATAATCAAATGTTGGTAGCAAACTCCGTAGACTTCGTGCGAAATTGAACATTTTTCCTCAATGGGAAAAAATATTGCGTTTTATTATACTATTCCTGCAGATATTGTATTTGAAGACATCAAAATTAAGTGTCCCACGATTTCAATGTTTCAAAGGCCAGAATAACTTCAGCTTTCAGTTGGCGTGCTACATTTAGTCAGAGACAACGATATTACATACTATCCGTTGAAATTACCGATGACCGCGATGTATTACCATCAGTTTAAATTATCCGATATGATCGCGATATATCAGCTAAAATTACCCGATATGATCGTGATATATCAGCTAAAATTACCCGATATGATCGCGATATATCAGCTAAAATTACCCGATATGATCGCGATATATCAGCTAAAATTACCCGATATGAACGCGATATATCAGCTAAAATTACCCGATATAATCGCGATATATCAGCTAAAATTACCCGATATGATCGCGATATATCAGCTAAAATTACCCGATATGATCGCGATATATCAGCTAAAATTACCCGATATAATCGCGATATATCAGCTAAAATTACCCGATATAATCGCGATATATCAGCTAAAATTACCCGATATAATCGCGATATATCAGCTAAAATTACCCGATATGATCGCGATATATCAGCTAAAATTACCCGATATGATCGCGATATATCAGCTAAGATTACCCGATATAATCGCGATGTATCAGCTAAAATTACCCGATATAATCGCGATATATCAGCTAAAATTACCCGATATGATCGCGATATATCAGCTAAAATTACCCGATATAATCGCGATATATCAGCTAAAATTACCCGATATAATCGCGATGTATCAGCTAAAATTACCCGATATAATCGCGATATATCAGCTAAAATTACCCGATATAATCGCGATATATCAGCTAAAATTACCCGATATGATCGCGATATATCAGCTAAAATTACCCGATATAATCGCGATGTATCGGCTAAATTACCCGATATAATCGCGATGTATCAGCTAAAATTACCCGATATAATCGCGATGTATCAGCTAAAATTACCCGATATGATCGCGATATATCAGCTAAAATTACCCGATATGATCGCGATATATCAGCTAAAATTACCCGATATAATCGCGATATATCAGCTAAAATTACCCGATATAATCGCGATATATCAGCTAAAATTACCCGATATGATCGCGATATATCAGCTAAAATTACCCGATATAATCGCGATGTATCGGCTAAATTACCCGATATAATCGCGATGTATCAGCTAAAATTACCCGATATAATCGCGATGTATCAGCTAAAATTACCCGATATAATTGCGATGTATCTGCTAAAATTACCCGATATAATCGCGATGTATCAGCTAAAATTACCCGATATAATCGCGATGTATCTGCTAAAATTACCCGATATAATCGCGATGTATCAGCTAAAATTACCCGATATAATCGCGATGTATCTGCTAAAATTACCCGATATAATCGCGATGTATCTGCTAAAATTACCCGATATAATCGCGATGTATCTGCTAAAATTACCCGATATAATCGCGATGTATCTGCTAAAATTACCCGATATAATCGCGATGTATCAGCTAAAATTACCCGATATAATCGCGATGTATCTGCTAAAATTACCCGATATAATCGCGATGTATCTGCTAAAATTACCCGATATAATCGCGATGTATCAGCTAAAATTACCCGATATAATCGCGATGTATCTGCTAAAATTACCCGATATAATCGCGATGTATCAGCTAAAATTACCCGATATAATCGCGATGTATCTGCTAAAATTACCCGATATAATCGCGATGTATCTGCTAAAATTACCCGATATAATCGCGATGTATCTGCTAAAATTACCCGATATAATCGCGATGTATCAGCTAAAATTACCCGATATAATCGCGATGTATCTGCTAAAATTACCCGATATAATCGCGATGTATCTGCTAAAATTACCCGATATAATCGCGATGTATCTGCTAAAATTACCCGATATAATCGCGATGTATCTGCTAAAATTACCCGATATAATCGCGATGTATCAGCTAAAATTACCCGATATAATCGCGATGTATCAGCTAAAATTACCCGATATAATCGCGATGTATCTGCTAAAATTACCCGATATAATCGCGATGTATTACCATCAGTTGAAATTACCGATGACTGCGATATTCCTGCATTGGAACGTCCGCCGTAGCCAGTACAGCAGCAGAACAAATAGTTACGGACTCAGAACAAACAATCCATAACAAGGGCCTAATTGCTGTCTAATTGGACGCTGGGATCTGATGTTTGCTCTAAATTGATGTATTGCACGTCTATTGTATTTATTCCAGCGTTTGAACACGTGATCCTCATTTTGCTGAATTGATTGAAGAGCTATTTGTTCTATTGGACTTTTTGGTCGGTGCCAGTTGTGTTGTCATTCCAACTTTGCCACTTTGCTGCCTCCCACTGCCTCCCCCAGTTTGCTGCCTCCCACCGCCTCCCCCAGTTTGCTGCCTCCCCCAGTTTGCTGCCTCCCCCAGTTTTCTGCCTCCCCCAGTTTGCTGCCTCCCCCAGTTTGCTGCCTCCCCCAGTTTGCTGCCTCCCCCAGTTTGCTGCCTCCCCCAGTTTGCTGCCTCCCCCAGTTTTCTGCCTCCCCCAGTTTTCTGCCTCCCCCAGTTTGCTGCCTCCCCCAGTTTGCTGCCTCCCCCAGTTTGCTGCCTCCCCCAGTTTGCTGCCTCCCCCAGTTTGCTGCCTCCCCCAGTTTGCTGCCTCCCCCAGTTTGCTGCCTCCCCCAGTTTGCTGCCTCCCCCAGTTTGCTGCCTCCCCCAGTTTGCTGCCTCCCCCAGTTTGCTGCCTCCCCCAGTTTGCTGCCTCCCCCAGTTTGCTGCCTCCCCCAGTTTGCTGCCTCCCCCAGTTTGCTGCCTCCCCCAGTTTGCTGCCTCCCCCAGTTTGCTGCCTCCCCCAGTTTGCTGCCTCCCCCAGTTTGCTGCCTCCCCCAGTTTGCTGCCTCCCCCAGTTTGCTGCCTCCCCCAGTTTGCTGCCTCCCCCAGTTTGCTGCCTCCCCCAGTTTGCTGCAGTTTGCTGCCTCCCCCAGTTTGCTGCCTCCCCCAGTTTGCTGCCCCCCACCGCCTCCTACAGTTTGCTGCCCCCCACCGCCTCCTACAGTTTGCTGCCCCCCACCGCCTCCTACAGTTTGCTGCCCCCCACCGCCTCCTACAGTTTGCTGCCCCCCACCGCCTCCTACGGTTTGCTGCCTCCCAACGCCTCCTACGGTTCGCTGCCTCCCACTGCCTCCTACAGTTTGCTGCCTCCCACCGCCTCCTACAGTTTGCTGCCTCCCACCGCCTCCTACAGTTTGCTGCCTCCCACGGCCTCCTACAGTTTGCTGCCTCCCACTGCCTCCCCCAGTTTGCTGCCTCCCACGGCCTCCTACAGTTTGCTGCCTCCCACTGCCTCCCCCAGTTTGCTGCCTCCCACCGCCTCCTACAGTTTGCTGCCTCCCACCGCCTCCTACAGTTTGCTGCCTCCCACCGCCTCCTACAGTTTGCTGCCTCCCACCGCCTCCTACAGTTTGCTGCCTCCCACTGCCTCCCCCAGTGTTCTGCCTCCCACCGCCTCCCCCAGTTTGCTGCCTCCCACCGCCTCCAAAAGTTTTCTGCCTCCCACCGCCTCCTACAGTTTGCTGCTTCCCACCGCCTCCCCCAGTTTGCTGCCTCCCACCGCCTCCTACAGTTTGCTGCCTCCCACAGTTTGCTGCCTCCCACTGCCTCCTACAGTTTGCTGCCTCCCACAGTTTGCTGCCTCCCACTGCCTCCCACAGTTTGCTGCCTCCCACTGCCTCCCACAGTTTGCTGCCTCCCACTGCCTCCTACAGTTTGCTGCCTCCCACTGCCTCCCACAGTTTGCTGCCTCCTCCCGCCTTCCCCCTCCCCCAATTTGTTGCCTCCCCTTCCCCCCAGTTCACCAGAGCTGTTGGTTCAGCCACCAATCTTGCCTCAGGTAACAATCCCGTTAGGAAGGTTCAAGGCAATCTCCGCTCGAGCTTTCATTTACCGCCTTCGCAAAAATATCGGATCTTTAGATTTTTTCCCGCGTTGTGGAGTGGCATCGGTAAAAATGAAGCTGTTTTTTATATTTTCCTGCGTTTTTGCGTATTTTCCTCGCGTTTTTGCCTATTTTCTCGCGTTATCGCTTAATTCCTCGCGTTTTTGCCTATTTTCCTCGCTTTTTTGCCTATTTTCCTCGCTTTTTTGCCTATTTTCTCGTGTTTTTGCTTGATTCTTTGCGTTGTTGCCTATTTTCCTTGTGATTTTACCTATTTTCTCGCGTATTTGCGTATCTTTTCGCGTTTATGAGTATTTTCCCGCGATTTTGCTTATTTTCTCGCGTTTTTGAGTATTTTCTCGCGTTTTTGCGTATTTTCTCGCGTTTTTGCGTATTTTCTCGCTTGTTTTAATATGTTCCCGTATTTTTGCATATTTTCCGGTCGTAAGTGAGGGGTTATGCGCGTATGTTGGTGTCAAAAGCGCCTCGTTTATTTTTTTAGTTGTCACTTTGTTGATTGATGGTGGTCCTCTGGGATACTTGGTACACGGACATTGTGTTTGTTCATTTCTGTAACTTTTATTCATTTTGCGCTTGTGTTGTTCAGTTTTTAGCAAAATATTGTTTTTATGCTGCTGTCACGAGAAATTGGCCCTTCACCTCCTTGTTAACATTTCATTAACAGGAAGATCCGGCTCTCGGAATTGAGGAATGGCACACCTCCAAAGGATACATATACAACACAAAATTAATGAATAATAATCGGCAATTACTGTACATATACTAAAAAGAAAAGGTACTCACCGGTGATCGCTGACCCACTTACGTAGCGCATTTTCTGAGCGCCCTCCGTGGTATTACGAGTGATCGCTTCTGATATTGTGGGGCATGATACACAGGATATACTATGCTTAACATTTATAATTTCCAGCTATATATACGTCATACAAACATTAATGAGCGGACACACAATGAATGGTGTTAGGAATAATGTCAATTAAGTAATGGCATCAAATAGCATACGTCAAATGCCTTACATCACATAATTATACTGAAATATTGGCTAGCCGGCCGCCGCTAAGTTTACAAGAGTTACACATGAGAATTCATCTATCTTGTCCTATTTCTATCTCAGTTGTTCCAGCAGCACAGTGGGCAATGGTCACTTCAACCACAAACATTCGTCCGCGACTCGCTTCAGTTCAAAGGCCTGTCTTATTCACTGTTCAGAAAATGTCTAGTGATGACGTTATTTTGCTTATTCCGCTTCAGTGTATTCACACGTCGATTTCCTTTCATTCGAGCTGATCAATCCTCAGACATATGACTCCGTCCCACCTGGCAAGACAAAATTTTAACTTATTAATTATGATAGCACCCATTAAGCTCCCTTAAACCATTTCAATTTTGCATTACTGTATGCCAATAAATTTCAGACAATTTTTATAAAAAAAAAATCATCTTTTCCCAAGAAACGGCTTCGCTCTTACCCTCCCCAGAGACGTTGCGCCTAAGTGTTTCATTAAATGATTCCCACGCTGCAAGTTTAATTTGCTCTTCTGCAAGTGAAAACGAGAAAATGTATGAATTTCATGATCACATTTTGGCGTGAAACTTAGTATAATTTTCAATATATCCAATAATCACTTTTCATTATATCTTTGAGCACGTTTGTTACAGTGAACACACCCGCGTTTCATTTCTTATACTTCGCGTCGCGGCGTCGGTTGTAGAACTGCCTTTTGTTCGTCCCCGATGCCTAGCGCCTTCTCTTGAGGGTTGTCCTCTCTCATATTCGACTTATAAGAATCCTCGGACCTTGACTGCGACCGCCTTTCCCTCTCTTCTCATTGGTGGTCCCGCAGCTCGCCTTTATTTTTTCTTAGCCTCATTGTTTCTTACGCTCTCACGCTCCAGCCCCTTCGAAAACGACCGTTGGTGTGCCGTCTCTCTCGGCCTGAGTGTCTCGATTTATGTGTGACTACAAGGCGACTTAGTTTTGCACATGGGTAGGCATTTTTTAGAACGTCTCAAGTTTCCCAAGGGCTCGCCCTAATGAAAAGATTTGCTAACACCACAAAATAGACCCCTCCAGAAACAACACACAATGTAAAGACATCTTTTAGGGCTCTGGCATCTTATCGCGGCCTCCTAACATTGCTGAGTCAAACATACGGCATAAAAACATACATGTTGAAGCGACCCTCCTGTACTGTTGGGATTTTCTGAGATATTTCTAAGTAAGCCAAAATTTGTTACACGTAAATTTATTACACATGATTACAAAAAAAATCTAATTTATTACACATGGTTAAGATTTTCCCTAAATTCTCATTTTTAATTCGAAAATTGATTATTCTTAACAGATTCTCGACACTGCTTATTCGTGCTTCTGTGTTCTTGTGTCCAATTTTTTTGTTCTAATTAAAAGAAAAAACACCTTATGAATTGAACTTCAAGTCTTCGAAAATACCACTGTTCTCCGTGCTTTTAATATAGTTATTTGTACTTTTAATATAGTTCTTTGTGCTTTTAGAAAACACTTTCTTTGCGCCAACGTAAGGGCGCTGCTCAGCACAGCTAACGCTCATAAAAGAGCGGCCTTATCTTCGCTTTTATCGCTGGCTTTTATGGCTCTCTAACTCCGCTCAGGTGGGGATATCTCTGCTATGCTGATGCTGTCAACTCTCTTTGGCCGTGAATGTGTAAATTTCTGGTAACTAACTCCCTTTGGTCGTGAATATCTAAACTTTGCTTCTGGTGATCAATTCTCTTTTGTCATGAATATCTAAACTTCTGGTAACCAACTCCCTCTGCCGAAAGTATCTAAACTTCTGGTAACCAGCTCCCTTTGCCGTGAGTATCTAAACTTCTGGTAACCAACTCCCTCTGCCGCGAGTACCTAAACTTTACTTCTGGTGAGTTACGCTACCTAGCTTCCGCATAGTATCCCTGTTTCATTGACTCGAAATATATTTCTTGTGAATGGTTCAAAAATAAAAAGAACGTTTCTATATAATCTAATTCAAAGGTACTTTACCTTCTCAACGCCGTCCTCCAGCCGTCCTCCATCCTTTGTTAAGAAATCACTGTACCAATCACTGGTCAAGGAAGAGCATTCTATTGTGATACAGTTTTGCAATCTGTTCGGTATTTTTTGTTTAAAAATTGCATTTTTTCTTGACTTGACACACAGCTGCAAGGAAAGTTACTTCACGTTCTCAAATAAATCATTTCGCGTCATAATTTGTGTACCCCTCAGGGGGATACAACTATTGTATCTATGGGAATTAGCGCTCCCAGGAGGACTATGTGAGGGCCCGAGCTAAAGGTTAGGTAGGCTTTCTTTTTGTTGAAATAAAATAAATTTTTGTTTTGTTACGGACCATCTTTTTTCGGTTCACTGCTGTCCTGTTTTTCAGCACCTACTACTTTCTTCTTCAACTTTGATCTTGTTTCATGAACTTCTTTCTCATCTTGTTGTTTCTATGCCCTTTCTGCATAGATTCCGCGTTCCCTTAACTCCATACTAAATGGTGCCTTCTTCCTTCCTCTCTTTGGATCGCCTTTGTTGCGGATAGGGAGGCTTAAACTAACTAATAATCTAATCTCAATCTAATTTGTGTACCTGGAATGGGTCAGTGAACTTTGACCATTTATTTCTCAGGGGTAAATAACAATTGCATACAAGAAAAATAGCGCTCCCTTGAGAAAGATGTGAAGTCCTGATCTGAAAGTTGAGTAATACCCCTGCCGGTATAGGATAGTACTTTTTTATTTTGGACCATTTTATTTTCAATAAAGTAAAAAATTCACCAAGTTATAAACTCTTTTCCGTGAAATATAAAATTCTTTGAATTGTACTCTTCCTAATCGCAGGGAGTGGGTGGAGACACACTGTGCATAGATTCTCCGTTCCCTTAATTTCACGATAAAATGGTGGCCTCATCTTTCCTCTGTTGGTAACACCTCTGTTGTGGCTAGGGATGCTCAGTTATACTAACTTATAATCCAATGTATAACCTGATTTTTTTTTATAAGTATCCTAAAATTCCAATTCAAAAATACGCGACAAATGGCGGCTGGCTAGCAAACCAGAGCACAATTGGATACTGATCATTCTCAAAGTATGATTTGACTCGACTGAAACTTACCCAACACTCTATAATGGTGCTGAGCTGCTGAATGTGTTTATTTGTTTGTTCGGTGTCCGCTTGTTCCGTCTCTCTGTGACGCTCACAAGGACGCTCAATGACCGTATCTGTGATACGAGTTTCACCAGTGCACAAGTACAAGAATATTTTGATGGCGGGTACTGTTGGGATGGATATATTTGTTGGCATCCACGTCTGCAGGATTTATTTATAGAAAATATCGAGCACCGCAATTTTTGAGGGTTGTGTAATCTTGTTGTTAAAAACTTCTGGTAGTAGTAATAATAATAATAATAATAATGCTCAATGAATGCGCGGCTTATTTTATAAAAAATCAGTGATCCAGTTCCAAATCCCCTTAGCAAATTGATGAGCAGCCGACAAAATAAAAACATATGCGCTAAATTCGAACGCCATTCACTGAACTTGAAAGCAAGTGAAAATTTTGTAAAGTTTCGTCATAAATTGGAAATCCTCTCATTAAATTTAAATGTTGTCGAATACATAGAAATAGGACTTTGAAATCATAGAGCCAGTAGTGAGTCGTAAAATAACATGAGAAATTCAAAACCTTATTAGAGCAAAGCCTGTCGAATACACTTTGAAAAACGCACAATATATTCAACAACGTCTGAGTAAATTCAAGAGGCCCTGAAGGAATTTAAAAAACTCCAAATAATTTCAAAGGCGACTTGATGAACTCAAAATCGCTATTGAATAAATTCAGGAGGCACTAAACCAATTAAAAAAAACGTAACAAACTCAAATGAAGCTTAAAAAACACAAGACGCTGAACAAACACAAAAGACACTGAACAAACTCGAAAGATACTGAACAAACTCAAAAGATACTGAACAAACTCAAAAGATACTGAACAAACTCGAAAGATACTGAACAAACTTTAAAGGTACTGAATAAACACAAAAAACGCTGCACAAACACAAGACACTGAACAAATTCAAGGCATTGAACAAACTCAAGACACTGAACAAACCCAAAAGACACTGAACAAACTCAAAAGACACTGAACAAACTCAAGACACTGAACAAACTCAAAACACTGAACAAACTCAAGACACTGAACAAGCTCAAAAGACGCTGGACAAACTCAAAAGACCCTGAACAAACTCAAAAGACACTGAACAAACTCAAAAGACACTGAACAAACTCAAAAGACACTGAACAAACTCAAAAGACACTGAACAAACTCAAAAGACACTGAACAAACTCAAAAGACACTGAACAAAATCAAAAGACACTGAACAAACTCAAAAGACACTGAACAAACTCAAAAGACACTGGACAAACTCAAAAGACACTGAACAAACTCAAAAGACACTGAACAAACTCAAAAGACACTGAACAAACTCAAAAGACACTGAACAAACTCAAAAGACACTGAACAAACTCAAAAGACACTGAACAAACTCAAAAGACACTGAACAAACTCAAAAGACACTGAACAAACTCAAAAGACACTGAACAAACTCAAAAGACACTGAACAAACTCAAAAGACCCTGAACAAACTCAAAAGGCCCTGGACAAACTCAAGAGACTGAACAAACTCAAAAGACACTGAACAAACTCAAAAGACACTGAACAAACTCAAAAGACACTGAACAAACTCAAAAGACACTGAACAAACTCAAAAGACACTGAACAAACTCAAAAGACACTGAACAAACTCAAAAGACACTGAACAAACTCAAAAGACACTGAACAAACTCAAAAGACACTGAACAAACTCAAAAGACACTGAACAAACTCAAAAGACACTGAACAAACTCAAAAGACACTGAACAAACTCAAAAGACACTGAACAAACTCAAAAGACACTGAACAAACTCAAAAGACACTGAACAAACTCAAAAGACACTGAACAAACTCAAAAGACACTGAACAGACTCAAAAGACACTGAACAAACTCAAAAGACACTGAACAAACTCAAAAGACACTGAACAAACTCAAAAGACCCTGAACAAACTCAAAAGACACTGAACAAACTCAAAAGACACTGAACAAACTCAAAAGACACTGAACAAACTCAAAAGACACTGAACAAACTCAAAAGACACTGAACAAACTCAAGACACTGGACAAACTCAAAAGACACTGGACAAACTCAAAAGACACTGGACAAACTCAAAAGACACTGAACAAACTCAAAAGACACTGAACAAACTCAAAAGACACTGAACAAACTCAAAAGACACTGAACAAACTCAAAAGACACTGAACAAACTCAAAAGACACTGAACAAACTCAAAAGACACTGAACAAACTCAAAAGACACTGAACAAACTCAAAAGACACTGAACAAACTCAAAAGACACTGAACAAACTCAAAAGACACTGAACAAACTCAAAAGACACTGAACAAACTCAAAAGACACTGAACAAACTCGAAAGACACTGAACAAACTCGAAAGACACTGGACAAACTCGAAAGACCCTGGACAAACTCGAAAGACCCTGGACAAACTCAAGACACTGAACAAACTCAAAAGACACTGAACAAACTCAAAAGACCCTGAACAAACTCAAAAGACACTGAACAAACTCAAAGGACACTGAAAAAACTCAAAAGCACCGACTGAAAAAGAACAAAGCCAGTGCACAAATAGAGCACTGGCGTGTGAGGGGAGAGAGGGGAGAGCCGTGTGTGAGAGGAGAGAGCCGTGTGTGAGGGGGAGGGCCTTGTGTGAGGGGGGAGAGCCGTGTGTGGAGGGAGAGAGGAGAGAGCCGCGTGCGAGGGGAGAGGGCCGTGTGAGGGAAGACCACACCAGAGCCCAGCAAAGAACTGCGAGGGTCGCTTCAAGAATTTCAGGACTTAAAAGTCGCGGAAAGCGTCTCAACGAATTAAGCCGTGTTCTTCTGCCTGGCCTTCATGTGACCTTCTTTTGCTCGGTGCTCTTTTTGCCTCGGCATTCGTGTGACCTTCCTTTGCTCGGTGTTCTTCTTGCCTCACCCTTCGTGTGACCTTCTTTTGCTCGGTATTCTTCTTGCCTCAGCCTTCGCGTGACCTTCTTTTGCTCGGTGTTCTTGCCTCAACCTTCGCGTGACCTTCCTTTGCTCGGTGCTCATCTTGCCTCAGCATTCGTGTGACCTTCTTTTGCTCGGTGTTCGTGAGTTTGTTTTTTCCCTTCGTATCAGTTTTCTTTTGCATTTGCGCGTAATTTTCGAGTCAACATCACCCGTTTTCGCTCACTTCTGGTGACGTCATCACTCGAAAGAGAACGATGTTCCGTTTGCTGCAACGGGAGAACTCGTAGGCAGGAAAGCTGATCTTCTGTCATCACGACCCCTGAGGGCACTCGTTAGCCTCTTCAGCCTCTCTTCTGCGTCTGTCTTCCCACTCCACTCCTATCTTTGGGAACACCATCTTCTTCGTGGCCAATACGCTCACTCGCTCTTTCGGTTGGCTTGATTTTTTCTTAACACCACACTCCTGTCTGTCTTCTGTTTCTTACACCACACTCTTGTCTGTCTTGTGTTGCTTACACCACACTCCTGTGTCTGTCTTGTATTTCTTACACCACACTCCTGTCTGTCTTGTGTTTCTTTCACCACACTCCTGTCTGTCTTGCATTTCTTACACCACACTCCTGTGTCTGTCTTGTGTTGCTTACACCACACTCTTGTGTCTTTCTTGTGTTTCTTACACCACACTCTTGTGTCTGTCTTGTGTTTCTTACATCACACTCTTGTCTGTCTTGTGTTTCTTACACCAAACTCTTGTGTTTGTCTTGTGTTTCTTACACCACACTCTTGTGTCTGTCTTGTATTTCTTACACCGCACTCCTGTGTCTGTCTTGTATTTCTTACACCACACTCCTGTCTGTCTTGCATTTCTTACACCACACTCCTGTGTCTGTCTGGTGTTTCTTACACCACACTCTTGTGTCTGTCTTGTATTTCTTACACCATACTCCTGTCTGTCTTGTGTTTCTTTCACAACTCCTGTCAGTCTTGTGTTTCTTACACCACACTCTTGGGTCTGTCATTTATTTCTTACACCACACTCCTGTCTGTCTTGTGTTTCTTACACCACACTCCTGTCTGTCTTGTGTTTCTTACACCACACTCCTGTCTGTCTTGTATTTCTTACACCACACTCCTGGGTCTGTCTTGTTTTTCTTACACCTCACTCCTGTGTCAGTCTTGTGTTTCTTACACCACACTCCTGTCTGTCTTGTGTTTCTTACACCACACTCCTGTCTTGTGTTTCTTACACCACACTCCTGGGTCTGTCTTGTTTTTCTCACACCACACTCCTGTGTTTGTCTTGTGTTTCTTACACCACACTCCTGTGTCTGTCTTGTGTTTGTTACACCACACTCCTGTATCTGTCTTGTGTTTGTTACACCACACTCCTGGGTCTGTCTTGTGTTTCTTACACCACACTCCTGTGTCTGTCTTGTGTTTGTTGTTACACCACACTCCTGTGTCTGTCTTGTGTTTGTTACACCACACTCCTGTGTCTGTCTTGTGTTTCTTGCACCACACTCCTGTGTCTGTCTTGCGTTTCTCACACTACACTCCTGTCTGTAATTGGCCCGTCATTCATTGGCCCGTCATTCTCTACCCAGTTGTTCCTTTATATCACCCTCACTATCATCACCTCCTCCCCCCTCCCTTTATCATCACCCTCACTTTATCATCACTCACTTTATCATCACCCTCACTTTATCATCACCCTCACTTTATCATCACCCTCACTTTATCATCACCCTCACTTCATCACCCTCACCTCACCATCATTTCTCCATCTCCACCATTCCCCGTTCATCAGCACCGCGTCCCCTCGGGAATACTCTCCTATCGCCCCAATTTTCCCCTCATTAGCCTCACTAACTTCGTCTAACTCACTCCCTCTGCCCTCATCTCCCTCCGTGCTTCCCTCATCTCCCCCTGTCCTCATCTCTCTTAACTTCATTTTGAAGTTCCTCTCGCGATACCCTCATTTCCCCTATACTCTTATCCATTTTACTGCTCAGTTGTTCACCTCATTCCACATTCTCCAGGCATCTCTTATTCCCTTCGTCTTCCCTTTTACTCTCGTTTTTTCTGCCATTCCCCCATCTCCTCTTGCTTCTCTCGTTCTCTGCAATTTCCCTCTCTTCCCCTCTTACTCGCTTTCTCAGTTATTTCCCTCTTTTCCCCTCACTCATTTTCTGTCATTTCCCTCATCTCTTCTCCTACGCTTATCGTTTTCCCCGTCATTTCCTTACCTCCCATCGTTTCCCCTGCCATGTCCCTTCTTACTCCCCTCGGTTTATGTGCCATTTCTCTTCTAACTCTCGTTTTACTGATTTCTCTCATTTCTCCTCGTCTCCCCTCACTCCCCGCTTGCCCCTGAGGGCGCGTGCCCTATCGTGAGTTCAGAGAATCGATTTCAGATGATCTGCGCAGATACCGTGTCGCGCGTCCTGTCTAATTACGGGCGCTGTGAGCCTCCGTAACATCCCCCCCATAACGGGGAGCTGTGAGGCTCCGTAACATCCCCCTCATTTACGGGGAGCTGTGAGGCTCCGTGACATCCCCCTCCGTTACGGGGAGCTGTGAGGCTCCGTAACATCCCCCTCCATTACGGGGAGCTGTGAGGCTCCGTAACATCCCCCTCCATTACGGGGAGCTGTGAGGCTCCGTAACATCCCCCTCCATTACGGGGAGCTGTGAGGCTCCGTAACATCCCCCTCCATTACGGGGAGCTGTGAGGCTCCGTAACATCCCCCTCCATTACGGGGAGCTGTGAGGCTCCGTAACATCCCCCTCCATTACGGGGAGCTGTGAGGCTCCGTAACATCCCCCTCCATTACGGGGAGCTGTGAGGCTTCGTAACATTCCCCTCCATTACGGGGAGCTGTGAGGCTCCGTAACATCCCCCTCCATTACGGGGAGCTGTGAGGCTCCGTAACATCCCCCTCCATTACGGGGAGCTGTGAGGCTCCGTAACATCCCCTCCATTACGGGGAGCTGTGAGGCTCCGGGACATCCCCCTCCATTACGGGAGCTTTAAGCCTCCGTAACATCCCCCTCCATTACGGGGAGCTGTAAGCCTCCGTAACATCCCCCTCCATTACGGGGATCTGTGAGCTTCCGTAACATCCCCCTCCATTACGGGGAGCTGTGAGCTTCCGTAACATCTCCATTACGGGGAGCTGCTAGCCTCCATACAGTTCTTATCCGTAAACCTCCGTGACAGTTCTCATCGGTTACGGGGATCTGTAAATCCCCGTAGCAATTCTCATCCATTACGAGGGCTTAAATCTCCGTAACAGTTCCCCAACGGTGATGACGTAAATCATTTCACTATTCCCGCTGCTCCCGCCCAGACGGCGCTGTTCGCTGCGTGTTGCCCTGTAGAGATGGCGGGATTTTGAGCTGAATTTCGTCATGCGAAGTGTTTCACCGTGAGCGCAACTGTGCCTGGCGCGTCGTTGTTTTTTTTCTTTTTGCAATTCTAATTTTGATTTTTTCATGTACGAAAGTCGCACTCGCTTGAGTTTAAGATTTCTTATGGCTTTTTTTATAATTTCAATCTCAATTTTGATTTCCTGCTTGAAACTCGTGCTAGCTGGAGTGTGTGTGTGTGATTTGTGTTTAATCTCGTGCTGGTGTCTGCGTGAGGAACACTTCCCGTGTTTGTCTGGCGCTTCACGGATGTGCACACATGCTCTGACTTTGTGTTGTATCTGTTATTGACTTCTGTTTCCCCTCTTGTACCCTCTTCTTCCCTCTTACCTACTTTTATTTCTCCTCTTGTTACCCTCATCTTCCCTCTTACCGACCTTCATTTACCCTCTTGATACCCTCCTCTATCCCCTCAGGGGGATACAGGTATTGTATCTATTGGAATTAGCGGTCCCAGAGGGACTAGGTGAGGGCCTGAGCTGAAGGTTAGGTAGGCTTCCTTTTGTTGAAATAGAATAGGTTTTTGTTTTGTTACGGGCCATCTTTTTTTCGGTTCACTGCTGTCCTGTTTTTCAGCACCTACTACTTTCTTCTTCAATTTTTTTCTTGTTTCATGAACTTCTTTCTTAGCTTACTGTTTCTGTGCACCTTTTGCATAGATTCCGCGTTCCCTCAACTCCATACTAAATGGTGCCTTCCTCCTTCCTCTCTTAGAACATCTTTGTCGTGCAATTAAGAAAGGCTAAAACTTTCTTATATAATAATAATAATAATAATAATAATAATAATAATTCAACTTTTTCTTGTTTCATGAACTTCTTTCTTAGCTTCCTGTTTCTGTGCACCTTGTGCATAGATTCCGCGTTCCCTCAACTCCATACTAAATGGTGCCTTCCTCCTTCCTCTCTTAGAACATCTTTGTCGTGCAATTAAGAAAGGCTAAAACTTTCTTATATAATAATAATAATAATAATAATAATAATAATAATAATAATAATAATAATAATAATAATAATAATAATAATAGGTAGACCTAGGTCTTCCCAACCACTCCGAGCAAATGCTGGCGAGCCAAATAAGAGAGATCAACCTCAAAAACCTCCCTACCAACGAGGAAAAAGAGCTCATAGCCAGTGAACTAAACACGGAAGAAGGGGGTGACGAAACTAATCACCAGGCCGAAGCAAGAGCGCCTCCGATACCACCTGAAACTGAGACACCAATCGTGACCACTGGAAATGACACCGACCAAAGACCAGAAGACGACTCTTGCTCGAGCAATTACACCACCGACGATGAAGCAGAAACGTCGGGAGCTGGAGCTGAGGTACCACCAGATCAGCGACTCAGAACCTGACGATGCTTCAGACGTCGATTTAATAGCAGCACCTCCGCAACAAGCTGAAGTGCCAAACCGGTACCACCAAGCCGGCGACACCGAACCGGAAACGGACGAGGCGGAACCCATCGTAGGGGAAGAACCTGTGGTGGACCGCCGAGACCTTCCGGGAGATGAAGAGACTCTGCTCAACGAGCTCCACAATACCTACTTAACGCTCCTGCACGAAACTCCAAAAGAACAACTACCGAACCTCAGACACGTCCCATCGGGGAAGATCCTAGCAGCTACTGCCAAGATTAATCATCTCATCGGCAGAATAAAGACTAGGAACATCACAGAAACTAACACCCTAATTCTGGCCGGAGCGTTCCTAGTCTCCAAAGAACTTGCTCCTCCGCCGGCAACCAACCGGCCGAGAGGAAAGAAAGACCCCCCGTGGAAACACCGAATCCAAAAAAGCATAGATGAGCTCCGGAAACATCTAAGCTGGATCTCGGAATGGAGACGTGGCAGACTGACCTGCAGAAACAAAATGGCGGAACTCGAGGGTATCTACCACTGCAGGGAGGCAGGACTACAACTGGTAGAAGAAACCCTCAAACAAAGACTATCGGCAAAACGAAGCAAAATCCTTAGATATGAGAACAGAATCGCTGGCTTTCAACAGAACAAAATGTTCGCGACCAACCAGTCACGATCATACAAACAACTGCGCCACAGAAATGTCGAAATAGACGTTCCGGAAGCCGAAGGTACGCGGCGCTTCTGGAGCGGCATTTGGAGCCAAGAGGTCCAGCATAACGCCGAGGCTGAATGGCTCCAAGGCATCGCCAAAGACGTCAACCCGGACGAAGACCTCCGGATAACGGCGGCGCGATTACAAAAGCAAATAAGAAAAACGCAGAGCTGGAAGGCCCCCGGTCCAGACAAAGTCCAAGGCTACTGGATCAAGACCTTCACATCCCTCCATCCCAGGCTGGTAGAAAACCTGGACAGATGCTTAACATCAGGCACTGTGCCAGATTGGATGACAACTGGAAGGACGGTGCTGTTACAGAAGGATAAGGAAAAAGGATCAGCGGTGAGCAATTACAGACCCATCACATGCCTCCCGGTCATGTGGAAGATCCTCACCGGCATGATCTACGAGAGCATGTATCAGCACCTAGTGAGCCGCGACTACTTCCCTAACGAGCAGAAGGGATGTAGACGGGGAACGAGAGGGACGAAAGACCATCTTCTGCTCGATAAGCTGATCATGACCCACGCCAAAGCTAAACATAAGAACCTTAGCATGGCGTGGATTGATTACAAAAAGGCCTTCGACATGGTCCCGCACTCATGGATCCTCGAATGTCTGGAGACATACGGAGTCGCAGGAAACGTCCGGCGGCTGATCGCAACTACCATGCCTAACTGGAAGGTCCAGCTCACGTGTGCAAACGCTGAGCTGGGAGAGGTGAACATCCGTCGAGGAATCTTTCAAGGCGACTCCCTATCTCCACTCTTGTTCGTACTGGCACTGGTCCCAATGACTCAGGTCCTCAACAACACGGGCCTGGGATTCAAGTACGACCGCAATAACAGCCTCAACCACCTACTCTACATGGACGATCTCAAGCTGTTCGCAAGATCCGCTAGTGAGATCGAAAGACTTGTGAAAGTTGTGCACGAATTCTCCCACGACATCGGAATGGAATTCGGAATAAGCAAGTGCGGCCTCATCAACATCGAGAAAGGTAAAGTCTCAGCAACTGAAGGTATCCATTTAGAGAACGAAACAATCGAACAGATCGAAGAAGAAGGGTACAAATACCTAGGAGTGCTTGAACACGACAACGTTCTGCACACCGAGATGAAGGAAAAGATCAGGAAAGAATACTTCAGCAGAGTAAGGTTAATTTTGAAATCTAATCTCAACGGCGGCAACATCATCAAAGCCATTAACACATGGGCCGTACCGGTCATCAGGTACACCGCCGGAATAGTTAAATGGACGAAGCTCGAACAAAAGCAGCTAGATACGAAGACCAGAAAGCTGATGACCATCTTCAGGGCACTCCACCCCCGATCATGCACTGACAGGCTATACATCAAGAGAAAGGAAGGAGGAAGAGGTCTGCTTGAAGTGGAAGAGTGCATCCAAAGTGAGATCAGAGCACTCGGCCAGTACACGAGAGAGCACCAGGATCCTTGGATGAAACTGGTGTGGACATCGAAGACCCTGAAAGAGGAAGAGACCTCAGACATTTTCAAGGAGAGGAGAAGGGGAGAGCGACTCCAAAAGTGGGAGGGAATGGCACTCGCCGGCCAATACCCCCGACAAACTCGAGAAGCAAAACCCGAACTCACTTGGAACTGGCTGAATCGAGGTGAACTCAAGAAAGAAACTGAGGGCATGATCCTTGCCGCGCAAGAACAAGCCCTCAACACCAAAAACAGAGCAGCTAGAATCACGCACACAAGCAACGACCCAAAATGCCGGATGTGCAAAATCAAAGACGAAACCGTCAACCACCTGATCAGCGAGTGCTCGGCGCTGGCGCAGAGGGAATACAAGAGGAGGCACGACAAGGTAGCAAAAACTCTACATTGGAACCTGTGCAAGACTCACAACTTCCCCTGCGCTGACCGCTGGTACCAGCACGAGCCCAAGACTGTGATGGAAAACGACGACATCAAACTTCTCTACGACGTCCTCCACCAAACTGACAGGGCCATCACAGCCAGACGACCGGACATCGTCGTCATTAACAAGACCCAGAAACAGATCAAGATCATCGACGTGGCAGTTCCGTACGACTCAAGAATCGTCGAAAAGGAGGCTGAGAAAATCCTCAAGTATCAAGACCTCCGGGTCGAGCTCGCCTCGACCCACGGCTGCCGCGCCGAGGTGGTTCCCATCGTGATTGGGACACTTGGGGCCTCAACCACCAATCTTGAAAGGCATCTGGGTAGCATCGGCTGTGATAAAATCCACCCTGGACTGCTGCAAAAGTCAGTTCTCCTGGGATCTGCCCACATTCTTCGCAAGATGCTCGGATAACACCGGACACTGAGCTGAAGCCGAACCCACTCAGACGAACTGGATTCGAATATGGAGAAGAGAAGAAGGCGGTGATCCTCAGGGTGCGGGACGCACCCCGGAACGCTACGCCTAAAGGGACCGAAGGCTGCGAAGGAAGGAAGAAAGGAAGAGGAGCGTAAAACACTCGTTACACCACTTCTGACTGGAACAACCTGAAGACAACCCTACACCAGCCTTAACAACTTGGCTGTGGATCTGTTTCAATAATAATAATAATAATAATAATAATAATAATAATAATAATAATAATAATAATAATAATACCCTCCTCTATCTCCCCTTATCTATCTCCCCTCTTACCTACTTTTAGTTCCCCTCTTGATACCCTTATATCCCTTCTTACCGACCTTGAGTTTCTTTCTTGATACCGGCCTCTCTCCTCTTATCTACTTTTTAATTTCCCTCTTGCACTCTCAATTCCCCTCTACTCATATCTCCCCTCTACTCATATCTCCCCTCTACTCATATCTCTCCTCTACTCATATCTCCCCTCTACTCATATCTCCCCTCTATTCATATCTCCCCTCTATTCATATCTCCCCTCTACTCATATCTCCCCTCTACTCACATCTCCCCTCTACTCACATCTCTCCTCTACTCACATCTCCCCTCTACTCATATCTCCCCTCTACTCATATCTCCCCTCTACTCATATCTCCCCTCTACTCATATCTCCCCTCTACTCATATCTCCCCTCTACTCATATCTCCCCTCTACTCATATCTCCCCTCTACTCATATCTCCCCTCTACTCATATCTCCCCTCTACTCATATCTCCCCTCTACTCATATCTCCCCTCTACTCATATCTCCCCTCTACTCATATCTCCCCTCTACTCATATCTCCCCTCTACTCATATCTCCCCTCTACTCATATCTCCCCTCTACTCATATCTCCCCTCTACTCATATCTCCCCTCTACTCATATCTCCCCTCTACTCATATCTCCCCTCTACTCATATCTCCCCTCTACTCATACCTCTCCTCTACTCATATCTCTCCTCTACTCATATCTCTCCTCTACTCATATCTCCCCTCTACTCATATCTCCCCTCTACTCATATCTCCCCTCTACTCATATCTCCCCTCTACTCATATCTCCCCTCTACTCATATCTCCCCTCTACTCATATCTCCCCTCTACTCATATCTCCCCTCTACTCATATCTCCCCTCTACTCATATCTCCCCTCTTCTCATATCTCCCCTCTTCTCATATCTCCCCTCTTCTCATATCTCCCCTCTTCTCATATCTCCCCTCTACTCAAAATTTACACTTTACGTGTAAATTTTGTCGGTTGTAATTAGCCTATAAATTTAGAGGCTATAACTTTACGTGTAAATTTTCACGGTTGTAATTTACGTTACGTGTAAATTTTAAGGCTATTATTCTGCGTATAAACTTCGATGAAAGTAATTTGCGTCTAAATTTTGACCGTAGTAATTTACGTGGAAATTTGCGTTCATTTTCACGCCGTCGACTGTCGCCGGTTTGATTATTAATTATTCATTAAGGTGAGGTGAATATGACTAAGTTATCAGCCCCCATTACTTTCCCCGTCAAAAATTTCTACTCAATTTTGTTAACTTATTTTAATCTTGCTGTTTCTATTGAACGAGGAAACTGGTTCCCTTAGTTCCATTCTAAATGCTGCTTTCCTCCTTCCTATCTTAGGCTTCCCGTCCGCTGATGCGATTCGATGCGATGCGATTCGCCTCAGTCAGCAGTGAGCTAGCCAACACAATGCTATTCCTACGGTGCTACAAATGAACCGTGCGATTTCGCAGGGCGTGACCCCAGTCGCATCGCATCAGTGGGCGGGCGCCTTAGGAACACATTTCATGTGACCTAGAATGCTGAAACAAACTTATGATCTAATCTATTGTAGTTAGTGAATGCTAATATCGTTCACATTCCATGATCAATTTTGTGTGCTTGACGTCACTCCTAATTTTTTTGCGCTGTTCGTCACTCATTAAACACTTACATAGCGCTTGACTTAATTTGTTAAACGAACATCGCATGGAACACAGTTTTATTTGCTAAAGTCAAACTCATGAATGCGGTAGCGTTGAATTTGGGCTCCCAGTTCATTTTTTAAACGCCATAACTTGCAGCCGCATCCCTATCTGGCAGAGCTGCAGCACACTCTACTGTAGCGTGTCATATCGATTCGCTTTGTCGGGTTTTAATTACAACAAAATGGTAGTATACACGGCCTGTCGAAAGTGACGGTACTCATTATTTTCGTTGAGTAATTCCTCCAGATGTGGATGCCCAACAAATATATCCATCCCAACAGTACCCGCCATTAAAATATTCTTGTACTTGTGCACTGGTGAAACTCGTATCACAGATACGGTCATTGAGCGTCCTTGTGAGTGTCACTGTAGGTAGGGTCATTTCCATGGGAGAAACTACCCCGCTTCTTGTTCGGCTAGCCAATAGAAAGGCTTTATTTCAAACAAACTTTATGACGTCACCAAAACGCCATGTCGTTAGGCCAATAGTGGAGCCAGATTTGGTGGTAGCAGTGCTTCCAGATGCAATATGAGGGCTGCTATTGGTTCGTTGCCGTGACGTCAGCAAAACCGCACCATCAACGAAAAAAAAAGACTTGTTTGAACTTGCCTTGTTTCCTCTCCGTACGTCACAAACACACGCACCAACCAATTTAATGTATTCAATGAAATTCCCATTGTAATAACATTGGAGAAATTACGCAGGAAAGATAAATTCATTTATTTTTGAGTTTAGGGAGACACCTGACATTTTATCGTGTAGAATTGATTGGAGATGTTATTCACCCTGCTTTTCTGTATTTGCGACTCAAATAATGATGTTTAATTTTGCACTGCCTATTTAGACAGTGTTCGTGACCCTGGCCATATTTGGGGCATTAGTGCTGCTGATTGCTGTAGCTTTCGGACGTCTATCGTGTCTTGTTTTCACTTCATTTCTGTTGGACGATCGACATCTCCACGCCAACTATCGCCTCGAAAGGTGGAAAGTGGTGACGAGGTTATAAGGCTAGATTCCAAAATTCTGAGAACAATGGAATGTTACTCAAAATATCTTGAAAACAATGAAAATGTCAATCCAAATATCCTGGGAACAATTTCAATATCAATCCAAATATCCTGAAAACAATGTCAATGTCAATCCAAGTATCCTGAGAACAATGTCAATGTCAACCCAAGTATCCTGAAAACAATGTAAATGTCAATCCAAGTACCCTGAAAACAATGTCAATCCAAGTACCCTGAAAACAATGTCAATCCAAGTACCCTGAAAACAATGTCAATCCAAATATCCCGAAAACAATGTCAATCCAAGTATCCTGAAAATAATGTCAATGTCAATCCAAGTATCCTGAAAACAATGTCAATGTCTATCCAAGTATCCTGAAAACAATGTCAATGTCAATCCAAATATCCCGAAAACAATGTCAATCCAAATATCCCGAAAACAATGTCAATCCAAGTATCCTGAAAACAATGTCAATGTCAATCCAAGTATCCTGAAAACAACGTCAATGTCAATCCAAGTATCCTGAAAACAATGTCAATGTCAATCCAAGTATCCTGAAAACAATGTCAATGTCAATCCAAGTATCCTGAAAGCAATGTCAATGTCAATCCAAATATCCTGAGAACAATGTCAATGTCAATCCAAGTATCCTGAAAACAATGTCAATGTCAATCCAAGTATCCTGAAAACGTCAATGTCAATCCAAGTATCCTGAAAACAATGGAAATGTCAATCCAAATATCCTGAAAACAATGGAAATGTCAATCCAAGTATCCTGCAAACAATGTCAATGTCAATCCAAGTATCCTGAAAACAATGTCAATGTCAATCCAAATATCCTGAAAACAATGTCAATGTTAATCCAAGTATCCTGAAAATAATGTCAATGTCAATCCATGTATCCTGAAAACAATGTCCATGTCAATCCAAGTATCCTGAAAACAATGGAAATGTCAATCCATATATCCTGAAAACAATGGAAATGTCAATCCATATATCCTGAAAACAATGGAAATGTCAATCCAAATATCCTGGGAATAAAAAAATATCAATTCAAATATCCTGAAAAAAATGATAATGTCAATCCAAATATCCTGAAAACAATGGTTATATCAATCAAAATATCCTGAAAGCAGAGGGAATGTCTATCTAAGTCGGTGCTGTTGTCTAGATTCGTCGTGAATTTCACGCGGCCGTTGACCGGAAGCTGAGATGACCGTCAACTAATTGGACGGTCGCTTTGGTTTATTGTTCTCGTTGGCTTTATCTGGAGCACAAATTTCTTCGGACCAACGACCTCGGATCTATCATAGCTTGGCTTCTCGTGTTTAAGGCGCGCTGAAATCTCTATTCTGCCGCTGCGTCGCTTCTGTTCCTACGGCACAAGCTCTAATTTAATCAGTGCCTTTGAATTTGGATGCATTTATTAGTGTTGTCTCCCAATGTTGTGTAAAAATTGTATTGTAGCCTTTGTTAATATCTCGATGAGATTCGCACGTCCATTGTTGTGTGACTGATCAGCTTCCGGGCACAACTGGCAATATTTTGAGTATCTAGGATACAAGCTCATTGAGGTAAACGACTGATCAGCTTCAGGGCACAACTGGCGGTATTTTGAGTATCTAGGATACAAGCTCATTGAGGTAAACGACTGATCAGCTTCAGGGCACAGCTGGCGGTATTTTGAGTATCTAGGATACAAGCTCATTGAGGTAAACGACTGATCAGCTTCAGGGCACAACTGGCGGTATTTTGAACATGTATTATACACGCTCGATGGTTTTAGCGCTCAAATCTTGCGTTCGATGAGTACGTTTTGTGTGCGCCTCTGCAATTACTGCGAGACCGTTGCATTAGATTGTCGGCTTTGTTTGCGTTTGCATTGTTCAGTCGAGGGCCGCTGAGCTCAGTTAACTCGTCGAGCGCTTAATTGGACCTCCAGCCGCCAGTTTTATTGAGCTTTCGAGTGCCTTGTAATCTGGAGCTGCCAAATCTCCTTCTCGTGCTGTCTTTGTTCCATTGCTCCTGTATAGTGTTCCTGTTTAGTTGTTTGCTCATTATCGGTCCTATTTTGTTGTTCCTGTTTATTGTTTCTTTATTTTCACCTCCTGAGGGGTTACAACGATTGTGTCTGTGAAAATTAGCCCTCATTGTAGGATATGTGATATCCCTAGCTGAGAGCTAGGTAGGTAGGCGATCTTTTTGTGGAAATTAAATGTCTAATTGTCAAGGACCATCGTTTTTCGGTTAATTGCTGTCCTGGGTTTAAGCAACTTTTACTTCCTTCTTCAACTTTTATTTTGTTTCAATAACTTCTTTCTCAACTTACCCCGATATTGTGCAGGATTTCAACTTGAGGATTAATTCCTCCACCTTAGGATTACTTCTTCCGCCTTAGGATTACTTCTTCCGCCTTAGGATTACTTCTTCCGCCTTAGGATTACTTCTTCCGCCTTAGGATTACTTTTTCCGCCTTAGGATTACTCCCTCCACCTTAGGATTACTCCCTCCACCTTAGGATTACTCCCTCCACCTTAGGATTACTCCCTCCACCTTAGGATTACTCACTCCATCTTAGGATTACTCCCCCATCTCGATTATTTCAGTAACCATTGAGTTACGTTACAGTTGCTTGGGTTTCAGAAGGACTTACTCCAGCTACCATCAAGTCATGCTGGTTGTTATTGTTACTCCTATCATACTTTGGTTACCAGAGCTGCCTTGGTTGCCATAGTGGCCTACCTTGGTTACCACAGTTATCCCAGTTACTATAGTTACCCTGGGTACCCCAGTTACCATAGTAATTCTGTCACCATAGTTGCTCCGTTTGCCCTAGAAACCCCGGTTCTCTAGAATTACCCCAGATACCCTAAAATTAACACTGATGAAAATATTACTCCGGTTACTCAAGAATTACCTAGGTTACAATAATCCCTCTGGATATCCTTGAATTTATCCGGTTACCATAATAACTTTTGTTACCTAATAATTTCCCTGTTTGTCGTTGAATTCCCCTGTTAGCAATAAGAATTACCCCAGTTATCATAAAATTACCCAGGTAACCCAAGAGTTACCCTGCTGACCGTAAAATTATCCCGTTAACTGTCGAATAAACATATTTACCGTAGAATTGGCCTGTTAAACATAGAATCACCCTATTGACCTTAGAATTACCCCGGTTACCCGAGTTACCCCGGTAACCACAGAATTCCCGCGCTTACTATAGAATTACCCAGATTACCATGATTTTTTAGGTTACCATATAATCACAGGTTACCATACAATTACCCCGTTTACGATAGAGTTGCCCTATAGACCCTAGAATTACCCTGTTTATCAGAGAATTGCCCTATAGGCCCTAGAATTACCCCGGTTACCCGAGTTACCCCAGAGTAACCATGACCGCGAGGGCTGTTGCGAGGCAGTCTCGGCATAGTCCCTTTAATGGATGCTTGTGGGGAGTGTTGCCGTCACGCGCTCCCTTGTTCGGGAAATGATCCCGGTGGCCCGAGCAATGATCCCGTATTGAGTGCTGTGACCGCGTCACGGCATCCGGGATTTTGTTGCCAGTGGTCCCGGCTAAAGAACCCGGTCACTTACAGGTAGAGGTAGGGCCAGAAATGATCCCGGATCTGTGGAAGTGATCCCGGTGTTGTGAGAAATGATATCGTAACCAAATTATCCCGGTATTGTAAGGAATGATCTTGAAACTGAAAAATGATCCCAGCATCATGAGAAATGGCTTTGGTACCGTAAGAAATAATTCAAATTTTACTATGAAAAGATTCCGATCTCAGGAAGCGTGATCCCGGTATTGCGAGCATTGATCCCGTTGCTTGTGTCGATGCGAGTGAGCGAGACTTGTTCTTCTTTTGTTCTTCCTGTTGAATAAGTAGAGCTTTTGAGTTCTTCCTGTTGAATAGGTAGAGCTTTTGTGTTCTTCCTGTTGAATAAGTAAAGCTTTTGTGTTTTTCCTGTTGAATAGGTAGAGCTTTTGTGTTCTTCCTGTTGAATAGGTAGAGCTTTTGTGTTCTTCTTGTTAATAGGTAGAGCTTCTGTGTTCTTCCTGTTGAATAGGTAGAGCTTCTGTGTTCTTCCTGTTGAATAGGTAGAGCTTCTGTGTTCTTCCTGTTGAATAGGTAGAGCTTTTGTGTTCTTCTTGTTGAATAGGTAGAGCTTCTGTGTTCTTCCTGTTGAATAGGTAGAGCTTCTGTGTTCTTCCTGTTGAATAGGTAGAGCTTCTGTGTTCTTCTTGTTGAATAGGTAGAGCTTCTGTGTTCTTTCTGTTGAATAGGTTGAGCTTTTGTGTTCTTCCTGTTAAATAGGTAGAGCTTCTGTGTTCTTCCTGTTGAATAGGTAGAGCTTCTGTGTTCTTCCTGTTGAATAGGTAGAGCTTTTGTGTTCTTCTTGTTGAATAAGTAGAGCTTCTGTGTTCTTCCTGTTGAATAGGTAGAGCTTCTGTGTTCTTCCTGTTGAATAGGTAGAGCTTCTGTGTTCTTTCTGTTGAATAGGTTGAGCTTTTGTGTTCTTCCTGTTAAATAGGTAGAGCTTCTGTGTTCTTCCTGTTGAATAGGTAGAGCTTCTGTGTTCTTCCTGTTGAATAGGTAGAGCTTTTGTGTTCTTCTTGTTGAATAGGTAGAGCTTCTGTGTTCTTCCTGTTAAATAGGTAGAGCTTCTGTGTTCTTCCTGTTGAATAGGTAGAGCTTTTGTGTTCTTCCTGTTAAATAGGTAGAGCTTCTGTGTTCTTCCTGTTGAATAGGTAGAGCTTCTGTGTTCTTCCTGTTGAATAGGTAGAGCGGGTCTTTTATTCTTCCTGTTGGGCTGGTAGAGTTTTTTGTATTTCCTGTTGATTAGGTAGATCTTTGTTGTTTTTCCTGTTGAATAGGTAAAGCTTTTTGGTCTTTCCTGTTGAATAGGTAGAACGGATCTTCTGTTTTTCTTTCTGTTGACGAGGTAGAGCAAAAGAAGTCTGCTTTATTCGGGGGAAAAATTCAATCTTAAATTTCATAGTTTCATATTGTGCGAATTAATCTGTGTTGTTCAATAGTTAAAGTGTTAACGTAGCTTCCGATCTGGAATATTAGTTGGTAGTTAGCTACCCTTCAGGGGGCATGGGATAGTCAACAGGTTTAGGTTAGCTAGGTTGATTTTTCCTATGCCTATTTCATTTTCGGACTTGTTGTTCGATTGTACTAAAGGTAGTCTCGTTTTCTCGTTTTGTTAGTCGTCTAAAAAATTTACTTCAGAAATTGATTTGTTTCTCTCACCCGACATCAAAGTCTGGCAAGAACATAATTTTTGTTTTGTTTCTGGAATACCTAAAGTCAGCTTTCATGTTGATTTTTTTCCTGCTTATAGCCTACATTTTGTTGCCACTGCTGCTTAAATTTTCCTTGTCTATCGGTATGCGCTCCGGAGCTTCGTCTCACACGTGTTTTTTTCCAGCATTAATTTGTCCTCATTAAATGAAATCCAGGGCAAGAAATTCCTTGAACCCAACCGGCAGACTGAAAAAATATATTCACGTCCTAGTGACCTAAGAACATAGGGTCTGCTTACGCTTTTTTCAAACAACGCTCGCATGCATCAGAGAGAGAGAAAGAGAGAGGCACATGTAAGTCTGTCTCGCCAGGTATTCATGTTGTGTCCAATTACATAGTCCGCGGCGTCTTATTGCGACGCCGGCGCGCGTGATAACGAAACTAGGCTTGCCGTCTCCGTAGATTTAACTCGCCCGAAACTAGGCTGGCGATCTCCGTAGATTTATCTCACCGAAACTAGGCTAGCCATCTCCGTAGATTTATCTTGGCGTTTCCCTGCTCTGCATTTATCGTTGGGGAAAATGATACCGCCGTCGGCGACGCATTTTCCTGCCTTGTCGCTTTTATTTAGCTCGTGTCAGTCCGTTTTGGTGGCTGATAATTTTGTGGTGGACATCAGTTCCTGCAATTTACGGAACATCAGAAAGAACTTTTTGTTTGGCATTGCAAGGAACATTTAGTGAGCAACGTTGCTCTGCGTGTTTTTTTTTTAATGTGCTGCATTTATACCGAGACTAGTGTTTTTTATCGTTATATATGAGGAAAAGACAAATAATTGTGAATAAATCATGGAAAATGGACTTTTAATCGTAGTGTATGAGGAAAGAATCAAAGATTGGTTAAGAATCATTGGAAAAATAGATCAAGTGAGTCGTAAGTTTTTCTAACTTGAATATCACAGCCCCTTTTTGTTTTGCAATATTATCTAGCTCTCTACTTGACTCTAGAAATTAGCTTTCGACTTGGACTTAAAATTGTTACGAACGTCTTAAAAAATTGTCTTGCGATTCTGACTTCGCAGTAGTTCTAATAAACGTAAAGTTGCTCGTCTTTGGTAGTGAAACGTCTTACATAACATATAATAACGTACAACGTATAATAAAGTTAATAACGTATAACGTATAATAAAGTTAATAACGTATAACGTATAATAAAGTTAACAATGTATAACATATAATAACGTATAATAACTTATAATAACGTATAACATATAATATCTGATAACATATAATAACGTCAAGTTTGTGAATTACAAGCTCGAGCAACTTTCAAAGAGCGAAGCTGTGCGGTTATGATGCGTTGTAAGGAATTTTTTTTAAATGAATGATAATGATGACTGAAACTATCGTAAGCTTTGGACAATAGAAAATAATGCTTATTGAGATTATCTCCAACTTTAGAAAATTGAAGATAATGACAAGCGTGATTATCTTGAATATTGGTAAATAGAAAGTATTATAAGTGAGATTATCTTGAATTTTAGAAAATTGAAGATAATGACAAGTGAGATTATCTTAAACTTTAGAGAATTGAAGATGATGATAAATGACACTCTCGGAAGCATTTTGTAGTATCGGGACCAGGCCTATTCTCAACAAAGCTAATGCGTAGCAATGTCATTTAAATCTTCCCATAAATATTGGTATTATAAATAAATATTATTGTTATTGCTTGAAATTCTCTTTTTAGACGAGCCAAGAGAAGGATGAGAATCGGTGGTGCGTGACAATGAAGTGATCATATTCAGTTGTGCTGTTTTACAAATTTCTTGGTTTTTGACCAAATAACTATTTCGAGCTCGCCGAGATCTCCCAATGAATTTGAATTACTCACGGCCTTGTCAAGTGAATTCATCAGTCATTCACCATGACCTCGGGGATTTTTTTTTCATCTCTCATCAAGATGTGAAACTTACTCAACAAGGTGTTGAATGAACTCACCCATTACTCACCAAGATCTGAACTCACCCATTACTCACCAAGATCTGAACTCACGCATTTCTCACCAAGATCTGAACTCACCCACTATTCGCCAAGATCTGAACTCACCCATTACCCACCAATATCTGAACTCACCCATTACTCATCAAGATCTGAAATCACCCATTACCCACCAATATCTGAACTCACCCATTACTCACCAAGGTCTGAACACCCATTACCCACCAAGATCTGAATTCACCCATTACTCACCAAGGTCTGAACTCACCCATTACCCATCAAGGTCTGAACACACCCATTACTCACCAAGATCTGAACTCACCCATTACCCACCAAGATCTGAACTCACCCTTTACTCACTAAGACCTGCAGTCAACTCACCCATTACTCACCAAGGTCTGAACTCACCCATTACTCATTACTCACCAAGATCTGAACTCACCCATTACTCACCAAGATCTGCAATCAACTCACCCATTACTCACCAAGATCTGAACTCACCCATTACTCACCAAGATCTGAACTCACCCATTACTCACCAAGATCTGAGGTAAACTCACCCATTACTCACAAGATCTGAGGTAAACTCACTCATTACTCACCAAGATCTGAGGTAAACTCACCCATTACTCACCACGATCTGAGGTAAACTCACCCATTACTCACCTAGTTCTGAGGTAAACTCGCCCATTACTCGCCAAGATCTGAGGTAAACTCACCCATTACTCACCACGATCTGAGGTAAACTCACCCATTACTCACCAAGATCTGAGGTAAACTCACCCATTACTCACCAAGATCTGAGGTAAACTCACCCATTACTCACCAAGATCTGAGGTAAACTCACCCATTACTCACCAAGATCTGAGGTAAACTCACCCATTACTCACCAAGATCTGAGGTAAACTCACCCATTACTCACCAAGATCTGAGGTAAACTCACCCATTACCCACCCACACCAAGTTACCTCACCAGCACCAAGAGATACACTAGGCAGCCTCCCAGCTGCCGTATTCCCTCCGTAATTTCCTTGGTAAAACAACCGTCTCGTCTGTCTTTCAAGTAGGAAAAGAACCAAGTTTTTCAGCTGGGAGAAGAGAGAAGGGAAGAGAAGGGAGAAGAGGGAGGCCGAACTTGGCTTTTCGGATGAAATTTATTGCTTTGTTGGCTTAATGAACCTCAATGGGCTCTTCTAGGGCGTCTGAATTGCTGCTATCAGTTACCGGTCGATTGCTCCTCAGTTCTCATGATCATCGCGTGGTGAACACTGAACAGTAGAGAACACTTGGCTGGCGGTGGCAGCTGCAACTGAACAGTAGAGAACACTTGGCTGGCGGTGGCAGCTGCAGCTGAACAGTAGAGAACACTTGGCTGGCGGTGGCAGCTGCAGCTGAACGGTAGAGAACACTTGGCTGGCGGTGGCAGCTGCAACTGAACAGTAGAGAACACTTGGCTGGCGGTGGCAGCTGCAGCTGAACAGTAGAGAACACTTGGCTGGCGGTGGCAGCTGCAACTGAACAGTAGAGAACACTTGGCTGGCGGTGGCAGCTGCAGCTGAACGGTAGAGAACACTTGGCTGGCGGTGGCAGCTGCAACTGAACAGTAGAGAACACTTGGCTGGCGGTGGCAGCTGCAGCTGAACAGTAGAGAACACTTGGCTGGCGGTGGCAGCTGCAACTGAACAGTAGAGAACACTTGGCTGGCGGTGGCAGCTGCAGCTGAACAGTAGAGAACACTTGGCTGGCGGTGGCAGCTGCAGCTGAACAGTAGAGAACATTTGGCTGGCGGTGGCAGCTGCAACTGAACAGTAGAGAACATTTGGCTGGCGGTGGCAGCTGCAACTGAACAGTAGAGAACACTTGGCTGGCGGTGGCAGCTGCAACTGAACACTAAAGAACACTATATGTGGCCGAAAGGTAACAACCACATCGACCTAAAACTGAAGGAATTTTTAGTCGAAAAAGACGAGTAAAATCTGCGAGCCGCTTCAATAGGAGTTTAATTAAGGGATAAAACGGCTTAATGTGTTCTTAAAGTAGCTTTATTAGCAGCTTATCTCTTGCCATGAAAATAACCCGCGTTTAGTGCTGCGAACGATGTTATATGCATTAATTCATCATGTGCGTGGTTATGTCTTGATGATGGAGGTCCCTCTGACCTAGTGGTTAGCGCTCGCCTTGCGTGTGGAAGGTTGTGGGTTCGAGACCACGAAGTGTGAGCCTTGTTTTTATTCGTTTTTGGAAAAGGAAAAAGTTAGCCACAATTCCCCCATTCGACCTAGGCAGGTCAAGGGTACCCGTTCGAGTGGTAACCTACATAACGCCGTGGAATTAGTATAGAATTTTTAACACATTTAACGTATATCAACTTGACCGTAGTCCACTTTGGCTATATAAACTGTGTTTGGGATCGCCCGTTGTTTATGAACTGAAAAAAGTTTCTTATCAATCTGAAGATTTGATGACTAGTAAAACGTGAAGAATTGTCCAGTTTCAAAAAAAACTGCCCTTCTTAATGAGTAGTAAAATCTAATGAAAAGCTTCATTCCTTCAAGTTAACGATAGTTAATTCATTGTGAATGAAGAATCGTGTAAATTTTCTTCCAACCAAAAATACGACAGGATGAAAATTTTTCAGCGAAACATCGAGATTATTAAAAGAACGATGAAATTATATCTAATATCTAATGTGCAAAAATAAGCATTTAGTGCAGCGGATATTTGTGCATCGAAAATAGCGTGGTCGGCTAATGATGAGAATAGTCGTCCGTCATAATCAAATATTCCGTTCTAAAAAGTTGAAAAATTCAATCCTTTTGTATTGTTTTGCTCTGTTTGCTTGTGATCTGAGTTATTTTAACTCGCCGATATTTATGTGTACAATTTGCCAATATTTATTTACCCCACGTACCTGTATTTATATACACCAGGTATTGGTATTTACGTATAATGACAAGGTGCCGTCAACAGCCGTACCGTGCCTGTGTCGTTGTTCAATATATTTATAACTCTATTATTTAAGAATAACAATAATTTCAATATTATTTACAAGCGTGTTATTCACGTATTATAAGGTGCCACCAAGAACCGTACTACAACCTTTAATTTAAGTACGATAAGATATCCCCGAGAGCCGTAACTCTACTTTGTTGCAAACCAATTATTTAAGTAGAATAATTCCGATGTATTTAGAATTCGAGCATAATAACTTGAATGTATTAGCGCACGTATCATTTAAGTATAATGTTAAGTTACCACGAAGAGCCGTGCCAGTAACGTTACCGTGCCCCAAACCTATTATTTTATTTAAGTACAATGATAAGAGACCATAAAGAGCCGTACCAATAACGCCACTCTGCCCACAGATGTACCGGGACCGGGACATCACCAACATAGTGGAGTCATCTCACTACCAACAAGTCCCCAACTTCTGCCGTGTGGGTCACTCCAAGTGCAAGACCACCTTCTGGGTCAAGCCCTACCGCTGTCTTGGTCAGTTCTACTCCTTAGCTTCACCTTTTAAAAGTTACGTCTAAAGTTTAAAAGTTAACAACTCTCCCCAATTTTTAAAATGAAATGGTTTGCCTGGTTTTAAAGAACTCTTGGTTTAATCGAAGTAGTTCTTTAATTTCCTGGTTTATCTAATTTTAATTGAAGTGTTTTTGTAATTTCCTTGTTTATGTGATTATAATCGGATTGTGAAGTAGTTTCCTATTTTCCCAATTCTTATTTAATTGAAATGTAATAACCTAGTCTCCCTGAATCTCATCGAATTTTGTACTATATATTTATCCAGCTGTTTTTAAACTGTTCGATAATTTTCTGGTTCACCTAATTGCTTAGCAAATTTTATATAATTTTCTAGTTAACTGAATTAATCAGCAAATATTTTTTAATTTTTAGGTAACCTAATTACTCGGCAAATGCTATTAATTTTTCTAGATAACCTAATTGCTCAGTAAAAGTTAGTAATCCCCTAATACTCGTATGGTGTACCTGGCAACTAAATATCAGATAAATTCCAAGCTTTTCAATTTTTAATAAATTTTCGAAATAGGTTTTGTACTTGGCCCAGCTACCAACTAAGTACTTTTCTATCAATCATTTTGTTTCAACATTCTACACGGGTATTACGATACCAATGTGTTATAATCATTTAAGGATGTTAATGTTAAGGTGTTTTAAAAACCAATGCACCGACATTTCATGTTTGTACTTTATTGGAAATAAATTGTTTTTCTTTCTTTTTCTTTCTTATCATGCAAATCTGTCATTACGCAATCGCCTGTGAACTGTCCCTCGTGTCGTCTAATTCATCTAATTGGTTACTAGCGATTTTCTTCTTTCATTACCTCGTTTGGAATTTTTATGTTCACGTGAATTGTACTTCGTTGTTTATGTTCGTCGTCTTGGTGTGTTATCTACATTTCTCTGGTTTACTTAGAGTTTTTCACCTGTAACTCATATGATCATTGTGATTCAGCTTATGTTGTCAGTTTCCTGCTCTTCCTTTTTTTACTTCATTCAAACCGATTCTGACTTTCCGAATTTTTACTCTAGTTTTTACCCTAGTTTTTACCATCAATATTAACCTAACCTATTCTCCTACATTTATACCTAGTTATCAACAAGGGCGCCTTTCTAATGTCCCTTAAAAAACACCTTTGGTTGGGGTTAGGCAGGCTTAAACTAACTTATAGCGCTTATCTTATGTTCAAGTAGATGGGATCTCAATACTCGATTCTCTAAGCCAACTTAATTTAGTTATACGGCTCACAATT
This sequence comes from Morinoia aosen, assembly GCA_030386875.1. Taxonomy (NCBI): domain Eukaryota; kingdom Metazoa; phylum Arthropoda; class Malacostraca; order Amphipoda; family Talitridae; genus Morinoia; species Morinoia aosen. The sequence goes on from CM059561.1 coordinate 21,904,692, forward strand.
AGTTTTTTTCCATAATCCCACTCGCGTGCCTTCTTCTTCTTCCTTTTGTCCTGTTCCAATTCTGTAAAGTTTTTCCTTGCCTTTTTATTCATTTAATTTTTCTTCATAAGTTCACCATTCATTTACATTTTGCTTCTTTGTGTTTTGTTTCGTATATTTTTCCGTGTTTTTCTTATGTCTACTATTTTTTATTTGTCACGTAAATTTCTCTTTTTTATTTTATTCCTAGCCAAATTCTACTCATTCTAAATCTAACTTTTCAACTTCTTGTTGATCTTCCTTAACTCTACCTAGTGATATTCAGAGAAAAACTCTTCCATTTCAATGCAATTTCATTTATGGCATATTGAATACTTAAGTTGGTTGTCAACTGCAACATGTTTGTCTACCATTTGTTGGGTGATAGTTGTGCTGAATGTGATCTTGAATTTCAGCCAATTTACCTTCACAATTTACCAATTTACCTTCACAATTTACCAATTTACCTTCACAATTTACCAATTTACCTTCACAATTTACCAATTTACCTTCACAATATACCAATTTACCTTCACAATTTACCAATTTACCTTCACAATTTACCAATTTACCTTCACAATATACCAATTTACCTTCACAATTTACCAATTTACCTTCACAATTTACCTCACTAAGCCCTGGGCTGCGTACCCTTAACACTTTGCCCGCAGCGTGCGCCACCGGTGGCCACGGAGGGGATTTTTATGATGCCGCTGACCGACTAGTAGTCAAAAACCCGATTTTCATACATACATAATTAAAGCTAAATAATTAGATGATTCAGTTGATGTTTGCTGTTTTCAAAATTGCTGACTATGACTGACTTTAAATTTTAGCAGAATATTGACCTTCAGTTTAACCAATTGCGGTCGAAGTGTTAACTCGTGTTTGGGTTGGTGTCGTGTGTGTGATTGTGAAGATTAACTGAAATCCAGGAACTCCAGATTCGATCTAATTTTCTCTAGAAACCCCTTTGCGATTCCCTATTAAATGGAAATGAAATTAATTGATCTGCGGAAAACTTCATCGTATTCTATTGAGTTTATATTTCCCTTGATGCAATCATCGTATCTCATTAAGCTCAACCTAATTTCCTAATATTATAATCATATCGTTTCCTATTAAATCCAACCTAATTTTCCTTTAATACAATTTCATCGTTGCCCATTAAATTTAACCTAATTTCCTAAAAATAAAATTGTATGGTTGCTCATTAAATTCAACCTTATTTTTCTAATAATAGAATCGCATCGTTCCCCATCAAATTCAACCTAATTTCCTAATAATATAATCGCATCGTAACCCATTAAATATAACCTGATTTCCTAATAATACAATCATTTCGTTGCCCATTAAATTTTCCCTAATTTCCTAATAATAGAATCGCATCGTTCCACGTTAAATATAACCTGATTTCCTAATAATACAATCGTATCGTTGCCTATTAAATATAACCTAATTTCCTTATAATACACTGGTAGCGTTCTTAAAATTTGACATGAATTCCTCTAGGTGTAAGTGTAACCTTATAAATTCATTTTCTTGTGGACACCAGCGAATCTTTCCCCGTTAAAGGCAAGCTTTATTCGAGCGAACTTCCTTCTCGAGTGAACTAGCAATGCTCATCCTGCGATATTCTATTTAGTTGTTTTTTGTGAAATAAGTGAAGAGATTTGATACAAGTGTGAGGTATTTCTCACATTGTTTTTCATTGTGTCTTTCAGTGTGTTTTTCTCTCTATGTTTGACGCAATGTCAGCGATGTTTTCTTGTCCATGTTTAGCGAACGTTCGACCCATGGGGGTCTTTGTTAATATTCGGTGACCTTTTGAATTAAAGTTGCCGGAAAAAATTGTTATTTGCGGTAACTAAACATTTCAGGTAGAATTTGACGTCGAAGTATACCTTACCTTATTCTCACAGCACCTTTAAAGTTTTTTTTTTCTCGTAAATTCGCTTTACTTTCTTACTAAATCTGCTTCAAATCGCAATCCCAGTTACGAGGCAAAAATTGCATGCCACTCAAACTTTCTTGTGGCTGCTCGAGAGTAATAAATTTTATCCGAAGCAATAAAATTGATAAGCGAGTTCTTGCCCGGGGAGAAGAATGGCTTTCTCTGCAAAAACCAACAGCGCAGCAGCTTCTGAAATAGACCTGCCACACTTGGGCCAGATTTTGGGATAATTTGCATCGTAGTAGCGGGAGGTCGTCTTAGTGGATATACGCTACCAGCTCTCCCGCTATGGTGACGTAAATAGCTTCAAAATGTGATTTTTAACACGTCAAGTGCGGCGGTTTAAACTGCAGTTCAAAATCCACTCAATTTAGTTATATTTAGCGATCAATTTTCGAAAATGACGAACAATAAATAGATCGTTCCTTTATTTAGTTTTCATTAGGTATAGATGAAAATAAGTCAGTGACTGCTGGTCGGCCAGCAGCATTATGAAAATTCCCTGGAGGACCACCGGTGGATCACGTCGCACTCGAAGCGTTAAGTCCATCAATGCACGAACCAAGGGGTTGGCGAGTCAGATTATGCTAAACCTCCAACGCGCTTGCACACCAATAATTCTCTTGCGACTCCCACTGTAATTCCCAGCATTATAATATTTAATATTCATCTCAAGTAAGTACATCAACTGCAAAAGAGAACTCCAAAAAGCATGTTCTGTAAGAAGGGCCGAATTGGTGGTCACGTGGGAAAATTTAGCCCGCGATATTTTCGCGAGGAAGTTCCGTTGAAGATACCCAGCCTCTCGGCAGTTCCAGTGCCCGGAGCTCACATGAGAACGAATGCGAGGTAATAAGAAGCGGCTCTGCAGGCTTTAGTTACACGAGGTCTTGCCCTTCAAAGTTACGCTTTGCCCTTCAAAAAAACGTTGTCGAAAACTCGGGATTTTAGACGCCACGGCAGGAGTTCAGTTGTGCAGTGATAAGGGCTCTATTTGAGGTTTGCTTCAGAAGTGGGGCTTAAATTGGAGGGTTGTATTCAGTATTAGGGTTCGTATTTGAAGGATTATAAGTTCAAATTGTGTGTTGTTTGAGGAGTGGGGTTTAAATTGGATGAGTGTGTTCAAGATTAATATTTGTATTTGAAGGTTGATTTAAAATAAATTTGAGGCTTGTTTTAGAAGTAAAGTAAGGATTTGACACACCTGTGTGTGTCAAACGCTTATACAGAAATACTTTGATATACATTGAAGTATTTCCTCTGATCACATACGGTAGCGGTTGAAAGAGTATATTCACGCTTCAAATGACTAGCAAATTTTTGCAGAAAACCGAACTGTGTTTAGATTTTGTGAATAGAGTATAATCCTCCCCCCAAAATTTAAAACCTTCGTTAATTGTTCATCTAATTCTTAGACGTTGTCTGTATACTAGTGTTATCAGTGGCCAGTGCAAGCAAGTGTAACATTTATGCGAAATATTATTGACTTACGTTAAGTGTGTCATGGTTGGCACACTCAAGTGTTTCGTATAAGCCAGTGACACACAAAAGTGTGTCAGAATACGTAGACTAATAATGTACATTGTTGGCACACTTTTGTGTACCGGTTTTGTGACAACTTGACACACAAAAGTGTGCCGGTTTTGTGACAAAAATTTTCTCAGTGTAGGTGAACTTTATTTTGGTGAAGTTTCCTGAATTACACTTTCCCGAGAAGTGATCGGAGCGCTGGGAAGTTTTGATGCAATTTTTTCTTTTGCATCATCATCAGCATTCGGCGGTATCCAGCCCCTTGACATCTCTTGATACGACTCGCGCTGCATTATATTATTCTTTATATATAGTGTCAAATTTCCACCAAAATAACATCACATGGTGATAATGATGGTCAATCGCAACAATTATGAATGTCAATCACAACAATCATGATTGTCATGCGATAAAATCGTAAATGATGAAAATTCATATTTTTCCATGTAGTTTCGAGTATCCCATTCTCAAATAATAATACGTCTCCGTGACGCAAATGAAAATTGCCAGGCAATAATATGATTAATGTTGAACATTGGTACTTTTCAGAATAGTTTCGAGTTTCCCTTCCTGAAGTAGTAACACGTCTCCGTGACGCAAAAAAGAGCGTTATACTGATTGACAAGATCTCCTGTTCCCTCACGCAACTCGAGGGTACATTTTGCCAGAACGAGCAGCTGCTCTGGTAACGTAAAAACTGAGATGGCTTCCAAAATAGTGTCTTCTTTTAACCTTCTTTACTCGTCTTCTGGTGGTGTTGAAATTGAAGAAATTTAGAGTTGTAAAAACGGAGAGGTTAGGGGTTGCAGAAGTTGGTGAGGTTAGGGGATGTAGAAGTTGGTGAGGTTAGGGGTTGCAGAAGTTGGTGAGGTTAGGGGTTGCAGAAGTTGGTGAGGTTAGGGGTTGCAGAAGTTGGTGAGGTTAGGGGATGTAGAAGTTGGTGAGGTTAGGGGTTGCAGAAGTTGGTGAGGTTAGGGGTTGCAGAAGTTGGTGAGGTTAGGGGTTGCAGAAGTTGGTGAGGTTAGGGGATGTAGAAGTTGGTGAGGTTAGGGGTTGCAGAAGTTGGTGAGGTTAGGGGTTGCAGAAGTTGGTGAGGTTAGGGGTTGCAGAAGTTGGTGAGGTTAGGGGATGTAGAAGTTGGTGAGGTTAGGGGTTGCAGAAGTTGGTGAGGTTAGGGGTTGCAGAAGTTGGTGAGGTTAGGGGTTGCAGAAGTTGGTGAGGTTAGGGGATGTAGAAGTTGGTGAGGTTAGGGGTTGCAGAAGTTGGTGAGGTTAGGGTTTGCAGAAGTTGGTGAGGTTAGGGGTTGCAGAAGTTGGTGAGGTTAGGGGTTGCAGAAGTTGGTGAGGTTAGGGGTTGCAGAAGTTGGTGAGGTTAGGGGATGTAGAAGTTGGAGAGGTTAGGGGATGTAGAAGTTGGAGAGGTTAGGGGATGTAGAAGTTGGAGAGGTTAGGGGATGTAGAAGTTGGTGAGGTTAGGGGATGTAGAAGTTGGTGAGGTTAGGGGATGTAGAAGTTGGTGAGGTTAGGGGTTGCAGAAGTTGGTGAGGTTAGGGGTTGCAGAAGTTGGTGAGGTTAGGGGTTGCAAAAGTTGGTGAGGTTAGGGGTTGCAGAAGTTGGTGAGGTTAGGGGTTGCAGAAGTTGGTGAGGTTAGGGGATGTAGAAGTTGGTGAGGTTAGGGGTTGCAGAAGTTGGTGAGGTTAGGGGTTGCAGAAGTTGGTGAGGTTAGGGGTTGCAGAAGTTGGTGAGGTTATGGGATGTAGAAGTTGGTGAGGTTAGGGGTTGCAGAAGTTGGTGAGGTTAGGGGTTGCAGAAGTTGGTGAGGTTAGGGGTTGCAGAAGTTGGTGAGGTTAGGGGATGTAGAAGTTGGTGAGGTTAGGGGTTGCAGAAGTTGGTGAGGTTAGGGGTTGCAGAAGTTGGTGAGGTTAGGGGTTGCAGAAGTTGGTGAGGTTAGGGGTTGCAGAAGTTGGTGAGGTTAGGGGATGTAGAAGTTGGAGAGGTTAGGGGATGTAGAAGTTGGAGAGGTTAGGGGATGTAGAAGTTGGTGAGGTTAGGGGATGTAGAAGTTGGAGAGGTTAGGGGATGTAGAAGTTGGTGAGGTTAGGGGATGTAGAAGTTGGTGAGGTTAGGGGTTGCAGAAGTTGGTGAGGTTAGGGGTTGCAGAAGTTGGTGAGGTTAGGGGTTGCAGAAGTTGGTGAGGTTAGGGGTTGCAGAAGTTGGTGAGGTTAGGGGTTGCAGAAGTTGGTGAGGTTAGGGGATGTAGAAGTTGGAGAGGTTAGGGGATGTAGAAGTTGGAGAGGTTAGGGGATGTAGAAGTTGGAGAGGTTAGGGGATGTAGAAGTTGGAGAGGTTAGGGGATGTAGAAGTTGGAGAGGTTAGGGGATGTAGAAGTTGGAGAGGTTAGGGGATGTAGAAGTTGGAGAGGTTAGGGGATGTAGAAGTTGGAGAGGTTAGGGGATGTAGAAGTTGGAGAGGTTAGGGGATGTAGAAGTTGGAGAGGTTAGGGGATGTAGAAGTTGGAGAGGTTAGGGGATGTAGAAGTTGGAGAGGTTAGGGGATGTCGAAGTTGGAGAGGTTAGGGGATGTAGAAGTTGGAGAGGTTAGGGGATGTAGAAGTTGGAGAGGTTAGGGGATGTAGAAGTTGGAGAGGTTAGGGGATGTAGAAGTTGGAGAGGTTAGGGGATGTCGAAGTTGGAGAGGTTAGGGGATGTCGAAGTTCGAGAGATTAGGGGATGTAGAAATTGAAAAGTTAAATATCGGAGGTATTAGGGGATGTAGAAATTGAAAAGTTAAATATCGGAGGTATTAGGGGATGTTGAAATTGAAAAGTTAAATATCGGAGGCATTAGGGGATGTTGAAATTGAAAAGTTAAATATCGGAGGCATTAGGGGATGTTGAAATTGAAAAGTTAAATATCGGAGGTATTAGGGGATGTAGAAATTGAAAAGTTAAATATCGGAGGTATTAGGGGATGTAGAAATTGAAAAGTTAAATATCGGAGGTATTAGGGGATGTTGAAATTGAAAAGTTAAATATCGGAGGCATTAGGGGATGCAGAAATCGGAGGTGTTGACGCATCAAGAAAACGGAGACGACGGGTAGGAGAGGATGCAACGTAAACACTCCAAATTGATGATCTTGCATTCCCGCCTGAGTTTAAACCTTCAACGCCCAAGTGGACTGTACGGTCCTTTTTCAAAAACAACAATAATATATTGTATTTCTTATTCAATTTGTTCACTAATGTGTCCTTTGAACTTCACTGCCGAGTGGCAGTTCATTCCACATCTTGATAACAGTGACTACCTAATGCCAGTGTCGGTTTAGTGATAGTGGTTGTGATAACGGTAATATGAGTATAAAAATGCGGGCGTTAAAGGGTTAAAGCCGAGAAACCGTTGTGAATGCAACGAAAATTCGATTGCAATATATATAGAGCGATCAATACAAAAGGATCAGCGCGGACAGGCCGTGCTCTGTCTTCGTCCCTCGACAATCTGTTAGTTCAAGGTTGTGCAACAAAAACATCCAAGTTCACTCATTTCTCTTCCTGAGGATCCATTTCGGTTTCTTGCATGAAGAATGAGATACATTTAAGACACCGCAAGTTTTTTGTCTTGTAAGGACTTGCATTTTGTGCGTGAGGAAACAACTATTTTTAATACACTCTTCGAGTTTCTCAGTTTCTCTTTTCAGCAACGCGTTTTTTCATTCCCTTTGTTAGAGATCGAGTTTTGAAAGTTTTGGCGGTAATTTGTGGATGTGAGGATCAAAGTCCTTTTAATTTAAATAAGTCCTCTTTTTTTTCTCTACGTTTCTATCGTTGAGGGTGCTACGGTATTGGCTACATTGTCTCAGACCGACAACTTAGGAAGAAAAACTGATAGCTAATTTTGATTACGAAGAGCTTGAAAAGACCATTGTCTACTTGAAGAGAAAAAAACGCCGTTTAGCCTTGCGAATTGCAAAAATTGCAGAAAGCGCCATAGATTTCATAAAAAATTGTCCTCAATTATAAAAAGTCATCGTGGGTTCTGGAAAACGTCCTCTTAGATTCCAGAAAACGTCCTCCTGAATCCCAAGCAACACAGACTTGAATTTCAGAGAACATCGACCTGAGTTCCAGATAAAACCGTTCTGAATTCCAGCGAACATCGACGTGAATGTCGGAAAACCACTTGACTTCCAGAGAATTTCGTCCAAAATTCCGGAATACCACCTGAATTCCCAGAATTCTAGAGAACATCGTCTAGAATTAGAAAAACCTGAATTCCAGAAAACCACCTGAATTCCAGAGAACATCGTCCAGGAATCACAAATGCCGGCCGTGTGCACTGGACGGGCGAGTGAGGCGTCGGCTGTGAGCAGTTCACTTGAGACGTCCACAAATGTGCGGCAGATGCAAGCTCTCATTTCTCCCTCGCTCCCTCGCACGACGGCCACAAATGGCAGCAGTCGTTTGCTGGTCTGCTCGTGTCAAGAAATGGTGTGACATTTCCGGTTGAGGAACCGCGGGTTCTTGGTTGTGCTTTAGAGTTGGGAGACCAGCCATTCTTAGTTGTACTTCAGGGTTGGGTTGATAGATACGTCATTCTTAGTTGTAGTTTATGGTTGGGTTGATAGATAAGTCATGTTTAGTTGTACGCTTGGGTTTATAGATAAACCATTTGTAGTTGTACTCTAGGGTTGATAGATAAGCCATTCTTAGTTGTACTCCAGGGTTGATAAGCCATTCATAGTTGTACTTCAGGGTTGATATGCCATTCTTAGTTGTAATTCAGGGTTGGGATGATAGACAAGTCATTCGAAGTTGTACTTTTGATAGATACGCCATTTTTAGTTGAACTTTAGGGTTGATAGATGAGCCTTCGGGACTTCTAAGCTTCCGTGTCCACTTTGCTTCTCCCGGTTTTCATACCTTCATCGCTATCTCTTCTTTGCTTTAGTTTCTGCCTCTTTCTTCCTAACTTGATTTCATGTGCAGGGTATCTTGTGTGAGAACACACCTTGTGCATCGATTCCCCGTTTTCTACAGTCCATTCTGAATTACCGTTTTTACGTTAGAAAGTTTTAAACTCACTGATAATATTAATGATAACATTTAAACTGCAACTGCAGCTCCCAACTTTGCCGTGAACTTTTTTTTCAAAATTTGCGTGATCTGACATAGGGTTCCTTCACTGCTGCTGAAAGTAGCTTCTAATTTTAATCCTTCCGGCTTTATTTGAAATAAGAAATGACACATTTTCCCCCCTTGAAATTGTATTAACATGAAGTGGACAACCGCATCACTTTCATTTGCTAGAAAAAAATCTTCTCAAAAAAGTTATGGTTATGCTATACATGACATTCGTTGAACGAGCGTACTAATTCAGTCTTTTTATATGTTAATTTAGTTTGTGTCATATTCGATATGCAGTCCCTGCAAAAAAGAGATTGATTGTTGATTGACTGAAATTGACAAAAGAGAGATTGAGTGTTGACTGATTGAAATTGACAAAAGAGAGATTGAGTGTTGATTGATTGAAATTGACAAAAAAGAGATTTAGTGTTGATTGATTGAAATTGACAAAAAAGAGATTTAGTGTTGATTGATTGAAATTGACAAAAAAGAGATTGAGTGTTGATTGATTGAAATTGACAAAAGAGAGATTGAGTGTTGATTGATTGAAATTGACAAAAGAGAGATTGAGTGTTGATTGACTGAAATTGACAAAAAAGAGATTGAGTGTTGATTGATTGAAATTGACAAAAATGAGATTGATTGTTGATTGATTGAAATTGACAAAGAGATTCATTGTTGATTGACTGAAATTGACAAAAAAGAGATTGAGTGTTGATTGACTGAAATTGACAAAAAAGAGATTGTTGATTGATTGAAATTGACAAAAAAGAGATTGATTGTTGATTGATTGAAATTGACAAAAAAGAGATTGAGTGTTGATTGATTGAAATTGACAAAAGAGAGATTGAGTGTTGATTGATTGAAATTGACAAAAGAGAGATTGAGTGTTGATTGACTGAAATTGACAAAAAAGAGATTGAGTGTTGATTGACTGAAATTGACAAAAGAGAGATTGATTGTTGATTGACTGAAATTGAAAAAAGAGAGATTGATTGTTGATTGACTGAAATTGACAAAAAAGAGATTGAGTGTTGATTGACTGAAATTGACAAAAGAGAGATTGATTGTTGATTGACTGAAATTGACAAAAGAGAGATTGATTGTTGATTGACTGAAATTGACAAAAAAGAGATTGAGTGTTGATTGACTGAAATTGACAAAAAAGAGATTGATTGTTGATTGACTGAAATTGACAAAAGAGAGATTGATTTTTGATTGACTGAAATTGACAAAAAAGAGATTGATTGTTGATTGACTGAAATTGACAAAAGAGAGATTGAGTGTTGATTGAAATTGATAAGAGAAAGATTGAGTGTTGATGGAGTGAAATTGACAAGAGAAAGATTGATATTGCATAGAGTCACACTTGCATGCCTGGTCAACGATGATCGCTAAACGCAACAAATTTTCATCGCAGTTAATAAGGGCTGGGCACTATGTAGACAAATTTCCATCCTCTTGGAAATTTGACTTTTGCCGGCCTTTAACAGTGAATTGTGCGTAGGTATTCCTATACGTGCAATGACTCCTTTATAATGCGTGCCGTAAGTCAGTTATTGAACGTTGCTTGCTGCCTGGGGGAAGATACGAGGTTTCGTCCTGAAGGCTCAGGAGACATTTTTTAGAATAGGATAAAATTTATGTTTTGGGAAGGGTATCTTTTATCAGTTCACTGCTGCATTGTTTTTTAGCGCCTACTACTTTTTTCTTAAACTTTTATCTTGCTCCACTAACTTCTTTCAATTTTTCTGTTTCTATGCACAAAGTATGGACACAAAATTTGTGCTAAGATTCCCCTTTCCTTTCATTCTATGCTAAATCTTGCGTTATCTGTTGTGGTTAGAGAAGCTTAAACCTATTTAAAATCTTATCTGAAACTGTGCTGTGCTTGAAAAACTCACGACAGCCAAGCTTTGATTTTCAGCCATTACAACCACCGCCATCACAATTACAATCATTATAACCACCTTCATCACAATAACCATCATTGTAACCACCGTCAATACAACCACAGTCATTGGATGGACACTTTTGTAAGCTTCTAACTGCCACTTGGCTGTGGACTTCAACTAACGCTAGAGCATATAAATTCGCATATAAATTCGGGAAGAAATCCACTTTTTGGCGTTGATTATGGAAGTGAATTTTTAAATGCATTCGGAGAGGAATAGGTTTCAATTGTTTCCAATAGTCATCGAGAAACTCCTGAATGGGATGCTATTAGTTGAAGCCTTTTCTACATTGCGTTCTTCTCGGTCATCGAAGATCACACACTGTCATTCGTCCGTCACAGCGGACAGGCAATGAGGTTCCAAATCCTACAAACCATTCAGTGGCCAATATTGGCACCGGTTTTAATCGTAAGCTGTTCAGTGGACGGTTTTGGTAACGCTTTTAACCGGATGCTGTTCAGTGGAGAATACTGGTTGTTTCCAAAGAGTTGTAAACTATTCCGTGTCTAATTTTTGGTGCGCCTTCAAAAAACTACAAGCAGTGGGCAATTTTGGTGCCGATTGTTAAAATCCTGATTGATCCCGTAGAAAATAATAGTAACTTGTTTAAAAAAGCTGTGAATCATTTTGTTGAGATTGTCAGCATCGCTTTCAGAAGGGACAATATTGACAGCTCTTTGAAGGGAGGGAGAATATTGACAGCGCTTGCAAAAGCGGCAATATTGGCAGCCCTGTCAAAATGAACAGTATTGGCAGCGCTTTCTAAAGGAAGAAAATTAGCAGTGCTGTGGAAAGGGTCTATATTGGCAGCGCTTTGAAAAGAGACCATGTTAACAGATAGAGCTTTGTATAGGAACCATATTGGCAGCGCTTTAAATGGGGGAAATATTCGCAGCTGTTTCCAATGAGACGATTTTAACAGCCGACTCTTTGAAGAAAATTGGCAGCTAGCTCTTAGAGAAACATTGGCGGCGCTTGGACAGAGCGGTGACTGATTGGATGGTGTTACAGAGGGCCAGTTCCAGTCCGACGCTCTTCTCGTGCCCGAAGGCTGCATGTTCGACCACATCCACAATCAGTCGCGGTGCTGGCAGTTCGACCGATGGAACGCCACAGCTGACGAGGCATGCAAAGCCCGCAAGCCTTCACTCCACCTCAAGTCCTTTGCCATGCTCCTACCCTGTGGCATTGATGTCTTCTCCGGAGTCGAGTTCGTCTGCTGCCCCAAGAGCTACAAAGGTGAGGCGAGCCCTGGGCAACCGCAGGCTTATGCCCCGCCCACTCTGCCGGTGTTCGTTGTGGGCGCGGCCACGTTTATTTTACCGAGCGACTCTTGAATTTTTGTTTTTCCGAAAAATTTTGGATTGTGTTGTTGTGAAATCTGACACATTTTGGATTCTAGTGTAGTGGATCCATTTCTCCATGTGTTCTTCTCGTACACCTTTTTTCTCGTTTTTGACACGCTTTGGATTGTATTATAGTAAAATCAATTCTACTGGTGTTTTTTTGAGACACTTTTTCTCGTTTTAGCCACATTTTGGATTGTATTGTAGTGGAACCACGTCTCCTCGTGTAAGTTTGTCTGAAGCGTCTTTGTAGAGTGTTCTAGTGAGACATTTCCTATTTAATTCTTCGTAGAAACTGTCGACCGTGTATTTGTAAGGCTCTTTAGGTCGTCGTTTTGTTGTACGGAGTTGGGTATATTACCGTAAGGCAGGTTCCGACTGCGTGTTGTGAGGTGACAGGTACTTTTGATACATGTCGTTGAATCACAATTAGTTGCAGTTGATAATCCTGCTCATCACAAATACTCGTTTATTCTTTTATTTGGCCGAGTATAGGGCGTTAAGGTTCTATCATCTTTCATAGACTCTCTAAACTCTTCTACGGTTTTCAAACTCCATTTTTTCCAATTTTCGGTCTATTAACAAAAATATTGGAAAGGTTTATAAAACTTACGAATAATTTTCATGTGTGCGTGACGTTGCTGAATTTTATGTCTCCGTGAGGCTATTCAATTTATTTCAAATTTCTCAGGTCCATTGCTTCGTTATTCAAGTTCTGTGAAAACGTTCAACATTTTGTCAGAGCGCCGTCTTTTTCAATTCTTTTCCGACGTAAAAGAAAATACAAGTTTGTTTTTTTATTAATGTTTTTGCCTCTGACGTTCAGGAGTTCAGTTTAGTGCTCTTAGTTTCGAGGAATTCTTTCGATTTTGAAATGATAAAATGATGTACAAACTGAAAATGAAGGACTCGTCTGCGAAAGATTTCCGCTTTGAAGGATTCAAAGAATTTCCTCTTTGAGTTGGTATGGATTTTAATATTGTGATTAATATCCTTCGTGACCTAAATGTGAGCAGAAAATGGTCATACCCGCCTGCTGCATGTCGATAAGACCCTTTATTTATTATTCTTCCTTCTTCTTGACTCGCTCGTTACTCCCTACTGTAATTCCTTCCTCTCATCTGACCCAAAAAAAACTAAGTTATTTTCTTGTGTACGGAATGTTACTAGTGCTTAAATCATCCATCACTCAGTGTGCAGCAGGAGGGACGTTTTTAACTGAACATTTCATCAATAAGAATGTTGTGAATTATACCTATTGGCGTTCAGGAATGACGGTGGTTCTTTTTTGTTTAATGCTCTGTTCACCCAGGTTGACTTTTTTTCAGATGAAAGTTTTTTTTAAGCAAAATTAACGACCTTTCACCAACTCTTGCCTGGTTGACATTTTTCAGATAATATTTTTTTTCAAGCAAAAGGAACGATCTTTTCGCCCACTGTTGCCTGGTTGACTTTCTTCAGCTAATTTTTTTTTTTAAAGCAAAAGGAACGATCTTTTCACCCACTGTTGCCTGGTTGGCTTTTTTTCAGCTAAAGTGCCTTTTTCAGAGAACATCTGTGCGTAAAAAGAGCACGCAGTGTACGTCGACCACGCTGGTTGTCGCGTGCAGGCTTCGTGAGATTTTTAACTTGACCTCTTTATTCATAATTCTTTAGTAATTTATTCAGTGTTCTTGGTGGGTCTGTACTCCAGCCGTTTCTTTGACGTGACCCTTATCTCAATTTAGTGTTAAATGAGTTGGTTTGAGTAAGATAGAACGCACGTAAGCTAGTTTTTGAAACGCTCGATAGCGATCTCGTTCTGCAAACGCTTCTAATGTAAGGTTCATGATCACTAATAATATCTTTTTCATACTGTTCACGCACCTCACTGTGTGTCAATAGACGCTAGAAATAGGACATGACTTTGTGCTCATATTGTCATAGTTTGTGACTCTTAATGTTGTTCTAAAAGCTCTAGCAACTTATCAGTGTCACTCTAGTAAAATATTCATAGCCTAGTAATTTTTATGTGAAATGTCTAAAAGTGTCATCTTGTAACTTTTTATGACGAAAATCGGGAATAATGAAATAGCGTTATGTATGGAAGTGTGAAAATATTTTCTAGGGAACTTTTTGTGAAATTTGCCGTATGTTAGAGCATTCAAATTAATTTTTGATTATGGAAACTTCTGGTGGACGTGTGTAGATTACTTCCGTGTTACTTATCACTACGCCTATTGTTGAGCACTCCCATATTGCTCCTGTGACACTTATGTTACAATATGATAATCATCGCCACGTTACTATTTTGTTTCCAGGTCACTAATCCCTCCCTCCTGTCACTAACCCCCTCCCTCCTGTCACTAACCCCCTCCCTCCTGTCACTAACCCCCTCCCTCCTGTCACTAACCCCCTCCCTCCTGTCACTAACCCCCTCCCTCATGTTACTAACTCCTCCTGTTACCCCCCCCCCCCTCCATTACTAACCCACTAATCCCTTCCTACATCACTAGTTTCTTACTGTCACTAATCCCTTCCTCCATTACTAACCCCTGCTGTCACCTGTCACTAACCGATGTCACCTGTCACTAACCGATGTCACCTGTCACTAACCCCTGCTATCACCTGTCACTAACCCCTGCTATCACCTGTCACTAACCCCTGCTGTCACCTGTCACTAACCCCTGCTGTCACCTGTCACTAACCCCTGCTGTCACCTGTCACTAACCCCTGCTGTCACCTGTCACTAACCCCTGCTGTCACCTGTCACTAACCGATGTCACCACGACCGCCAGGACACGGCCAGGGCAGGACGCAGCAGGTGGAGGAGCCCCTCGCGCTGCCCTCCGTGGACCACCGCGCCCCTCCCCCCGCCCCTCCCTCTTCCGCCGCCCCCTCCACCCTACACGCCCGCCCCACCACCGCCCCCCAGGTGGGTGTTTACGGTCCACGTGTGTTCCCTTGTTTACTATCCGGGTAGGTTCCCGTGTTTACTGTCCAGGTGGGTTCCCTTGTTTACGATCCAGGTGGGTTCCCTTGTTTACGGTCCAGGTGGGTTCCCTTGTTTACGGTCCAGGTGGGTTCCCTTGTTTACGGTCCAGGTGGGTTCCCTTGTTTACGGTCCAGGTGGGTTCCCTTGTTTACGGTCCAGGTGGGTTCCCTTGTTTACGGTCCAGGTGGGTTCCCTTGTTTACGGTCCAGGTGGGTTCCCTTGTTTACGGTCCAGGTGGGTTCCCGTGTTTACGGTCCAGGTGGGTTCCCTTGTTTACAGTCCAGGTGGGTTCCCTTGTTTACGGTCCAGGTGGGTTCCCTTGTTTACGGTCCAGGTGGATTCTCTTGTTTACGGTCCAGGTGGGTTCCCTTGTTTACGGTCCAGGTGGGTTCCCTTGCTTACGGTCCAGGTGGGTTCCCTTGTTTACGGTCCAGGTGGGTTCCCTTGTTTACGGTCCAGGTGGGTTCCCGTGTTTACGGTCCAGGTGGGTTCCATTGTTTACGGTCCAGGTGGGTTCCCTTGTTTACGGTCCAGGTGGGTTCCCTTGTTTACGGTCCAGGTGGGTTCCCTTGTTTACGGTCCAGGTGGGTTCCCTTGTTTACGGTCCAGGTGGGTTCCCTTGTTTACGGTCCAGGTGGATTCCCGTGTTTACGGCCCGTATTGAATTTGCTTGTATCAGATTTGGCATTAACACGATGACTGCAATGGATTAAATTGAAGTTCGATAGTCAACTTTAATTTGAAGTCAAAAGTTGTTAAAAAAATTATAAATACCAAACATTAAAGAGGTATATTTATTAATTTTAAAAGATTGTTGAAAAATATCAAACGACCCAACAGTGGATCGTACCGTAATCAACGTATTAAAAAGTCTCGCACTTGAAAAAGAATACCTGAAAAGGGTGAAAAACTAAGTCAATTGTTATAAGTTCTTGTTCGTTCTTTGTGTCAACCATAATTTGTGTCCTCGCATTCGGACGTGTGGTTTTGTGTTATGTTTGTTATATTTTTTGTTCATAAACCTTCAAGCATTGAAATATAATTGATTTATTTTTAATGAATTGTGTGAACATACATGTATGAGTTTCGAGCTAGAATTTATTGAAAAGACATCATGAACATTTCTCGAGCAAAGTTTTCAGCATTTACTTCAAACATCAGGATCAAATATATAAAATACCGCCAGCTGTGCCCGAAAGCTGATCAGTCGTTTACCTCAATGAGCTTGTATCCTAGATACTCAAAATACCGCCAGTTGTGCCCTGAAGCTGATCAGTCGTTTACCTCAATGAGCTTGTATCCTAGATACTCAAAATACCGCAAGTTGTGCCCTGAAGCTGATCAGTCGTTTACCTCAATGAGCTTGTATCCTAGATACTCAAAATACCGCCAGTTGTGCCCTGAAGCTGATCAGTCGTTTACCTTAATGAGCTTGTATCCTAGATACTCGAAATACCGCCAGTTGTGCCCTGAAGCTGATCAGTCGTTTACCTCAATGAGCTTGTATCCTAGATAGTCAAAATACCGCCATTTGTGCCCTGAAGCTGATCAGTCGTTTACCTCAATGATCTTGTATCCTAGATACTCAAAATACCGCCAGTTGTGCCCTGAAGCTGATCAGTCGTTTACCTCAATGAGCTTGTATCCTAGATACTCAAAATACCGCCAGTTGTGCCCTGAAGCTGATCAGTCGTTTACCTCAATGAGCTTGTATCCTAGACACTCAAAATACCGCCAGTTGTGCCCTGAAGCTGATCAGTCGTTTACCTCAATGAGCTTGTATCCTAGATACTCAAAATACCGCCAGTTGTGCCCTGAAGCTGATCAGTCGTTTACCTCAATGAGCTTGTATCCTAGATACTCAAAATACCGCCAGTTGTGCCCTGAAGCTGATCAGTCGTTTACCTCAATGAGCTTGTATCCTAGATACTCAAAATACCGCCAGTTGTGCCCTGAAGCTGATCAGTCGTTTACCTCAATGAGCTTGTATCCTAGATACTCAAAATACCGCCAGCTGTGCCCTGAAGCTGATCAGTCGTTTACCTCAATGAGCTTGTATCCTAGACACTCAAAATACCGCCAGCTGTGCCCTGAAGCTGATCAGTCGTTTACCTCAATGAGCTTGTATCCTAGACACTCAAAATACCGCCAGCTGTGCCCTGAAGCTGATCAGTCGTTTACCTCAATGAGCTTGTATCCTAGATACTCAAAATACCGCCAGCTGTGCCCTGAAGCTGATCAGTCGTTTACCTCAATGATCTTGTATCCTAGATACTCAAAATACCGCCAGTTGTGCCCTGAAGCTGATCAGTCGTTTACCTCAATGAGCTTGTATCCTAGATACTCAAAATACCGCCAGTTGTGCCCTGAAGCTGATCAGTCGTTTACCTCAATGAGCTTGTATCCTAGATACTCAAAATACCGCCAGCTGTGCCCTGAAGCTGATCAGTCGTTTACCTCAATGAGCTTGTATCCTATATACTCAAAATACCGCCAGTTGTGCCCTGAAGCTGATCAGTCGTTTACCTCAATGAGCTTGTATCCTAGATACTCAAAATACCGCCAGCTGTGCCCTGAAGCTGATCAGTCGTTTACCTCAATGAGCTTGTATCCTAGATGGTCTGCCAAACAGTCGCGGTAAATCAAGCATCGAATCTTGTTTCAAAATATCATATTGAATTGAGATGAGACTTTGATGTCTAGGCTGTGCATTTTTTCTACAGCGATTTTGTTCTCATAATCCACCCGAAGAAACCAGTCCAAAATCGAACCGTAGCAAAAAAATGAGGCACGGGAAAACCTACGTTTGAGTGCACGAGCCTCACTAAAAAACACACCCGCTTGCCTCACTAAAAAACACACCCGCTAGCCTCACTAAACACTCCCGCTGGTCTCACAGGAAGTGGGCACTCGAGACTCGTACTTCAGCCGCTTCGACCCTCACGAGGAACATGACGCTTTCCGCAAGGCCGAGCAGCGACTCGAAGAGCGTCACCGCGACAAGGTGTCCAAGGTGAGCTCATTGGAGAGTGCCTGTGTCTCGCGTCTTAGGTGAGCTCGTTGGAGTGTCCAAGGTGAGCCTGTGTCTCGTTTGTTGAGTGGTTCTTTGTTTCGAGTTGTGCGTCTGAGCTGTGGGTCGTCAGGGATATTGGTCTTCGAAACGCAATACATATTGCGGCTTTTTTTTTGTTTTCAGACTAGTGTTTTTTCACCGATTGTGTGTTGTGTTTCAACGTGGTTCAGGTGAGGCAGGTTTTGGTTTAGTCGGGGCAGGCCGGAAAATGCTATTAATTTTGAATGTTAAAACGCGTAGAATGCACTCAATGTGTTATAGGAATCATAAAACTCCAATATTTGTTATAAAATTTCTGTGAAAAATATCACAAGGTGGTGCCTTTATGCTTTTTTTTTGCATTAAAATGACTTAAATATATTCAAATATTCTTCGTCATTCTTGTGAAAAAAATCCTAAGTGTACCTTCTTCTGATATTTTTCAAGTATATTTTGTTACAAAAATTGAATTTTTATCGTTTTCTATAACACATAGTGCGGCATGCGCGGTATGTATTTGAAATTTATTCGCTTGGCGAGAAACAACGAAGAATTTTTTAATATTTCCGCATGTCATTTTTTGTAAAAAAAAATCCAGAGGGTATTGCCATATGAAATTTTTCAACTTTTCCTGGTAAGACTGCTATAGGTTACCTGAGTCATAGATAGGACTTCTGCCTTTCGTGCCCGCTTTGCGTAGGTCAATTTTTGTAATATTTTAGCTGTTTCTTCTTTATCTTTTTTCTTCCTGACTGGCTGTTTCTATGCACAGGGTATCTTGTATGAGAACACACCTTGTGCGTAGATTCACCGTTCCCTTTTTTCCGTACTAAACGGTGCCTTCTTCTTTCCTCTCTTGAAAACATCTTTGTTGTTAAAGAGGCCTAAAATAGCATTTAAATATATCTCAAGATCACCACTGCAGTTATTAAAATACCGAGGCACTTCGCACCGCACCACGGCAAATTCAAGCCAAAAATGATCGTCGAGCCAACGGTAATTTCGGTTAAATGAATTCTTGAATAGTAATCTTGGGAGATACACCGCAAAATTTCGTAAAAATCAATTGAATAAATGCATATCGAATCAATGCATCAATCCGTAGCGATGATTGGCTGGCAAAATAAATTATATCAATCCATGGAAGCAAATGTTGAAATGTAAACGCAAATTACATGAACATGCGCACACAAATCACGCGAGTCCGTTAACATGAATTACTTTTATTAATAAACATAGATAAATCGAATAAAAGAGATTAATTATTCCGTAGATATAAATCGCTGCTAATTCGATTTCAAGGGTCGGCCATATTTCATCTGATATTTCGGCAACATTTAAATACACCACTGACACATCACATTTTATGAGCGATGGGTAAACTTTGGGACGTGTGGTTCAAGCTAGCGGTTGTCCGCAAAAAATGACCTCATTAAGCCTTCATAGCGCGTATGACTCAGTGAAAACCGTTTGTTTCCTTTTTAGTGGGACCGAGATGAAAGTGATGGTAGTGGTGTTCAACTGTTGCTGTAAGTCTGCAGCAGTTGCAGTTGTGTAGGGAGCAGTAGTTGCAGTTGAGCCAGTGAGCAGCAGTTGTGTAGATCAGCAGCAGTTGCAGTTGTGTAGATGTGCAGCGTCGCAGCAGTTGCGTCGGTGAGCAGTAGTAACACCAGTGAGCAGCAGCAGCGGTGAGCGTGAGCAGCAGCAGCGGTGAGCGTGAGCAGCAAGAGCAGGCCCAGCCTCACTTCATTACGGCCTGCTCTCTTTCACCTCCCGGCGCCGCTCCGCAACTTCGTGAATTGCGCTGCCGGCCGCGTCCATCTTGTGATTTTTGGGCCGCTGATGTCTGCGGTGCTTCATTGTGGCGGTGGTGCGGTGCTTGCTGCTTCTGCATCACTTGCTCGTCTCTGCATCGCTTGCTTGCTATGCTGCATCACTTCTGTTTCTTCATCGTTTTCCTGTTTTGTATCACTTTCCTATGGCTGCATCACTTTCCCCTGCAGCGTCACTTTCCTGTTGCAGCATTACTTTTCCCCAGCAGCATCACTCTCCTGTTGCAGCATTACTTTCCCCTTGCAGCGTCACTTTCCCCTTGCAGCATTACTTTTCCCCTTGCAGCGTCACTTTCCCCTTGCAGCATTACTTTTCCCCTTGCAGCATTACTTTTCCTCTTGCAGCATTAATTTTCCCCAGCAGCATCACTCTCCTGTTGCAGCATTACTTTCCCCTTGCAGCGTCACTTTCCCCTTGCAGCATTACTTTTCCCCTTGCAGCATTACTTTTCCCCTTGCAGCATTACTTTTCCCCTTGCAGCATTACTTTTCCCCTTGCAGCATTACTTTTCCCCTTGCAGCATTACTTTTCCCCTTGCAGCGTCACTTTGCTGTGACAGTCACATTTCATGTCATCACTATGATAAGATTATAGTAGCTAAATTTCCGTTCGAAAATCATTTATTTTTTTCTCTTAAGACGATGTTAAAACTTACTTATAAAAATCATTTGTCGTGCGTTTCATTGTCAGTACCTGAGTTGTGTTTCTCGACCCATATTTTTGTGTTTTGTTATTCAAGTTTGATTGTAATTACTCTCTAATTTTAGTATGTGCACACAGTTACTCGCTTTCTACTTCTCAGAACTTAGATCGCGCTACTGATGTTTGTGCATACAGATTTTATTTTTTCCTATTCTTTCTATTCCTGTACCTTTTAATTATTCCTATTTCACTTCTTTCTGTATCGCTTATTTGTTTTTCTCCGTTTCTCAGAACTTTGATCTCGTTGCTGATGTTAATGCGTCGCCCAGTGGTCTCTTTTGAACTTCATCACCGAGTTAGTGCGATCATATCATCTCATTTTCTTATCACATCTCATCACATTATTTCATTATCACATTTTGTTAGAACCTCTAGAGTCGCCTTAAAATGAACGTTTTAGGATTTTTTTTGTGAATGTTTTACTTAGAATAGAGTCGATTTTCTTAATTTATTTCAACTTTCTTCCCTCTGACTCTCTTCCCTTACTAGATTGCTTTATTGAGTTCTTTTTCAATTCTGTATTCCTCTGATTGGATCTGTTCGTCTACCTTTTTGAGAAAATTCTACCTCATTTCTTCTTTCATTTCTTCGAGCACCGAAATGAAAATCACTTCTTCTAAACCCATTCAATAAATATCGAACCTTTCACAATTGCGCTCCTTTGTAGTGGGATGAAAATAATCCAGTTCCCGGAATTTTATCCCATAGCCTGACTTAATTAAATAACCCTCACGTCCGACGCTGCTCCCGTCATTAGAGGGCATAAAAGACGTCTGACTTCCTCCACGTAATTAGTGGAAGAGGCTCCGCCGAACTGAAGTCCATTACGAGCCTGGAATATGCTCGAATGATAGCTCCTCTTTAGATCTTTGGCCTTCATTTTGAATGCTCCTCTGTGCTGACTTGTGTAAGGCTTGCACCGACGGAAATTGAACTTGGTTTTTTAGTGTAAAAGTAATCCGGTGGGTTGGAAAAGGTCATAGAATGAAGAGAATGGGTCTCGTACTCCGTTTTCTTCCTGAAAACATTCGCATAAATCGCAAAGCGGCACCGGTGTTTTCTTCTCGAAAACATTCAGATTAGTTGTAAAGCGGTACCGGTATTTTCTTCTTGAAAACATTCGGATTAGTCGAATCGGCACCGATATTTTTTTATACCTGAAAACATTCGCATAAATCGCAAAGCGGCACCGGTGTTTTGGAGAGTGGATTGCGGTTTACGATCTTTGAAAAATTGTTTTCTAAATTATAAATTTCATTTTATATCGAGTACAGCGAGTGGACAAGGGCCGAACATTTTATGCAAGGCAACGAGACGTGTCAACGTGTCAACTTCAGGCGTTGATGTGATGAGCTTCAGTTGATGGATTTCATGGCTTTCCAGTGATTAGTTGAACTATTTTTTCGATGGAATTTATTTTCTGGGCGAACTATTGGAGGAAGTCATTTTCGCTCTACTAGTATATTTTTAACGGATTGGTGTGCTACACTGAGAACTAGTAGACCATTGGTGTTGAGTTATCAAGTTGGTCTAAATTCATCTTCTAAATCTGAGTTCACACGAACATTTACTTGTGATGGGGCAATTTTGTAATCCTTGTATTTAAACTTGACACGTGTGACGGAAACATTTGCGTGGGGTGTTCCAATTTTGTGATAGTTCAATTTAATTCTTCCGATTTTATAATTATTAAATTTAAATATTCCAACTTCGTGATCATTAAATTTAAATATTCCAATTTTGTGATCATTAAATTTAAATATTCCAACTTTGGTATCAATAAATGTAAATATTCCAATTTTGTGATAATCTAATTGAAAAATTCCAATTTTGTGATCATTAAATTTAAACATTCAAATTTTGTAATTATTAAATTCAAGTATTCCAATTTTGTGATCATTAAATTTAAGTATTCCAATTTTGTGATCATTAAATTTAAATATTCCAACTTTGTGGTCATTAAATTTAAGTATTCCAATTTTGTGATCATTAAATTTAAATATTCCAATTTTGTGATCATTAAATTTAAACATTCAAATTTTGTAATTATTAAATTCAAGTATTCCAATTTTGTGATCATTAAATTTAAGTATTCCAATTTTGTGATCATTAAATTTAAATATTCCAATTTTGTGATCATTAAATTTAAATATTCCAATTTGGTGATCATTAAATTTAAACATTCAAATTTTGTAATCATAAAATTAAAATATTCCAACTTTGTGATTATTAAATTTAAATATTCCAATTTTGTAATTATTAAATTTAAGTATTCCAATTTTGTGATCATTAAGTTCAGATTTATAATTTTGTAATCCTTAAATTTAAATATTCCAATTTCCAATTGAATGTTAACACGACACACGTGACGGTCAGATCCTGAAGGAGTGGAGCGAGCTGGAGGCCCGCTACCTCGAGCTCAAGAAGACCGACCCGCACGGAGCTGAGCAGTTCAAGGAGCGCATGACTCGTCGCTTCCAGGTGGGGGCGTGCCCTTTGTGCTCCTTACTGTCGTGCACTTTGTGTCTACTTACTTTCTTGCCCTTTGTGTTCTTTTCTGCTCCTGTCGTGACCTTTGTGTCTCCTTACTCTCGTGCCCTTTGTGCTCCTTACTGTCGTGCCCTTTGTGTTCTTTTCTGCTCCTGTCGTGACCTTTGTGTCTCCTTACTCTCGTGCCCTTTGTGTCTCCTTACTGTCGTGCCCTTTGTGCTCCTTACTGTCGTGCCCTTTGTGTCCTTTTATTTTTATTCTTCAGACTCAGTTTTTGCTTTCACTTTTCTTGCTTTCTTTCTATATCTCATTCTTCGGGCTCATTGCTTGGTTTTTACTCTTCCTCTTAGACTTCGGTGTTCAAATCTTTACGTTTCATTTTTGTCATCTGCTTATATGCTATCTTTAACGTTGTATTTCTAATGCTATTCCCTGCTACTCTATTTATAATTTTCTATTATATTTTATTAGTTTGGATCTATTTCATTTCATTAATTGTAGTTTGTGTATCCTTTGTGAATAGGTTTTTTTGAGTTTATTAATATTCATATTGCTTTCAAGATGAAACTTTATTTTATTGAGGTCTATTCTGTTTATATCTTTTTTCATTGGTATATTTTTTAAATCCTTCATTATTAATGGCATTTTATTCCGCTAGTATTTTTTTGCATTAGAATCTGTTTCTATCTATTTATTTTAATACTATTTTTATTAGTATGTGCTCTATTGTAATTATTATTTATCAATATCTTCTCAATTTTATCTTTATTAATTATAATCAACACTGACTCTGCGTTAATTAACTCTCTGACGAACTACCTTTTCGTACTAAATATAATATTAGATGGGTCTGTTTTTAATTTAGGTATTTTTTTCCATTTTGTTTCAGTTCAACGTCAAGTTTTTCATTCAAGGTATTGTAACATATTTGAATCAGTCATGTAACCCCAAGTTAAATCAATAACTCCGATCACGAAACACCTCGCGTTGGCCCGTTACAGAGTTACACGCACAAACTAGACTCAGTATTGTATGAGTGTATAAAAACACAACTAAATCAGTTACGGTACTGGGTTAGAAGAGTTACTTTGGTCCGTTTGAAGAGACACTTCGGGTTCTATCGTGTAAAGATGAGACTGAAAATTATAGGAGTGCCAGTGTACACGACCCGTCAAAAATGGCTGGATTCGATTCTGTTCGATAAAACAAAAATCATGTAATGAGGTCGTATCACAGATACGGGCGTTAAGCATATCTCCTAGCAGCAATATTCCCTCAATTGAAATCACTAAGAGCGTCACAGAGAGACCGGTCTGGGCAACAACTGCGTATTGTTGTACACATAAACCCGAACCTAGTATTTATTTTCCCAGATCAGTAATACCACGACAAGAATACCCATATCAGAAATACCATCATAATTTTGCTTGAAATTAAATGCTTACGGTATTCTTGTGATGGTATTGCTGATACGGGAAAACTAATACTTGGTTCAGGTTTTTGTAGGACATACTGTATAGTGGATATAAACACCTAACTAAATTAAAAACTCCTAATTAGTTCCTTGGTGAGCCGACACTTTGACCGCAATTCGTTAAATTCGAGTTCAATATTCAACTCAAATTTCAAGTCTATTATAGTAAACAATTTTGGCCGTAGCAAACATGAACTGGATCATACTTTTATTTAACTTTCATTACATATTTTTGATAATTGATTTTGTGATTATTGGTCGATCAGCAGCATTATGAAAATTTCCTCAGCGGCCACCGATGGCGCACGTTGCGGCCAGAGTTTTAAATGAGTGACGTTGCTCCGCCTTAAGAGCCCTTGTACATAGATTCCTTCTTGCAATGGCCGCAGGCTACAGTGGACGCGGTGGAGGCTGAGAACGAGGCCGAGAAGCACCAGCTGTCAGCCCTGCACCAGCAGCGCGTTGTGGCGCACATCAACGAGATGAAGCGGGAGGCCATGACCTGCTACACCCGCGCCCTCAGGGAGACCCAGCCCAATGTGAGTAGCATTTCCATTCTAGGGGCGTGATATAGGCAGTTGGTCTAGGTTTGTCGAAGGGATTCGATACTGTTAAAAATGACGGGACTCAAACTCCATAAAATTGAGTGTAGCTGTGGTTGTCTAACTCCATGAAATATGTCTCTCTTGCCATGCTCCATAAAATGTGCCGCTATTGCCTAACTTCATAGAATGTGCCTGTTTAGCCGAACCCCATAAAATGTGCCTCTATAGCCAAGTTGCACAAAATTTACCGTTTGTGCCTGTATTGCCGATTTACACAAAATTGACTGTGTGTGTGGTTGCAGACGCACAAGGTGCAGAAGTGCCTGCAGAAGCTGCTGCGCTCGCTGAACAAGGACCGCCACCACACCGTGTCCCACTACAAGCACCTCCTGAACACCGACTACCGCGCCGCCGAGCGCGAGCGCGACTCCACCCTGCAGCACCTCAGCGACCTCGACCGCATGACCAACCAGGTGCGATCTTGTGTGTGTACTGTTCGTCTATATTGTTCATCTTTGGGGACTCGAATAGGGGCCTTGATTGTCGTTATCCATCTGTGCTCAAATGGGAGCCATGAGAGTCGTTTTACATTTGTGCTGAAATCAGAGCTTTGATTGTTGTTATCCATCTGTGCTCAAATGAGAGCCTTGATTTCAGTATTCAGTCACGACGGTACAGTTCTTTGTACTACTGTAGCACTAGGAAAAATTACACACGCGAAAAAATACATAAATTTATTTATTTATTTATAATTTTAAAGAGACACCTGGCGTTTGGTTGTAGTATTGATTTTCTTTACTGTAGTTATTGTTTCCGTGCAGAGCCTGCAGATGCTGCAGCGCCACCGCGACCTCTACAACAAGATGGGTCCCCTCATGCACGAGTATGCCTCCTCCCTCCGCAAGAAGGACACCACTCCTGCCGAGCTCAGCCCCGATAGCTCCTTCCTCCTCTCCCAAGAAGGTGCGGTGGCTTGTTGCTTTGTGAGAGGTCGCGTGTTCCATTCCGTGCCTGGATGTTACAGGGCGGGCCAGAAGTAACTGACCATTTTAATATTGCTAATAAAAGGAAAGCTTTGTTTTATTTAAAAGAATAACATTTTTATGGTTTATTTCGGTATCTTATTCACTCAGCTAGCAAATTAAAAGGGTCAGTTATTTCTGGCCCACATTGTACATTTGCCGGAGCCAGCAAGCTCGTCTGGTGATGGGGGATGAGCATTAAAAGGGGCTTTCACTGAATGAAAATGTAATTCACTCTTTCTCTCTTCTTCGGATATGATCTGAAAAATAATTGCAATTGCAAAGAAATAAGAGATTTCAAAATAAGTATCTGTGAAAGATTTGTTGTGCAAGTTTTTGGCTTCAGCGCTTGTTTTGGAATACGGTAGCGAGGATACCTTACTGGTAGTGAAGGGCCGTCTATCATGCTTGTCTCTGAAACTAAATTTCATGTCTAATGTCGTGTAGTGTCTCTGAAACTACGTTTTATGTCAATCTTCTGACGCGAATTTGCGCGTTGACCAAATGGGTCGAATTCGAGAATTACTCGCTATCAGAGTAAGTCACTTGCATAGCGCTTTTCAATAAAACATCTGCAACTGTTCTCAAGTCAACGTCTACAATGAACCCTTTTACAAAATAACTTGATTATTTCGAAATTAATGAACTCGACGTCAGGGGCAATTTTATTTGTGTTCTACTCAATACAATAGCTCAAATGCGTGGAAAATTTTCTTAGTATTTCGATTATTAATTCATTGTATAGCCCTAAAATAGAACGAGAATGTGTGCTACAGGTATTGTGAGCTGCCTGATAAATATTTTGACATACTTAGATTTAATATTACGAGTGTTCTATACACTAGCCCTAGCCGCTTGCGTATAACAGACTATAACAAAATTACGAGCAAAGATTCATGAAGAGATTCTATGCAAAGATTACAGTCACACCTGTAGAAAGATTACTAAAGAGATTCTATGCAAAGATTATCGTCACGCCTGTTAAAAGATTAATAAAGAGATTCTTTGCAAAGATTCAAGTCGCGGCCTGTTTTTGTTTCGTTTCATATAGTTTGATGATATAATCAGGCAAGAAGAACATACGCAGCGCTTGCGCTCACGAAGGCTGCAAAAAATCCTCAAACTTCGTTACGCTCACTTGTGTCCAATGCGCTCTAATTCGTGCAGAAGACGAAAGCAGTGAGAGCGAAACGCGCGCTGACGACTACGACGATGACGACGAAGAAGCAGCAGATGACGAAGACTCTGCCGACGAGGCCGAATATGACGAGGGAGATGAAGTGGATACACTCAGCGACGAAGCCAATGACGTAAGTAACAGTTCTCTCTCTTTGTATTAACGAGTTTATCGATGCAGAACATTGAAACTTTAAACATTAACACTTCACAATTAAAGTTGATTTCAAAATCCACTTTCCGAAACAGCTCATAATATATTGTATTCATTGTGAAATTTGTGCCTTAATGTGTTCTTCGAAGTTCATTGTCGAGTGGCACTCACTTCCTCGTTGTGATGTCGGTGACAACATGATGCCGGTGCCAGTCTAATGACGGTAAGATGAGTAAAAATTCGAAAATTAGGTTCCCGATGTCGAAGGTTAATTTTCGAGATCTAATTGAACTAAAAGGCAATTCGTGTTATTGAATGATAGATGAAGATGGAATGAAGCTAAGACTTTGGTATTTCTGCCAACGTAAACACCATTTGTCAATCATCAACGAGCTTGAATTTACATCATGATCAAATTGAGGGAGTTGTTGGTTTGGTTGATAGAGAGCAGTCACTAAGATACTCTTCATGAAATGTTTTCAATTTTTTTCTCTTAAGTTAACTGGTGGAGTGTTGGTTAATGCATTGTATCAGTAATAATAAAACGGTGTGTGTTGGAAAATGCATTGTATCAGTAATATCAAGTTCATGCAATTATTTATTACTCAGTTTGAAAGCTGATATGTTTTTTTCGAAAAAATTCTAAATATCAAATGAAGATTCGTGTTTCTTTTTCTCATTTACACAACAGCATTTGTGCAGCTTTGAAGTTTTGTTCAATTTTGTAGTATCAAATGAAAACGCCAAAAAAAATCACTAAGTTCATTACTTTAACGTTTTATGCCAAGATATAAGAACCCGTTACTTCTTTCATTTTGTATTTTAGAAACTCTCCATAAATTTATTGTTACTTACAAGTCTTTTTCTTTATGATTTTCAAAACATCGACGGAATTATGCTTTCTATGAAGTGAAAACCGAAATTTTGAATGTTGTGTTAAAATGCAAGTTTCCTGCTTTCTTAAACTGACGGATTTTGCTATGGTAGTATGCACTATCGAACGTTATTTCATTCAACGAATCGCAACTTTCAAGCGCTCGTTGCCATTAAACAACTATGTTTTACTTTTAAACGGTCTTAATAAGTTATTGTTTCAATTATTTTCCTGAATGTGTGAGATTGAATATTGTTAAACATTTATCGTACTGCGGCGGGAATCCATTAACAACAAAATTTCGAACACAAATTGCAAATCGCCAAGGTTATTGAACGAAGTTTACCACATCACAATATTCCTAACTTTCTAATAAAATCTAATCACAAACTGGTTGACCTATTTTATTTCGATTAATTTTCGTGAATAATTTACCGACCAAACTATTAGCAATGTTTAATAAGTAAAAATGACGGATGCTCTGAATTAAGTTTTCCCGCTAAAACGACAAAACCCAAGTTATCAACACTAATAAAAGTTATCACCACTAATGAAAGTTATCACCACTAATGAAAGTTATCACCACTAATGAAAGTTATCAGCACTAATGAAAGTTATCACCACTAATGAAAGTTTTCACCACTAATGAAAGTTTTCACCACTAATGAAAGTTTTCACCACTAATGAAAGTTATCACCACTAATGAAAGTTATCACCACTAATAAAAGTTATCACCACTAATGAAAGTTATCACCACTAATGAAAGTTATCACCACTAATGAAAGTTTTCACCACTAATGAAAGTTTTTACCACTGGGCAAAATGTGAAGAGCGACGATTCGGTGGATAGAGACCTCACAAACTGAATGACCTATTTTATTTCTATGAATTTTTGTGAATGATTTACCGACCAAACTATTTGCAATGATAAATAAGCAAACATCGCGTATGTTTTTATGTTTGCCCGCTAAAACGACAAAACCCAAAAGTTGTCACCACTGTCTGACCAAAAGTCACGACCACTGACCATAAGTTGTGTTACCACTGAGCAAAAACTCATAAATGAGCAAATGAACATCACGGATGCTATGAATGAAGTTTTCCCGCCAATTTTGACTAGAACAACAAAAACCAAAAGTCGTCACTACTGAGCAGAAAGTGGAGAGCGAGGACTCAGGGGAGAGCGACCCAGACTACAGCCCCGTGAGTGCCGATAGCCGCGCCTCCCCGACCCCGTCTACGGAGGCCCCCGCACCCCCCGCCTCCCCCGTCACCAAACTCGAGGAGCCTGAGGCGGTTGAGGACACCCACCCGAACTACGGCCTCCCGCCTCACGTCGAGGTGTCGTCCTCCTCGTCGTCGTCCTCCTCCTCCTCCTCCTCCTCCTCCTCTTCTTCTTCGCCTGACGAGGCGCACGTGAACAGCACCGCTGACGAGCCTGTCGTCTTGGCCCACCAGCAAGACGTGCCGCTCGCCGCACACGCTCAGCATCACGCGCTCGCGCATGAGCAGACCGTGAGTCCAATTCTGGTGCACACCCATTGCTACTTCTGTTTTTCCATGTATGTTGAAAGTCGGTGCATGATTTTGTATGTATCCGCTAGTTAGTGTTTGTTTCTTGTTGGCTGAAAAGAAGTACGTGGACTGTGGAAGGGATATAACGTTAATATAAGGGGTCTCGTTTCTTCAGGCGTTAGCGCTGTGGTTTATGCGGTAAAAATTTTGAAACCTCTTTTAAAATTGAGCCATTAAATCGCTTAGCCCCTTTTAGCCTCGTGTGATAGCACCTTTTTTCATAAAAATCACACTGGGTGTAATAGCTGCATAAAATTTAGGTATTCTCTCTCCATGTCTGGAGAATATCCCTGTATTTTCTTACCGCAAAAAATAACATCTAAACGCATTGCACTGCTTAGTTCAAGGGTACAGCATGAATATGCTACAAGAAATTAGGACAAGATTCATGTGTTCCCCAACGAAAAGTGTAAAATAGTCGCGTATTCTGACAGTAAAAACGTTTCACAACTGCAGGGCTACAGCGTGCGACACGACAACAGCGGGAGCAGCGGCGGCAGCGAGAGCCGCGGCGTGTACTTCACGCTGGCGTTCGCAGGCGTGGCGCTGATGGCGGCGATGGTGGTGGGCATCGTGGTGCTGCGGCGCCGCGCCGTGCGCCACCCCTCGCAGCAGGGCTTCATGGAGGTCGACCAGAACGCGACCGTCATCACGCCGGAGGAGCGGCACGTCGCCAACATGCAGGTCAACGGCTATGAAAATCCCACCTACAAATTCTTCGAGGAGAAGTAAACGGTTATTTTTCATTTCGAAGGGTAGATCCTACCTACTAATTCTTTGTTTCTATTATTTCGAAGAGTACCTACAAATTCTTCGAGGAGATGTAAACTGTTTCTTTCATTTCGAAGGGTAGACAAAATTTGAGTGTTTCGAAATGTTTTAAATTTAATCTAATAAGTAGTCGTTCTCGGGGATATATTTTGCGAGTGTTGGGAGATTGTAACGCACGCGTCGGGGAATGAGATTTAATGGAAAGAACGATTAAATTGCACATATTTAGTATCCCTAATCGATTGATGCCGAAATAGCGGAGGGTTAGAGATTCCAACGCCTGAATTTTTACGTAGATTATTTGTAAATTAATATTTCAGTGATGGGAGAATGAACATTCTATGATTGACTCGAAAAGTGTCAAAGCATGAAAACTCGAAGCAAGATACGTGGAATTAGTTAACTAGAAATGAATTAGGATGGAAATCGTTAATTTTTAAAATAAGATGCCTCTCAGAATAAAACAAATCCAGTAGCACTGTGTGTTGAGTTCGTGTTGTCTTACATCAATATTTAAATCTCGGCTGGTATTTAATAGCATTTTTAAATCGTGCATGGAGTTAAACTAGTAAATATTGAAGAAAAATGACGAACTTAATAGGCCTGCTGTGGAGTAGAGAGAGAATTTTTAGGATATTTCTCACAGTAAAGCTGATTTTGGAAGATAGACTTGAGAAGGTTAAGCTTGAAACTTGTCATGTTATTCCATACCAAAAGAGGTACGGACACGTACCGTACTTTACCAGAGTAGTTGCTTT
Source organism: Morinoia aosen (assembly GCA_030386875.1). Classification (NCBI taxonomy): domain Eukaryota; kingdom Metazoa; phylum Arthropoda; class Malacostraca; order Amphipoda; family Talitridae; genus Morinoia; species Morinoia aosen. The sequence continues at coordinate 21,936,014 of CM059561.1, forward strand.
TTGTGTTGCTTGTGTAGATTGATCATTAGTTCTTGAATAGTTATATGCACGGTTGGAAATTCCTCTGACTTGAATATTTGGTGGGAATATTACTACTACCCACGGAGCCCCCTCGCTATTATTGAACAAAGGCTTATTCTATAGAACCGCGACGACCACCAATTTGGTGTTGGGCTACAGTGTCTATTATAGTTGCTGTGTCTATAATTATTATTATTATAAATACATGAACTTAGCTATTTAAGGCCATTCTATCACTAATATTTACTTTTCATTCAATGATCTGGTATAACTCGGCTCGTTCAGTTACTTGTATCGAAATTGAATTTTAGTGCTTACAGTTCCGTTACTGCGTGAACACTTCTAAGCCTCTTAAGAAATTAACTTTTCTTGCTACTTCACCTTCGAGGTCTAGACGTGAATATTCAATTGATAGATTTAGTCACACTTTTAACTGATGGTTCTTCTTCAGTTACGCACTTATGCGTTCCGGTTGTTGACGGAGTGCATTATTGCGAGGCCTTTTAACTAACTCTCAAAAATAATTTTGTTCACAAAATGCTATCGTAACTCTTTGCCTGTAAACTGATAAAAAGAATTATTTTCTCAAGTTCAATTGCTTCAAGATGATCGGCTTAGTTTCCGAAATAGGTCCCCTTTTGTGTTTATTCTGAGTTTAGAAATTTACGATATACAAAGAATAAAAAGATACTCTGATGATGGCAGCCTTTGCTTGATGCTGCGATGAATGTTCATCAGTAGCACCGTAGTCTATTTTTGTTTGGTGTTCTTTGAGAGGCAACTACGTAAATGTTAGCCTACGCCGATGATCTGTAGCATTTGTATATATCGCTGTTGACTTTCTTTCATCACTAGGCGCTTTCATGTCATCTGTTACATATCTTTCTCTCTGCCTCACTGGTCTTACTTTCGTCTATAATCATCACATTTGCGTAACTATTGCTTTTCGATTTAAACTCTTCACATTAACGTTTCTTTTCATTTTGAACTAACATTTCATCCCCTTAACCATCTGGTGTTCAAATTTATCGTGAAAATTTCATTTTTTTCATTTTTGCAGGCAGTTATTATTCATTGCTAATTCTAGTGCCATTCTTTTGTTTTTGCAGCTGTTAAAATAAGTCGAACCTTTAGTACCCCCTTAGTCTGCCTAGAACCCTGACCTCTTTAGCGACCCGAAAACTATTTTGAGAACTAATGAAGAATTTTATCCCCATAATGGTAGTGTATCTAGCTCCTGAAATTTGTCCGTCTGAAGGATTATTGTGATGAAAACAGGCCCCCATTTATGCCTCTTTTTGCCTGCCATCTTGTTTGGAAACTCGGTGGGTTTTCGTATCCGAACTATTGGGAAGTTTTTATTGTATTTTGTTATGGTCACATCTGTGTGGAAGTTTTACCACTGCAGTAGTTAAGGAATTAATGAGTAAGAGATTTTGATGTACGGTCGTTCTATCACTAACCGCTGCCGCCGCCGCTACTGCTGCGCTGCTTATCGTGTATGCCATGTGACTTAACTCTGCTTCGACTGCTTACTCGGACCTTCTAATGGGCTCATGTCTGTGCGCAATGATCGACGTCGTCAATTGAGTTTCGGTTGCTTGATTTTCTCTGCATGGAGTCAGAGGGCTGAATTTGAGCAACTCAATTCATCCCATCATCGACACGAAGGTAAGATTGAAGCTTCTCTCAAGGAACTCAAAAGAAGACTAGTATAGCGGTTGAATTTCTCTTCACTTAGTCAAGGGAACGACTTACAAGCAGAGATTTAATTATTTGAAGACTGGTGACACGTTTCGTCCATGTTTGTTACGTTTTCAGAACTCGAGTCTGAAAAACGTTGGTTTACTTATACGTTCGTATTCTGTGTGCCATGCGAGTGGCATTAATAATTATCATTCCTTGGTCCCATTCCGAATACTCTACTCACAACGGAGACTGTCTACACAAGCGCTCTCTCGTTAAGCTATCTGGGAAAGAAGAAAGACAGGCTAGCTTGAGTAGCCGTCTGTAGCAGAGCCTCGCCTTCTTTCGTGTAATTGTATCAAGAGTAGTTTAGAGACTTCGCCTCAACTGCCTCATAAAAAGCCTCTTCGCACTCGAACCTTCCTGCTCGCCACCTGCTCATAACTATGAACTTCGTTTTGAATTGAAAGTTACGACACTCAGTTGGAGTTCTAATAAGCAACCGTGTAACCACACATAAGTGCATGAGTAAGTTAACAATGCTGTGTGAAGTTTAAATTTTGGGCGAACTAAAGTGTATGCAGGAAGGTTGCTGAGTATCTTGTCTCCCTCTCATAATCTTAGTCTTCGTCTTCTGGCAGTTACTGCATTCCCTAGACCATACTATAACTAATACCTACTACTACAGGCTCACTGGCTTCGGAGAATAGTTCTAAATTGTAAACTAGCTATAAAAATAAATGTCCTAACAATGACTGTTTTTGTGCCCTCATTGCTAACATCGGATATCTATTCTTAGATGCTCATTGCAAATAATTCAATTTTTAGATGGCCATTGCATATAATTCGATTTTTAAATGGTCATTCCATATGAAATGGCTGTTATTATCGGACAGCATTATTGGGTTGCAGTGCCTATGTCGGAGCCATACTCGACTGCTGTTAGCCCGGTCTCGCCTTCAGAGAACTTGCGTCACTAATTAATTTTACGAAAGAATGCTCCCTATTGCTGGGTTCAAGATCGACCGTTATAATTTGGGCAGCTCTCCTACCGATGTTCGAATTGGACTAATTCATAAAATGCACTAAAAATGAGACGATCTTATAATTTTATGAGCATTAGATTTCTAATAATGACGTCTCTCTGTGACGCTCACAAGGACGCACAATGACCGTATCTGTGATACCAGTTTCACCAGTGCACAAGTACAAGAATATTTTGATGGCGGGTACTGTTGGGATGGATATATTTGTTGGGCATCCACGTCTGGGGATTTATTCAAGGAAAATATTGAATCTCATTTTTACCAGGCCGTGTACACTAGTTTCTAATAACGACGGACAAGAATTTGAATTTTTCGCTTTCACATCGCCTCGCTAAGCTACGCATAAGCCTACCAGATACATGATTATCAATATTACTCAGCAAATAATTAAAAAATAATAATTATCTCTAATGTACTTCGACTGTTTGTGAGTACTAATTAGTAAATGTGCGAATTAGTGACATTTTAAGAAAATGCTTCCTTGACTAACACTGAACGAAAAAATAAATTTCCTAACAATGAAAATGCCTCCGAGGGTATTTAATGTTATATTTAATAATTAGCTGTAAGGAGAGTGAAAGTTATACGATTGTTTGACGGACATAAAGAACAGTCATAAAAGTCACATTTACTATAGACAACAAAAATGAGATTACACGCTTATTATTTATGGCTTATTGGATTTATGAAGTTTACTCGAGCTGAGGTCCTATAACTCTCATTAAAGAATAAATAAAAGAAATCCCAAAGGGATAAAAGCGCTTCAATTCTACAAGAAAGAATAGCGCGCAAGATTAAGATTATAAGTTAGTTTAAGCCTCCCTAACTGCTACAAAAAAGAGCGTATCGAAGAGAGGAAGGAGGAAGGCACCATTTAGTATGGAGATAAGAGAAAGGGGAATCTATGCAGAAGGGGCATAGAAACGGTAAGATGAGAAAGAAGTTCATGAAACAAAATCAAAGTTGAAGAAGAAAGTAGTAGGTGCTGAAAAAACGGGACAGCAGTGAACCGAAAAAAGATGGTCCGTAACAAAACAAAAACCTATTCTATTTTAAAAGAAACGAAAGCCTACCTAACCCTTAGCTCGGGCCCTCACATTGTCCCCCTGGGAGCGCTAATTCCCATAGATACAATAGTTGTATCCCCCTGAGGGGGTAGCGCGCGATATCATTGAATTTAACTTTAAGCGTTAGGTAAGCACAAGCAAGCTAGGGACTATATCTATAATGACCGTATCTGTGATACGAGTTTCACCAGTGCACAAGTACAAGAATATTCAATATTTTAACGAGGTAATCCCTCTGGATTACCTTATTGAAGTACAAGACAAGCCAAGAGTGGGGCCTGGAGAGACATCTATTAAACTGCTTGGAATGCGACCCTCATCATGGAAAAAGCGGCTAAAAGGTCAACACCCCGTGAGTTGCAGGGGACCAACATGACGTGTCCCATCAGTCGCACCTAAGCAGGCAGGATTTATTTGACCTGTCCCATCAGTCGCACCTAAGCAGGCAGGATTTATTTGCCCTGTCCCATCAGTCGCACCAAAGCAGGCAGGATTAATTTGACCTGTCCCATCAGTCGCACCTAAGCAGGCAGGATTTATTTGCCCTGTCCCATCAGTCGCACCTAAGCAGGCAGGATTTATTTGACCTGTCCCATCAGTCGCACCTAAGCAGGCAGGATTTATTTGCCCTGTCCCATCAGTCGCACCTAAGCAGGCAGGATTAATTTGACCTGTCCCATCAGTCGCACCTAAGCAGGCAGGATTTATTTGAACTGTCCCATCAGTCGCACCTAAGCAGGCAGGATTTATTTGACCTGTCCCATCAGTCGCACCTAAGCAGGCAGGATTTATTTGACCTGTCCCATCAGTCGCACCTAAGCAGGCAGGATTTATTTGAACTGTCCCATCAGTCGCACCAGTGAGCATGCGATGCATAAAGGATGAAAGAGAATTCACACTACAGACTGAGAGGTTGCATATGTCAAATGAAGACAATTAAAACAAAAACCAACACTCTCATCAGATCAGTAGTCTCATCTCACTCATAGCTTGGTATTGTCACCAGATAATATACATAGAAAATAAACGCTCTAAAAAACTACGCAAACAAAATGAACTCACAACATGGCTCGTAGAAAAATACTACCTCACACCTTTTCGTAAAAGTATTCCATCACACCCTCTTCACAGGTGAGGACATGAAAAAGAGAGTGAGGACATGAAAAGAGAGTGAGGACATGAAAAAGAGAGTGAGGACATGAAAAGAGAGTGAGGACATGAAAAAGAGAGTGAGTACATGAAAAAGAGAGTGAGGACATGAAAAAGAGAGTGAGGACATGAAAAAGAGAGTGAGGACATGAAAAAGAGAGTGAGGACATGAAAAAGAGAGTGAGGACATGAAAAAGAGAGTGAGGACATGAAAAAGAGAGTGAGGACATGAAAAAGAGAGTGAGGACATGAAAAAGAGAGTGAGGACATGAAAAAGAGAGTGAGGACATAAAAAAGAGAGTGAGGACATGAAAAAGAGAGTGAGGACATGAAAAAGAGAGTGAGGACATGAAAAAGAGAGCGAGGACATGAAAAGACATGGAAAAAAGCGAGGTCATGAGAAAAAAAGAGCGAGGATATGGGAAAAAAGAGCGTGGACACGAGAAAAAAGGAGCGAGGCTATAAAAAGAGAAGAAAGACATGAAAAAAGTGATAAAAGTTGCATGCAGAGAAGTATTAAGTCTCGCCTGGCTATGATACAAAGGAGGAAGAAGGCACCAGGGCGAGTCAGCTGCTCTCCAGCGTTTCCTCGTATTCTTTCACGAGCTTCTGGAAAGCCTCGATTTTCTTGGTGGTCATACGCTTCTGTAAGATACAAGGAAATTGTTATAAGGAAATGCTGGTGCATATTCTAATTCTAATTAATATAAAAGGATGTGGTTATAAGGAAACGCTGGTGCTTATTCTAATTAAGATAAAAGGATGTGGTTATAAGGAAATGCTAGTGCTTATTCTAATTCTAATTAAGATAAAGGGATGTGGTTATAAGGAAATGCTGGTGCTTATTCTAATTCTAATTAAGATAAAAGGATGTGGTTATAAGGAAATGCTGGTGCTTATTCTAATTACGATAAAAGGATGTTGTTATAAGGATATGCTGGTGCTTATCCTAATTCTAATTAAGATAAAAGGATGTGGTTATAAGGAAATGCTGGTGCTTATTCTAATTACGATAAAAGGATGTGGTTATAAGGAAATGCTGGTGCTTATTCTAATTCTAATTAAGATAAAGGGATGTGGTTATAAGGAAATGCTGGTGCTTATTCTAATTCTAATTATGATAAAAGGATGTGGTTATAAGGAAATGCTGGTGCTTATTCTAATTCTAATTAAGATAAAGGGATGTGGTTATAAGGAAATGCTGGTGCTTATTCTAATTACGATAAAAGGATGTGGTTATAAGGAAATGCTGGTGCTTATTCTAATTCTAATTAAGATAAAGGGATGTGGTTATAAGGAAATGCTGGTGCTTATTCTAATTCTAATTATGATAAAAGGATGTGGTTATAAGGAAATGCTGGTGCTTATTCTAATTCTAATTAAGATAAAGGGATGTGGTTATAAGGAAATGCTGGTGCTTATTCTAATTCTAATTAAGATAAAAGGATGTGGTTATAAGGAAATGCTGGTGCTTATTCTAATTACGATAAAAGGATGTGGTTATAAGGAAATGCTGGTGCTTATTCTAATTACGATAAAAGGATGTGGTTATAAGGAAATGCTGGTGCTTATTCTAATTCTAATTACGATAAAAGGATGTGGTTATAAGGAAATGCTGGTGCTTATTCTAATTCTAATTACGATAAAAGGATGTGGTTATAAGGAAATGCTGGTGCCTATTCTAATTCTAATTACGATAAAAGGATGTGGTTATAAGGAAATGCTGGTGCTTATTCTAATTCTAATTACGATAAAAGGATGTGGTTATAAGGAAATGCTGGTGCTTATTCTAATTACGATAAAAGGATGTGGTTATAAGGAAATGCTGGTGCTTATTCTAATTACGATAAAAGGATGTGGTTATAAGGAAACGCTGGTGCTTATTCTAATTACGATAAAAGGATGTGGTTATAAGGAAATGCTGGTGCTTATTCTAATTCTAATTTCGATAAAAGGATGTGGTTATAAGGAAATGCTGGTGCTTATTCTAATTCTAATTACGATAAAAGGATGTGTTAATAAGGAAATGCTGGTGCCTATCCTAATTCTAATTACGATAAAAGGATGTGGTTATAAGGAAATGCTGGTGCTTATTCTAATTCTAATTACGATAAAAGGATGTGGTTATAAGGAAATGCTGGTGCTTATTCTAATTCTAATTACGATAAAAGGATGTGGTTATAAGGAAATGCTGGTGCTTATTCTAATTAAGATAAAAGGAAATGGTTATAAGGAAATGCTGGTGCTTATTCTAATTCTAATTACGATAAAAGGATGTGGTTATAAGGAAATGCTGGTGCTTATTCTAATTACGATAAAAGGATGTGGTTATAAGGAAATGCTTGTGCTTATTCTAATTCTAATTACGATAAAAGGATGTGGTTATAGGGAAATGCTGGTGCTTATTCTAATTACGATAAAAGGAAATGGTTATAAGGAAATGCTGGTGCTTATTCTAATTCTAATTACGATAAAAGGATGTGGTTATAAGGAAATGCTGGTGCTTATTCTAATTACGATAAAAGGATGTGGTTATAAGGAAATGCTGGTGCTTATTCTAATTCTAATTACGATAAAAGGATGTGGTTATAGGGAAATGCTGGTGCCTATTCTAATTCTAATTACGATAAAAGGATGTGGTTATAAGGAAATGCTGGTGCTTATTCTAATTACGATAAAAGGATGTGGTTATAAGGAAATGCTGGTGCTTATTCTAATTCTAATTACGATAAAAGGATGTGGTTATAAGGAAATGCTGGTGCTTATTCTAATTCTAATTAAGATAAAAGGATGTGGTTATAAGGAAATGCTGGTGCTTATTCTAATTACGATAAAAGGATGTGGTTATAAGGAAATGCTTTTGCTTATTCTAATTACGATAATAGGAAATGGTTATAAGGAAATGCTGGTGCTTATTCTAATTCTAATTAAGTTAAAAGGATGTGGTTATAAGGAAATGCTGGTGCTTATTCTAATTACGACAAAAGGATGTGGTTATAAGGAAATGCTGGTGCTTATTGTAATTACGATAAAAGGATGTGGTTATAAGGAAATGCTGGTGCTTATTCTAATTACGATAAAAGGATGTGGTTATAAGGAAATGCTGGTGCTTATTCTAATTCTAATTACGATAAAAGGATGTGGTTATAAGGAAATGCTGGTGCTTATTCTAATTCTAATTAAGATAAAAGGATGTGGTTATAAGGAAATGCTGGTGCTTATTCAAATTACGATAAAAGGATGTGGTTATAAGGAAATGCTGGTGCTTATTCTAATTCTAATTATGATAAAAGGATGTGGTTATAAGGAAATGCTGGTGCTTATTCTAATTATGATAAAAGGATGTGGTTATCAGGAAATGCTGGTGCCTATTCTAATTCTAATTACGATAAAAGGATGTGGTTATAAGGAAATGCTGGTGCTTATTCTAATTCTAATTATGATAAAAGGATGTGGTTATAAGGAAATGCTGGTGCTTATTCTAATTCTAATTATGATAAAAGGATGTGGTTATAAGGAAATGCTGGTGCCTATTCTAATTCTAATTACGATAAAAGGATGTGGTTATAAGGAAATGCTGGTGCTTATTCTAATTCTAATTAAGATAAAAGGATGTGGTTATAAGGAAATGCTGGTGCTTATTCTAATTACGATAAAAGGATGTGGTTATAAGGAAATGCTGGTGCTTATTTTAATTACGATAAAAGGATGTGGTTATAAGGAAATGCTGGTGCTTATTCTAATTACGATAAAAGGATGTGGTTATAAGAAAATGCTTGTGCTTATTCTAATTAAGATAAAAGGATGTGGTTATAAGGAAATGCTGGTGCTTATTCTAATTCTAATTACGATAAAAGGATGTGGTTATAAGGAAATGCTGGTGCTTATTCTAATTACGATAAAAGGATGTGGTTATAAGGAAATGCTGGTGCTTATTCTAATTACGATAAAAGGATGTGGTTATAAGGAAATGCTGGTGCTTATTCTAATTCTAATTAAGATAAAAGGATGTGGTTATAAGAAAATGCAGGTGCTTATTCTAATTACGATAAAAGGATGTGGTTATAAGGAAATGCTGGTGCTTATTCTAATTCTAATTACGATAAAAGGATGTGGTTATAAGGAAATGCTGGTGCTTATTCTAATTCTAATTAAGATAAAAGGATGTGGTTATAAGGAAATGCTGGTGCTTATTCTAATTACGATAAAAGGATGTGGTTATAAGGAAATGCTTTTGCTTATTCTAATTACGATAATAGGAAATGGTTATAAGGAAATGCTGGTGCTTATTCTAATTCTAATTAAGTTAAAAGGATGTGGTTATAAGGAAATGCTGGTGCTTATTCTAATCACGACAAAAGGATGTGGTTATAAGGAAATGCTGGTGCTTATTCTAATTACGATAAAAGGATGTGGTTATAAGGAAATGCTGGTGCTTATTCTAATTACGATAAAAGGATGTGGTTATAAGGAAATGCTGGTGCTTATTCTAATTCTAATTACGATAAAAGGATGTGGTTATAAGGAAATGCTGGTGCTTATTCTAATTCTAATTAAGATAAAAGGATGTGGTTATAAGGAAATGCTGGTGCTTATTCAAATTACGATAAAAGGATGTGGTTATAAGGAAATGCTGGTGCTTATTCTAATTCTAATTATGATAAAAGGATGTGGTTATAAGGAAATGCTGGTGCTTATTCTAATTATGATAAAAGGATGTGGTTATAAGGAAATGCTGGTGCCTATTCTAATTCTAATTACGATAAAAGGATGTGGTTATAAGGAAATGCTGGTGCTTATTCTAATTCTAATTATGATAAAAGGATGTGGTTATAAGGAAATGCTAGTGCTTATTCTAATTCTAATTATGATAAAAGTATGTGGTTATAAGGAAATGCTGGTGCCTATTCTAATTCTAATTACGATAAAAGGATGTGGTTATAAGGAAATGCTGGTGCTTATTCTAATTCTAATTAAGATAAAAGGATGTGGTTATAAGGAAATGCTGGTGCTTATTCTAATTACGATAAAAGGATGTGGTTATAAGGAAATGCTGGTGCTTATTCTAATTACGATAAAAGGATGTGGTTATAAGGAAATGCTGGTGCTTATTCTAATTACGATAAAAGGATGTGGTTATAAGGAAATGCTTGTGCTTATTCTAATTAAGATAAAAGGATGTGGTTATAAGGAAATGCTGGTGCTTATTCTAATTCTAATTACGATAAAAGGATGTGGTTATAAGGAAATGCTGGTGCTTATTCTAATTACGATAAAAGGATGTGGTTATAAGGAAATGCTGGTGCTTATTCTAATTACGATAAAAGGATGTGGTTATAAGGGAATGCTGGTGCTTATTCTAATTCTAATTACGATAAAAGGATGTGGTTATAAGGAAATGCTGGTGCTTATTCTAATTACGATAAAAGGATGTGGTTATAAGGAAATGCTGGTGCTTATTCTAATTACGATAAAAGGATGTGGTTATAAGGAAATGCTGGTGCTTATTCTAATTCTAATTACGATAAAAGGATGTGGTTATAAGGAAATGCTGGTGCTTATTCTAATTCAAATTACGATAAAAGGATGTGGTTATAAGGAAATGCTGGTGCCTATTCTAATTCTAATTACGATAAAAGGATGTGGTTATAAGGAAATGCTGGTGCTTATTCTAATTCTAATTACGATAAAAGGATGTGGTTTTATAAGGAAATGCTGGTGCTTATTCTAATTCTAATTAAGATAAAAGGATGTGGTTATAAGGAAATGCTGGTGCTTATTCTAATTACGATAAAAGGATGTGGTTATAAGGAAATGCTGGTGCTTATTCTAATTACGATAAAAGGATGTGGTTATAAGGAAATGCTGGTGCTTATTCTAATTACGATAAAAGGAAATGGTTATAAGGAAATGCTGGTGCTTATTCTAATTACGATAAAAGGAAATGGTTATAAGGAAATGCTGGTGCTTATTCTAATTAAGATAAAGGGAAATGGTTATAAGGAAATGCTGGTGCTTATTCTAATTAAGATAAAGGGAAATGGTTATAAGGAAATGCTGGTGCTTATTCTAATTCCTATTTTATGCTAACTGCGTCAGATCCTGTGCTGTTGTATAAGATGACCGAGATAAAGATACTATAAGATGTTACACTCTGAGCATTGCTATATCTATCTTGGAAGAAATTTTATTTTTTTACTTTATTCGATGTCTGATGGATAGTTCTGAGAAGTGAATAGCTACAACAACATTAAATGCATCATACACTGAATCTAACTAGTGAAGTGGTTGCAGCTATAGCGCTCTAACAATTAGGTTCAATAAAGAAATCAATTCAAAAATGTGTAAAAGTGTTAAATTTGCAGATTTAATCTAGGAGTTACAGCTGTACTTGCGCTCTCCTTTTGCGCTCTAACCAACAAATATTCCCTCCACCTCGAGATAAATATTTCAGATGTCTAATCTCAAAATTAAAATTTCATATATTTAACCTCAGATTTAAATTTACAATTTCATATCTCAGAGTTATGTAAAAATTGAAAAAGTTCCTGCACTCACCAGGATATCTTTTCCAATTTGTAACGAAGTGAGCAAACCTGAAAAGAGCTCGCTAAATAATTTCAACTCTTTGCAAGCTCTGTAAAAATTTCTACAGAATAATAGGAACTAATTTTTCACCAAATTTATAGGGTGTCAGAGGTGCTACACAGTGAAGCTCGGTTTTCAGAACACAAGTTACTAGCTCAAAAGATAGTTCAAGTTCGTCACGTGTTAAAGTAAGAAGAAATTCACTTGAGATTTTTTACTGGAACACACGTCAATCGTTGAAAATTCAATGTCTTTGCAGTGTATAAAAAACGACGTTTTGATGTACAAATATCATCGTTAGCCTAAAGATGACGTTTTCACATTTTCCCCCTGGTAGCGCTAATTCCCATAGGTACAATAGTTTTATCCCCCTGAGGGGCCAGATTAGATTAGATTATTAGTTTCTTTAAACCTCTCTATCCCAAACAAATGTAATCCAAAGAAAGGATGAAGGAAGGCACCATTTTCCTGAGGGGTCATCATTCCACAAATACAAAGAATGTTTGAACAATGAAATTCAGAAATCCTTCATTCCACATGTACAAAAAATACAGAATGATGAAATCCATTCCAGCGAGGCAAAGAATCCAGAAAAATAAAACTCAGAAGCCCTTCACTCTTTAAATGTAAAGCAGTAATTCCCAAATTAATCCTCAAGGGTGGAGCAACCTTGGAAAATTATTATACACAACAAATACATCTTTTTGATAATTTGCTACAAAATTTTAACATATTTAACCACTAGGAGGCAGCAAGATCTCAAGGGGAACGGTAGATAAATATCCTGAGAAGTGGGTGGTAAATAAAAAACAGTTTGGGAACCATTGAATTGTAAAGGAATCTTTAGCTGCATTCGTCCAGTGTTAAAATGCGCAGTACTGCTGTGAGCTAGAGAAGAGGTTCTTAAGGAAAAGATGGTCCTTGACAAATCGAAAAACCCTTTCTTTTTAACAAAATAAAGCGAACCTAACTTTTAACCTCACATTTTCCCCTGGGAGCGTTAATTCCCATGGATACAATTGTTGTATCCTCCTGAGGGGATGAAATCCAGAAACCCTTTACTCTTGAAATGAAAACAAATTTATTGGTTGCATTCGTTTTAAGAAAGAGCAGCACTGTCAGCTAGATGACGTCCCTTTACTCTTTACTCTTGTGGTCGCCGTCGCCTAGTGGTTAAGAACGCGCCCTTCTGTGAAGGTGTCGGCAGTTCGAATCCCGGCGCTGCGCGGTGATTTCTCCCCGTTGGGTAAAGGGAAAACTCAGGCACAATTCCGCACTCTACCCAGATGTCGGAAATGAGTACTGGCTTGACCGAAGGTAACCGTCATTGCGTCCTGGTGTTAGTTATAAGGCATTTCAAAAACCAATGTACAAAATATGTATCATGCGTGATTGATTGGAATAAAGCATCCTTTGAATGAAAAGAAATCGTTAGCTGGACTTGTTCAGTGTTAGAATGGGCAGCCCTGCGAGCTAGAGAACGCACCATGGGATCATTATTAGTTAGTTTAACCCTCCCTATCTGCCACAAATGCAATCCAAAGAGAGGAAGACGTACCATGAGATTGAGCTGTCTCTTCATGAGCAGGTCGTGCAGCTCGAGCACGGTCATCTCGTCTTCCGTCTTGTTGAGCTTAATGAACTCGCACTCCCCTCTCCGGCTGTGCTCTGCCCTGCACACACCGCATCATTGATTGATAATAAAAATGTTTTCGCCTCTCTTGCCACAACAAGGATGCTTAAAGGGAGGAAGGATGAAGGCACCATTTTTCAAAAATGACGGGATTCGGTATTTTGTTATTATAAATCTTGCAGATGTGGATGACAAACAAATACATCCATCCCAATAGTACCCACGTAATATAATAATATTCTTGTATAATAGTATTCTAATAGTATTCTTGTACTTGTGCACTGGTGAAACTCGTATCACAGATACGGTCATTGAGCGTACTTCAAATCAAATTAAAGAAGCTGTTTTTTAAGAAGTGGCCCCAAACAAATACACAAATTTATAAATAAATAAACATACCAAGGGTATTATTAGTCAAGTTATAATTAATAAGTAAGTTCAAGCCCCCCTAACTGAAACAGAGGTGTTCCAAAGAGAAGAAAGATTAAGGCACTTTTTAGCACGGAGTCAAGGGAACGTGGAATCTGAACAAAAGGGTTTGTTTTCATGCAAGATACCCTGCACATAGAAACCGCAAGTTAGAAAAGACCTTTGTGAAACGAGTTGAAGAAAGAAATATGTGTAGAAAAATAGGACCGCAGTAAACCAGAAAAGGATGGTCCTCAACAAATGGCAAACATTCTTTGGTACCAAACGAAGGCATACCTAACTCTCAGCTTGGAACCTCACATTTCCCCACTAGATGTACTAATTCTCATGGATACAAACATTGGTATCCCCTAAGTATGTTGTGTAACAGATTGTGTGGACAGGCGGTCCTGGCACAAACAAGTCAGCGTCTTTCACTGAAATACATACCAGGTAATGGAAAAGAAACAATTTAGTTAACAGTGGTACAATATTACATAGACAAATTAACCTAGACTACCATACCCTTCACAACATAAGTGCTGAGGACTCAATACAATTTTTTTTACATTTATAAATAAATCCAATCTTGAATTAAGTTTGTATATACCTTAGCATCTCCAAGTTTTCATTTTTTACTCAAATTAAACAGCTTCAATAAAATTAAAAAGTTAAGATTGGATTATTAGTTTGTTTAAGCCTCCCTATCCACCACAAAGGCAATGCAAAGAGAGGAAGGAGGTAAGCATCATTTAGTATGGAATTAAGGGAAAGTGGAATATCTGCAGAAAGGTCATAGAAACAGTAAGTTGAGAAAGAAGATTATAAAAAAGATCCAAGTTGAAGAAGTAGTAGGTGCTGAAAAACAGGACAGCAGTGAACAAAAAAAATGATGGTCCTTAACATAACGGCAACATTTTATTTCAACAAAAGGAAGGCCTACTTAACTTTCAGCTCAGGCCCTCACATTTTCCTCCTGGGGTATGCTAATTCCCACAGATCCAAGAGTTTTATTCCCCTGAGGGGAATAAAATTAAATAAAACCACAACTTATGAGCAACGCAGTTCTTTCCACTGACAGCAATAAAAACAGCAGGAAACTGTTTATATAAAAACATTCACACACAAATACTACTTCATAGTCCTCTGAAAAGCCATTCCTTTGCAAATATGTAAAATAAAAACTTACGGGACTCACCCTCTATCAAGATTCTTTCCAACCAAATCCTTAATATAACGGCCAACAATTAACAGTATGAAGCACTGCAGGCAAGGCTTGAATTATTCAATAAAAGCACATTTACAATGCACTCACCAACATACCTCGGCACACACAACTCCTTTCAGGACCACGTGATTAACAGCTTCTGCAGTGTACACTCTGTGCCAAGTCATTCTTATCTTTCAGAAGTAGGCCTGAACAGACTTCAGGGATGGAAAAAACCCTGGGTTTTTTGGGTTAAATTGTTTCTTTGGGGTTTTATTGTTTTTTTGGGGGCTTTATTGGGTTTTTCGTAATACCTGTTTTTGTTTAATAAAGTTATTCACACAGCTCCAGTTACCTTAATTTCAAATTTATAAAAATACACTAATTGAGTAAATATTGTTATTTGATTACTTTATTTCCAAGATTATATTACATTGTTATATGAATTATTACATTATGTGAACATTATCTGAATTAAGTTTGTCCATCACTATTACCATTTACCAATTACCAATAAGCTTAAAAACAAGTAAAATTTAAAGAACAATAATAAAACCAAAAAAAAACATATTTAGTGGGTTTTTTGGGGCTTTTTTGGGTGGGCTTTTTGTGTGCCAACCCTGTGAACAGTACGAATTCCTAGCCCCAACTTTAGATAGAATAGAATATGGCAGCAGAAATGCATGTGCTTTTGGATATCAACAAATCCCTCATTTATGTTTGAACAGAGTTATAGTGGTAGTTTAAAGCTCCATTTCCACTGCGAAGGTATTTTCACATAAGAAAGAGAAAAGACCATTTTGTACAGACTAAATACAACGTGGAATTTATGCAGGTGTGTTCCTACACAGGATAACCTACACATAGAAACAGCAAGTAAGGGAGGAAGAAGAAAAAAAGACAAAGAAGAAATACCAAAAACGGTATGAAAACAGGAAGAAGCAAAGTAGGCATAAAAAATAGAAGTCCATAAGGCCTATCTACAGCTGAGATAACCTAACAGTATCTCCCATCGTCAGTTATCTGCGCCAGTCCCCATTGAAATCAGCCTATGCCCCCTGAGGAGTAATTTCTTGTTCAGAGCAGTGGTTGCTGAAAGCATCCGTACGGACACCAAAACATAACAGAAATGGACGGAGAATGGACAATTTTACCAAATAATACACTTCGTGTATTTATCTGCTTGGTGTCCGCTTTTCCCGTCTCTCTGTGACGCTCATACATTAATGTATCTGTGATACGAGTTTCACCAGGGCACAAGTACAGAGGAGCCAGAAGTAACTGACCCTTTTAATTTGCTAGCCGAGTTAGATAGATTATAGATTATAAGTTAGTTTAAGCCTCCCTAACCGCTGCAAAAATAGAGCGTATCGAAGAGAGGAAGGAGGAAGGCACCATTTAGTATGGAGATAAGAAAATGAGGAATCTATGCAGAAAGGGCATAGAAACAGTAAGATGGGAAAGAAGTTCATGAAATAAGATAAAAGTTGAAGAAGAAAGTCAGAGGTGCTGAAAAACAGGACAGTAGTGAACTGAAAAAAGGTGGTCCTTAACATAACAAAAAACATTTTATTTCAACAAAAAGAAGGCCTACCTAACTCTTAGCTTGGGCCCTCACATTTTTCCCCTGGGAGCGCTAATTCCCATAGATACAATAGTTGTAACCCCCTGAGGGGTGCTAGCCGAGTTAACAGAATACGAAAATAAACCATTAAAGTGTTTTCTTCCAAATGAAACAAAATTTTCCTTTTATTAGCAAATTGAGGGTCAGTTACTTCTGGCCCACCCAGTACAAGAATATTTTAATCACGGGTACTATTAGGATGGATATATTTGTTTGTCATCCTCCTTTAAAATTGAAGACCACCCACCAAGGATCATCATCCTCTTCCCAACCATCCAGCTCCTTGAAGCACACAAAGCAGCAGGCCAGGTCCGGCTCTGACTTGTTGCCCTTGAAGTAGAAACCTGCGGCCGCCATCTGCAAACACAACACGTTACTTCCTTCCTTTTGTTCCAAATATCTTTGGTGATGGTATTCAGCCTCTTTGATGTCATGGAATAAAATTTTATGCCATCTTTCCACCAATGGTATGGAATAAAAATATATGCCTTCTTTCCATTAATGGTATGGAATACAAATTTAACTTCTTTCCATTAATGTCGTGGAATAAAAATTTGACTTCTTTCCATTAATGGTATGGAATAAAAATTTGACTTCTTTCCATTAATGGTATTGAATAAAAATTGATGCCTTCTTTCCATTAATGTCATGGAATAAAAATTTGACTTCTTTCCATTAATAGTATTGAATAAAAATTGATGCCTTCTTTCCATTAATGTCATGGAATAAAAATTTGACTTCTTTCCATCCATGGTATTTTGAGTAACTATGTATTTGGCATGCAACAAATTTTCCTAGAATTTATGCATGAATGCTTTATGGAATTTTGCTTAATAGTTATCTTAGAGCTTAAGCTACTTGTATTTCAAATGAAATGGACTTATTTGACTGTACTCATTTGAAGTGATAAGTTAAAGCACACATGTTAGATGCACTTTTGAGTAGGAGTAATAGAAGTTAAACTCTCTATCCTACCATAGGAAACAGACAAAGAAACAAAACAGAAGGCATTTTGGAGCTACTGTTGTGGACCAAATGAAGTCAAGAAAGTAGCATTCTAGCCAGTTTCAACAAAGAATACGAGCACATTTTCAAAAATGTTTCTTTGAATGTACATTTTTCTGGGGCTAAAATGTAATGCAATTAAGAGTCTGAAGAGTACTCCTATTTAGATTTTTCATGCTTGCCAAAATTGTAACTTTTAAAATGCAATAAATAATGAGTGCTAGAATACCAGTCAATAAAATTACATTGAACTCAAAACCAACACAGAATATGGAACTAGAATAATTGCATTTAATATTATACCTTTTTAATTCTCTTTGCTTTACAAAATTTGGCTAGCATTTCAGGGAGTAGTAAAATTGTACAAAACAATACGCAAGTCACTCGCTATTCTCCCCTGGTCAAAAGAAACTACACAAGATATAAAGAAGTAAAGTGCAAATTGAGGAAATTTATTGTGAAGGAAGAATTACAACTTTCTCGACAGACAAATTACTTAAATATAAATGAAGAGGCAACAAATTTTTTTAGTCCAAGTTTTTACCTTCTCTTTCGTGCATTTACTGGGTGCCTTGAATGGCCAGTTTTTGAAGGTCTTCAGTCGATTTTTCTCAAAGAAAAGATTCAACTCCTTCTTCTCTGCCATGATGTATCTTCTGAAACAAACAAAAAAGTTAATTCAATGATTCAAGATTCACACATGATAAAAAATTTTATACCAATTCCAATGATGACCAAGAGCTCATACAATATTCAAAATTATGCACCAACTTGCTGTATTACTGTTCATCATAAATGGTGAGCTACCCCCACACTGGCTCAGTTTGTATTACACTGAATAAAACCTTTTATACAGATATCCATCCTAACTAATGAAATATTTAGAATAACTATTGCAAACCAACTGTATAAAAAATTATTGAATAACTTAGGTCAATTTCAATCAGAAACAATAAAAAACAAATTTATAAACTCTACACATACTGTAATATTTTGAATTTAACCTGCAAGGATCATCATCCTACCAGAAGAACAATAGGAATAATTTGTTATATTTCTCGACTCAAGAATTTTTTAGAAAAAGCCAGAAATGAAATGTGAGTGAAAAGTCAGTAATGTAAGTGATAATAAGGTAATATGGTATATCACATAATTTTATTCACAAGAAAATGAACCAGGCTCTGTATGGTCAACACGACTGAGAACTGGATGGGATAGTAAGCAAATGACAATATAGAGGAAATATATAACTTACTGTTTATACACATAAAGTATAGCAAAAACAAATTAAAAAATAATGTGAACAAATACTTTCTTGTAGAGCATATTGATGCAATATAATACAAAACTATTAAAGGATTTTATAAGGATTATTTGTAACCAGAAGAGGGAAAACTTTCACAACTGTCACTTAGTTGAAATGGGTGCAGCTTAAATTAAAATGCCTTATTTTTAAAACTTATGCATTTTATATTCAAATTAGCATTAAAACTTAAAAAGCTAACTTTCTTTGAGAATTGAAACTTTTAAATTTTGCTAGCATCAAATTAAGAAACAGTGGTGCGCAATCATACTCACACCCATCCCTTCATATAAGAATTATTCTACATATCGGTATAAATATACAAAATTTATACTTTTTTCAATATAAATGTAATATCATTGACTAACAGGAAGCAATGATACCATATCTTCTCATGTTTACAATTGGAACATTAATGGGAGATTAATAAATAAACACAAGGATTAATTGATTGAGGTAAAGTTGATAATGCCTGTGTTCTGCAAAATTCTGATAAAAATCTCAAAATTTTTGATGGTATAGGTCAGCAAAAATATATAATTTAGGACATAGAAATTGTCATTCCCTGTCAAGCAGTGACTTGATTAATCTTGCTACAGGACAAGCTGCTGAGGACCATGACATCAACTTGGGGGAAGAAAAATGGGTAAGCTACATATTGTATAATGGTATCGTATCAGTTTTTTGATCTATATTTTGCTGCATCTTTGTCATCCACCAGTAAATTTGCATGTTTTGTAATGTTTATATGATGTGTCTATAACAATCACATTCTTATGGTGCATGTCTTGGCATTATGTCAAGTGTTTACAGTAATTTTACTAGAGCTTAGATATTGTTAAGGCATAGGCTTCACAGTGACTTGAGAAATAGGTCAAGTTAGAAGTTTTTTCAGGCTATCTATGATGCATTATTATAGAGCATATCTTGGATTAGAGAAATTAACTATGTACTTGTGTGAAAATTAGCCTAATTTACACTAAGAATTAGCATTTTGCCTTTTTAAACAATTTTAAATCCAAAACCATAAAAATACTACAACTGGTAATTGTAGAAGAATCAAGGATAAATGTGTAGCGTTTGGTAGTAATCGATTTCCCAGTTTTCGATGCCTATACATAGTTAATTAGATCGAAATAAACAAGTTTTCTTCTATGCACTTTCCATTGGAAATGACTATTTTATGAGTTATAGCGGTATGTTAATTTGGTCAATATTTACTTAACCCCTATTACAAATGTAAAGAGGTTGGGTCGTGAGGGGTAGCCACAGTTCTTCTAGTGAAAATTATAAATAAAGGTTTCTAGTGACGTCCGTTTACATTGACTCCTAGGTGGCTGCCGCCATGGCACCACCCGGTACCCGGCACCCAAGATGCCGGCAGCCATCTTGGAGTCGATGTAAACTGACATCACTAGAAACCTTTATTTATAATTTTCACTAAAAGAACTGTGGCTACCCCTCACGACCCAACCTCTTTACGTTTGTAATAGGGGGTTAGCTTCCGTTTCTATTGCAAAAACAATGACAGCTTTTGTGCAAAAAAGGCCATTCAGGAGCGCCGTCGTATAACTTCAAACTTAAATAACTCAAAAACTAAGCATTTGCGAGCATATTGTCATTCATGTAAAATGTCTTAAAATTGACTGTATCATCTATCAATAACAACGAAATTATGAAAATCGTTGACAACATTAAAGTAAATATTAACCATTATTTTTATCTTTGATGACGAATGCGCTCGAATAAACGACTACTCATTGATTTTCGAATTTTTGTTGCTTGAATCGTGGTAATAACATCAAAATAAACAACTTTTCTTCTGTACACTTTTTTCTTCAAACGAATATTTAACAAGGTACAGCGGTAGGTTTGGTTTCGTCTTTGATGACGATCCCGCTGGAAGCGAGACTCCATTGCAGTGTTGCCGCACCACGGGATCGATGAATTTCTTTCTGCTTCAAACACTGGAGTTGCGGTGAGTCATTTACCGCTATAAATCGTAAAATATTCATTTCTGACGGAAAGTGTATAGAAGAAAACTTGTTTATTTTGATCTAATTAACCCGTCTCCACATGGTCGACCTACCAAGAGGTTTGAAGAAAATGGGTCAACTGTGCAACTTACTGTACATTCATTAATCATGTTAGAAGTTTCATTGGGAGTTCATTGTAAAGAGAGAGAGTTGCTCTTTCTGTCAGTGGGGAAAAAATTACTGCTACCCCAATGAAAATCTACGAAATTTGAGTTTTTATTTCGGTAAAATACAAAAAACAGAAACCAGTAAATCACTTGCCATTTTTTATTTATTGCACTTTTATGTTTTTTTATGATGCATTTTCATAGATTCTGAGTTGCTGAATCTTGTGGTATGTGAATTTTTTTTCAGGTCCAATAGTTCCGGAGTTATGTGCACTATTTGTAAAACACAGTTTTCATTTTTTAGTTCATTTTGTGTATAGGCTGTTATCAAGCAGTTTCATTGTTTGTAAAGAGTTTGATATGCATAGAGCTTTTCCTCCCGAATACAATGGTGATATTATTTTTTGCGTAGGAGTAAATCTGTAGATTTGGACTCCCATTTTTGGAACAAAAAACATAAGAAAATAAAAATGATGGCGACGTTCTTAGAGGCAGAGTGTGTGCTGGTATGCCTCAGCTACACTGCTGGCCTTCTAAGAGGTTGTGCAGCGCCGGTAGCTACACTCCAGACTGAGCAGAAGAATTCATACAGATTTGAGCTTGTTACCTCTCCTTCCCTGTTCCCCCCACCTAATTTTAAATTACACCAATGAATAGCGCTCAACGAGACGCTTAAGACCATATATGGCAACCCTAGGTTTGCTGATGTGAAACATGTGCTAGCTTTGCCGACCTTCTGAGAGTCCAGGACGTGGCGACGGGTTAACTACGATTAGACACCGGAAAGTGAAAAATCAATTACTGACCAACGCTACACATTTACCGTCTTCTTCTAATGTTGTTGAGTCCATTTGGGAGTCTTCCCCTTCGTTTTCCCGCTTGCAACAATACAATTGCGGTAAGTACCATACCGCTATAAATCTTAAAATAGTCATTTGCGACGAAAAGTGCATAGAAGAAAACTTGTTTATTTTGATCTAATTAACTATATTTGGCACCAAAAATTCAAAAGTCGATTCTTACCAAATGCTACACATTTACCAGAAGTTGCACCAAGCTTCAGAAGCATATTATAAATTTCTGCAGAATGTTTGAAAAATTTATCTAACGTTAGTTTCATATATTAAATATGAATAATACAGAAATATAAAAATGTGAATAAATAATAAAAATTAATTCAAGCAATGTTACAGGCAACATCATTTTATTAACGTTAATAAGTTTTAAATACCTCCAGTGACTAATTTAAGAACCAGAAACATGTACCTACATGATGCCTCAGGAGGTAAATTAGCAATTTTCTATAAATATATCCTTCACAGACAGTTGCCTTATGTTTTGAAGCTGTGTAGGCAATTAGCCTACATAATAAACACTAAAGTTGGGTAACAGCCTAAAATAACGACAAATTACTTGCCATGCTCTGCAAGCAGTTTACCAAACAATTCCCTTCATAGACATGATTTAAATGTTTCCCACCTTGCTTTAGTAGCTTCTCTGCAAGCAGTTGATGAAGGTTAGGTCATAGAAAAATAATGCAATTTTAATCGATGCTCTCCTAATACCTATCTACACTCAAACAAGGACAATGTGAAGTTTCATGCAATCACGAAAAATAATAATGCCGATCCCAGGAATCACTAAAGGAACACATTTCAGAACGTTTTACATGAATGACATTCTGCTCGCTGATGCGTTATTTTCGAATAATTGAACTTTGAAGTTGGCCTTGGCGCCAAAGGGAGCGAGCGTGTGAAACGGAATTTAATTAATAACGAAAGCTATTACAAACGTAAAGAGGTTGGGTCGTGAGGGGGAGGCACAGTTCTTCTAGTGAAAATTATAAATAAAGCTTCTAACCCACCCATTAGGGTGACGACCGCAATCTTGTTGACATCGGGTCCAAAATGGCGGCGCCCATGGTGGTCGCCATGTTAGACCCGATGTAAACAAGATTGCGGTCGTCACCCTAATGGGTGGTTTAGAAGCTTTATTTATACTTTTCACTAAAAGAACTGTGGCTACCCCTCACAACCCAACCTCTTTACGTTTGTATTAGGGGGTTATCTCCCGTTTTTAATTAAATTGCGCTCGCTTCCTTGGGCGCGCGACGGCCAACTTCAAAGTTCAATAATTCGAAAATAACGCATCAGCGAGCAGAATGTCGTTCCTGAAAAACGTTCTTAAATGGGTTCCTTTAGTGATTGCTTGGAATATAATTATCAATTTCCGTGATTGCATGAAACTTCACATTGACCTCAAACAATTCATTTTTTAATAACAATAACCAAATCATAGTCTTGTTCATGCTAAAAATAGTATAAAAAACATTTTTAAATACCATCTTTTTGAAAAATTCAACAATAAAACCTTTACTATACCAATAACAAAAATATGTTGGGTCTCATACTACATTTCAAAAACACTAGTCGAAAGTCAGTTTTCATATTTTTAGGAAAACTCTGCTCGAATTGCTATAAACCTCAAAGCAAATGAAAACAAAGAAATTTATTAAAATTTAAAAACCATAATACTTAAATGAAATTTTATTTCTCATGTATAAACCAAATAAATACAAGACTTATTTTGATACTAGTACCTCCAGTGACTTACCTACAAAGCAGGATAAGTTAACAGCTAAACCACGAAAGTTCAAATATTTTTGAATACCGCGGCTATCAACTCGAACACATGAATACAGCACATCCGACTTGTAGGAAAGCCGCATATTCAGAGTACCCTATTTTCAAATTGATGTTACCCTAAACAACTCAATTGTACCATATGCTGGTTAAAAAAATTTTCCGGACGCACAAAAATTTTAAGATAGTCTGGATTTACAACGAAACTAAAAATTCCTATTTCCACTTATTTTTGCACAAAAACATTCCTAAAATAAATACTTCCAAATAGTATAAGACACCATAGCTATTTGTCATAGTGGGCTCTGTGTTTTAAAATTATTTCAATTTTTGATTCACGGAGACAGGTGTGGAATGAAATAACAAATGCGTCTACCATTTATAAATTTGTTCTAGAATAAGAAACTCAAAACGAAGTATGAAAAAATATTTATGTTATAATCCTTTTCTGTTCGTAGCACCGATGACACATAAAGGTTAACATCGGCATCTTTGGGATGCTTTATTTCCAATCAAGCCTGATACATATGATCTTAACATTGGTTTTTCAAATGTCTTATAACTAACCCTATATATAGGACACCATGACGGTTTCCCCTTAAAGCCGGTACCCATTTCCGACACCTGGGTTGAGTGGGGTATTGTGCTTGAGCTTTCCCTTATACCCAACGGGAAAAATCTCCGCGCCAGCGCCGGGATACAAACCCGCGACTCCAACATACGAGCCCGAACCCTTAACCACTGTACCACGGAGAGCATGAGGGATAACAAATTTTTTATTAGGAAAATTGCATTTTAGAGAAATCAACAGAAATTTTTATTCGCTTCTATAATTATCGGTACCAAAAAATTTCTTAATATGGCATATGATGTTCAAATATCCTACAATAAAATTCATCCAACACCCAAAACACAGATGCTTCGTTCTTAGTGTTCACCGTGGCCGAGTGGTTATGACGAGCCCTTCCGAAAAGGTGTCGGCAGTTCGAATCCCGGCATTGCGTTGTGATTTCTTCCCATTGGGTAAAGGGAAAACTCAAGCACAATTCCCCACTTTACCAGAGTGTCGGAAATGGGTACCGGCTTGATGTTAGTTATAAGACATTTGAAAAACCAATGTACAGGGTGATCAAACATGAGTAACATGTATCAGGCTTGATTGATTTGAATAAAGCATTCTTTTAAACGAAAATAACTCATAACTCCTTTCCAAGGTGCCCCCAAATTTACAATGGTACTTGCGACATGCAAAACAGGATAAATGAAATTATAAATTTAAAAAGCCACTCTGAAGATTAATTAAATTAGATACAGAATAAAAACATCTTTTTGCTACAGCCAAGCCTAGTCATTGTTAAGCTAAGAAAAATAAAGCAGGATCACTAAATTTTTTGGGACTCTTAACCAAATTTTAGGTCGATTTTTCAATCAAAGAAAATTTTCCCACAAGCAAGACGGCAGTGAAAGCATTAATCCATTAGAATAGTTAGATTAGACTACAGCCAGTTGGATAGAGTGGCAGGATTTGTGTAACCGCCAGCCACAGTTTATGAGCGTAAAAATAAAACGTTTAGGAAAACTGTTACAACACTCTCAGCACCTGCAGCTCGCTATTCAATATTACACATTCGAACGGCAGGTAAGTTTACCAAAAACTTGGTTACTAACTGGGACTTGTCAATTGCTATTCTTATGAAAAGCCTAGATCATGGAGGTAGTATCAGAATCAATATTTTTGATCCGTTCCTAAGCTTCAGCTGTATCACTCTTCATAAGCTCGCGTGGTGATCAACGTGGGCTCGCACAAGGTCCACACGAATGCTCACGCCTGCATCCAGAGAACATAAATCGAATTCTCAGTCCACAACGAGAGTCGGTCATGGTATGGGCTGCCAAAATGAAAAGGTGCAGAAGCATAAGTGCTCCGAGTGGCAGGGTGACAGCGGGGCAATCAATGCCAATGCCTCGTACGCTTGGGAGATTTTCAAAAACGTCCCGTCACGCTCGGTGGGGGATGAAAAACAGAAGGGTGAATGAAATTTGAGTTAACTTCAGAGTATTAAATGGGCATTCGAACGCGAACACCTGAAGAGGGCATGATGCCAACTTTATTGAAGCTTTTCTGAAGCGACTGAATACAACGTCGCGTCGAATTCAAGATCCAGAAGTGCATTATTATTTTTTGGGGGCTCATTATGATTTTTTAATGATAATTATTTTATTTGTTTTCAGAACATTTTTTTATTCATATGATCTTCAAAAATTATAATAAAATTTATTTTGTTCTCATGTATTTTAGTCTCTTCTTGTTATTGTCGAAGTAACACTTTGAGATAACATTCATTATTTTACATAAAGTTTATGGTTCACCCTCAATAATAGCTGATTTTTATATCACAAGTCGAAATAAACTTAATATACCAATGCGCCGCAATTTTTATCCCTAAGCAATAACAAGAACAACATACCAGTTATATTTTTTACACACAATTCTATATTGTCATTTTTGAAGAGCTTGAGATTTGATAGAGAACATTTCAGATTTACTGTCTCTAGTAGGAATTTTTATTGCATCAATCCAATTGATATACCCTGTGAATATTGATTAATTTTCTAATTTTAATAAAAAATTAGCAATTTAGTAATTTTTAGCAAACGAAAAACTCGCATGTGTTTGAAACAGGGAGAAATAAATTTGAAAATTAAAGTACGCATAGCATGTCGGCGCCATTATTGTTTTCAAACTTTTTTCGAAAAATACTTATAGCAACATATACGAAATCATACGTTTCCCGTAGTAAAAATCACGTAAAGAATATAAGAAAAAAGTCCTTTTTTAGACTCATTAAAATTATTCGTAATGCTTTGATTGTCACATCGCTCTTCATCGGTAGGAAATTGTACGGAAAAAGAGCAAATTTGTCGCACGTAAATAAATGCCAAGCGTTCATCCAAAATATGAGTGGGTCTAGGAGCAGCAACAAAGAAAAAATAATATTTTCACGTACAGAATTTTAGCAGAAAACAACCGATGAACACACTCTAATATTTTGATCAGAGGGAACAAATTGCTCACGACAAAAAAAAACCTAAATTGAAATATACAATAAAGTAGAGTTGATACGACTATTAAAGGTGGGTCTGAGATGAACTAAAATGTTTGATAGAGGTACAAAATGCTCAAAAAAATTACTTGTCCCGGGCTATCTCGGTTGAAGACTCAAAACATGAGAAATAAATTCCTCATTAAGTTTTATATGTGTCGAGCACAAACTAACTTCGAATTATTTTCATGAAATATAATGATATAATAAGCGTGTTAATTCATACGTTGGTGGGTCTTTTGTGCGATGGGCACTAGTAAGCCCATAGCAAGTCCGCCCCACACCGACATTATAGGTCTCGCACATAACTATGTATGGTCATCCCGTGCGTCAGATCAGTTTCAGTATCTTAGCTAGGTATATCTCTATAAATTTGAAGGTTTCACATTGCACATTAATCCATTAAAAAAAATTTTTATGGCATGCTACCTTTGGGCGCTTGCATATTTTAATTTTTTTTCTAGCGCTTATTGTTCCTTTGTGTGCTTGCGTGTTTTTTGATTTGCTTTTTAATTTTATTTGCTCCTTTGTGCGCTTCCGTATTGTAAATTAAGTTTTTTTCTGGCGTTATTTGTGCGCTTGAATCAAAGTTTTCGTGCATTTTCATGCAATATGTTACCCACTCTAATTTTCTTATTATTTAAAGTTGGATGAACGTTTAGCTTTAATTTATGTCCAACAAATTCTCAGTTTTTCTTTACGATTCCAACAGATGATGAGAGATGTAGCGCTCAAAGCTCCACAGAATATAAAGGTAAAATAAATATGCTTTTCTGGCGTTTTTAATTGTGTCATCATTTTTAAAGAATGTTTCAATTCACTTAACTATATCCAATAATATTTACATAGGTAGTATTGGACAACTATGTACGATTAGAATAATTATCAATTAACACTAACCGCGCTCTCAGATGGCAGAGGGAGGGCAATAGATGTAGGTTGGTTAGGTTTGTGTACCCCATGCTATGGGACTGGCGCCCCCAGGGGGGATACTGTTAGGCCCCTTCAGCTATAGGTAGGCCTTCGGAACTTGTGTCTTTGTGCCCACTTTTCTTCTTTCAGTTTTCATGCCATTTTCACTATCTCTTCTTTGTCTTTTATTCCTCTTCCTTCCTAACTTGATATTTTTATGCGCAGGGTATCCTGTATGGGAACACACGTGGTACATTTATTCCCTTTTTCGACAGTCCATACTTGATGGCACCTTCTTTTTCTTTCATGGAAACATCTAAGGGTGCTGCGATAGTGTGAGGTCTACCGCCATATATCGCCGGTGCTGCTATAGCGTAAGGTCTACCGCCATATATCGCCGGTGCTGCTATAGCGTAAGGTCTACCGCCATATATCGCCGGTGCTGCTATAGCGTAAGGTCTACCGCCATATATGGCCGGTGCTGCCATAGCGTGAGGTCTACCGCCATATACCGCCGGTGCTGCTATAGCGTAAGGTCTACCGCCATATATCGCCGGTGCTGCTATAGCGTAAGGTCTACCGTCATATATCGCCGGTGCTGCTATAGCGTAAGGTCTACCGCCATATATCGCCGGTGCTGCTATAGCGTGAGGTCTACCGCCATATATC
This sequence comes from Morinoia aosen, assembly GCA_030386875.1. Lineage (NCBI taxonomy): Eukaryota > Metazoa > Arthropoda > Malacostraca > Amphipoda > Talitridae > Morinoia > Morinoia aosen. Next base: position 21,964,221 of record CM059561.1, read on the forward strand.
GCCGGTGCTGCTATAGCGTAAGGTCTACCGCCATATATCGCCGGTGCTGCGATAGTGTGAGGTCTACCGCCATATATCGCCGGTGCTGCTATAGCGTGAGGTCTACCGCCATATACCGCCGGTGCTGCTATAGCGTGAGGTCTACCGCTATATATCGCCGGTGCTGCTATAGCGTGAGGTCTACCGCCATATATCGCCGGTGCTGCTATAGCGTGAGGTCTACCGCCATATATCGCCGGTGCTGCTATAACGTGAGGTCTACCGCCATATATCGCCGGTGCTGCTATAGCGTGAGGTCTACCGCCATATATCGCCGGTGCTGCTATAGCGTGAGGTCTACCGCCATATACCGCCGGTGCTGCTATAGCGTGAGGTCTACCGCCATATATCGCCGGTGCTGCTATAGCGTGAGGTCTACCGCCATATATCGCCGGTGCTGCTATAGCGTGAGGTCTACCGCCATATATGGCCGGTGCTGCTATAGCGTGAGGTCTACCGCCATATATCGCTGGTGCTGCTATAGCGTGAGGTCTACCGCCATATATCGCCAGAGCTGCTATAGCGTGAGGTTTACCGCCATATATCGCCGGTGCTGCTATAGCGTGAGATCTACCACCATATATCGCCGGTGCTGCTATAGCGTGAGGTCTACCGCCATATATGGCCGGTGCTGCCATAGTGTGAGGTCTACCGCCATATATCGCCGGTGCTGCTATAGCGTGAGGTCTACCGCCATATATCGCCGGTGCTGCTATAGCGTGAGGTCTACCGCCATATATAGCCGGTGCTGCTATAGCGTGAGGTCTACCGCCATATATCGCCTGTGCTGCTATAGCGTGAGGTCTACCGCCATATGTCGCCGGTGCTGCTATAGCGTGAGGTCTACCGCCATATATCGCCGGTGCTGCTATAGCATGAGGTCTACCGCCATATATCGCCGGTGCTGCTATAGCGTGTGGTCTACCGCCATATATCGCCGGTGCTGCTATAGCGTGAGGTCTACCGCCATATGTCGCCGGTGCTGCTATAGCGTGAGGTCTACCGCCATATATCGCCGGTGCTGCTAGAGTGTGAGGTCTACCGCCATATATCGCCGGTGCTGCTATAGCGTGAGGTCTACCGCCATATATCGCCGGTGCTGCTATAGCGTGAGGTCTACCGCCGTATATGGCCGGTGCTGCTATAGCGTGAGGTCTACCGCCATATATCGCCGGTGCTGCTATAGCGTGAGGCCTACCGCCATATATCGCCGGTGCTGCTATAGCGTGAGGTCAATGCCATATATCGCCGGTGCTGCTATAGCGTGAGGTCTATGCCATATATCGCCGGTGCTGCTATAGCGTGAGGTCTACCGCCATATATCGCCGGTGCTGCTATAGCGTGAGGTCTACCGCCATATGTCGCCGGTGCTGCTATAGCATGAGGTCTACCGCCATATATCGCCGGTGCTGCTATAGCGTGAGGTCTACCGCCATACATCGCCGCCAACCCAGGTGCAGTTTGAGATGTATAAATTAAAGGTTTATCGTTAAATTAAATGTATGGAAATAATTAATAGCCATTTATAACCTAACCTAACCTCACGCTATAGTACTAGTTAGAGGTAGATCTCATGCTAAAGTGTGGTAGACCTCACGCTATAGTACTAGCTAGAGGTAGATCTCATGCTACAGTGTGGTAGACCTCACGCCATAGCAGCAGCACCCATCTTAGCAATGGAAACTTAGCCTTCAGCACACTAACGTTCATTGCAAATGTCTTCTATGTGTTATTTAACGTATTTAGTGTCGTATACCTACACCATTGGAGTACAGAAGGGTTTTTAAAGGCGTGGCAACAACTTAGGAAGATTTAAAGCAATAACGAACTGCACTTTCACGTGCGGCTTTAGGACGTGCCTCCGTGCGGGCAAATGAGAGTTCGAATCCCGGCGCCGGTGGCGATTTTCTCTGTTGGGTATAGGGGAAAAATTCCAAGCCCAATACCCCACTCTACCCAGGTGTCTGAAATGGGTACCGGTCTTGACCGGGGGAAAGCGTCATGGCGTCCTGGCGTTAGATATAAGGCATTTGAAAATCCAATGTACAAGGTGATATGTATCAGGCTTGATTAGAAATAAAGCATCTGTAGATGACGTTGTTTGTTTTTCCTTATGTGTCGTGAAACATTGATGCCGCCACCAAGTCCCAAAAATTGGGAGAACATTTGGTGTAGAAAAAGCTAGAACTTTCTCTTTGTAAGGACATAATTTGAAGCGCCACGTTACAAGGTTACGATTCATGACAATTTTAACATTTGGACTGCGGCAGGTAACACTGACGTTTAATATTCTACTCGTATTTGGAGTCAATTTAATTTTAGTGTCAGTTGTATTTAATTTTTTGTACTAAGAGATTTAACAATGGCAATCATGAACTGGATCGTGTTTTCATCTATAGCTTCGATCAAGTATTTATACGAGTAATAGCTTCGATTAAGTATTTATAAAAATTGAGTTTGTGACTGCTGGTCGGTGAGCAGCATTATGAAAATTCCCTCGGTGACCACCGGGGGCTCACATCGCAGTCTATGTGGGAAAACGGTAGATACCAATCGAAGGAAGTCTCTTAACACTCGGTAATTATTCACAAAACTAGTTTTTTAACAGACGCAAGCAGTCCCATTTCTTGCAGGGTAGGCTTTGCAGAGCTAGGCTTTGAACGCACACGGATTTGCGCTTGAAGTTTGGTTAAACGAAGTTTGCCGAGACAGGTTTGCCTGTCCCAAACCAAAAGTTATTGGAATTACTGTAGACCCTCTCTCTCTTTTCTGTGCAACTCTGCACGAGCACTTTGAGGCATGTTGTGGCTATGTAGACTTATTTATGCTAAGTTATTTACAAGACCCTGTTGTTAAAGATGTAAACTATAGTTTAAAATTTTCTCTAATCTTCCAATGTTCAAATTGCTCAACGCCGAGGCTTTTCGTAAGAAATAAAATTATTACAATTTTATCATATCGATTCAGCGTTCATGAGCAATATAGAGTTATTTATGTTAAGTTATTTTCAAAACCCTGTTGTTAAAGATAGAAACCATAGTTTATAATTCTCTGGAACCTGCTAATGTACAAACTGTGCAACTCCGAGACTTTTGTAAGAAGTAAAGTTCTTAATATTTTATCTTATAGATTCAGCGTTCATGCTCATCACGGCTAAGTATCACTAAAATTAAACAATTGCTTTTCAGTTTTCCGTTTTCGAGTAAAGGTTAAAACAGCTTAAACAGAACCATTTTACCAACAGACTTCATGTCGCCAGAGTGGTGACGAAGCTTGTGCTCATTTGATCTGCATTCGTAAGTCAAATATTGCCAGCCAATCTTTAGCTAATGCGAATTACTAAGTATAAAGCAGGTCGGAAAAATACGAAGCCAATAAGAAAATTAAAGTAATATATTTTCATCAATTAACTCTTTGCCGAAAGGAAAAGTTTCAGTTATTATTTTTTACGTTTAAAAAAAGAGGAGCAAGGCCACGGTCACAAAGTTTTTCTCTTTCTTCTCGCCCATCCACCAAACATTTAAAAATTTCGATTTGTTCCAGTAAACACGTAGGAAATGCATAGGCAACACACTCAACAGGCTTCAGCTTTAATATGCAAAAAATACGATTTTTTCATACAGGAACCAAAAATTTTAGAGCTGTATTCAACATTTTTGAGACCTGCAGTCAGATTTTTCGCAGCTTTTCTCCTCGGCACATTTCTTCTGAACTTCAGGCTTCATCTTGCAGTCGTCGCAGAAGGCGACGTTAGCGTTCAGCGTCAACAAGCCTCCAGTGACATGGGCCAGATTTTTCGACTGAAATTCGGTATCTCTTTGCACAGTTTCAATTGTATTTTTAATGCATTCTATCTTGGATTTCTTCTTTTGCAGCTGCACACTCAATTCTTTCCGCTGAATTTCGTACTCATCTCGCTCCAAAGTCGTTTTGTCGCGAGCTTTCTGCAAGTCAGATATGGCGTCAGATACAAGTTCAGTTTTCTTGCACTTCACTTGGTTCGACTCGATGATGCTTTTGAGATTTCTGTTGCTAAAAATGTAATCTTTGTTAATTTCATTAAGGTGAGCTTCTTCATTCACAATTTCTTATTTATAGTCCGCAATATCTCCTTCCATCGAACACAATTTCTTTTGAAGGCATTCCCTCTCGAAGGAAAGCTGTTGAGTGCATTTTTCTTCATCGTCGTTTTTATCAGACTGTTGCTTGAGAATCGATCTGGTTTCGTCGATTTATTTACAAAGACACTTCTGCTTCTTCTCGAGCTTATCATTTTCTTTATCGATCTCTTGCTGTTTGAGACAAATGTTTTCGAGCTGCGTTTTTTTGCAAATCTCCATCTTTTCGACTGCGTCCCTCTCTTTTTGGAGAGTAACTTCGGTCTCCAAGAAGCATTCTAACAAAGATTCGTTGCTTGCCGCCGCTTTCTAAATGTCTCGAATCAACTCCTTGTGCTCTTGTACGGCAGCTTTATGCGCTCCGCATTCTTTTTCCAATTGCCGGCGCAGAGAATCATCGCAAGTGTCCAGTTTGGTCTTCTTTTCGTCGTAATTTTCCTCCTCGAAGCCTTCAGAGCGCATGTTTCTGACCGACTCTAAAAATTCGTCGATGTTGTCCGTGTTTTTCGATTCCGTAGTCATCGCTAAAGATTATTTGTTGTTATCAATCTATTTATTTATCTATCGAATTTTTCTCGTCAAAAACTTCACGCTGCTGATTTGAGCCGATTTATGTGTGGCCGAGTCGTATTGTAGATACAGGTAGTATTTTTTTACGAAGTAATATCCGAGTGAATCTAATTCCAATTTTCCGTCACAGAGGTAAAGACGCAGCAGCCGAATGTTGTACCTCTATTTTGAAGTAAATTTTTACCGTGTTTTCAAATTATTCAACGTTTTACTTTGCCAAAATAATTTCAAAATCGAAATTTCTTGTGTAGGTTTTTGTAGAGCAAAAATATGACATCTGCGCTGCTCTCTAAAGTAAGTCGCTTGAAGGAGATAAATTTGAAATCACGTCTTTGATTTTTATGAGTTTGTATTTTTAGATATAGCTTTGAAATCAACGGAAACATCTCGGATGTAGAATTACACTAAAGAGACTCCTGAAAATTGTATTTTAAAGGTAAAATAGAATCCCTTTAATCTATAAATAGTTAGCATGAAAGGTGACGTATGAATTAATGCTTATTGTAATAAATATTACACAAAATGGTCTGATAAAATTAGTAGAACAGTTCAAAAAAGTATTAATAGGATGGTGAGAAGCAAAAATTTATTTTAAATGTGATAAGGACTTAAAAAAAATAAATGGGAAATTTTAGATGATGAGTTCATTCAGGGTGACCGCTAAAAAATCGATCGATTCAAAAATGCTGTAGTTTGTAAAATACTAGCGTTAAAAACTGAAATAGGTTTCGTTGAAAAGAGCAGACTTTAAAGTTTTGTTTTAGTTTGATAACTTTGTTTATGGGTCACACCAGATGAACAGAAACAAGAATTAACATAGAAGGATTTTAACTAACGATTATAAAACAAAATCGATGAGAAAATCTTCTGCTGAGACACAAGTAAAGAAAAAAAATGTTTATTTTATTCTCAAAAAAGGACTTTATTTATAAGCATATAAAATGACAGTCATCAAGAAATCTGATCGTAGGAAGGAGATAAAAGATTATCATTTTGACGCAGAATAAGAATAATGAGAAGTTCTGATCGAATATTGTTGGATAACATAATTTTTGGTGATGAATATAATTTTTATTTGAAAGGTATGTCAAACAGACCAAGTTTTCGATGTAAAGTAAAACTTTAAATCCTGCTCTTTTCAAGGAAACATATTTCAGCCTTCTTACACTAATATTTTACCATCTACAGCATTTTTCAATCTGCTGTATTTCAAGTTAATTCGCTGTAACACCCTGTATTTTTAAATTTAATTTTCTTACTCTTAATTTAGAAGCAATATCAAGAAAGTGAACTTAACTCAAGAAGATTCTCTAATCAATGTTTTTTTGCGTTAAAATAGCATTAAAAACAAACCTTCAGATTAAAATATCAGAGCATTGGAGGCATCACAGCCTGTAACAGATCCATTTGAAAATTACTCTTACAACTCATTCTATATAACTTTTTACCCTTGCTGTTCATCTTACTAACAGCCTCAGCTGTTTCTCTTCACATGAGCTTTTGCAATGGTCTAAGCTCCAGCCTAAGCTCCAGCCTAAGCTCCAGCCTAAGCAACTGCGTAAGTCATGATATGAGCAGAAGCTTGAGCAACAGCCTAAGCAACAAACTGAACAACAGCTTGAGCAATAACCGAAGTAATAGCTCAAGTGAGAGCTTAAACAACAGACTGAACAACAGTTTGAGCAACAGCCTAACCCATGATATGAGCAACAGCTTAAGAAAGAAAGAAAAGAAAAGAAAAAACGTTTATTTTCCAAGTTGCCACATGAGATACATGTCAACATATTGGGTTTTAAAAGTTTCTTAATATAGGGCGTCCAAAAACAAAAGTTCCATACGAGGAGTACCAATTGACAAACCATCAGAGGTGTACAAATAGAAAAGCCATACGAGGCATAATAATAGGCAAACTATACGAGGTGTACTATAAGAGACAAAATATCAGAGGTGTACAAATAGATAGACCATACGAGGCATATTAATAGACAAAATATACGAGGCGTACTAATAGACAAACCATACATGGCGCGCTAATAGTCTAACTCTGTCAAGGGTAGTTGAATGGGAAATGAAATATATCATCTCTTGGATATTTTAAATTCCAAGAGATGGCTAACACCTTGTAAATAATTCGAATACAGCTAAGGAATTATTCGAAACTCCCAAGTTCTTAGTTGAAATTTTCGAAGTAGGAAAAGGACAAAAAACGCTATACGGGAGCAGATTGAAACCCCATCGTAAATGACAATCAAGTATTGAGAAAAGGTTAGTCATGAAGTAATATACAAAGAACATCGAAGTAGGAAAAAGACAAAAAACGCTATACCGGAGCAGATTGAAACACCATCGTAGATGACAATCAAGTATTGGTTAGTCACGAAGTAATTTATAAAGAACATCGCGCAACACAGCACGCACATATAGAAATGCGTAAACAAACTTACACTCAAAAATGAAATGCATGGCTTGTTCAGCACACAAATATAGAGATAATGTTTGCACAAGCGCTTTATTTCCTTTATCTGTTTATACTTTTAATTTCTTCTACTCACAGAAATGCCCTTCGGGGCCGTGATAGATCGATTTAAGCACTAAAGCACCAGGCTGAGCAGCAGCCTAAGCAACAGAATAAGCAACAGCATAAGTAATAGGCTAAGAAATAGCTTAAGCAACAGACTCAGAAAACGCTTAAGCAATAGACTGAGCAAACGCTTATATAACAACCTAAGCACGTGACTAAGTGACAGCCTAAACAATAGCTTAAATAACGAACAGCCTAAGCAGAAGCCTTCACATATATAGCAAATAGTCAAAGAAACAGACTGAAGAACAGTCTATATAACAGCCTAAGCAACAGACTGAGTAACAGCCTAAGCAACAGATTGAGTGATAGCTTCTATAACAGCCTAGGCACTCGGCTAAGCAACAGCCTGAGTAACCGACTAAACAAAAGCCTATAAAATAGCCTGAACATTTGTTTAAGCAACAGCCTAAGCAACAGCCTACATAACAGCCTTAGCATTTACCTAAGTAACAGACTAAGCAACAGCCTAAGCAAAAGCCTAAGCATTTACCTAAGCAACAGCCTAAGCAACAGCCTACATAACAGCCTAAGCATTTACCCACGCAACAGACTACGCAACAGCCTACGCGAAAGCCTCAGCATTTACCTAAGCAACAGCCTAAGCAACAGCCTACATAACAGCTTAAGCAATAGCCTAAGCAACAGCCTAAGCAACAGCCTAAGCAACACAGCACGCAGCCCGAGTCACCAGCAGCTGATCTGCGACCATCAGGGGCTTTGATCGTAACAAATGATCCAGAAGCTAATCTTGTAGATCGTCTCTCGCAACAGGCGCTTCGAGACTCTGGATCATTGTCAATAATAGTTTCATTACCATCAACATTATTGATGTTCTCAAGTCATCCATTTCGTTGAGGTTCAAATTGAGATGGAGATGGCCAGAAATAGCGACCGCGTGCAAGTTTGTAAGCAACTTGGATTTTTAATCCACGTTCTTGTGGTAAATGTTCACAGCTGCGTCAGATATTTCTAAACGACGATACTTTCGGTTTTATTTCCCTTTTTTGTTCGATATTTCCTTGTCAACTGATATTCAAAATAAGAAAAAAGTCGACAGTTTTGCTGTCGATGTTAAATTTGTCCTCTAAGACAGTTTAATCAGTCAGTTACACTCAGTTTATTCGTGCTTGGTTAAATTGAAAACTTTCGAAATGAAACCTAAATTGGGCGATAAGTTAAATTTTATTGATTAAATAAGTTGATTAAAGTTTATTGATTTATTGTTACGCGAGCGGGGACAGAGCAATGATGATTATCCTGTACCTTGTTGAGAAATGATTACAAATTCTATGATAAATTTACGTGTGATTGTATTGAAACATTTTGAGTGATTATCAAATACGTGATTAAAGAACACACTGATATCTAGGACAGATGAAAACTAAAATAGGTTCAAACCTGGTTGAAATTCACAAGTAAAACCTGAGCAGTGTTGCCAACCGGCGTGCAAAATTTGTATCACAACACATCCCAAAAATGATTCAATGATATCATACTATATGACTACAAAAAATACACGAGTGTATCGAGAAGTTGTTACTTTGTATATATTCATTTCATCCTGCACAGTTCTGAGGAGAAACTTTCTTACTAATACCACCACATGCATATGCGGTACATGTGAGGTTGCTTTGATATTTATTGATGAATGCTTTTATGTTGATATGGTTAAAAAGAACCTGATGAAATGCTTCATTACTTAGTGATGAATGCTCACGAATATGATGATGTGGTAAATATATACTTTGTGATATACTTGTTTGGTGAAAGGGTATGGAATGAGACGCTCTGCGTGTTGGAATCAACACACCCGCGTCCCAACACACCTACACACCCACGTCCCAACACACCTACATACCCACGTCCCAACACACCTACACACCCACGCCCCAGCACACCTACACACCCACGTCCCAATACACCTACACACCCACGTCCTAACACACCTACACACCCACGCCCCAGCACACCTACACACCCACGTCCCAACACACCTACACACCCCCGTCCCAACACACCTACACACCCACGCCCCAGCACACTTACACTCCCACTACCCAACACACCTACACACCCACGTCCCAACACACTTACACTCCCACTACCCAACACAAAAACACAATTTTGATATTCGAGTAGTGTGGGTGGAACATATCCACACGATATACTTTAGAACATATTCTATAATAGCTCTTATGCTTGATTAGAACGTAATTAGAATCGGTCGTATATTCCTTTCTAAATTTAAATTGATTTGGAAGTGTGTCGAATTTTTTTGCGGTAGCTTGCCCCTTTAAACAAAATTCATTTGTTAAATTGATCTGAAACTCTGACGAACATTTCTTTTCAAGCTGGTCTTCCTTCCAAAACTTATTTTTAAATTAATCGTGATAGTCTGACAATATTTTCAAGCTTGTTTTTCTTACAAAACTTATTTTTAAATTAATCGTGAAAGTCTGACAATTTTTTCAAGCTTGTTTTTCTTACAAAACATATTTCTCGAATTGATTGTAAAAATCAAACAAAAAAATTTTCTTTTACAAGCCTGTTTCTTTTACAAAATTAATTTGACCATTGTAATAGATGTTGCGAAAAATTCTAGCGCAGAAAAAGAAGGCGAACGTACGACCGTCGGCCGCGTTGAGGTCCGCGCAATTTAGGGCCAGTGTTGCAGAGGCGGGCGAGCTGAGCGGTTGTGTGCCGGGCAGCGCTCCTCGCGCGCCTCAACTGGCGCTCGCCGCATGTGACTCCACGAGCCCCTTCGGTTGCCTCACAACTCTTTTTCTTGCTATAACCACGAAACCGGTTTGATGGTTAACATGATGTGTTTGTTATTTTTTGTTTAGGAACTTTTTTTTTCTAATGCTACAAAAGCAATTTGATATAAACATGATGTGTTCGTTTCTTGCTTCGGAGCGGTTTTTCTTACTATTACAACTAAGCAGATTTGATGGTTCACATGATCTGTTTATTAGTTTTTTGTTTAGGAACATGTTTTTGCTATTACTACAGAAGCTGATTTGATGGTTCACATGATCTTTTTGTTATTTTTTTTTGTTTAGGAACGTTTTTTTGCCATTTCAGCTAAGCACATTTAATGCTTCATATGATCTGTTTGATATTTTTTGTTTAGTAACGTTTTTTTTTATTACTACAAAACCGATTTGATGGTTCACATGATCTGTTTATTATTCAATAGCTCCGGAAATTCCGCTAGAAAAACATGCCGTGTGTTATTTACTTAGAAATTTTAATTGAAAAACACTCGGTACATTATTTACGCGTAAATGATCTCATGTAGAACGAAGGCTTGCTTTTTTCCTATCTCAACAAAACCGATTTGTTGCTTCACATAATCTGTTCGTCATCGATATTTTTTTTTGCTGTAGAAATTCTGCTAGAAAAATATGCCGTGTATTACTTATTTGTAAACGGTCTCATATTAAATTATGTAGAACGGGGGTGAGTTGAATTGTTGTGAAAGAAAAGAAAAGAAAAAAGAAGAAAAACAGTTTTCTTCCAATTAAGATGGTACAAAAAAGATGGCACATCCTTGGTTTTTAAAATACCTTAAAATAAATTCACTGCGTGTAAAGATTCAGCGATTTATTTTAGAAAGAAATCAATGAATTACCTTTTAATTAAACCATATATAAATTACTATACATGTACAATAGCCTGCAAATCTAGCACGTCCTTTGAAATAACCTAAAGTTTACCCATCGAAAATCCAAGACTTCATAAAAATTCGTGCACTACGAAACGCGTCACTTTTTTACTCCGTCATCGATTTTTAGCGACGCTAAAATATTGCAACAAGGCCAAAAGATCATACGAAAATAACTCGTATATTTCAATAGCATTAATATTACATGAAAATAACTCGTATAGTCAAATAACCATAATATTACGTGAAAATTCCTCGTATATTTAAATAGCCATAATATTACATGAAAATAACTCGTTCATTTAAATAGCCAAAATATTACATGAAAATAACTCGTACAATCAAATAGAGACCAGCCATTTTATTCATCATCATATTAGTACACACACGCACCCTGGAAAACTTAAACCTGGTAAATTAATAAGAAATTAACTTTATTAACCTAACCAAGTTATTTCAATTAACCCAATGTGACGAGTACCGCGATGGTGCTAGAGATCGCTCACTAAATTGTCATCTTGAAAGTGCCGCTCTCGGCGAATTAATTAAAAGTGATGGTAATGAGCTGAACAATGCTCGTAGAGCTCGTCGAGAAATATATATTACTTTATGAAGCTGTTACGAGCTGCTCCGTGAGCTGGTGTAACGGCTGAGCTGTTTTAGGTGCAACAGCTTGCGTGGGGAATTTGTGGGGTTGTTGGGGAGTTTAAAATATTCGTGGGAAAGTTAAACATAGACTTTGGGAAGGTCTAAATTTGCTTGGGGAAGTTTAAAATATACTTGAAGAAGTTCAATATATGGTTGGGGTAGTTTAGTATATCACTGGGCAATAAGAGGCAAAAACTCTAAAGTACTTGGAGTGTGAGAGAAATTAATGTTTGAGAACTACTGAGGAAATTCCCACATAGGGAATATATTCTGAAAAATATGCTGTAAGAAACAACCGTTAAAAAATTATTGGAGTCGCATAGTTGCGAGGAATTAGAGATGGAAGATAACTTTAAAATGCGTTCATGGAAATTTTTTTAAGTCAAAATCGAGGATTTGGAATTGCCTGCAAAAATCCAAACTGGGAAATAGCTTACAGGAAACAAAGTTGGTGAACGGTATAAAACTATCGAGGCTGGAGAACTGTTTTGTAAAAACCACATTTGGATATTAGGTTAGAAATCACTACATGACGTTAGGATACAAGCATTCTTTGCAGAAATTATTTCGGCATGCCAGTAAAATAGCATTCGATATTTAAGCATAGGTCTTATCAGCGCATGTCGGACAATTTAATCAGTGCTTAAATTTATAAGAAATGAACCAAACACGCTCCACATAGATTTCTTGGAAAAATTTTCCAATAATAAAACTATTACAATTCCGTTACACAATTAAGATTTCAAGCTCCTACGCAAGATTTTAGGTTTCCTGGTTAATTTGTCGTCAATAGCTGTTAATGACACATAGAGGGAGAGTTCAATTTAGATTTAACGAACATTTCCTAAAATATAGTAGTGAAATATTCCTTCTAATATCCTTGGAATTAAAATCACAAGTCAAAATCAGATAGTTAAATATTAGATTCATAGTCCGTAGAGTTATTTGTTTTTTCCCTTACGTATCTGATACTTAAATGTTTGGCTTAAAATCCGTAGAGTTGTTTGCTCTCTTCCTCCTCGTTTGGTAGTTAAATATTAGATTTAAAATCCGTAGAGTTATTCGTACTTTTCTTTCAAATCTTCTAGGAAAATATTAGACTGAAAATTCATGGAGTTAAAATTGATTAAAATTAAGATTAGAATTTACTAGAATTTAGAAGCATTTTGTCCCCAAGAACTCAAATCTGGTAAATATTACACATGAAATCCGTGAAGATCTTAAATTTTGATATACAACTATAACTTTGTATTTTTTTCGTTTGTATGTGCTACACAAATTTCTATTCCCAGCGCCAAATGAAACATTTAGCGTCATTAATTTCAACCTTCACATTACCAGTAGGTAGTAACCGCTTCCACACTTGCATAATAAATGATTTTCAAGCGCTATGGTATTGTAACATTAGACAGGCGGTGAAACATATCGCTGTTTTTGTTATTTTAACTGACGGTGACATTTTGCAGCACTGCCTACGAAATAGTGTAAATTATATTTAAGCTCGAACAGCAACGTTAAAAAAGTTGATATATATATTGAAGCTTAGCAAGAAAAGGCGAACAAATACTTTATAAAAAATTACATCCAGATGAATGTGGGAAAAATTACATCCTGATGAATGTGGGGAAAATTACATCCTGATGAATTTGGGAAAAATTACATCCAGATGAATGTGGGAAAAATTACATCCTGATGAATTTAGGGAAAATTACATCCTGATGAATTTGGGGAAAATTACATCCTGATGAATGTGGGAAAAATTACATCCAGATGAATGTGGGAAAAATTACATCCAGATAAATGTGGGAAAAATTACATCCAGATGAATGTGGGAAAAATTACATCCTGATAAATGTGGGAAAAATTACATCCAGATGAATGTGGGAAAAATTACATCCTGATGAATGTGGGAAAAATTACATCCAGATGAATGTGGGAAAAATTACATCCAGATGAATATGGGGAAAATTACATCCTGATGAATTTGGGGAAAATTACATCCTGATGAATTTGGGGAAAATTACATCCTGATGAATGTGGGAAAAATTACATCCTGATGAATTTGGGGAAAATTACATCCTGATGAATGTGGGAAAAATTACATCCAGATGAATGTGGGAAAAATTACATCCAGATAAATGTGGGAAAAATTACATCCAGATGAGCATGGGAAAAATTACATCCTGATGAATGTGGGAAAAATTACATCCAGATGGATGTGGGAAAAATTACATCCTGATAAATGTGGGAAAAATTACATCCAGATGAATGTGTGAAAAATTACATCCAGATGAATGTGGGAAAAATTACATCCTGATGAATTTGGGGAAAATTACATCCTGATGAATTTGGGGAAAATTACATCCTGATGAATGTGGGAAAAATTACATCCTGATGAATTTGGGGAAAATTACATCCTGATGAATGTGGGAAAAATTACATCCAGATGAATGTGGGAAAAATTACATCCAGATAAATGTGGGAAAAATTACATCCAGATGAATGTGGGAATAATTACATCCTGATGAATGTGGGAAAAATTACATCCAGATGAATGTGGGAAAAATTACATCCTGATGAATGTGGGAAAAATTACATCCTGATGAATTTGGGGAAAATTACATCCTAATGAATGTGGGAAAAATTACATCCTGATGAATTTGGGGAAAATTACATCCTGATGAATGTGGGAAAAATTACATCCAGATGAATGTGGGAAAAATTACATCCTGATGAATTTGGGGAAAATTACATCCTGATGAATGTGGAAAAATTACATCCATATGAATGTGGAAAAAATTACATCCATATGAATGTGGGAAAAATTACATCCATATGAATTTGGGGAAAATTACATCCTGATGAATGTGGAAAAATTACATCCATATGAATGTGGGAAAATTACATCCATATGAATGTGGGAAAAATTACATCCATATGAATGTGGGCAAAATTACATAAATATGAATGTGAGGAAAATTACATCCTGATGAATGTGGGAAAAATTACATCCTGATGAATGTGGAAAAATTACATCCATATGAATGTTGAAAAATTACATCGAGATGGATGTGGGAAAAATTCTATCGAAATGAATGTCAGAAAATTACGTCCAGATGAATGTGGGAAAAAATACATCCAGATGAATGCAAGTGAAAATAGTAAAAGCTACGGTTTCGGTTTGATGAATCATTTGTGAATTTTTCTAAAACTATGTAAAATTTCAATGGCAGCACAGGTTCGAACTCGATAAGTATATAATGAAAGGCAACATTGATATGTTCGCCGACATGCATCTCGCCAGGTGATATATTTACCATGCGCTTCTTGTATACCAAATGAATAGTTTGTATACTTATGGTTTGTGCTGAATTTATGCATGGATAAATATTAACGGATTATATCGACGGATAAATTTTAAGGGGTGAATATATACAAAAAAATATTAACGGATGAATCTTAACGGATAAATTTCAACAGATAATTATTAACGGATAAATATTAATTTACTATGAAATGCCGAGAAAATAGCAAATTGTTGTGTCTCACGTACATTAGAAATGAAAAATACCTTCATTTTTAACGCTATAACTTGAAATTAGATTCAACATTCCTCTTTTTTCGTTTTCTGTACGATGATCTTTTAACTGTTATTTTGAAATTTTTCATACGAGTAAGTTTTCTCTATATCATGCTGTGATTGGTCGTTGTGCTGTGATTTCTCTATATCATGCTGTGATTTGTCGTTGTGCTGTGATTTCTCTATATAATGCTGTGATTGGTCGTTGTGCTGTGATTTCTCTATATAATGCTGTGATTGGTCGTTCGTAAGTTAAACAGTAGATGAATGAATCTTTAAATCTTTGTTAGAATGATGCCATTTATCATGTAACTATCATTGTGTAATTCGTCATACCTCTGTGTTTTATCAAGACACCGCTGCAATTTGTTATTCGGTAATTCATCAATGATGATTATCATCATCAATTAATCATCACTAATTCATCACTGATGTTATCATCATAAATTGATCGTCATTAATTCATCATTGATGGTTATTAACATCTATTCATCATCATTAATTTATCATTGATGGTTATTATCATCAATTCAACATCACTAATTCATCAATGATGATTATCATCATCAATTCATCATCATTAATACATGAATGATGTTTTTCATGTAACCATGTATCCATCATTACGAAATTCATCACACCTCTTGAGGGTTATTTAAAAAACTCTGTTATTCGTTAACACACCACAAATTATATTTAGTAAAAAAAGAACATATGTATTATCGCACACGAGCTGGGGCTGGCAGGAGGCACATCAGCGTATAATTTTGTTCTTTTAAAATCAGCGACCCGCTAAAAGAATTCAATTCGCTTGTGTTGACGACCTGACAAGTGCCGTGAAATGTGCGGGCACTGCATTGCTCTTCTGCACATTTTTCTCGTTCTCTCTTCATCATGATGATCATAATGATAATGATGATGAAAAAGACATAGTACTGCAGGATGATATTTCGTTAACTTAAACACAGCAGCAGGCCGCTCGGAGTGAGTAGACCTGTGTGTGTTGTATTAGTATGGTAGATTCTTCCACTAATGCGGTAGATAATGTTATTACGGCAGTAGATAGTTTTGTAAGATCGGTAGATAGCTCTATTAGGGCGGTTGATTGTTTTTTAAGATCGGTAGATGGTTTTGTAAGATCGGTAGATAGTCTAATAGGGCGGTAGATAGTTTTGTAAGATCGGTAGATAGTTTTGTAAGATCGGTAGATAGTTCTATTAGGGCGGTAGATAGTTTTGTAAGATCGGTAGATAGTCTAATAGGGCGGTAGATAGTTTTGTAAGATCGGTAGATAGTTTTGTAAGATCGGTAGATAGTTCTATTAGGGCGGTAGATAGTTTTGTAAGATCGGTAGATAGTTTTGTAAGATCGGTAGATAGCTATATTAGGGCGGTTGATAGTTATATAAGATCGGTAGATAGTTCTATTAGGGCGGTAGATAGTTTTGTGAGGGCGCTGGATAGGCTGTCGTATGCGCATTAATTTTTTGCCTCCTATTTTTTCGTTGCCTTAATCGTACGCAAACAATCAAGGCAGAGGCCACAAAACTACATATCAAGGTTGTACATCACAATGATCAACTGTTGATGCGGCAACCGCTTCACAAAAAGTGAATTTCTGTTTAAAGCTCCTGTGAAGTTTACCATCGACAGCCACTCTCATATGTGACATATACTGCGCTGTATATGTCACATATACTGTATATATGTACATTGCTCTTCAAAACTTACGCTGAATTCAAGCTTTGTCGGCTTCTTTTTTTAATTTGAAGGTCATTGCTTTTGTATTCATTAATTATTTTTGCACCTATAATCAATAGAAAATACCCAGGTCTTTGAAAATTTAACTCTTCTAGTTATTCATCTAGAGATCAGTATTCCTATTGTACAAATTATTTGCCTATAGGGACTTATCATTATTGATTATCATTATCAGATGTCATCATTACAGGAGGGTGTTATTATAGGAGGTTATCATTATAAGAGGTTTTCATTATAGGAGGTTGTTATTATAGGAGGTTATCATTATAAGAGGTTTTCATAATAGGAGGTTGTTATTATAGGAGGTTATCATTATAAGAGGTTATCATTATAGGAGGTTGTTATTATAGGTTATCATTATAGGTTGTTATCATTATAAGAGGTTGTTATTATAGGTTGTTATCATTATAGGAGGTTATCATTTTAGGTAATAGAATTTGATTTATTCCTCCAAATAATTGTTCAGTGTTACTTCTTTATAGCAAAGGAAATAAAGAATGAAAGTATTTTTATTTATGTTAACTCAATAATATTGTCTATCATTAGATTGGTTCTCAATGTACATGCATGAATTAAATATGAGTATTGTGATTCTTATATAAATGAAGAAATATTATTGCAGGTATTCATTAAAACTTGTTTAAGCTCACGAAGTTAAAAAAAAGCTTGTTCTTTTCATTTTCTCAGGTGTTAAAAAGATGGTCTGCTTCATAAAAATAGTCTTGAAAATGGTGACTTATAATTATTTTGTGGTTATAAACAGTATCTAATAAACACATCGTGTCTAATAATCATTGTCAAAACGACGTTTAGTTTTCCAATGATCTTTTTGGCCTGCCAAAAAAGATTTATTGAGAATTTCACGTAGTCTCGCACATGAACATTAATCAACGGCTTTTGATTTAAATTATTAACGGAGAAAAACCATTGTAACATCTTTTATGTACATGTATAGAAAAAAATGTTTCTAGTCTACGAGTGTTCTGCCGCAACATTAGATTGTGATCATGTTTTAGCAAATATATTTTTCCCTGTTCTTTGCGTGAAATATTGAGAACGTAAATGTTCTTATTTTAAATGCATACCGCATTCACCACATTTACCATATTCAGAACACATATTTACATCTTTTAAAATGCATACCCCATTTGCCACATTCAGAACACATATTTACATCTTTCAAAATGCATACCACATTTGCCACATTTAGAACACATATTTACATCTTTCAAAATGCATACCACATTTGCCACATTTAGAACACATATTTACATCTTTCAAAATGCATACCACATTTGCCACATTCATAACACATATTTACATCTTTCAAAATGCATACCACATTTACCACATTCCATTTTGCATCGTCCCACATTGTCCAGCATTCCCTACGTCTCCAGCTTCCCATCATTCCCACTGCACCAACATTGTTTGGTTTTTAAATTGTTTCCGACGCTTTTTTACGTATTCTCTTATCTACATCCCTCTTTTTTATCCATTTCACCATCCAAACTCCCATCTTTACTTTCAGTATGCTTTAATTTTCCATTATTTTCAGTGTGCTTCACTTCTCTTATTCCCAATTTCCAAATCCGCATTCTTAAATATTTCCCTTTATCCCCACTTTACACACTACTCCCCATTCCCAAATCAATACTCTTTCATATTCCACCTACATACCCACTTCATCACACTTACTCCCCATTTCCACATCAGAATACTTTCATATTCCACCTACATACCCACTTCATCACACTTACTCCCCATTTCCACATCAGAATACTTTCATATTCCACCTACATACCCACTTCAGCACACTTACTCCCCATTTCCACATCAGAATACTTTCATATTCCACCTACATACCCACTTCAGCACACTTACTCCCCATTTCCACATCAGAATACTTTCATATTCCACCTACATACCCACTTCAGCACACTTACTCCCCAGTTCCACATCAGAATACTTTCATATTCCACCTACACACCCACTTCATCACACTTACTCCCCATTTCCACATCAGAATACTTTCATATTCCACCTACATACCCACTTCAGCACACTTACTCCCCATTTCCACATCAGAATACTTTCATATTCCACCTACATACCCACTTCATCACACTTACTCCCCATTTCCACATCAGAATACTTTCATATTCCACCTACATACCCACTTCAGCACACTTACTCCCCATTTCCACATCAGAATACTTTCATATTCCACCTACATACCCACTTCAGCACACTTACTCCCCATTTCCACATCAGCATTGTTTCATAATTTCCCATCATACCAACTTCATCACACTAACACACTTTTTCTCTATTTTCAAGTCAGTATTCTTTCACATTCCACCTCTCATCATAGCATTCCCTCACCACCATTTGACGGCCGCTACACCCCCGCCACCACCACCACCTACCACCCCTAGAACCACCACCACACCACCTACCACCCCTAGAACCACCACCACACCACCACCCCTAGAACCACCACCACCCCTAAAACCACCACCAGCACCCCCCCCCCCCCACCACCCCTAAAACCACCACCCCACCTCCACCAATAACCAAATTACTCGCCCCAGCTAACCAAGTCTCACGTGTCTGCAGCAAATCATCTAACAAAACCAGTTCTATTAGCCCAGCCTTGCCAGCTTTTCTTGTTCTGTCGACGCCGATGTGCCAAAGAAAATCCTCTGTAGGCATTTCTGCACGCTTGGTTCCCTATTTGGCCAATATGTTCACATTTATCCAACATATTTTACCTACATATCTTAACTGCATACATACACATACTCATTGGAGGTTGTTACTCTTACTCATACTCATAGGAGGTTCTCTTACATATTTTACAAGTATGTTTTACATACATATTTTAAAACGCACATTCACATGTTCATATTTCTCCATGTTTTGCCGGCATATTTTAATTAAATGTTTTAAATACATACGATTACACACATACACGTATATCCTCAACATATTTTAAATAGTCACTATGTTTATTCTTACAAATTTCACATGCATACATACGTACCCACTTTATTTGCATATTTTGGCGACTTTTTGCTGCTTATTTGGTTCCCATTTTTACCTACATGTTTTACATGTTATACTCGATTGTTTTATTCGCGATCATGTTTTTGCTAGAACGGTATGTTTTATTTGTATTTTTCATCACAAGTTAGACTTTAACAGCTTACCTACTCGTTTATTGTATTCAATGCAACTTTTGTTATTAAATCTTAGTACACCATTTAAATTCGAATCAATTGCAGACATCGTATTAACTCTGCACTTGGCGTGTTAAATTTTCACACATGCTGTTAATTTTGCACACATCTTATTAATTTTTCATACATCTTATTAATTTTGCACTCATTTTGTTAACATTACATATCTTGTTAATTTGGCACCCATCTTAAAAATTTTTTCTTATATTTCATTAATTTTGAGCTCAATTTGCAAACATTGCACACGTCTTATTAATTTGGTACACATCTTTTAAATTTCTTATACATTTTATTAATTTTTCCCCATTTAATTTTTCACTCGTCCTATTAATTTGCAACCATGAAAAAAATTATAGTTAATAATTTGAACGGCGCATGTTTGTGCACTTTTATTGGTTTGAATTAGGGCTGTAAATCGATCATGAACGATAAACTTGCTTGATCAATGAAACGTTGGTGAAGAAAAATTGGCTATGATTGCCTCAATTTAGTTCAAATGTATTTTCTCCAGCATATTTGCGCGTAGTAGTTACATTTTTTTCTCCATCCAGATATTCTATAATAAATAATAATTAAATACATATTTTACATAAAAGAAGTTAGAGCGTTAAACATGAAGCTACTGATTTATGACACGCAAATTGAATTGGTGCAAAAGATTGTGAGTGAACTCTCAAGAATTTGCAATGGGTAAGCAGACTGAGGGCCTTTTGAATGAGACTTGCTTTGTAAAATACCGAGAGAGAAAGAGAGAGAGACTACATAATATTGAGAGATGAGAGACTGCCTAATATCAAGAGAGAGAGAGAGAGAGAGGGACTGCATAATACTGAAAGAAAGAGAAAGAGGCTGCATGATATTGAGAAATGAGAGACTGCACAATATTTAAAGAGACAGAGACTGCGACATACCGAGAGACAAAGACTGCATAATTCCGAGAGACTCTATAATACTGAGAAAGGAAGAGGGACTCCATAATGTGGAGATCAATTATTTTAAAAGCTAGTGACAAATGTTGAAAAAAGTTTATTTTCACTGGAAGATTACATTTTTTTGGCACAGGAGCTTATAGCTGCGTGAAGGGGGAGTTGCAAGAGGAAAGTCAGTAAGAAAGACACGTAGAGCAAAATGTTCAATTTAAACAATCTACCTGCTTTTGAGAAAGATCTACCTGCTCCGATCTACCTGCTTTATGATCTACCTGCTCTGCAATGCAAACACGCAATGCTCTTGCAGTAGTGCCTACGTATTTAAACGGACTTCGAGGAAAACTTTTAATTTGACCGATATACCTTTTTTAAGAAAAATTTTCTCATTCAACACCTTGTTTGCCGCTTTATCATTTGTTCTCAGACTAGCATATGAACTAATCGTAACATTTTTTAATGATTCTGAAAACAATCATCTGTTTCCTCACGCAAATCCTACTTTTCGAAACAAAACCCAAAAACTCATGTGATTCGGTGCCATGATCCGAAAAATTTTCAGTAGTTCCTTCTAAATTTTCAACTATCGCGGATTTATATAAACTCACCATACATGCACAAACGAAACTATTTTTCAATCGGTTCATCTATTTGAAGTATTTATCACTTTTTATCAATTTTAGTTTAATTAAGATAAGCAAGTATTTGTGGTCTTCGCGGGCTCACTGAATTCTTGCATTAATTTGAACAAAGAATTTGAAAGATATGTTACTCTCACTCATATGAAGAGCATCAAAACTGTTGTGTTTTGATGAATGATGTTGTGCATCACGAGTGAATGACGTCGTGCATCACGAGTGAAAGATGTTGTGAAAATGACGTTGTGCATCACGAGTGAAAGATGTTGTGAAAATGATGTTGTGCATCACGAGGGAAAGATGTTGAGAAAATGATGTTGTGCATCACGAGTGAATGACGTCGTGCATCACGAATGAAAGATGTTGTGAAAATGATGTTGTGCATCACGAGTGAAAGATGTTGAGAAAATGATGTTGTGCATCACGAGCTAAAGATGTTGTGCATCACGAGCGAATGATATTGTGCCTCACGAGCGAATGATGTTGTGAAAATGATGTTGTGCATCAAGAGTGAAAGATGTTGAGAAAATGATGTTGTGCATCACGAGCGAAAGATGTTGAGAAAATGATGTTGTGCATCACGAGTGAAAGATGTTGAGAAAATGATGTTGTGCATCACGAGCGAAAGATGTTGAGAAAATGATGTTGTGCATCACGAGTGAAAGATGTTGAGAAAATGATGTTGTGCATCACGAGCGAAAGATGTTATGCATCAAGAGCAAATGATGTTGTGCATCACGAGCGAATGATGTTGTGAAAATGATGTTGTGCATCACGAGTGAAAGATGTTGTGCGCCACGCGTGAAAGATGTTGAGAAAATGATGTTGTGCATCACGAGTGAAAGATGTTGAGAAAATGATGTTGTGCATCACGAGTGAAAGATGTTGTGCATCACGAGTGAGTGATGTTGTGCATCACGAGTGAATGATGTTGTGAAAATGATGTTGTGCATCACGAGTGAATGATGTTGTGCATCACGAGTGAATGATGTTGTGAAAATGATGTTGTGCATCACGAGTGAATGATGTTGTGCATCACGAGTGAATGATGTTGTGCATCACGAGTGAAAACATCTCTTAGGTTGTGATGTTACCGTCATGTTGATTGAAGACGTCATTTTTGTAGCGTCATCGGCAGGTGAACTAAATATTTGTTATAGAATACATATGCCTACGAAACATGTTTTATTTTCAAATTATTAATAGCGTCATTAACTGTGAGAGGAAATACTTTAGGCTTTGAATATTATTATGAATCCAGTTTCATTGGCAACTTTGGAATGACTGATAGGATGTTTTCCAGCCTGATTCTTCCACAGAGAATATCTAAGTCATTTCCGACTACTTGCATTTATTTCAATTCTTTGCAAATGCTTGATTTTAAAACTTAAATAAGAAACAGTAAAAACATTTCTCGCCACCAAAATATAAAATACCTAAATTTTCCTTCAATAAGAACTTAAATTAGACTTAAAACACAGCAGTAATTAAAATTTTAATTTAAAATAAAACCTTAAGTATTGAGATCGAATATTTGATATTTAAACAGGAAATAGGGAATATATTGGTATTACATTTGGAGCACAGGGGCCCTTCTGAAGTGCGGCATCTTCCCAGTCTAACTCTTTCGCCGGAGCCTGCATGTTTTTCGCCGCCCAGGTGATTTAATTGCTTGGGCGGCGAAAAACATGCATGCAGGCGGCGAAAAAGTTAGACTGGGAAGATGATAGACCCAGGTGATTTAATTGCTTGGGCGGCAAAAAACATGTATGGAGGCGGCGAAAAAGTTAGACTGGGTTAATTCGTAGCATTTTTTGGTATGTACGATTTCTAAAGTGCGATGTTAACTTGCAATGTGCGGATTTGTGTGGGAATGAGACTTATTAATAGCTCGAGGGCATTTGCTCATTATTAGGCTTTAAAATTAAACTTGACATAAATCTACCTTCACTCTGCACGGTCACTTAAATTATCCAAAACAGGTAGTCAAGTGTACGAGATCTAAATGAATTGGTGTTTTTCCAAGTAAACTCTTATCAAAGGCAACTCTTTTCACTTGAACTGTTTCTCACGTGAGATAATTATAATAGGACTGGTGAGCAAATACTGGGCAATTTAAAAAAAGTTCTGAACACATTATTTCTCAAAGCTATTCTTGTGCGCTTCGCTGCCAGCTAATTCCCAAGAAAAATGCGAAGTGCATAAAAGTTAACTCATGAGAGAAAGTCACCCACTCGAGAAAACTAATCCATACATTAATTCAAGTGTAAAAATCAACTCATTTTAACTTATATGGTGTAAAAAGTAACTAAGATAAAACTCAGTGAACTTAAAGACGTGTGAAAATTTTTCGGGTCCGTCAAAGTTGCAAGTGAAGCGCACTTTTTTTGTATCGCGTTATTTAAAATGTGACGTTCGTAATGCGTGAAATTCGTGAAGTGTTGATCGTATCCCCACGCATTACGACCAAGTCTAACTTTTTCGCCGCCTGCATGCATGTTTTTCGCCGCCCAAGTAATTAAATCGCTTGGGTGGCGAAAACCATGCATACTCCGGCGAAGAAGTGACTGAGGAGGACCGCCTGAACATCTTAATTCGGTAAAGAAATATTCATTGTTTTTCATCCAAAAATACTGATATTTTGTTACCTAAATTATTTTCTGTAGTCTTATCCCATTTGAGAAATATAATCCTACTCTTCTGGCTGTGAAATTATTAATCATTAGAAATAAAGCTCACTGAAGAGGATTGAAGTTACCAATTGTGGAAAATAGAAGGGAGCGTTTCGACTACTTTTGCAAATTTCTGTCACGGCAGCAGGCGCCTTTTTATCGTCATCCTATAACATTGAGGAACAGTATGATTCTCTAATAGATTATTTCGAAGGTAGTGTTTAGAATTTCGGGTGAATTATCTGTGGTTCTTAAATTTTCTTTTGATTATTAAGCTACGATTATCGTGCCAGACTGAAGGGATGATTGATGGGATGACTGAAGGGATGACTGAAGGGATGACTGAAGGGATGACTGCAGGGATGACTGCAGGGATGACTGAAGGGAGGATTGAAGGGATGACTGAAGGGATGACTGAAGGGATGACTGCAGGGATGACTGCAGGGATGACTGAAGGGATGACTGAAGGGATGACTGAAGGGATGACTGAAGGGATATTTTGCCAGACCTTAAATCTGACGAAACATCCCAAACATCCTTCACTTGCTGCCGGGACAGAAATCTGTAAAATTATCCCAAACTTTCCCATCTATTTACCACAAATGGAAACTTCAATCCTCTTATTAAAAACCAATGATAGGAATTTAAAAACCAATGATAGGAATTTCTAAACCAATGATAGGAATTTTAAAAACCAATGATAGGAATTTTGTACTACCTCTATTGGAAATAAAATGCTTTTCTTTCTTTTTTTCTCTCATCGGTGAGCATAATTTCTGGTACGATTTTACATGAATTTAAAGATAAATTTAATTTGATTTATTTTTAATAGGAGCAGCTTTGACAACATTCATTTGAAATGTGAGTACAATATAACTTTACTCAGCAAGGAATCACCCGACGCTTCATTTTTCAGACGTCAACAGGAAATTATTCATGCGATGGTTCTGTAGTTAATGGTGTTCAAGTTACTACAAATAAAACTTAGATAAAAAACAAAAAATAGTTCAGATTTTTTTTGTAATAACCGCACTACAATACGCTAAATTTATGTGCAAGGAATTTTCTATTTCGAATTCGATATCTCATATGAAGTTTTTAGTTAATGCAACCCAACTTTGAGGATCATATTTGATAGAATGAAAGGTGAGCACAACCCATTGACCATAGCAAACGTTCGTGAAGTGTTCTGAACAAAGACAACGTTCAAGTTGGAGTTGAAAATGGTGCCACAGAGAGGAAGCCGAACGACAAAACTCAGAATGAGAGTGTGTGGCTTCGGTTCAGTTGTTTTGGTGGCCGTGTTCGTCACTACTGCGCTGCTGGTGCCGCCCGCCTGCGCTGACGTCCCTCTGGGTGAGTGTTGCTGACTCTCATTTTGTTGAATTTCCATTGTTCTTCAATTTAAGAACTACGAACTTTTAATTATAGCTTTTCATCAATGTTATTCCTTCACTCTTTATTGTAAGAACTACGAACTCTTAATCATGGCGATTCATAATTTTTATTCTATTTTTTAGTTATTGTAAGAACTACGAACTTTTAATCATGGCGATTCATAATTTTTATTCTATTTTTTTAGTTATTGTAAGAACTACGAACTTTTTATCATGGCGATTCATCAATGTTATTCTATTTTTTAGTTATTATAAGAACTACGAACTTTTAATCATACTTATTCGTCAATGCTATTCATTTTTGTATTTACTGGAAGAACTACGAAAGTTTTAATCAAATACATTCGTCAATGTTATTCTATTTGTTATTTTTGTGAGAATTACGAAACTTCTAATCATATTTATATAACATTATATTTTTATTATCCTGTGATATTAATCTAAGATTGATCACAAAAATAACGTCATCAGAACATCACATACACATTTGTTCCAGTACGGTGACAGAGGTAGCCTTCAAGAAGGCAAGGCTTGCACAGTGTTACACTGGAAACATATCTTTTTAAGAACTACGCTATTTGCAAGATATTACTTACACCTCGTTCCACACGAAAAGGGTATTGGAAATACTGATTTCCTAGAGTATAAATTGATATATACGCATTGATATTAATGAAGAAATACATATATGCGTATCAATTTATGTGTATACATAAATTTATTCGTTTATACCTACATTTTGATTTTTGTGTATGTGTATTTACATATTGGTGCACACGTGTATGCATTTACGGATTAATATTTACGCTTAGGTATTTGGGAAATTCATATTCATAAGTGTTTGCATGGTCGCCAATTAAACAATACACAAATTGCCATCGCAACACATCTGCAATAAGTGCGTCAAATTCATGTGTGTCAATTTAAGTGTATATCAGTTATAATTAAATCAATAATATTAGGTGTGTCAAATATGTCAATTCAAGTGTGTGTCAAACTGTCATTTAAGTGTGTCAAATGTGTCAAATTGGTTAAATTCATTATAAAAAGGTTAGAGTGCTCGCGATAGCCGTGTGCTATAGGTTCCGCCGCCGTGCGGCCGGGACCCGGGTTCGAAACTCGGCGCTGGCAGTGGCGATTTTCTCTGTTGGGTATAGGAGAAAAATTCCAAGCACAATACCCCACTCTACCCAGGTGTCTGAAATGGGTACCGGTCTTGACCGGGGGAAAGCGTAATGGCGTCCTCGCGTTAGTTATAAGGCATTTGAAAATCCAATGTACAAGGTGATATGTATCAGGCTTGATTGGAAATAAAGCATCCGTAGATGCCTTCATTATTATTATCATTATTATTACATGCTGACCAAATAGAAAATACACCGAGACCCATATAAGCACAGCTGCAATAAGTGTGTTATATTCCTAGTTTCACCATTGTCAGCCTGAGACTGATTTTCAAAATTATAAGAGGTCGTAGGGGTACAGAAAGCAGCGTAAGTTATTCTAAGTAAGTTTGACTGCGCTATGGGATACGTTAAAGTTGGGCTTTTGATTTGATTTTTAAAAAAGAACACGAACTCGACAAGCAAAGTAAAAAGTATACAGTGTACTTGGTTACAAAGTACAAAGTACAAAGCGTAACAAAGTACACTTAGGTAAACACGCTGCCAGGTCTACTGCTACGACCACGTAAATTAGTTGATAATACGACTTTTAAATAATTAAGAAAACGCTTCGTATTTAGAAAATGGACAATTACATTGTAGTAATTCGTTGACGACTCCGTGGCCACAACACAGTCGATCGAATCACACAAATTGTTGTAAACGTTTTACACAAATACATATGTACACATCTACAACGTATTATATTTCGTCCATTTTTACACAGTGTTGATTCCGCCCGTACGAAAAATATGTTAATTATGACAATTTCGTGAATCCATCACAGAAGCAAAATTTGAAAAAATGTGTTCTGTGTTCTGTTTTTTATCACATATGATTTTACTTTTGAATTTCATTTATGACAATTATGATGATTATTAGCTATTTCTTTGTTGGTTTGATTTGCTTACTTTTACGTACGTATGAGAAATATTTTTTTTTATGATAATGATTATGATGATTATGATGATTATGATGATTATGATGATTATGATTATGATGATTATGATGAAATTTATGATGATGATTAGCTTTTTTTTTGTTGGTTTGTTTTGCTTACTTTTACGTACGTACGGGAAATGTTTTTTATGATAATGATTATGATTATGAAGATTATGATGAAAATTATGATGAAGATTAGGTATTTTTTAGTTGGTTTGTTTTGCTTACTTTTACATACGCATGGGAATTTTTTTTTCACAGAAGCTACGCTAGTTCAGAACCTTGGTATTCAAACTTGGTAGAGATTTACTGCGGATATTTCTTAGCTTTTTTTACTACATGTCTTCCTCTCTCAACAAGTAAAGATGCATATCTTACTAACGGAATCTTATTTGATACATCTTCTCTTGCGGATCATATATTTCGATCTTTTCCAGATGCGCCCCGCCACTGATGCAACACATAAGTGGACCCACTTGTAACTTTCGAAATAATGCACCTATCCACTTCAAATTACTCTCAAATGAAAAAATGTTTTAATATTTCTTTTTTAATCTAATTTCAATTTAGGTTGGACCCGCCCACCAAGCGAGGGGTGAAAACTCACAATATTCTTTTTGTCATTTCGATTTTTTTTTTCACTTCAATTTCGATTTTCTTATTTTTTAAAGTACGATTTCCTTATTTTTTCTTCGCTCTCAAGTGCAAGATAGCAAAGCTCGGGGGGACTATACGCACGCGTTATTTGTTGTTGATAAATGTCAAATTTTAGATTCATGTTCATCCAATTCTGATCTTTAAATTTTAGAACCCATCTACATTGACAAGCTGAGACCAGGTTTTGATGATATCCAAAAATAGTCAGCCAGTAAACGTTCAGTATTAAGTTCATTTTGATTCTGATGATTTCAATAACCGAATTTCATAACGTACATTTAGTCTTGTACTAAACTTGGATTTTCCATTTGTTGGCAGATCCATACTTTATTGCAAGCTGATACTTGATACAGTCTGACTAATCATTTTTGAAATACTTCTTCTTAATCACTTTTATTTGCATGAACAGAAGTAAACTTTCAGTACAGCTTTAAAACGCACAAATATACACGCAATTTATATTTGGACTTATTTATACTAACAAACGCATTCGTTTTGAACAAAGGCGCTTCGCTAACCATTTAACGTCGCAATAATTGGAAGGCCAATTTAAAGGCTCGTTAATTCGCAACAGTTATGGCACTCTTTTTGTGAATAGAGCTTTCTTCTTGTTTCCTATTGTTAATTTTTTGTGTTACTCGTGTTGAAACAGAACGAAAATGTGCTACACGAAAGTACACTAACACAGTATTACATAAGTTATATTTACAGTGTTAACATTGTGCAGTGTGACGATATTATCGTTATACAGGGTGTCCCAGAAAAAACGATACCGATATTTAAATGAGTATAACTTTAAGGTGATTAGAGGTATATAGTCACAACAAACCAGATATTATACGATAGTTTCTTCTGTATCAATCACTAATACAGAAGAGACTAACGAACAATTTCATGTTTGTTGAGACTAAATATCTCTATTCATCTTAGAGTTATAATCATTTAAAAATGGGTATCATTTTGCTGGGACACCTCGTATAAATCCCTCAGATGTGGATGCCCAACAAATATATCCATCCCAACAGTACCCGCCATCAAAATATTCTTGTACTTGTGCGCTGGTGAAACTCGTATCACAGATACGGTCATTGAGCGTCCTTGTGAGCGTCACAGACACACGCACCAGCCAATTTGATGTGCTCAGTGAGATTTCCGTTATAATAAGATTGGATAAATTACGCTCAAAATAAATACACTAACCTATTTATTTAATTAATAAATAAATCTAAGGAGACCCCTGGCGTTTCATTATTTAGTATACATTTATACTTTATATAATATAAACATTAAAATTTTCAAATACTCACACTGGGATAGCAGTAGACGTCAAAGCCTCTCATTGTACCACCATAAAACGTAGGTTCGAGTAGAAGAAAAAAAGTTACAGGTAATATTACTACGTATTTTATAACATGAGTTATTCCAAAAACAAAATTATGCGTATTATTCCTTCTATTAAAAATGAACGGGGCTCATTGTGATTATTTGTGCCGTTCGAAGATGCGTAAAAAAATTGTTTTTTATACAAATATGTTGAGTTAGCTTGGTGCGTGTATTGTGGGATAGTTGACACGTGTAGTCATGATTTTGTAGAATGTTCAATGTATTTAGCAAATTGGAGTTCAGGTTCAAGCTCAAGTTCAAATTGGAGTTCAACTTGCCTCCCTAACCACAATGAAAAAGTTCTGAAGGTAAAAAGGAGGAAATTACCTTTTAAAATGAAGTTTCGGGAACTGGGAATTCATGCCCAGCACGTGTCACGGTCCCCCCACACCCTGTACATAGTAACATTGAAGTTGAAAAAAGTTTAGGGAACAAGATAAAAGCTGGAGAAAAGAGTAAAAGTACTGCATAAGGACAGCAGTGATTTGGAAAAGATAGTCTGTAATAAAATAAAAAGCCTATTCTGTTTCAAGAAGGCCTACCGAACGTACAGCTCGGGACCTCACATTCTCCCATTGCGAGGACCATTTTCCCATCGTGAGGTCCATTTTCCCATTGAAATTAATCATATAACAGATTTTGTCACGGTAACTCTACAGCAGCTCGCGCTTTTTCAAACAGACGAATACTTGCCATGAGCAACTCGTAACTTTATGAAAACGACGATTATTGTATTCCCGTAAACACAATAGTTGTATCCTCCTGAGGAGAAGTGTTCAGTGACCGATTTGCAACGCTAAGTACATCTGTCTTAATTAACGATGCGTGTGTGAAAACGATGAGTGTATGAAAATGACGAGTGTGTGAAAACGATGAGTGTGTGAAAATGACAAGTGTGTGAAAATGATGAGTGTGTGAAAACAGTGAGTGTGTGAAAACGATGAGTGTGTGAAAACGATGAGTGTGTGAAAATGATGAGTGTGTGAAAACGACGAGTGTGTGAAAACGATGAGTGTGTGAAAATGACAAGTGTGTGAAAATGATGAGTGTGTGAAAACGATGAGTGTGTGAAAATGATGAGTTGAGAAAATGATGAGTGTGTGAAAACGATGAGTGTGTAAAAACGATGAGTGTGTGAAAATGATGAGTGTGTGAAAACGATGAGTGTGTGAAAATGATGAGTGTGTGAAAATGATGAGTGTGTGAAAACGATGAGTGTGTGAAAACGATGAGTGTGTGAAAATGATGAGTGTGTGAAAACGATGAGTGTGTGAAAATGATGAGTGTGTGAAAACGATGAGTGTGTGAAAATGATGAGTGTGTGAAAACGATCCATTTATCATCTTCATGTTTGAAACTTTAATGTAAATAAACTAATGACATGTGATATGTTCATTATTACTACAAAGAATAAAACCTTCCTACACGAAATGTCGTGGATTGTTTTACTTTTAGCGAAGGCCATGAATCACTATAGGCCTACCTAAAGATCATAATATAGTCATTTATGATCATTTATGATCATAATCATTTTTCAATAGGATCACAAAAAGTTGGTAGAAATTTTTCTCTGCGTATCGGAAAACGGTCAATTCTGATTATAAATTTCATTTCTTTAATATCTTAATATTTTTAGTATTTAATATCTTTAATATTTAGTCAATCTTCGCTCATTAAGAGTCAATTGTTTATAGTCAAGGAGTATGTCGTGATGTAGCAAAAGTAGCAAATTCATTGACTTTAGACGCCAATTGTTCGATTGGAACTTGGCATGATGAGCCAGGAACAGTCAATGATTTGCAGTCAATGTAGCAAAAGTAGCAAATTCATTGACTTTAGACGCCAATATTCGAATGGAACTTGGCATGATGAGCCAGGAACAGTCAATGATTTGCAGTCAATGTAGCAAAAGTAGCAAATTCATTGACTTTAGACGCCAATATTCGAATGGAACTTGGCATGATGAGCCAGGAACAGTCAATGATTTGCAGTCAATGTAGCAAAAGTAGCAAATTCATTGACTTTAGACGCCAATATTCGAATGGAACTTGGCATGATGAGCCAGGAACAGTCAATGATTTGCAGTCAATGTAGCAAAAGTAGCAAATTCATTGACTTTAGACGCCAATATTCGAATGGAACTTGGCATGATGAGCCAGGAACAGCCAATGATTTGCAGTCAATGTAGCAAAAGTAGCAAATTCATTGACTTTAGACGCCAATATTTCGAATGGAACTTGGCATGATAAGCCGGGAACAGTCAATGATTTGCAGTCAGTGTAGCAAAACTCGAAAGCATCAACGTAGCAAAACCCGCCAATTCAATGACTTTAACTTGATCAGGAACTGGCACGCTGAGACGGGGACAAAGAACGAAGCGAACGAGACTTCGTTCCGGTCACACGATGCAAAATAAAACTAAAGCTCGGGAAATTTCTCACATTAGAAAACAATCACACGGAATTAATCGCGCTAGAGAATTGATCATGCAGTGTGTTTTTTGAATGCAGACCCGAAAAATTTTTAATAACTTTTGATACATTAAAATCTATATTTCTGTCTAATTATAAAATGCAACGCTTCGACGTATCAAACATCATCCTCAGGCTGAAAAAAAACAGAATAATTTGCAGTCACTTTGGAAAAAACGTAGAAACTAACACTTAGGTATAATATAGACTAGATAAGCAGATCACAAAAGACGAAATCGACTAGACAAAATAACAAGCTTTTTATCACAGAAATAGTAGTATGACTAGATACATTGTACAAAAACCTCGATGTTCATAACTCGAGAGACAAGAGGAAAATGGTCGAGCAGCTTCGTCGTACCTAGCGAGCTGAACTTTTGATACAATGAACGGATTTTTGAAAACAAAACGGCAGTATAATTCTGAGATTTACATCTTTTATTTGGGGTAATTTTTGAATATGTCATTTTTATGTGGCGTCCGCTGGACCGCAAGCGATATTGGGCGCGTGTTCGCATGCTTCTCATTGCGGCGCTGGGCCGCATTGTGGATGAATTTTACTGTGCCCTCTTATTCTTATTTTGACTGTTGTATCATAAATACGTAGGTACCAAATAAGAGATATAAATCTCAGGATTATACTGCCGTTTTGCTCCCAAAAATCCGTTCATTGTACCAGAAGTTAATAAAGATTTTTTAGAGTCCCGTATTTAAAAAATACCTTTTATTAAAAAATTTATCACATTAGGGAGTCAATAACTTTGGAGAATTGATACCGTTAGGGAGTGGTACAAATAATAAAATCCATTACATTAGAGAATTGGTCAGCAAATTTATAAAATTAGATAATCCTATGCAATTTTCTTTGAAATTTGATAATTGCGTCAGAGAATCTATGAAATTAGATGAGCTAAATCACTTCATGGAGGCTTTCATGTTACATTATCCTGCATATAACAGAAAACATTACATTAACAATAAATCTTATTATACACACAACCCACCATGTCATAGAACCCTCGCCTTCATAAAAACAAAAACCAGACTCCATGTTACAGAATTCACCGCATTCAGTAATCCGTTGCATGACAGAAATTATCACATCAGCTCTATAACAGTTCACATTTTTATTTAAATCGACAAAAACTGAAAAAAACGGAAAAACCTTCGATATCGGGGAAAAAAAACCATCGACACATGAAAAACAACCTGAAAAAACCTTCTAAAAACACCTTTGACAACTGAAAAATCTTTGGAAAACTGAAAAAAACTTCTAAAACACCTTCGACAACTGAAAAAACCTGAAAAAGACCCTCGACAATTGAAAAAACGCGCAACTCGCACTTTTTCCACGCGCACCACGATATTAACGCACCTCGAGACACCTTCACTGGGCTCGGGAATTTCAATTTTATCAAGTGGCTCCGAGGGTTGTCGGAATAATAAAAAACAACACAAAATGGCACAAATGGAATAAAAAGCGCACAAAAGGGCACGAGACCGCGTGGTCGGAGGTGTCTCGGAACGCCATGCATAATTGAGGCCAAAGTTGCGGGCAGGTGACCTGGACTTTGCCTGTGTCACAACTGTGTCGTGTCACCTGGTGGTGGTGGTGGTGGTGTCACCTGGTGGTGGTGGTGTCACCTGGTGGTGGTGGTGTCACCTGGTGGTGGTGGTGTCACCTGGTGGTGGTGGTGTCACCTGGTGGTGGTGGTGTCACCTGGTGGTGGTGTCACCTGGTGGTGGTGGTGTCACCTGGTGGTGGTGGTGGTGGTGTCACCTGGTGGTGGTGGTGGTGTCACCTGGTGGTGGTGGTGTCACCTGGTGGTGGTGGTGTCACCTGGTGGTGGTGGTGTCACCTGGTGGTGGTGTCACCTGGTGGTGGTGGTGGTGGTGTCACCTGGTGGTGGTGGTGGTGTCACCTGGTGGTGGTGGTGTCACCTGGTGGTGGTGGTGTCACCTGGTGGTGGTGTCACCTGGTGGTGGTGGTGGTGGTGTCACCTGGTGGTGGTGGTGGTGTCACCTGGTGGTGGTGGTGTCACCTGGTGGTGGTGGTGTCACCTGGTGGTGGTGGTGTCACCTGGTGGTGGTGTCACCTGGTGGTGGTGGTGTCACCTGGTGGTGGTGATGGTGTCACCTGGTGGTGGTGGTGGTGGTGGTGGTGTCACCTGGTGGTAGTGGTGGTGGTAGTGTCACCTGGTGGTGGTGGTGGTGTCACCTGGTGGTGGTGATGGTGTCACCTGGTGGTGGTGGTGGTGTCACCTGGCGGTGGTGGTGGTGGTGGGTATGTGCGTAAGCATGTGTTTGTATTAGTGTGTGTAAGAATGTGTGTATTCTGTGTGAATGTGTGTGTGTAAGTAAGCGTGTATTTGTGACGGTTTGTGTAAATTAATATACCTATTTTATACATACACGTATCAATATCAGTACACATTGCATAGTATTTACTTACGTCCCTCATTTTTCGCACGTTTATCATTCGAAAATAGTCATAAGTTGCTAATAGAATGATAGCCGTAGGAGAAGACCCTGAGGAAAATATTTCTGATCAAGAATTTGAGCCAAAAATATGTTCAAATTTGAAAGGCAGTCTCTTCGTAATCGACCGCAAAATTAAACCATTTTTAAAATGTTCACATTTGGAAAATGAGTTCATTTTGACAATATTCCCAGTTTTTAGAACGCATCCATTTTTAAAAGTAAATCCATTTAGGAAATCTATTTGTGTTTAAAGTATTTTTCTATTTTGATAATGAGTCCGTTTGAAAATGAATCCATTGTGGGAAATTCCACAACTTCAATTTCATTAAGAGTTTTATTTTCAATAGTAATCGACAAGGAACAAAAGTCGTACAAGTTTTAATATTTTATTTATGAGCCGTACGAGGTAGTTTTTACCTTTAGGCCTTCAGAGGTGAACTCATCTGTTCATACACAGAGTTTTTTAAGTTTCAAGTTAAAGTTTTTAAAGTTTTAGAGTGCAATAGTGTGCGACGGTCGCCCGAAGGCAGAATAGGAAGGATGCTTCACAGCGTCAAGGCACGGAAAAAGCAACCGAGCGGCGTCTCAGCTGGGCACAGCAAGGTATGCTTGACAGAAACGTTGCCGCTAGAGCGTGAAGCCAGGGCAAGAGGCCACATGCCGACCTGAAGCGAAACAATAACAAGGTAAGTTCAGATCAGGAGCAAAAGAACACGACCAGACATAAAAGTACTATGGTCAGAAAACTTCAAGATATCAATGTAGACAACACACCTACACGCACCCGCAAGGCCTAGGTGAAGTTGCACGTTAGATGTGAGGAAGACGAGACGCTGGACTGGAAGGAAGAAAACTGCCAGTGGAGTGCCCCCAGTGTCAATGGCACGGAACGTAGAAATCATACTGAAGACAAACAAAACCAAGTTAAACGAATGGTACAACCAAAATAACGAACAAATGAGAGCAAACAAAAACAAACCATTTCAAATAAGTCAGAATCAATATGGACAAATTAAACCTACAATAACTCACCCAAGTTTATTGCCACACTTGGTGAGTATTATACCACTTTTAGAAGAAGGTTAGGAAATTTAGAGGAAAACAGTCAAAGGCAGGTGTTCAGGTAAGGACAGAAAGAATAGTTTAAGGTTTTAATTCGGTTGAAAGTCATAGGCCCAGAGGAAACGAATTTTAATAAAACAGCTCAAGGATGAGTAGTAGAAGCACATCCAAGTATCAGGAGCTGAATTTTGGGAATTTAGGTTAACTGAGATATGAGCAAAGCTCAATCTCTAATAAGTACGGCGAGATGCCGTTAATTCAATTCAAATTCAATGAGAATTGAGCAACGCTCAATCTCTAGTAGTAGCAGCTATACGCCGTCAATTCAATATTTAAAGTTCAATGTTTAAAACCCTGAACACCTTTAAGAAATTTAAATAAACCCAAAAATAAGCAAAAACTGAATAACAGCCACAGTCACGCAAACATAAAAATAGTTGAAACACAGAAGCAGCAAGAAATTAAGGATACTTAGGTATTGTGACAAATTAGAGGGTTGACACCGGGAGGACGACTCCAATTCAGCAACAGACCAGCGCTCACATTAAATCCTACCTAAAAATTGAAAAACTCCACCGACATTACTTCCCACTGACTGCAAACGACCGAAAACAACGGAAAGAAGCAAAGCGACTCGCCCAACTTCACGCCACGGTTCCGACTGACAAGTGCACCTCGCGAGCATGTGGGAGATTTTCCCACACACTCCCGGGGGCGGAAACTGATCAATTTAATTGATCCCTCATCCGCTCAAGACACCGCTCAGCCGCCACCCTTCTCGGCCTGGCCGCTTGCTCTGCAACGTGAGAAGAAACATTAGGAGCCTGAAATCTTGGAATTTTATCAAGACTGAGTTCAAGAGGATACAATAACGAGATTGCGTAAACACCGGTAGTTTTATCGGGTCGCACGACCTCGACGGAACGAGTTTTTCCGTCGGTTCCAGTGAACAACTGGCTAACTCTACCTAACGACCACAGAGGCCTAGGTTTTATCGTAGACGAGATAAGGACAATATCTCCAATTTTAATGGTATCCTCCCATTTAGGCTGATACACGTCTTTATTTGTTTCACGAAGCGAGAGCAAATATTCCTCGTACCACAGTTGTTTAAACCTGTCTAAGGCGTCTTCTCGCAATTCCAAGGTCTTTTTCAACTCTTCTCTAGAAGGAAGGTTGGGTTCACCCGTAAAGGTTGAACCAAAGGAAAGACTAGAATTATCAGTAGCACCGAACTTCACAAACGAGTTTGGCGTTATGAAAGCCTGAGAAAGATCGTCAGTATTCAAGTAAGTTAAAGGCCTACTGTTAATAGCATTCTGAACATCGGCCAAAATTGTCAAAAAAGCGAAATATTCCATTTTACTTCGGCCAATGCACTTATAGAGACAACTCTTCACAACTTTAATTAATCTCTCCCATGCACTGCCATACCATGCCGAATACAAGGGAATTTTTATATGCTTTACGTTATTTTTAACCAAGTAATCCGAAATTAAATCGTTAGAACTAGATGAATTCAACAAATCGGCAGCTTGTTTAAACGAGGGTGCGTTATCGCTATATAACGCTGTAGGTACACCATACCTCGTGCTGAACCTTATAAAAGCTGAAAGAAAAGAGTTAGTGGTCATATCAGGCACAAGTTCTAGGTGAATGGCTCTGATGCTGAGACATGTAAAGATAATTAGATACATTTTAGTGCCAGTCTCGCCCAATTTTACGTTAAAGTGTCCAGTGAAGTCGACACCTACATGTTGGAAGGGCTTGATGAAGTTCACTTTCCCGCTGATATAATCAGTGGGTTTAGGATAACGGAACGCTACAGCATTGTATCTTTTACAAAGTATGCACCGTTTAATTACGGCTTTAACTAACGGCCTGGGCTTAGGCAGCCAATAGCCCATGTTCCGCAGAGCATTCAAGGTTGACGAGACACCCAAGTGTTTACTTTTTTGATGACAATGCTCTATTACCAATTTAGT
The DNA here is from genome assembly GCA_030386875.1 of Morinoia aosen. Lineage (NCBI taxonomy): Eukaryota > Metazoa > Arthropoda > Malacostraca > Amphipoda > Talitridae > Morinoia > Morinoia aosen. The sequence continues at coordinate 22,002,206 of CM059561.1, forward strand.
TAAGAAACTGTCTCTGGAAAGAAGAATTGGGTTATTAACATCGTACGATAAACTAATGCATTTTTGCAGACGACCTTTGGATCGTAATAGGCCGTCATCATCTATGAACAAATTTAGATTTTTAACCAATGCCGGCGTAGAGACGCGATCGGAGCCAGCAAGGAATTTTAATTCAGGTTCGAAATGTCGAGCCTGCTCTATTTTCAGCCAGTACAAGCGAGCTTTTGCTCTACATTCTAATTGAGAGACTGCCTCCCGTTTGCAATTGCTTGCAAATTTGAATAGTTTGGCAGTTACACTAATCAATTTGTCAAGACTACTGTATTTATCAACAGGAAACACGGGCATTGCAATACCCTCCCTCTCTGCCTGAGCAGTACAAATAGCTACGGACTTTGATTTTACAGGCAGGCAATGGAGAGGAGATTCAGGCCAGATTATCTGATCATGAGACAAGAATTCAGGGCCATGCTTCCAAAGATTCAATTTTTTGTTCAACTCTTTAATTGTCAGGCCTCTCGTCAGTAGGTCTGCTGGGTTCATTTCCGAAGGAACATATTTAAATTGACATTCAAGGCCATGTTCTTGCAAAATCAAGTCTCTAAATCTGAGAATGTCTTTAACTCTATTATTGGCGAAGAGATTCTTCGTCTTGACATGGTCATTGAAAATCCAAGATAGCACAATTTGTGCATCAACACCAAAGGTTATGCTCGTTACTCGAGTGTTCAAGGATTTGAGCACATTAGGTAAACACTTCAAAGCAAGGAAGACAGCTAGAAGCTCTAGCGTAGGAAGAGACTTTGTTTTCATTGGGGCAATTTTATTTTTAGAGAAAAGCAGGTTAGAGCTATACGAGCCTCCGTCCGCCACAACGGCGTAAATTGCACAACCGTAGTGAGTTTTGGAGGCATCTGTGAAAACTACCAAGCGCACGCTTCCATCAGAAGCAAACACCTGGCGTTCAAAGGCAAAGGAGCCCAATTGCTCTAATTCCCGACGCAAGGAAAGCCACCGGGCCTTCAAGTCGTCTGGCAATTCCGCATCCCACGCGATTCCGAGCCTCCACATGTCCCTCATTAAGGTCTTTCCTTTTACAGTTATTGGGCTCATGAGACCTAAGGGGTCAAAACATTTAGCGATGCAAGAAAGCACGAATCTTTTGGTAATTTTAGGAGACTCTCTGTTGGAAGGCGGAAACGCAATTCGAATGCGGTCAGTCACAGGACAATAATTATAGCCTAACACTTTCACCTCAGTATCTGCAAGATCACTGGCTAAGCCATCTTGCAAGAAAGCGTTCTGCAAGTGAGGGGCATTAGTACACCATGATCTAAGGTCAAAGCCTCCTGACTTCATACGTTCAAGCGCAGTTGCGCAGATATTTCCAAGTTCTTTTTCATCGTTACCTGTAATAAAGAGATTATCTACATACATGCAGTTAGTCAGGAAATGGTTACACAAGTCGTCAGGAAATTTCTCAAGATGATGTTTAATGACATAATTTAAGATGAACGGACTTGCAATGAACCCGAAAACTATAGTAGTGTAACGGTAAAGGACCAATTTTCCCCCTCTTTTCCATAGCACACAGAATTTGTCACGGTCAGACTCTGAACTAAGCTTAATCTGAAGGAAAGCTCTCCTGATGTCAGAAAGCACAAGGTATTTATCTTTACGTAAATTAATCAACAAGTTGAACAGATCACTCATCAGATCAACCCCAGGAAAAGAAGCCTCATTAAGGGAAGGGCTATCACTGGTTTTTAAGGAACAGTTGAGGACAGGGCGCACTTTGGTGGTACTTGGGGAATCTTTAACGACTTCCCTGTGAGGAATAAAGACCTTCGCCCCAGTTCTAGAGGAATCTAAAGGAATTTCCTCAATGATGCCCTCTTCCAGCTGCTGCTGAAAGACTGCATCATATTCCCCATAAAGGCTCTTTTTCTCAAGTCTGTCAACTACTTTATTTAACACTGCTCTAGCTACAGCGAAATTATCAGGCACATTTGAGATTCTCTCATTCCATGGCAATTTCACGTGATACTTTCCATCCGCAAACTGAATGTCACTTTTAAATTCTGCAACTTTCTCTTGGTCTGAGAGTGCAGCTGGTTCATCATTAGAAATGCCTATGGATTCAAGGCAAAATATTTTATCAAGGTGACCTTCTACGTCACTCTCTTTCAAAATGCTATGAATTGGATCAGGTCGCGAAGCGGATGGATTGAGCACGAAATTGACAGTGGAACTCAAGGTTCCGATAGAAGTTTGCATCTCTGCATAGAGAGAGGAAGCTTGATCTCTGGTCAAGAAACCCTCAACGTGCCCAAATGGAATAATTCCATCACCGCACTGAAAAGCGGATCCCTTCATACAGGGAATCATTGTCAAGTTAGGTAAATACGGCAGGACATCAGTGCCCAGGACACCTTCATCATTAACCGTATCAGAGGTTTGCGACAGAAAGGAATCTAGCAAATTGTACCCAGTCGATAAGTTCGTTACAGCTTTACCTAAATAAGCAACGTCTAACGACAATTTTAATGAGTCATCGACAAGAATGGGCAATTGCACTTTCGTGTCTGGGGAAAATTCCAGACCCAAACTAACTTCAGAGAACTCTTTCGTTCCTTTCTCTAGGAATGTATTAACACTGTAAGTCATTGTTTGACGGCCTGGAGGAAAGTTCACTTTATTAAGAACGGTACCACTAATATAGGACCTCTGGGAGCCAGTGTCCAGTAAGAAACGCACAGGAGTAGCAATATTGCCACGACTCACGTTAAGAGAAATCGTGGGCAAGATATACAGCGATTTTGACTCGGCTGACGAGTTCAGGCACAAATTAGTTTTAAGGTCACGAAACTTCCCTTTAGGGCACAAGGCAGCTATGTGTGAATTACGCTTACACGAAGAGCATTCAAAGTCAAGTTTCCCGGGACACTTCTCCCTGGTATGTTTCGTGCTGGTACACTGGCCACAAATTTTAAGTTCATTACACCTATCTACTCTACTCTGGTAAGAAGGATAGGCTTCACAGTGAAGCATGTTATGGCTCATGCTCGAGCAAAATTTACAGGTTCTCTTATCAAAGGTAGACAAAGTCGAATTAGAAAACACCTGTCTAGGTGGGAGAAACTTTGGTTTCACTCCAGTATCAACTCGAGTACTTGATTCACGACTAGTTTTATCGGTTGAATTAAGGAAAGGAGTACTTTTGATTCGGAGAGTTTCGATAACCGAAACGTAATTGTCAAAAATGTCTGTCAGAGACGGATAGTTGTTGTTCAACTTTGTGACCAACGCATGCTTGAATGGATTAGGCAACTTGGCGAAAATGATATTACTGACTACGATACCTGCAACACGTTCACCTAAGATGTCGCAATCGTTCACACGCAAATCCGCCAAAATACTTCTAACCTCACTCAGGAACATCTTAGTTTCTTCAAATGAAGAATCAAATTTACATTTCAAATTTACTAGTTTGATGCACAATTTATTCACTAGGGCATCCCTATTCAAAAATTCTTTCTCTAGTAGCTCTAGAGCAACACGGTAGTTCTCGTCGGTTATGCTTAGATGCTCAACAAGCTTAAGGGCATAACCCGACAAGAAACTTTTCAGATAAGTCAGCTTTGCTGAGGAAGACAAATTGTCACGATGGCCCACGGCATCATTGAATTGAGTTAGAAATGAGAAATACTTCATATGGGCTGCCCCTTCTCCATTGAAAGTTCCACATTTCAATTCAGGTAACTTAACCTCTTGCACAAACTGCCGTGACGTACTAGATGACTCTGATTTGGTACTGGCTTCAAGGTCATTCATCATTACTTTTAATTTGCATTCGACATCGGATGCATAGTCAAATTGACTTGAAGCTTCTAACTCTACGGAGTCCTCATCCACCGAACTAGACAGCATTTCATCTATAATTTTCTCATCAAAAGATCTCACCTGATCCAGAGACCGCCGGATCTCTTCACAGCAGATGCGGAGATGCACAGCGTCCCGTTCCGTCACAGCCAGCGCGGCACGCTGGAGGCCCCTGGTGATCTTGGTGCGGCACGCGCTACGCTGTTTCGCTAGGGAGGGCTTGGTCATGGTTACGGATTATCCTACAATTAATGAGGAAAGAGATAGTCAAAGCGAAGCAAGAAGAAGTTTAAGGTTTATCGAGCAACCGTCTTGTCAGTAAACTTGGTATTAAATTGTGGGAAATTCCACAACTTCAATTTCATTAAGAGTTTTATTTTCAATAGTAATCGACAAGGAACAAAAGTCGTACAAGTTTTAATATTTTATTTATGAGCCGTACGAGGTAGTTTTTACCTTTAGGCCTTCAGAGGTGAACTCATCTGTTCATACACAGAGTTTTTTAAGTTTCAAGTTAAAGTTTTTAAAGTTTTAGAGTGCAATAGTGTGCGACGGTCGCCCGAAGGCAGAATAGGAAGGATGCTTCACAGCGTCAAGGCACGGAAAAAGCAACCGAGCGGCGTCTCAGCTGGGCACAGCAAGGTATGCTTGACAGAAACGTTGCCGCTAGAGCGTGAAGCCAGGGCAAGAGGCCACATGCCGACCTGAAGCGAAACAATAACAAGGTAAGTTCAGATCAGGAGCAAAAGAACACGACCAGACATAAAAGTACTATGGTCAGAAAACTTCAAGATATCAATGTAGACAACACACCTACACGCACCCGCAAGGCCTAGGTGAAGTTGCACGTTAGATGTGAGGAAGACGAGACGCTGGACTGGAAGGAAGAAAACTGCCAGTGGAGTGCCCCCAGTGTCAATGGCACGGAACGTAGAAATCATACTGAAGACAAACAAAACCAAGTTAAACGAATGGTACAACCAAAATAACGAACAAATGAGAGCAAACAAAAACAAACCATTTCAAATAAGTCAGAATCAATATGGACAAATTAAACCTACAATAACTCACCCAAGTTTATTGCCACACTTGGTGAGTATTATACCACTTTTAGAAGAAGGTTAGGAAATTTAGAGGAAAACAGTCAAAGGCAGGTGTTCAGGTAAGGACAGAAAGAATAGTTTAAGGTTTTAATTCGGTTGAAAGTCATAGGCCCAGAGGAAACGAATTTTAATAAAACAGCTCAAGGATGAGTAGTAGAAGCACATCCAAGTATCAGGAGCTGAATTTTGGGAATTTAGGTTAACTGAGATATGAGCAAAGCTCAATCTCTAATAAGTACGGCGAGATGCCGTTAATTCAATTCAAATTCAATGAGAATTGAGCAACGCTCAATCTCTAGTAGTAGCAGCTATACGCCGTCAATTCAATATTTAAAGTTCAATGTTTAAAACCCTGAACACCTTTAAGAAATTTAAATAAACCCAAAAATAAGCAAAAACTGAATAACAGCCACAGTCACGCAAACATAAAAATAGTTGAAACACAGAAGCAGCAAGAAATTAAGGATACTTAGGTATTGTGACAAATTAGAGGGTTGACACCGGGAGGACGACTCCAATTCAGCAACAGACCAGCGCTCACATTAAATCCTACCTAAAAATTGAAAAACTCCACCGACATTACTTCCCACTGACTGCAAACGACCGAAAACAACGGAAAGAAGCAAAGCGACTCGCCCAACTTCACGCCACGGTTCCGACTGACAAGTGCACCTCGCGAGCATGTGGGAGATTTTCCCACACCATTTGAAACAGTTAATCCATTTCGAAACAACGTGCTCATTTTGAAAAAAATGTACTTATTCAAAAAAATCCGTGGTTTTTAAAAAAATGAATTCGTGGTGAAACAAAACACTCATCTAAAACAAATACATCCATTCTGAAAACGCAGACATTTGTAAAAAAAGAAATCCATTTCGGACAAGGCCCCCATTCAGAAAATAATACAAGTAGAATAAAGGGAGCGCTGAAAAATCTCGTCGGAGTGCAACAATCCATCCGCTGGTCAAAGTCAATAAAACGAGAAAAAAGGAAGTTGGTGCGGGCGAGAAGGCGCACTGAGAAGAATGCAAATTTTCTCAACGTTCTATGAAACGATGAAAGAAATCTGTTTACTCTGGGACGTCTGAACTGTGCAGCAGTGAACAAAAGCTGCGAGCGTCGCTATTGATTTTGTGGTGCATGTAGGGTGTTGAATTTGTGTGTGTCCCGGCTCACGGCACACGGGCACACGGGCACCCAGGCACACAGGCACACAGGCACACAGGCACACGGGCACACGGGCACACAGGCACACAGGCACACGGGCACACGGGCACACAGGCACACGGGCACACGGGCACACAGGCACACAGGCACACGGGCTCACAGGCACACAGGCACACGGGCACACAGGTACACGGGCACACAGGCACACGGGCTCACAGGCACACAGGCACACAGGCACACGGGCACACAGGCACACAGGCATGCACGGGCACACGGGCACACAGGCACACGGGCACACGGGCACACAGGCACACGGGCACACGGGCACACAGGCACACGGGCACACGGGCACACAGGCACACGGGCACACAGGCACACGGGCACACGGGCACACAGGCACACAGGCACACGGGCACACGGGCACACAGGCACACGGGCACACAGGCACACGGGCACACAGGCACACGGGCACACAGGCACACGGGCACACAGGCACACGGGCTCACAGGCACACGGGCACACAGGCACACGGGCACACGGGCACACGGGCACACGGGCACACGGGCACCCGGGCACTCAGGCACACGGGCACACAGGCACACAGACACACGGGCACAAGGGCACATGGGCACACAGGCACACGGGCACACAGGCATACAGGCACGCGGGCACACGGGCACACAGGCACACAGGCACACAGGCACACGGGCACACAGGCACACGGGCACACCGGCACACGGGCTCACAGGCACACGGGCACACAGGCACAGGGGCACACAGGCACACGGGCACACAGGCACACGGGCACACAGGCACACGGGCACACAGGCACACGGGCACACGGGCACACGGGTACACAGGCACAGGGGCACACAGGCACACGGGCACACAGGCACACGGGCACACAGGCACACAGGCACACGGGCACACGGGCACACAGGCACACGGGCACACAGGCACAGGGGCACACAGGCACACGGGCACACAGGCACACGGGCACACAGGCACACGGGCACACAGGCACACGGGCACTCGGGCACACGGGCACACAGGCACACGGGCACACAGGCACACGGGCACACAGGCACACGGGCACACTGGCACACAGGCACACGGGCACACGGGCACCTGGGCACTCAGGCACACGGGCATACAGGCACACAGACACACAGGCACACGGGCACACGGGCACACGGGCACACAGGCACACGGACACACAGGCACACGGGCCACACGGGCACACGGGCACACGGGCACACAGGCACACGGGCACACAGGCACACAGGCACACGGGCACACAAGCACACGGGCACACAAGCACACGGGCACACAGGCACACAGGCACACGGGCACACGGGCACACGGGCACACGGGCACACGGGCACACGGGCACACAGGCACACGGGCACACAGGCACACAGACACACGGGCACACGGGCACACGGGTACACGGGCACACGGGCACACAGGCACACGGGCACACAGGCACACAGGCACACGGGCACACAGGCACATGGGCACACGGGCACACAGGCACACGGGCACACAGGCACACAGACACACGGGCACACGGGCACACGGGTACACGGGCACACGGGCACACAGGCACACGGGCACACAGGCACACAGGCACACGGGCACACAGGCACATGGGCACACGGGCACACAGGCACACAGGCACAAGGGCACACAGGCACACGGGCACACAGGGACACAGAACGGGACACACAAAACACAGCATCTATACAGAAACCTCACACACTACACACACTACACACATTACACACACTATACACATTACACACACTACACACACACTACACACACACTACACACGCTACACACACTACACACACACTACACACACACTACACACACACTACACACACACCACACACACTACACACACTACACACACACTACACACACACTACACACACACTACACACACACCACACACACTACACACACTACACACACACTACACACACACTACACACACACCACACACACTACACAAGTACGCCAGAAAAACCGACTGCCTTATAACAGGCTTGGATTTTAGATGAAGTTTAGGTGAGAAGTTCACTCAGATTGTCTGCAAATTGGTAAACTACCAACACTATTGACTCCACTTCCTGAATAAAAAATAGTTTTTAGCTAGCGTATTGCCTGCTTCAGCGCGTGCATTGTTTTTTGGTGTTTTTTTTGAGCTGATGAAAACCGGTGCATTCGTGACATTTTTGAACCGCCTGTGTGTTTGTGTTTTGTACGATACTAGGTAGTGGTCTTACTGACTATGATTTAAGGCTTTACATATCTCCACCACTCACCATTACTCACCACTCACCCCTCACCACTTCCCACTCACCACGCACCACCCATCACCACCATTCACCACCACTCACCACCAATCACCACTCATAACCTCTCAACACCCCTCACCCCCACTCACCACCCCTCACTACCACTCATCACCACTCGCCACCACTCACCACCCCTCGCCACCCCTCACCACCACTCATCACCACTCACCACCACTCAACACCACTCACCACCACCCACTACCCCTCACCACACACCACTCACCACCACCCACCACTCATCACTCACCACCACTCATCACGTACCACCCATCACCACCATTCACCACTCACCACTCACCCCTCACCATTTCTCACCCACCACCACTCATCACTCACCCCTCACCACTCACCAGCCCTTACTCACCACTCACCATTCACCACTCACTCACCACTCACCCCTCACCACCCACACTCACCACCACTCACCCCTCACCACCCCTCACCCCAACTCACTATCCCTTACCACCACTCAATACTCATCACCACCACACACCACCCCTCACTACTCTCCACCACCACTCACCCCCCCTCACCACTCACCACCACGAATTACCAAACACTACCCATCACCCCTCACCATCACTCACCACCACTCACAACCCCTCACCACCACTCACCACCACTCACCCCCACTCACCACCATTCACCACCACTCACCACCACTCACCACCACTCACCACCACTCACCACCACTCACCACCACTCACCACCCCTCACCACCACTCACCACCACTTACCACCACTCACCACCACTCACCACCACTCACCCCCACTCACCACCATTCACCACCACTCACCACCACTCACCACCACTCACCCCCACTCACCACCATTCACCACCACTCACCACCACTCACCACCACTCACCACCACTCACCACCACTCACCACCCCTCACCACCATTCACCACCACTCACCACCACTCACCACCACTCACCACCACTCACCACCACTCACCACCCCTCACCACCACTCACCACCACTTACCACCACTCACCACCACTCACCACCACTCACCCCCACTCACCACCATTCACCACCACTCACCACCACTCACCACCACTCACCACCACTCACCACCACTCACCACCCCTCACCACCACTCACCACCACTCACCACCACTCACCACCCCTCACCCCCACTCACCACCACTCACCCCCACTCACCACCATTCACCACCACTCACCACCCCTCACCACCCTTCACCACCACTCATCCCTCACCACCACTCACCACCACTCACCACCACCAGCCAATAAATACCAAATGCCCGAGCTGTGCCGTCGTCCCAGAAGTCATTTACACGAGGCACGCGATTGCCTTTTGTTCGTTTTTTGGGCACTGCCACTAGTGGCACTCTGTCTCCAGCTGATCACGCGCCTAGATTACAGCCTCTGCCACTAGTGGCCCCTCTGTGATTGGTAGCCGTGGATTTGTGCCACTAGTGGAACCACGAATGGCACCAATGGATTTGTGTCACTTTTGGTGTCACGATTGGCACCGGCGGTTTAATGCCGGTAGTGGCGCTGTGATTGTGATCGGCCACGTAATGCGATGAGGCTGCGTCAGAGCATTTTGTTGCCGTTCAGTGACGCGATGCTGTAATGAACTGCGCTGATTTGCTGCAAACTGCGCTGATTTGCTGCAAACTGCGCTGATTTGTTGTAAACTGCGCTGATTTGTTGTAAACTGCGCTGTTCTACTGTAGACTGCGTTGATTTGCTGTAAACTGCGCTGATTTGCTGTAAACTGCGCTGTTCTGCTGCAGACTGCGCAGATTTGCTGTAAACTGCGCTGTTCTGCTGCAGACTGCGTTGATTTGCTGTAAACTGCTTTGATCTACTGCAGACTTCGTTGATCTGTAGCTAAGTCAGATTGCGCTGATCTGCGCCAATTTACATCGATGAGTTTTTAAGAAGCCCGTGATCGGTGGCGATTAGCGATCAGGGAGAACGTAGCAATTCCCCCACGTGTCAAAAAAAAAACAAAAAAAAACATGCACGAAAATGAGGCCAGTTCGTAAACCAGACTCTGCCCCATCCAAGTACCCATAAATACTCATTATTTGTGAATACTCGCTTAAAGTAGCTCATTATACAGCTAAGCGCAAAGTTTGGACGCGTAGTTGGCCAAGTGGTGATATTGTGAGCAAGTTAAATGCTAACCGAGCCTTTTTTGAGGTAAAATTATTTCGGGATTGGGCTTGGGAGATGTGCAGTGCCGAGTGGCAAATGTTTGGGGTGAAATAATTTCGAAAGTGCGAGTCAGACTCCTACAAATCGCGAAACGGAAATTATGATTCCATTTAAGTTTTTGAACATGGAGACACCTAATAAGGAGTTTTGATGAGCGAAAAAAATTATTCATGGAAATTCTATGGTGTGTGTGTGTGAGAGAGAGAGAGAGAGAGAGAGAGAGAGAGAGAGAGAGAGAGAGAGGATTTTTTGAGAGCAGTGTGTGTAAAAGAGAAAGGGGAGATTTGCCAGTACTCTCGCTTCTGGGGTCCACTAATTAATGTAACTCTAGGGCGACCATGTACGTACGTACATGGGTAATGTAAGAGAAGACCATAGTGTAGGGACGCATGCATATCGATGTGGGATGTATGCGCTGATATGGGATGTGGGAATAAATGTGGTTTGTAATTGTAGATCTTTCATATAAGAGTAGAAGTAGGATGTAAGAGTAGATATAGTGTAAATGTAGGAGTATTGTAGATGTAAAATGTGAGAATGTATGTAGGATGTAGGAGTTGACGCAGGATATAGAAGTAGGTACTGTATGGGAGTAGAAGTAGATACTGTGTATGAGTAGTCGTAGTAGATGTTGTGTATGAGTAGAAGTAGATGTTGTGTATGAGTAGAAAAAGATGTTGTGTACGAGTAGAAGAAGTAAATGTTGCGGATGAGTAGATGTATATCCTGCGTGTTAGTAGAAGTAGATATTGTGTATGGGTAGAAGTAGACGTAGAATCAGGCTGTATCCAGAGACCTACCCGTTGTCGTGCTGAACTTAAATCGAACTTATATATTCCTAACCTCGCAGTTAGGAACTTATAAGTGATGTCATTCACCTTTCCGTAGCCGTCCGTACCAGTTGCGGTCGAACAAATACCCTTAGCGGTCTGTGTTGGTCTTTGGTCCCTGGATGAATTTTGTACCATCACAGGATTACGACATACACATGTCAGAAAATGTATTTGCTGTTTTTCGATGTGCAGACATATTTGTGACAATGTATGGGTTATTTTTTGATGTGGCGACATATTTGTGACAATGTATGGGTTATTTTTTGATGTGCAGACACATTTATGACAAATGTATGGGTTATTTTTTGATGTGCAGACACATTTGTGACAAATGTATGGGTTATTTTTTGATGTGGCGACATATTTGTGACAATGTATGGGTTATTTTTTGATGTGCAGACACATTTATGACAAATGTATGGGCTATTTTTTGATGTGCAGACACATTTGTGACAAATGTATGGGTTATTTTTTGATGTGGCGACATATTTGTGACAATGTATGGGTTATTTTTTGATGTGCAGACACATTTATGACAAATGTATGGGCTATTTTTTGATGTGCAGACACATTTGTGACAAATGTATGGGTTATTTCTGATGTGCAGACACATCTATGACAAATGTATGGGCTATTTTTTCATGTGTAGACACATTTATGACAAATGTATGGGCTATTTTTTGATGTGCAGACACATTTGTGACAAATGTATGGGCTATTTTTGATGTGCAGACACATCTATGACAAATGTATGGGTTATTTTTGATGTGCAGACACATCTATGACAAATGTATGTACTATTTTTTATGTGTAGACACATTTATGACAAATGTATGGGCTATTTTTAAATGAGATGGTGACTGGAGAAGAAAAATGGGTTCTTGACAAGTGTTGAAGATGGCATCGATGGTTAGAAAAAACCTGCATGTCTCAAACATATGTTAAAAAGGAATACAATGATTTTGTAGTGTTTGGGGGAATGTGAGAGGTGTCTCTCCCTCCGAGTTGTCTGCTGAACAACCGGATTATTGAGACGGTAGTGGTCCAACCAATCAAGAAAAAATAATAATTTTAATAATAATTATATTACCAATTAATAATGGTAATGTTGGTTTAGAAATGCACCTAGCATTTTCGTACTAAAACACAGCAATTCATTAAAATCTATATTTCTGCCTAATTATAAAATGCAACGTTTCGACGTATCAAACATCATCCTCAGGCTGGAAAAAAAAACAGAATAATTTTCAGTCTTATTGGAAAAAAATTCAGAAACTAACACTTAAGTAATATAGACTAGATAAGCAGATCACAGTTGTATGGGCTGAACTGCTAGGTGCATTTATAAACCAACTTACACGTGAAGAAATTGGACTATTTCGTAAGGCTGAAAAGTTAGAAAAGAAAATGATAACGTTGATGATAATATTGATATTATTACAGTGGTAGTGTCCAGGCGCACCGGCTGCAGTGTTCAAATTAGGATATTATAATAATAACATTATAAATTATTAATGATATAAATGTTAATAACAATATTGATGTTAATGATAACAATATCCAGAAAATTACTCCAGGACTGCGCTGCCAACAGCTACGTCACAAGAAAGCGTCTACCTTCGGCCAACCGCAAAGAAGTGATCTTTCAGCAAGACAGTGCACATACACACACAGCGCAGAAGACTCATGAACAGATTCACGTTTTTTTTGTCTGAGGGATTTTTCCTTTTCCTTCTTAATTTCGTTCTCTCTAATTATTATCGTTCTGTCTGATCTGAATCTTTCCATGAGTTTGAATTGCTATCTCGTAGGAAAACCCTGAGAACAAATCGAAAATCAGCTCAAGTTAAGTTTTATTCTAGACTAAAAATTTCTTAGAGCGAGGCTGAAGCAAATTAGTTAGTATGGGGCAGGAGTTGTTGACAAGAATGGAAGTAATGTTGATGTTGAATTTTATAAGTGAAATGGTTTGATCAACCTAAAAAGCTTGAGTAAAATACAAGTAGAACTTGTGGTACAACTTAAAGTTACCGCATTGATCATATTCGCTCATGTTAAAGAATAAATAAAAACTTAGGAAAATATTCAGTAGCTTCCAGGATTCACAAATTTTTGAATGGAAAAAGGCGCTGTGGGGCATCTAGTGTAAAATAAGGACCATGTCTTGACACTAGGGTTGAAGAACAACAGACTAGGGTAAAATAAAACCCACTAGGGTAAAACAAAGAGCCACTGTCGCATTTAGTGCAGAATAAAGACCCGTTGGCGAACTTAGGATGAAATAAAAGTTGTACATTTTATCCAGGGCAAAATGAAAGTTTTGTGTTGCACTTGCAATAAAGCAAAGCCCCCGAATCGTACCTAGGGTAAAATAAAGGCCTTCGCATTTAGGGTAAAACAGAGACCCGAGCGTCTCATTTATGGCAAAAAATTCGGTGCTTCAGCTAGGGTAGAAAAATTGTGCATCGATTGCATTAGTTGACTGACTGGCATCCGCAGTTACACTTCGGACACTTGAACACTTTGAATAAATGCGCGGCACCGCATCTGTTCTGCACCTTTAACATTTTGGACCCTCGAACAAATACACGGTACGGCATCTGTTCTGCATCTTGAACACTTTGAATACTTGAACACCCTGAAAAAACGCCCGGCACCGCATCAATCCAGCATCTTACTCCGACGAATGAGACAATTTGCCGCGAGTCATCGGCGAGCTGCTCCCGAAATATCGGTAGACTCGCATTTGCGAACGTGCAGGTCGCGTTCAATGCGAGCAACGTTCGATTTTCCCAATTGTAGAACGCGGAATGTTGGAGTTTTGGAATGGGAGGAATGTAGAACGTTCAACTTTTCGCATTGGGGAGCGCAAAATATTTAATACACTGTAAAGAGCGTTGAATGTTCAATTTTTTCAATTTGGGAGCTCGGTATGATGGAGTTTTTGAATAGAAGGAACACTGACTGTTAGAGTTTTTTGAGTTGATTTAAAAAAATAAAATCAAGGAAAATCGAACCAATTTTTTGAATGAAAAGAATGCTGTAAGTCGCTTTTCATTTCTCGATCAAATGATGAATTTATTTATATGTACATATATGTGAGGTAAAATTAACCATACACACACCTCACTCCAGCATCACACGGGCACACAGGACAAAATCAACCCTTACACCAACACCACACAGGACAAAATCAACCCTCACACCAACACCACACAGGACAAAATCAACCCTCACACCAACACCACACAGGACAAAATCAACCCTCACACCAACACCACACAGGACAAAATCAACCCTCACACCAATACCACACAGGACAAAATCAACCCTCACACCAACACCACACAGGACAAAATCAACCCTCACACAAACACCACACGGGACAAAATCATCCCTCACACCAACACCACACAGGACAAAATCAACCCTCACACCAACACCACAGGACAAAATTAACCCTCACACCAACACCACACAGGACAAAATCAACCCTCACACCAACACCACAAGACAAAATCAACCCTCACACCCACACCACAGGACAAAATCAACCCTCACACCAACACCACAGGACAAAATCAACCCTCACACCAACACCACAGGACAAAATCAACCCTCACACCAACACCACACAGGACAAAATCAACCCTCACACCAACACCACACAGGACAAAATCAACCCTCACACCAACACCACAGGACAAAATCAACCCTCACACCAACACCACAGGACAAAATCAACCCTGAAACCAACACCACTGGACAAAATCAACTAAGGGTACCGTACGCAAATCGCATTACGAAGACGCATTGGACGCTCCGACCAGGCGGTGTCCGCAAGAACGCCGCACATTTTCTGTTTAATTGAATTTGTGGGGCTGGGAGGCAGGCCTACGTGGGAACCTAGGCCTCATAGGTCTTTCTTTCTTTCTCTCTCCTACGTAGGAGCCTATGCCTCATAAGTCTTTCTTTCTCTCTCTCTATTACGTGGGAACCAATGCCACATAGGTCTTTCTTTCACTCTTCTACGTAGGAACCTATGCCTCATAGGTCTTTCTTTATCTCTTCTACGTAGGAGCCTATGCCTCATAAGTCTTTCTTTATCTCTCTCTTACGTAGGAACCTATGCCTCATAGGTCTTTTTTTTTCTCCTACGTAGGAACCAATGCCTCATAGGTCTTTCTTTCTCTCTTCTACGTAGGAGCCTATACCTTATGGGTCTTTCTTTCTCTCTATTTTTCTTTCTTTTCGTAGGAACCAATGCCTCGTAGGTCTTTCTTTCTCTCTTCTACGTAGGAGCCTATGCCTTATGGGTCTTTCTTTCTTTCTATTTTTCTTTCTTCTACGTGGGAACCTAGGCCTCATAAGTCTTTCTTTCTTTCTTTCTTTCTTTCTTTCTTTCTTTCTTTCTTTCTTTCTTTCTTTCTTCGCTGCCCCAACGGGGCTCGCTCCATCATTGGCGCCAGGGAGCGGATAGAAATGCAAAACTTAGGAGCGCATTTTTAGAGCGCCGACGACGACAAATTTTGTTGTCGTGAATGCTACGTCTTTTGGGGTTGTGTGGTGGGGTTGTGTAGTTGAGTTGTGTGGTGGGGTTGTGTGGTGGGGTTGTGTGGTGGGGTTGTGGGGTGGGGTTGTGTGGTGGGGTTGTGTGGTGGGGTTGTGTGGTGGGTATTGTGTGGTGGGGTTGTGTGGTGGGGTTGTGTGGTGGGTATTGTGTGGTGGGTATTGTGTGGTGGGGTTGTGTGGTGGGGTTGTGTGGTGGGGTTGTGTGGTGGGGTTGTGTGGTGGGGTTGTGTGGTGGGGTTGTGTGGTGGGGTTGTGTGGTGGAGGTTGTGTGGTGGAGGTTGTGTGGTGGAGGTTGTGAGGTAGGGTTGAGTGGTGGGGTTGAGTGTTGGGGTTGTGTGGTGGGGTTGTGTTTTGGCACCTAACGCACCTAACTTCACACTACAGGCACTAACGTCACCCTACAGGTCCCTAACGTCACACTACAGGCACCTAACATCCCACTACAGGCACCTAACGTCACACTACAGGCACCTAACGTCACACTACAGGCAGCTAACGTCACACTACAGGCACTAATGTCGCAATATAGGCACTGACGTCACACTACAGGCACTAACGTCACCCCACAGGCACCCAACCTCACAGTACAGGCACTAACGTCACACTACAGGCACTAACCTCACACTACAGGCACCTAACGTCCCACTACAGGCACTAACGTCACACTACAGGTACTAAAGTCACACTACAGGCACTAACGTCACACTACAGGCACTAACGTCACACTACAGGCACTAACGTCACACTACAGGCACTAACGTCACACTACAGGCACTAACGTCACACTACAGGCACTAACGTCACACTACAGGCACCTAACGTCACACTACAGGCACTAACGTCACACTACAGGCACTAACGTCACACTACAGGCACTAACGTCACACTACAGGCACTAACGTAACACTACAGGCACTAACGTCACACTACAGGCACTAACGTCACACTACAGGCACTAACGTCACACTAATTCACTAACGTCACACTACAGGCACCTAACGTCACACTACAGGCACCTAAAGTCACACTACAGGCACCTAACGTCACACTACAGGCACTAACGTCACACTACAGGCACCTTACGTCACACTACAGGCACCTAACGTCACACTACAGGCACCTAACGTCACACTACAGGCACCTAACGTCACACTACAGGCACCTAACGTCACACTACAGGCACCTAAAGTCACACTACAGGCACCTAACGTCACACTACAGGCACTAACGTCACACTACAGGCACTAACGTCACAGTACATGCACTAACGTCACACTACAGGCACCTAACGTCACACTACAGGCACTAACGTCACACTACAGGCACTAGCGTCACACTACAGGCACTAACGTCACACTACAGGCACTAACGTCACACTTCAGGCACTAACGTCACACTACAGGCACTAACGTCACACTACAGGCACTAACGTCACACTACAGGCACTAACGTCACACTACAGGCACTAACGTCACACTACAGGCACTAACGTCACACTACAGGCACTAACGTCACACTACAGGCACTAACGTCACACTACAGGCACTAACGTCACACTACAGGCACTAACGTCACACTACAGGCACTAACGTCACACTACAGGCGCTAATGTCACACTACTGGCACCTAACGTCACACTACAGGCACTAACGTCACACTACAGGCACTAACGTCACACTACAGGCACTAACATCACACTACAGGCACTAACGTCACACTACAGGCACTAACGTCACACTACAGGCACAAACGTCACACTACAGGCACTAACGTCACACTACAGGCACCTAACGTCACACTACAGGCACTAACGTCACACTACAGGCACCTAACGTCACACTACAGGCACCTAACGTCACACTACAGGCACCTAACGTCACACTACAGGCACCTAACGTCACACTACAGGCACCTAACGTCACACTACAGGCACCTAAAGTCACACTACAGGCACCTAACGTCACACTACAGGCACTAACGTCACACTACAGGCACTAACGTCACAGTACATGCACTAACGTCACACTACAGGCACCTAACGTCACACTACAGGCACTAACGTCACACTACAGGCACTAGCGTCACACTACAGGCACTAACGTCACACTACAGGCACTAACGTCACACTACAGGCACTAACGTCACACTACAGGCACTAACGTCACACTACAGGCACTAACGTCACACTACAGGCACTAACGTCACACTACAGGCACTAACGTCACACTACAGGCACTAACGTCACACTACAGGCGCTAACGTCACACTACAGGCACTAACGTCACACTACAGGCACTAACGTCACACTACAGGCACTAACGTCACACTACAGGCACTAACGTCACACTACAGGCGCTAACATCACACTACTGGCACCTAACGTCACACTACAGGCACTAACGTCACACTACAGGCACTAACGTCACACTACAGGCACTAACATCACACTACAGGCACTAACGTCACACTACAGGCACTAAAGTCACACTACAGGCACTAACGTCACACTACAGGCACTAACGTCACACTACAGGCACCTAACGTCACACTACAGGCACTAACGTCACACTACAGGCACCTAACGTCACACTACAGGCACTAACGTCACACTACAGGAACTAACGTCACACTACAGGTATTAACGTAACACTACAGGCACTAATGTCACACTACAGGCACCTACCGTCACACTACAGGCACTAACGTCACACTACAGGCACTAACGTCACACTACAGGCACCTAACGTCACACTACAGGCACTAACGTCACACTACAGGCCCTAACGTCACACTACAGGCACTAACGTCACACTGCAGGCACTAACGTCACACTACAGGCACTAACGTCACACTACAGGCACTAACGTCACACTACAGGCACTAACGTCACACTACAGGCACTAACGTCACACTACAGGCACCTAACGTCACACTACAGGCACTAACGTCACACTACAGGCACCTAACGTCACACTATAGGCACTAACGTCACACTACAGGAACTAACGTCACACTACAGGTACTAACGTCACACTACAGGCACTAACGTCACACTACAGGCACCTACCGTCACACTACAGGCACTAACGTCACACTACAGGCACTAACGTCACACTACAGGCACCTAACGTCACACTACAGGCACTAACGTCACACTACAGGCCCTAACGTCACACTACAGGCACTAACGTCACACTGCAGGCACTAACGTCACACTACAGGCACTAACGTCACACTACAGGCACTAACGTCACACTACAGGCACCTAACCTCACAGTACAGGCACCTAACGTCAAACTACAGGCACCTAACCTCACGCTACAGGCACTTTACAAAATAACACACATACTAGGCGACATATCAAGCACTAAACGCTACAAACAGTATAATTTAGCAGTGCTACTGGCTGTAATCTACAGGCAACTGTGTATTGATTCTCATCCATTTTGCTCTTCAATATTCACGAGCGCTTTGCGTGGCTAACTTTGTTGTTAAATGTACACAAGCTTTGCCATCTTGTTCGTAACTTTGTGTTAAATGAATCTCGACAGGTGTGTCAGCTGGACACTGTGGCAGGAGTATGAACATTGTGTCAGCTGGACACTGTGGCAGGAGCATGAACATTGTGTCAGCTGGACACTGTGGCAGGAGTATGAACATTGTGTCAGGTATATGAACATTGTGTCAGCATGGACACTGTGGCAGGAGTATGAACATTGTGTCAGCTGGACACTGTGGCAGGAGTATGAACATTGTGTCAGGTATATGAACATTGTGTCAGCATGGACACTGTGGCAGGAGTATGAACATTGTGTCAGGTATATGAACATTGTGTCAGCATGGACACTGTATCAGGAGTATGAACTTTGTGTCAGGTGTATGAACATTGTGTCAGCTGGACACTGTGGCAGGAGTATGAACTTTGTGTCAGGTGTATGAACATTGTGTCAGCTGGACACTGTGGCAGGAGTTTGAACTTTGTGTCAGATGTATGAACATTGTGTCAGCATGGACACTGTGTCAAGAGTATGAACTTTGTGTCAGGTGTATGAACATTGTGTCAGCTGGACACTGTGGCAGGAGTATGAACTTTGTGTCAGGTGTATGAACGTTGTGTCAGCATGGACACTGTGTCAGGAGCATGAACATTGTGTCAGGTATATGAACATTGTGTCAGCATGGACACTGTGTCAGGAGTATGAACATTGTGTCAGCATGGACACTGTATCAGGAGTATGAACATTGTGTCAGGTATATGAACATTGTGTCAGCATGGACACTGTGCCAGGAGTATGAACTTTGTGTCAGGTATATGAACATTGTGTCAGGAATATGAACATTGTGTCAGCATGGATACTGTGTCAGGAGTATGAACATTGTGTCAGCATGGACAATGTGTCAGGAGTATGAACTTTGTGTCAGGTATATGAACATTGTGTCAGGAATATGAACATTGTGTCAGGAATATGAACATTGTGTCAGGAATATGAACATTGTATCAGGAATATGAACATTGTGTCAGGAATATAAACATTGTGTCTGGAATAAGAACATTGTGTCAGGAATAAGAACATGGTGTCAGGAATATGACGATTGTGTGTGGAGTAAAAACATTGTCAACAGTTGATGTGTAATAAAGGTTCAGATATGACAGGCATGAAAGATGAGTACTTTAGCTATAAAGTAAAACAATAGCACACTCTTATTGTACTGTCCACTTGATAATTATATATCAAAAGGCAAATTAATACCAATCACTTGGTTAACTTCTAATCATTTGGTCAGCTATGTTCATCAAGTGATTGGCACATGCAGCGAGTACCTGACGTACTGGATTTCATCAATCATACTTAAAACAAGAGATTGATATTTGAGAACTTCGAACATGTATGAGAAAATCTGCTCCAACGCACAGCCAATCACCCAATCACAGTTACCAACATACAACGAACCACTCAACGGCAACCTCTAACACACAGCCAATCTTTCCGTCATAATTTAAACAATTTAAACAAACAATTTATTTACCACAGGAGATACAGAGGTAGGTGATACAGAGGTAGAGTTTTACTTAAGTCTAGTACAATGGTCAAATTTGAGTATAGCTACCTGTGGGCCCGAATAAGTTCAGCGACTTCTAGGGCATCCTACCATCACGCTATTCTAGGGTGTACAAAAGTTTAACCTAGTTCACTTAACCTAGTTTCGCATTAGACTGATCATTGAGATGATTAACTCGATATTTTACAAGTCGGCTATATTTAACAGTATGTTCGATAAAACGATTCAAGAGCAGAGAGAAGATTGGTTATGGTACACAAGGCAAGTTACATTATGACATTATCATTAGTTACATGTAGGAGGCAAGATTTCGACACGGTGATCTTACACTACTAGTATTCTGATAGGAAGTGAGACTCAAGATGTCTTTTGAATACTTTGTACGAATTACATTCACGGATCTCTGCAGGTATAGAGTTCCAAGTTTTGGTTCCAACGAAGAGAATACTGTGTTGCGACCTGGCCTTTGAATAATAAGGAAGCATGAATTTACTTCTATTTCGGGTTAAATGGTCGTGATGACCAGTTTGCGCAGTCAATAATTGTCTTAGGCTATTGTCGCCATCATTTCTTAATGTTTTGTAAATGAAATTACAGATGGAGATTTTGTATAGATCCGAAAGTTTAAGTATTTGTAAATTTTTGAAAGAATCATTTGTGTGAGCATTATATTCTAGGTTCTTTACCGCTCTGACAGCCCTTTTCTGCAGAGTAAAAATTTTGTTGGTTTTATTTTTATCAGTTCCGTGCCATGCTTCTATTCCGTATTGTAAGTATGGAGAAATGAGCGTTCGGTAGAGCATTTGTAAAGCTGTTTCAGGCAGAAAATTTTTAACTTTATTTAGGATTCCGATGGATTTTGATAATTTAGAACTAATATGAGTGATGTGCTCTTTGAAGGTCAGATGTTTATCTATTATGATGCCCAGAAACTTACATGAGTTGGTTTCTTCGATTTCACCTTCGCCAATTTTAATGCATGGGAGAGATACATCTTTCTTGTATGAGAAAGTAATATAATTTGTTTTATCGATATTTAGGCTTATTTTATTAGCTTTGAGCCACGATGAAACCTTGTGAAGTTCAGTATTTATACTCTCCACAATCATAGCAGGATTTTGGTTCGGAAGGACCGCAGAAAGCGTACTGTCATCGGCAAAAAGTATGAATTTGAAGAATGATGTAGATTTTACAATATCATTGATAAAAATCAGAAACAAGAGAGGCCCGAGAACAGATCCTTGTGGAACTCCATGGCTAATTGTCTGTGGGTCTGATTTTGCGTCGTCAATGACAACGTATTGCTTCCGATTTGTTAGGTATGATCTGAACCAATCATGGGCAATCCCTCGAATGCCATAACAGTGTAGTTTCGATAATAGTATTTTATGGTCCACACAATCAAATGCTTTTCGGAAGTCAAGAAATACAGAGAAGACAGGCTTTCCTTCATCTATATTAGAATA
Source organism: Morinoia aosen (assembly GCA_030386875.1). Classification (NCBI taxonomy): domain Eukaryota; kingdom Metazoa; phylum Arthropoda; class Malacostraca; order Amphipoda; family Talitridae; genus Morinoia; species Morinoia aosen. Next base: position 22,024,852 of record CM059561.1, read on the forward strand.
GAGGAATTGTAAATGATTTAATATAGCCTGTGTTGTTGATTTTTTAGAGCGAAAACCGTATTGTTTATCGTAAAGAAATGATTTTTGTTCAAAATAAGAGTACACTTTTTTATACACAATCTTTTCGAATACTTTGCTAATAATTGGTAGAATGGAGATAGGTCGATAATTGTTTACACAGGTTTTTTCACCACTTTTAAAGATAGGGGTTACTCCAGCAACTTTGAGGGAGTTCGGGAAAGTGCCTAGTAAGAGAGACTGGTTAATAATATTTGATATCAGTGGGGCTACAATGTCAGCAATAACTTTAAGTACTTTAGTCGGAAACGTTTGTAACCCACTCGATTTATTTTTCATGTTGTTTATGCACGTAATTACATCGGAGGAGTTTGTAGGCGTAAAGAAAAAGGAGTTGGGTTCTCGAATATGATCCATAAATTCCAGGTGATCAGTAGGTTCACTTGGAATACCATCAGCTATTGTTTTCCCTACGTTTACGAAGAAGTTGTTAAAGAGATTAGCAATTTCTTTCTTCTCATGATATTTTACATTATCTTGAACAACATATTCAATTTTCTTTTTATCGGCATTATTCGGTTTACAGCAGGAGTTAAGGAGATGCCAAATCTTTTTAACGTCAGTTTTGAATTGAGTAAACTTGAGCGTAAAGTAGTTCTTTTTTGATGTTCTTATCTGGTTTGTTACATAGTTTCTAAATCGGTTATATGTTTCTCTAGATATTCGTCCTTCGCAAAGGAGGGCTAGGTACGCTTGACGTTTCTTTATATTTATCACGATGTCTCTGGTAATCCAGGGCTTATGTTTATTTTTCGGGGTAACTGTACGAGTTACAATTGGGCAACACTGATTGTATGCGGTCATTATAGTTTCAGTCAACTTTACTACTGCTTCATCAATGCTCGTAGTATTATTGTTTTGTTGAGAGATGTGCAATGTAGGCATTGATTCTTCTAGAACGGTGCGCATTTCTTCAAGATTTGATTCGTTTATTTTACGATATGAGTAAGTTTCAGCCCGTGCCTTGGTGCAAGCAATATAGACATTTTTCTTAATAAGAAAAACTGGGAAGTGATCTGATAAGTCAGAAGTAATTATTCCAGCAAGAAAATCACTAGGGTCTGTCATAAAGATATTGTCAAGCAGCGTAGCACACTCTGAGGTTATTCGTGTAGGCTTTGTAATGATCGGAAGGAAGGATTGAGACTGAAAGGTAGTTAGGAAATTAGAGATTGGTTCATGGCTTTCATGTTTCAGTAGATCATAATTGAAGTCACCGCATATTATTATGTCATTGTATAAGGGCCTGTTGAACTGAGAAATAATACGATTCAATTCATTCAGGAAGGATATAGGACAGGCTGTAGGAGGCCTATACACCGTTCCAAGCACAATGCGTTTACCATCTCTAAAAAGTTCTACGAAGAGTGATTCTATATGATCCTGATTCATGGTTGCACTTGCTATGGTTCTCGAGTCTATGTGGTTAGATATATATGTGCTGATGCCTCCGCCCCGCTGGTTTTTTCTTAGCGAATGGTAACTATGATAATTTTCAAATCGAATCATGTCTTTAGTCGAGTCATCTAGCCAGCTTTCGGTGAAGCTAATCACGTCTAGGTTATATTTAAGTTCAGTAATAGTACATTGTATCTCTTCCAATTTTGGATAGAGTGACCTACAGTTCCAACACAGGAGTGAGAAATCTCGGTCAGTTATTCGTATAGTTTCGTTGAATTCTGATATATTAGTATACCTACACTCTTGAGAGTCGTTTAGGTTTGGATATATTCTGTTCAAATGATTGAAATCTGGATCGATTTCCTCAAATATTACAGGGTGATCAGTCATTTAAAATAAGTAAAAGTAAGAATTAGGTACTATAGAGCTTAAGACGAAATACAGAGTCAAGCTTAAAGGGATATTTCAGTCTAAAAAGTAGCTTATTAAGTAAGAGAGAATAGAGTAAAAAAGAAAAATCTAGCGCGATTTCGTGAGTACACACAAACTCAGTCCATGAGCGAGTGATAATGGAGTTCAATATCACAACATTGGTGCAAACAGATTGCTAAGGGCGTTTTCGCAAGTTCACATACAACAGGTAATAAATTTCTAAAGATTATGACGACAATGATACAATCAGCTAATATGGTTTACGCGTAATAATAACTGTAGTGGTAAATAGAGAAGAATTCACAGTAACATTGGTTGGTGAGAAATTACTAATTGCGATGTTACACAGTTGTCATAGATGTTTACACACACATCTATTATTTATTTGTTATAATATTGGAGTTCGATATCACTACATTGGTGCAAACAGATTGCTGAGGGCGTTTTCATAAGTTCACATACAAGAGGGAATAAGTTTTAAAGATTATGATGACAATGATACAATCAGCTAATATGGTTTACGCGTAATAATAACTGTAGTGGTAAATAAGGAAGAATTCACAGTAATATTGGTAAGTGAAAAATTGCTGATAGATTATAATGACAATGATATAATCAGATTATAAGAAGATTACAACGACAATGATATAATCAGATTATAAGAAGATTACAACGACAATGATATAATCAGCTAATATGGTTGTACGATGGCAGTGGAGGGCAGAAGCGATTATCAGATTATAAGAAGATTACAACGACAATGATATAATCAGCTAATATGGTTTACGCGTAATAATACTTAAGTGGTTAAGAAGAGAAAAAATTCACAGTAACATTGGGAGGCAAAAAATTGCTGATTGCGTTGTTTCAAAAGTTCACACACAGCTGTCATAAATGTTTACAAGCACATCTGTTATACACTTGTATAGATTCAGGTTGAACGAGCATCACGTTGAGGTTTACTGATTGTAAATTGCAATCAAACAACCAATCACCTGATCACAATCACCTCCTATCACACAATTGCAATCACCAACACATAGCCAATCATAATAGAAGCCAACACACCGCCAGTAATTCAATCACAAACGCTCAGCCATTCACGATTCACACAGTCTCTAACATACAGCAAATCACCCAATTACGAACACCAACACACAGTCACTCACCCAATCCCAACCCCAGACACGCAGCCAATCAGTCAGTCATAACCCTAAATTGAAGCCAATCACCCAATCACAGCCCAAGCACGACGAAAAAACGCAAACACACAACCAATCACACAATCACAACCCCAAGCTCACAGTCAATCCCCCAATAACAACCCGAACACGCAGCCAATCACCCCATCACAACCCACGCAGCCAATCACCCAATCACAACCCACGCAGCCAATCACCCCATCACAACACACGCAGCCAATCACCCCATCACAACCCATGCAGTCAATCGCCCAATCACAACCCACGCAGCCAATCACCCCATCACAACCCACGCAGCCAATCACCCAATCACAACCCACACAGCCAATCACCCCATCACAACACACGCAGCCAATCACCCCATCACAACCCACGCACCCAATCGCCCAATCACAACCCACGCAGCCAATCACCCCGTCACAACCCACGTAGCCAATCACCCCATCACAACCCCCGCAGCCAATCACCCAATCACAACCCACGCAGCCAATTACCCAATCACAACACACGCAGCCAATCACCGAATCATAACCCCAAGCCCACAGCCAATCACACAATAACAAGCCGAAAACGCAGCCAATCCTCGAATCATAACTCTAAGCCCACAGCCAATCACCCAGTCACAACCCCAAGTCAACAGCCAATCACCCAATAACAACCCGAACACGCAGCCAATCACACAGTCACAACACACGCAGCCAATCACCCCATCACAACCCACGCAGCCAATCACCCCATCACAACCCACGCAGCCAATCACCCCATCACAACCCACGCAGCCAATCACCCATCACAACCCACGCAGCCAATCACCCCATCACAACCCACGCAGCCAATCACCCCATCACAACCCACGCAGCCAATCACCCCATCACACCCCACGCAGCCAATCACCCCATCACAACCCACGCAGCCAATCACCCCATCACAACCCACGCAGCCAATCACCCCATCACAACCCACGCAGCCAATCACCCCATCACAACCCACGCAGCCAATCACCCCATCACAACCCACGCAGCCAATCACCCCATCACAACCCATGCAGCCAATCACCCCAACACAACCCACGCAGCCAATCCCAGCGCTGCACCAGACGCAACACATCCAAACACAACCTCTCCAAAAAGCACGCAATTAATAACATAAATATGCTACAGGCTGCGCTAATTATTGAACCTCGACGTCAAAAACTTTTGTCTGCTTGCCGTCATATTGGCGGAGCAGGCGTTTGTCAACTACTTGTCAGGGCTTGTCAAAGGCCCAGTGAGGCGTCAAGACTTGACTAGCCGAGCGGACGGAGCTGGAAACTTGCAATGCTTACTCAAGTCGCGACTTGAAATGCTCACTCGAGTCGCGACTTGAAATGCTCACCGGAGTTGCGACTTGAATGCTTACGCAAGTTTTGGTGTAGAGTCAACAAGGCACGCTTGTCTTTGGTGCGCGTCTTAAGAATTCGGTGAAAGGAGGAGCGCAAAAACGGCATTGAGTGCTGCGATGGGTCTCTAATTGCCGTGCTCGCTGCCTGCTCGCCCCGGTGGCTTGGTTTTGTGGTGCTGGCGTGTGTGGGTTGGTTTTGTGGGGCTGGCTTGTGTGGGTTGGTTTTGTGGGGCTGGCGTGTGTGGGTTGGTTTTGTGGGGCTGGCGTGTGTGGCTTGGTTTTGTGGGGCGGGCATGTGTGGGTTGGTTTTGTGGGGCTGGCTTGTGTGGGTTGGTTTTGTGGGGCTGGCTTGTGTGGGTTGGTTTTGTGGGGCTGGCATGTGTGGGTTGGATTTGTGGGGCTGGCATGTGTGGGTTGGTTTTGTGGGGCTGGCATGTGTGGGTTGGTTTTGTGAGGCTGGCATGTGTGGGTTGGTTTTGTTGGGCTGGCTTGTGTGGGTTGGTTTTGTGGGGCTGGCGTGTGTGGGTTGGTTTTGTGGTGCTGGCATTTTTGTGTTGGTTTTGTGGTGCTGGCATGTGTGGGTTGGTTTTGTGGTGCTGGCGTGTGTGGGTTGGTTTTGTGGTACTGGTATGTGTGGGTTGGTTTTGTGGGGCTGGCTTGTGTGGGTCGGTTTTGTGGTGCTGGCTTGTGTGGGTTGGTTTTGTGGTACTGGCATGTGTGGGTTGGTTTTGTGGGGCTGGCGTGTGGAGGTTGGTTTTGTGTGGCTGGCTTGTGTGGGTTGGTTTTGTGGTACTGGCATGTGTGGGTTGGTTTTGTGGGGCTGGCTTTTGTGGGTTGGTTTTCTGGGGCTGGCGTTTGTGGGTTGGTTTTGTGGTGCTGGCTTTTTTGGGTTGGTTTTGCGTGGCTGGCGTGTGGGGGTTATTGTAATGCAATTTTGTGTTCATGTTCTGGTCAACGCCAGGAAACGTGGGTTGATTGTGCAGTACTGGTGGAAGTGGGTTAGGATTACGCAGCTTGTAGATGCTGGCTTAAGCTGTGATAAGTTTCTTTATTCGAAGAAATCGTAGTTGTATAACAACATGAGTTGTTGGGTTGTTTACGAGAAGAAATTTATATTCTAAGGCCTATTTGCCCCAAAAAAATTATCTAATTTATTACCAGAAATAAATACAATTCCCAAGTTTGTTTACAAGTAGAAATGAGAATTAATAGGGCTAGGTTTATTTACTCGAAAATGTCAAAATTGCTAGAGTTATTCTTTTATAGAATTTGCTGGCAAAAGTTTTAATTTTTAAAAATTTTTCGCCACGTCTGGTCAAAAAATGAAAATTTTCAGGTTTGTTTACGAAATGAATTTAAAGTTCTCAGGTGTATTCATTCAAAGAAATTTATGATTCTCTGTTTTTTGACTGGCAAAACTGAAAAATAATTGATATGTCAATCAGAAAAAAATGTAAACCTCAAGCTTGTTTGCTAAAAAACATTAACGTTATTTGCATGAATGAATACAGAAGATTTAAATTCCCTAATCCATTGGTCACATGTGCTAAAACAACGTTTTAAGTGAATATTAACTGTACTTAAGTACGGATGAACTTTATTTTAAGTAAATATGAACTTAATTTAGGTAAATATGAACTTTACCAGTCCACCCTCTCTATTTGAAATAAGAAAGAAGGCGAAATGAAAGAAAGGCCGTAAGAAATAAAAAAATTCAATCTCTCGAGAGTAGATGAGGCCGAGTGCACACGGCCCGTCAAAAATGTGCAATAATGTTCGACAAACAAATCACATGACACACTTTCCTATTTCATAAGAATTCACGTGATATTCATTCCTGCTCGAATGTGATGGATTATTGCGCTGGAAATTGTGGAGTCGATGTATCACAAATACGCTCATCTCGCACTGCAGGCTGGTGGGTGTGGCACATACACGGACGGACGCGGCTCTTATTATAGTATATATTTAGGTAAATATGAAGTTCAAGTGTGAACGCATATTAGAGATTTTTTCAGTGATTACAAGTATCATGAAACAGAAGTAACTTGGCCAGTACAAACAAGTTTGAGCATCCTTATTGATTAAAACTATTTTGAAAATGTGAATATCAGCATCCTTTTAGCCTCTTACATTTATTCCCATTGAAAGACAATTAATTAAAAATTTACAAGTTTTTCGAGTACAGAAATTTCCTTATAGCAAAAATACCCGCTACGAAGGAAGAGGTAAGTTCAAAAATATAAACAACATATTTATAATCGGACTAGTTTTTGGCTAGATCGAGGCACACAGACACAATTCTGTCGAGAAACCAGTTTTAGCATTCCAGGAACCAGTTACGTGTTTTTGAAAACCAGTTTTAGCATTTCAGGAACCAGTTATGTGTTTTTGAAAACCAGTTTTAGCATTTCAGGAACCAGTTATGTGTTTTTGAAAACCAGTTTTAGCATTTCAGAAACCAGTTATGGGCTTTCGAAGGCCAGTTTTAGCATTTCAGAAACCAGTTATGCTCATTTGGAAATCAGCTTGACATTCCAGAAAGTAGCTTCGCCTCTTCCAAAGGATGTAATTTTCTGAGCAGAAACTGACAAATTGAAAAATATCAGTTAATACAGAAGTAAATTTTATTGTGTATATTTTTCAAATTTAGAAAACGCTAAAAACATATACTGTTGAAGTGAATAATACCAACGTCTTCGAAAAAAACATCATTAATTCCATTGAACAATAACATCGATTTTTTTGCGGAGAATATTTATGAGTGCATTAAAAAAATGTGCATTTTTTACGCAGAAATTACTTTCTTGTAAAATTTTTGTCAAGGGCACATTTTATTCGTAAGAGTTTACTGTTTAATCCGCACAAAACATCTGAAAATTTTACGAGCGAAAGATTTTTTTTTTATTCCAGAAATGCCATTTTCACAATTAGATATTTGTCAGTTGGATCAGATATCATTTGTCAGATATTTGAATGTTTTATTTTTATATTTCTTTTATTTGTCAGATATTTTAATCAGTTGAAACAGGAATCAAAAGTTGAAACGAAGTTCAAACCTGAATAAATTAGATGAATCAGATTGGATATAAAAATCTTGCATGGATTTTGACTGAATAATTTTGACTTATTCAGCCAAAATCCATGCAAAATTTTTATATCCAATCTGATTTATCTAATTTATTCAGGGTTGAACTTCGTTTTACATAATTTGCGAGTGGAATGTGTGAGCGGTAAAACTAAACAAATGTGGAGTAGCCATGCAGAACATTGGAGTGATCAATAAGGTGTTTGCTATACACTCAGTCTGTGCGTAGATTATACAAATAATCAATAATCTGTTAGCAATACACCCAGTCTCCATATCAAATATTGGAGTAATCAATAATATACCCAGTCTGCGTGTAGATTATATAAATAATCAATAATGAGTTAGCAATACACCCAGTCTCCATATCAAATATTGGAGTAATCAATAGTATACCCAGTCTGTGTGTAGATTATAGGAGTAATCAATAAAGTGTTTGGAATGCACCAAGTCTCCGTGTAAAATATTGGAACACTAAATAAAGAATATAGCAATGCTTCGTCTCCGCGTAGAATATTGGAATCCCAGTCTCCATATAGAACATGGGATTAAGTCCAACTCCAATAATACAATATTGCAATAATTCGATATAATACAATTCATAGAACATGGGATAAAGTCCAACTCCATATTGCAATAATTCAACAGAATACAATCCATAGAACATGGGATAAAGTCCAACTCCATATTGCAATAATTCAATAGAATACAATACAAATGTGGGGCCCTAGTCTCCATATAGAACATGGGATAAAGTCCAACTGCTTATGGCAATAATTCAATAGAACACAATGCAAATGCGGGGCGCCGGTGCGAAATACTGGCACAATTGACCAAACCAGCAGCTATACACGACCCGTCCGTTGGCTCAGAGCACGCTAAACACGCACCAACATTCCCAAGGCACCAACGCTGCTCTACAAATCTCCCATCCATCACCCAGTGCATGTCATCCACACTCATTTGTCTCTTTGACCCAGCATTTACCCTTGAATTTTGTTCTCGGCCGAGAAACGTGTAGACTACGCGCCGAAATATTTCTGGTCGTCCACGAGCGGGTCAATGTCCGGTGAAAAACTCGATGTTCAGTTTTGCTGATTTTTTGCCGTGAAAAGAAGGGTCGTTTTTAAGTAGCGCATCGACACCATTTTTTTTTACCTCGAAAGACTTGGTATTATAAAGAGATTTTGTGTGTGTTTTTACCTGGAAATATTGTTTGTTCCAAAGTTTGTGCCATCACCGTTTTGCAAGCTCTGATATTCAGATTTTTCCATGAAACTAACACTGCACGGCCTCTTTATCGTTTAAAATACATTGACATCCAAAAATTGGACCATTTTCCTGAAAACTTTCTCCTGAAATTATTTTATTCTTAAAAACTTTATTTATCTAAGAAATAAATTTAGTTCTCGCCAATTTTTCGACGTGTAACCTAGCCCCACTTGTGACTTGGTATATAAAATTTCTACATAATAATTTACTAATTCCAGTTCCTATTAGCCTCATCTCCAGCACCGTTTGCTTGTAGGGTGCGCCAGTCTATCCTGCATTTTTGAGAAGTTTGTGGAAGCCAAATATGCAGGATTGACTGCCGCACCCAGCGTATGTATTACTCTACCAGTGCTGACTGCTAAACTTAACATTCAATACCGTCGTGGTCCCAACATCTGTTTATTTTTTATTCTATTTTTTTGTATTTTTACCACGCAACAGTTTTTTGTCTTCAATTATTGCAATTTCCTTCCTCTTTGCCTCTAAATTTTATCTTCTTTATTTATTCATTTGGGAATTTATTTTTATGGACAACACTAAGTGGACACTCGCAACGCACAAAACACACACACACGCACGCCAGTAACTCTTACAGTTGACCTCCAAGTTCTTCCTAAAATATTAATGCACACAATGCACACAACATCCACAACTTGACTGATCTCAACACCCAAACACTCACTAAACCCTTCAGTACTCCTTAGAAAATATATTTTTTTTCATGAAATTCTCGGTTATTCATTGATAAATACTCAGCTGTTTTTTTATAGTTAAATAGACATATCCTATTTTTACGACATAAGAGACGCATCATAATTTTGTGGTTAAATAGATATCTCCTATTTTTACGACAAAAGAGACGTATCATACTTTTATACTTAAATAGACATATCCTATTTTTACGACAGAAAGGACATATCATACTTTTATGGCTGAATAAACATAAATTTTATGGCGGAATAGACATATATTTTATGGCAAAATAGACATACATTTTATGGATGAATAGACATACATTTTATGGCTGAATGACATATATTTTTATGGGTAAATAGACAAATTCCATTTCTATAGACAAATGGACAGAGCCTATTTTATGACTATATGGCCACATCCGGCCACAAGGAGCGAATAAAAGCGGCACAGAACACGTCTCCGGGCCGGGCCGGGCTGAGGAGCTTGTTAGGGCGGCCAATTGGGCCGTGGGACCGCGCTAAAATCCGGCGTTAGGGAGGCATCAGAGATGATTGTCTTTTTTTATTTGCCGGCTGCTTTTATGATAAGAAATCCATTGCCTAATTGGTTGCACATATCGAGGACGACGGGTGCGTCAGCATCCAGTGTCGCGATCTTATAAAAATACAACCTTCGTCAAAGTAGTGTCCCATTTCGTGTACTTACATGTGTTTTTGCAAATACTTTGAAAATACATGTAAGTGTTTCTTGAAAATGTTTTTGTATTGAAATTTAGTTTATGATTGAGAGTGATTTACTTTGATTGTGTTTTGTAATGTAGGTAATGATTGGGAGTGATTTACTTTGTGTTTTGTAATGTATGTAATGATTGGGAGTGATTTACTTTGATTGTGTTTTGTAATGTAGGTAAGGATTGGGAGTGATCTACTTTGTGTTTTGTTATGTATATAATTATTGGGAGTGATTAATTATTTTGGGTATTATTTGTACGAGCAAATACGGAAATCCAATCTTATACTGAAGCATTGGGCAGAGAGTGCTGTGCAGTCTCCCAGTTAGCCCTTATTCATTTGCCAATTTGTGTGGTTTGTAATGAAAAAATTAGGACAAGCTGTTTTGCGATCTTTAAAGTTATAATCTCTAAACGTACATTTCATTCTCTTCATTCTCATTAGCATCCATAATCTGTTATTTTGACCATCGATACAGGAATTATTCACTGTTGCATTAAGTTCTCACATTCAATATCACCATTTCCCAGAGTTGTCACATGTGTAAAGTTATCTTAATGTATATTAATCGCATGCACCACTGTAAAAAGTAATTAGGTCTATTAACATACTATTTTAGAGTTACCCTATTCTAACTTCTCTTTACACGTTCCCTGCGTATTGGGTCATGTGTGTACACTAGGTAAATTGCTCAATCCCGTCCCGGTATAAATGAATGCCGTTTTCATTTTTTTCGCAACCTTTTAAAAAATAATCAATATCATACGAGGTGAAATGTCGTCGTACAATTTTTGTTTCAAAGTTCTTAAGAAGGATAAAAATCTGTTAGTGCAGTTAAAGCAATTTCTCTCTCTTGTTATTCATGACCTAATCAAACCAACTGGTAACACCTGCGGAAACGCGGTGAACGTGCTAACCTTATCTATCCTAACCTAACCAAACTTAACCTTATCTATCCTAACCTAACCAAACCTAACCTTATCTATCCTAACCTAACCAAACCTAACCTTATCTATCCTAACCTAACCTAACCTAACCTAACCTAATCTACCCTGACCTAATCAAACCTAATGTAACCTACCCTTACTTTACACTTATTCTGTCAGGCCTGTTTCACACTTAAGAAAAACAAAAAATCAGGTAGAAATCCTGGCTTGAAAATAATTTTACTGCAGCATTTCAGGTCGTCTTCTCTCCGGTGTTCCCAAGCGTGGTGTTGGTAATCTAAAACCGAAAAATTCACGTGGGATTTTTGTAAAAACGCTGCGAAATAGTCTTAATAATATTACCAAAATGAAAAATATGTGACAAAGATTGAAATGGTATATACTGCAAGGTAATAATAATGAACCTAATGTGAATTTCACTCATAAAAAAAGTAAATAATGAGGAACACCTAAATAAATTTTTCACAATTTGATGCCCTCTCAAAAGACACTGTCACTTGAACAAGGCAATAGAAGCTTAATTTTTTCCTAGAGGATATCAAATATGTTACTGGACTGGAAAAACAAACCAAATCAAATATGTTACTGGACTGGAATTTTTTCAATTTTTAGTTTCAAGTGTCACTGAGATTGGATACTGAATTTTTTTAAATTCAATAATTCAATGACATTGTAATAATTACATTTGCGACGTGTATCATTCATATTTTACTGAAAATTAATTATCATTAAAGCGAGAGAATTATCTTTTGGTGTAAGTCATCAAATCGAGACATAAGTGTAATTTTTTGTGTCCTCAAAACGGGACACCAATTTAACTTTTGTAATAGTCACTAAAACGGTACACCAGCACAACTCTTCACCACTCCCAAAACGGGCCCGTGGTATCATTTTCTAATTTTATAAAACGGAACACAACCACAACTCTTCAAGAACACTCACCAAAACGGCCCAGGTATCATTTTTCAATTTTATAAAACGGAACACAACCACACCTCCTCACCGCTCACCAAAACGGGCCCAGGTATCATTTTCCTATTTTATAAAACGGAACACAACCACACCTCCTCACCGCTCACCAAAACGGGCCCTGGTATCATTTTCCGATTTTATAAAAGAAAGTCGCCCAAATAGGTGACTTATTCGAGCACGCGCGCTTCCACAGAACTAGCGTCACAAAGAATCTTTCTATAGCCGGGCCCTGTATAATTAGTTCAGAGATTCTTGGCCAAGTTTCTAAGTATGACACATTTTTCCGGAGCTCGCAGGTCTTTGAGCGTAGACATCGCCGCCCTCATTCAAAATGACGTCGCCAAAATTTGCGAGGTTTATTACGGCGAATTTTTTAAAGGGGAGAATTCTTTTGGAAGTTCACTACGGAGTTTATTCAGTTTCCTTTAGAAGGTCTTTGCTTAAGTTTGATGGCGGGAATGTTTCTGTTTGCTTCATTTAAAAGCGTTCGAAGCTGTTTGTTTTTTTTTGGATTTTTTGATTTGATGCTTTCGATAGGTGCGCTAGAAATATTATATTAGAAAGATGAACGTGCTTTTTAAGTTATGTGTATATATTGAAAGCAGTTACTGTACATGATTTACCTTGGGTTTAACCTTTAATAAAAGTGAGCTTTTTTAGAGTTTTATGCACAAAATATAAAAATTATCTTGACTCACCCACGTACCTCACTCAACTCTCACAGTTCCTGACCTATACGACACACATAGTCTGTGACCTATACGACATTCGATGTGTAGGAATACATTAATCTTTTACACCTTTTCTCCGTCAAAATATGTTTGTGTGGTTACTACATACTATGGTGCACACATTTAAAATTTTGATGCATATTAATCTTGAATTCTGCATGCGGTAATTATGATACATACTCACTTAAATATCGGTGGTGTCTCCATGGTTCGTTGTAATTTTAGAGCAAATGAAGTTGTTTACGACCATATCAGCGCAGCTAAAGTAGTTCAGGGTCGTTTTAGCGCAGTACTTGGCGCCCATAGTTCTGGCTGGAGCGAATCAACCGTGAACACAAACATTAAACAGTTCAGCATTTCAGGTAATTCTGTAATTCTTACACTATCACTATCACTAGACACTATCGGCAAATTGCGTCTACCAGCCGCTTGTTGCTGTTCGGTGCCGTTGAGTAGAGTTCCCTGCCGTCATTACTGCAGTGGCGAACGCGGTTGCGGTGCAAGGAAATTGCTGACGGACATGTCGTCTGTGTCGCTGCGCCGCCACTGCCGCACCGCAGCGCCGATTTTCAATATGACATACAATAACAAACATCTACATGCAGGGCGGTCCAAAAGGTATTTTTAGTAGGTGGACAGTAATAGATAAACACTTATTTCGACACTACGTATACCTACAATATTGTTTGCCTACACCATTATTACATTGAAAAACGATTTTTTTAACAAAACACAAAAGCCATTAAAGTTTATCAGCGGAGGTGCACAAGCTGTTTTGCATCACAATATAACCTGCTCCGAAGTATGCCCCTCACAAACATGTTTGCAAAGATTTACATAACAGTGATTATAAAATTGTCAATAACAAATCACAGGCAACATAATCACTATGATCACAAACATAATAATACCAGTGATACATGAACCTATCGTACTGTCCACCCACCTTCGGACCACCCTGTATAACACACACACACATACATTGTATGTGTGTATATGTGTGTACACACACGTGTACACACATATAGTGTATATGTGTGTGTACACACACATATGCACGCATATTGTGTACATATTTATGTGTACACAGACATATGCACACATATAGTGTACATTTATGTGTACACACATACAGTGTATGTGTGTGTGTACGAAGGCCGTGCAGTACAAAACTATCGAACAATAACGGAAGCGTCAGCAAAACAACACACTCAAAACACCGGGTACCCAAGTGGGCACGACCTTCCTCCTCCCCCATTTTGTTGTGAAGTGCCCTTTTTCGTTACCCCATCTTCCCCTCTTCACATTTTCTACATCTTCCTTTCCCCGTTCCCTACATTACCCATCCCTTTTCGTTACTCCCATCTCCCCTCCCTTCTGGTTACCCTCTTCTCACCTTCCTTCTGTTTACTTCCATCTCACCTCCCTTATGGATACCCTCATCTCCCCTTCCTTCTGGCAACCCTGATATCCCCTTCCTTCCGGTTACCCTCTTCTCCTCTTCCATCCGGTTACCCTCTTCTCTCCTTCCTTCCGGTTACCCTCTTCTCCCCTTCCTTCCGGTGACCTTCATCTCCTCTCCCCCCATTCCCGCCAGCACAGGGTCCAGTCTCGCGAATTTCTACACCGCCCAACCCTCTCCCTCCACCTACAAGCAGCTACATAAAGTTGCCATTCGCGCCAATTATTGAACTATGTAGTACTACTGAAATTTATTAACGTGTCTGTTCGTTATACATTTATTATTAATCACTGCATTATAACCACTACAAGTACTTTAGTAAGTGGATACTTGAGCGGAATGTTAAAGTTTACCTTTATTAAATCATTATAATAAGTTTCGAGAACGACCGCTGGTGTTTCGCTATTCAACCCTCCATCTCGGCACGCAAAAACTTGCATTTTTAAACTTTTTGAAGTTAACCTTAAACTAACTGAACTTGGCCTAACCTAACCCAACCTAACCTAACTTAACCTAACCTAACTTAACCTAACCTCTTAACCTAACTTAACTTAACTTAACCTAACCTAAATTAATTTAACCTGACATTTCTGTAGCTGTTTGGAGGTGGGGGCTGTAGCTGCTTGGAGGCGGAGGGAGAGGGTTGGGCGGGGTAGAAATTCGCGAGATTGGACCCTGTGCTTCCCGCCACCTCCTTAGCCCTGTCTATTACTTACCCTGTCTTTACCCCCGTTGATTACCCCGGCATTACTTCCCCCTATTAAACACCCCAAGGGGGGGTCAGTCAATTCCTCAGGGGTATCAGTCCACTCTCCTTCCATTACCCCCCTCTACTTACCCCCGTTAAGCCCCCCAAAATCACCAAATTAACTAACCCCCTCCCCAGGGGGGGTATGTCAATTCCCATGGGGTCTATAAATTGAACAGCACAACTGATGAGGTCGTGTCAAAAATGCACACGAACCACACACATGTGCGTTAAATAATCACACACGTGTGCGTCAAATAACCAGACACGTGTGCGCCAAATAACCACGAACGTGTGCGCCAAATAACCACACACATGTGCTCCAAATAACCACAAACGTGTGCGCCAAATAACCACACACGTGTGCGCCAAATAACCACAAACGTGTGCGCCAAATAACCACACACGTTTGCGCCAAATAACTACACGTGTGCGCCAAATAACCACACACGTGTGCGCCAAATAACCACACACGTGCGCGCCAAATAACCACAAACGTGTGCGGCAAATAACCACACACGTGTGCGCCAAATAACCACATACGTGTGCGCCAAATAACCACACACGTGTGCGCCAAATAACCACATACGTGTGCGTCAAATAACCACACACGTGTGCGCCAAATAACCACACACAGTGCGCCAAACAACCACACACGTGTGCGCCAAATAACCACACACGTGTGCGCCAAAGAACCACACACGTGTGCGCCAAATAACCACACACGTGTGCGCCAAATAACCACACATGTGTGCGCCAAATAACCACACACGTGTGCGCCAAATAACCACACACAGTGCGCCAAATAACCACACACGTGTGCGCCAAATAACCACACACGTGTGCGCCAAATAACCACACACAGTGCGCCAAATAACCACACACGTGTGCGCCAAATAACCACACACAGTGCGCCAAATAACCCACACACGTGTGCGCCAAATAACCACACACGTGTGCGCAAAATAACCACACACTGGAAATTGCCGCCTGAATAACTTAGAGCAGCGATCAGTCGGTCGGGCCCGGCGCTTTTTAACAACGCCTTTCCTTCAAAATTAGTTAAGGCTCAATGCAACAATCTTGAACAGCGCATGCATGCCAAATGGCGGGTTCATGTCACTGGAAATGAAAAAAGAAATACGACTGTGCTCGTTTCAAGAATGTTTGTCACGAACGCCAGTGAATATGTGAGTGTGTGTGTGTGTGTGTGTGTGTGTGTGAGTGTGTGTATGCATGTTGTGCGCACGCGTGTGAGTGTGTGTGTATGCATGTTGTGCGCACGCGTGTGAGTGCGTGTGTTTGTGCTTGTGTGTGTACGCGTAAGTGTGTACGCATGTGTGTGCGTGTGTGTGTACGCGTGTGAGTGTGTGTATGTGGGTGTAAAAGTCGTATTGGTTTCATACATCTACGTCGCGTTACATGGCCTCACACTTCGTACGTTGAGCTCATTTGATATTTTTTGTTGTTGAATTTAGAATAATAAGGTAAAAAGCAGAAAATTCGCGGATACATAACTTCGCCGTATGAAGACGCAGACCGTCTGCTAGATGGCTCGTGCGAGCTCGCCAGATGCTGCTTTGCTAGCTCGGTGGCATATGGGCCCTAACACCGTTCACGGGACTGCCAAACTTGCACAAAAAACAAGTTTTTTACAACTGAAATCAGCCATTCGCGTTTGTTCAAGTCAAAATAGCGTTCGTTCAAACCTAAGCAGCATTCGTTCAGTTCGAAACAGAGTTCGATCAGTTTGAAACAGCGTTTGCGCAATTCGAAACAGCGTTCGATCAGTTCGAAACAGCGTTCGTTCAAATTCAAACAGCGTTCGCGCAATTAGAAACAGCGTTTGCTCAATTCGAAACAGCGTTCGTTCAAATTCAAACAGCGTTCGCGCAATTAGAAACAGCGTTTGCTCAATTCGAAACAGCGTTCGTTCAAATCCAAACAGCGTTCGTTCAAATCCAAACAGCGTTCGATCAAATCCGCACATCGTTCGTTCAGTTCGGAACAGTCCGATGACCGCCACATCACCCCGTCACGGCGAACACAACACCGACAAGTTTTGGAGCGCCAGATACGTCACCAATATGCGTAGGCTTAGCCAATATTCGCCGCCTAGGACAATATTCGCAGGCCTATCCTCAACTTAGCGGCGACTTGAGAAAATTTCGGAGTCTGGGCAACTAAAGGAGAGGCTGAGCTTAATTGGAGATTTTTTCGGCCGTGCTCCAACTTGCCAGGCGTCTCCAAACTTGGAGAGCGTGACCATGTTTTTTGGAGACTTTAAAGGAGCGAGTAGCTTCCTAATGAGTCCTGTGTGGACTGTGTGGAGTGGGCTGTGTGCTCTGTGTGGAGTGGACTGTGTGTCCTGTGTGTGCTGTGTGTGCTGTATATCCTGTGCGTCCTGTGTAGACTGTGTGTGATGTGTGGACTGTGTGGACTGTGTGTCCTGTGTAGACTGTGTGTGCTGCGTGGACTGTGTGCCCTGCGTGTCCTGTGTGGAGGGGACTGTGTGTGCTGTGTGGAGTGGACTGTATGTCCTGTGTGGAGTGGACTGTGTGTGTAGTGTGAAATGGACTGCGTGTGCTGTGTGTGTGGACTGTGTGTGCTGTGTGGTGTGGACTGTGTGTGCTGTGTGGAGTGGACTGTGTGTGCTGTGTGGAGAAGACTGTGCGTGCTGTGTGGTGTGGACTGTGTGTGCTGTGTGGTGTGAACTGTGTGTGCTGTGTGGAGTGGGCTGTGTGGGCTGTGTGGAGTGGATTGTGTGTGCTGTGTGGTGTGGACTGTGTCTGCTGTGTGGAGTGGACTGTGTGCTGTGTGGAGTGGACTGTGTGTGCTGTGTGGAGTGGACTGTGTGTGCTGTGTGGAGTGGACTGTGTGCTGTGTGGTGTGGACTGTGTGTGCTGTGTGGAGTGGACTGTGTGCTGTGTGGAGTGGACTGTGTGTGCTGTGTGGAGTGGACTGTGTGCTGTGTGGAGTGGACTGTGTATGCTGTGTGGAGTGGACTGTGTATGCTGTGTGGAGTGGACTGTGTGTGCTGTGTGGAGTGGACTGTGTGCTGTGTGGAGTGGACTGTGTGCTGTGTGGTGTGGACTGTGTGTGCTGTGTGGAGTGGACTGTGTGCTGTGTGGAGTGGACTGTGTGTGCTGTGTGGAGTGGACTGTGTGCTGTGTGGAGTGGACTGTGTGTGCTGTGTGGAGTGGACTGTGTGCTGTATGGAGTGGACTGTGTGCTGTGTGGTGTGGACTGTGTCTGCTGTGTGGAGTGGACTGTGTACTGTGTGGAGTGGACTGTGTGCTGTGTGGTGTGGACTGTGTCTGCTGTGTGGAGTGGACTGTGTACTGTGTGGAGTGGACTGTGTGCTGTGTGGTGTGGACTGTGTGTGCTGTGTGGAGTGGACTGTGTGCTGTGTGGTGTGGACTGTGTGCCTGTGTAGCGGGGGATTAACATTCCACCTACATGACTTCATCAGAACCGTTAATGCCGAAGACTCACTCAAACTCATCCGTGGAATTCAGATTGCACACTGCTCGATTTCTTTTTTCTTTCAGAATTTTCCATTCATAGCGTGCGGGGCGCACTCGAGTCTACACATCGTACACATGTTACAAATCAATAACTATAATCAATAGGTATGTAACCAATAAGACGCAGCTGGAAAGGAGAAACCAATTGTTTAACCCGAGTTTTCGTTGTTTAATTACTACACAAAAAATTACTTTGTTTAATTACTACACAAAAAATTACTTTGTTTAATTACTACACAAAAAAAATAAGCCAATTCGCTGAAATTTTCAGCATGATTTTAAAAATAGTGATTCAAAACTTGAGTTTTATTTTACAAAACGATCACCAACAGGGAAATAATCACCAATAATTAACAATCGTCAATAGTTAATAATCACCAGTAGGGAAAAATTATAGAGACAAATTTAAATAAGTGGAAAAAAAGTGCACAAAAGAGCGGTGTTACTCGTGACGCGGCCTTGTTAAAAATTCTTGATAAAATAAGTATTCAATCAAGTAACACCAGCAGTGTTGGTTCATACAACACCAGTATCAACATATTCGTATATAATCAACATGATATAACACCAGTAGTGTTGCTTGATATAAAACACCAGTATCGACAATGACAATGATACTTATTTTATTCAAGATTGAATAAAATATTTAATCAAGTTAGGTTAAGTTTGGCTAGGTTAGATTAAATTAGGTTAGGTTGGGTCACTTTAGTTCACGTAGAGTTAGTATAAAATAAATTACATGCAGTATAATTTTAGGCTCTCTATTCCTAAATGCCCTCCCTCGTTTCTAAAACTCCCCCAAATGTGTTTTTTCGAACGTATGTATATATATATATATGTATATATATAATCTAATATATATATATATATATATATATATATATATATATATATATATATATATATATATATGTTTCACGCCATTTATATATATATACATTTATGTATATATATTTATAAGTACATATGTATAAAATCGCGAATATTTAGAGACTGAAGTCACTTCTACCTTTCATAAGTACAAAACGAGCATTTTAGAGTTTTTAGAGTCTCCTTTTAGAGTGCACCTCAATCTCGGTATCATTTTAAGAACGACTTCAAATCCCACTCGAATTTCATAGAAAAAAATTCAAAAAATTTTTTTATTTATTTTTTTTAAATTTCATAATTTCATAAAAAATGAACTCGACGGTAAAAAATTGAACCCAGGATAAAAAGCTGAGTGCAACACACCGCCCGATGCATAACACGCTTTTTTCCTTCAAATCTAGTTATAAAAAGAGCTGTAAAGAAGTGTGCCTTAGGTATACCATCGTATCCGAATTGAACGGATCCCGTTTATGTAAACCGAAACCAAATTCCGGTGCCGGGTGGGGCCAAATTTGCGTGCCGCCAAATTCCCATGCCGGTGCCAGCCGGAACCAAATTACGGTACCGATACCTACCGGGACCAAATTCCGGTACCGATACCTACCGGGATCAAATTCCGGTACCGATACCGGCCGGGACCAAATGCCGGTGCCGGTGCCGCGTTGCAGGGAATGACCCTTTAATTTTTATTGAATTTCAGCATAATGTGACGCGCGAATTGCGCTATTCTGCTCAACGGCCAGTCGATGTGCTGGCTAGCTGTTTATATCCTGCCTGAGGCGCAGGCTAATGAGGCGCTAAGTAGCCTACTTAGTGAGGCTAATGAGGCGCTAAGTAGCCTACTTAGTGAGGCTAATGAGGCGCTAAGTAGCCTACTTAGTGAGGCTAATGAGGCGCTAAGTAGCCTACTTAGTGAGGCTAATGAGGCGCTAAGTAGCCTACTTAGTGAGGCTAATGAGGCGCTAAGTAGCCTACTTAGTGAGGCTAATGAGGCGCTAAGTAGCCTACTTAGTGAGGCTAATGAGGCGCTAAGTAGCCTACTTAGTGAGGCTAATGAAGCGCTAAGTTGCCTACTTAGTGAGGCTAATGAGGCGCTAAGTAGCCTACTTAGTGAGGCGCAGGCTAATGAGGCGCTAAGTAACCTATTTAGTGAGGCGCAGGTTAATGAGGCGCTAAGTAGCCTACTTAGTGAGGCGCAGGCTAATGAGGCGCTAATTAACCTATTTAGTGAGGCGCAGGTTAATGAGGCGCTAAGTAGCCTACTTAGTGAGGCGCAGGCTAATGAGGCGCTAAGTAACCTATTTAGTGAGGCGCAGGTTAATGAGGCGCTAAGTAGCCTACTTAGTGAGGCGCAGGCTAATGAGGCGCTAAGTAGCCTACTTAGTGAGGCAAATGAGGCGCTAAGTAGCCTACTTAGTGAGGCGCAGGTTAATGAGGTGCTAAGTAGCCTACTTAGTGAGGCTAATGAGGCGCTAAGTAGCCTATTTAGTGAGGCTAATGAGGCGCTAAGTAGCCTACTTAGTGAGGCTAATGAGGCGCTAAGTAGCATACTTAGTGAGGTGAAGGCTAATTAGGCGCTAAGTAGCCTGCTTAGTGAGGCTAATGAGGCGCTAAGTAGCCTACTTAGTGAGGCTAATGAGGCGCTAAGTAGCATACTTAGTGAGGTGAAGGCTAATTAGGCGCTAAGTAGCCTGCTTAGTGAGGCACAGTCTTGGTGTTTTTTGCCACAAAGACATCAAGAAAGTCACCAGAGTGCAAGTAGACAGTATGTCTACCGTAGATTAACTCTATCCGTTCATAGTGCCGGTAGATGTTGCTCAGCCTACCCCTCAACCGTAAACTAACAATTCAGTAGATATTGGTGCGTCTACCCGTCTATCAATACCACCCGTTCATAGTACCGGTAGATATTACTGCGTCTGCACGTCTACCGTAGACAAACGCTACACGTTCTTTACCCGTTAATAGTACCGGAAGATATTGCCGCGTCTACCCGTCTACCGTAGACAAACAACCCGGTAGACATAGCCGCGCCTACCCGTCTACCGTAGACAAAACGCACAAATCTCCGTAGCAGCGCCGGAGGCTCACAATGCCGGAGCTGGCGATGCAAATAGCGGCCAGAATTTATCCCGTCCAATTCGACGGTCAGTCACTGGCTCGAATAAAAGGATCACCAGACAGTGGGCCGGCAGTTAATTAAGGCTCCTGTCTAATGCCTTATGTCAGATGCCTGCCTACCTTCGGTTGTGCTGTTTTCATATTGAAGTATTTGATTTTTTTTATTCGAGTAGTTTATTTTTATATTGGAGTATTTTATTTTTATTCATACCCGTGAAGGACCGTATCCACGATACGGTGTGTCGGAAACGCCGCGGTGAGTTAAAGAATCTCGTTGAATTTTCGAGTCACGTTTTGAAAGCAATGTGTTGAATTTTGAGAAGCTTTTTCAGAGTGATGTGTTGAATTTTGCCTTATGTTGATGCTGAAAGCAGGATGTGTGAACTGAATTTTGAAAATAAATTTTATCAAGTAGATATGAGAATATTTCGGAGAACCACATTTATTTTGAAAAATGTTTTGGGGTAGTATTTTCGAAAATGTTGTGGAGCAAATCTAGTGTTTTGAAGCATATTTTAGAGTAGATTTAGTGTTAAGGAGCATGTTTTGGAGGAAAGCTAGTATTACTGAAGCAGCTGCAAGCTGAGCGTGAAGTTGAAACCTGTCACTGAAGCCTGTCACTAAAGCCTGTGACTGAAGCCCATCACTGAAGCCTGTCACTGAAGCCCGTCACTGAAGCCTGTCACTGAAGCCCATCACTGAAGTCCATCACTGAAGCCCGTCACTGAAGCCTGTCACTGAAGCCTGTCACTGAAGCCCGTCACTGAAGCCCGCCACTGAAGCCCGTCACTGAAGCCCGCCACTGAAGCCCGTCACTGAAGCCCGTCACTGAAGCCTGTCACTGAAGCCCGTCACTGAAGCCCGTCACTGAAGCCCGTCACTGAAGCCCGTCACAGGAGCCCGTCAAAGAAGCCCGTCACAGAAGCCCGTCACTGAAGCCCGTCACTGAAGCCCGTCACTGAAGCCCGTCAGTGAGCCAGCACGGACACGGCCCAAAGCTCGACAGCAGCATTGACTGAGCAGCAGCGGCAATATTGGGGGCAGTGAAGTGGCAGAGCGGCCTGAACGGCGCCCTTCCGCCCTGCTGAGTGAAGGGCGCCCTTCGTTTTGCACTTCATTAGCGGGGGCCATGGCCTGAGGCTTAGCCTGGAGGGAGGGAGGGAAGGAAGGGGTGTGAGATTTGCCCTTCACTTTGCACTTCATGAGAAGGGGTATAAAGAAGGTCCGTGAAAATTAACCTTCGCTTTGCACTTCATGAGAACGCTGTGCTCCTTCGTATGAACATCATTAAAAGTGTGTAAAGAAGGGCAGTTTGAATTGCCCTTCATTTTCACTTCATTAACAGGGTAAATGGCCAGAGGCTTAGTTTGAAGGGACAGAAAGAAGGGGTATGGAAATTGCCCTTCACTTTGCACTTCGTGAAGAGTATAAAGAAGGGCTGTGTGAGTTGATGTAAAGAAGGGGTGTGGAAATGGCACTTCATGAGGAGGACTGAAATGAAGGGCTGTTTGAATTACCCTTCGTTTTGCACATCATTAGAACAAAATTATTCGAGCAACGTAACTACATTACGGGAGCTACACAAACTAAGGGGACCGTACACCTTTTGCATTTGTTTTTATTAGTGAACTAATGCTTTTGAACGTTCATAAACTGGTAAAACGTATGAAAAAAAATAGGGGTCACCCATATGAGAAATGTTCGATTTGCTTCATAGAAATTGATGAGTAATGGTAAAGAAAACAGAAAATAGGGAAATGGGGGTATGGCAAACCCTACTCCTACCACAAATTTCAACCCATAGACATGAAACAAATGTCATTTGAAAGAGAAAAACTTGGAAAACACCGCTCAGGTAGGTATGTTTTAAACTCGTTTTGGTTTCGAAGATATTTTGAACTGAAAACAAATATTTAAAAATTGCCAAATGAATTGACTTTTTTACTCTGACGGCCTGCCGTTTCTTACCTAATTCAAAAATCTCAAATTGCTACCTCTCTGCACCAAAAATTCTAGGAGTAGGATTTGGCGTGAGGGAAGATTCAGGTTTCCACGGAAGCAAAAAACAAAACAACTTTTTTTACAAACAACCGTTTTGTTTGTTAGTAAATAATTTTTGTATATTATTGGTTTTTGTGGTTAAATTTTTTTTAAAAGTTTGATTTTTCATAAAATAGAAATGTTTTGCTCAAAAAAACTTTTTAGAAAAACGTCTCCCCCTCACCCCCACTCTACCCCTCACAGTGAGCGTTCTATTGCGTGCAGGCCTGTAAAATTTATTGCGGATATTCAGCACATGTACAGCCTCAGTTCAGAGCAAAAAACTTTTGCAAAAAAAAACTCTTTTGCCTAAAAAAAGGTGTACGGTGTCCTTAACACATCACAAAAGGCCGCCCACCACAACAAACCATAACAGGATTGTCGTCATGTAACTTTAACGCTGAAGCGCAATTTTTGTCGCTAAACACGGCAATTTTTGCAGACCACAGCCCGGTGACCGCTGCAGTAACAGGATTGCGCGCGTCAGGCCCGCGTATTGAGTTAGGTGAGGACGCAGACTCTCGGTCTCGCAGGTCTCGGGTCTTAAGACAATTAGCGAGAGTCTCTAGCAGGGAAAGTTAGTTTCCGGAGGCGCAGAGCTAACATCCGCACTTCCGGACCTGCATCGATTTGCGCCCCGTCCGGCTCTGGCTGAGATCGCTACTGCAGGCCCTACTTAGACCCCTGCTTCAGACCCTACTTAGACCCCTGCTTCAGACCCTACTTAGACCCTGCTTCAGACCATACTTAGACACCTGCTTCAGACCCTACTTAGACCCCTGCTTCAGGCCCTACTTAGATCCCTGCTTCATACCCTACTTAGACCCCTGCTTCAGACCCTACTTAGACCCCTGCTTCAGACCCTACTTAGACCCTGCTTCAGACCCTACTTAGACCCCTGCTTCAGACCTTACTTAAACCCCTGCTTCAGACCCTACTTAGACCTCTCCTGCAAACCCTGTGTAGACCCTCCTTAGACCTCTACTACAGAGCCTAGTTAGACCCTATCTTCAGACGCCAAATAGACTCCTCTTGAAGACCCTACATAGATGACTCCTTCAGAACCTACTTAGACCCCTCCTTGAGACCCTACTCAAGCCTCTCCTTGAGACCCTACTTAAGCCTCTCCTTGAGACCCTACTTAAGCCTTCCTTGAGACCCTACTTAAGCCTCTCCTTGAGACCCTACGTAGGGACCTCCTTCAGATTCAAGTTTCTTCTTCAGACTCAAAAGAAGCCTTTCTTCAGGCCTTGCCTAGACCCTACCTACAGACCCTAAGTAAGGCCTTCCCTTCTCACACGACGTACAGTGCCTTTCATATAATTTAATTGAATTTAAAACGTTCGTAATTCGGACCCCTAAAAAATTTAGCGACATTAAAGAGTGTCAGTTATGTTTAAATATCAAAAAGCCGGCTGTTAACATTTGGCGTCGTTACGGAGTGGAAGAGTGGACACGTTTACTGTATCTGTAAACTTGGTCGAGTGGGCCAAAATACAGCGTTTGTTGCAAAAATCTCTCCAGTATCCCAAGCAGAAAGTTCGCGATATTTGTGCGCGTTTTGACGAATTTTGAACGAAGGATGTTTTAACATAATCAAGCCTGACACATATCATCTTGTAAATTGGTTTTCAAAATGCCTTATAACTAACACCAGGGCGCAATTATGGTTATCCCTGGTCAAGCCGGTACCTATTTCCGACACCTGGGTGGAGTGGAAAATTTTGGCAGAGTTCTATCTTTCCCAACGGGGAGAATTACCGGGCGGCACTGCGGGGATTCGAACTGCCGACACCTTCCCGGAAGGGCGCGCGCTCTTAACCACTCGACCACGGTGACACAATATTGCAGGGCCAAAGAAAAAATAAAATTTGCAGCCCTCACTTTACACTTGGCATCGAAGAAGCGTCAAGGCCAGTCCAAGCGAGTCTACATCGACATTGCTTACAAGGCTCGTCAGCATCACGACAATTTACAGAGCGATCGAAAACCTTGGTCTATCCTTTTATGCTCTAGGTAGGATTTATGTATAAGGTAAGAAATAGCTCCTACATAATAAGATGGGAGAAGTTCGTTTCGATGGGTAGGTGCAAGAAAGTTTGAGTTGGTTGGGGAATAAAGGATTGACAAGCAAGTTTTTCTATGATGATAAGATCTTTCTGTTGTTTGTAACAGACGTAACAATCGCTGGGTTGCCTCTTCGAGCACTTACGTTAATCCTACGAAGACCAAGAAGAAGCCAGTTTTATAAGAGAATTCAGAGCTTTTACTTAGTCTTCTTTTTGCATAAATTGAAATTCATATCTGATGATATTTGGTATGGCCGAGGTTAGCAACTAACCACAGGAGTCTGGAAACAGTGTTCTGGAATGAGAAGTCTAAAATGGGAAGGGAGAGTCTCGACTGGGAGTATAAGCGCAAAGGAGAGTAAGAGACGGAGCAGAGGATTATGGAATTTGAGTATTCGAAATAAGTGCAATGTGTTCAAGAGATGTGTAATCAAACTTAGCTTTATATAAAGTCTCTATGCAATCACGAGGGATCGTAGAGCCTGCAATGAGTGGAGGATTGTTTAGGAGACACGCTTGGCAATCTCAGTTTACGTGTCCACATAAATGTTCTTAGTTACACACTTGAGCCACTTTAACGCTTTCTTTACACCTCAACCAAACACATTCTCTGACTTTCGTCCCCAGTTCTTCCTCTACACGCTGACCGCGTTTCCGCTGTTGGTTAGTACGAGTTGGAAGTACGCAATTGGAAAACCAACTTTACTGCTTGAATATATTTCTATCCCTTATAATAATCGTGAAAATATATTTCATAATAATATTTTTACCTCGTGGGTTTTAGGGAAGTTTTCATTGTGCCGCAGACCAACCATTAGTCGCAAACCCAATTTTTAAAAATACAAACACACAAAAAAATCAATTTTTAGTCACTAACTCACAAACGTAGTCATTAACTCAATTTAAAAAAAAACGATCCAGTTAATATTTGGTATTTTTGACATTGCTTCCAACAACTAACTCTAAATTTAAATCGAATATTAACCTTCAGTTTTACCCGCCGCAGTCACAGTGATAAAATCTGCCAACCGCGAGTTGAGCCATGCGCGTTCATGCAAAAAGTGCCCAGATGACGGGATCACACCTGAAGTTATTATGGTAAAAAACAATCTTTATTACATAATCTTCAAGAATAAAAAGATTTTATTGACTGTAAATTCTAACTTTTTATCTTAGTTAACTAAAAAGCTTGCAAGTTCTTCTCTGCTAAAATTGGCTGATTTTTTGTTGGATTTTTCAAGTTTTAGTCAACTGAAAAGCTTGTAAGTTTTTTCAACTAAAATTGACTGGTTTTTTATTGGATTTTTAAAGTTCTGATTTACAACTTCTAGTTATGATTGCATGTTTTCAGAGAAAAATTAGAATTTTTGGTCTTGAACATTCACATTCACTTAAAAGAAAGTTCGTTTCAGTCACAAGCAAT
This sequence comes from Morinoia aosen, assembly GCA_030386875.1. Taxonomy (NCBI): domain Eukaryota; kingdom Metazoa; phylum Arthropoda; class Malacostraca; order Amphipoda; family Talitridae; genus Morinoia; species Morinoia aosen. The sequence goes on from CM059561.1 coordinate 22,052,042, forward strand.
TCATAGATCGTTACCTAAAGCGATCTATTCACAACCTATTTATGATCTATTCATGATTTATTCACGATCTATTCCCGATCGATTCACGACCTATTCATGATCGATTCGTATTTATTAACGATCTATTCATGATGGGTTAACACTTTGCCCGCAACGTGCACCACCGGTGGCCACGGAGGGGATATTCATAATGCTGCTGACCGACCAGCAGTCGCAAACTCAATTTTTATAAATACTTAATTAATGCTAAATGAAGGCACGATCCAGTTAATGTTTGCCATTTTCAAAATTGCTTATTAGAATTCACTTCAAATTTGAGTTGAATATTGAACTTCAGTTTAACCAATTGCGGACAAAGGGTTACGAACAAAGGACACGCATTTTTCGGAGGCCGTTTACAAAGAAATCTCTACCCGCAAAATTCACAATTAGTTTGCTCGTTTACAAGGAAATCTCTACGTGCAAAATTCACAATTAGTTTGTTCGTTTACAAGGAAATCTCTACTTGCAAAATTTACAATTAGTTCGCTATTGAAATGGTCCCCAAATGTCGCGTGAATTGCTCATTTCGAGACACCTCCAATACCCATCGCAGAATCTATAGCGACACGAGACCACCATAACATTTACATAAAGTACGACATCTTGGACACCGTTTAGCGCGCACCATATTGCAGACGTACGAAGTGCGACCTAAAACACCCCGTATTATTGACATTAAACCGAAGACGCTCATTTCGGGCAGGTTTGCCTTGACCGCCATTATTCAGAGGAATATTTACGGCATCATTCAGAGGAATATTTAGGGCATTATTCAGAGGAATATTTACAGAGTGTTTACTTGCAAGTGGCAGTAACGCCATTTGTAATGGAGGCGAAGGCTTCTTTCATAGGCGCTTAGATCGTCTCCTTGGCAGACGTCCAATGGGTTCAGCATCGATAAACACTCCATCACACACCGCACTACACGCCAGTAAACACATCACACACCGTACACACGCCTGTAAACACTCCATCACACGCTCCGGCCAGCGTCGTTACGTGTGATGTGGCGGTCATGACAGGGAGGTTATGGAGCCTGAAGTGTGAGGTGATGGTGGGGTTATGGGTGGGACTGTGGGGTTATAGGTGGGGCTGTGGGGTTATAGGTGGGGTTGTGGGGTTATAGGTGGGGCTGTGGGGTTATAGGTCGTGCTGTGGGGTTATAGATGGGGCTGTGGGGTTATAGGTGGGGCTGTGGGGTTATAGGTGGTGCTGTGGGGTTATGGGTGGGACTGTGGGGTTATAGGTGGGACTGTGGGGTTATAGGTGGGGCTGTGGGGTTATAGGTGGTGCTGTGGGGTTATAGATTTAGATGGGGCTGTGGGGTTATAGGTGGGGCTGTGGGGTTATAGGTGGGACTGTGGGGTTATAGGTGGGATTGTGGGGTTATAGGTGGGGCTGTGGGGTTATAGGTGGGGCTGTGGGGTTATAGGTGGTGCTGTGGGGTTAAAGATGGGGCTGTGGGGTTATAGGTGGGGCTGTGGGGTTATAGGTGGGGCTGTGGGGTTATAGATGGGGCTGTGGGGTTATAGGTGGGACTTTGGGGTTATAGGTGGGATTGTGGGGTTATAGGTGGGGCTGTGAGGTTATAGGTGGGGCTGTGGGGTTATAGGTGGTGCTGTGGGGTTATGGGTGGGACTGTGGGGTTATAGATGGGGCTGTGGGGTTATAGGTGGGGCTGTGGGGTTATAGGTGGGACTGTGGGGTTATAGGTGGGGCTGTGGGGTTATAGGTGGTGCTGTGGGGTTATGGGTGGGACTGTGGGGTTATAGATGGGGCTGTGGGGTTATAGGTGGGGCTGTGGGGTTATAGGTGGGACTGTGGGGTTATAGGTGGGATTGTGGGGTTATAGGTGGGGCTGTGAGGTTATAGGTGGGACTTTGGGGTTATAGGTGGGGCTGTGGGGTTATAGGTGTGACTGTGGGGTTATAGATGGGGCTGTGGGGTTATAGGTGGGACTTTGGGGTTATAGGTGGGGCTGTGGGGTTATAGGTGGGACTTTGGGGTTATGGGTGGGGCTGTGAGGTTATAGGTGGGACTGTGGGGTTATAGGTGGGGCTGTGGGGTTATAGATGGGGCTGTGGGGTTATAGGTGGGACTTTGGGGTTATAGGTGGGGCTGTGGGGTTATAGGTGGGACTTTGGGGTTATGGGTGGGGCTGTGAGGTTATAGGTGGGACTGTGGGGTTATAGGTGGGGCTGTGGGGTTATAGATGGGGCTGTGGGGTTATAGGTGGGACTTTGGGGTTATAGGTGGGGCTGTGGGATTATAGGTGGGACTTTGGGGTTATGGGTGGGGCTGTGGGGTTATAGGTGGGACTTTGGGGTTATAGGTGGGTGTTGCGATATGAGAAAAGGGTGTGGTTTAGGACCCCCTTCCCAGACGCTTGAGGGAATTTCAATCCCCGCACAATTTGAATATTATACTTTCATGCTTGCGCACACCTGCATACCAGACATGGAGAATAAAAGAATTTGAAAGATTAATATGAATTTATTTTAAGAAACACGTGGATGCAAATATATAAGTTTTGTCAACACCTTCTGGCTCAAAAATAACACACAAATGAGAGACTCAGGCTAGAAATTCAATGAACGCCTGTGAACGATCACACGATTTAACTTGACACAGTCTTTCTTGGCAACCGTCAAACTGGGAGTTTACGCACAAACAAAAATAAAATTAGAAACATAAAAATGAACATCCTTGCTAGCGCACTAATGAAATAAATGGTTATGACAAAAAGAATAGAACCTTGACTCACAGCAAGGTGTCAAAATATAGAATGCTTCGCATTATACACAACACAGAATCCGAACATGAGCTAATTACCCGCATTAAACAAATCACATTTGATTGCGCGCCGCTCGGAACGCACTATTCCATGTGCTGGCTGCACTTGAATCTTTCCACTTGGAATCACTGTCTGCACCCTCAAACAGTCTTGGTATTAACACTTTTCTTGCAATCGTAGATCACGATGACTTAATACACTTCCAATACTGCTTGAGAATTCACGTAGTGCAGATCCGACCGCCCCGCGGTCCCGAAGTTCCTTCTCGCTCGTCGGCCGGTCGTGGTGCGGAGCTCTGCACTCAGTTCCCATTTCGAGCCCTGAGTTCCGCGTCTGCTTGACCGCTGCCGGACTCGTAGTGGCGGCATCATTGCAGACCCTGAAGGCGGTGCGGCTTCAATATTTTACCGCCGAAGTTGCTTGTGAGCCCGGAACTGATTACTAATATTCCGAATTCTCTCCGTGGCATGGTTACTATGTTGATACTGGACGATTCCACCATAAAACTGAGGTGCTTCGAGCAGTCGTTGTTGCAAAATTGGAGCTTCAACGATTTGTGATGGACGACGTTGCCTTTCTTGAAAATTTCGATGTGCTCAGGTGTTCGATTTGCTGATTATGTTGGAGGCACACCAGCAGTGCGCCGGCGTGCCTGTTTGCGTGCCCCTCAGAGACGTGCACCTCTTCCGCACTCGCTTCCACCAAAAAGAACCTTGATTATCCTCGTCTCACTCCTTTTATGTGTGTCGCCTCTTTCTTTCTCGAAGGATCTGGATTCTTCCAAGCTACAGAGAAAGTCACTCGATTTTCTCAATTTTGATTCGTTGGAAACTTGCCGGTCCTGAAGTTTTGCCTATGATTGGTTCGCGCTCGACACACCTCCACGCGTAATGTCTTCGCGAGTTCCTGATTGGCCCGTGTGTTGCGGCCTTCTCTTGATCCCTCTCCCCTTCGAAGCTTCCCCTCGCACTCGCGGCGCTGTCTCCCCTTCTCACGCCTATATCGGCGCCGGCTTAACGGTCTGACATTCCTTTGTCGTAACCCAGCAGAATGTTATATATGCAACATGTCTTAAATATGCTGTAGATTTACGGGATTTATCCAACAAAAAATTTCATGTAAAAATAAAAATATCATCTAATATGAACATAGCTTTACGTGATTTTGCCAAAAACATATCATGTGATATAAACATACACATTTCATAACATGGGGCTGTGGGGTTATGGGTGGGACTTTGGGGTTATAGGTGGGACTGTGGGGTTATAGGTGGGACTGTGAGGTGAGGGGTGGGGTTGTGAGACTAGGCGTGGTTGTGAGACGAGGCGTGGTTGTGAGACGAGGCATGGTTGTGAGACGAGGCGTGGTTGTGAGACGAGGCATGGTTGTGAGACGAGGCGTGGGTGTGAGACGAGGCGTGGTTGTGAGACGATGCATGGTTGTGAGACGAGGCGTGGTTGTGCTGGATTATAAACAATCCAATCCCAGCCGACAATAAAAAATTGAATCTGGTGATTAGTTAGGTATCTAATCTATCAATTTAAATCTACTAGTTAATTGGTTACTCAATAATCATAGGTGAAAGTTAATCCCTTAGATATTTCGGACAGTTACTGTGATTAATTACCCTCAGTATCTTATTATTTATTGTGAGTTTTATTCCCAAAGTAATAACCAATCACATGAGCGAGTGAGTATTTCAGCATCAATTGAGTTTTTTGTTTTAAGAGAAGTTGTGTTAAACTCAATAAACAATTGGAAATGTGTAATGGCAGACAACAAGGTGCTAGCATCTAATAACTTGTGTTATACTAATAACCTTGAATTCAATAACTTGTGTAGTGCATCTAATAACTTGTGTTATACTAATAACTTTGAATTCAATAACTTGTGTAGTGCATCTAATAACTTGTGTTATACTAATAACCTTGAATTCAATACCTTGTGTTGTGTATCTAATATCTTGTCTTATTTTAATTATCTAGAATCTAATAACTAATCTGGTGTATTTAATAACTTGTCTTATTTTAATTATCCAGAATCCAATAACTCATCTCGTGTATCTGATAACTTGTACAATAACCACAACTTGCATTACCACGTAGTCACCTTCCCACCACCACCAAACTAAGGCAAACAACGCGCCTATCAACAATAACAAGATCATGGAATGCAGGAGCCCTGCAGCGCGGTGTGCAGCTCACATTTCAAAATGAGAGAATTTTTTCAATTACTCTTGAAATTACAAAAAAATGCTCGGGAGGCTCAGCATTTGATTGGCACACTGCCCGTCCGGCCGGAAAATTGAAAAATTATGCATGCTGGAGACCTGAATATTACTGAATATTACTGAATATTTCTGCATTAGAATCTATATTAAGTAGAACTGCGATGGTTCTGTTTTTTCTCGATTGAACGGATGCTGGAGACCTGAATGTTCTTTAATATTACCGAATATATCTTGATATTACTGAATATTACTGGAAATTACTGAATATTTCTCGATAATACTGAATATTACTGGAAATTATTGAATATTTCACGACATCACTGAATATTCGTGAATGCTACCGAATATTAATGAATATTACTGAACATTCCTGAATATTATAAAATATTCCTGAGGTTTACTCAGTATGTCTCTATAGTACTGAATATTCCTGATTATTACTGAATATTACTGAGTATTCCCGAATACTACAGAACATTTATGAATTTTACTGAATATTTCTCGATATTCCATAATATTTTTAATCTTCCTGCATATTACCGAATATTTATCAACATTTATCCATACCCCTGAATATTTCTGCGGTAGAATCTATATTAAGTAGAACTGCGATGCCTTTGTTTTTCCTCAATCAAAAGACAGCGCTGACGCTCAAATTATTTCCGTACGAATAATTTGTACTTCTTATACATTTCCTGTTTACACATTTAATTAATACTAATCTACATTTCGCACTTACAAATTCAATACTTTCGAACATTTTCTATTTACTTATTGAATTCTTATTCATTTTATGTTTACATGTGCAATACATTTCCTACTTACACATACAATAGAACATAAATTTCCAATTAACATATTCAATACTAACATGCGTTTCCTCTTTACATATTAAATACTCATATACATTTCCTATTGGCATATTAAATAATAATATAAATTTCCTCTTTACATGCTCAATACTTACATATGTAGTTGCCGGCAGCGTCCTGAGGGTGGATTCTCGTAATTTTGTTTTCGTGAAAACGCACATTTTTTACTGACATATTCGACACTGATATACATTTCCTATTCGCATGTTCGATACTAATATACATCTCCTGTTAGCATATTCGACACTATTATATATCTCCTGTTAGCATATTCGACACTAATATACATCTCCTGTTAGCATATTCGACACTAATATACATCTCCTGTTAGCATATTCGACACTAATATACATCTCCTGTTAGCATATTCGATACTAATATACATCTCCTGTTAGCATATTCGACACTAATATACATCTCCTGTTAGCATATTCGACACTAATATACATCTCCTGTTAGCATATTCGACACTAATATACATCTCCTGTTAGCATATTCGATACTAATATACATCTCCTGTTAGCATATTCGATACTAATATACATTTCCTATTAGCATATTCGATACTAATATACATCTCCTGTTAGCATATTCGACACTAATATACATCTCCTGTTAGCAAATTCGACACTAATATACATCTCCTGTTAGCATATTCGACACTAATATACATCTCCTGTTAGCATATTCGACACTAATATACATCTCCTGTTAGCATATTCGACACTAATATACATCTCCTGTTAGCATATTCGACACTAATATACATCTCCTGTTAGCATATTCGACACTAATATACATCTCCTGTTAGCATGTTCGACACTAATATACATCTCCTGTTAGCATATTCGATACTAATATACATTTCCTATTAGCATATTCGATACTAATATACATCTCCTGTTAGCATATTCGACACTAATATACATCTCCGGTTAGCAAATTCGACACTAATATACATCTCCTGTTAGCATATTCGACACTAATATACATCTCCTGTTAGCATATTCGACACTAATATACATCTCCTGTTAGCATGTTCGACACTAATATACATCTCCTGTTAGCATATTCGGTACTAATATACATCTCCTGTTAGCATATTCGACAGTATTATATGTACATCTCCTGTTAGCATATTCGACACTAAGTTCCCTTTCACATTTACAGACGCAAAAACATATCCCGCTCACATGCTGATTCTTTCAAATGATTAACCTTGAATAAATTAAACGCTTGACACCGATGCATTCAAAAATAATTAGAACTTTGACGTGCTGCGGACTTTTTGTTAAAAACAAATACGAGTACTCTAAAATAAACACGTGAAGAAACAATGCGTTGTTTTTTCAGGTTGCTGTGACGTTGTGCATATTTGTTATGCTTTTGCACAACTGACGACGTCAAGTGACCTGCAACAATTAGTTTTTTTAAGCGATTAAACATCAAGCGTACTACAATTTTCGAAAACGATTAGATAAATACTGGGATACGGAACTTTAGGAAAAACTGCGCGAGCGATCGAGAATTATCATATTGTTACTTCGAATATGAATATATTTTTCATAAATGTCATTGCGATCTGTTGCACCGCGACTGATGAATTATTTCAAATGAGCAAATTTGGTTGTTTATTTCGATGAGTTTGTATCCTAGATACTCAAAATACCGCCAGTTGCGCCCGGAAGCTGATCAGTCGTTTACCTCAATGAGCTTGTATCCTAGATACTCAAAATACCGCCAGTTGTGTCCTGAAGCTGATCAGTCGTTTACCTCAATGAGCTTGTATCCTAGATACTCAAAATACCGCCAGTTGTGCCCTGAAGCTGATCAGTCGTTTACCTCAATGATCTTGTATCCTAGATACTCAATATACCGCCAGTTGTGCCCTGAAGCTAATCAGTCGTTTACCTCAATGAGCTTGTATCCTAGATACCCAAAATACCGCCAGTTGTGCCCTGAAGCTGATCAGTCGTTTACCTCAATGAGCTTGTATCCTAGATACTCAAAATACCGCCAGTTGTGTCCTGAAGCTGATCAGTCGTTTACCTCAATGAGCTTGTATCCTAGATACCCAAAATACCGCCAGTTGTGCCCTGAAGCTGATCAGTCGTTTACCTCAATGATCTTGTATCCTAGATACTCAATATACCGCCAGTTGTGCCCTGAAGCTAATCAGTCGTTTACCTCAATGAGCTTGTATCCTAGATACTCAAAATACCGCCAGTTGTGCCCTGAAGCTGATCAGTCGTTTACCTCAATGAGCTTGTATCCTAGATACTCAAAATACCGCCAGTTGTGTCCTGAAGCTGATCAGTCGTTTACCTCAATGAGCTTGTATCCTAGATACCCAAAATACCGCCAGTTGTGCCCTGAAGCTGATCAGTCGTTTACCTCAATGGTCTTGTACCCTAGATACTCAATATACCGCCAGTTGCGCCCTGAAGCTGATCAGTCGTTTACCTCAATGAGCTTGTATCCTAGATACCCAAAATACCGCCAGTTGTGCCCTGACGCTGATCAGTCGTTTACCTCAATGAGCTTGTATCCTAGATACCCAAAATACCGCCAGTTGTGCCCTGACGCTGATCAGTCGTTTACCTCAATGAGCTTGTATCCTAGATACCCAAAATACCGCCAGTTGTGCCCTGAAGCTGATCAGTCGTTTACCTCAATGAGCTTGTATCCTAGATACTCAAAATACCGCCAGTTGTGCCCTGAAGCTGATCAGTCGCTTACCTCAATGAGCTTGTATCCTAGATACTCAAAATACCACCAGTTGTGCCCTGAAGCTGATCAGCCAGACAAGGAACAGCAACTCTATATCTCATGTAGATTTTTTTATGAGCAAACTCACGCAAATCTCCTTGCTCAGAAACTGTGACTGCAGGTCTCGCATTCGAGATCAACGTTTCAAATTCCCCGACCCATCTCCTGCCCCTCAAATTTCCCCACCCATCTATTGTCCCTCAAATTTCCCCACCCATCTCTTGTCCCTCAAATTTCCCCACCCATCTCTTGTCCCTCAAATTTCCCACCCATCTCTTCTTCCCTCAAATTTCCCCACCCATCTCCTGCACCTAAAACTTCCCTACCCATTTCCTGCACCTCAAATTTCCCCACGCATCTCTTGTCCCTCAAATTTCCCCACCCATCTCTTCTTCCCTCAAATTTCCCCACCCATCTCTTGTCCCTCAAATTTCCCCACCCATCTCTTGTCCCTCAAATTTCCCCACCCATCTCTTGTCCCTCAAATTTCCCCACCCATCTCTTGTCCCTCAAATTTCCCCACCCATCTCCTGCACCTCAAATTTCCCCACCCATCTCCTGCCCCTCAAATTTCCCCACCCGTCTCTTGTCCCTCAAATTTCCCCACCTATCTCCTGCCCCTCAAATTTCCCCACCTATCTCCTGCACCTCAAATTTCCCCACCCATCTCTTGTCCCTCAAATTTCCCCACCCATCTCCTGCCCCTCAAATTTCCCCACCTATCTCCTGCACCTCAAATTTCCCCACCCATCTCTTGTCCCTCAAATTTCCCCACCCATCTCCTGCCCCTCAAATTTCCCCACCTATCTCCTGCACCTCAAATTTCCCCACCCATCTCTTGTCCCTCAAATTTCCCCACCCATCTCCTGCCCCTCAAATTTCCCCACCTATCTCCTGCACCTCAAATTTCCCCACCCATCTCTTGTCCCTCAAATTTCCCCACCCATCTCCTGCCCCTCAAATTTCCCCACCTATCTCCTGCACCTCAAATTTCCCCACCCATCTCTTGTCCCTCAAATTTCCCCACCCATCTCCTGCCCCTCAAATTTCCCCACCCATCTCCTGCACCTCAAATTTCCCCACCTATCTCCTGCCCCTCAAATTTCCCCACCCGTCTCTTGTCCCTCAAATTTCCCCACCCATCTCCTGCCCCTCAAATTTCCCCACCTATCTCCTGCACCTCAAATTTCCCCACCCATCTCCTGCACCTCAAATTTCTCCACCCATCTCTTGTCCCTCAAATTTCCCCACCCATCTCTTCTTCCCTCAAATTTCCCCACCCATCTCTTCTTCCCTCAAATTCCCCCTCGAGGCCCCAGTTCACCTCAAAGACGTGAAGTGCCCATACTGCCGCACCTCGCTGCATTATTCGCCTCAAAAGAATACGTCAGAGAGCAAGACGGTGCCGGTCTCGCTTGATCTTGTAACGAAGTGTGCTCCAGTGAGGGGGCTTTGCAACGCACTTTTTTCCAAATTAGCGTCATGTGTGTGTACATCTTAGAAGTTGGTATTCTAGATACACATACACATATATACAGTAGATATATATATATATGTTTGGTTAAAAATACAAATGACCCCAAATTTATTTTGGACAAATAAATTTGGTGTTATTTTGAACCAAACGTGAAGGGCTGTATATATATATATATATATATATATATATATGTATATAAATCAATATATATGTAAATATATTTATGTATACATATACGTATCTGTTTTTATGTACGGCCGTTCCATTGATTTTACGTAATTTCATATACGATGACTGAGATTAATTACGATTACACCGCATGTTGTTTCAGTCAGTCACTTTTGATCTTGTGTAGTGTAGGATTTTAATTGGCGCCTTAAAGATCTTATTTTTCGTGCTCGGTAAATACTGATATTATGTGTGTTACATTCTGCGCCGTAATACTGCTCTAGATTAACGTCCAAGAGTTCATGCCGTAGCTTTGAACTACCCAGTACTTCTTCTGTTTCATTCATTTGGATAACGTTAGCAAAGTTGCTTCCTCATTTGGCAATCAAATCTGCACTTCAGTCTGACCATGTCGCGAAATTCTCCGGCCCATTCAAAAACCTGTTTACAACAGGGTCAAAACTCAGCACTCACACGAAGATATGTGGAATTTGATACCAACTTTAACAAGTTTCATTTGCAAACGAAGAATATTTCAACAGAGTTGAACTTCTTGAAAGGCCTTCATGATAATAGTCCAAGCTCAAAATGATACAAAATGTGTGCACTGTAATACAGTGTATACAACATACTTTACATTCAACATACTGTGTACTTTGCCCACCGTACACACTGTGTATAGAGTAACGTAGTACACGTTGCGTATGTCGCACACTGGACGCCACGCATACAACACACTCCATACTCGTACACTGTACATACAGTACATTTGTAACAACAGCACTGAACTGCAATGGTATAGGGTTAATATTCTCATCCTCAAGAAGAAGAGTAGTGACTGTACAATGATTCTAAAGGCCCAGCAAAAGCAATATTCTTATCTTCTAGAAGAAGAGTAGCGAGTGTACAATGATTCTTAAGGCCCAGTAAATGCAATATTCTCAGCTCCAAGAAGAAGAGTAGAGACTGCACAATGATTCTAAAGGCCCAGCAAAAGCAATATTCTTATCTTCTAGAAGAAAAGTATCGAGTGTACAATGATTCTTTAGGCCCAGTATAAGCAATATTCTCAGCTCCAAGAAGAAGAAGAGTAGAGACTGTACAATGATTCTAAAGGCCCAGCAAAAACAATATTCTTATCTTCTAGAAGAAAAGTATCGAGTGTACAATGATTCTTTAGGCCCAGTATAAGCAATATTCTCAGCTCCAAGAAGAAGAAGAGTAGAGACTGTACAATGATTCTAAAGGCCCAGCAAAAACAATATTCTTATCTTCTAGAAAAAGAGTAGCGAGTGTACAATGATTCTTAAGGCCCAGTATAAGCAATATTCTCAGCTCCAAGAAGAAGAAGAGTAGAGACTGTACAATGATTCTAAAGGCCCAGCAAAAACAATATTCTTATCTTCTAGAAAAAGAGTAGCGAGTGTACAATGATTCTTAAGGCCCAGTATAAGCAATATTCTCAGCTCCAAGAAGAAGAAGAGTAGAGACTGTACAATGATTCTAAAGGCCCAGCAAAAACAATATTCTTATCTTCTAGAAAAAGAGTAGCGAGTGTACAATGATTCTTAAGGCCCAGTATAAGCAATATTCTCAGCTCCAAGAAGAAGAAGAGTAGAGACTGTACAATGATTCTAAAGGCCCAGCAAAAACAATATTCTTATCTTCTAGAAGAAGAGCAGCGACTGTACAATGATTCTTAAGGCCCAGCGTAAGCAGTATTCTCATCTCTAAGAAGAAGTCAAGAGCAGATGTGAATCGCAAGTCCCAGCACTTCAAGTGTAGCACTGAGAACTAGCAGAGCGCTATGCCCTGAGGAGCAGCTCGCTAACCTGGCTGCTAATTGCCCGCTAATGGTTTAGATGAGCTGCCCTTTATTACACAGCCGCCGCCTCCTCCTTATTGATGATGAACTGCAGCCTGCCAGAGCGTCAACACTTGTGTCTCGGGCTGCCGGCCCTCGCTAGCTGGTGGTAAATGTTGGTGGTGGTGGTAAATCTGGGTTGTTTTGGTGCGGTTCCTGGGTTGTTTTGGAGCAGTTTTTGGTTGTTTTGGAGCAGTTATTGGTTGTTTAGGTTCCAGTTTAGGGTGTGGGGGATTGAAATGCCGGTAGTTTTGGTGCAGTTCATGACGCGTTATTGTGAACTGTAGCATTAGTGGTTAATCCCAATAGGAATACATTGCATTGTTTTTTCTTGGCTTATTCTGAGCCTAAGAAATATCCTCTGTCTTCCAACTGTCTAGATATAGCCTGATCCACGCTGCAGAGTATGGTGATGTGTCAGTTGTGTGGCGTGGGGGAATCAGTTGGTCAATATGCTCCAGTGAACGAGGGCCCTCTTTTCACGAGAAGAACCGCCGGTTCAAACTCAGCCCGGTGTTTCTCCCGTTTTCAAAAGGAAGAACTTAGCCATAATTTCTCCCTCAACTTGGTGAATAAATGGGTGCCGACTTGATGGGAGGGGGGAAAAGTATTTGTCATTACGTCTTGAAGTTAGTTAACACGGCATTTAAAAACCCAAAACTAGGCGATATGTATCAAGCTTGGTTTGAATAAAAATTATTGTGAGGGCAGCTGTGGTGCTATCAAGCTTGGTTAAAATTGAAAAGTTTTTGTGAGGATTGTTGTAGTGCTACCAAACTTGGTTAAACAAAAAGTTTTTGTGAGGATTGCTGTAGTGCTACCAAGCTTGGTTAAAACAAAAAGTTATTCTGAGGATTGTTGCAGTGCTACCTACATACGTGCGAGACACCAATAACGTCCTCGAGGCGAGATGTAAATTGCACATGCTTGTTTTTAGTGACCTTCATGAACACTGTAGCAGAGTGAGATTTCCAGAACATTTAGAAAAACTTCGAAATTATTCATTCAACAGTGTAATCAATCTAGAAGTTGCAGAAGTAATTGAAGTTATTCATTCAGCAGTGTAATCAATCTAGAAGTTGCAGAAGTAATTGAAGTTATTCATTCAGCAGTGTAATAAATCTAGAAGTTGCAGAAGTAATTGAAGTTATTCATTCAACAGTGTAATCAATCTAGAAGTTGCAGAAGTAATTGAAATAGAAAACACAATCCTGTTATAAAAATGAGACGCGAACAATGTATCTTTTTGTCTTTTGAAATAACTTTATTACTCTTATTTGTTTACTGCAATTATTTTTTTCTCGGTGTTGTTGAGTGCTTACTGAAATTATTATTTTTTTCGGTGTTCACATCCGATTGTACCCGTCTATCTTCCCCTCTCACCATGATAAGATTTGGGAAATCGCATATGAGATAGGTAAACAGTAAAATATGGGATAGGTAAACAGTAAAATATGGGATAGGTAAACAGTAAAATATAGTGAATGGTTCACTCGACATGTTGAGTTTTCTTAATTTTAGCCGATTTATTTCATTTTTCTAACTTTTGCCGATCTTTAAATTTTTTGAATTTTAGCTATTTTTCTAGCTTTCGAACTTTAGCCGATGTTATCTATGCAAAGTTTGACAATTTGTTATGAATTCTCAGTAGTGTTGTTTGAAATACTGTCCATAAACTTTAGAATTGCTAAAATTATCCAGTATATTACTAACAAATATTTATCATTCTACTAACAACATAAACAAAATACTTATTTTCTACTGACAACATAAGCTAAATTCTCATATTCAGCTGACAGCGTAAACCAAACTATTATGTTCTTTTGACAACCAAAACAAAACTCCTTTATTCTATTTGCACCATAAAAAAATTCCTTTTTTTCCTTTTTTTCTATTTGCACCATAAACAAAATTCCTTTATTCTATTTGCACCATAAAAAAATTCCTTTATTCTATTTGCACCATAAACAAAATTCCTTTATTCTATTTGCACCATAAATAAAATTCCTTTCTCTACTCGCAGGATTAACAAAGTTCCTCTAAACCACTGACAACGTGCACAAAATTGTAATACTTTGCCGACATCAAAAGTAAAATTCCATTTTCTTCTGATATCATAACCAAAATTCCTTATTTCTACGTGCAGCATTAACAAAATTCCTCTATCTCATTGACAACGTATGTAAAATTGCAATATTTTGCCTATATCACACGTAAAATAAAAATTTTCAGCTGTCATCATCAACGAAATTAATATCTCATTTACAACGCGTGCAAAAATTCAATATTGTCCGGTTATCACACGTCAAATCATACCTAACTTTAGGCTTGCACCACGAGCCCATGACTCAGCTCCTTAAAATAAGATCAACCTCCGAATCCAGTAAAATCAAGCCATCGAGATCGGCCTCAGTGAGACACGTTGTAATGAGTGGCGCGGTATCACTTCTTCGCCTCCCTAATTATTGGTATCGCTTGCTCGCCAGCCTAATTAGCGAGATCGCTCGCAACATGTTACATTCAATTTGTGACGGCCATATTGAATGTTGCCGCTCTGTTGCGCGCTCGCCGTCACTGGAGTGGTTCCTTGTAATGTATTTATTGTGTTCACACACGGAACTTGTGTATTCTTGTGTATGGGACGGGGACTTGTGTATTTTGTGTATGGGACGGGGACTTGTGTATTCTTGTGTATGGCCTTGAAATTTGTGTTTTCTCGTGAAAAGGCTAGAAATTTGTTTGTATATAGCAGGACAGTGTGTTGTATATGGTGGCAGGACAGTGTGTTGTATATGGTGGCAGGACACTGTGTTGTATATGGTGGCAGGACACTGTGTTGTATATGGTGGCAGGACAGTGTGTTGTATATGGTGGCAGGACAGTGTGTTGTATATGGTGGCAGGACAGTGTGTTGTATATGGTGGCAGGACACTGTGTTGTATATGGTGGCAGGACACTGTGTTGTATATGGTGGCAGGACAGTGTGTTGTATATGGTGGCAGGACAGTGTGTTGTATATGGTGGCAGGACACTGTGTTGTATATGGTGGCAGGACACTGTGTTGTATATGGTGGCAGGACACTGTGTTGTATATGGTGGCAGGACAGTGTGTTGTATATGGTGGCAGGACAGTGTGTTGTATATGGTGGCAGGACAGTGTGTTGTATATGGTGGCAGGACAGTGTGTTGTATATGGTGGCAGAACACTGTGTTGTATATGGTGGCAGGACACTGTGTTGTATATGGTGGCAGGACACTGTGTTGTATATGGTGGCAGGACAGTGTGTTGTATATGGTGGCAGGACAGTGTGTTGTATATGGTGGCAGGACAGTGTGTTGTATATGGTGGCAGGACAGTGTGTTGTATATGGTGGCAGGACACTGTGTTGTATATGGTGGCAGGACACTGTGTTGTATATGGTGGCAGGACACTGGGTTGTATATGGTGGCAGGACAGTGTGTTGTATATGGTGGCAGGACAGTGTGTTGTATATGGTGGCAGGACAGTGTGTTGTATATGGTGACAGGACAGTGTGTTGTATATGGTGGCAGGACACTGTGTTGTATATGGTGGCAGGACACTGTGTTGTATATGGTGGCAGGACAGTGTGTTGTATATGGTGGCAGGACAGTGTGTTGTATATGGTGGCAGGACAGTGTGTTGTATATGGTGGCAGGACAGTGTGTTGTGTATGGTGGCAGGACAGTGTGTTGTATATGGTGGCAGGACAGTGTGTTGTATATGGTGGCAGGACACTGTGTTGTATATGGTGGCAGGACACTGTGTTTTATATGGTGGCAGGACACTGTGTTGTATATGGTGGTAGGATACCTTGTTGTATATGGTGGCAGGATACCGTGTTGTATATGGTGGCAGGACACTGTGTTGTATATGGTGGCAGGACACTGTTGTATATGGTGGTAGGATACCGTGTTGTATATGGTGGCAGGACACTGTGTTGTATATGGTGGCAGGACACTGTGTTGTATATGGTGGTAGGATACCGTGTTGTATATGGTGGCAGGATACCGTGTTGTATAAATACAGGAAACTTGTATTATTGTTCAAGGAATTCGAGTTTTCAAAAACCAAGGTATATTATTTATACTTTTTGTGGACACTGACACACACTGCATGTGTACATGTACTATAATATCACTCACGCACACTGCCTGCAGTACGCACACTGTTTAAATATGCTGCGAACACTGTATACTTATACAGCGCGCGAGTTGCATGCAGGTGTATGTCACAGATCAGCAACATGAATGTTTTAAAATCAACCGTCGGGTTGAAACAGCTCACACATCTCTCGGCTCATTAACATGTTTTAATTCCTTTGAAAAAAATCTATCAATATTCTATAAAAATCTTCTATTTTTTCCTCGTATAAGGCCTAAAGTAAGAAAGACAAAAGTTTATTTGAAAAAATGATGCATAAAATATCATTGGATTTCGAAATGCCTTAACACAAAGATCTCTGGTTACTCTGAAGTTTGGCGCTCGTGTGTATGTATTGTTGAAAACTTGTGTACACGGCCTGTCCAAAATAGTGGGATTCAATATTTTCCTTGAATAAATCCCCAGACGTGGATGCCCAACAAATATATCCATCCCAACAGTACCCGCCATTAAAATATTCTTGTACTTGTGCACTGGTGAAACTGGTATCACAGATACGGTCATTGAGCGTCCTTGTGAGCGTCACAGAGCGACGGAAGCAGCGGACACCGAAAAAATACATGAATGAATAAACACACCAATGGTATTATTGAGTAAGATAAAGATTGGGTTGATACGCGACCCTTTTTCCGTCTCGCCAGAGTAAAGGAACAGTGAATGACGCGAGAGTAACGCCATATTCCAAACTGCTACTCTTGCTAGAGTTTTCGAACGTGACTTGAAGGGTTTCAGCATTGAATTAAGCGTAACGTGTTCTTTAAAGTACGTCAGGAAGCTGTGCAGCCCAAATTGAAACTTTGTAATTTCACACAACACAAAACAAAATCTAAATGAATAACATTGAGCGTTTGGAACTCATCGGTTTATCTTCAGTAATGGTTCTGAGATAAACAACACAAATCAAAATGTATGACAAATATCGGAAAGGAGAAAGTATTCCGAAAAAAATATTACCATTAGCTCAAAAACCTTAATTTCGGTTTCCTACATACGCGAGACCTGTCTCTACCTCGCATGTCTCGAGGCCATACAGCGCTCAGTAGCGCCTCGTCTCGCGCCTCTTACGTGTAGGAGAGAGCACAAGTCTCGCATTATCTTATTGTCTTGCTCATACTCTCATACTGTGCATCTATCTTGAGCAACTCTCACGCTCAACTTGCTATGAGCATCTAAAGCTGAACATAATTCCCAATCTACATTACGTTAGGAGCCGCGTCTGTCCGTCTGTCCGTCCGTCCGTGTGTCTGTCCGTCCGTCCGTCTGTCCGTGTGTCTGTTCATCTGTCCGTCCATCCGTCTGTCTGTCCGTCTGTCCGTGTGTCCGTTCATCTGTTCGTCAATCCAGACGTCTGTCCGTCCATCCGTCTTTCCGTGTATCTGTCCATCTGTCCGTCTGCTCGTCTGTTCGTCCGTCTGCCCGTCCGTCCGTCCGTCTGTTCATCCTTCCTTCTATCTGTCCGTCTGTTCGTCCGTTGGTCTGTCCGTCGTCTCTGTGATACATTCATCAACTCCATAATTTTTGGTGTATTAATCGATCACGTGCATTGTTAAGAAATAGGAACCTGTATCATGTGATTTGTCGAACATTATTATACATTTTTCGTGCACTCGGACTCATCAACTTTCTATAAATTAATTTTTTTTATTCCGGATTTAATTTAATTTCATTTCGCCTTCTTTCTTATTTCAGACTAGGGGGGGGGGGTCTAGCACAAATTATCAGGAAAGGTGAAGTTTAAATCATTTCTAATTCCTTCAACCGTGCGATTGCGCCTCAAATCTATGACTTACGAAGCGATGCTGATTGTGTGTTTTCTAATATTGTTGCTGTTGTATGGACAGCCAGGAGTGTGGACAAAAATAACAGCCAGAAGCGTAAACGAAAATAACAACCAGATGTATAGATAAAAACAACAATCAGAAGTACATACAAAAATAACAGCGAGAAGTATGTACACAAATAACAACCACAACAACATCTCAACGCAGACAAAAGATCCGCCGTTGTTTCACATCACAACACCCGCGAAACTAAAAAAAAAATCCCACACTAAAAAAAACAACAGGGGCAAAATTATACAGTAGTCGTAAGCAGGTCGTTAATTCGAGCGGCAAGAGGCGCACTTCCTACGACTTATTTGAGCAACATTACGGCTGTATGTGTTATGCGCTACGACGCAACACCGGCCCATTACAGACGGTTGGTGATATGCGTTACGGCGCAACACCGGCCCATTACCGGACGCTGGCGAGGCCTTCACGGCAATTAAGGCTGATCAAGGGCACAGTTTGGTTGCGGCAGTTGTGCTCGCGTTCGCCTTGGATCACTTGGAGGAACCTTAGCCAAGGGAAGGTGTCTTCTTAACGCGCACATAATGTCCGGTTTAGGGCCGACCCTATGTAAAGTGACTCGACTCCCGCCCTGCCTTCCTTTCTGCCTTACTGCCTTCCTTGCTGCCTTACTGCCTTCCTTGCTGCATTCTTTGCTGCCTTCTTTGCTGCCTTCTTTGCTGCCTTCTTTGTTGCCTTCCTTGCTGCCTTACTGCCTTCCTTGCTGCCTTACTGCCTTCCTTGCTGCCTTACTGCCTTCCTTGCTGCCTTACTGCCTTGCTTGCTTCCTTACTGCCTTTCTTGCTGCCTTACTGCCTTCCTTGCTGCCTTACTACCTAACTTGCTGCATTCTTTGCTGCCTTCTTTGCTGCCTTCCTTGCTGCCTTACTGCCTTCCTTGCTGCCTTACTGCCTTCCTTGCTGCCTTACTGCCTTCCTTGCTGCCTTACTGCATTCCTTGCTGCCTTACTGCCTTCCTTGCTGCATTCTTTGCTGCCTTCTTTGCTGCCTTTTTTGCTGCCTTCTTTTCTGCCTTCCTTGCTGCCTTACTGCCTTCCTTCCTGCCTTACTGCCTTTCTTGCTGCCTTACTGCCTTCCTTGCTGCCTTACTGCCTTGCTTGCTGCCTTACTCTTTTCCTTGCTGCCTTACTGCCTTCCTTGCTGCCTTACTGCCTTCCTTGCTGCATTCTTTGCTGCCTTCCGTGCTACCTCCCTTGTTGCCTTACTGGTTTCCTTGATGCCTTCCTTGCTTCCTTCCATGTTGCCTTACTGCCTTCCTTGTTGCCTAACTGCTTTCTTTGCTGCCTTCCGTGCTGCTATCCTTACTCCCTTCCTGCCTTCTTGATGGTCATTAGTTCTGCCTTCATTATCTTCGCAGATATTGTCTTCCTTCTCTTGACTATGCCTTCCTGCTTTACTGCCTTCTTACCTTACTGCCTTCTTGTCTTCCTACCGTCCTGCCTTCCTTACTGCCTTCCTGCTCTCGAACATTAGCTCTGCCTTCGTTATCTTCGCAGGTATTGCCTTCCTCCTCTTGACTTCATTGAGCTGCCTTCTGTTCCGTTTTGTCTCGGTGTTAGAGAGTTCATTGGTATTGATTTCTCTTAGTGAAATCGATTTTCTTGTTCTTCTCGTATCGTTTCTATTGTTCTCTTCAGTATTATTTTGCTCATTTAAATTTAATTTTATTGTTTTGCTGCGTTTGTACTGTAAATCACATCTCTTCACGGAATTAGTTGTGAATTTGTAAAAATTGATCGTTTACTACTTATACTATTCTGCTGAACTTGTTTGGTTTTGTGTTCTTTGTTTGTGTTCTTTTACTACTTACATTATTTTGCTGTTTTTTTTTATTTGATATATGTATTGTTTTAGAAGACACATTTTTATTGCGTTTGGTTGGTGGCTATGGACTGTAGTGCGTTATGCAGACTTCACTGTTGCTGCTGTATTTTAAATTGTATTTAGCTTATGTTGGTGCTGTGCTCGGTGTGAGCTTATGTTGGTGCTGTGCTCGGTGTGAGCTTATGTTGGTGCTGTGCTCGGTGTGAGCTTATGTTGGTGCTGTGCTCGGTGTGAGCTTATTTCATATTGCGTGGTATAATGCGGTACAAGCTTCTTGTTAATACAAAATTTTGAAAGAATACTCTATCGAATTATATTTAGTGGAGTGGTGTTTAGTGGTGTATAGTGAAGTGGTATTGAGTGTTACTTAGTGGAGTGGTATTGAGTGGTACTTAGTGGAGTGGTGTTTAGTGGTGTATAGTGAAGTGGTATTGAGTGTTACTTAGTGGAGTGGTGTTTAGTGGTGTATAGTGAAGTGGTATTGAGTGTTACTTAGTGGAGTGGTGTTTAGTGGTGTATAGTGAAGTGGTATTGAGTGTTACTTAGTGGAGTGGTGTTTAGTGGTGTATAGTGAAGTGGTATTGAGTGTTACTTAGTGGAGTGGTGTTTAGTGGTGTATAGTGAAGTGGTATTGAGTGTTATATACTTAGTGGAGTGGTATTGAGTGGTACTTAGTGGAGTGGTGTTTAGTGGTGTATAGTGAAGTGGTATTGAGTGTTACTTAGTGGAGTGGTATTGAGTGGTACTTAGTGGAGTGGTGTTTAGTGGTGAATAGTGAAGTGGTATTGAGTGTTACTTAGTGGAGTGGTATTGAGTGTTACTTAGTGGAGTGGTGTTTAGTGGTGTATAGTGAAGTGGTATTGAGTGTTACTTAGTGGAGTGGTGTTTAGTGGTGTTTAGTGAAGTGGTATTGAGTGTTACTTAGTGGAGTGGTATTGAGTGGTACTTAGTGGAGTGGTATTGAGTGGTACTTAGTGGAGTGGTATTGAGTTTTACTTAGTGGAGTGGTATTGAGTGGTACTCAGTGGAGTGGTATTGAGTGGTACTTAGTGGAGTGGTATTGAGTGGTATTTAGCGGAGAGGTATTGAGTGGTACTTAGTGGAGTGGTATTGAGTGGCACTTAGTGGAGTGGTATTGAGTGGTACTTAGTGGCGTGGTATTGAGTGGTACTTAGTGGAGTGGTATTGAGTGGTACTTAGTGGAGTGGTATTGAGTGGTACTTAGTGGAGTGGTATTGAGGGGTACTTAGTGGAGTGGTATTGAGTGGTACTCAGTGGAGTGGTGTTTAGTGGTATATTGTGGAGTAGTGTATAATTTTATAGTGGAGGGGTGTTTAATGATATTTCGTGGCGTGGTATTTAGTGGTATATAGAAGAATGGTATTTAGTGAAGTGGTATTTGTTATCTTAATGCTATTTTACGTTGTCTTAAGACCCTAGAATTTTTTACCCTTAAATCGCCGTTCGATACCCTTCAAAATCATTAATTTCACACCGTTTTTAATAGTTAATTGCCGTTCTTTAATTTTAATTTGATACAATTAACTACAAGATGTTCTATAACGCTAATTGTGCTCCGCTCAATAATATTTTATACCCTACATTCTACACCGTTAATTCTCCTCCTTTCTACACCATTGATACATATAACACTTTCTCCCGAAGAAATGCTGTCCGCGGCTTGTTGCCTCACGATCTCTCATGGCTGGATATCAATTTTAAACAGATATAATTACGAACCAAAAATATATTTTACTAAGCTGACACAATTACAAACCAAAAATATATTTCGCATCTTCTAGTCTGGACTCATCGAAGAGCACCGCTCTGGATCGTTGGCTTCCGATATGTTGGTCTGTATAAATGTTTCCAAAGCAATCAACATTTGCACATATGTGAACTGACATTTGAACAAATATGAAGGAACAACACACCGGCAATTATGAAACACTCATTTCTTTTGCTCGTCGCCTAGAAATTGTCCGCAATTTTGTTCGTTTCATCGGCGGTCGCTGGGGCGTGAGCGAGTCTGGTGACGCTCACGTTGCTGTTCAATGGAGTCTCTCGTCCGTTTGATCGTAATTAAAAGAAAACTTTGTGTTTTATGTTGAATTAAGAACAGAGAACAGAAATTGAAAAAAGTAAAAACAACTTTGTAAAAAAGATTAAAAACACTGAACAGAAATTTAAATGAAATGAAAGAGAAAACTCTGGGCTTTATATTAAAAAAAAAGAAGAGGGAGCAGAATTTTAAACAAAATGAAATGAGAAATTTATGTTTTATGTTGAAATAACAAGAGAGAACAGAAATTTAAACAAAATAGAGTGAAAAATTCGCGTTTTACATTGAATTTAGAACAGAGAACAGAAATTTAATTAGAATTAAGAGAAAACCTTGTGTTTCTTATTGAAATAAGAACAGAGAACAGAAATTTAATTAAAATTAAGAGAAAAACTTTGTGTTTTATACTAAAATTAGTGTGCACGGCCCGCCAAAAATGACGGGATTCCATACCTTTCTTGAAGAAATTTTTTATATATGGATGACAAACAAATATATCCATCCTAACGGTACCCATGGTAAAAATATTCTTGTACTTGCGCAATGGGGAAACTCGTATCACAGATACGGTCATTATAACTATCCTTATGAGCGTGACAGAGAAATGGAAGGAGCGGACTCCAAACATGTAAGCCAAGGGTATTGTTAGGTAGTAGCAGGACCCGTGGAAATTCCACGGACAATGTCATCGTTGAGCTAGGTGGACCCGTGTAAAAATTCCGTCAACATTACTTACCTGTCCTAACTTATCATGTACTAACCGAATCCATCCTGATAAAGCGTCAAATATATCAATGCATGTAAGGCCATCTTTCAATACACTGAGGAATTCGGTATCCATGATACCGCAAGCTCAGACATCCTGTTTCTTGAGAAGCGGACGCCCAACAGATATAAAAATAAACACACAGCGGGTATTATTAGGTTAGATAAGAACAGGGGACAGACATTTAAACAAAATGAAAAGAGAACTTTGTGTTTCATCTCGAAATAAGAACAGAGAACAGAAATCAGTGAATGACTGTTTTTCGTAACTCATTTGCCGTGTCGTAGTGGACCGCATTTCTCCATGGTAGAAGGTCTCCGAGTAGCTGTAAATATCACTTATCTTTCAATGTTGCATATTACTTATCTTTGGATATTAATCATTCAGATTATTTACGATTAGATATCTGTCCCTATGAATATTGAATAACTGTAGCTTTCAATGTTGAATATTACTTATCTTTAAACATTGGATGTTTGTATCTTTGAATATTAAGTGTTATTTATCTTTGAATATTAAATATTGGCAGGTTCGAATATTAAATATTCGTATTTTTGACTGTTAAACATTCGGATTTTTTACTATTAAATATCTGGATCTATAAATATTGAATATTTTTATCGTTGAATATAATTTTTTTTGTTTCTTTGAATATTGTATATTTGTATTTTTGAATGATGCTCATCACTGACGTGTTGATATTGCGGATGAATTAAAATATTAAATGATTTCCAAGTCCTGTTCTTAAATTTCAATTAATGAATTAAAATATAAAAGGATTTCCAAGTCCTGTTCTTAAATTTTCAATTAATGAATTAAAATATTAAAGGATTTCCAAGTCCTGTTCTTAAATTTTCAATTAATGAATTAAAATATTAAAGGATTTCCAAGTCCTGTTCTTAAATTTTCAATTTATGAATTAATATATTAAAGGATTTCCAAGTCCTGTTCTTAAATTTTCAATTGATGAATTAAAATAATAAAGGATTTTGAAGTCCTGTTCTTAAATTTTCAATATTGATGTTTTAAAATATTAAAGGATTTTCAAGTCCTGTTCTTAAATTTTCAATTAATGAATTAAAATATTAAAGGATTTCCAAGTCCTGTTCTTAAATTTTCAATATTGATGTTTTAAAATATTAAAGGATTTTCAAGTCCTGTTCTTAAATTTTCAATTGATGAATTAAAATATTAAAGGATTTTTCTAAGTCTTAAATTTTCATTTTAGCGAGGCTTGGGTAGAAGGTTTTATGTTTATAACGCAGCATCATATGCAAGTGATATTACACCACCATTTCATGCTGATATTACAATATCATACCTGCCTGTGAAGCAATAGTACTGGGAACAAAGATGTTCAAAGAGAGGAAGGATGAAAGTTCCATAGTATAGAGTTAGAGGAACGTAGAATCTACGCACAAGGCGTGTTGCCGTACAGGATCATCTGCGCATAGAAACAACAAGTTGAGAAGGAAGGTTAGGAAAAAATATGAAAAATGAAGAAAATGGTCAGAAATGTTGTTAACCAGGACAGCGATGAACCGAAACAAGAAGGTCCTTAATGAAAGAAATAGATAAACTCAAAAACATATTTGATTTCAACGAAAAGTCCTGCCCAACTCTCAGCTCAGGACCTCACTTATTCCTCCTGGGAGCGCTAATTCTCATAAATACAATACATGTATACCCCTGAAGGGTGAAATAACTGATTCTTTGGCAGAGAAATACTTGCAGAATTAGACTCTATTTTACGATAAAGTGCATAACCCTGCAAATATATGCAGTGCTTCTATTTTTAGCGATCAAAACCTGCATTTATATAAGTGCAAGTTTATGAAATTATTATTTTATTGGCAATTTTTCATTGTTGATCATCTCTACTTTAAATTATCTTTTGTTATACATCGCTACCTTGAATAATATTTTGTTACACGTCACTACCTTAATTATTCTTCTGTTGTACATCTTTACCTTAAATAACCTTTTGTCAAACATCGTTGCCTTAAATTATCTTTCATTATCCATTGCCACCATAAATAACCATTTGATATACATCGCTACCTCAAATAACCTTTTGTTATTCATCTCTGCCTTGAAAAAACTTTTTATATACATCGCTACCCCAAATAACCTTTTGCAAATCATCACTACCCTAAATAATTTTTTTTTCTTATACACCTATATCTTATGAAATACAAACCCAAAAGATGCATCTAGGTAAGCGCATTCTAACGATAGAGGCATTTTGCATGTAGGCCTTCGATCGCATTGAAGAAATCATAAGGTCGAGCACCGTAAACTTGTAACAACAGAAGCAAGCTGGGCAGAAGGAGCGCATGTTTACTTTCACGTCGGACGGTTAGCGGACGGGAAAATGCATGGGGGGTCGGAGCCGCGGCGCCGGGGGCTATTGTATGCAGCACATCAGCTCGAGTATGGACTCCGCTCGAGCTGGGCTGAGAGAGTGGGATTTTGCAGGAGTTTGGCTGGAGAGAGTGAGATTTTGCAGGAGTTTGGCTGAGAGAGAATGGGATTTTGCAGGAGTTTAGCTGAGAGAATGGGATTTTGCAGGAGTTTGGCTGAGAGAGAATGGGATTTTGCAGGAGTTTGGCTGGAGAGAGTGGGATTTTGCAGGAGTTTGGCTGAGAGAGTGGGATTTTGCAGGAGTTTGGCTGAGAGAATAGGATTTTGCAGGAGTTTGGCTGAGAGAGAATGGGATTTTGCAGGAGTTTGGCTGAGAGAATGGGATTTTGCAGGAGTTTGGCTGAGAGAGTGGAATTTTGCAGGAGTTTGGCTGAGAGAATGGGATTGTGCAGGAGTTTGGCTGAGAGAGAACGGGATTTTGCAGGAGTTTGGCTGAGAGGGAACGCGATTTTGCAGGAGTTTGGTTGAGAGAGAACGGGATTTTGCAGGAGTTTGGCTGAGAGAGAACGGGATTTTGCATGAGTTTGGCTGAGAGAGAACGGGATTTTGCATGAGTTTATCTGAGAGAATGGGATTTTGCAGGAGTTTGGCTGAGAATGAATGGGATTTTGCAGGAGTTTAGCTGAGAGAGAATGGGATTTTGCAATAGTTTGGCTGAGAGAATGGGATTTTTCAGGGACTTGGCTGAGAGAATGGGATTTTGCAGGATTTTGGCTGAGAGAATGGGATTTTGCAAGAGTTTGGCTGAGAGAGAGTGGGATTTTACAGGGACTTGGCTGAGAGAATGGGATTTTGTGGGGATTTGGCTGAAAGAGTGGGATTTTGCAGGAGTTTGGCTGGAGAGAGTGGGATTTTGCAGGGACTTGGCTGAGAGAATGGGATTTTGTGGGGATTTGGCTGAAAGAGTGGGATTTTGCAGGAGTTTGGCTGGAGAGAGTGGGATTTTGCAGGGACTTGGCTGAAAGAATGGGATTTTGCAGGAACTTGGAGGAAAATATTACGATTCTGAAATGACTTCACCAGAAAGAAAACGATACTAAAAAGGCTCTGGCTGGAATGGAGTTTTCAAGAGACTTTTGAGGAAAGTACAAAGGGTTAAAGAGGGGCTGGAAGAGATTCAAGATTCAGTGAATAGAATTGATTTTCTTTAAGACATGTTTGTTGATGCTCCACATTGTTGATGCTCCACATTGTTGATGCTCCACATTGTTGATGCTCCACATTGTTGATGCTCCACATTGTTGATGCTCCACATTGTTGATGCTCCACATTGTTGATGCTCCACATTGTTGATGCTCCACATTGTTGATGCTCCACATTGTTGATGCTCCACATTGTTGATGCTGCTCCACATTATTGACAACGCTCCATATCAATGATATCATTCTGCTTCACATTATTGTTGATGCTCCATATTATTGATGTTTCTCCATATTATTGTCGATGCTCCATATTATTGATGCTGCTCCATATTATTGATGGTGCTCCATATTATTGATGATGCTCCATATTATTGATGTTGCTCCATATTATATTTGATGCTTTATATTATTGATGTTGCTCCATATTATATTTGATGCTTCATATTATTGATGGTGCTCCATATTATTGATGATGCTCCATATTATTGATGTTGCTCCATATTATTGATGATGCTCCATATTATTGATGTTGCTCCATATTATATTTGATGCTTCATATTATTGATGTTGCTCCATATTATTGATGATGCTCCATATTATTGATGTTGCTCCATATTATATTTGATGCTTCATATTATTGATGTTGCTCCATATTATATTTGATGCTTCATATTATTGATGTTGCTGCATATTATATTTGATGATTCATATTATTGATGTTGCTCCATATTATATTTGATGCTTCATATTATTGAGGTTGCTCCATATTATTGATGATGCTCCATATTATTGATGTTGCTCCATATTATTGATGATGCTCCATATTATTGATGTTGCTCCATATTATATTTGATGCTTCATATTATTGATGTTGCTCCATATTATTGATGATGCTCCATATTATTGATGTTGCTCCATATTATATTTGATGCTTCATATTATTGATGTTGCTCCATATTATATTTGATGCTTCATATTATTGATGTTGCTCCATATTATATTTGATGCTTCATATTATTGATGTTGCTCCATATTATTGATGATGCTCCATATTATTGATGTTGCTCCATATTATATTTGATGCTTCATATTATTGATGTTGCTCCATATTATATTTGATGCTTCATATTATTGATGTTGCTCCATATTATTGTCGATGCTCCATATTATTGACGTTGCTCCATATTATTGTCGATGCTCCATATTATTGTCGATGCTCCATATTATTGACGTTGCTCCATATTATTGTCGATGCTCCATATTATTGACGTTGCTCCATATTATTGTCGATGCTCCATATTATTGACGTTGCTCCATATTATTGTCGATGCTCCATATTATTGACGTTGCTCCATATTATTGTCGATGCTCCATATTATTGACGTTGCTCCATATTATTGATGATGCACCATATTTTCACACAAAAGTGTAGGTACTGCCAGATGATCTCTGGATTTGCAGAGGCCTAGAATGCGCAACAGTTTCAGTTCACTAAAACTCTCGGTATTTTGGTCTGCACCGCATGGATTGACCTGTTGCAATCAGCATGTCACGTTCATAAAAAACTGAAATTTTAGCAGCAAGATGTCACGGTCTTGTTCTGAAGTTCATAGTATCAGCACGGTTCTTTTCTAAAATTCATGGCTTCAGCATGTCACAATCCTGTTCTGAAGTACATAAAATCAGCACGGTTCTTTTCTAAAATTCATGGCTTCAGCATGTCACATTCCTGTTCTTAAATACATAAAATCAGCACGGTTCTTTTCTAAAATTCATGGCTTCAGCAAGTCACCTGAAATCAATTGACTTCAGTTTCCGTGTGATAGAGGTGCTGAATTATGAAGCGTTGCGCTAGCAACGCTTCGCATGAAATTGAAAAAGTAATCAAGCCCACTCCGTCTCCACTAGTCAATGAAGAAGTTAGTGAGATTGAATAATTGAACAGGTGGAGCTATAACAATATGGAGTATTTGAAATGAATGCTAGCGTAGTTGTTACGTTCCGGATATGAGTTTGTGGAAGCTTTAATATTAATATAGATTAAAAACGAAGGAAGTTTTCGTATAGCGAGCCATTTTAATGGACAGTTAAAAAGTTTATGTTGTGGAGTTTTTATTAAATATGTGTTTTATCAATTCCTCGCGTGGTTTATGTAGTTTTCTACGTTCAAATTCAACTGCAAAACCAATATTCGTGTGTAAAAATGATGGTTTTAACAAAATAAGCTCGTGCCATTGAAGCAGGTTCGTTATCGGTCGGTAACTATAATTTAAATTTAAATTAAAAAATATTTAAAACAAAGAAGAAAGAACATGGTGGGGTTTGCATCCGCCTGACTCAAACGTTTCTGTAAACTTTACGTCTTTGAAGCGCGTTAACGGTTAAACGCGTCAAAACACCTTTTTCAAAAACGTACTGTTTTCTTGCATGAATTACGCGCATGTAAACGTTACCGTTTTCATTCTTCTTTTTTCAATATTATTTCGTTTTCTTTGTGTTGTTTCTGTCTTCTTGCTGTGAATAGGCAGGCTTTGACTAACTTATCTAATCTAAAACTTCCCTCTCTCATTTTTATTCGCACCCGTATTTCTAAAACGCACCGTTCTCATATCCTCCCGGAAAAGTTGACAAGTTTTTAGCGTGTCGGTAAACACATGAGTGCGTAATTAAAACAATATAATAAAACGCCAGGCATCTCCTTAAAATTATAAATAAATAAATTTGTACATTTTATGCGTAATTTTTCTTATGTTATTGCAATGGGAATCTCATTGACTACATTAAATTGGCTGGTGCGTGTGCCTGTGACGCTCACCAGGACGCTCAATGACCGTATCTGTGATAAGAGTTTCACCAGTGCACAAGTACAAGAATATTTTAATGGCGGGTACTGTTGGGATGGACATATTTGTTGGGCATCTACGTCTGGGGGATTTCTTCAAGGAAAATGTCGAATCCCGTCATTTTTGACTGATCGTGTGCACTAGTAATAAGGATAAGTAGAGAAGCAGTCATGCCTGTATCACAGATACGCTCTTCGCACACTTTCAGTTGCTCAACTAACCAGAGGGAAATACCTTCAACTACTAAGCTAAAAAACTGATTTGAGTGCTCTGTTGAACATCATAGAAGCTTCATTTTTGACTGAACGCTCACCACGGTAGAGGAAACGAGGTAGAGTCATTTCTATGGGAGAAAATATATCTCCTTCTGTTCAATAGAATGATAAAGGCAATAAAGCCAATTGAATGGCTTTATTTCAAACAAACTTTATGACGTCCCCATTGAGACATGTCGTTAGGCCAATAGGGGTGCCTTATTTGTGTCTATCAGTGTTGCCAGATGCTACATGAGCGCTGCTATTGGTTCGTTGCCATGACGTCACCATTGAGACATGTTGTTAGGCCAATTGGGGTGCCAGATTTGGGGCTATCAGTGTTGCCAGATGCTATATGAGCGCTGCTATTGGTTCGTTGCCATGACGTCACCATTGAGACATGTCGTTAGGCCAATAGGGGTGCCAGATTTGGGACTAGCAGTGTTGCCAGATGCAATATGAGCGCTACAATTGGTTCGTTACCATGACGTCAGCATTACCACACGGTCGACGAAAAAAGACTCGTTTGACGCTTCCTTGTTTCTGCCACTTTGACGTTTACGTTTGTTAAATAATAAAACATTTCCTTCACGCGACACTGTAATACTTCGACCGCGGCAGGCAAAACTGAGGTCTAACATTCAAGTCAAACTTAAAGTCAAATTGTACTCAACAATGTTGAAAATAGTAAACATTAACTGTTGCGTGTCTTCATTTAGTTGTCATTAAGTATTTATGAAAATTGAGTTTGAGACTACTGGTCGGTCAAGAGCATTATGAAAACCCCCTCCGTGTACCACCGGTGGCTCACGTCGCAGTCAAAGTGTTAACACTTGACTACGATTGCGCGGGTCGTAGAGTTGATTTGGTAAAGTTGTAAAAAACAGAACGGGAAAATCGACTTGCCTGCTCGAATAAGTTTCCTTCCTTTGTAAGAAATGTACAATATGAAAGTGCACAAGGACGTTATCCTCCTTCGATAAAATTCCTTCGAAATTGGTAGCGAAATGGCTTGAAATGTTATTCCTTTAGGTTGGTGTGTAACTGAGCAATTCACCTAGTGATACACAATTGTCCCACTCCGTAGTCAACGTAGAAAGACTGCGCTGCACTGCACTGTACTGCACCGCACTGCGCTTTACTGCGCCACACTGCGCTGTACTGCGCCGCACTGCACTGTACTGCGCCACACTGCGCTGTACTGCGCCACACTGCGCTGTACTGCGCCACACTGCGCTGCATGGCACCACACTGCGCTGTACTGCGCCACACTGCGCTGTACTGCGCTGTACTGCGCTGCATTGCGTTGTACTGCGCTACACTTGCGCCAAATTTGCCACGAGAAATACGCCCCTCTCAGTTGCAGAAGGTCACCTCGGATCGATTCACCTGAACTCGTGAATAAATAATGCAATGCTGGGGGTGGCGCTGAATTTACATTGGCGCTCAATTCATCCGAGCTGATGATAATAGGACATATTGTGGCAGGGTGGAATAGGCCTCTTTGGGATGGGCAGTATGGCTCTTCTGTTTAGGTATGGACTTGTGGCCGATAAATCTAATATTCGCGAATAGGTTTGAATTGAGCCAGAAGGGCTGATATTTTCCAAACGTTTTTTGTCTGCAAGTAGGTTTGAATTGAGCCAATAGTTCTGATATCTACCAATAGGTCTGATACCTGCCAATAGCTCTCAACTGAGCCAATAGCAGGCCAGACACCAGTCACTAAGTCTGAAATGACCTAACAGGTCTGAAATTAGGTCTAACATTGAGTCAGACAAGAGCCAATAGATCGGACACCAACCAATAGGTTCAGCACGATCCAATACGCCACTTCATGATCACTTACGGCAGACATAAACCAGCTGAGTGGCTTTGTCTCGAAAGGCTGCTTTGACTTCAGCCTGCAATTCGCATGGTATAAAAAATTCAAGTTCAAGTAGCTGCAGGCGAGGTAATGACAGAGATTCCATCACTCCGCAGCGTCCGCGTGTAATTACTTCCAACTTAGGCAAATACTCGTAAGTTGTAATTTTATTTCCCGACTATCGGAGTGTTGAATTTATTCGGGAGTGTTCGGTTTGTTCAGCAATCGTTAGTGCCGTGAATTAAATGATGTGAGTAGAATGCTGTGAATAAATCGCCGTGAATAAAATGCAGTGAATAAAATACCGTGAATGAAAGATTGTGAATAAAATGCCGTGAATAAGATTCTGCGAATAGAATTCCGTGTATAAAATGCAATGAATAAAATGCCGTGGATATAATGCAATAAATAAAATACCGTGGATATAATGAAATGAATAAAATGCCGTGGATATAATGCAATGAATAAAATGCCGTGAATAAAATGCAATGAATAAAATGCCGTGGATATAATGCAATAAATAAAATACCGTGGATATAATGCAATGAATAAAATGCCGTGGATATAATGCAATGAATAAAATGCCGTGAATAAAATGCAATGAATAAAATACCGTGGATATAATGCAATGAATAAAATGCCGTGGATATAATGCAATGAATAAAATGCCGTGGATATAATGCAATGAATAAAATGCCGTGAATAAAATGCAATGAATAAAATGCCGTGGATATAATGCAATGAATAAAATGCCGTGAATAAAATGCAATGAATAAAATACTGTGAATAAAATGCCGTGAATAATAAACAAGAATTTGGGTTTACGTTAGAAAGAGTTCATGGCTTCAAAGAATCTCACAAAAATCTATTACTGGAAACCGCGCAAGTATTCTATTCATAAACGGCAAATGCGCACATGAATAATATTAGGGCGTGCAAAATTGTTCAGTGAAGTTTCTGTATTGAATGTAAATAGTTCTGTGATCAACGTCTTGGAGAATATCAATTGGTCTATTTAATGAAGGTCAAGGTTTTCCAAAACATTATGGCAATACTCTGTAATGAAAAAATAAACAATGAAGTTTTGTGTGAACAAAATAAAAATATATATCTGAAGCAGAGAAAAAACTGAGCATTGTTAGAAAGCGTTCAGGATATTCCAGAGCTATGGAAAAAAAAATTTCAAATGTTGCATGATGGTAAACTTGTCAGCCAATCAAAGCGATTAATGCGACATTTTAAGAAAAAGAAGTCTTTATGGGACAAAAAATAATGAGACGATTTCATTAGTAACACGTGCAGCACATTCGATAATTACAACTATAGGACAGGTGTTGATGGACAAACTGCACAACAATAAATGTATAAGACAGGTATTGATGCACAAACTGCACAACAATAAATGTATAGGACAGGTATTGATGCACAAACTGCACAACAATAAATGTATAAGACAGGTATTGATGCACAAACTGCACAACAATAAATGTATAGGACAGGTGTTGATGGACAAACTGCACAACAATAAATGTATAAGACAGGTATTGATGCACAAACTGCACAACAATAAATGTATAAGACAGGTATTGATGCACAAACTGCACAACAATAAATGTATAGGACAGGTATTGATGCACAAACTGCACAACAATAAATGTATAAGACAGGTATTGATGCACAAACTGCACAACAATAAATGTATAGGACAGGTGTTGATGCACAAACTGCACAACAATAAATGTATAAGACAGGTATTGATGCACAAACTGCACAACAATAAATGTATAGGACAGGTATTGATGCACAAACTGCACAACAATAAATGTATAAGACAGGTATTGATGCACAAACTGCACAACAATAAATGTATAGGACAGGTATTGATGCACAAACTGCACAACAATAAATGTATAGGACAGGTGTTGATGGACAAACTGCACAACAATAAATGTATAAGACAGGTATTGATGCACAAACTGCACAACAATAAATGTATAGGACAGGTATTGATGCACAAACTGCACAACAATAAATGTATAAGACAGGTATTGATGCACAAACTGCACAACAATAAATGTATAGGACAGGTGTTGATGCACAAACTGCACAACAATAAATGTATAAGACAGGTATTGATGCACAAACTGCACAACAATAAATGTATAGGACAGGTGTTGATGGACAAACTGCACAACAATAAATGTATAAGACAGGTATTGATGCACAAACTGCACAACAATAAATGTATAGGACAGGTATTGATGCACAAACTGCACAACAATAAATGTATAAGACAGGTGTTGATGCACAAACTGCACAACAATAAATGTATAGGACAGGTATTGATGCACAAACTGCACAACAATAAATGTATAGGACAGGTGTTGATGTACAAACTGCACAACAATAAATGTATAGGACAGGTGTTGATGGACAAACTGTACAACAATAAATGTATAAGACAGGTATTGATGCACAAACTGTACAACAATAAATGTATAAGACAGGTATTGATGCACAAACTGCACAACAATAAATGTATAGGACAGGTGTTGATGTACAAACTGCACAACAATAAATGTATAGGACAGGTGTTGATGCACAAACTGCACAACAATAAATGTATAGGACAGGTGTTGATGCACAAACTGCACAACAATAAATGTATAAGACAGGTATTGATGCACAAACTGCACAACAATAAATGTATAGGACAGGTGTTGATGTACAAACTGCACAACAATAAATGTATAAGACAGGTATTGATGCACAAACTGCACAACAATAAATGTATAGGACAGGTGTTGATGTACAAACTGCACAACAATAAATGTATAAGACAGGTATTGATGTACAAACTGCACAACAATAAATGTATAGGACAGGTGTTGATGCACAAACTGCACAACAATAAATGTATAGGACAGGTGTTGATGCACAAACTGCACAACAATAAATGTATAGAACAGGTGTTGATGCACAAACTGCACAACAATGAATGTATAAGACAGGTATTGATGCACAAACTGCACAACAATAAATGTATTAGACAGGTATTGATGCACAAACTGCACAACAATAAATGTATAAGACAGGTATTGATGCACAAACTGCACAACAATAAATGTATAAGACAGGTATTGATGCACAAACTGCACAACAATAAATGTATAAGACAGGTGTTGATGCACAAACTGCACAACAATAAATGTATAAGACAGGTATTGATGCACAAACTGCACAACAATAAATGTATAAGACAGGTATTGATGCACAAACTGCACAACAATAAATGTATAAGACAGGTATTGATGCACAAACTGCACAACAATGAATGTATAGGACAGGTATTGATGCACAAACTGCACAACAATAAATGTATTAGACAGGTATTGATGCACAAACTGCACAACAATAAATGTATAAGACAGGTATTGATGCACAAACTGCACAACAATAAATGTATAAGACAGGTATTGATGCACAAACTGCACAACAATAAATGTATAAGACAGGTGTTGATGCACAAACTGCACAACAATAAATGTATAAGACAGGTATTGATGCACAAACTGCACAACAATAAATGTATAAGACAGGTATTGATGCACAAACTGCACAACAATGAATGTATAGGACAGGTATTGATGCACAAACTGCACAACAATAAATGTATAGGACAGGTGTTGATGCACAAACTGCACAACAATAAATGTATAAGACAGGTATTGATGCACAAACTGCACAACAATAAATGTATAGGACAGGTGTTGATGTACAAACTGCACAACAATAAATGTATAAGACAGGTATTGATGCACAAACTGCACAACAATAAATGTATAAGACAGGTGTTGATGCACAAACTGCACAACAATAAATGTATAAGACAGGTGTTGATGCACAAACTGTACGACAGCAATAATTTAATTCATTATACTTTCGATTTATAGACATTCTCTTAAACGAATCTCAACTTATACGACTGAAAATAAGTCTGAGTCAATCATAAATTGAATCTAATAAAATGACTTGACATTATTTCCATCTATTTCAGTTGAGGTTCACACATGGTGTATAGCTAGACGGGTGAGTGTATGAAAAACAGATCCAAGCTGTTTACTTTGTTTTTACAGCTGTTCATGCGTCGTACACAATTTGTAATTTTTGGACTTTACGATTTCTTACACTTATCTCACTGTATATTTTCTGGACTTAGGTATTCTGGTATTTTCTCCCTTTGTGTTTAATAGAATCAGGTTCTCTGGTTTTCCTATAAATCGTATTTTCTAGAATTTGGTATTCTGGTATTTTCCCGCTTTATATTTAAGGATATAATATGCTTATATCACTTTGATATTATTGGTAATAAACAGTCTACTAATAATAACATCAATAATGATGATTGTGAAGCAGTATTAATAAAAATTAACAATCCGTATCTGTATATTGTGATTGAGGTAGCCACAGTGTAAATCGTCTAGACCTTCTGCTCAACAATAGCAATAAGAAAGGTGAAGGGAATAAATTCAGTCTCCAGTCTAATTCTATGCGGTAATATCAATCATCTTTTGTTAGGTAATTTGAAGTTTTTAGAGTGCATATAACTGATTGCAAATTGATGCTAGATTTAATTTTTTGATTATTCTAAGTATTCAATGTTCGTTATTTTCAGAATTGATTTCTAAAATTAACTCTTATTCGAGTTGAATATTGAAATTCAGTTTAACCCGCCGCACTTAACGTGTTAATGGATCAAAATCCACATCCAATCCACTAGTAAGTCGAAAATTTCATATTCTGGCAAATCTTCACTGCGTTCGCAGCGGAGACATATTGTGTCTCCATATTATGGCTTTTAACATAACATGTAGCCTACATGCAGCATTGACGAAGTGAGCGATATTTTCGGAAATTTTAGAAACATCTGAGTGAGTTATGTACAGTACAGTAACTATACAGTTATGTATAGTATTTAGACATACAGTTATGTCTAGTATTTAGACATACAGTAACTATACAGTTGTGTACAATAACTAGAGCTATATAAAGTAACTATGCAGTTATGTACAATAACCAGAGCTATAAAGAGTAACTATACAGTTATGTACAACAACTATTGCTATATACAGTAACTATTCAGTTCCGTACAATAACTTGAGATATATACAGTAACTCGAGTTATATTCTGTTCCTCGAGTTATCTATGATTTTAACTCGAGTTATACACAATAACCTTTACTTTCATTTACAATACACTCGAGCACAAATTGAATGCATTGCACCCACAGTGAGCGACCGACCAACGGACAACTTGTAAGAACGCTAACACCTCCACCACACACCCGTCCCACTCTGTAATGCAGCGCGTAATTCCACCAGCTCTGAACACCCGCGCGTTTTCTCACTTCACGACAATAAAACAAAATTGAAAGTAACCCAATCGATGGAGGGGCACAAAAGCGCATAAATGAGCCCTGATCTTGCTGCGCAGCCCGTAATTTCCACGACTTATTCGCCTAAATTGAACGCTAAGCCAGTTTACTGATGTTAAGGGACAACGGTCAATCCATCGGGACCAAATTTAACACCCAGACTCTCTCTTACCATCACACAGACCCTCTCTTAAATGTACTTTCACTCTGACCCTCTCTTACCATCACGCACACCCTCTCTTAAATGTACTTTCACTCTGACACTCTCTTACCATCACGCACACCCTCTCTTATATGTACTTTCACTCTGACTCTCTCTTACCATCACGCACACCCTCTCTTAAATGTACTTTCACTATGACCCTCTCTTACCATCACGCACACCCTCTCTTAAATGTACTTTCACTCTGACCCTTTCTTACCATCACACAGACCCTCTCTTAAATGTACTTTCACTCTGACCCTCTCTTACCATCACGCACACCCTCTCTTAAATGTACTTTCACTCTGACCCTCTCTTACCATCACACAGACTCTCTCTTGAATGTACTTTCAGTCTGACCCTCTCTTACAATCACGCACACTCTCTCTTAAATGTACTTTCAGTCTGACCCTCTCTTACCATCACGCACACACTCTCTTAAATGTACTTTCACTCTGCCCCTCTCTTACCACCACGCACACCCTCTCTTATATGTACTTTCACTCTGACCCTCTCTTACCATCACGCACACCCTCTCTTATATGTACTTTCACTCTGACTCTCTCTTACCATCACGCACACCCTCTCTTATATGTACTTTCACTCTGACCCTCTCTTACCATCACGCACACCCTCTCTTATATGTACTTTCACTCTGACTCTCTCTTAACATCACGCACACCCTCTCTTATATGGACTTTCACTCTGACTCTCTCTTACCATCACGCACACCCTCTCTTATATGTACTTTCACTCTGACTCTCTCTTACCATCACGCACACCCTCTCTTATATGGACTTTCACTCTGACTCTCTCTTACCATCACGCACACCCTCTCTTATATGGACTTTCACTCTGACTCTCTCTTACCATTACGCACACCCTCTCTTATATGGACTTTCACTCTGACTTTCTCTTACCATCACGCACACCCTCTCTTATATGTACTTTCACTCTGACTCTCTCTTACCATCACGCACACCCTCTCTTATATGGACTTTCACTCTGACTCTCTCTTACCATCACGCACACCCTCTCTTATATGTACTTTCACTCTGACCCTCTCTTACCATCACGCACACCCTCTCTTAAATGTACTTTCACTCTGACCCTCTCTTACCATCACTCACACCCTCTCTTATATGTACTTTCACTCTGACCCTCTCTTACCATCACGCACACCCTCTCTTAAATGTACTTTCACTCTGACCCTCTCTAACCATCACGCACACCCTCTCTTAAATGTACTTTCACTCTGACCCTCTCTTACCATCACGCACACCCTCTCTTATATGGAATTTCACTCTGACTCTCTCTTACCATCACGCACACCCTCTCTTATATGTACTTTCACTCTGACTCTCTCTTACCATCACGCACACCCTCTCTTAAATGTACTTTCACTCTGACCCTCTCTTACCATCACGCACACCCTCTCTTAAATGTACTTTCACTCTGACTCTGTCTTACCATCACGCACACCCTCTCTTAAATGTACTTTCACTCTGACTCTCTCTTACCATCACGCACACCCTCTCTTATATGGACTTTCACTCTGACTCTCTCTTACCATCACGCACACCCTCTCTTATATGTACTTTCACTCTGACTCTCTCTTACCATCACGCACACCCTCTCTTAAATGTACTTTCACTCTGACCCTCTCTTACCATCACGCACACCCTCTCTTAAATGTACTTTCACTCTGACTCTCTCTTACCATCACGCACACCCTCTCTTATATGTACTTTCACTCTGACTCTCTCTTACCATCACGCACACCCTCTCTTAAATGTACTTTCACTCTGACTCTCTCTTACCATCACGCACACCCTCTCTTAAATGTACTTTCACTCTGACCCTCTCTTACCATCACGCACACCCTCTCTTAAATGTACTTTCACTCTGACCCTCTCTTACCATCACGCACACCCTCTCTTATATGTACTTTCACTCTGACCCTCTCTTACCATCACGCACACCCTCTCTTATATGTACTTTCACTCCGACCCTTTCTTGCACAGAAATGCATCAAATTTCTCATGTTGAGAACATGTGTTGAACTTGTGCTGAGTGCAGCTTCTATTGTCGACACCCATGTTGATAAGATATCAACTAATTACCTTTATGTTGAGACATTTTTGAAAACCAACCATATTTTTTATATCAACCTCATTGGAAATGAGTTGTGTTTCTTTATTTATTTATTTTTACAGCAGCAGGGTGAAGAGCACAAGTTTTTTAGTATGTATCGTGCAAATGTCGTGTAAAGTAGATTCTTCCGTTGTGATGAAGATCATACGTACGTTTCAGTATCCCTATCCATGTCAAAGATTCTCCTGGGAGAGAAAGAAGGAAAGCGCTATTAAGTTTTGGTGAGAAGACGGGGATTCTATGTACGTACACACATACATACAAGACTGAGTGCACACACACACACAGACATACTCGTACATGGGTCATAAATAGCTGCACTTGTATTGTACATACATACGAAACTGAGTACACACGTACACACACACGTACACAAATAGCTGCATGTGGACGTACATATATGTGAAACTAAGTACAGACCCACACGTACACAAATAGCTGCACATGTACATACGTAGACACATACACACACACATGTATGCGCACACGGCCGCACATACATGTGTGTCGTGTATGGAATGCCGTTTGACATGACCATCGATTTAGGCCGGTAGCGATTTACCATTTGCATGCAGCGCCGGGCGAGGGAGGTGTGTGCCTTCATACCGAATGTGCGGGAGAAATTACTCCTGGTTAACCTGGTCTTGGCTGATTAATTGCAGCCATCAACCATAGCTATTGTTCCAGGAACATGAAAGTCATTTTTTCAGCGTCTCACTTGCCAGTCTTCTGCCCAATTTTGCAGGCTTTAAGTAGTCCAGGCTCAACTGTTTGTAAAATAAGCTCTTCAGTAGAGCGTTCGTTAGTAATGATTTTTTGTTTCTCTTTGAGTGCGGATGATCAACTTTTTTCACTTCAGATGACGTAATTTAAAAAATATTTTGGATAAATTACTCAGCAAATTGAGTGAATTTTTCACGTGCGGTGATGGAATGTAAGTAATGTTTCGGACAATTTACAATTACAATCTTGTAAAATTTATAATACTGTACTTACTTTTTTTCAAATGGAGGGAGAGAATGTGAGTAATATTTTGTACAATTTATAATTTTCTGCAATTTAAAAACCAATTTTTGTGTTTCTCTGAATATGAATGATCAGCATTTTTTAAATCAAAGGATGGAATGTGGGTAATGTTTTGTACCATTAGAATTTTATACAATTGTCAATACAATATCAACTTTTTCAAATGAAGGAATGTCATATAAGTAATAGATTGTTGACTTCACAATTACAATTTTGTACAATTTACAAATACAATTTTGTATAACTTACAATACAAATTTTTGTGTTTCTTTGAATGTGAACGATGAACGTTTTTCGAATAAAGAGATGTAATGTGAGTCATATTTTGTACTATTACACAAGATGCGCAATGCGCTTGGTCGGCTTTTACAACTGGATGTAGAAGTCACGTAGTTCATTGAATTTACTTACAGAATATACGTAACAGTTTTTACAATTACACGTACAAGTTCATGTGTTCACGTAGTTCATTAAAGTTACACAAAGAATACGCATGTCCAGATATTCATAATTTCATGCGGAAGTTCAATTTTTCCATGCCGAATGATTTTTACTATCACGTACAGAAACTTAACTTTCAAACAAAACGAATTGTGTGATAGCGAAAATTAACCAAAACACGACACAATAAAATAAAATAAAAAAAATAAAATAAAATCGAAGCTGTTCATGAAGACTCTATACCATTTTAAAAATTTATTACCAATGCATCTGATAGTATATTTTTTTCAGATTTGTTCTATTACTTTCAGCGTTTCTTGAAGTTTTTTTTACCTAGTTTAATAGATCTACTAGATTTAACGTGACCCACCGGTGGTCACTGAGGCGATTTTCATAATGCTTCTGACCGACCAGCAGTCACCAATTCAATTTTGACAAATGATTGATGAAAACTAAATGAAGGCGCGATCTATTTAATGTTCGTTATTTTCAGAATCGATCTCTAAAATGAACTCTAATTTGAGTTGAATATTGAACTTCAGATTAACCTGCCGCACTCGACACGTTAATGGATCAAAATGAAAACCCAAATTCACGTGTAAGTTCACGAGACCGTCTCTTCCACACATATGTTGCTGTCTAGAATCACATTAAGATAGCAATAACAAAACGAAACATGCATGGAGTCATGGACATTCATAAAGAATTTGTGTTTGGTCTAACACGCATTTACCTTGGGGCAGAGTCTGACCTAGGTGAACACCACGGTAGAGGAAACAAGGTAGGTTCAAACCAGTCTTTTTTCGTTGTCGGTGAGGTTTTGCTGACGTCACGGCGATGAACCAATAGCAGCGCTCATATTGCATCTGGTAGCACTGCTACCCCCAATCTGCTGGCTCCACTATTGGCCAAACGACATGGCGTTTTAGTGACGTCGAAAAGTTTGTTTGAAATAAAGCCATTCTATTGGCTAGCCGAAAAAGAGGAGGTGTATTTTCTCTCATAGAAATGACCCTACCTTGTTCCCTCTACCGTGGTGAACACCTAGGGATGTGTATGAATGTTTTAACCCTTATGTTATTCGTTCACTGCGATGGGTTAAACTGAAGCTCAATGCTCAACTCATATTTAAAGTCAAAATTTGTTAGTAATTTTATAAATACCAAGCGCCAATTGGGTCCGTAAAATACCGTCAATTTTAAAAGATTGTAAAAAGTTCTAACACGACCCATCGATGGGTGGTTTCGTAGCAAGAAAAACTTTAGTACGACCCATCGATGGGTATGAATGAAATAAAATGTAGGATGAACGCTAATATGAAAATCTGAATGAAATATGTAGGATGAATGTTATAAAATGTCTTCCTCAAAAAATCCTTAAATAAGTCTTTGCTACGTGTTTTCCATTTAATCGGCCTTTAATAGGCCGCCCTCACACGACAGCGAAATGGTGACGTCCCGTCATTATTGACATCGCTTTCTGTCCGCCTGGCATGAGGAAACGGCCTGATTTTAGCCATGAATGTCGGTCCAATTTTGGTGGCGTTTGGCTTAAATTTTGGAGGCGTTTGGAGGCAATTTTGGTGGCGTTTGGCGGAAATTTTGGTAACGATTTCGCCGCCATTTTGGTGGCATTTTCGCGTTTTCGTCGGAATTTGGCTAAAAGAATGGCCGATGATTGGTTGGGGTGTACTCATTCATTTGTGTTCAGAAGAATTGATTTCCATTTGGTTCGTTGAAATGAGAGTACACGCCGAAATTGTGTTTTCAATCTAACATCAATTCAATGTATCATATCAATCTAACATCAATTCAATGTATCATTTATATCTAACATCAATTCAATGTATCATTTATATCTAACATCAATTCAATGTATCATTTCAATCTAACATCAATTCAATGTCTCATTTCAATCTAACATCAATTCAATATATCATTTGTATCTAACATCAATTCAATGTATCATTTCAATCTAACATCAATTCAATGTATCATTTATATCTAACATCAATTCAATGTATCATTTCAATCTAACATCAATTCAATGTATCATTTCAATCTAACATCAATTCAATATATCATTTGTATCTAACATCAATTCAATGTATCATTTCAATCTAACATCAATTCAATGTATCATTTCAATCTAACATCAATTCAATGTATCATTTATATCTAACATCAATTCAATGTATCATTTCAATCTAACATCAATTCAATGTATCATTTCAATCTAACATCAATTCAATATATCATTTCAATCTAACATCAATTCAATATATCATTTCAATCTAACATCAATTCAATGCATCATTCCAATCTAACATCAATTCAATGCATCATTTTAATCTAGCATCAATTCAATGCATCATTTTAATCTAGCATCAATTCAATGCATCATTTCAATCTAGGATCAATTCAATGCATCATTTTAATCTAGCATCAATTCAGTGCATCATTTCAATCTAGCATCAATAGAATGCCTCAATGCATCTACCAATGAATGCTATTTTTTTGTTGCTCCATCTCGTTTTTTTAGAGAAAGTTGTATTAATGGCATGTCGATACGGGGTTAGCTGTTTTGACTGAATTGGGGTGAGAATGCTAAGTTACAGTTCGTGATATGACAGAAACTTATATTATTGGTGGTTCACAGTTTGTGTTGGCTAAGATACGGCTTAGAAGATATTAATGCCTCCATATATTAACAACAATCTTGGGTTTTGTTTTGTTTGAAACTTTTCTCACGCCATATTTTGTTTTTCCGTAAATTGGTGATAAGGTCACTCTCTCAACTTCCAGCTCACTCAGCCCTGAGCTAACAAACTAAGCAAAGCTCCAATGAAGAGGTTTATAATATGTACGTAATAGAAATTAATTAAACTATCGCTGATTAAAAGTTAGAAAAAATGCAATTAAGGTTTCAAAACGCCCACGGTTTTAGGAATCTTTAGGAAGGATTTCCAATTATTATCCATATACTCAATGTTTCATAAAACTGGTCTTCTTTTGATAGATCTAATCGCTTCTAAATCAAAAAGGGAGCAACTACTTACTCCATAATTCTGCTAGACTGCCTCGTGGCAGTTTCGGTGGCTCTGCACATATTGCACTCAAGTTAGGTTGTTGTCACTTGATGAGCAATTGATGGTTGTTGTCACTTGATGAGTAATTGATGGTTGTTGTCACTTTATGAGTAATTGATGGTTGTTGTCACTTGATGAGTAATTGATGGTTGTTGTCACT
This sequence comes from Morinoia aosen, assembly GCA_030386875.1. NCBI lineage: Eukaryota > Metazoa > Arthropoda > Malacostraca > Amphipoda > Talitridae > Morinoia > Morinoia aosen. The sequence continues at coordinate 22,095,978 of CM059561.1, forward strand.
TGATGAGTAATTGATGGTTGTTGTCACTTGATTAGTAATTGATGGTTGTTGTCACTTGGTGAGTAATTGATGGTTGTTGTCACTTGATGAGTAATTGATGGTTGTTGTCACTTGATGAGTAATTGATAGTTGTTGTCACTTGATTAGTAATTGATGGTTGTTGTCACTTGATGAGTAATTGATGGTTGTTGTCACTTGATGAGTAATTGATGGTTGTTGTCACTTGGTGAGTAATTGATGGTTGTTGTCACTTGATGAATAATTGATGGTTGTTGTCACTTGATGAGTAATTGATAGTTGTTGTCACTTGATTAGTAATTGATGGTTGTTGTCACGTGATGAGCAATTGATGGTTGTTGTCACTTGATGAGTAATTGATGGTTGTTGTCACTTGATGAGTAATTGATGGTTGTTGTCACTTGGTGAGTAATTGATGGTTGTTGTCACTTGATGAGTAATTGATGGTTGTTGTCACTTGATGAGTAATTGATGGTTGTTGTCACTTGATGAGTAATTGATGGTTGTTGTCACTTGATGAGCAATTGATGGTTGTTGTCACTTGATGAGTAATTGATGGTTGTTGTCACTTGATGAGTAATTGATGGTTGTTGTCACTTGGTGAGTAATTGATGGTTGTTGTCACTTGATGAGTAATTGATGGTTGTTGTCACTTGGTGAGTAATTGATGGTTGTTGTCACTTGATGAGTAATTGATGGTTGTTGTCACTTGATGAGTAATTGATGGTTGTTGTCACTTGATGAGTAATTGATGGTTGTTGTCACTTGATGAGTAATTGATGGTTGTTGTCACTTGATGAGTAATTGATGGTTGTTGTCACTCGATGAGTAATTGATGGTTGTTGTCACTTGATGAGTAATTGATGGTTGTTGTCACTTGATGAGTAATTGATAGTTGTTGTCACTTGATGAGTAATTGATGGTTGTTGTCACTTGGTGAGTAATTGATGGTTGTTGTCACTTGGTGAGTAATTGATGGTTGTTGTCACTCGATGAGTAATTGATGGTTGTTGTCACTTGATGAGTAATTGATGGTTGTTGTCACTTGATGAGTAATTGATGGTTGTTGTCACTTGATGAGTAATTGATAGTTGTTGTCACTTGATGAGTAATTGATGGTTGTTGTCACTTGATGAGTAATTGATGGTTGTTGTCACTTGATGAGCAATTGATGGTTGTTGTCACTTGATGAGTAATTGATGGTTGTTGTCACTTGATGAGTAATTGATGGTTGTTGTCACTTGGTGAGTAATTGATGGTTGTTGTCACTTGATGAGTAATTGATGGTTGTTGTCACTTGATGAGTAATTGATGGTTGTTGTCACTTGATGAGTAATTGATGGTTGTTGTCACTTGGTGAGTAATTGATGGTTGTTGTCACTTGATGAGTAATTGATGGTTGTTGTCACTTGATGAGTAATTGATGGTTGTTGTCACTTGATGAGTAATTGATGGTTGTTGTCACTTGATGAGTAATTGATGGTTGTTTTCACTTGATGAGCAATTGATGGTTGTTGTCACTTGATGAGCAATTGATGGTTGTTGTCACTTGGTGAGTAATTGATGGTTGCTGTCACTTGATGAGTAATTTCCCGATACCACGGGGTGCAGCAGTCAATCCTGCACTTTGAGAAGAATGTGGAGGCTTAAAATGCAGGATTGACTGCCGCATCCGGAATTATTGCATAGAGAAACAGATTTATTGAAAAACCCGACGAAAAATGGGAATAAGTTGTAAAAAAATACAATGGGGTAGTACATGTAAAAAATACAATTGGTAGTCAGTGCAAAAAATGCAATTGGGTAGCACGTGTAAAAAAGACAATTGGTTGATCAAGCAGTGAATATAACACGCGCATTATAAGTTGTATGTTATGTACATGGTCTATTTATACCAACAAACAACCTAAGGAAAGAATAAATGCGAAGGAAAATCGAACTTTCGGAAACGCTAAATCAGTGAAAATAATGTAAACATTCGTAAAACCAATACAAAAGAGGGTTGGACAAGAACATGGAAAAGTTTACATTTTTACGTGAAGAAAACTTACCAAGGACTTCGCTAACCAACCCATTAGCTCCCTCCAGCGTTGATGTTGTTGGCACGAAGCCCAAGTCTATTCAAAATGTAGACACACGGTACATGTTTCCAATCTACGAAACCTACCATCGCTTTTATAAAGTACAGTTTCGGCAGTTAGATTTCATTCCCGCGCTTTACATTAGTGCTCGCCGTGGCACAGTGGTTTAGGGATCGGCCTTGTATGTTGGAGACGAGGGATCGTATCCCGGCACTGGCGCGGTGATTTTCCCCGTTGGGTATAAGGGAAAGCTCAAGCACAATACCCCACTCAACCCAGGCGTCGGAAATGGGTACCGGCTTTACGGGGGAACCGTCATGGTGTCCTATATATAGTGTTAGTTATAAGACATTTGAAAAACCAATGCTCAAGATCATATGTATCAGGCTTGATTGGAAATAAAGCATCCCAAAGATGCCGATGTTTGTTTGTTTTGTTTATTCTGTTCCGAAATAATGGTAAACTACCCTAAATAACAGCTTCATAGGGCAATAACAATGACTGTTTCTCACTTCAAATAACAGTTTCTGATACCAATAATAGGTATGTACTCAAAACACAGCTAGGTGGTTCAAAAAACACTTCTGCTCCCACATAGAAGTTTAATACCTTAAACAACAGTTCCGTACTCTAAATAACGGTTCCGTACACTAAATAACGGTTTCGTTCTCCAAATAACAGTCCCAAACTCCAAATAACAGTCCTTTACTCCAATTAACAGTTCCGTAATCCAATAACGGTCTCAAACCATTTTAAAAAACAATTCTGTACTGCAAATAGCAGTTCCGTACTCCATACAACAGCCCCGAACTCCAAGCAAGAGTATCGTACTCAAAGTATGAGTTTCATACCTCAAATAGCATTTTGGAACCTTGAATAACACTTCTGTTCTTCCAATAACAGTTCCGTTCTCCCAATAACAGTTCTGTTTTTCCAATAACAGTTTTGTGCTCCAAATAACGGCTGAGTACTCCCAATAGCAGTTTTGTGCTCCAAATAACGGCTGAGAGCTCCCAATAAGAATATTGTGCTCCAAATAGCGGCCCAGTGCTCCAAATAACAGTTTTGTGCTCCAAATAGCTGCTGAGTACTCCCAATAACAGTTTTGTGCTCCAAATAACGGCTGAGTACTCCCAATAACAGTTTTGCGCTCCAAACAACGGCCCAGTGCTCCCAATAAGAGCTGGAGGCACGCCCTAGCGTGGCAGGTGTTGTCAAAGTTCTCAGGTAAAGTGATTTCGGTCGAGCAAAAACTTGAACGCGAGGAAATTACCCATATTTATCGTGTATTGATCCCAGAGCAAGTATTGATCATGATTAATGACATAAAGACGGGTTTGGCGCACGAGATTCGTACCCGTCCACCGTACTCGTGCGATTTCTCGTGAAAGAAGCTCGTCGATGCGTCGTCTTTTGGTGGCAAGACACGTTTAGGTGTGTCGTGTTTTGGTGGCAAGACACGTTTAGGTGAGTCGTGTTTTGGTGGCATGACGCGTTTAGGAGCGTCGTGTTTTGGTGGCATGATGCGTTTGGGTGCGTCGTGTTTTGGTGGCATGACGCATTTAGGTGCGTAGTGTTTTGGTGGCATGATGCGTTTAGGTGCGTCGTGTTCTGGTGACATGACGCATTTAGGTGCGTAGTGTTTTGGTGGCATGATGCGTTTAGTTGCGTCGTGTTTTGGTGGCAAAACGCCTTTACTGTCACGTGGACTCGAATTCAGATAATTGTTTTACTTTTTGCACTGGAAAATCAAGTAATTGAAATGTTGATGGAAGCCCCCTCCCCCCCCCCCCCCCCCCCCAAAAAAAAAAAAAACGCCAAACAAAAAAGTGATCCAGCAAACTACGCTCACGCATTTCTATGAGCACAATAAAGAGAGTAGCCTAATTGTAATTTCAACGAACCTTCGAGCAAAGAAACTCGAAATAAGTAGAGGATAGACACTGATATGTCGAATGTTTAGGATTCAGGCAAGAGTCTGTTTTGTCAGCCATTCATTGGCCACTGATCAATCGTTCATCAGCAATGATGAGCCAGCCATGAATAAGACATATTTCAGTTACTTCCTCAATGTGGTGTCGGTGATGAGCTGATGGTAGTGCCAATCTAATGACGGGGGTTATGGTGACAGTAGTTGTGATCACGGTCACTGTAATGACGATGGTTGCGATAATGGGGGTTGTAATCACTGTGGTTGAGATAAAAGTGGTTGTGAAACAGTATTCAGTGCAATATTATAAAATGCCTGGTGTCTTCATAAAATTATTAATAAACATATTTTTCATGCATAATTTCTCCTTTTTTATTACAATGGGGATCTACTTGCTTGGTTGGTATCATATATACAATTCAAATGATATAAAAACCTGGCATCTGCTCACTTTTGCTCATTAATTCAAAAATATCGCGTAAAAATTGAATCTATTGTTAAGAAAATGCAGCTTGTAGAAAGGAAAAAGATGTTGCAAATTTTTTTCAACAACTTTTTGGCTAGAAATAATTAAACTAAATAATGATACACAGTTGCTGCTTGCTTGGATGGCGCGTGCGCGTGTCTGTGACGCTCACAAGGACGCTCAATGACCGTATCTGTGATACGAGTTTCACCAGTGCACAAGTACAAGAATATTTTGATGGCGGGTACTGTTGGGATGGATATATTTGTTGGGCATCTACGTCTGCAGGAATTATATGAAGAAAACATCAAATCCCGTCATTTTTGACGGGCCGTGTACACTATGTAGTTATCTAACAAATTTGAGGAGAAAAAAATCGTGAGCAAGCTCACATGCTCAGATAAAAGCCCTCAAAAATGTTATATCCTGCACATAATACTTTTAAATTTAGTCTTTGAACATGACTTAATAAGGTTAATAAGGTTTTTGGCTTGTCCAGTTTGATTACCTAAAGCATGGCAAGGTCAGAGATTCATTACAATATAGCAAATAGAAATTCATGCCGGAACTGAAACTTCGAACTATGTCATTTCAGCAAGCAATTAAAGTGTTCATTTTTGTACTCAGCATCGGGTTAAGGAGAGAATTATTTTTTCATTGCCCCTCCAAGGGCACTTTTTTTATTTGAAAGAATTTCTCGACCTCCTCTAAAAAATAACACTTGACCCCTCAAAAGACCCGCCTTGACCCCCAAAAAATATCTCTTGACCCCTCACAATACCCGCCTTGACCCCCAAAAAATAACTCTTGTCCTTGCAACAGATACGTCTAGGCTACTTAAAAACACCATTTGACTTCTCTAAACTCTCTTCCTTGACCCCTCAAAAGACCCACTTCGACCCATCAAAAATTTACTCATGACCTTTTAATAGACAAAACTCGACCCCTTAGAAAAAATGTCTCTTGACATATCAAAAATACCATTAGGACTCTCAAAAGATCTGCTTTGACATCTGAAAAAATAACACTGGGCACCTTAAAAAAACCACTTGACCTTTGAAATCACATACCACAAAAACACAACTAGATCCCTCTAAAAAAAACACCTTTTTTCCTCTATAAAACACCACTTAACCGCTCAAAAACACAACTAGACCCCTCATAAAACGTAACTTGACATCTCAAAAACACCACTAAAACCCTCATAAAACGCCACTAAAACTCAAAACCACCACTAGAACCTTCATAAAATACCTCCAAAACCCTCAAAAACACCCTACCAGTCCCCTCATAAAACACCACAAAACCCTCAAAACCACCACTAGAGTTCTCCAATGAACGCTCCCTGACCCTACCACGTTCATTCAGCACTTCATTTTCGCTCACTAAATATGAATGCATGACCCGAGATCCGCTTCTCTTATAAGACAGAAACTTGGACGATAGCGCACAGATAGAGCGCTTTCAATAATGCATACACTCGAAGTAGTAATCACATGACCAAGTACTCGCTATGGTGCGTGTAAATATGCCCTCTAGCACACTGTCATATGCTTTGTTCTTAGTCTTGTCTCTAATCACTTTTATTTGTTCTTAGTTTTATCTCTAAACACTTTATTTTATCAGGTTTTTCATCTAACCTTGGTGACACAGTGTGGTGAATTCTCAGACAGTTTTGTGCTCAATTCTTGAGAAGTCTCGCACGCTCGCTGCGCAGTTCAAAGCTTCATGCGTCTTGCAATGCGTGTTACTTATGCTATATTCATACAACAATTGTTGAAAACGAAGTCTAGTTTTTAAATCAGTTTGAATTCGGAAGCCCACGAAAATAAAATAATGTGTAGCCACGTGATGAGGTAGAAATAACACCTATGAAAATGCCACCCTCGTATGCGCGTTGGCAGCGAAATTTCGCTTTATAAATTCAAAGCCAAATTCTCAGAATATTCTTCGGCCCGTCGCGGACAATTCTTCGGCCCGTCGCAGAAGATTCTTTGGCTCCACGCGGAAGATTCTTTGGCTCGTTGCGAACGATGCGCTGCCGCGGTACATAGCCCCGATGCTTCGCGGAAAGCCGGCTTTGAAACAAAAGAAAGCTTCAAAAACTAATAACTTTTTTCACAAGCCATGCGCATAGGTTTCAAATTGTTGCAGCAGTCAGTGAAAGTTCTTCTGCCGACTTGGCTGCTCATTGCACTGATTTTTCTGAACAATTTCATCACGTTTGGGTATTGTTGCTCAAAATTTGAGCACAAATTGCCCTGAGATTTCCAAATTGATGTTTGATCTAATATTTTGCTAGAAAAATGTAATATTGAGGAGGCAATTCAGAAATACTTAATAATGGCAAGACAAGTCGACAGAAGAACTTAGCCTGAGAGCAATAACGCTACAACAACGCTAACCAACTGAAAACCGGCCCCAATTGTGCTCTTGACTGTATGAAGATTTTGTGAACTTCTCTGTTGCATTAAAACAGTAAAAATTTATTGAAATCGTAAAAAACGCAAATTATGTTTTGATGTCAAAGCTCAAGTTTCAATGTTTAAAATATTATTGAAGTTGGAAAACTGCAAAGTTGGAATGTTTATAATATTATCGAAGTTGGAAAACGGCAAAGTTTAAATGTTTATGATATTATCGAAGTTGGAAAACTGCAAAGTTGAAATGTTTATAATATTATTGAAGTTGGAAAACTGCAAAGTTGGAATGTTTAAAATATTATCGAAGGTTGAAAACCGTAACCATCAACTGTTATAAGTTAACAGTGCTTGGTAACTCCTGCAGTATCAGATAAAAAATTGCACCTAATGCAACACCAGACAAATATCACAACCTAAAGCAACACCAGACAAATATCACAACCTAATGCAACACTAGACAAATATCACAACCTAATGCAACACCAGACAAATATCACAACCTAAAGCAACACCAGACAAATATCACAACCTAATGCAACACCAGACAAATATCACAACCTAATGCAACACCAGACAAATATCACAACCTAATGCAACACCAGACAAATATCACAACCTAATGCAACACCAGACAAATATCACAACCTAATGCAACACCAGACAAATATCACAACCTAATGCAACACCAGACAAATATCACAACCTAATGCAACACCAGACAAATATCACAACCTAATGCAACACCAGAAAAATATCACAACCTAATGCAACAACAGACAAATATCACAACCTAATGCAACACCAGACAAATATCACAACCTAATGCAACACCGGACAAATATCACAACCTAAAGCAGCACCAGACAAATATCACAACCTAATGCAACACCAGACAAATATCACAACCTAATGCAACACCAGACAAATATCACAACCTAATGCAACACCAGACAAATATCACAACCTAAAGCAACACCAGAAAAATATCACAACCTAAAGCAACACCAGACAAATATCACAACCTAAAGCAACACCAGACAAATATCACAACCTAATGCAACACCAGACAAATATCACAACCTAAAGCAACACCAGACAAATATCACAACCTAAAGCAGCACCAGACAAATATCACAACCTAATGCAACACCGGACAAATATCACAACCTAAAGCAGCACCAGACAAATATCACAACCTAATGCAACACCAGACAAATATCACAACCTAATGCAACACCAGACAAATATCACAACCTAATGCAACACCAGACAAATATCACAACCTAAAGCAACACCAGAAAAATATCACAACCTAAAGCAACACCAGACAAATATCACAACCTAAAGCAACACCAGACAAATATCACAACCTAATGCAACACCAGACAAATATCACAACCTAAAGCAACACCAGACAAATATCACAACCTAAAGCAGCACCAGACAAATACCAAAACCTAATGCAACACCAGACAAATATCACAACCTAATGCAACACCAGACAAATATCACAACCTAAAGCAACACCAGACAAATATCACAACCTAAAGCAGCACCAGACAAATACCAAAACCTAATGCAACACCAGACAAATATCACAACCTAAAGCAACACCAGACAAATATCACAACCTAAAGCAACACCAGACAAATATCACAACCTAAAGCAGCACCAGACAAATACCAAAACCTAATGCAACACCAGACAAATATCACAACCTAATGCAACACCAGACAAATATCACAACCTAAAGCAACACCAGACAAATATCACAACCTAAAGCAGCACCAGACAAATACCAAAACCTAATGCAACACCAGACAAATATCACAACCTAAAGCAGCACCAGACAAATATCACAACCTAATGCAACACCTGACGGATAATACAACTCAATTGTAACTCCATTTAATCTAAAGTCGAGATGTTATATGATGTTTGAAAGCGATACAAAATCTTCATTGTCACTGTGAATATTTTTAAATATTTAGTAAAAACTTCGAATTCATTGAGACATTCACCCTTTGTTTGTCGTTGCTTACAGATTTTTTGACGGGTCCTTACTTGGTTATTATTTCATCATCATTCACATTTGTACAGTATGTCGCACAAAAACCCGAACCGAGTATTTACTTTCACGTATCAGTAATACCATCATAAGAAGACCCATTTCAGCAATACCGTCATAAGAATACCCGTATCAGTAATACCATCATAAGAAGACCCATTTCAGCAATACCGTCATAAGAATACCCGTATCAGTAATACCATCATAAGAAGACCCATTTCAGCAATACCGTCATAAGAATACCCGTATCAGTAATACCATCATAAGAAGACCCATTTCAGCAATACCGTCATAAGAATACCCGTATCAGTAATACCATCATAAGAAGACCCATTTCAGCAATACCGTCATAAGAATACCCGTATCAGTAATACCATCATAAGAAGACCCATTTCAGTAATACCGTCATAAGAATACCCGTATCAGTAATACCATCATAAGAAGACCCATTTCAGCAATACCGTCATAAGAATACCCGTATCAGTAATACCATCATAAGAAGACCCATTTCAGTAATACCGTCATAAGAATACCCGTATCAGTAATACCATCATAAGAAGACCCATTTCAGTAATACCGTCATAAGAATACCCGTATCAGTAATACCATCATGAGAAGACCCATTTCAGTAATACCGTCATAAAAATACCCGTATCAGTAATACCATCATAAGAAGACCCATTTCAGTAATACCGTCATAAGAATACCCGTATCAGTAATACCATCATAAGACGACCCATTTCAGTAATACCGTCATAAGAATACCCGTATCAGTAATACCATCATAAGAAGACCCATTTCAGTAATACCGTCATAAGAATACCCGTATCAGTAATACCATCATAAGAAGACCCATTTCAGTAATACCGTCATAAGAATACCCGTATCAGTAATACCATCATAAGAAGACCCATTTCAGTAATACCGTCATAAGAATACCCGTATCAGTAATACCATCATAAGAAGACCCATTTCAGTAATACCGTCATAAGAATACCCGTATCAGTAATACCATCATAAGAAGACCCATTTCAGCAATACCGTCATAAGAATACCCGTATCAGTAATACCATCATAAGAACACCTATTTCAGTAATACCGTCATAAGAATACCCGTATCAGTAATACCATCATGAGAAGACCCATTTCAGTAATACCGTCATAAGAATACCCGTATCAGTAATACCATCATAAGAATACCCGTATCAGTAATACCATCATAAGAATACCCGTATCAGTAATACCATCATAAGAAGACCCATTTCAGTAATACCGTCATAAGAATACCCGTATCAGTAATACCACGATAAGAAGACCCATTTCAGTAATACCGTCATAAGAATACCCGTATCAGTAATACCATCATAAGAAGACCCATTTCAGTAATACCATCATAAGAATACCCGTATCAGTAATACCATCATAAGAATACCCGTATCAGTAATACCATCATAAGAATACCCTTATCAGTAATACCATCATAAGAATACCCGTATCAGTAATACCAACATAAGAATACCCGTATCAGTAATACCATCATAAGAATACCCGTATCAGTAATACCATCATAAGAATACCCGTATCAGTAATACCATCATACGAATACCCGTATCAGTAATACATCATAAGAATACCCGTATCAGTAATACCATCATAAGAATACCCGTATCAGTAATACCATTATAAGAATACCCGTATCAGTAATACCATCACAAGAATACCGGTATCAGTGATACCATCATAAGAATACCGGTATCAGTAATACTGATACGGGAGAATAAATAATCTGTTCAGCTTTTTGTGGGACATACTGTATAATGTGTGTAATAATACCTGTAATATCTACATGTATCAGTGAGTATGTTCTCTCTTGGCATGTTCGGATGTTTGAAGAATGAAAATCGTGTCATGTTAAGACAGCTGGCAAGAGTGACCACTCTATTTTGTAGTTGGCAAGTGCCGAAGAAATTGAAACTTTAATTATTTGAAACGTTAATCAGGCGTTAATACCTGATGAAAAGTTCACCCAGAGAGCGATAATAACAAGATTATGCCATCTTAAAGTACGACAACTCGACTTCAAATTGAACGAAATATAAATTGAGGCACTAAAGAAATTAATTAAATACTAAAGGAAAATATCATTCAGCGATAATAAAAAGACTGTATCACATTTAGGTTCGAGAACTCGACTTCAAATTGAACAAAATGCACATGAAGGAATGAATTACATACTATAGGTATTTAATAATCAAAGAGACTGTGCCACCTTCAATTTCGATAACTCGACTTCAAACTAAACGAAATATAATTAAAGGAATTGATATTTAATAAAGTTAATCTGAAGATGATATTTAACATAATTAATCTTGAATCCAAAGGTATTTAATAAAAAGATTGTAATACCTTCAGATTCAGGAACTCGACTTCATTCCAAATATACAGTTAATTTAATCCCTAATTAGGCGTTAATACTTAATAAAAAACTTCATTAAGCGATAATAAAGAGATCGTATCACCTTCAGGTTCGAGAACTCGACTTCAAACTAAACTTATAATTAACTTAATCCCTAATTAGGCGTTGATACTTAGTGAAAACTTCATTTAGCGATGATGAGCCTTCATTCAAGTGCGACGACAGCTCGACTTCAAATTAAACTTTAATCAACTTAAGCCTTAATTAGGCGTTAATACTAATAAAAACTTCATTGAGCGATAATAAAGAGATCGCGCCATATACAAATACGACAGCTCGACATCAAACCGAACGCAGTGCAAACGAAGGCCAGAATGTTGGCATGTCGGCAGCCAGTAAACAGAAGAAAGTTCCTCAAGTAGCCCGAGCTGGCGCTGAAATATGGCTGCTATTTTTTATGGCTGCGTTGTTGAGTGCTGGTCATTTGAAAACTTTCCGAGTTAGGCATCGCTGCTCGGTAAATAGTAGCACGGAAGTATTTTTCGGCGGAGGTATGGTAAGTCCGTTATGGTAAGTCTTTATGGTGGGTCCGATATGATAGGTCCGTTATGGTAAGTCCGTTATGGCAAGTCCGTGACGGCAAGTCTTTAGGGTAAGTCCGTTATGGTAAGTCTTTATGGTGGGTCCGGTATGATAGGTCCGTTATCGTAAGTCCGTTATGGCAAGTCCGTGACGGCAAGTCTTTAGGGTAAGTCCGTTATGGTAAGTCTTTATGGTGGGTCCTGTATGATAGGTCCGTTATGGTAAGTCCGTTATGGCAAGTCCGTGACGGCAAGTCTTTAGGGTAAGTCCGTTATGGTAAGTCTTTATGGTGGGTCCGATATGATAGGTCCGTTATGGTAAGTCCGTTATGGCAAGTCCGTGACGGCAAGTCTTTAGGGTAAGTCCGTTATGGTAAGTCTTTATGGCAGGTCTGTAAGGCACGTCTGGTCTGATATAATAGCACCGTGCATATCTAATATTATCAACCAATCACTTTTCCAGTGTATCCTCCTAACTCTCTCAAAATTACCAGAGTGACACCTATTTTCAAAAATGGTGATAAATATCCCATTAATAATTATAGAAATGTCTCTGTACTGCCAATTATTAGCAAAATATTCGAAAAAATTGTGTATCAAAAAGTGTATCCTTATTTTGAACAAAAATTTTTTTCTCTACGACAAAAAATGCGGGTTTTGTTTTAAAAAATCGACGACATAGGCTGTATTGAATCATTTATAATACCTTTATTCTAATATAGAAGAAGGAAAGCTTGTTTTCTCCGTATTTTTGACTCTCGAAAAGCATTCGATTGCGTGGATAATAATATCATTTTACTATCGAAACTATAAAGTTAAGGCATCAGAGGAGTTGTACATGATTGATTCAAATCATACTTAACAAATCGAAAGCAATTTGTTGGCATTGACGATGCACAACCGGAACTGCTGACAATCAGCCATGGAGTACCGCAAGGGTCGGTCCTTGGGCCTGTTCTCTTTTTGATCTTCATCAACGATTTTGTTAAATCTGCTGCATTCTTCAAATTCATACTTTTTACCGACGACAGTACGCTCTCTGCGCCTCTTCTTAATGAAAATACAATTTAAATTGCAGAGAGTATAAATAATGAACTGCAAAATTTTTCATAGTAGCTTTAAAGCAAATAAAATATGTCTCAATATCAATAAGATAAAATACACTATATTCTCATACAAGAGAAAAATGTCTCTTCCACACATTAAAATTAGTGATCGTGAAAATGAAGAAACCAACTCCTGTAAATTTCTGAGTATTATATTTGATAAACATCTGACATCAAAGAGCATATTGTACATTTCAGTACTAAATTATCAAAATCCGTTGGCATCCTAAATAAAGTAAAAAATATATTGCCTTAAGAAGCTTTAAAAATACTTTATCGAACGATCATTTCACCCTGTCTATAATACGGAATTGAAGCTTGGACACGGAACTGATAAAAGTAAAACCAATCTGCTCTTTGGATCGCAAAAAAAGAGCCATGCGATCGGTAATGAAATTAGAATTTAATGTTCACACAAATAATTCATTCAAACGCCTAAAAATACTCAAGCGTTTTGATCTCTACAATCTCTCTATATGTAATTTCATGTTTAAAACACCAACTGATGATGGCGACAGAGAACTCATACAACTATTAACTCCTCAAACTGGCCATCATCATCACTCAACACGAAACAGAAGTAACTTCATACTTCCTTATTATTACAATTCTCAGTCACAACACAGTATCCTTCAGTATGCACTGAAATTTGATAAATAAAATGTTCACATCTTCAAGACATTAGACCTCCACTAGAACTATGCTCTAACGAGCGACATGCTACCTTGATTTAAATTAGTTGTGTGTTTAACTTTAAACAGACCTATAGTTAACATAACTTTTAATGCTTTTTAGATTAGTTGTGTGTTTAACTTTAAACAGACCTATAGTTAACATAACTTTTTAGTGCTTTTCAAATTAGTTGTGTGTTTAACTTTAAACAGACTTATAGTTAACATAACTTTTTAGTGTTTTTTTTTAAATTAGTTGTGTGTTTAACTTGAAACAGACTTATAGTTAACATAACATTTTAGCGCAGCAGAAAATTGCTATTAAAGGCTTGGCTCTACTTTACGTTGATGTTCTAATTCGAGTTTTTTCTCTACCAGCAAATGATTTAAGCAAATATTCGATAACAACTGTATAACTATACGATAACTATATTTAAACATCTATAGGTAATTAAACAAATAGTTGCCCTGCTGTTACGCTGAATGTTTGATCAATACAGGCACACTGCGCTCATGCGTGTACGATCATCACGAGTACACAACCATAATTGAGTACACTCTACACAATCATTAATATGCAATAATGAGTGCACAATCAAGAGTACACAAACATTAAATACAATAATGAGTACACAATCACGTGAACACAATCATCGCATTCTCCCGATACACGTAAATACCGAAAAGACGTAAATATCTCTTCGTATTTCCCCACAGAAATCCCCGATCATGAAAGCATCACCCAAGACTCGGTCACAGCAGCACTGCATTGAATAAAAAAAACTTTTGCTGGACGTCACAATAGGAACCCGGCAGTGCGTGACGCAGCCTGATCAAATATGACGAAAATGGCATAAATTATGATAAAATGGCACACCATTTCTCATTAGAGAAATATCACACCATTTCTCACGACGTAAACACCTCAAAGCCGTTCAAGCCCAGTTTAACTAGGAAATAAGTTACTATAATCATTCGAAATTGAACATAATCGATTCCAGTCGTGTTTAGCTAGCGGATGCATACGCGAGACTGCATGCAGTTGTCGTACATTTAACGTGAAGTGACTGCAGTTGTCGTACATTTAACGTGGAGTGACTGCAGTTGTCGTACATTTAACGTGGAGTGACTGCAGTTGTCGTACATTTAACGTGGAGTGACTGCAGTTGTCGTAAATTTAACGTGGAGTGACTGCAGTTGTCGTACATTTAACATGGAGTGACTATTGTTGTCGCACATTTAACGTGGAGTGACTGCAGTTGTCGTACATTTAACGTGGAGTGACTGCAGCTGTCGTACATTTAACGTGGAGTGACTGCAGTTGTCGTACATTTAACGTGGAGTGACTGCAGTTGTCGTACATTTAACGTGGAGTGACTGCAGTTGTCGTACATTTAACGTGGAGTGACTGCAGTTGTCGTACATTTAACGTGGAGTGACTGCAGTTGTCGTACATTTAACGTGGAGTGACTGCAGTTGTCGTACATTTAACGTGGAGTGACTGCAGTCAACGTACATTTAACGTGGAGTGACTGCAGTCAACGTACATTTAACGTGGAGTGACTGCAGTTGTCGTACATTTAACGTGGAATGACTGCAGTTGTCGTACATTTAACGTGGAGTGACTGCAGTTGTCGTACATTTAACGTGGAGTGACTGCAGTTGTCGTACATTTAACGTGGAGTGACTGCAGTTGTCGTACATTTAACGTGGAGTGAATGCAGTTGTCGTAAATTTAACGTGGAGTGACTGCAGTTGTCGTACATTTAACGTGGAGTGACTGCAGTCAACGAACATTTAACGTGGAGTGACTGCAGTCAACGTACATTTAACGTGGAGTGACTGCAGTTGTCGTACATTTAACGTGGAGTGACTGCAGTTGTCGTACATTTAACGTGGAGAGACTGTAGTTGGCGTACATTTAACGTGGAGTGACTGCAGTTGTCGTACATATAACGTGGAGTGACTGCAGTTGTCGTACATTTAACGTGGAGTGGCTGCAGTTGTCGTACATTTAACGTGGAGTGGCTGCAGTTGTCGTACATTTAACGTGGAGTGACTGCAGTTGGCGTACATATAACGTGGAGTGACTGCAGTTGTCGTACATTTAACGTGGAGTGACTGCAGTTGTCGTACATTTAACGTGGAGTGGCTGCAGTTGTCGTAAATTTAACGTGGAGTGACTGCAGTTGTCGTACATTTAACGTGGAGTGACTGCAGTTGTCGTACATTTAACGTGGAGTGACTGCAGTTGTCGTACATTTAACGTGGAGTGACCGCAGTTGTCGTACATTTAACGTGGAGTAACTGCAGTTGTCGTACATTTAACGTGGAGTGACTGCAGTTGTCGTACGTTTAACGTGGAGTGACTGCAGTTGTCGTACATTTAACGTGGAGTGACTGCAGTTGTCGTACATTTAACGTGGAGGGAATGCAGTTGTCGTACATTTAACGTGGAGTGACTGCAGTTGTCGTACATTTAACGTGGAGTGACTGCAGTTGTCGTACATTTAACGTGGAGTGACTGCAGTTGTCGTACATTAAACGTGGAGTGACTGCAGTTGTCGTACATTTAACGTGGAGTGACTGCAGTTGTCGTACATTTAAAGTGCAGTGACTGCAGTTGTCGTACATTTAACGTGGAGTGACTGCAGTTGTCGTACATTTAACGTGGAGTGACTGCAGTTGTCGTACATTTAACGTGGAGTGACTGCAGTTGTCGTACATTTAACGTGGAGTGACTGCAGTTGTCGTACATTTAACGTGGAGTGACTGCAGTTGTCGTACATTTAACGTGGAGTGACTGCAGTTGTCGTACATTCAACGTGGAGTGACTGCAGTTGTCGTACATTTAACGTGGAGTGACTGCAGTTGTCGTACATTTAACGTGGAGTGACTGCAGTTGTCGTACATTTAACGTGGAGTGACTGCAGTTGTCGTACATTTAACGTGGAGTGACTGCAGTTGTCGTACATTTAACGTGGAGTGACTGCAGTTGTCGTACATTTAACGTGGAGTGACTGCAGCTGTCGTACATTTAACGTGGAGTGACTGCAGTTGTCGTACATTTAACGTGGAGTTACTGCAGTTGTCGTACATTTAACGTGGAGTGACTGCAGTTGTCGTACATTTAACGTGGAGTGACTGCAGTTGTCGTACATTTAACGTGGAGTGACTGCAGTTGTCGTACATTTAACGTGGAGTGACTGCAGTTGTCGTACATTTAACGTGGAGTGACTGCAGTTGTCGTACATTTAACGTGGAGTGACTGCAGTTGTCGTACATTTAACGTGGAGTGACTGCAGTTTTCGTACATTTAACGTGGAGTGACTGCAGTTGTCGTACATTTAACGTGGAGTGACTGCAGTTGTCGTACATTTAACGTGGAGTGACTGCAGTTGTCGTACATTTAACGTGGAGTGACTGCAGTTGTCGTACATTTAACGTGGAATGACTGCAGTTGTCGTACATTTAACGTGGAATGACTGCAGTTGTCGTACATTTAACGTGGAGTGACTGCAGTTGTCGTACATTTAACGTGGAGTGACTGCAGTTGTCGTACATTTAACGTGGAGTGACTGCAGTTGTCGTACATTTAACGTGGAGTGACTGCAGTTGTCGTACATTTAACGTGGAGTGACTGCAGTTGTCGTACATTTAACGTGGAGTGGCTGCAGTTGTCGTACATTTAACGTGGAGTGACTGCAGTTGTCGTACATTTAACGTGGAGTGACTGCAGTTGTCGTACATTTAACGTGGAGTGACTGCAGTTGTCGTACATTTAACGTGGAGTGACTGCAGTTGTCGTAAATTTAACATGCGAATAGCTGCAGTTGTCACACAAGAACAGGATACAAATTTTCAAGTACAATTGAACAAAAGAAATAATTGATAACTAGAGTTGCCTCAATAAACCCTAACAAGTGCATTCTCGGACGTTCTCACTGTTGGCAGCGTCACGTATTGGTCAAAACGCTCGCATTCTGTGTGGTAGGTCAAGAGTTGGAACGCAGTGCAATCCCGGTGTTTCTTCCCTTGGGGAAAGAAGTTAGCCACAATTCCCCACTCGGCCGAGGCGTGTAAATGAGCCCGGTCTAACAAAGAGTAAAAGGCTTGGCGTCTTGGGATAAGTGAAATATATTTTACAATCCAATGGATGGACAGAAATGTAGGAACTTACTGGAATAAACATTTATTTCTTATGTTATTGGTCTGTACATTGTACAGTTATTGTACTGTGGTGCAAGAGCTTCGCTGTTTTTCTCAATATATTTTTCTGTTCAAAAGTAGTTTGAGGATAATGAATTTTCTGGTTACTTCCTTCCTCATTGAGTTCGAGAGTTCGGGGGATATTCGAGGATATTTTTAGTACGCTAAATAAACACCCAATATTTCATCAAAAACCAATATTATTCAAAAAAGTTATGCAATTATTCTTGATGAGACTTACTTGTCAAATGATACTATGCATCCACTTTTGGCAAAGGGAGTTGACTTTGTTAAGTAACCGTTTTGAATGTACTAGACAGTTTTCTTGTGCTTTAGCTGATACGAATTGGCATTTCTTCATTAATATGACATACTGAATCTGAATGTATTGATGTACCACAGTTTTGATAGTCTACTCCGATACCTGGAGTTCTTTTACTATGGTCCTCATCGGTAGTGTTTTGAATATACAGCATTAATCCTGGTGTACTTATGGTATAGGAGCGTTGAGAATGTTTATTTCTCTTTACTACAGGGGAAAATAAGCTATCACTTCCCTCTTGTTCCAATCCAACCTAATGAACAAAGGATCTGACAACATATAAAAAGTTACTGATATCTAAATAGTTGTATTTCGAGTTAATTAGAACAACTATGAATGCATGCCTTTAATTTTTTTCGGCTCAACTTCTTACTCTGAATAGTTATCTGAAATAAAAAAAGACTATACGTGATTTGAGTGTGCAATGAACTAAAAACGTCTTCAAACGGCCCTTGCACCATGCACTATTTTGCAACTTATCATTTACCTACAAGTTTTTATAATTTTTCATAATTGACTTAAACCTCTTTTTAATTTTTTATAATTGACTTACACCTATTTATAATTTTCGTAATTGACTTATACCTCTTTGTAATTTTTTATAATTTACACACACCTCTTTATAATTTTTATAATTGACCTGCACTATTTTACGATTTTTTTTCTTTAACTACAACTTTTTATAATTTTTATAACTGGCCCTACAACTTTTTAATTCTTTTCTAATTGATTGACGACTGTTTCATCATTCATGACATACTACTACATCCGAGGATTGCAAATAGTTTTCGGTTTTCATAAAATTTTGAGTTATTAAACGCTATACATAAAAGAAAATACTAAACATTAAAAATCCCTTCATTAGTCGATAACTGAGTTATTGCAACTGAGGGGCTGTGTCTTATCGAACAAATAACTATTATTGATAATTCACATTCTATCTGAGAAAAAAATGACTTCTACTCTGACAAAATGCATCTTTTCTTCAAGCGGAAGTGAATTTCAGTTTTAATACCCCTTTTTGTTTTATCAATACGTGAAATAACGCATATCAAGTATCATTCGTCCCTCCAATTAGTAAAGTAACTATTAGCTACATATATTTAATTTTATAAACATTAAAAACGACATTTATTAAAGTGCACTTGTTCCATCAAAGCAAAAAATAACGTATATCCAGTATCATTCGTTCCTCCAATTAGAAAAGTAACTATTAGCTACATATATTTAATTTTATCAACCTTGGAAATGACGTTAAATACTTTTCATTTGTTCCATTAAAGCAAACAAATCCCCCATGGTCAATACCTCATTATATCAATACTTAAAAAAGGCTTATTGACGAGAACCTGTTCCAGTAAAGCAATAAAACAGTTTTCTTCGGGGCAGAATCTATTTTTTACAGCGGCTTCATTTTTCCTGAAAGTTCCATTCCTGCCGCAAGAAAATGAGCATCTGTTGCTGAGCGAATAACTTTGTAAATTTTACAGCGAGTAGCGCAACTTTGTGAACAAAAATGGGTCTTCAGTAAGCTTCTAAGTTGCCCTTCTGGAATTATTTAAATCCGTTAAGTTCCTACGCCGCATTTACTCTGAGAGAAAATCCTTGCCAGTCTCCACGGCGTGAAGAGCTGGCGGTAAGAAATGGATTCCGCAATTCAGTCATTTAACGGATTGCTTTTTAGTATTGACTGCACAATGCTGTCTTTTATATCACCTGCGCGCGTGTAGAATAATGCACGGGTTGGTGTGAATAGAAGCTGCTCGAACTTAGCGTAAAAATAAAGTTTTATGTATACCTCGGATGCAAGGAACTATACAGTGTATACAGGGTGTCCGCAAAAAAATGGATCCTCTGACTGATATATGTATATATGATACCGGACCAGGATACAGGGTGTCTACAAAAATGTATCCAGTATCCGATATATGTAACCAAATTCTGGTTTATGGTTCCGGTATCATACATACAGTACATCGGTAAGTGGATACATTTTTTGTGGACACCCTGTACACCATAAAAAACTATACGAGTCCACTGTGTATAGATAAACTACATGTGACTGACATAAAACAGTATACTCTGGATATTAGGAAATTTTTCAGCGGACGAAACTCCACACTCAACTTGATCAGTCACTTTAAAATTGGTTCATTCTTCCGTTTCAAAAACGAACTCACACCAAAATGCAAGTATGCCTGGTGTATCAATACAGTTGTGCACTATGTGCATCTAAGTACGTCGGCATTACTTTCTGTGCTCTGGCACCAGTTATTAGATATTTTTATAAGTAGTAGTTATGAGATAAGTAGTTATAAGACATCGTGGCATTAGTTATAAGCTATCGTTATGAGTAGTAGTTTTAAGATAATTAGTTATAAGACATCGTGGCATTAGTTATAAGATATCGTTATGAGTTGTAGTTTTAAGATAATTAGTAATAAGACATCGTGGCATTAGTTTAAAGATTTGAAATATCATAGCAACTTCTTCACTTTCAGCTACTCGGGATCTTGCATATTTGTACGCTTGATCCTTAATTCATCCAAGTAGCAACTGTAATTTTAGGGCACGGGTTCCCAGCCTGGGCTGCTCGCACGCCCCCCCCCCCTCCTTCCCGGGGGTGCGAGACGAAATTTCAGGGGATGTGAAAAAGACCCGGTAAATTATAGGGTATTAGCGTACACGGGCAGTCAAAATGACGGTGCTCGATATTTTCCTTGAATAAATCCCCCAGATGTGGATGCCCAACAAATATATCCATCCCAACAGTACCCGCCATTAAAATATTCTTGTACTTGTGCACTGGTGAAACTCGTATCACAGATACGGTCATTGAGTACCTTTCAAATCAAATCCAAAAAAATAAATCCTCGCACCAAGGGTATTATTAAGTAAAGTTAGCATCCTTGATATACAAGTGCATGTTCACTGAGTCCGAAATAGGTGCTATGCGCACTAACATTTTACCTTCTCTTCATCAACCCTCCCCTCCTTTTCACACCCCTTTTTCTTCTATAATTTATGTCTCTATCTCCCGTTCCTCCTTCCCCCTCTTTCTCCATTCACACATCCTTCCCCACCTTCTGACACCCTTTTCATTTTCCTTTAATATTTCATGTCTCTATGTCCCCCCAACACCTCCCCTCCCCTGCACGCCCCCCATACCCCCGGCACTCATCAAACCATGTTCATCATTAATTCACAAAGGAGTGTGAGACGTCAGTAGAATTGTTAGAGTTACCCTGAGAATGTCGTCCCTCCCGGGATAATGAATCAAAAGAATCGAATTTGAGGAGCGGGTCGGAGCGGCGAACGGGAATCTTCCATTTCTTCGGAGGTAATTCTTTCTCTTTTTGAGGCTAATTGAAGAGTATCCCGCAATGGCATTAGCGGGATCCCGTCGGCTTATTAAGTGGCATCTGCCCGTCCCGCACTGCACGCGTGTGGCGGTGTTGGAAGGGCGCGTGTGTGTGAGGCGGCGCGTCGTCGTGACGAAAGCAAGAATTTCAGGTAACCGAAAACTGATCGCAAGCATCAATAATGTACGATCAGTGTCGAATGAACCATACTGTGAATGCGTACGTTACATCAGTGTTGGATAATTTAGAATTTTATGTCAAAAGAAACTGAGAGCGACGCGAATAATGTACGATCAGTGTCGGTTAAACTATACCGTGAATGTGGGCCTGTTATCAATGTCAGATAAATAAGAATTTCAGGTCATGTAAACCTGATAGCGAGCGCCAATAAAATACCGTGAATGTGGACATGTCATCATTGTCGGCTAAATAAGAGTTCCAGGTCACAGAAAACTGGAAGCAACGATAGTAATATGAGATCAGTGTCGGATAAACTATACCGTCTGACAAGTCGTCCGAAAATTTTCTTTTAACTGTGAATTTTCAATTGACCAAGCCCATCGTCATTGAATTAACAAAGGAACAACAACGTATACGCGGGAGCAAAGAAATGGGTTTACTTTTTATGTTCGATACGGTACAGGGTCCACGAAAAATGTATCCACTGACCGATATTTCCATACGTGATACCGGAACCGTACATGCAACAGTTTAATTCTGATACAGGGTGGCGCATAAGTAACGCACCCTTTTAAAAAATCATTAATGAATAAAGTATAATAATAAATAAATGAACTTTTAGAGCTCTTCTATCGTTTGCAATTATCCCCATCGTTATACCTCTCATAGTTTATTTATTATTAATTTATTAAAAGGGTGCGTTACTTATGCCCCACCCGGTATCTATATGGTTCCGGTATCGTAGATACGTACATCGGTCAGTGGGTACATTTTTTGTGGACACTCTGTACACTCGGAGAAAACACACCGATGGTATAGTGTACAGTACTATAAAGCACAGCTAGGCGCGCTGGGTCGTCCGAAATTTGAGACAAAAATGGTTGATTAAAATTCCGCAGCTCCCAGGGCAGAAACATGAGGGAAATTCCTGAGCTGCTGACTTTTTTGCTTCATATTTTTCTTCGCGAATTGTAAATATATAAATTACATTATACATATACCTATATAAATGCTTGTGTGTGGGAAAAATAGATTGGTTCCTGAACCAAGTTAATATAGGAACAGTAATGTATTGACGGGTGCACAGACAACAGAGGTGAAAAAGCAAAATGTAATTATTTTTTAAAACATTGGCTAATGCATTAATGAAAACAAACATTCTTCTGACAGAAAAAAACACTATAGAGCATTGCACGCAGGTGACTATAATTCAATAAACATATTCGGTAACACAACCGTGAAGCCTAACAAATTTTTATCCACTAATGAGTGTCGTAATACTGCAAAATGTATCCTCACGACAGTACCCTTTTACAGTATCCTTTACAGTATCCTTTTCTACCACAATCCTATATATCCTGTAACCGTCACAAGTATCCTGTCGCCGTCACATGTATCCTGTAACCGTCACAAGTATCCTGTCACCGTCACATGTATCCTGTAACCATCACAAGTATCCTGTCGCCGTCACATGTATCCTGTAACCATCAAAAGTATCCTGTCGCCGTCACAAGTATCCTGTAACCGTCACAAGTATCCTGTCACCGTCACATGTATCCTGTAACCGTCACAAGTATCCTGTCACCGTCGCAAATATCCTGATACTCTCATAAGTACTCCTGGAACCAGTGGGAATTCCCATTCCCGTTCCTGCATTCCTTCGCCTCCATCCCTCAGCGTCACTTCACCCCCTCTGGTGTGGGAATTTTCCCTCCTATAATTCCCCTATCCACCCCTCCGCAAAAAACCGTGGGATAATCCCCCTGATGTCCGCGCGTTAGTGGGAATTTGTGTCTCCCACGCTGCCCGCAGGCGCGATCTTCTCTCTGCTGGGAAATTCCCACTCCAGCGACAAAATTCCCACTCCTGCGACGAAATTCCCACTCCTGCGATGAAATTCCCACTCCTGCGGGGAAATTCCAACTCCTGTGGGGAAATTCCAACTCCTGCGGAAAAATTCCAACTCCTGCGGGGAAATTCCAACTCCTGCGGGGAAATTCCCACTCCAGCGACAAAATTCCCACTCCTGCGACGAAATTCCCACTCCTGCGATGAAATTCCCACTCCTGCGACAAAATTCCCACTCCTGCGACGAAATTCCCACTCCTGCGATGAAATTCCCACTCCTGCGGGGAAATTCCCATTCCTGCGGGGAAATTCCCACTCCTGCGATGAAATTCCCACTCCTGCGGGGAAATTCCAACTCTGCGACAAAATTCCCACTCTTGCGACGAAATTCCCACTCCTGCGGGGAAATTTCCATTCCTGCGGGAAAATTCCTATTCCTGTGACGAAAATCCCCCTCCTGAGGGAAAATTCCCACTCCTGCGGTGAAATTCCCACCCCTGCAGCGAAATTCCCACTCCAAAGGGGAAATTCCCACTCCTGCTGCGAAATTCCACCTCCTGCGGCAAAATTCCCACTCCTGAGGGGAAATTCCCACTACCGCGATGAAATTCCCACTCCTGCGACGAAATTCCCACTCCTGCGGTGAAATTCCCACTCCTGCGATAAAATTCCCACTACTGCGGCAAAATTCCCACTCCTGAATGGAAATTCCCACGCCTGCGATAAAATTTCCACTCCTGCGGGTTAAATTCCCACTCCTGCTGCGATATTCCAGCTCCTGCGGCAAAATTCCCACTCCTGAGGGGAAATTCCCACTCCTGAGGGGAAATTCCCCTCCTGCGGTGAAATTCCCACTCCTGCGATGAAATTCCCACTCCTGAGGGGAAATTCCCATTCCTGCGATGAAATTCCCCTCCTGCGGTAAAATTCCCACTCCTGCGATGAAATTCCCACTCCTGAAGAGAAATTCCCACTCCTGCGATTAAATTCCCACTCTTGCGGGTTAAATTCCCACTCCTGCTGCAAAATTTCCACTCCTGTGGCGAAATTCCCTGTCCAGAGGGGAAATTCCCACTCCTACGGTGAAATTCCCACTCCTGAGGAGAAATTCACCTTCCTACGGTGAAATTCCTACTCCTGAGGGGAAATTCCCACTCCAGAGGGGAAATTCCCGCAGCTGCGGTCAGTGGGAATATGGCCATTGCCGCGCTGGAATAATGGACCCATGAAATTACCGAACTGGGAATGCCATTCCAGATCGTCTCGGTCCACTGGAATTAGGGTATCATCGTTGTGGGGTCCGAAAATTTTCTAATCAATGGTGGTGGTTTTGAAATGTTCTAATCACTTGTGACGGTTTGGAAATGAATGATGACTTGTAAGTTTTTAGTCGTTGGGGATAATTTGTAAATTTTATAATCGTTGGTGATGATTTGCAATTTTTTAATCATTGATGATGACCGGGAAATTTTCAATCATTTGTGATAATTTGAAACTTCATGATCATCAATAAATGAGGTATTCAAACGCTTAAAAATGGACAATATATTCCACTTTTTCTGAAATAAATAAGAAAAATTTCAATGCAGACCTCATCGAAAATTTATCTTGGATTTCCAAAGATAATTTCACGGTTTATTCCTACGTTTGCTCTCCGTATACTCTCCTGATGACTATTCCCACATCTACTCTCAAGAATTTTCCTCAGGAATTTTCCCTCGAATTTTCACCCTCGAGAATGTTACCACAAGAGTTCCCTCTAGGGTTTCCCTCGAGAATTTAACCTCGAAAATTTCTGTAAAGAATTTGTAATTATGCGCGTCCCATTTCTTCACACGAACTGTATTTGCTTATTTAGCTTTCATCTGCGTATGAGATTTGAAATGACTCTCAATATTCATTCTAGAGTAGTAGGGTGTGTAGAATTTTTATAACTCAAACTGCCCTGTGTAATAACTCTCTGGAAAATCAAACTTCGTATCTTTTCCCTAACTTGAAAGTCTAAAGTTTCCCCTTCCTTCCTTCCTTCCTACAGCGAGAGGAAATTTTTTTCAACCCGTGAAAAAATTTGAAAAAAATCCTCCCTAACCCTCCCCAAAAGCGTTCAAATTTTCCCCAAGCCCTCTCCTAGAGAGGGGAAGTTTCCCTCTTTGCCCACCCTTAGAAAGTATGAACTGCAACGAGGGGGAATTTCCCCCACGTACCTTCCACGAGCATGTGGGAATATCCCACACGTACCTTCCACGAGCATGTGGGAATATCCCACACGTACCTTCCACGAGCATGTGGGAATTTCCCCCACGTACCTTCCACGAGCATGTGGGAATATCCCACACGTACCTTCCACGAGCATGTGGGAATTTCCAACACGTATCTTCCACAAGCACGTGGGAATTTCCGACACGTACCTTCCACATGCACGTGGGAATTTCCCACACGTACCTTCCACGAGCATGTGGGAATTTCCGACACGTACTTTCCACGAGCATGTGGGAATTTCCAACACGTACCTTCCACAAGCACGTGGGAATTTCCGACACGTACCTTCCACAAGCACGTGGGAATTTCCCACACGTACCTTCCACGAGCATGTGGGAATTTCCGACACGTACTTTCCACGAGCATGTGGGAATTTCCAACACGTACCTTCCACAAGCACGTGGGAATTTCCGACACGTACCTTCCACAAGCACGTGGGAATTTCCCACACGTACCTTGCACGAGCATGTGGGAATTTCCGACACGTACTTTCCACGAGCATGTGGGAATTTCCAACACGTACCTTCCACAAGCACGTGGGAATTTCCGACACGTACCTTCCACAAGCACGTGGGAATTTCCCACACGTACCTTCCACGAGCATGTGGGAATTTCCGACACGTACTTTCCACGAGCATGTGGGAATTTCCAACACGTACCTTCCACAAGCACGTGGGAATTTCCGACACGTACCTTCCACAAGCACGTGGGAATTTCCCCCACGTACCTTCCACGAGCATGTGGGAATATCCCACACGTACCTTCCACGAGCATGTGGGAATTTCCCACACGTACCTTCCACGAGCACGTGGGAATTTCCCACACGTACCTTCCACAAGCACGTGGGAATTTCCCACATACACCTCCACGAGAACGCGGGAATTTCCCACACGTACCTTCCACACGCACGTGGGAATTTCCGACACGTACCTTCCACAAGCACGTGGGAATTTCCCACACGTACCTTGCTCGAGCATGTGGGAATTTCCGACACGTACTTTCCACGAGCATGTGGGAATTTCCAACACGTACCTTCCACAAGCACGTGGGAATTTCCGACACGTACCTTCCACAAGCACGTGGGAATTTCCCACACGTACCTTCCACGAGCATGTGGGAATTTCCGACACGTACTTTCCACGAGCATGTGGGAATTTCCAACACGTACCTTCCACAAGCACGTGGGAATTTCCGACACGTACCTTCCACAAGCACGTGGGAATTTCCCCCACGTACCTTCCACGAGCATGTGGGAATATCCCACACGTACCTTCCACGAGCATGTGGGAATTTCCCACACGTACCTTCCACAAGCACGTGGGAATTTCCCACATACACCTCCACGAGAACGCGGGAATTTCCCACACGTACCTTCCACACGCACGTGGGAATTTTCCACACGTACCTCCCCCGAGCACGTGGAAATTTCCCACACGTACCTTCCACAAGCACGTGGGAATTTCCCACATACACCTCCACGATCACGCGGGAATTTTCCCCAGATGTAAGGGCTGTTCCCCAACCTCCCTAGCGGATGGGAATATCAGGCTCCCCAGTAAGTGGTAATCCTCTCGCTTGCCACCCAAATCCAGCAATTACATTTCTTTATGGGCCGCAGAAGAAGAGGTCCATTCCAAGTTCCCCATTCCTACTCTCCATTCCAAGCCCCCCATTCCAGCACCCCCCTCCAGAGCCCCCTGTAATTCCCGGTGCGGGCTTCTCTGATGCGTCAGACTCAGAATTTTCTGTTGCCCCTTTCTCAATTTTCAGGTTCTTTTTTCCCTTTAAATTCATCATTGTTGGCTCGACCAGGCGCTCTGGGCTTGATGTGCAGGGTTTGGAAGCGCAACTTCAGATGCCGGAGCTTAATTTCGCCCCTCACATTGAGGTGCAGTGAGACAACCTTGCGGGAAGTTTACAGCGAGCTCAAATTTCTCGGCTTTTTTGCTATTTCTCGTGGGTTACAAGAGATCTTTCTAATTCTAATGGGTAACAAGAGGCATTTCTAATTATAATGGGCTGCAAGAGACTTTTCTAATTCTAGTGGTAACAGAGACTTTTTCTTATTCTAGTGGTAATATAGACCTATTCTAATTCTAAAGGGTGGCAAGAGACTTTTTCTAATTCTAATGGGTTGTAAGAGACCTTTTCTAATATTTCATTCGTTGCATCAGATGAGACATTTAATAACAATAACAATAAACGGGAAAAATTTTGCGCATGTTTTTATACATTTATTTTACAATACTATAGCTTATTTTCAGTATGAGCTTATTTTGAGCAAAGTACTTGACTGTAGCACCTATTTTTTACACTATATTGAGCAGTAATTGTTTATTGCTAGGTTGTATATATGGAAATATGTGTGTACATGTGTACACGTACATGTGTACATGTGCACACGCAAATGAGTACTCATGCAAGTGTACATGAGTGCACATACAGCACACGTCAAATTCCAAGTGATTGGTAATTAACACAAACCGGTTAAATAACATTGCATGTTTAACGTCCTCACTCACAATACATATGCTATTTTATGAATTTAAACACTTATAAATTAACCAATAAGAAGAGAGAAGCCCTCACAACTCTATAATAAATCGAATAAATTATAATCAAATCAGCCCCGCAACTCTAGAACGAGATTTTCAATTTAAACAAAAAACAATAAAGCATAGAAATAGTTACACTGAGAATCAATTGCATGTTACTGCACCGACATTAGTTGTTAATGAACCGAGAATTTTTTTTAAATGCATTGCGATCACCGAAAATTTTTAGAAAAGCTAACACTCCTTAATTTTCGCACTTGAAGAAGAAAAAATTCTTCATGTACACAACGGAACCGAGCACAAAGTGCGGTGTGTGTTCATTGCTCTCAATTAGAGTCAAAATCTAATTAGTTTTCTGAAATTCAACGGATCTTGGAGCACAATCGTTCGCTCAGCATGGCAAACACCTGCCGTGCTACCTGCGCTAATTACACGCCATCGATGGGGGGGAGGAAGAGGGGGTTAGGATGGGAGGGGGAGGGAGAAAAGGGGGGGGAGGAAGAGGGGGGCTAGGATGGGAGGGGGAGGGAAGGGGGGAGGGGGAGTGGAGAGAGGGAGGAAAAGGGGCTTGTAAGGGAGGGAAGGAAGAGGGGAGAGGGGAGAACGCGAGAAAGGGGGGAGGGAGAGAGGGGAAAATGGGAAGAGGGGGAAAGATGGGAGGAAGAGAGGGTAGAAGAACTGTCAGCTGGTCACCTGGCGTTCCCCTCAGGGGGATGCAACTCTTGTGTGTATGGGAATTAGCGCTCCCAGGGGGAAGATGCGAGGTCCTGAGCTGTAAGCTAGGTGGTCATGTTGCACCTTGCTTATGCACCTTATTTTATTCATAGCCTAAAACTGCATCATTACCTCTCCCTATTGATGCATGATCCATGAGTTGAAAAATGGATATTTATGAATTAAGTAACCGGTTTATGTATCGAGAATTTGTTGATTTAATAGATATGTTACGAAGGATATCTAAATTTTACGAAATACGTAAGAGCTTCATAAAATGGTTATAACTTTATATGCCTTTGTTCACTTCCGCCCCCACTTCCGTTCCTATTTACCACCCCCACTTCCGCTCCCACTTTCGCCCCCACTTCCGCTCCCATTTCTGACCCACTTCTGCATAATGATTCCCACTTCCGCATGCTGATGCCCACTTCCGTAACCACTTCCGCACCCACTTCCGCTCCCATTTCTGACCCACTTACACACACACTTCTGCATAATGCTTCCCACTTCCGCATGCTGATGCCCACTTCCGTAACCACTTCCGCATGCTGATGCCCACTTCCGTAACCACTTCCGCATGCTGATGCCCACTTCCGCACCCACTTCCGCTCCCATTTCTGACCCACTTACACACACACTTCTGCATAATGCTTCCCACTTCCGCATGCTGATGCCCACTTCCGTAACCACTTCCGCATGCTGATGCCCACTTCCGTAACCACTTCCGCATGCTGATGCCCACTTCCGCACCCACTTCCGGTGCCCGCGTCGTTACGCCAAATGCGCAAAAATGAAGTCGAGCTGCTCAATTGGGCTCCGTCCTGCCGGCGGCCGCTATTGTGCGGCGCAGGCACGCCGGGCTGAGCTTTCTGCTCCGCTGCCGCATCGGGAATGCCTGGGAATCGGGAATGTATGGGAGTCCGGAATGTATAGGAGTCCGGAATGTATAGAAATCCAGAATGTACAGGAATCTGGAATTTCTGGGAATCGAGAATGTATCTGGAATGTAAGGGAATCTGGAATGTAATTGAATCCGGAATGCATGAGAATCTGGAATTTATAGGAATCTTGAACGTATTTGAATCATGAATGTATTTAACTCCCGAATGTATTTGAATCTTGATTGTGTATGAATCTGGGATTTCTGGGAATCAAGAATGATTTAATTTGAAATGTATTGGTATCTAAAATGTATAAGAATCTGGAATATATTTCGATCTAAAATGCATGGGAATCTTGAGTGTATACCAAACTGGAATGTCTCGGAATTGAGAATGTTTGAATCGTGAATGTCTGGGATTCGGGAGAGTGAGGGAATCTTAACATGAAGGAATCGTGAATGTTTGGGACCGAGAACGCATGGAAATTGGAAATGAATGGCAATCTGGAATGTTTAGCTATCAGAACTGTAATGGAAT
Source organism: Morinoia aosen (assembly GCA_030386875.1). Lineage (NCBI taxonomy): Eukaryota > Metazoa > Arthropoda > Malacostraca > Amphipoda > Talitridae > Morinoia > Morinoia aosen. The sequence goes on from CM059561.1 coordinate 22,126,608, forward strand.
CGAGCATGTATGCAAGAACATAATATTACTGAATTTAGAATAAATTGAAACCTGGCATATACTTGACATGGGAATGTGAAGTATCGAAAATGTCTTATAATTGGGAATCTGTGGAATTTTGGTTGCATCTAAAAGACTTTGAGTTTCTGGGAAACAGTAATGACTGAAAACTTGTGTCTTGTTGATCAATGTAATTATTCAAAACTCGGTGAGAGTCTGGGGAGAGAGACTCCGTATAGGGCAAGAACGACAGGGAAGATCGGTGAAGTATAATGGTTCATTTAGCTTCGAATTTGTTAACGATGATGGTGGCAGTGCATTAACCAAGATTAGCGACTTTGTTTCTCTGAGTTTCCTGTCATGAAAACTTTGAAGTTACGTCTGCCTTGCTGTATTTCCGATGTTTGTTAACCGCAGTACGGTTTTTTGACGTAGTGGGTAACGAGAACCTCGGTTGTTGACTAGCTATCGCGTTGAGTGAACTCGAGGTGGTGACTACGCCAGCTTCGTTGCCAACCCAGGATCTCAAAGGCGAGCGCTGGCAGCAAAGTGGGTTATCTAAGATGCGCTGCGCCTTACGGCCTACAGTAGAGAAGCAGTGCGTGAAAATGGCTGAGTAGAGGGTGCGTAGCAGAGTGAAAGAGGTAGAAATGGCTGAGTAAAAGCCGTGAGCTCGGAGAAGGCCGTCAACACCAGCTGTGTAAGGAATGAATAAGCGTTTGCTCTACTTTCTAAGTAAAAAAGCTTTGGTGTTGCCAAGATGTGAGAGTACTCGAGCTAAACTAACATTTGAGACTATTAAAAATATAACCGCAATATGCGCCACCGGTGGCCACAGATTAGATTTTCATAATGTTGCTGACCAGCCAGTTGCCACCTACTCAATTTTCATAAAAACTTAAGTAAGGCTAAATAAAGGCACTATCCAGCTAATGATTGCTATTCTCAAAATTGCTTACTACAATAATTCTTAAAATTTGAGTTGAGCATTGAACTTCAGTTTAACCAATTGCAGTGAAAGTGTTAAACAAGGCTGTGGAGAGAAAGCAGTGAAGAAAGTTCTGGCCCTGTGATGCTACTGCGATGAATTTAGTTTACGTGTGCCTTTTAAGTAGCTCAAGCCGGGATATATCCGCTTATAGATCTGAGCGCGACGAGTGGTTCACGTGAGGTGCCGACTCGATTCATGATATTCGAGCGGGTAGCATGCACTCAAGTTGTAGTAACGAGTTATTACGCAAGGAATGCTAGAGAATCTGAAGATTATGAGAATCCGGAATGTCAAAGAATCGGGAAAGTACGATTTGGTAATTTTTGGGAATCGGGAATATAAAGAAACATGTAACGCTGGGGGATCAATAATGGGTAGAAGAGTGGAAGTGCGAGTTGACAAGAGCTGCAATAATTTAAGGAATAGGATCGTATGTTTTTGATAAAGAAAGCATCATAAATAAAGGAAAATTCCCTAAAAAAATTAGTTTAGCATAAACAGATCCTACAAGCCCCACAGCAGTTAATATTGCATTAATATGTATTACTGACATATTAATTATATGTATTATTTAAAACGTATTATTATTGTTATATTATTGATGCTGATATTCGGCTCTTCAATATTATTGATGATTCACTGCGCTATGATTTCCTATTCTCTTATTTAATAATCTAATTTAACTCGCATCAGTTCATTAGAATTTTATGTATTTTATAACTTTAAAAAAAATGGTTAGCACATGTTGCACCTTGCTTATGCATCTTCCTTTGTTAAGCTCGTAAAACTCCATGGCAGCTCTCCCAACTCTCCCTAATTTCCTCTCTCTTCTTACTCTCCCAATTCTCGCTATTCTCCATACTCTTCACACTCTCCGAACTCTCGCTACTCTCCATAGTCTTTTCACCCCCAACTCTTTCTATTCTCCCTACTTTCCCAGCTTTCTCTATTCTCCGTACTCTTCTCGCTCTCCTAACTCTCCCTATTCTCCATACTCTTCCACTCTCCTAACTCTCCCTATTCTCCGTACTCTTCCCGCTCTCCTAACTCTCCCTATTCTCCATACTCTTCCACTCTCCTAACTCTCCCTATTCTCCGTACTCTTCCACTCTCCTAACTCTCCCTATTCTCCATACTCTTCCACTCTCCTAACTCTCCCTATTCTCCGTACTCTTCCCGCTCTCCTAACTCTCCCTATTCTCCATACTCTTCCACTCTCCTAACTCTCCCTATTCTCCATACTCTTCCACTCTCCTAACTCTCCCTATTCTCCGTACTCTTCCCGCTCTCCTAACTCTCCCTATTCTCCGTACTCTTCCACTCTCCTAACTCTCCCTATTCTCCGTACTCTTCCACTCTCCTAACTCTCCCTATTCTCCGTACTCTTCCACTCTCCTAACTCTCCCTATTCTCCGTACTCTTCCACTCTCCTAACTCTCCCTATTCTCCATACTCTTCCACTCTCCTAACTCTCCCTATTCTCCGTACTCTTCCCGCTCTCCTAACTCTCCCTATTCTCCGTACTCTTCCACTCTCCTAACTCTCCCTATTCTCCGTACTCTTCCCGCTCTCCTAACTCTCCCTATTCTCCGTACTCTTCCACTCTCCTAACTCTCCCTATTCTCCGTACTCTTCCCGCTCTCCTAACTCTCCCTATTCTCCGTACTCTTCCACTCTCCTAACTCTCCCTATTCTCCGTACTCTTCCCGCTCTCCTAACTCTCCCTATTCTCCGTACTCTTCCCGCTCTCCTAACTCTCCCTATTCTCCATACTCTTCCACTCTCCTAACTCTCCCTATTCTCCGTACTCTTCCCGCTCTCCTAACTCTCCCTATTCTCCATACTCTTCCACTCTCCTAACTCTCCCTATTCTCCGTACTCTTCCCGCTCTCCTAACTCTCCCTATTCTCCGTACTCTTCCCGCTCTCCTAACTCTCCCTATTCTCCATACTCTTCCACTCTCCTAACTCTCCCTATTCTCCGTACTCTTCCCGCTCTCCTAACTCTCCCTATTCTCCATACTCTTCCCGCTCTCCTAACTCTCCCTATTCTCCATACTCTTCCACTCTCCTAACTCTCCCTATTCTCCGTACTCTTCCCGCTCTCCTAACTCTCCCTATTCTCCATACTCTTCCCACTCTCCTAACTCTCCCTATTCTCCGTACTCTTCCCACTCTCCTAACTCTCCCTATTCTCCATACTCTTCCCACTCTCCTAACTCTCCCTATTCTCCATACTCTTCCCACTCTCCTAACTCTCCCTATTCTCCATACTCTTCCCACTCTCCTAACTCTCCCTATTCTCCATACTCTTCCCACTCTCCTACCTCTCCCTATTCTCCATACTCTTCCCACTCTCCTAACTCTCCCTATTCTCCATACTCTTCCCACTCTCCTAACTCTCCCTATTCTCCATACTCTTCCCACTCTCCTAACTCTCCCTATTCTCCAAACTCTTTCCACTCTCCTAACTCTCCCTATTCTTTCATACTCTTCCCACTCTCCTAACTCTCCCTATTCTCCATACTCTTCCCACTCTCCTAACTCTCCCTATTCTCCATACCCTTCCCACTCTCCTAACTCTCCCTATTCTCCGTACTCTTCCCACTCTCCCAACTCTCCCTATTCTCCGTACTCTCCCCACTCTCCCTACTCTCCATACCCTCCCCACTCTCCTAACTTTCCACACTCTCCCCACTCTCCGAGCTCTCGCTACCCTGAGGGCGGCGAGAGAGAGTAAGCAGCGGACGCTGTACAGGACAAAGTCACAATGCGCAGTCGCACATTTAGTTTTACTGCCACCATAAATATCGTGGAAACTGCACCACCTGCGCCACCTGCACCACCTGCACCACCTGCTCCAGTGCCTACACCAGCCCTTGCACACACGCATGCAATTTGCATACATTTTTTCCAGTGCAAATGTGACCTTTCGTGCCGGCGTGCGAGTTTTTAGAGGGTCGTGTTGATCTCTTGTCAATAATCTAGTGTGTTAGGTGAGTGGTCAGTGGTGGTGTGTTGAGTAAGTAGTGAGTATTAGTGCTAGAGTATTAATTAAAGTGCTTATGTGTTAATTGAGTAGCTTGTTGAGTTGTCAATGCTCGTGTGTAAATTGAGTGGTCAGTGCTGGTGTGTTGGTTGAATGGTCTGTACTGGTGTGTTGTAGGATTGTATGGTTGCCTGCTACATTCCAAGTAACACAAGATTGTCTGTTACATTCACAGAAATGCAAGATTACATACTTAACACTTTGCCCGCAGCGTGCGCCACCGGTGGCCACGGAAGGGATTTTCATAATGCTGCTGACCGACCAGTAGTCACAAACCCAATTTTCATAAACACTTAATTAAAGCTAAATGAAGGCCCGCCCGATCCAGTTAATATTTACCATTTTCAAAATTAGTCACTGCAATTGACTAAATTTGAGTTGGATATTGAACTTCATTTTAACAAATTGCGGTCGATGTATTAAGATTACAGGACGACATGTTACACTCCCAGGCACACACTCCTGGGATTGCAAGATTACATACTTAAGATTGCAGGATTACCTGCTACATTCAAAAGTAAAAAATTATCTGTTAATCGAGAGATTGTCTGTTACATTCCAGTTATCGAAAGATTATCTGTTACACCCCCATAATCGAGAGATTGTCTGCCACACTCCCATAATCGAGAGATTGTCTGCCACACTCCCATAATCGAGAGATTGTCTGCCACACTCCCATAATCGAGAGATTGTCTGCCACACTCCCATAATCGAGAGATTGTCTGCCACACTCCCATCATCGAGAGATTGTCTGCCACACTCCCATAATCGAGAGATTGTCTGCTACACTCCCATAATCGAAAGATTGTCTGCCACACTCCCATAACCGAGAGATTGTCTGCCCCACTCCCATAATCGAGAGATTGTCTGCTACACTCCCATAATCGAAAGATTGTCTGCCACACTCCCATAATCGAGAGATTGTCTGTTACACTCCCATAAGCGAAAGATTGTCTGCCACACTCCCATAATCGAGAGATTGTCTGCCACACTCCCATAATCGAGAGATTGTCTGCCACATTCCCATAATCGAGAGATTGTCTGCCACACTCCCATAATCGAGAGATTGTCTGCTACACTCCCATAATCGAAAGATTGTCTGCCACACTCCCATAATCGAGAGATTGTCAGCCACACTCCCATAATCGAGAGATTGTCTGCCACACTCCCATAATCGAGAGATTGTCTGCCCCACTCCCATAATCGAGAGATTGTCTGTTACACTCCCATAATCGAAAGATTGTCTGCCACACTCCCATAATCGAGAGATTGTCTGCCACACTCCCATAATCGAGAGATTGTCTGCCACACTCCCATAATCGAGAGATTGTCTGCTACACTCCCATAATCGAAAGATTGTCTGCCACACTCCCATAATCGAGAGATTGTCTGTTACACTCCCATAATCGAAAGATTGTCTGCTACACTCCCATAATCGAGAGATTGTCTGCCACACTCCCATAATCGAGAAATTGTCTGCCACACTCCCATAATCGAGAGATTGTCTGCCACACTCCCATAATCGAGAGATTGTCTGCCACACTCCCATAATCGAGAGATTGTCTGTTACACTCCCATAATCGAAAGATTTTCTGTTACACTCCCATAATCGAGAGATTATCTGCCACACTCCCATAATCAAGAAATTGTCTGCTACACTCCCATAATCGAGAGATTGTCTGCCACACTCCCATAATCGAGAGATTGTCTGCCACACTCCCATAATCGAGAGATTGTCTGCCACACTCCCATAATCGAGAGATTGTCTGCCACACTCCGATAATCGAGAGATTGTCTGCCACACTCCCATAATCGAGAGATTGTCTGCCACACTCCCATAATCGAGAGATTGTCTGCCACACTCCCATAATCGAGAGATTGTCTGCTACACTCCCATAATCGAAAGATTGTCTGCCACACTCCCATAATCGAGAGATTGTCTGTTACACTCCCATAATCGAAAGATTGTCTGCCACACTCCCATAATCGAGAGATTGTCTGCCACACTCCCATAATCGAGAAATTGTCTGCCACACTCCCATAATCGAGAGATTGTCTGCCACACTCCCATAATCGAGAGATTGTCTGCCACACTCCCATAATCGAGAGATTGTCTGTTACACTCCCATAATCGAAAGATTTTCTGTTACACTCCCATAATCGAGAGATTATCTGCCACACTCCCATAATCAAGAAATTGTCTGCTACACTCCCATAATCGAGAGATTGTCTGCCACACTCCCATAATCGAGAGATTGTCTGCCACACTCCCATAATCGAGAGATTGTCTGCCACACTCCCATAATCGAGAGATTGTCTGCCACACTCCGATAATCGAGAGATTGTCTGCCACACTCCCATAATCGAGAGATTGTCTGCCACACTCCCATAATCGAAAGATTGTCTGCCACTCTCCCATAATCGAGAGATTGTCTGCCACACTCCCATAATCGAGAGATTGTCTGTTACACTCCCATAACCGAAAGATTGTCTGCCAAACTCCCATAATCGAGAGATTGTCTGCCACACTCCCATTATCGAGAGATTGTCTGCCACACTCCCATAATCGAGAGATTGTCTGCCACACTCCCATAATTGAGAGATTGTCTGCCACACTCCCATAATCGAGAGATTGTCTGCCACACTCCCATAATCGAGAGATTGTCTGCCACACTCCCATAATCGAAAGGTTATGTTACACTCCCATAATCGAGAGATTGTCTGCCACACTCCCATAATCGAAAGGTTGTCTGTTACACTCCCATAACCGAGAGATTGTCTGTTACACTCCCATAATCGAAAGATTGTCTGCCACACTCCCATAATCAAAAGGTTGTCTGTTACACTCCCATAATCGAGAGATTGTCTGTTACACTCCCACAATCGAAAGATTGTCTGCCACACTCCCATAATCGAGAAATTGTCTGCCACACTCCCATAATCGAGAGATTGTCTGTTACACTCCCATAATCGAAAGATTGTCTGCCACACTCCCATAATCGAGAGATTGTCTGCCACACTCCCATAACCGAGAGATTGTCTGTTACACTCCCATAATCGAAAGATTGTCTGCCACACTCCCATAATCGAGAGATTGTCTGCCACACTCCCATAATCGAGAGATTGTCTGCCACACTCCCATAACCGAGAGATTGTCTGTTACACTCCCATAATCGAAAGATTGTCTGCCACACTCCCATAATCGCGAGATTGTCTGCCACACTCCCATAATCGAGAGATTGTCTGCCACACTCCCATAATCGAGAGATTGTCTGCCACACTCCCATAATCGAAAGATTGTCTGCCACACTCCCATAATCGAAAGGTTGTCTGTTACACTCCCATAACCGAGAGATTGTTTGTTACACTCCCATAATCGAAAGATTGTCTGTTACACTCCCATAATCGAAAGGTTGTCTGTTACACTCCCATAATCGAAAGATTGTCTGTTACACTCCCATAATCGAAAGGTTGTCTGTTACACTCCCATAATCGAGAGATTATCTGCCACACTCCCATAACCGAGAGATTGTCTGTTACACTCCCATAATCGAAAGATTGTCTGTTACACTCCCATAATCGAAAGATTGTCTGTTACACTCCCATAATCGAAAGATTGTCTGTTACACTCCCATAATCGAAAGGTTGTCTGTTACACTCCCATAATCGAAAGATTGTCTGTTACACTCCCATAATCGAAAGGTTGTCTGTTACACTCCCATAATCGAAAGGTTGTCTGTTACACTCCCATAATCGAAAGATTGTCTGTTACACTCCCATAATCGAAAGGTTGTCTGTTACACTCCCATAATCGAAAGGTTGTCTGCCACACTCCCATAATCGAAAGATTGTCTGCCACACTCCCATAATCGAAAGGTTGTCTGTTACACTCCCATAATCGAAAGATTGTCTGTTACACTCCCATAATCGAAAGGTTATCTGTTACACTCCCATAATCGAAAGGTTGTCTGCCACACTCCCATAATCGAAAGATTGTCTGCCACACTCCCATAATCGAAAGATTGTTTGTTACACTCCCATAATCGAAAGGTTGTCTGTTACACTCCCATTATCTAAAGGTTGTCTGTTACACTCCCATAATCGAAAGGTTGTCTGTTACACTCCCATAATCGAAAGGTTGTCTGTTACACTCCCATAATCGAAAGATTGTCTGTTACACTCCCATAATCGAAAGGTTGTCTGTTACACTCCCATAATCGAAAGGTTGTCTGTTACACTCCCATAATCGAAAGGTTGTCTGTTACACTCCCATAATCGAAAGGTTGTCTGTTACACTCCCATAATCGAAAGATTGTCTGTTACACTCCCATAATCGAAAGATTGTCTGCCACACTCCCATAATCGAAAGATTGTCTGCCACACTCCCATAATCGAAAGATTGTCTGTTACACTCCCATAATCGAAAGGTTGTCTGTTACACTCCCATAATCGAAAGGTTGTCTGCCACACTCCCATAATCGAAAGATTGTCTGCCACACTCCCATAATCGAAAGATTGTCTGTTACACTCCCATAATCGAAAGGTTGTCTGTTACACTTCCATAATCGAAAGGTTGTCTGTTACACTCCCATAATCGAAAGGTTGTCTGTTACACTCCCATAATCGAAAGATTGTCTGTTACACTCCCATAATCGAAAGGTTGTCTGTTACACTCCCATAACCGAAAGGTTGTCTGTTACACTCCCATAATCGAAAGGTTGTCTGTTACACTCCCATAATCGAAAGGTTGTCTGTTACACTTCCATAATCTAAAGGTTGTCTGTTACACTCCCATAATCGAAAGGTTGTCTGTTACACTCCCATAATCGAAAGGTTGTCTGTTACACTCCCATAATCGAAAGATTGTCTGTTACACTCCCATAATCGAAAAGTTGTCTGTTACACTCCCATAATCGAAAGGTTGTCTGTTACACTCCCATAATCGAATGGTTGTCTGTTACACTCCCATAATCGAAAGGTTGTCTGTTACACTCCCATAATCGAAAGGTTGTCTGTTACACTCCCATAATCGAAAGGTTGTCTGTTACACTCCCATAATCGAAAGGTTGTCTGCCACACTCCCATAATCGAAAGATTGTCTGCCACACTCCCATAATCGAAAGGTTGTCTGTTACACTCCCATAATCGAAAGGTTGTCTGTTACACTCCCATAATCGAAAGGTTGTCTGTTACACTCCCATAATCGAAAGGTTGTCTGTTACACTCCCATAATCGAAAGGTTGTCTGTTACACTCCCATAATCGAAAGGTTGTCTGTTACACTCCCATAATCGAAAGGTTGTCTGTTACACTCCCATAATCGAAAGGTTGTCTGTTACACTCCCATAATCGAAAGGTTGTCTGTTACACTCCCATAATCGAAAGGTTGTCTGTTACACTCCCATAATCGAAAGGTTGTCTGTTACACTCCCATAATCGAAAGGTTGTCTGTTACACTCCCATAATCGAAAGGTTGTCTGTTACACTCCCATAATCGAAAGGTTGTTTGTTACACTCCCATAATCGAAAGATTGTCTGCCACACTCCCATAATCGAAAGGTTGTCTGTTACACTCCCATAATCGAAAGATTGTCTGCCACACTCCCATAATCGAAAGGTTGTCTGTTACACTCCCATAATCGAAAGGTTGTCTGTTACACTCCCATAATCGAAAGGTTGTCTGTTACACTCCCATAATCGAAAGGTTGTTTGTTACACTCCCATAATCGAAAGGTTGTCTGTTACACTCCCATAATCGAAAGGTTGTCTGTTACACTCCCATAATCGAAAGGTTGTCTGTTACACTCCCATAATCGAAAGGTTGTTTGTTACACTCCCATAATCGAAAGATTGTCTGCCACACTCCCATAATCGAAAGGTTGTCTGTTACACTCCCATAATCGAAAGATTGTCTGCCACACTCCCATAATCGAAAGGTTGTCTGTTACACTCCCATAATCGAAAGGTTGTCTGTTACACTCCCATAATCGAAAGGTTGTCTGTTACACTCCCATAATCGAAAGGTTGTTTGTTACACTCCCATAACCGAGAGATTGTCTGTTACACTCCCATAATCGAAAGGTTGTTTGTTACACTCCCATAACCGAGAGATTGTCTGTTACACTCCCATAACCGAGAGATTGTTTGTTACACTCCCATAACCGAGAGATTGTTTGTTACACTCCCATAACCGAGAGATTGTTTGTTACACTCAAATTATCGGGAGATTATTAGTTACACCCCCATAATTAAAAGTTTGTCTTTTACATTCCCATAATTAAAAGATTGTTACATTCCAATTATTGGATGATTACTCGTTACACTCCCATAAACGAGAGATTGTCTGTTACACTCCAACAATTAAAAGATTGTCTGTTACACTTCCCTAATTAAAAGATTGTCTGTTACATTCCAATATTCGAAAAATTATCAGTTATACTTCAAGATTGTCTGCTACACTCCCAGGATTGCCGCACCGACCACCCAATTCCAGCATTCCAGCACAACCAAAACCCTCAGAAATTCTCCCCACTTTTGCTCGCTGTTCATTTTTCTCTTTGGCGACTTCATGTGGGTGTGAGTGCGTGCGTGCGTGTGTCGCTGCAGAGCAATACGCGTAAAAGCGCTCACAGGCCGTCAATTGGGAGCGTGCGAGACGGAGGGGCGAGACACGCGCAGAGTGCGAGACGGAGGGGCGAGACATGCGCAGAGTGCGAGACGGAGGGGCGAGACACGCGCAGAGTGCGAGACGGAGGGACGAGACACGCGCAGAGTGCGAGACGGAGGGACGAGACACGCGCAGAGTGCGAGACGAAGGGACGAGACACGCGCAGAGTGAGAGACAAACTAGTTAGACAAAAGGGTGATGGATGGATCAATCAGTCCACCTAGTGATCTACATCCGTACCTGTTTATACACTTATCAATTTATCCTTTTTTTCCATTCTTCCATCCACTAGTCAATCTAACAATGCATCCACTCTTTTATCTCTCCATGAATTTATTTTGGCAACGACCTGCACATCCACCGACATATTAATCCTCCAGTCTATCCACCAACCCGTAGTCAAGCAATGAAATTATATCAGTACCCCTTGGTGGAGTGCGCCGCTGTATAGAAAACGGATATTTTCTTCACGACACTGCGTTGTCACGCAGTGCCTCCTAGCGAAGGCGATCACCACAGTAGAGGAAACAAGGTAAAGGTTTTTTTATGGGGGAAAATGCAAGTCCGCTTGTTCCGCCACCCAATAGACAGGCTTCATTGCAAACACACTGGATGACGTCACCATTGTGACATGCCGTTCGGCCAATAGGGGTGTCAGATTTGGGGCTAGCAGCGTTGTCAGATTACGGTAGAGGAAACAAGGTAGAATCATTTCTATGGGGTAAATAAACCTCTTTTTAGGCTACCCAATAGAGAGGCTCCATTTCAAACACACTTTATAACGTCACCGTTTCGACATGTGGAACCAGATTTGGTTCTAGCAGTGTTGCGAGATGCAACGCGAGCGCTGCTATTGGTACGTTGCCATGACATCACCATTGTGACACAGTCAATAAAAAAAGCCAGGTTTGACCCTGCTTTGCTTTTTCTACCGTGGTTTCCATGATGAATGCATCCACTGGTTCTAAATATTGACTATATTATGCTTCTACGACATATATTAACTATTTTTATTATATATATTGACTATTATATATTGACTGTGAAATATTGACTATCTTATGCTTCTATGATATATATTGAGTATTATATATTGACTGTGAAATATTGACTCTTATTTTTCTATGATATATATTGACTATTTTTATTATATATATATTGACTATTATATATTGATTATGAAATATTGACTCTTATTTTTCTATGATATATATTGACTATTTTTATTATATATATTAACTATAATATATTGACTGTGAAATATTGACTATCTTATGCTTCTATGATATCATAAAGCAGTTGAATCGCCACATTTTTCTTCGCTTTCAACTCTTTCGTTCCTTTAATGACTTTATCCTTATGTATGGATATACATATGTCAGATACATATACTATATAAGTACGACATGTATACATATATATAAGACCTTATCATTAACATTTATTAGCAATTCTAATAAGTAATTGGATTATTGTTATCATAAATCAATAATAATTTATTGTGCTGATTTGTTGTCTATTATAATATATCACTTTAAGGTGTAATTAATTGCAATGGATTTTAAAGATGGATGTTTTATTAAAAAAATGATTGCTGAGAGTTTGATTGATAACGGAGCGAGACAATCATTTGTACTATTGATTATTATTATCATAAGAAAAAGAAAGAAAAAAAGAAAAACACTTTATTTCCAATAGAGTAAGTACAAAAGTACTATCATTGGTTTTTAAAATATCTTAAAGTTAATTCACTTAGATGATACACACACATGAGTATTGTAATCCTCATGTCACTAGTCGAAAATAAATGGTTGAGGGCAATGTTCTCCTAATGTTGCCTAATCTACATTATATAATACATGTAATGATAATTATAACGTGCTCCCTAGTTAATCTACACTTGATGATACATGTAATGATAATTATAAGAGACAACACAATTTCATAGACGATGCACTTTCATTGCGGGTTTAGAACACTTTTTACAATTTACATATACATGATATAAATCTTCGCAATTCTTGGCGCCAGGAAATAATATTAGAGTTGTTTGTTTCGGAAGATATTCAAAAACGTCATTTTAAGGAAGCGCAAAAAAATTAATATACATATATTTAAACATGAGGACCACGAAAATTACAAGATTTGTATTTCTAATTCAACAATCTAACATGAAGGTCATTAGTTGATAAGTATTTTATTTAAATATAAATGGATGATCACGCAAAAAATGTATAGTTTTTTACGTGAATGCTTTACAATAATAAAAAGATGACGAGTTAGGTAATGTTACAAGTTGAGAGTGAACAGAAAAAAGACCCTTATCTCTAGTTAAAATGCCAGCTGTCAGTTTAGTACACATATATGTGCATATATACATGTAAATATATACACATATACATGCACACACATACCTACGCACATACATACACCTAACACGTAAGCATACACAAATACATTTCTATGCATCGAGGCAATCACAATATATGCGCGTTCTATAAAAATGCTGTGCGATGTTCTGAACTATAGGAGAATGAGCAAATCAAATTCGAGACAACTCTTTTAGTATGTGTTGCTGCTTACAATTTCTAATGGATGCCATTACATCATTAAATATGCATTGTGCTTTAAATGAAAGGGATCAAAATACATTTCATCACATGTTAGGTATTAGCTGTAGATTTTTTTATTTACTTATCAATCATAAACAACACCTCAACTGCCTGCTAAAAATGCTCTTATCATTCATTAATATTCCTTCATCATCATTCATCATTAATTCTTTCCTTCATCACCAATCATCATTTATTCATCCCTTCATCATCATCATCATCATCATCATCAATTCCTTCATCACCATTCATCATTAATTCATTGCTTCATCATCATAATCAATTCCATCATCATCCTTCATCATTAATTCATTCCTTCGCCATCATTCATCATTAATTCATTGCTTCATTATCATCATCATCAGTTCCTTTATCACCATTCATCATTAATTCATTGCATCATCATCATCATCATCATCACCAATTCCTTCATCACCATTCATCATTAATTCATTCCTTCATCATCATCATCATTAATTCCCTAATCATCATCATTAATTCATCATATGTAACAATCATTTCTCAGTAAATGAAACAATCCGTAATCTGTGTTATGCCTACCAAGGCCGCACAATTTCCCTACATGTGCGAAAATAGAACTCAAATCCTGCACAAGTTGATGCGTGCGTCCTTATTGCGATACAATACACTATCGCTGCGTACATAAAATGTCCGAGAAAAGGTGGACGTGGTAACTGGAGTTCAACTTACATTTTTACTTTAATTTTATAAATAAGAACTAATCATTTAAAAAATAAGAATCACTTGAAGCATAAGGACTAATCATTTGAAAATAAAAATAATTTGAAAAATAAGAACTAATCATTTAAAAATAAGAATCATTTGAAAAATAAAAAATAATCATTTAAAAAAAAGAATCATTTGAAAAATAAGAACTAATCATTTAAAAATAAGAATCATTTGAAAAATAAAAAATAATCATTTAAAAAAAAGAATCATTTGAAAAATAAGAACTAATCATTTAAAAATAAAAATCACTTGAAAAATAAGAACTAATCATTTAAAAATAAGAATCACTTGAAAAATAAAAAAAAATCATTTAAATATAAGAATCATTTGAAAAATAAGAACTAATCATTTAAAAATAAGAATCATTTGAAAAATAAAAAATAACCTTTTAAAAATAAGAATCACTTCAAAAATAAGAACTTATCACGCACAAAGTCTTCTAATTTTCTAGCCAATAAGTAAAATTATCTGTGAGCCCAAATTCCTTTGGTTCGTAGGAATGTAGAATGATACCCAGCGTGTAAAATCATATCTAACATATCCATTTTCATCAGTTAACTATCCTTTGTTGGAATTTTGCACCGTCTCTTTTCAGGTGCATTATTCTTTTATTATTACGAGCGCTCCTCTCTATCTTCATTAGCGCGTTGAGTTTTGTCTTTACTTTCGATCAATGGAAGATCAACAGCGGAACTTGTTATTTTCGCCACCCCCGCCCCACCATTAGGGGTGAGCGATCACTTCTGACACTCGGCCATGACAGGTGATTGACAGCAGCCGATGATTTATGGAACTCGTCGAGTCGAACTTCAAAAGTTTTCGTGCTCCCGCGACGCTGTAATTGTGAATGGCACGATGTTTTTTTGAATGACCGTCATTGTTACTACCAGTGAGTACACACGCGCGTATAGGTACTTAATGAATGAGAATTGCTACGCAGTGCTAGAGTGAGGAACCTGAAAAGCTGACTGAATATTTCAGGATCTAGGATAACTAGATGGAACATCTAGAATATCTAGGTATAATACCTAGGATATCTAGATAGGATATTTAGGGTCATTCACTTTTAAAGACTATCATCCAAGTCTGTAACCATTATTGCTTAGTAATTACCTTGAGAAGTATGCCCATCGCACGTATAGATAAAAGCGAGTCCAATTAGTCTGTCTAAAACTCCGATAAGTAAAAATTATCAAGCTTATGAACAGGATCACCAAACTTTATAATAATAAGACCCCACGAAAAACTTTCTAAGCTTCACAAAAAACAGAGACGCTAAAACATTAATAAAAGGCGACAGTATTTCCTTAAAGTAGTTTTGCTTACCACGTGTGTTTTTCTGAGTCATTTCTGTGGCGCAAACGTGGACCATCGCTGTCATAAGGCAGTGAAGACGCTGGTTCGATACCGTCCTCTCAGGCAGTATTTTCAGGGAAGTATAAGCTGCTCCTCGGGTGATTATAGCAGCTCCCATAGAAAACGGGGTTAAGAAATTATTGATAAAGTATTAATACGTTGTGATTATTCAATGATGCCTTGAACAAGGACAGTTTAGTGAATATCAGGTTAGTGAATATTAAATGATACTTTGAACATGGGTTGTAATTTAATTAATTAGGTTAGTGATTGTATGAAACAGCATCATTCGATAATTTCACGATCTAATGAAACTGTGTTATGAGCACACGTGTGGCACATATGA
This sequence comes from Morinoia aosen, assembly GCA_030386875.1. Classification (NCBI taxonomy): domain Eukaryota; kingdom Metazoa; phylum Arthropoda; class Malacostraca; order Amphipoda; family Talitridae; genus Morinoia; species Morinoia aosen. The sequence continues at coordinate 22,142,377 of CM059561.1, forward strand.
CGTTACAGCTTAAATAATCTCTATATTAGTCCTTCACTCATGCGCAGCAGACATATACCTCTATCCTACGATACCCGTGGTACAAATCTAATTACACCACACCCCACAGAGTCACCCCATGCCCCATATTTGCGGTGTAATTCCAAACTCGAGAATCACGGATAAAAATAGATTCTAGGGCAAAATCTGTGGCCATTTACCCCAGAAGTGATCCTGTGGCGGCGGCGGAGTTACCCGTTTACCTCTAATTACCCCATTAAAAGTCCGCCCATTTACCCCGACCTGTGTCGTCAAGTTAACCTATTAACAAGAACTTGGTGGGCCGATGACAGCGTTGCAGAAAGTCCAAAGTTTGCTTTTCCTTCGAGAATTTCGCGGCGGCGGCGAGCGTTTCTGGGGAATTATGTCCAGTTTGGGGGGGGGGGGGGGGGAGGAAGGGGGAGGGGGTGTGGATCCGTACACAATATCTGGTGATTGATGCAGGGATTGTTTGCTTATCACAAGTGAGTGTTTGTTTATCACTAATGATGCAGTGATTGTTTGTTGATGTAGTGATTGTTTGTTGATGTAGGGATTGTTTGTTGATGTAGTGATTGTTTGTTGATGTAGGGATTGTGTGTTGATGTAGTGATTGTTTGTTGATATAGTGATTGTTTGTTGATGTAGTGATTGTTTGTTGATGTAGCGATTGTTTATTGATGCAGGGATTGTTTGTTAATGCAGGGGTTGTTTGTTGATTTAGGGATTGTTTGTTGATGTAGGGATTGTTTGTTGATGTAGGGATTGTGTGTTGATGTAGTGGTTGTTTGTTGATGTAGTGATTTTTTTTGATGTAGTGATTGTTTGGTGATGCAGGAATTGTTTGTTGATGCAGGGGTTGTTTGTTTATTTAGGGATTGTTTGTTGATGTAGTGATTGTTTGTTGATGTAGGGATTGTTTGTTGATGTAGTGATTGTTTGTTGATGTAGTGATTGTTTGTTGGTGTAGGGATTGTTTGTTGATGTAGTGATTGTTTGTTGATGTAGGAATTGTTTGTTGATGTAGGGATTGTTTGTTGATGTAGGGATTGTTTATTGATGTAGGGATTGTTTGTTGATGTAGGGATTGTTTGTTGATGTAAGGATTGTTTGTTGATGTAGGGATTGTTTGTTGATGTATGGATTGTTTGTTGATGTAGTGATTGTTTGTTGATGTAGGAATTGTTTGTTGAAGTAGGGATTTTTTTATTGATGTAGTGATTGTTTGTTTATGATTTAAAGATTGTTTGTTGATGTAGGGATTGTTTGTTGATGTAGTGTTTGTTTGTTGATGTAGTGATTGTTTGTTGATTTAAGGATTGTTTGTTGATGTAGTGATTGTTGGTTTATGATTTAGTGATTGTTAGTTGATAGTGTAGTGATTGTTTGTTGATGTAGTGATTGTTTGTTGATGTAAGGATTGTTTGTTGATGTAGTGATTGTTTGTTTATGATTTAGTGATTGTTTGTTGATAGTGTAGGGATTTTCTTTATCACTAGTGATGTAGTGGTTATTTATTTATCACTAGTCATGTCGTAGTGAGTGTTTATTTATCACTACTGATATAATGATTGTTTGTTTAACACTAGTGATGCAGTAATGATTTGTTGATGATGTATTGATTTTATTTTGTCCATCACTAGTGATGTATTGGTTGTTGGTTTATCACTAGTGATGTAGTGATTGTATACTGATGATTTAGTGATTTACTATTTATCACTAACGATGCAGTGATTGCATATTTGTGATGGAAAGATTGTTTATTGATGATTAAGTGATCGTTCTTTAATCACCAGTAATGTAGCGATTGTTCAAGAAGTGTTCATTGAATATAGCTCATGTAGATGGTAGCTCTTCTTCAACAAATTATCAATAGATATGGAATTTTGGAACGCGAAAAACTCGAAAAATTGACAGATAAAACCATAAATAAAAGTTCAGTATGCTAAACTTCTAAAAGTTAAGAAAAAGAAAACCATTAAAAGTTCACAAATAAATGTTTGTGAATGTTTCAGGTGATGTAAGTCTCAGATATACAAAAAATATTACTTACACTACAATGTTAGAGTAGTTACTATTTAGCACACTTTTTTTTAAATTATATTCAATGAAGGTAGCGTAGAAAAATGGATAATAATTCGAATATAATAATATGTAAAAAAAATATGGATTGAATTTCGTTCCCGTTGATACATAAGAAATAATGCAAGCGTTGAAAACTGAATTTAAGGTTGCAATACACATAAAAATTTAAACAAAGTTATTCGTAATACTGATGCTGAAAAAATATTTTTTTTTTCTTAAGTTATGGCATTATTAGGTATATACGAACGACTGATGAAACCAGTTGAAATAGTAAGATTTTGATTGTATCCCACTAGTAAAGGTTAAAAAAAGGTTAAAGGTTGTTCAGGATTAACGGATGAGACAGGTAGTATGGGAAAATAGGCGTACTGCTTTGCAATATCAGCGCCGTACAGTAACAGGCGTACTGCTTTGCAATATCAGCGCCGTACAGCAATAGGCGTACAGCTTTGCAATATCAGCGCCGTACAGGAATAGGCGTACTGCTTTGCAACATCAGCGCCGTACAGCAATAGGCGTACAGCTTTGCAATATCAGCGCCGTACAGCAATAGGCGTACAGCTTTGCAATATCAGCGCCGTACAGCAACAGGCGTACTGCTTTGCAATATCAGCGCCGTACAGCAACAGGCGTACTGCTTTGCAATATCAGCGCCGTACAGCAACAGGCGTACTGCTTTGCAATATCAGCGCCGTACAGCAACAGGCGTACAGCTTTGCAATATCAGCGCCGTACAGCAACAGGCGTACTGCTTTGCAATATCAGCGCCGTACAGCAATAGGCGTACTGCTTTGCAATATTCAGCGCCGTACAGCAACAGGCGTACAGCTTTGCAATATCAGCGCCGTACAGCAACAGGCGTACAGCTTTGCAATATCAGCGCCGTACAGCAACAGGTGTACTGCTTTGCAATATCAGCGCCGTACAGCAACAGGCGTACAGCTTTGCAATATCAGCGCCGTACAGCAATAGGCGTACTGCTTTGCAATATCAGCGCCGTACAGCAACAGGTGTACTGCTTTGCAATATCAGCGCCGTACAGCAACAGGTGTACTGCTTTGCAATATCAGCGCCGTACAGCAACAGGTGTACTGCTTTGCAATATCAGCGCCGTACAGCAACAGGTGTACTGCTTTGCAATATCAGCGCAGTACAGCAACAGGTGTACTGCTTTGCAATATCAGCGCCGTACAGCAACAGGTGTACTGCTTTGCAATATCAGCGCAGTACAGCAACAGGCGTACTGCTTTGCAATATCAGCGCCGTACAGCAACAGGTGTACTGCTTTGCAATATCAGCGCCGTACAGCAACAGGTGTACTGCTTTGCAATATCAGCGCCGTACAGCAACAGGTGTACTGCTTTGCAATATCAGCGCAGTACAGCAATAGGCGTACTGCTTTGCAATATCAGCGCCGTACAGCAACAGGTGTACTGCTTTGCAATATCAGCGCCGTACAGCAACAGGTGTACTGCTTTGCAATATCAGCGCCGTACAGCAACAGGTGTACTGCTTTGCAATATCAGCGCCGTACAGCAATAGGCGTACTGCTTTGCAATATTCAGCGCCGTACAGCAACAGGCGTACAGCTTTGCAATATCAGCGCCGTACAGCAATAGGCGTACTGCTTTGCAATATCAGCGCCGTACAGCAACAGGCGTACTGCTTTGCAATATCAGCGCCGTACAGCAATAGGCGTACTGCTTTGCAATATCAGCGCCGTACAGCAATAGGCGTACTGCTTTGCAATATCAGCGCCGTACAGCAATAGGCGTACTGCTTTGCAATATCAGCGCCGTACAGCAATAGGCGTACTGCTTTGCAATATCAGCGCCGTACAGCAACAGGCGTACAGCTTTGCAATATCAGCGCCGTACAGCAACAGGCGTACTGCTTTGCAATATCAGCGCCGTACAGCAACAAGCGTACAGCTTTGCAATATCAGCGCCGTACAGCAATAGGCGTACTGCTTTGCAATATCAGCGCCGTACAGCAACAGGTGAACTGCTTTGCAATATCAGCGCCGTACAGCAACAAGCGTACAGCTTTGCAATATCAGCGCCGTACAGCAACAGGCGTACAGCTTTGCAATATCAGCGCCGTACAGCAACAGGCGTACTGCTTTGCAATATCAGCGCCGTACAGCAACAAGCGTACAGCTTTGCAATATCAGCGCCGTACAGCAACAGGCGTACAGCTTTGCAATATCAGCGCCGTACAGCAACAAGCGTACAGCTTTGCAATATCAGCGCCGTACAGCAACAGGCGTACAGCTTTGCAATATCAGCGCCGTACAGCAATAGTCGTACTGCTTTGCAATATCAGCGCCGTACAGCAATAGTCGTACTGCTTTGCAATATCAGCGCCGTACAGCAATAGGCGTACAGCTTTGCAATATCAGCGCCGTACAGCAACAGGCGTACAGCTTTGCAATATCAGCGCCGTACAGCAATAGTCGTACTGCTTTGCAATATCAGCGCCGTACAGCAACAGGCGTACTGCTTTGCAATATCAGCGCCGTACAGCAACAGGCGTACTGCTTTGCAATATCAGCGCCGTACAACAACAGGCGTACTGCTTTGCAATATCAGCGCCGTAGAGCAACAGGCGTACTGCTTTGCAATATCAGCGCCGTACAGCAATAGTCGTACTGCTTTGCAATATCAGCGCCGTACAGCAACAGGCGTACTGCTTTGCAATATCAGCGCCGTACAGCAACAGGCGTACTGCTTTGCAATATCAGCGCCGTACAGCAACAGGCGTACAGCTTTGCAATATCAGCGCCGTACAGCAATAGTCGTACTGCTTTGCAATATCAGCGCCGTACAGCAACAGGCGTACTGCTTTGCAATATCAGCGCCGTACAGCAATAGGCGTACAGCTTTGCAATATCAGCGCCGTACAGCAATAGGCGTACTGCTTTGCAATATCAGCGCCGTACAGCAACAGGCGTACTGCTTTGCAATATCAGCGCCGTACAGCAACAGGCGTACTGCTTTGCAATATCAGCGCCGTACAGCAACAGGCGTACTGCTTTGCAATATCAGCGCCGTACAGCAACAGGCGTACTGCTTTGCAATATCAGCGCCGTACAGCAACAGGCGTACTGCTTTGCAATATCAGCGACGTACAGCAACAGGCGTACTGCTTTGCAATATCAGCGCCGTACAGCAACAGGCGTACTGCTTTGCAATATCAGCGCCGTACAGCAACAGGCGTACTGCTTTGCAATATCAGTGCCGTACAGCAACAGGCGTACTGCTTTGCAATATCAGCGCCGTACAGCAACAGGCGTACTGCTTTGCAATATCAGTGCCGTACAGCAACAGGCGTACTGCTTTGCAATATCAGTGCCGTACAGCAACAGGTGTACTGCTTTGCAATATCAGCGCCGTACAGCAACAGGCGTACTGCTTTGCAATATCAGCGCCGTACAGCAACAGGCGTACTGCTTTGCAATATCAGTGCCGTACAGCAACAGGCGTACTGCTTTGCAATATCAGCGCCGTACAGCAACAGGCGTACTGCTTTGCAATATCAGTGCCGTACAGCAACAGGCGTACTGCTTTGCAATATCAGCGCCGTACAGCAATAGGCGTACTGCTTTGCAATATCAGCGCCGTACAGCAATAGGAGTACTGCTTTGCAATATCAGCGCCGTACAGCAATAGGCGTACTGCTTTGCAATATCAGCGCCGTACAGCAATAGGCGTACAGCTTTGCAATATCAGCGCCGTACAGCAATAGGAGTACTGCTTTGCAATATCAGCGCCGTACAGCAATAGGCGTACTGCTTTGCAATATCAGCGCCGTACAGCAATAGGCGTACTGCTTTGCAATATCAGCGCCGTACAGCAATAGGAGTACAGCTTTGCAATATCAGCGCCGTACAGCAATAGGCGTACTGCTTTGCAATATCAGCGCCGTACAGCAATAGGCGTACTGCTTTGCAATATCAGCGCCGTACAGCAATAGGCGTACTGCTTTGCAATATCAGCGCCGTACAGCAATAGGCGTACTGCTTTGCAATATCAGCGCCGTACAGCAATAGGAGTACTGCTTTGCAATATCAGCGCCGTACAGCAACAGGCGTACAGCTTTGCAATATCAGTGCCGTACAGCAATAGGCGTACAGCTTTGCAATATCAGCGCCGTACAGCAATAGGCGTACTGCTTTGCAATATCAGCGCCGTACAGCAACAGGCGTACAGCTTTGCAATATCAGCGCCGTGTATCAGTACTCAATACATTTATGTAGCTTCATCCTTCAAGATGAAACCTAAAAAAATTGTAGGGGGATGCTCATAATGAATTGGGGCGTTAGACGGTATAATAGTACTTAAAAACAGTGGATACAATAATAATGTTTAAAATCAGTGGTTACAACTATAATATTTAAAACCAGAGGATGTAATGATATTCAAAAACCCATCGATGCAATAATAATATTTAACTTGAGTGGATGCATTAGCATTATTTGAAATTAATGGGTACATTAATGGTATTTAAATTTACACGGCACACTCCCACAACACACCCGCACACACACACAACACACTTGCACACACACACAAAACACACCTGCACACACACACACACAACACACACGCACACACTCACACAACACCCGCAAACACACACACACACACAACACCCCACACACACAAAACACACCCGCAAACTCCCACAACACACCTGCACACACACACACACACACACACACCTGCACACGCACACACACACTCACATGACACAACACACACTCACACAACACACCTGCACACACACCCACACACACACGCACACACACTCACACAACCCACTCCAGCTGCAGTAGCTGAGGGCGGGCCCAGAATTACCATATTTTTAATGGTATTTAATTCTAGGTTTTGGAATCGTGAAAATCTCATTGGAATCTCGGTTTAATTTTGCAGGCGCCCGAGGCTTTTTTCTTTTGCCGGAGTTGCCGGGCAGAAAATTTCCGCAGAATACGTAATGCGGACGCGGGCAGCGGACCGGCGGCCGCTGCTCTTTATTATTGCCGTGGAAATTGGGCTAATTCTGGGGAAGTATGATCGTCATGTTGTGGGCCGTCGTCATGTTGCTGTGTATCATCATGTTGCTCAGTATCATGTTGCTCAGTATCATCCTGTTGTTCAGTCTCATCACATCATTATGCTGTTAAGCAAGCATCATCGTTTTATTATGCTGTTTTATATCATCACTAGGGTACACGGCCCGCCAAAAATGACGGGATTCAATACCTTTCTCGAACAAACTTCCAGACGTGGATGACAAACAAATATATGCATTCTAACAGTACCCGCGATAAAAAATATTATTGTACTTGCGCACTGGGGAAACTCGTATCCCAGATACGGTCATTATGGCTATCCTTATGAGCGTGACTGAGAAATGGGAGAAGCGGACTCCAAACATGTAAATCAAGGGTACTGCTTTATTAGGTAGTAGCAGGACCCGTGGAAATTCCTCGGACAATGTCATCGTTAAGCTAGGTGGACCCGTGAAAAAATTCTGCCAATATTCCCTACCCTATGCTAATCTATCCTATCCTAACCTAACCAAACCTATCCTAAACGAACCTATACTGATAAAATGTCAAACACATCAATGCATGTAAGGCCATCTTTTGATGTTACACTGAGGAATTCGGGATCCGTGATACCGCAAATTCAGACATCCTATGTTTCTAAAGAAGCGGACACCAAGCAGATATATACATAAATATACAAATCAACACACAACTGGTATTATTAGGTTAGATACTGTTTTTTTTCTATCACCGTGCGGTTGAGTATCATTACCATATTATCATGCTGTTGAACATCATCGTATTTGTTGAATATCGTGCTATCGCTTAGTATCATTATAACGTTGAGTGTCATCATGCTGCCTGGTATCATTTCGCTGTTAAGTAGCGTAAGAAATTTCGAATACCAAAATTCATAGCGTAAATAATGTCGAATGTCGTACATGAACATAGCGTAAATAATGTCGAATGACGTACATGAACATAGCGTAAATAATGTCGAATGTCGTACATGAACATAGCGTAAATAATGTCGAATGTCGTACATGAACATAGCATAAATAATTTCGAATGTCGTACATGAACATAGCGTAAATAATGTCGAATGTCGTACATGAACATGGCGTAAATAATGTCGAATGTCGTACATGAACATAGCGTAAATAATGTCGAATGTCGTGCATGAACATAGCGTAAATAATGTCGAATGTCGTACATGAACATGGCGTAAATAATGTCGAATGCCGTACATGAACATAGCGTAAATAATGTCGAATGTCGTACATGAACATAGCGTAAATAATGTCGAATGACGTACATGAACATAGCGTAAATAATGTCGAATGTCGTACATGAACATAGCGTAAATAATGTCGAATGTCGTACATGAACATAGCATAAATAATGTCGAATGTCGTACATGAACATAGCGTAAATAATGTCGAATGTCGTACATGAACATGGCGTAAATAATGTCGAATGTCGTACATGAACATAGCGTAAATAATGTCGAATGTCGTGGATGAACATAGCGTAAATAATGTCGAATGTCGTACATGAACATAGCGTAAATAATGTCGAATGTCGTACATGAACATAGCGTAAATAATGTCGAATAACGTACATGAACATAGCGTAAATAATGTCGAATGTCGTACATGAACATAGCGTAAATAATGTCGAATGTCGTACATGAACATAGCGTAAATAATGTCGAATGTCGTACATGAACATAGCGTAAATAATGTCGAATGTCGTACATGAACATAGCGTAAATAATGTCGAATGTCGTACATGAACATAGCATAAATGATGTCGAATGCCGTACATGAACATAGCGTAAATAATGTCGAATGTCGTACATGAACATGGCGTAAATAATGTCGAATGTCGTACATGAACATAGCGTAAATAATGTCGAATGTCGTACATGAACATAGCGTAAATAATGTCGAATGTCGTACATGAACATAGCATAAATAATGTCGAATGCCGAACATGAACATAGCGTAAATAATGTCGAATGTCGTACATGAACATAGCATAAATAATGTCGAATGTCGTACATGAACATAGCATAAATAATGTCGAATGACGTACATGAACATAGCGTAAATAATGTCGAATGTCGTACATGAACATAGCGTAAATAATGTCGAATGACGTACATGAACATAGCGTAAATAATGTCGAATGCCGTACATGAACATAGCGTAAATAATGTCGAATGTCGTACATGAACATAGCGTAAATAATGTCGAATGTCGTACATGAACAAAGCGTAAGTAATTCGAATGCCGTACATCGATATATCGGTGACATTTTAAAATATTTTTAACATAATTATTTTAAAAAATGTATTAAGCGCATCGAAGCACTTTTCAAATGCTCATCGTGAGCATTTCAAGTATCGTACATTAATACATCATACAGTATATCTTCAAGTATTCTGCAAATACATTATATCAGAAGTCCGTCAAAGTATCTTATGCCTACGTATCTCCTAAACATGGCACAAAGAATCACCATAATCAAACCATTGTCGAACCATTGTCAAACCCTAGTATCAAACCATTTTTAAATCATTATAAAACCAGTAACAAACCTGCATCAAACCAGTATCAAACCTGCATCAAATCAGCAACAAACCAGAATCAAACCTGCATCAAATCAGTAACAAACCTGCATCAAACCAGTGTCAAACCTGCATCAAATCAGCAAAAACCAGTATAAAACCTGCATCAAATCAGTTGCAAACCTGCATCAAACCAGTGTCAAACCTCCATCAAACCAGCAACAAACCAGTATCAAACCTGCATCAAATCAGTAACAAACCTGCATCAAACCAGTATCACCAGCATCAAACCAGTATCACCAGCATCAAACCAGTATCACCAGCATCAAACCAGTTTCACCAGCATCAAACCAGTATCACCAGCATCAAACCAGTATCACCAGCATCAAACCAGCATCACCAGCATCAAACCAGTATCACCAGCATCAAACCAGTATCACCAGCATCAAACCAGCATCACCAGCATCAAACCAGTATCACCAGCATCAAACCAGTATCACCAGCATCAAAGCAGTAACACCAGCATCAAACCAGCATCACCAGCATCAAACCAGTATCACCAGCATCAAACCAGTATCACCAGCATCAAACCAGTATCACCAGCATCAAACCAGCATCACCAGCATCAAACCAGCATCACCAGCATCAAACCAGTATCACCAGCATCAAACCAGTATCACCAGCATCAAACCAGTATCACCAGCATCAAACCAGTATCAACAGCATCAAACCAGTATCACCAGCATCAAACCAGCATCACCAGCATCAAACCAGTATCACCAGCATCAAACCAGCATCACCAGCATCAAACCAGTATCACCAGCATCAAACCAGCATCACCAGCATCAAACCAGCATCACCAGCATCAAACCAGCATCACCAGCATCAAACCAATATCACCAGCATCAAACCAGCATCACCAGCATCAAACCAGTATCAACAGCATCAAACCAGTATCACCAGCATCAAACCAGTATCACCAGCAACAAAGCAGTATCACCAGCATCAAACCAGCATCACCAGCATCAAACCAGTATCACCAGCATCAAACCAGTATCACCGGCATCAAACCAGCATCACCAGCATCAAACCAGTATCACCAGCATCAAACCAGTATCACCAGCATCAAACCAGTATCACCAGCATCAAACCAGTATCACCAGCATCAAACCAGTATCACCAGCATCAAACCAGCATCACCAGCATCAAACCAGCATCACCAGCATCAAACCAGTATCACCAGCATCAAACCAGTATCACCAGCATCAAACCAGTATCACCAGCATCAAACCAGTATCAACAGCATCAAACCAGTATCACCAGCATCAAACCAGCATCACCAGCATCAAACCAGTATCACCAGCATCAAACCAGCATCACCAGCATCAAACCAGTATCACCAGCATCAAACCAGCATCACCAGCATCAAACCAGCATCACCAGCATCAAACCAGCATCACCAGCATCAAACCAATATCACCAGCATCAAACCAGCATCACCAGCATCAAACCAGTATCAACAGCATCAAACCAGTATCACCAGCATCAAACCAGTATCACCAGCAACAAAGCAGTATCACCAGCATCAAACCAGCATCACCAGCATCAAACCAGTATCACCAGCATCAAACCAGTATCACCGGCATCAAACCAGCATCACCAGCATCAAACCAGTATCACCAGCATCAAACCAGTATCACCAGCATCAAACCAGTATCACCAGCATCAAACCAGTATCACCAGCATCAAACCAGTATCACCAGCATCAAACCAGCATCACCAGCATCAAACCAGCATCACCAGCATCAAACCAGTATCACCAGCATCAAACCAGTATCACCAGCATCAAACCAGTATCACCAGCATCAAACCAGTATCACCAGCATCAAACCAGCATCACCAGCATCAAACCAGCATCACCAGCATCAAACCAGTATCACCAGCATCAAACCAGCATCACCAGCATCAAACCAGTATCACCAGCATCAAACCAGTATCACCAGCATCAAACCAGTATCACCAGCATCAAACCAGTATCACCAGCATCAAACCAGCATCACCAGCATCAAACCAGTATCACCAGCATCAAAGCAGTATCACCAGCATCAAACCAGCATCACCAGCATCAAACCAGTATCACCAGCATCAAACCAGTATCACCAGCATCACCAGCATCAAACCAGTATCACCAGCATCAAAGCAGTATCACCAGCATCAAACCAGTATCACCAGCATCAAACCAGTATCACCAGCATCAAACCAGTATCACCAGCATCAAAGCAGTATCACCAGCATCAAACCAGCATCACCAGCATCAAACCAGTATCACAAGCATCAAACCAGTATCACCAGCATCAAACCAGCATCACCAGCATCAAACCAGTATCACCAGCATCAAACCAGTATCACCAGTATCAAACCAGTATCACCAGCATCAAAGCAGTATCACCAGCATCAAACCAGCATCACCAGCATCAAACCAGTATCACCAGCATCAAACCAGTATCACCAGCATCAAACCAGCATCACCAGCATCAATCCAGTATCACCAGCATCAAACCAGTATCACCAGCATCAAACCAGTATCACCAGCATCAAACCAGCATCACCAGCATCAAACCAGCATCACCAGCATCAAACCAGTATCACCAGCATCAAACCAGCATCACCAGCATCAAAGCAGTATCACCAGCATCAAAGCAGTATCACCAGCATCAAACCAGCATCACCAGCATCAAACCAGTATCACCAGCATCAAACCAGTATCACCAGCATCAAACCAGCATCACCAGCATCAATCCAGTATCACCAGCATCAAACCAGTATCACCAGCATCAAACCAGTATCACCAGCATCAAACCAGCATCACCAGCATCAAACCAGCATCACCAGCATCAAACCAGTATCACCAGCATCAAACCAGCATCACCAGCATCAAAGCAGTATCACCAGCATCAAACCAGTATCACCAGCATCAAACCAGCATCACCAGCATCAAACCAGTATCACCAGCATCAAACCAGCATCACCAGCATCAAAGCAGTATCACCAGCATCAAACCAGTATCACCAGCATCAAACCAGCATCACCAGCATCAAACCAGCATCACCAGCATCAAACCAGCATCACCAGCATCAAACCAGCATCACCAGCATCAAACCAGCATCACCAGCATCAAACCAGTATCACCAGCATCAAACCAGCATCACCAGCACCAAACCAGTATCACCAGCATCATACCAGTATCACCAGCATCAAACCAGTATCACCAGCATCAAACCAGCATCACCAGCATCAAACCAGTATCACCAGCATCAAACCAGCATCACCAGCACCAAACCAGTATCACCAGCATCAAACCAGCATCACCAGCATCAAACCAGCATCACCAGCATCAAACCAGCATCACCAGCATCAAACCAGCATCACCAGCATCAAACCAGTATCACCAGCATCAAACCAGCATCACCAGCATCAAACCAGCATCACCAGCATCAAACCAGTATCACCAGCATCAAACCAGCATCACCAGCATCAAAGCAGTATCACCAGCATCAAACCAGTATCACCAGCATCAAACCAGCATCACCAGCATCAAACCAGTATCACCAGCATCAAACCAGCATCACCAGCATCAAAGCAGTATCACCAGCATCAAACCAGTATCACCAGCATCAAACCAGCATCACCAGCATCAAACCAGCATCACCAGCATCAAACCAGCATCACCAGCATCAAACCAGCATCACCAGCATCAAACCAGCATCACCAGCATCAAACCAGTATCACCAGCATCAAACCAGCATCACCAGCACCAAACCAGTATCACCAGCATCATACCAGTATCACCAGCATCAAACCAGTATCACCAGCATCAAACCAGCATCACCAGCATCAAACCAGTATCACCAGCATCAAACCAGCATCACCAGCACCAAACCAGTATCACCAGCATCAAACCAGCATCACCAGCATCAAACCAGCATCACCAGCATCAAACCAGTATCACCAGCACCAAACCAGTATCACCAGCACCAAACCAGTATCACCAGCATCAAACCAGTATCACCAGCATCAAACCAGCATCACCAGCATCAAACCAGTATCACCAGCATCAAACCAGTATCACCAGCACCAAACCAGTATCACCAGCACCAAACCAGCATCACCAGCATCAAACCAGTATCACCAGCATCAAACCAGTATCACCAGCATCAAACCAATATCACCAGCATCAAACCAGCATCACCAGCACCAAACCAGTATCACCAGCATCATACCAGTATCACCAGCACCAAACCAGTATCACCAGCATCAAACCAGTATCACCAGCATCAAACCAGCATCACCAGCATCAAACCAGTATCACCAGCACCAAACCAGCATCACCAGCACCAAACCAGCATCACCAGCATCAAACCAGTATCACCAGCATCAAACCAGCATCACCAGCACCAAACCAGCATCACCAGCATCAAACCAGCATCACCAGCACCAAACCAGCATCACCAGCATCAAACCAGTATCACCAGCATCAAACCAGCATCACCAGCACCAAACCAGCATCACCAGCATCAAACCAGTATCACCAGCACCAAACCAGCATCACCAGCATCAAACCAGTATCACCAGCATCAAACCAGCATCACCAGCACCAAACCAGCATCACCAGCATCAAACCAGTATCACCAGCACCAAACCAGCATCACCAGCATCAAACCAGTATCACCAGCATCAAACCAGCATCACCAGCACCAAACCAGCATCACCAGCACCAAACCAGCATCACCAGCATCAAACCAGTATCACCAGCATCAAACCAGCATCACCAGCACCAAACCAGCATCACCAGCATCAAACCAGTATCACCAGCACCAAAACCAGTATCACCAGCACCAAAACCAGTATCACCAGCACCAAAACCAGTATCACCAGCACCAAACCAGCATCACCAGCATCAAACCAGTATCACCAGCACCAAACCAGTATCACCAGCACCAAACCAGTATCACCAGCACCAAAACCAGTATCACCAGCACCAAACCAGCATCACCAGCATCAAACCAGTATCACCAGCACCAAACCAGCATCACCAGCACCAAACCAGTATCACCAGCACCAAACCAGTATCACCAGCACCAAACCAGTATCACCAGCACCAAACCAGTATCACCAGCACCAAACCAGCATCACCAGCATCAAACCAGCATCACCAGCATCAAACCAGCATCACCAGCATCAAACCAGTATCACCAGCATCAAACCAGTATCACCAGCATCAAACCAGCATCACCAGCACCAAACCAGCATCACCAGCACCAAACCAGCATCACCAGCACCAAACCAGCATCACCAGCATCAAACCAGTATCACCAGCACCAAACCAGCATCACCAGCACCAAACCAGTATCACCAGCACCAAACCAGTATCACCAGCACCAAACCAGTATCACCAGCACCAAACCAGTATCACCAGCACCAAACCAGCATCACCAGCATCAAACCAGCATCACCAGCATCAAACCAGCATCACCAGCATCAAACCAGTATCACCAGCATCAAACCAGCATCTCCAGCATCAAACCAGCATCACCAGCATCAAACCAGTATCACCAGCACCAAACCAGCATCACCAGCACCAAACCAGCATCACCAGCATCAAACCAGTATCACCAGCATCAAACCAGCATCACCAGCACCAAACCAGCATCACCAGCATCAAACCAGTATCACCAGCACCAAACCAGTATCACCAGCATCAAACCAGCATCACCAGCATCAAACCAGTATCACCAGCACCAAACCAGCATCACCAGCACCAAACCAGCATCACCAGCATCAAACCAGTATCACCAGCATCAAACCAGCATCACCAGCACCAAACCAGCATCACCAGCATCAAACCAGTATCACCAGCACCAAACCAGCATCACCAGCATCAAACCAGTATCACCAGCATCAAACCAGCATCACCAGCACCAAACCAGCATCACCAGCATCAAACCAGTATCACCAGCACCAAACCAGCATCACCAGCATCAAACCAGTATCACCAGCATCAAACCAGCATCACCAGCACCAAACCAGCATCACCAGCACCAAACCAGCATCACCAGCATCAAACCAGTATCACCAGCATCAAACCAGCATCACCAGCACCAAACCAGCATCACCAGCATCAAACCAGTATCACCAGCACCAAAACCAGTATCACCAGCACCAAAACCAGTATCACCAGCACCAAAACCAGTATCACCAGCACCAAACCAGCATCACCAGCATCAAACCAGTATCACCAGCACCAAACCAGTATCACCAGCACCAAACCAGTATCACCAGCACCAAAACCAGTATCACCAGCACCAAACCAGCATCACCAGCATCAAACCAGTATCACCAGCACCAAACCAGCATCACCAGCACCAAACCAGCATCACCAGCATCAAACCAGTATCACCAGCACCAAACCAGTATCACCAGCACCAAACCAGTATCACCAGCACCAAACCAGCATCACCAGCACCAAACCAGTATCACCAGCACCAAACCAGTATCACCAGCACCAAACCAGCATCACCAGCACCAAACCAGCATCACCAGCACCAAACCAGTATCACCAGCACCAAACCAGCATCACCAGCACCAAACCAGCATCACCAGCACCAAACCAGTATCACCAGCACCAAACCAGCATCACCAGCACCAAACCAGTATCACCAGCACCAAAACCAGTATCACCAGCACCAAACCAGCATCACCAGCACCAAACCAGCATCACCAGCACCAAACCAGCATCACCAGCACCAAACCAGCATCACCAGCACCAAACCAGCATCACCAGCACCAAACCAGCATCACCAGCACCAAACCAGCATCACCAGCACCAAACCAGTATCACCAGCACCAAACCAGTATCACCAGCACCAAACCAGCATCACCAGCACCAAACCAGCATCACCAGCACCAAACCAGTATCACCAGCACCAAACCAGCATCACCAGCACCAAACCAGCATCACCAGCACCAAACCAGCATCACCAGCACCAAACCAGCATCACCAGCACCAAACCAGTATCACCAGCACCAAACCAGTATCACCAGCACCAAACCAGTATCACCAGCACCAAACCAGTATCACCAGCACCAAACCAGCATCACCAGCACCAAACCAGCATCACCAGCACCAAACCAGCATCACCAGCACCAAACCAGCATCACCAGCACCAAACCAGCATCACCAGCACCAAAACCAGTATCACCAGCACCAAACCAGCATCACCAGCACCAAACCAGTATCACCAGCACCAAACCAGCATCACCAGCACCAAACCAGCATCACCAGCACCAAACCAGCATCACCAGCACCAAACCAGCATCACCAGCACCAAACCAGCATCACCAGCACCAAACCAGCATCACCAATAAACTCACTGACCACGTTCGCGCTGTTGCTCCAGTGCGTCAAATTGAGCAACAAATAGCAGAGTTGAAAACCCAACTTTTCTGCTCGAATACATTTCTATCTTTTATAAGAAGTGTGATGAATGAACGTAATAGCACGATAATATCAGAACGTACGCTAAACTCGTTTCGAAGATGGAATTGAAATAATTTAAATACTGTTCGTCGATACCGATTTGTAGATGAGAAATTTACCTCGTGGTACGCATATGTCCCAACGCGTATCCAACTTGTTCAAACATGACCAGTCTCTCACGCATGAACACGCACATAACCCATGTACCATAGCATCCCATACGCGGTACATAGAAACAACGTACCATGGTACACACCCCATACGAGGTACACAGAAACAACGTACCATGGTACACACCCCATACGAGGTACATAGAAACAACGTACCATGGTACACACCCCATACGAGGTACATAGAAACAACGTACCATGGTACACACCCCATACGAGGTACATAGAAACAACGTACCATGGTACACACCCCATACGAGGTACATAGAAACAACGTACCATGGTACACACCCCATACGAGGTACACAGAAACAACGTACCATGGTACACACCCCATACGAGGTACATAGAAACAACGTACCATGGTACACACCCCATACGAGGTACACAGAAACAACGTACCATGGTACACACCCTATACGAGGTACATAGAAACAACGTACCATGGTACACACCCTATACGAGGTACATAGAAACAACGTACCATGGTACACACCCCATACGAGGTACACAGAAACAACGTACCATGGTACACACCCCATACGAGGTACATAGAAACAACGTACCATGGTACACACCCCATACGAGGTACACAGAAACAACGCACCATGGTACACATCCCGTACGAGGTACACAGAAACAACGTACCATGGTACACACCCCATACAAGGTACACAGAAACAACGTACCATGGTACACACCCCATACGAGGTTCACAGAAACAACGTACCATGGTACACACCCCATACGAGGTTCACAGAAACAACGTACCATGGTACACACCCCATACTAGGTACACAGAAACAACGTACCATGGTACAAACCCCATACGAGGTACACCGAAACAACGTACCATAGTACACACCCCATACGAGGTACACAGAAACAACGTACCATGGTACACACCCCATACGAGGTACATAGAAACAACGTACCATGGTACACACCCCATACGAGGTACACAGAAGCAACGTACCATGGTGCACACCCCATACGAGGTACATAGAAACAACGTACCATGGTACACACCCCATACGAGGTACACAGAAACAACGTACCATGGTACACACGCCATACGAGGTACACAGAAACAACGTACCATGGTACACACGCCATACGAGGTACACAGAAACAAACACCCCCATGACTCACCTGAGTAAACAATAAGCTTCGCTGCAAGAATAACGAGATCTGCCACCAAATCTCCGCTGCTAAATATGAAAGCTACAAATTTCGATGCTAAATCCGCGCTAGTCCTGCACGCTAATGCGCGCTAGTCCTGCCCACAAGCGCGACATGTCCCGATGTTCATTAGCACCGCGGATTGGCAGGAGTTAGCACGGGCTGTGTGCTAATCTCGTGACACCATCACCCTCATCACCTCCAAATTAAATATTGCCGCGAGTAATTACACAGCTCTAATATTACAGCGCCATAATTGCGGCGTCACTGATGAATGCGTTTTTGTTCGTGTCCGTGCGTGTGTGCGTGGGGCGTCTCGAGCGTGTGTGTGTGTTGTGTTCTTGTGGGTGTTGACAATTATGCACGTTGTGTTCTTGTGTGTTTGTTGTGAGTATTGGGTTCTTGTTACTGTGCGGGCGTTGTGTTCTTGAGTGTGTTGTGATCTTGTGCGCTTTGTGTTCTTGTGTGAGTTGTGTTCTTGTGTGTGTAATGTTGCGAATAGAGTGTGTTGAGTTCACAAGGAATTTTATGCAAAAATGTCAGCATACAAATTATTCTTGAGAACAAACGGATATAAATATATTCCATAAATGCATTCCATAAATATATTCTTGAGAACAACTCACCATAAATAAATTTTACTACAGAAGAAAATTTTCTACAAAAATGAACTGACGGACGAATCAAGGGACATATCTCATCAGTAACGGTGGCTGGACCATATGAAGGGTAGTAATTAGTGAACAAATTGACGATCATGCCACAAATTACGCATAAGATGCCCATCGTACGAAATAAAATATCGTACAAATCATTGTAGTGCAATAGCGACCTCAACGTACGTTATTCTCTGCATTGATTCGTACGTTGTTTTCCTTAATACGATGATAGAGAATAACGTACGCTGAGGTCGTTATTTCTCTGCACTGATTCGTACGCTGAGTTCGTTATTTCTCTGCACTGATTCGTACGTTGTTTTCTTTAATACGATGATAGAGAATAACGTACGCTGAGGTTGTTATTTCTATGCACGGATTCGTACGTTATTCCCGTTCATACGATAATAAAGAATGACGTACGAATCATTGCAGAGTAATAACGACCTCAACGTACGTTATTTTCTGTTATCGTACGAAATAAAATAACGTTCGAATCAGTGCTGAGAACTAACGACCTCAACGTACGTTATTCTCTATTATCGTATAAAAATGAATGACGTACGAATCAGTGCACAGAAATGACGGCCTCAACGTACGAAATGCATGCACTGACCAGCCTGCGCACTTTGTATGCAAATTCAGAATTACATTTTGTGTGTGAAGAGTTGGTGGCCACTTAATTATCGACGCGATTGTGATTAACATTTGCCTTAATTAGACGGCATTTCCAGCGGTGATGTTTCTGACCGGTGCCGCTTGGCTGTTTTCTTGTGGCTGTTTTCTTGTGGCGGTTTTCTTGTGGCTGTTTTCTTGTGGCGGTTTTCTTGTGGCTGTTTTCTTGCGGTGGTTTTCTTGTGGCTGTTTTCTTGTGGCGGTTTTCTTGTGGCGGTTTTCTTGTGGCGGTTTTCTTGTGGCGATTTTCTTGAGGCTGTTTTCTTGTGGCTGTTTTCTTGTGGCGGTTTTCTTGTGGCTGTTTTCTTGTGGCTGTTTTCTTGCGGTGGTGTTCTTGTGGCGGTTTTCTTGTGGCGGTTTTCTTGTGGCTGTTTTCTTGTGGCTGTTTTCTTGTGGCGGTTTTCTTGTGGCTGTTTTCTTGTGGCTGTTTTCTTGCGGCGGTTTTCTTGTGGCGGTTTTCTAGTGGCGGTTTTATTATGGCTGTTTTCTTGTGGCGGTTTTCTTGTGGCTGTTTTCTTGTGGCTGTTTTCTTGCGGCAGTTTTCTTGTGGCGGTTTTCTTGTGGCTGTTTTCTTGTGGCTATTTTCTTGTGGCTGTTTTTGTTGCGATACAGAGAAAGGGGTGGGCTTAGGACCCCCTTTCCATACGCTGAGGGACTCTCAACCCCCGCAAAATTTAAAATATTGTCCTTCATGCTTGCGTACACCTGCATACCAGACATGGAGAATAAAAGAATTTGAAGATTTACATGAATTTATTTTTGAGATGAACACGTGGGTATATGCACAAGTCATTTAGACAGAATTGACATGAGAGAGCACAACTGCGTTAATGAAAGGCACACACATATCTACCGTCATAAGGCTTTGAACACGACATGATATAAATGTGATGCTTACCGAGAATTCAAGTTACCAATACTCCATCGCTGACAAGAATGTACGAATTCACAAAATTGCAGGTTCCACAAGCAACACAAAGCACGATATTTGCGAGAATAATGTATCACGATTTAACCTGAACTTGCAACATGGTGTCGAATTATATGAAGCGCCGCACCTTTCACAACGTGAATTCGATCCTCGGCTGAATAAACACAGAAAACCGATTGCCTATAATTTAGATGATTTTTGCGCGATACTTTGAAAAGCACCTTTCTGAGTGCTGTTCTACATTTGAAATTGAACTTCTATCACCACCTTAAAGAGCTCTCACAACCATAAAACACTCGCCCTTTTGATAATAAGTAATTCACTGATAGATATTCACTGCCGATACGCTATCGTTCACTCGCTGATCTCCTTCGTCGTTGCTGAGAATAGCTGCTGTCCTGTGCTGATGTCTCGCTAACGTGCTGCAGCGGTGCCTTCCACCGCTCCATCTTCGTGCTGCCGGTATTACCACTCATATTCGCTGCTGCCCTGGTGTCTGGAATCTTTTAAGAGTTTCGTTCAGCCCAGGATTCCTTGAAGCGTTGGTGAGCCAATTCACTGTAGTTTTGTGCGCTGATCTTCGCATCGTTGGTGCACGAACTTGACTGTTGATACTCGCAACGTTAGCAATTGCGTGGCTCCAAATCTTAACGCTGAAGTTGCCCGTGAGAGCGGTCCCGATGCAGAGATGTCTGAATGCTCCGTCGCTGACGACATTTACGCTTGCCGATTACCGCTGCCTCGCTGCTGTGCTACGAATGACTCCTGACGCACGTCAGTACTTTGAAGTTTGTTGTTACACTGGACGCCTCCTCTCGAAACTTTGATGGTTAACTTTCACTTTAGATGTTGGATTTTGGCTGCTCATGTCGAAAGTGTGCCGGCGGCGCTCTTCACTTGCAGTCAACACCGGACTTGGTATAATGCCGGGTAATACCGGTGTCTGCCGGTATTCCGGCTGCAAAACCCCTCCTTGATTATGCGTCTCTCTCGCAGCGTCACCGAGCGGAAAATCCCTCGCGAGGCTTCATCCCAACCCCTTATAAGTATTTCCCTTTCTTCCTTCGAGATTGATCTCGAACATTCCATTCTACAGAGGCCGTACCTGCATCCTGATTGGCGGGATCCTTGTTTGTTCTGACGTCTGGGCCTCCCATTGGTGTGTGCTCTGACACACCTTCTCGCGTCATTCCTTTGGCGAGCGGTGATTGGCTCAGGTCGTGTGGGACTCTGTCCCTACGTCACGTCCGCCTCTTGCCCTCCGAAGTCTCGCCCTGTGTGCCATGTGTGCGCTTGTGTTGTGTGTGTATGTGTGTGCTTCGATGTGTGTTGTGTGTTTGAGTCGTTCACGATGCCTGCGCTCTCAGTCTGGTGAAGTACTGGCCTCTTGAGACCGTGAAATATGACACCCCTCTACCCAAGCTCAGCTTTTCTCATGTCGTGCCAGCCTCTGCGATATTGCTCAAACAAGCGCTGCTTGTTTTTCGACAGAACATTGAAGAATTGACCTTATACACACGGGTAAACTTTGGTCCACATTCTCACGCTCAAGAATACCAGTGATAACGGTTTTTGACATTTTCTTGAAGTGAAGTATTTTTCCAAAACATTTTACGAGCCTGTTTCCCAAAAAAAAATATATTTTACGAGAGTATTTCTTAATAATTTCCAAAAACATTTTACGAGAGTAGTATTTCCTCACATTTTCTTGTGGCGGTTTTCTTGTGGCTGTTTTCTTGTGGCGGTTTTTTTGTGGCTGTTTTCTTGTGGCTGTTTTCTTGTGGCGGTTTTCTTGTGGCGGTTTTCTTGTGGCTGTTTTCTTGTGGCGGTTTTCTTTTGGCTGTTTTCTTGCGGCGGTTTTTTTGTGGCCGATTTCATATAGTTGTAAAACAGTTCAATACAAGCTCTGCTCCCACAAAAACAGTTGAATATAAGCAAACACACACACTCTCTGCTCACACAAAACCAGTTCGATAGAAGCTCTGCTCACACAAAAATAGTTCAATCACACACACTCTACTCAGAACAGGCCGCCACTCAACACTCAACACAAGCCGCGACACACTCAACAGGCCGCAAAGAGCAGAGATGATTGAGTGCTGGCGTCAACGTTTGCCCGCTCGGCCGCACTCGCACTCAAGCCTTCTTCTGGCCCCTGTTTTGTATGGGTCCTTGTTCCTGTTGGTGCATGCGCCTTGCACACTCAGTCAAAACTGCCCGCTCGGCCACACCACACAGTCAACACTGCCCGCTCGGCCACACCACACAGTCAACATTGCCCGCTCGGCCACACCACCCAGTCAACACTGCCCGCTCGGTCACACCACACAGTCAACACTGCCCGCTCGGCCACACCACACAGTCAACATGTGCCCGCTCGGCCACACCACACAGTCAACACTGCCCGCTCGGCCACATCACACAGTCAACACTGCCCGCTCGGCCACACCACACAGTCAACACTGCCCGCTCGGCCACACCACACAGTCAACAAGTGCCCGCTCGGCCACACCACACAGTCAACACTGCCCGCTTGGCCACACCACACAGTCAACACTGCCCGCTCGGCCACACCACACAGTCAACACTGCCCGCTCGGCCACACCACTCAGTCAACACTGCCCGCTCGGCCACACCACACAGTCAACATGTGCCCGCTCGGCCACACCACACAGTCAACACTGCCCGCTCGGCCACACCACACAGTCGAGACTGCCCGCTCGGCCACACCACACAGTCAACACTGCCCGCTCGGCCACACCACACAGTCAACATGTGCCCGCTCGGCCACACCACACAGTCAAGACTGCCCGCTCGGCCACACCACACAGTCGAGACTGCCCGCTCGGCCACACCACACAGTCAACACTGCCCGCTCGGCCACACCACACAGTCAACACTGCCCGCTCGGCCACACCACACAGTCAAGACTGCCCGCTCGGCCACACCACACAGTCAAGACTGCCCGCTCGGCCACACCACACAGTCAACATGTGCCCGCTCGGCCACACCACACAGTCAAGACTGCCCGCTCGGCCACACCACACAGTCAACACTGCCCGCTCGGCCACACCACACAGTCAAGACTGCCCGCTCGGCCACACCACACAGTCAACATGTGCCCGCTCGGCCACACCACACAGTCAAGACTGCCCGCTCGGCCACACCACACAGTCAACATGTGCCCGCTCGGCCACACCACACAGTCAACACTGCCCGCTCGGCTACACCACACAGTCAAGACTGCCCGCTCGGCCACACCACACAGTCCAGACTGCCCGCTCGGCCACACCACACAGTCAACACTGCCCGCTCGGCCACACCACACAGTCAAGACTGCCCGCTCGGCCACACCACACAGTCAAGACTGCCCGCTCGGCCACACCACACAGTCAACATTCGCCACACAGTCAAGACTGCCCGCTCGGCCACACCACACAGTCAACACTGCCCGCTCGGCCACACCACACAGTCAAGACTGCCCGCTCGGCCACACCACACAGTCAAGACTGCCCGCTCGGCCACACCACACAGTCAACATTTGACACACAGGCAAGACTGCCCGGCTCGTTTGCCAGTCAAATGAAGGCGTCTCCGCAGCACTTCATTAGCCGTACAGAGGGGCGCTTTGATTCCCTGGCACTCCTTGCAAAATGCGCTCTGGTCCAATCAAGTTCTGGTGCGCGTGTTTAGTTTGGTGCGTCTCGTGGTGTGATTGATTGATGCGTCATGTGTTTAGTTTGGTGCGTCTCGTGGTGTGATTGATTGATGCGTCATGTGTTTAGTTTGGTGCGTCTCGTGGTGTGATTGATTGATGCGTCATGTGTTTAGTTTGGTGCGTCTCGTGGTGTGATTGATTGATGCGTCATCTGGTTAGGTTGGTGCGTCTCGTGGTGTGATTGATTGATGCGTCATCTGGTTAGGTTGGTGCGTCTCGTGGTGTGATTGATTGATGCGTCATCTGGTCAGGTTGGTGCGTCTCGTGGTGTGATTGATTGATGCGACATGTGTTTAGGTTGGTGCGTAGCGTGGTGGGATTGATTGATGCGTCATGTGTTTAGGTTGGTGCGTCGCGTGGTGTGATTGATTGATGCGTCATGTGTTTAGGTTGGTGCGTCGCGTTGTGTGATTGATTGATGCGTCATGTGTTTAGGCTGGTGCGTCTCGTGGTGTGATTGATTGATGCGTCATGTGTTTAGGTTGGTGCGTCGCGTCGTGTGATTGATTGATGCGTCATGTGTTTAGGTTGGTGCGTCTCGTGGTGTGATTGATTGATGCGTCATGTGTTTAGGTTGGGGCGTCTCGTGGTGTGATTGATTGATGCGTCATGTGTTTAGGTTGGTGCGTCGCGTGGTGTGATTAATTGATGCGTCATGTAGTTAGGTTGGTGCGTCTCGTGGTGTGATTAATTGATGCGTCATGTGGTTAGGTTGGTGCGTCTCGTGGTAGGATTGATTGATGCGTCATGTGTTTAGGTTGGTGCGTCTCGTGGTGTGATTGATTGATGCGTCATGTGTTTAGGTTTGTGCGTCGCGTGGTGTGATTGATTGATGCGTCATGTGTTTAGGTTGGTGCGTCGCGTGGTATGATTGATTGATGCGTCATGTGTTTAGGTTGGTGCGTCGCGTGGTGTGATTGATTGATGCGTCATGTGTTTAGGTTGGTGCGTCTCGTGGTGTGATTGATTGATGCGTCATGTGTTTAGGTTGGTGCGTCGCGTGGTGTGATTGATTGATGCCTCATGTGCTTAGGTTGGTGCGTCTCGTGGTGTGATTGATTGATGCGTCATGTGTTTAGGTTGGTGCGTCGCGTGGTGTGATTGATTGATGCGTCATGTGTTTAGGTTGGTGCGTCTCGTGGTGTGATTGATTGATGCGTCATGTGTTTAGGTTTGTGCGTCGCGTGGTGTGATTGATTGATGCGTCATGTGTTTAGGTTGGTGCGTCTCGTGGTGTGATTGATTGATGCGTCATGTGTTTAGGTTGGTGCGTCGCGTGGTGTGATTGATTGATGCCTCATGTGCTTAGGTTGGTGCGCCGCGTGGTTTGATTGATTGATGCGTCATGTGTTTAGGTCTGTGCGTCGCGTGGTGTGATTGATTGATGCGTCATGTGTTTAGGTTGGTGCATCGCGTCGTGTGATTGATTAATGCGTCATGTGTTTAGGTTGGTGCGTCGCGGGGTGTGATTGATTGATTGATGTCTCATGTGGTTAGGTTCATCGATGCGACTTGTGTTTAGGTTGATGCGTCCAGTGGTAAGATTGTTTGATTCTTCGCTTGGTCAAGGTGATAAGTGCCGCGTGTATGAGTAATGTATTCACGCAAAATTTCCTGGTCTAAAAGTTGACGTAAGGTGTGCTGGACAGAAAATTTATACGTAATGTATTCATTCTCAAGCGTACTCTCACCAAAGTCACACCACTCACCACCACCACCACCACCACTACTCACCACCACCACCACCACCACCACTCACCACCACCACCACCACCACCACTCACCACTCACTACCACCACCATCACCACTCACCACCAACCACTCACCACCACCACCACTCACCACTCACCAACACTACCACTCACCACTCACCAACACCACGTGATGGTGATGGTGGGGGTGACTCACCCCCACCAGCAGCATTCACCACCACTTACCACTCACCCTCACCACCACCACCACCGCCACCACTCACCACTCACCACCACCACCACACCACTCACCACTCACCACCACCACCACCGCTCACCGCTCACCACTCACCACTCACCACTCACCCCCACCACCAGCATTCACCACCACCTCTCACCACTCACCACCACCTCCAGCATTCACCACCACCTCTCACCACTCACCACCACCACCAGCATTCACCACCACCTCTCACCACTCACCACCACCACCAGCACTCACCACTACCTCTTACCACTCACCACCACCACCAGCATTCACCATCACCTCTCACCACTCACCACCACCACCCCTCACCACTCACCACTCACCACCGCTCACCACTCACCACTCACCACCACCAACGCTCACCACTCACCACTCACCACTCACCACTACCACTACTCACCACTCACCACTCTCCACCACCACCAGCATTCACTACCACCTCTCAACACTCACCACCACCACCAGCATTCATTACCACCTCTCACCACTCACCACTCACCACCACCACCACCAACCACTCACCACTCACCACCACCACACCAGCATTCACCACCACCTCTCACCACTCACTACCACCACCAGCATATACCACCACTTCTCACCACTCACCACTCACCACCACCACCACCACTTACCACTCACCACTAACCACCACCACCAGCATTCACCACCACCTCTCACCACTCACCACCACCACCAGCATTCACCACCACCTCTCACCACTCACCACCACCACCAGCATTCACCACCACCTCTCACCACTCACCACCACCACCAGCATTCACCACCACCTCTCACCACTCACCACCACCACCAGCATTCACCACCACCTCTCACCACTCACCACCACCACCAGCATTCACCACCACCTCTCACCACTCACCACCACCACCAGCATTCACCACCACCTCTCACCACTCACCACCACCACCAGCATTCACCACCTCTCACCACTCACCACCACCACCAGCATTCACCACCACCTCTCACCACTCACCACCACCACCAGCATTCACCACCACCTCTCACCACTCACCACCACCACCAGCATTCACCACCACCTCTCACCACTCACCACCACCACCAGCATTCATCACCACCTCTCACCACTCACCACCACCACCACCAGCATTCACCACCACCTCTCACCACTCACCACCACCACCAGCATTCACCACCACCTCTCACCACTCACCACCACCACCAGCATTCACCACCACCTCTCACCACTCACCACCACCACCAGCATTCATCACCACCTCTCA
This sequence comes from Morinoia aosen, assembly GCA_030386875.1. NCBI lineage: Eukaryota > Metazoa > Arthropoda > Malacostraca > Amphipoda > Talitridae > Morinoia > Morinoia aosen. Next base: position 22,170,199 of record CM059561.1, read on the forward strand.
CCACTCACCACCACCACCAGCATTCACCACCACCTCTCACCACTCACCACCACCACCAGCATTCACCACCACCTCTCACCACTCACCACCACCACCAGCATTCACCACCACCTCTCTCCACTCACCACCACCACCAGCATTCATCACCACCTCTTACCCCTCACCACCACCACCAGCATTCACCCCACCTCTCACCAGTCACCACCACCATCACCACCACCACCACTCACCACCACCACCACGCACCACCACCCCTCACCACCCATAACGCACAAAGTTGCATTAGAGAAGCCAGCCCGTCACCAAAGTTTTACCTAGGAGAGCACCCGATATTTGCAGGTCGCAAATTACCTCTTGCGTTCAAAAGGCTTCGCAAATTATTTCTGCACTCGCCAAAGTTTGCACATCGACACAGAGTTGGGATGCGCGCGCTGCTAAATTCCTGAAATGTTAAATAAAACCGCGGTTTCCGGTGACTCTCTTGTTGTGAATGGCGGCACTCTGTTGACGTGGTTGTCATTTGTGTGCATTGATATGCTGACATATTTGTTGTTATTTGTTGTGTGCATTGATATGCTGACATATTTGTTGTTATTTGTTGTGTGCATTGATATGCTCACATATTTGTTGTTATTTGTTGTGTGCATTGATATGCTGACATATTTGTTGTTATTTGTTGTGTGCATTGATATGCTGACATATTTGTTGTTATTTGTTGTGTGCATTGATATGCTCACATATTTGTTGTTATTTGTTGTGTGCATTGATATGCTCACATATTTGTTGTTATTTGTTGTGTGCATTGATATGCTCACATATTTGTTGTTATTTGTTGTGTGCATTGATATGCTGACATATTTGTTGTTATTTGTTGTGTGCATTGATATGCTGACATTTTTGTTGTTATTTGTTGTGTGCATTGATATGCTCACATATTTGTTGTTATTTGTTGTGTGCATTGATATGCTCACATATTTGTTGTTATTTGTTGTGTGCATTGATATGCTGACATATTTGTTGTTATTTGTTGTGTGCATTGATATGCTGACATATTTGTTGTTATTTGTTGTGTGCATTGATATGCTCACATATTTGTTGTTATTTGTTGTGTGCATTGATATGCTGACATATTTGTTGTTATTTGTTGTGTGCATTGATATGCTGACATATTTGTTGTTATTTGTTGTGTGCATTGATATGCTCACATATTTGTTGTTATTTGTTGTGTGCATTGATATGCTGACATATTTGTTGTTATTTGTTGTGTGCATTGATATGCTGACATATTTGTTGTTATTTGTTGTGTGCATTGATATGCTCACATATTTGTTGTTATTTGTTGTGTGCATTGATATGCTGACATATTTGTTGTTATTTGTTGTGTGCATTGATATGCTGACATATTTGTTGTTATTTGTTGTGTGCATTGATATGCTCACATATTTGTTGTTATTTGTTGTGTGCATTGATATGCTGACATATTTGTTGTTATTTGTTGTGTGCATTGATATGCTGACATATTTGTTGTTATTTGTTGTGTGCATTGATATGCTCACATATTTGTTGTTATTTGTTGTGTGCATTGATATGCTCACATATTTGTTGTTATTTGTTGTGTGCATTGATATGCTGACATATTTGTTGTTATTTGTTGTGTGCATTGATATGCTCACATATTTGTTGTTATTTGTTGTGTGCATTGATATGCTCACATATTTGTTGTTATTTGTTGTGTGCATTGATATGCTGACATATTTGTTGTTATTTGTTGTGTGCATTGATATGCTCACATATTTGTTGTTATTTGTTGTGTGCATTGATATGCTGACATATTTGTTGTTATTTGTTGTGTGCATTGATATGCTCACATATTTGTTGTTATTTGTTGTGTGCATTGATATGCTCACATATTTGTTGTTATTTGTTGTGTGCATTGATATGCTCACATATTTGTTGTTATTTGTTGTGTGCATTGATATGCTGACATATTTGTTGTTATTTGTTGTGTGCATTGATATGCTCACATATTTGTTGTTATTTGTTGTGTGCATTGATATGCTCACATATTTGTTGTTATTTGTTGTGTGCATTGATATGCTCACATATTTGTTGTTATTTGTTGTGTGCATTGATATGCTCACATATTTGTTGTTATTTGTTGTGTGCATTGATATGCTCACATATTTGTTGTTATTTGTTGTGTGCATTGATGTGCTGACATATTTGTTGTTATTTGTTGTGTGCATTGATATGCTCACATATTTGTTGTTATTTGTTGTGTGCATTGATATGCTCACATATTTGTTGTTATTTGTTGTGTGCATTGATATGCTGACATATTTGTTGTTATTTGTTGTGTGCATTGATATGCTCACATATTTGTTGTTATTTGTTGTGTGCATTGATATGCTGACATATTTGTTGTTATTTGTTGTGTGCATTGATATGCTCACATATTTGTTGATATTTGTTGTGTGCATTGATATGCTCACATATTTGTTGTTATTTGTTGTGTGCATTGATATGCTCACATATTTGTTGTTATTTGTGTTGTGCATTGATATGCTGACATATTTGTTGTTATTTGTTGTGTGAATTGATATGCTCACATATTTATTGTTATTTGTTGTGTGCATTGATATGCTCACATATTTGTTGTTATTTGTGTTGTGCATTGATATGCTCACATATTTGTTGTTATTTGTGTTGTGCATTGATATGCTCACATATTTGTTGTTATTTGTGTTGTGCATTGATATGCTGACATATTTGTTGTTGTTTGTGTTGTGCATTGATATGCTCACATATTTGTTGTTATTTGTGTTGTGCATTGATATGCTCACATGTTTGTTGTTATTTGTGTTGGGCATTGATATGCTCACATATTTGTTGTTATTTGTTGTGTGCATTGATATGCTCACATATTTGTTGTTATTTGTGTTGTGCATTGATATGCTCACATATTTGTTGTTATTTGTTGTGTGCATTGATATGCTCACATATTTGTTGTTATTTGTTGTGTGCATTGATATGCTCACATATTTGTTGTTATTTGTGTTGTGCATTGATATGCTCACATATTTGTTGTTATTTGTTGTGTGCATTGATATGCTCACATGTTTGTTGTTATTTGTGTTGTGCATTGATATGCTCACATATTTGTTGTTATTTGTGTTGTGCATTGATATGCTCACATATTTGTTGTTATTTGTGTTGGGCATTGATATGCTCACATATTTGTTGTTATTTGTTGCGTGAATTGATATGCTCACATATTTGTTGTTATTTTTTGTGTGCATTGATATGCTCACATATTTGTTGTTATTTGTTGTGTGAATTGATATGCTCACATATTTGTTGTTATTTGTTGTGTGCATTGATATGCTGACATATTTATTGTTATTTGTTGTGTGCATTGATATGCTCACATATTTATTGTTATTTGTTGTGTGCATTGATATGCTCACATATTTGTCGTTATTTGTAGTGTGCATTGATATGCTGACATGTACGGGGATTTGTTGTTATTTGTTGTGTGCATTGATATGCTGACATGTACGGGGATTTGTTGTTATTTGTTGTGTGCATTGATATGCTTACATGTACGGGAATTTGTTGTTATTTGTGGTGTACTTTAATTTGCTTACATGTAAGTGGATTTATTATTATTCATTGTAAATGTGTACATTAATAAGCTTCCATGTAAATGTATTTATTATTATTTATTATAAATGTGTACATTACATTAATAAGCTTCCATATAAGCGGATTTATGCTTGTTTATTGTAAATGTGTACATTAGTAAGTTTCTGTGTGGATTTATGATTATTTATTGTAAAAGTGTACATTATTGCGTTTTCACGTAAGCAGATTAATGATTACTTATTGTAAAGGTGTACATTATTAAGTTTCTGTGTAAGTAGATTTATGATTATTTATTGTAAATGTGTTCACAATTGCGTTTTCACATAAGTGGATTTATTTGTTTGTTGACTAGTAGGTTTGTAATTTTGTTTATTCGTCGTGGATTAGTAAATTTGAATTTAAGAGTATTCATACAGTAGTAGATTGATAAGTTCCTTAGTTCACAGGTTTCATTGAGTGTCGGTAGGCTTGTAGATATTAGGTTTGTAGACTTGCAGATTGTAAATTGACCGATTCATTGTTTGGCAGATTTTTAAGTTAGCTCTCATTTATAGATTAGTAGATTTACAGATTCAATGATTTATATAAATTCAAGTTTTGCACACTAATACTTTAGAAGGTTGACAGATTTATAGTGATTTAGATTTTTTGTTCATATATGAGTGGAGCTGTAGATTTTTGGGGTTGCAGATTCTTAAACTAACAGGTCAGTAAATAGATCATTTAATTTGTAGGTGTTTTAATGTTTAGGTTTATAAATTATTGTGCTTGAAAATTTGTTGATTTATAAATTAGCATAAGAATAAAAAATTATTCAAATTATAAGTTTAAATATGTCTAAATTTGCAAATTAATGTGTTCGGAAATTCCCCATTTCATGATTTAGATTTACAAATTCTCCATTTCATGATTTAGATTTATAAATTCTCCATTTCATGATTTAGATTTATAAATTCTCCATTTCATGATTTAGATTTACAAATTCTCCATTTCATGATTTAGATTTATAAATTCTCCATTTCATGATTTAGATTTATAAATTCTCCATTTCATGATTTAGATTTATAAATTCTCCATTTCATGATTTAGATTTACAAATTCTCCATTTCATGATTTAGATTTACAAATTCTCCATTTCATGATTTAGATTTATAAATTCTCCATTTCATGATTTAGATTTATAAATTCTCCATTTCATGATTTAGATTTATAAATTCTCCATTTCATGATTTAGATTTATAAATTCTCCATTTCATGATTTAGATTTACAAATTCTCCATTTCATGATTTAGATTTACAAATTCTCCATTTCATGATTTAGATTTACAAATTCTCCATTTCATGATTTAGATTTATAAATTCTCCATTTCATGATTTAGATTTATAAATTCTCCATTTCATGATTTAGATTTATAAATTCTCCATTTCATGATTTAGATTTACAAATTCTCCATTTCATGATTTAGATTTACAAATTCCCCATTACATGAACAAGAAGCCCACGTTCCTTTTCGCACAAAATCCCGAAGACGTAAGTCGAAATCAACATATGGCAGCAACAGAGCGCCAAACGAAACAAGTCCCAAACAAAACAACTCGCAGGTCCCGAGAACAGCCGAAGTTGCGATCAATAAGAAGTACGCATGGGAGGCCGGAACATCTGGGTCTGTTGCAGCGTTTTTAATAAGCGACGCAGTTTTCAAGGCGAGACGATTTCAAGGCGATAAATCTGAAGCGAGAAGTGATCTAAGAGCGAGCTTCACAAAGCTCCGAATATACTCGAGTCGTAAAGCTCATCTCCTAAACAGAGCGTTTCATCTGCGCCTTCTTTTATTCCTTCAATAAACTGCCTTGAGGGCCGATTTATGAACGCCAAGGAGCACGGGCTCGGCGGCTTCCAGTTGACGCTATTTAATACTGGGTTGTAATCTTAATGGTTTGGATGTGACGCTATTTAATACTGAGTTGTGATCCTAATGGTTTGGATGTGACGCTGTTTAATACTGGGTTGTGATCCTAATGGTTTGGATGTGACGCTATTTAAATCTGGGTTGTGATCCTAATGGTTTGGATGTGACGCTATTTAATACTGAGTTGTGTTCCTAATGGTTTGGATGTGACGCTATTTAAATCTGGGTTGTGATCCTAATGGTTTGGATGTGACGCTATTTAAATCTGGGTTGTGATCCTAATGGTTTGGATGTGACGCTATTTAAATCTGGGTTGTGATCCTAATGGTTTGGATGTGACGCTATTTAATACTGGGTTGTGATCCTAATGGTTTGGATGTGACGCTATTTAATACTGAGTTGTGATCCTAATGGTTTGGATGTGACGCTATTTAATACTGGGTTGTGATCCTAATGGTTTGGATGTGACGCTATTTAATACTGGGTTGTGATCCTAATGGTTTGGATGTGACGCTATTTAATACTGGGTTGTGATCCTAATGGTTTGGATGTGACGCTATTTAATACTGGGTTGTGATCCTAATGGTTTGGATGTGACGCTATTTAAATCTGGGTTGTGATCCTAATGGTTTGGATGTGACGCTATTTAAATCTGGGTTGTGATCCTAATAGTTTGGATGTGACGCTATTTAATACTGGGTTGTGATCCTAATGGTTTGGATGTGACGCTATTTAAATCTGGGTTGTGATCCTAATAGTTTGGATGTGACGCTATTTAAATCTGGGTTGTGATCCTAATAGTTTGGATGTGACGCTATTTAATACTGGGTTGTGATCCTAATGGTTTGGATGTGACGCTATTTAAATCTGGGTTGTGATCCTAATGGTTTGGATGTGACGCTATTTAATACTGGGTTGTGGTCCTAATGGTTTGGGTTTGACGCTATTTAATACTGGGTTGTGATCCTAATGGTTTGGATGTGACGCTATTTAAATCTGGATGTGATCCTAATGGTTTGGATGTGACGCTATTTAATACTGGGTTGTGGTCCTAATGGTTTGGGTTTGACGCTATTTAATACTGGGTTGTGATCCTAATGGTTTGGATGTGACGCTATTTAAATCTGGGTTGTGATCCTAATGGTTTGGATGTGACGCTATTTAATACTGGGTTGTGATCCTAATGGTTTGGATGTGACGCTATTTAATACTGGGTTGTGATCCTAATGGTTTGGATGCGACGCTATTTAAATCTGGATGTGATCCTAATGGTTTGGATGTGACGCTATTTAATACTGGGTTGTGGTCCTAATGGTTTGGGTTTGACGCTATTTAATACTGGGTTGTGATCCTAATGGTTTGGATGTGACGCTATTTAAATCTGGGTTGTGATCCTAATGGTTTGGATGTGACGCTATTTAATACTGGGTTGTGATCTTAATGGTTTGGATGTGACGCTATTTAATACTGAGTTGTGATCCTAATAGTTTGGATGTGACGCTGTTTAATACTGAGTTGTGATCCTAATGGTTTGGATGTGACGCTATTTAATACTGGGTTGTGATCCTAATGGTTTGGATGTGACGCTATTCAATACTGGGTTGTGATCCTAATGGTTTGGATGTGACGCTATTTAATACTGGGTTGTGATCCTAATGGTTTGGATGTGACGCTATTTAATACTGGGTTGTGATCCTAATGGTTTGGATGTGACGCTATTTATTATTGGGTTGCGATCTGTGGCTTACATTTGACCCTATTTAAAACTAGGTTGCGATCCCCGTAGATTTTCTCAAGTTCGCGTCGAGATCGTTGTGCGGTGCTCTATATTTTGTCTCTCAAGTTGAATTATTTTTAACCTTCGAAAACAAGATTCAATACACCATGTGGAGTGGGATAATTCTCCGGGGCGAAATTGCTTGTGCGAAATGTGAATGCTGATATTTTTTTATGGGGTGTAGAGCATTATTTTTGTGTGAGTGTTATAAATATCTATTTTATATATTAATGCCATGTTATGTGTTGGTAGTACTTATGTATGGCATTGGCAGTATTCGTGTGAGTGGCAGTGGGCTTGTGAGTGGCAATGGGCTTGTGAGTGGCAGTGAGCTTGTGAGTGGCAGTGGGCTTGTGAGCGGCAGTGGGCTTGTGAGTGGCAGTGAGCTTGTGAGTGGCAGTGGGCTTGTGAGTGGCAGTGAGCTTTTGAGTGGCAGTGGGCTTGTGAGTGGCACTGGGCTTGTGAGTGGCAGTGGGCTTGTGAGTGGCAGTGGGCTTGTGAGTGGCAGTGGGCTTGTGAGTGGCAGTGGGTTTGTGAGTGGCAGTGGGCTTGTGAGTGGCAGTGGGCTTGTGAGTGGCAGTGGGCTTGTGAGTGGCAGTGGGCTTGTGAGTGGCAGTGGGCTTGTGAGTGGCAGTGGGCTTGTGAGTGGCAGTGGGCTGTGAGTGGCAGTGGGCTTGTGAGCGGCAGTGGGCTTGTGAGTGGCAGTGGGCTTGTGAGTGGCAGTGGGCTTGTGAGTGGCAGTGGGCTTGTGAGCTGCAGTGGGCTTGTGAGTGGCGGTGACAAAGCAAATAACTCTCATGGTAAGTGCTACATTTCGAAGAAATACTTCACGCCAGGCGGAGATTTATACGAGTTCCTTCTACTTCACCAACTGCACGGTCAAATCGAAATAGGAAATTAGAATTAAACCGAAATTAAAAATTAGAATTAAATGAAAATTGGAAATCGGAACTAAATCGAAATTGGAAATTTGAGTTAAATCAAAATTGGGATCAAATCGAAATTGGAAATTTGAATTAAATAGAAACTCGAAATTAGAATTAATTCAAAATTGGAATTAAAACGAAATTGGAATAAAATCTTAATTGCAAATTGGAGTTAAATCGAAATTAGAGAAACCTCTGTGCCTATATGTCCCTCATAACCTATGTACGCTGGCTCAGTTCTTATGTTTATTTTACTTGCATCATACGATGCGCTCTTGTCGACATTGTTGATAAAATACCCGTCACACAAAGTCAATTTAGCGCGGTGAGCAATGAATACAGGATCAATTACCACTTTCGGTAATGTGTACGGTGAAATATTTTTTTTAATGAAGGCACCTACGGATGCTTTATTTCCAATCAAGCCTGATAGACATCACTTTGTACACTGGATTTTCAAATGCCTTATAAGTAACACCAGGACGCCATGACGCTTTCCCCCGGTCAAGACCGGTACCCATTTCAGCCACCACACAACCCCTATACCCAAGAGTGGGGTATTGAGGGTAGAATGGGGTATTTTGCTTGGAATTTTTCCCCTATACCCAACAGAGAAACTCGCCACCAGCGCCGGGACTCGAACCCGGGTTTGCCCGCACGGAGGCGGGTCCGAAAGCCACACGGCTATGACGAGCGAAATAGAGAGTGAAATGCTTCTCACAGCAGACAGTAACAAGCTGCAAAAGCTTTCGCGAAATGTAAATTAATGTGTCAATTTCACAAGCCTAACTAAGGTGATTATCGTCTAACTAATCTAAAATTATATATATTACCGTTATTTTTACTATTATTATAATATTATTTTTTGCTTACAAACACCAACCCCCTTACCTTCACAGTTTTTTTCAGCCTCAATAATGTCTCTTTTTATATTCCGACAGCCATTGACTTTGTTTAAAAACTTCAAAAATACCTTTGACAATATAGTAATCATAAGTATTAGTAATTTGTAATGAATATCACTGATTTTCAGGGCTAAATTATTTTACTATTGTTCATTACATGAGCTAAAAGGAACGTTGCTTAGTGAAAGGAACTCTCTATGCTATTGTTGTTTTTCTTCTTTTGGTTGTCTACATATATGAACTTAAATTATGTATGCAAATGTAAACTCTAATACGTATACAAATACAAACTCTAATTTACATAAACATATATGACCTATGCTACATATATGAACTCTACCACATGTATGAACTTTATTACCTGAATGAACTCTAATGTATATATACATATAAAAACTTCAATTCACATAAACATACATGAACTCTGATTCACATATGAACTCAACATACATATATGAACTATTACTTTAACAATTTAAAATAAACACATGTGAAGTTGAGCATACATGTGAAAATGTCGTAGATGTCGGCATAGATCTAAAAATGATCTTTGCATATTCAAAACTCCATCGATGCAACAAAATGTTTTCATCTCTGTTGTCCAAGTGTTTGAATTCGGCACTACCTAATTCAAAACTTTCGCTCTATATGCTGCAGTAATTTATTATGGTTCTTTTCTTTAATGAACTTGACTTTCTCATAAGTCAAATTCAAAGTGTAGGTTCTAAGTGTGTTGCTCATGACACACACACACAAACACGAAGACTGATGTTACACAACTCCAAGCCACCTACATATGTACCCTGAATATGTGGCACTCCCATAAGAAGACAGACATTACACAACTCTACTCCACCACCCCATACACGCTAAATAAGTTGCACGCACACTCAAGACAGACTTTACACAACTCCACACCACCACCACATACACGTTAAATATGTTACACACACACACACACAAGACAGACATTACACAACTCCACACCACCACCACATACACGTTAAATAAGTTGTACACACACAAGACAGACGTTGCACAATTCATTAAGAGCCCCCAGAGCAGAAGCGAGCGAGGGCCGGCCGCGTATTGGCCAGGATTATCCGCTAATGAGAGCCGGAAATTAAGGCACCTAATTGAGTTGTTTCCTTCACCAGGCCTGTCGGCAGGAGGACTGGAGAGCGCCCCCAACGAAGAAGAATGGCCTCCCAGAGACTGGAAAGGCCACTCCACTCCAGAGAGATTAGACAGAGACCAAGTAACGCGCGCAGGTGGTCTGCCAGCAGTCAACCACCATCACCCACGCAGGAAAAAACACTCACAAACGCCGTTTATTTTGCTCAACAAGAACCGTCAAAGTTTGGAGAGTTCTCGGGTCGACAGGAGACAGAAACGGTCCTCGCTAAAAAATTCGACGCCCAGACATGCTAGATCGCCATCCGTGAATTTGTTAATGGATGCACAGAAGATGCTTAGAGAAAAGTATCGACAGAAGCATCGGTCAGATCGACGACGGAAACCGCTGCGATTTAAAGGATCCAACCGGCAAAGAAAGAAACATTTGTACTACACTCTACACGCTGGTCATCCAAACCATACACGTCAGAGCCCGCAAAACCTCGCTCAAATTTCTTTAAACGTATCCAAAGCAAGCGAAAAGCTACAGTCATTGGAGAACCAGTTTGGTGATGGGAAACCCGTGCATAATGCAACAAGTAATTCAACATCGTTGAATAAGTTTTATAATTCAGCGTTGTTGGATTATTCATCAGAGCAAGAAGTTCATGTGGCGCATGAAATTGCGTCTCCCGAAAGCAGTCTCTACGCTGCACGAGACAACGACCGACCCTCCACACCCCCCCAAAATGACCGAGTTCGTTTCAAGAGCAATGACCAAAAAGAAGCAGCCCTCACATCTCCTCAAAATAACCGAGTTCGTTTCGAGAGAAATGACCAAAGAGAAACACCCCCTCCAAATCCCCGAGTTCGCGTAGAGAAAAATACCCAAAAAGAAGCAACCCTTCAAAATAACCGAGTTCGCTTAGAGAGCAATGGCCAAAAAGAAGCATCACCTGACAGCTCCCTGCAACATCTGCACAAGAAGCAACAAAAGAGCCAACAATTACCACGGCGCAGACCAGAAGGGCGTGTCTGCAACGCCTCTGACTCACTCGCTAATGATTCTTGTAGTCTAAAGAGACCGAAAATTGTGGGGCCCGAACGTGTCAGTTGGCAAGAGCGTCTGCGCAAAAAATGGTCCGATTCTGCGGGGAGTTATGCCAGTTTTGGGGTCAATATTGAGGCACGCGAGATGAAGAAGGACCCGCTCAAAAATTTATTTGAGGAGAATGGAGAGACGCAGATGAAAAGACGGGACTATCAGCCTAGCAAAATGAATGAAGATAGTCGCGCGCAAAGTGCGTCTCTCCATTTAGATACGAAAAATACAACCCCTGTTTTTAACGTGGAGGATGCAAGTCCTAAAAATAATATTTCTCGAAACGTTACCACCGATTCCAGCACTAAGTTAGGAGACAGCATTTCGGGTTTGTTAACTCGCGCAAAAAGAAGACAAGCTCGCGATGCGTACGAGCAAGTGTATGATACCAGAGAGAAAATAAAAAACGTGTATCGTGGCTACCACGAACCACCTGAAAACCAGCACCAAACTGAAAGATCCCCTCAAAGGGCGTACGACCCTGACCATCACAGCTACGTCTGGCGCTCTAAAGCCACAGACGCTCAAGAAGCGTCAGAAAAGTACCACAATTCTGACCGGTTGAAGAGCAGCCAGCAGAACAGAATTCGACACCCCAACGACAAAATAAGAACGTTCCAAAACCACGGAGGAGTGAGCCCCTCAGGATTCGAAGACAGGTCACCTTCGAGCACGAGAACAACCTCCAAAAAGCTCAACACGCAGTTTGGCGACGTCAAGTTGAACGGGACGTTTGAAAAATCGACCGGACCAGAAGCGACAAAACGCGTCACTGTGAAGGTGACCGATGTTGTCGTACCGAAATTTGTGAAGCGAGGGGAAGACGCAGAGCTGCGGTGTCACTATGACCTGACTGTGCTCACTCTGTACTCCCTCAAGTGGTACCTCAACGACAAGGAGATATTTCGGTACATGCCAGCTGACGAGAACAGCAAGACCGCCATCATCCTCAACGACGTCAACATCCACGTGGACGTGAGTAATCTTCGTATAAGTTAGTATGAGTAGCTTTAGGACTGGTAGGTACTTTTATTAGGACTCTCTATGTGGTACCCAGTGGCAGGTACCCTTATCCCAACTCTCTATGTGATACCCAGCGGCAGGTACCCTTATCCCAACTCTCTATGAGATACACAGTGGCAGGTACCTTAATTCCGACTCTCTATGTGGTACCCAGTGGCAGGTACCCTTATCCCAACTCTCTACGTGATACGTGATACCCAGTGGCAGGTACCCTTATCCCAACTCTCTATGTGATACCCAGTGGCAGGTACCTAAATTCCGATTCTCTATGTGGTACCCAGTGGCAGGTACTCTTAGCCCAACTCTCTACGTGTTACCCAGTGGCAGGCACCTTAACTCCGACTCTCTATTTGGTACCCAGTGGCACGTACCTTTACTACGTTTCTTTAAATTGTACCAGTGCGAGATACCTTTATGACATTTCTTCAAGTGGTACAAGTGACAGGTACTTTTATCACCTTTTCATTAATGGCACAGATAGAACGTACCTTAACGACATCTCCTCTGGTGGTACCATCGGCAGATACCATTACGCATTTCCAAAGTCAGTGACCATTGAATTCAGGAACCACTGAGTAACTTCAGAATTATTCATGTACAGGGTGTCCCCAAAAAATGCATCCACTGGCCGATGTTTTGTATATGTTATACCGGAACCATACAACAGTTAAATTCTTGTATATGGTTCCATTTTCATTTTTGTTGTGATGTATTCTCTCTATCAAACCAAAGCTGAGTTTCTTTACGTTATGCGTGCCACAACAATACAGACTTCAATATTTTGAATTGTTTTGGAATTATTTCAGCTGGCCACTGTGAGGCTTCAATTTACTTACATCCTCACAATCAGGCTTCAATTTAATTACACCCTCACTATCAGGCTTTAATTTAATTACACCCTCACTATCAGGCTTTAATTTAATTACACCCTCACTATCAGGCTTTAATTTAATTATGCCCTCAATGAGAGGTTTTAATATCCAAGTTCACGCCCTTCAGGGGGATATAACTATTGCATTTATGATACTTAGCACTCTCAGGAGGAAGATGTGAGGTCCTGAGGTAAAGCGAAGTGGCTTTGTTAAAATAGAATTATTCTTAGTGTTGTTATGAATCATCTTTTTCAGTTCACTGCTGTCTTTTTTCTCAGTACCGTTGACTATTTTCTATAACATTAATCTTGTTTCATTAACTTCCATCGTAACTAACTCCTTTTATGCTTCGGGGATCTTACGTGAGAACACACGTTGTGCATAGATTCCCTCTTCCCTTTGCTCCAAACTAAATGGCACTTTAATTCTTCCTTTCTTTGGAACACTTTTGTTGAGGATGGGAGGGCTCGAACTAACCTATTATGTGCAGTAATCTATACTATAAAAAGAGCCGCGTCCGTCCGTCCGTCCGTCCGTCCGTCCGTCCGAAGCCAGCCTGCAGTGTGTGATGAGCGTATCTGTGATACAAGCTCCAGCCCTATATATTTTGACGGGCCGTGTTCACGCGGCCTCATCAACTCTCGAGAGATTGTATTTTTTATTTCTTACGGCCTTTCTCTCATTTCCCCCTCTTTTTTATTACAAATAAAGGGGGGTGGACTAGTCTATACTATAATAGGAGCCGTGTCCGTCCGTCTCTCTGTCAGTCCGAAGCCAGCCGAAATTAAGTGTGTGATGAGCGTATCTGTGATACGGGCCGTGAGCACTTGGCCTCATCAACTCTCGCGAGATTGAATTTTTCTATTTTACGACTTTTCTTTCCTTTTGCCTTCTTTCTTATTTCATTTAAAAAGGGTGGACTAGTTTAATATAATCACAAAAGTCACACTGGATATGAACCGGCACACCCTGAAGGCCATAAATATTTAACACTTTGACGGCAAATGGTTAAACTGAAGTTCAGTTTTCAATTCGAATTTAAAGTCGATTATTGTGAGCAGTTTTGGAATCTGCAAATATTAACTAGATCCCGCCATCATTTAGCATTCGTTAAGCATTTATGAATATTGAGTGCGTGACTACAGGTCGGTCAGCAGCGTTAGGAAGATCCCCTCCGTGGCCACCGGTGGCCCACGTTGCGGTCAAAGTGTTAACATTTGCCTTGATTTGAAATTTTCAATGCAATTTTCAAGTGAGATGTTTTTTTAGATCACTTTCTAAAAATCAGTTGGATTCTTTTGACTAATTAACGCTTTACCAAATTATAGAATAATGCAAAGCTTGTGTTTAGGTCGGTGGTTCTTAACCGGGGGTTCGATCGAACCCCAGAGGCTTGGTGAGTCGAGCCCCTGGGATCGGTATGGTACAGCGTGTGGACCAATACAGCATATGGTTATATATACTGTGCAGTTGTTCTGAATTTGAAGGGTAAAAAGCACATTCTATTATCCCTATTTCGAAGGGTTCGATGAATGCATGAATGGAACTTGTGGGGTTCAATGCCTCCAACGAGGTTAAGTCTAGGTCAACTGATGCAACACAAGTGAAAACTGCTTTGTCCGTGATATTACTCTTACATAATGTGATGTAATTAGTATTGTGTACTCGGTACACAATTAGACAAATCATAGCCGATATTCCCGATATTGTAAGAAGTTCTCAATAACGCGAGTAGATCTCAATAACGCGAGTAGATCTCAATTAAGTGCGTAGATCTCACAATTCCCAAAGATAGAGCCACCACCCTCACGCCAACCAATAGCAGCGCACTATGCATGTTGGACAAGTTAGATACGTGGCATTATGTGAAGGGTGACTGCAAATAATGTTAGTTTATAGTAAATAATATTTAATAAATGCCATATGATAATTTTGGTAAATAATTTGAACTTCAGCCTCAGAAGTTTCCGCTTGATAAAAGAACGACACGCCTGAAGACCCGGACTAATTTTCATTTTTTAACCGACGCATTTTTAAGAATAAGGAAAATTTCTTCATCTGGTACGAGCGAGAGTCCTTCGCACCCAAAACAACGCGGGCTGCTTGATAAAATATTCTACCACTGCTCCATCTGAACTAACGCAAAAATCATCGTTCACACACACACACGACCACACACGATCACACATATACGAACACACACGCGCACACACACAAACACTCGCACATGTGCGTATGCATTAGCGTCATCACTGGGACGCAACTTCGTAATGGAAAAGAGATTTCTTGTTGATGTAGGTACAGTCTTGAAAAAATTTTACCGTGGGCACCTGCAAGCAAAATTAGAGCTCACTTATTTTGCACGCGTATTTTTTTAGGACGAATTTTAATATGGACAGCTGGAGAGTTTTTCAGCTATTGTTTTGGAGACTCTTGGGAGTTAGCAAGATCTCTATGAAGTAAACAAGAACTCCATGGAGGTAGCAAGAACTCCATGGATTTAGCAAGAACTCCATGGATTTAGCAAGAACTCCATGGAGGTAGCAAGAACTCCATGGATTTAGTAAGAACTCCATGGATTTAACAAGAACTCCATGGAGGTAGCAAGAACTCCATGGATTTAGCAAGAACTCCATGGATTTAGCAAGAACTCCATGGATTTAACAAGAACTCCATGGATTTAGCAAGAACTCCATGGATTTAGCAAGAACTCCATGGATTTAACAAGAACTCCATGGAGGTAGCAAGAACTCCATGGATTTAACAAGAACTCCATGGAGGTAGCAAGAACTCCATGGATTTAGCAAGAACTCCATGGATTTAGCAAGAACTACATGGATTTAGCAAGAACTCCATGGATTTAACAAGAACTCCATGGATTTAGCAAGAACTCCATGGGTTTAACAAGAACTCCATGGAGGTAGCAAGAACTCCATGGATTTAACAAGAACTCCATGGATTTAACAAGAACTCCATGGATTTAGCAAGAACTCCATGGATTTAACAAGAACTCCATGGAGGTAGCGAGAACTCCGTGGATTTAACAAGAACTCCATGGAGGTAGCAAGAACTCCATGGATTTAACAAGAACTCCATGGATTTAGCAAGAACTCCATGGATTTAACAAGAACTCCATGGAGGTAACGAGAACTCCATGGATTTAACAAGAACTCCATGGAGGTAGCAAGAACTCCATGGATTTAACAAGAACTCCATGGAGGTAGCGAGAACGCCATGGATTCAACAAGAACTCCATGGAGGTAGCAAGAACTCCTTGGATTTAACAAGTACTCCATGGAGGTAGCGAGAACTCCATGGATTTAACAAGAACTCCATGGAGGTAGCAAGAACTCCATGGATTTAACAAGACCTCAATAGGGTAAGCAAGAACTCAATAGGGTGGAAAAAAGTCAATAGGGTAAGCAAGAGTCAGACACAAATAAAGAAAGAAGGTCAGGACAGAAGTTACAAGAAATAAATTTTTCTAGAAGGTTGAAGGTGGAGATCCAGAATGAGCCATAAAAAGTATAAAATCAGATTAGAGATATCGTTCGAGACAAACAAGTAGAAAGTACAAAACCAAATTCAAAAACAATAAATGGTAGAGAGCAAAATTCGAAGCAGCAATTGAGTGTGTAAACTCAATTTTAAACTAAATGTAGGAGCGGAAGCTCCCATACAGAACAGTAAAAAAACACAGGTTGGAATTTAACGAAAATGTTTCACGCAGATCAATTTTCAACGCCAGTTCAATGTAAAACTCAGAAACTGCGACCTAGCCCTTCCTATAGTAAACATCTTACTAATTCACATATTTATTCTAGGTTCAGGAGCTAGTGATTTACCAGACCCTAACTCGTTACTGAAATATGGTGGGAATATGAACTGGTTTTCTGTAGGTATGTAGTTGGTTTGTAACAATGCAAGGTAGTTAAATCCTGGGAGCATAATCCGCAGAGTTTTTTCTCCTAGCTAATACTAGCCTGTTTCTATTCATTGGTTCTTTTCGCTTGCTTCTCAGGCGTTGTCAATCTGGTTCTCAGGTGTTGTCAATCTGGTTCTCAGGTGTTGTCAATCTGGTTCTCAGGTGTTCTCAGTCTGGTTCTCAGGTGTTCTCAGTCTTTTTCTCAGACGTTCTCAGTCTCGTTCTTAGGCGTTCTCAGTCTGGTTCTTAGGTATTCTCAGCCAGGTTCTCAGGTGTTCTCAAGTGGTTCTCACACGTTCTCAGGCGTTCTCAGCTTGGTTGTTTAGTATTCTCAGCCAGGTTCTCAAGTGTTTCAAGTCAGGTTCTCACATTACCCCCCCCCCCTCCCCCCCACCGGAACAGCCACCAAAACTCCGGCCCCAAAAACCTGCCCGCAGTTACAGCGACACGCTCTCGTCGCTCCCGTCCAAACAGGCGGAATTTTTCTCCAATTTTTCAGAAATTCGTTGCGTGGAAAAATAAGATGTTGAAATATTTTTTGTGTGTAATTGAAGGCGTGCTCGGGAAATATAAGGAAGTAGCGCTGAAAGCCGCGGGGCTGTTGGAGGAAGTGGAAGTGATACGTGAACTGTGCGGGGCCGTTGCGGGGAGTGGCGTGTGGGGCTGGGGCTGGGGTGGAGCATACATGGAGCAGAGGTGGTGCATACATGTAG
Organism: Morinoia aosen; assembly: GCA_030386875.1. Classification (NCBI taxonomy): domain Eukaryota; kingdom Metazoa; phylum Arthropoda; class Malacostraca; order Amphipoda; family Talitridae; genus Morinoia; species Morinoia aosen. Next base: position 22,188,113 of record CM059561.1, read on the forward strand.
CAGAGGTGGTGCATACATGGAACAGAGGTGGTGCACACATGGAGCAGAGGTGGTGCACACATGGAGCAGAGGTGGTGCACACATGTAGCAGAGGTGGTGCATACATGGAACAGAGGTGGTGCACACATGGAACAGAGGTGGTGCACACATGGAGCAGAGGTGGTGCACACATGGAGCAGAGGTGGTGCACACATGTAGCAGAGGTGGTGCATACATGGAACAGAGGTGGTGCATACATGTAGCAGAGGTGGTGCATACATGGAACAGAGGTGGTGCACACATGGAGCAGAGGTGGTACACTCATGGAGCAGAAGTGGTGCACACATGGAGCAGAGGTGGTGCACACATGGAGCAGAGGTGGTACACACATGGAGCAGAAGTGGTGCACACATGGAGCAGAGGTGGAGCATACATGGAGCAGAGGTGGTGCACACATGGAGCAGAGGTGGTGCACACATGGAGCAGAGGTGGTGCACACATGGAACAGAAGTGGTGCACACATGGAGCAGAGGTGGGGTGCACTCATGGAGCAGAAGTAGTGCACACATGGAGCAGAGGTGGTGCATACATGTAGCAGAGGTGGTGCATACATGGAACAGAGGTGGTGCACACATGGAGCAGAGGTGGTACACTCATGGAGCAGAAGTGGTGCACACATGGAGCAGAGGTGGTGCACACATGGAGCAGAGGTGGTACACACATGGAGCAGAAGTGGTGCACACATGGAGCAGAGGTGGAGCATACATGGAGCAGAGGTGGTGCACACATGGAGCAGAGGTGGTGCACACATGGAGCAGAGGTGGTGCACACATGGAACAGAAGTGGTGCACACATGGAGCAGAGGTGGGGTGCACTCATGGAGCAGAAGTGGTGCACACATGGAGCAGAGGTGGTGCACACATGGAGCAGAGGTGGTACACACATGGAGCAGAAATGGTGCACACATGGAGCAGAGGTGGAGCATACATGGAGCAGAGGTGGTGCACACATGGAGCAGAGGTGGTGCACACATGGAGCAGAGGTGGAGCACACATGGAGCAGAGGTGGTGAACTCATGGAGCAGAGGTGGTGCACACATGGAGCAGAGGTGGTGCACACATGGAGCAGAGGTGGTGCACACATGGAACAAAGGTGGAGCATACATAGAGCAGAGGTGGTGCACACATGGAGCAGAGGTGGTGCACACATGGAGCAGCGGTGGAGCATACATGGAGCAGAGGTGGTGCACACATGGAGTAGAGGTGGTGCACACATGGAGCAGAGGTGGTGCACACATGGAGCAGAGGTGGTGCACACATGGAGCAGAGGTGGTGCACACATGGAGCAGAGGTGCAGCACACATGGAGCAGAGGTGGTGCAGAGATGGAGCATTGATGTGGCACAGATGGAGTAGAGCTGGAATATACATGGAGCACAGATGTAACACAGATGGAGCAGAGATAGAACACAGATGGAGCATAGATTGAGCTCAGATGGAGCACAGATGGAGCAGAGATGAATGGCTGAGCAAAGATGAATGGCATGGCATGCCATTACACGGAGAGAAATGGCTGGAGCAGAGAAGGAGGCGGCAAAGACGTGATCTGACGTGTGTTCAATTCTCATGTCATTTGAAGCTGTGATCTGACGTGTGTTCTATGCTCATGTCATAAGCTCGACCAGACGTAATCTCGCACGTTTCGTACGCCAAAAGTTCCAGCGTTCATAACGCGATTTTTAAAATATTTTTTCACAACTTCCATGTGCTGAAAATTATAAATGAAACGCAAAAATCTTACCGCCTAAAAAGTGTGACTGTGTCTACAAAGCAGTTCTTAGAGAAAGGTGCGTATTTAGAAAGAAGTTTTATTATTGAAGTTTCATAATGGTTTCATCGTTCAAGTAAAAGAACTTTTCATTTCTTTAGTATGCGTAATATATACCTGACTCCTAGTCATCGAGGTATTTATGTAAATTACAGGTCAGGTTTTGAAGTATAGTAAGCAAAGCTATAAAATAAAAAATCCCGTCTCACTGCGTAAATAGACTCGCTAGTCTATTGATTGAGTCTTGCATTACATTAACGTAAAGTATGTAGAGAATGAAAATCTCTACGTCTTTGCAAGATTGTCGTAAGTCAAATTTCGTGATTTTTTTAGTAGAAGCATTTAAAGTATCTAAATCACATAACTTTAATAATTTTACACAAATCAACAGCGCCATCTCTCGGCCAAAAATGCATTTATACTTACGATTTTACAACCAAAAGACGCAGAATTAATTCAGCATTCGTATAAACGTTGTAACTCTACACTTGAAATTTTTGAGTTATGACTGTCTTGCAATGATGCAGCGAACTGAACTCTACGAAACGCACGCCCAGTATATAGAGATGCGGCAGCATTTATGCTGTTGTATTATTACATCGGCTTGTGAATATACATAAACAAGACTGAATTACCATGAATTTAATTTAGAAATGAAATACCGTGAACAAATGAGTGCTACTGAACTGTACGGAATATACTCCAGGTATTTCACTATACCCCCTCACCCCATTAGAGAGATACGCCAGCATGTTATATATTACTACATTGCTTTGTGAATATACAAAAGACTAAATTAAAATGAACTCAGTCTTGAAATGGAATTATATAAAAAAATACTAAAAACTCTACGGAATATAATCCCAGCATTTAGGTGCTCGTATCTCATACTACCAAACTCTACGGAATACACTCCCAGCATTTAAGTATCTCGAACCACCAAACTCTACGGAATATACTTCCAGCATTTAAGTATCTCATACTACCACACTATACGGAATATACTCCCAGTATTGAAGTATCTCTAACCCGTAGAGAGGTACGCCGTCATGTTATATTATTACACAGGTTACTTTAAGACTTCCCAGTCACAACAATGACAGTCACACCAGAGAGAAAAAGAAATAGGACCATTTGATGAAGAGTGTAGATAACGGGGGAATTTAAGCATCACGTGTGTTCCCACGCAGAATACCTAGCGCATATAAAAAGCCAGTTAGGAAGAAACAGGAAGAAAAAACAAAAAAGAGAACAAGAAGAAGGCTTGAAAAATGAAAGAAACAAAATAGACATGAAGGATAGAGGGAAAAGCCTATCTACAACTGAGGGGACCTAACAGTATCCCCCCTGGGTTATTACATAACAGTCCCCTTAACATAGGACAGACAATCCGAACTAACCTCAAACTCTTTCCTAACCCACGGCTTCGAGGTGAGCAATGGTTGGTGATTCGTGTGACAAAGTAAATTTACTTGGAATTTTAGCGTTATTTGCGCCGTACGTTGACTTTATGAGCTCAGCTCATCTCTGAGCTGGGGAGTTCAGTTGTACTTGACACTAACTTGTGTACGTGTGTAGTACTGCTCTGTGCGTAGGCGTGTGTGACTCTAGGGATACTTTTAGTCTAGGGTCATTTTTAGTCTACGGAAATTTTTAGTAAACGGATATTTTTAGTAAACGGATATTTTTAATCTAGGGACATTTTATTCTAGGGACATTTTACTAAAGGTACATTTTTACTAAAGGGATATTTTTAATACAGGGACATTTTTACTCTAGGGACATTTTTATTCTAGGGACATTTTACTAAAGGGACATTTTTACTAAAGGGGTATTTTTATTCTAGGGACATTTTACTAAAGGGACATCTTACTAAAGGGATATTTTATTCTAGGGACATTTTACTAAATGGACATCTTACTAAAGGGATATTTTTATTCTAGGGACATTTTAATAAAGGGACATTTTACTAAAGGGACATTTTTACTAAAGGGATATTTTAACAAAACCCTAGATGGAGAGCGGAATTTAGCACGTTACAGAACAGAACACGCTGGGCCACACATACATGCACACACACCCCACACACAAATACACACGCACAGTCACACGCACTCACACTCACAGCCACACACACTCCACACACACACAGTCACAGGCTCGGCAACGGAACAAAACACTTAACATTAACAAAACACCCACCCTCCCCACACACACACACACACACACACACACACACACACACACACAGTCACACAGTCACAGGCGCGGGAACGGAACAAAACACTTAACATTAACAAAACACCTCCCCCCGCAGTCCCACACACACACACAGAGCGCGGCGCGCGAGTGAGACAGCAGCAGCAGCATCATCAGGAAAAACAATAAAAGGCAGCGGTGGAAGTGGAGCATGCACTCTCTCTGATCACATCTAAAGGCTGGGGTCATCCTCAGCACCAGCGGCGGCTTACGCAAGATTTGCTCCATAGCGGCGCCGCTGTTCTTTCTTAGCCTCTGTTTCGCCAAACTAAAAGCTTTTTGCAATCGCTGAACTCAGTCGATCCTCTTGTGCAACTCGCCGCCGCGGTCTGACTCAAAATGTAAATGTCGGACGCTGCGTCGCGGGTGTTTGATGGTGGGGTGTGTTTGTTTGATCGTGGGGTGTGTTGTGTTTGATGGTGGGGGTGTGTTTGATGGTGGGGGTGTATTTAATTGCGGGGGGGGTGTTTGATGGTGGGGTGTGTTTGATGGTGGGGAGGTGTTTGATGGTGGGGTGTGTTTGATGGTGGGGGGGTTGTTTGATGGTGGAGTGTGTTTGATGGGGGGGTGTGTTTGATGGTGGGGTGTGTTTAATGGCGGGGTTGCGCTTGATGGTGAGGGTGTGTTTGATGGTGGGGGGTGTGTTGTGTTTGATGGTAGGGTGTGTTTGATGGTGGGGGTGAGTTTGATGGTAGGGTGTGTTCGATGGTAGGGGTGTGTTCGATGGAAGGGGTGCGCTTGATGGTGGGGGTGTGTTTGATGGTGGGGGTGTGTTGTATTTGATGGTGAGGGTGTGTTTGATGGTGGGGGTGTGTTGTATTTGATGGTGAGGGTGTGTTTGATGGTGGGGGTGTGTTGTATTTGATGGTTAGGGTGTGTTCGATGGTAGGGGTGTGTTCGATGGTAGGGGTGTGTTTGATGGTGGGGTGTGTTTGATGGTGGGGTGTGTTCGATGGTAGGGGTGGGTTCGATGGTAGGGGTGTGTTTGATGGGGGGGGGTGGGTGCGTTAGAATAAGTACGGCTTATTTATATTGAAATTCCATTCCATTGAATAATTCTCGGTCGAATTGTACATAATATGTACAAACCTCAATGAATTGTGTGTGTAATAGCTCGAATAAGTTGGGAGAAAAATTTCCCCACTACCGCTTGGGCATCTCTGAGGTGGCGTTGCTCTCTCAGCCCTACCGCGTAGGTGCCGGGTTGCCGCTCGCTGGTCGTTGTTCAGATGTTTCGGTAGGGTCGCAGGTGAGGTGGTAGCTACGTAATTTTCAATGGTAGACTGTTTTTTTTTATCCAGTTTAGAGCTGAAGAAATTTAATGTTTGACTCTCTAGCGACGTTATGTCAAATTAAGAGCTTCCGAGCTTAGTGCCCTGACCGGGGTATTTCATCTGTCCGTTTATGCCTCAACAAGGGCGTTCTGTAGCGTGTTGCAGTGTCGGCATACGCTACGGTGATGTAGCTCGCGGCTAGTTCCGTTGGACCCAGTTCAGGCTAAGACCCTCTACCTTCTTGCTGACTGCTGTGTTCTCTGCTTATAATTTTGTGCGCCAGTGCTATTATTTCCTTACATTTATTTTGTAGACTATCGAGTCAAGTTTCCTACGGTTCTTCAAGCAATTAACTTAACTAAAGAAATTAACATTGAAACTTAAATGTATTAACAATTACTTTGTCCTTGGGACGTCAATCACCACAGAAGGCGTTCGTATTTTTGATGGGCTAATTAGCCTGGATCATTACGATCTCGAAATTTACCTTCTTTCTCGAGTATCGAAATCTCTTAAGTATCCCTACTATTTTTTCATTTGAAGCACTTGTCTCCTACTGATTTCTTCTGATTTCCTTAATTAACCTTCCGTCTGAACGTATCGTCACTGAGTGCATTAAAAGCTCAGGTTTGTGGTGTTCTAGTAATTGTATTGTCATTGTAGTTGGTGTTGTTTCATAGAGGAATATTGTCATTATCAGATTCATATGTTATTAAGGGTCTAAGGTTATACTTTTATTTATAGTATACTCCGGAGGAGGCTTCTGCTGGTGCTGACGTTATCGCAGCCGCGTTCCCGCTGTTCCAGATAATTTCTTACAGGCAAGCCACTGCGTTTCTTTAAGGTATCTATCTTTCAGAACCTACCAGATTAGGTAGGGTTTTGGCGTAATACACTTGAAATTGCATAGTTGTCGTCTCGTTGTTTCGCCTTTACTCTCCGCTTTTTCCTTTTCTTAGCAGTCGAGGGGTGGAACGAGTGCGAGAGTGGTTGAAGCGTGGTGATACCACGGTAGATGAAACAAGGTAGGTTCAAACCAGTCTTTTTTTCGATGACGGTGAGGTTTTGCTGACGTCACGGCAACGAACCAATAGCAGCGCTCATATTGCATCTACACCAAAACGCCATGTCGTTAGGCCAATAGTGGAGACGGATTTAGGGGTAGTAGTGCTACTAAAAGCAATATGAGCGCTGCCATTGGTCCGTATCCGTGACGTCAGCATACCCAAACAGTCGACGAAAAAAAACACTAGTATGACCATACCTTATTTCCTCTACCGTGGTGTCACCCGTGAACGGAACTGGGTCTACGTGTTCTCGCTTCCTAAATTCAGATTTTTTATTGTAGCTGACGGTACCAACTTATTATTACTGCCTGCGCCCGTCAACGTCTCGAGCTCGCCACGTCTGCGCCCTGGACTGCGGTCTTTGGCGGCGTCTGCTAACGTTTTACCGCTCACGGCATAAACGTCTTTTAACTGTCCTAACTTTTTTAACTGTCCCTTACTTTTAACGAATTTAATAATATGGTTTTAAAAAAAGAAACTATCCGGATAGCGACAGCTAACCGTTACTTGAAAATTCTTCTTAAATTCAAATATTACGAGTTGCGTTCCTTTGCGTTGAATCGCTCTTGATAAGAGTGTGGATTTAATTAAAACTTCAACAGCTTAAACCTTGCTTCTGTTTCTCTAATCCTTCCTTGAAAAACGATTGTATGGGAATTATTTCCCATAGATGCACTATGTCTTATCACTATAATAAAAGGAGCCGCATCCGTCCGTCCGTACGTCCGTCCGTGCGTCACACCCACCAGCCTGCAGTGTGAGATGAGCGTATCTGTGATTCAAGCTTCATCAACTCCACAATTTTCGGTGCCGTAACCCAGCAGATTGGGAGTCGGAATGTCACGTGTATTGGTAGGTTAGATTAGGTTGTATAGAATATCACGTGTATTGGTAGGTTAGGTTAGGTTGTATAGAATATCACGTGTATTGGTAGGTTAGATTAGGTTGTATAGAATATCACGTGTATTGGTAGGTTAGGTTAGGTTGTATAGAATATCACGTGTATTGGTAGGTTAGATTAGGTTGTATAGAATATCACGTGTATTGGTAGGTTAGATTAGGTTGTATAGAATATCACGTGTATTGGTAGGTTAGATTAGGTTGTATAGAATATCACGTGTATTGGTAGGTTAGATTAGGTTGTATAGAATATCACGTGTGTTGCTAGGTTAGATTAGGTTGTATAGAATATCACGTGTATTGGTAGGTTAGGTTAGGTTGTATAGAATATCACGTGTATTGGTAGGTTAGGTTAGGTTGAATTGTATATCACGTGTATTGGTAGGTTAGATTAGGTTGTATAGAATATCACGTGTATTGGTAGGTTAGATTAGGTTGTGTAGAATATCACGTGTATTGGTAGGTTAGATTAGGTTGTATAGAATATCACGTGTATTGGTAGGTTAGGTTAGGTTGAATTGTATATCACGTGTATTGGTAGGTTAGATTAGGTTGTATAGAATATCACGTGTATTGGTAGGTTAGATTAGGTTGTATAGAATATCACGTGTATTGGTAGGTTAGGTTAGGTTGAATTGTATATCACGTGTATTGGTAGGTTAGATTAGGTTGTATAGAATGTCACGTGTATTGGTAGGTTAGATTAGGTTGTATAGAATATCACGTGTATTGGTAGGTTAGGTTAGGTTGAATTGTATATCACGTGTATTGGTAGGTTAGATTAGGTTGTATAGAATATCACGTGTATTGGTAGGTTAGATTAGGTTGTATAGAATATCACGTGTATTGGTAGGTTAGATTAGGTTGTATAGAATGTCACGTGTATTGGTAGGTTAGATTAGGTTGTATAGAATATCACGTGTATTGGTAGGTTAGGTTAGGTTGTATAGAATGTCACGTGTACTGGTAGGTTAGATTAGGTTGTATAGAATATCACGTGTATTGGTAGGTTAGATTAGGTTGTATAGAATATCACGTGTATTGGTAGGTTAGATTAGGTTGTATAGAATGTCACGTGTATTGGTAGGTTAGATTAGGTTGTATAGAATGTCACGTGTATTGGTAGGTTAGATTAGGTTGTATAGAATATCGCGTGTATTAGTAGGTTAGATTAGGTTGTATAGAATGTCAGGTGTATTGTTAGGTTAGATTAGGTTGTATAGAATATCACGTGTATTGGTAGGTTAGAGTAGGTTGTATAGAATATCACGTGTATTGGTAGGTTAGATTAGGTTGTATAGAATATCACGTGTATTGGTAGGTTAGATTAGGTTGTATAGAATATCACGTGTATTGGTAGGTTAGATTAGGTTGTATAGAATATCACGTGTATTGGTAGGTTAGGTTAGGTTGTATAGAATATCACGTGTATTGGTAGGTTAGATTAGGTTGTATAGAATATCACGTGTATTGGTAGGTTAGATTAGGTTGTATAGAATATTATGGGAAATAATTCCCATACAATCGTTTTCAGCGAAGGAATAGAAAAATAGAAGTAAGGTTTAATTAGTCAAAGTTTTTATTAGATCCACCCTTATATCGAGTGATTTAACGACATGAACGTAACGAACACAGTGAACGCAAACGCAACTCTTAATATTTAATTTCAAGTACAATTTAAGTTTTACGGCTAGCATTCGCTAACCAGATAAATGCCTTTTTTAAAAAAACACTTTATTAAGTTGATTAAAAGTTAGGGCGAGTTAAAAGTCCGCTTATGCCTTGGGCGTTAAAAAAGTTAGCAGGCGCCGTCAAGGACCACAGTCCAGGGCGCTGTCGTGGCGAGCTCGAGACAACGGGCGCAGGCAGCAATAGGAGGCGAGGAACGTCGGCTCCACGAGAAGGGCTGAATTCTAAGAACACGTAGACCCTTAGTTCCGAACAGAGGTGACACCTCAAGCAGTGGCGGGCAGAGGGCGAGTAACGCCGCGACTCAAGAAAAGGGCTGGAATGGTAGATAGAACCCCGCGTCGACACCTCTGGCACACGCTCCACCCTCAACTGCTAGGAAACAGAAATATTAGCGAAAGTCAAGGCGAAACAACGCAACTAATCAGTTAATTTCAAGTATTCCGCAAATGCAACCTAATCATTAAAGTCCGACTAGATATATACCTCAAAGCAACGGAGAGGCTAGCCTGTTAGAAGTTAGCTGGAACAGCTGAAACCCGGCTACGGCAAAGTCAGCACCAGCAGAAGCCTCCTCCGGAGTATACTATAAAAAAAAACGTACAACCTTAAGCCCCGAACAAACCACGAAATTAATAAGGACAATATTTCAATTAAGAAGCAACATCACCAATGACAATGAAAATGACAACACAATTGCAAGTAAAGCAACTAACCTGAGTTTTTAATGCACTCAGTGACGAAACGTTCAGACAGAAGGTTTAATCAAGGAAATTTAGAAGAAATCAGTAAGAGATTAAGTGCTTCAAGCGGAAAGACAGTAAGAATAGTAAAGAGATTTTAGATACTTGAGAAAGAAGTTAAATAGAAGATCGCTCTGATCCAGGCTAATTTAGCCCATCAAAAAGACGAACGACTTCAATAGCAATATTAATTGTAATAGTAATTAACGTCGCAAGGACGAGTTAAGAGTTAATTCATTGAAGTCTCAATGTTAATTTTAAATAATTTTACTTGCTTGAAGCACCATAGGAAAATTGACACGATAGTCTACAAAATAAAAGTAAAGAAATAATAGCACAGGCACACAAAATAATAGACAGAGAAAAAGCAGTCAGGAAGAGGGTAGAGGGTCTTAGCCTGAACTGGGCGCCACGGAACTAGCCGCGAACCCCATCACCGAAGCGTAGGCCGACGATGCAACACGCCTTTGTAAAGGCATAAACGGACGGATAAAAATGGCAGCTTAAACACCAAGTTAATCACTGCTTAAATCGACATAACGTCATTAGAGAGTTGAGCTAACATCAGCTCTTAGAGGAATCAAAATCAAGTCTAGTCAAGGCCGCTAAATGAAAATTCCGTACCTACGACCTCACCTGCGACCCTACCGAAACATCTGAGCAACGACCAGCGAACGGCACCCCGACACCTACGCGGAAAGGTTGGAAGAGAAAAGCCACCTCGTACACACCCAAACCATAGTGGGGAAAATTTTCCCACAATATCACGTGTATTGGTAGGTTAGGTTAGGTTGTATAGAATGTCACGTGTACTGGTAGGTTAGATTAGGTTCTATAGAATGTCACGTGTATTGGTAGGTTAGATTAGGTTGTATAGAATATCACGTGTATTGGTAGGTTAGATTAGGTTGTATAGAATGTCACGTGTATTGGTAGGCTAGATTAGGTTGTATAGAATGTCACGTGTATTGGTAGGTTAGATTAGGTTGTATAGAATATCGCGTGTATTGGTAGGTTAGATTAGGTTGTATAGAATGTCAGGTGTATTGGTAGGTTAGATTAGGTTGTATAGAATATCACGTGTATTGGTAGGTTAGATTAGGTTGTATAGAATATCACGTGTATTGGTAGGTTAGATTAGGTTGCATAGAATATCACGTGTATTGGTAGGTTAGATTAGGTTGTATAGAATATCACGTGTATTGGTAGGTTAGATTAAGTTGTATAGAATATCACGTGTATTGGTAGGTTAGATTAGGTTGTATAGAATATCACGTGTATTGGTAGGTTAGATTAGGTTGTATAGAATATCACGTGTATTGGTAGGTTAGATTAGGTTGTATAGAATATCACGTGTATTGGTAGGTTAGATTAGGTTGTATAGAATATCACGTGTATTGGTAGGTTAGATTAGGTTGTATAGAATATCACGTGTATTGGTAGGTTAGATTAGGTTGTATAGAATATCACGTGTATTGGTAGGTTAGATTAGGTTGTATAGAATATCACGTGTATTGGTAGGTTAGATTAGGTTGTATAGAATATCACGTGTATTGGTAGGTTAGGTTAGGTTGTATAGAATGTCACGTGTATTGGTAGGTTAGATTAGGTTGTATAGAATATCACGTGTATTGGTAGGTTAGGTTAGGTTGTATAGAATGTCACGTGTATTTGTAGGTTAGATTAGGTTGTATAGAATGTCACGTGTATTGGTAGGTTAGATTAGGTTGTATAGAATATCACGTGTATTGGTAGGTTAGGTTAGGTTGTATAGAATGTCACGTGTATTTGTAGGTTAGATTAGGTTGTATAGAATGTCACGTGTATTTGTAGGTTAGATTAGGTTGTATAGAATGTCACGTATATTGGTAGGTTAGGTTAGGTTGTATAGAATGTCACGTGTATTGGTAGGTTAGATTAGGTTGTATAGAATTTCACGTGTATTGGTAGGCTAGGTTAAGTTGTATAGAATATCACGTGTATTGATAGGTTAGGTTAGGTTGTATAGAATATCACGTGTATTGGTAGGTTAGATTGGGTTGTATAGAATGTCACGTGTATTGGTAGGTTAGATTAGGTTGTCTAGAATATCACGTGTATTGGTAGGTTAGATTAGGTTGTATAGAATATCGCGTGTATTGGTAGGCTAGGTTAGGTTGTATAGAATGTCACGTGTACTGGTAGGTTAGATTAGGTTGTATAGAATATCACGTGTATTGGTAGGTTAGGTTAGGTTGTATAGAATATCACGTGTATTGGTAGGTTAGATTAGGTTGTATAGAATATCACGTGTATTGATAGGTTAGGTTAGGTTGTATAGAATATCACGTGTATTGGTAGGTTAGATTGGGTTGTATAGAATGTCACGTGTATTGGTAGGTTAGATTGGGTTGTATAGAATATCAGCGGTTGAGACTTGGCAAAGTATACGTATTGGAAAGCAATAGAATAGCATGGGAAATATGGGAAAGCCACGTTGAAGCTCAGTTGGTCCTATATCTAATCCTGTCATTTTTTGACGGGCCGTGTGCACCACTCGTATACACTAAACCTAGTTTATTCGGAAGAGCACTGTGCAACACACAGCAGCACGCATCAGTTCACAGCAGCACACAGCAGTACACAGCAGCACGCAGCAGCTTACAGCAGCACACAGCAGCACACAGCAACACACAGCAACACACAGCAGCACACAGCAATACACAGCAGCACACAGCAACACACAGCAGCACACAGCAGCACACAGCAGCACGCAGCAGCTCACAGCAGCACACAGCAACACACAGCAGCACACAGCAGCACACAGCAGCACACAGCAACACACAGCAGCACACAGCAACACACAGCAACACACATCAGCACACAGCAACACACAGCAACACACATCAGCACACAGCGTCACAAGACGCAGGCCGCGACACATTGCCGCCCTCGCTCCTATTCCTTCAGTGAGATGCTCCTGTAATCGAGACAGAAGATTCAATTAGAGCAAGTAGCCTACGGTGCCCGGGGGTGGGGGGCCACCAGTGGGGTACAGGGGGGGGTTAAAGTGCTTCCCTCCCCCCGCCAGCGTGAGGGCATGCAAAGCTACAAACGCTCCCTCGATGTCAAACTGCAGGACGACGAACGTCGTTCGGTTCGGTGTTTTGCTGCTATGGATCTGCTAGTCAACGCGCCTTGAATTTGGTCTCCAACGTGTCTCGAGGTTTTTTAATGCATTTTGAATTTGTTTCTTCAACGCGTTTTGGTTGTGGTAGATGACACATCTCGAATTCGTTTTTCAACGTGTCTCGAATTTGGTATTTAAAGCTGCGTTGAATTTGCCGTTCAATTCTGTGTGGCATCTTCGTTTCCATCTCAATGGAATTTGCTCCCCAACAACGATTGAACTTGCCTTTCGAGTACGACTTGAGTCGATATTCAACCGAAATGTAATTTCCAATTCAGCCACGATGCAGTTTCCATTTATTCAGAAAACTACTGCTCAATTTCTTCAAAAAAACCCTTGCTTAAACTTCAAAAACCCCTTCTCAAGCACCAAAAATCCCCTTCTCAAGCACCAAAAATCCCCTTCTCAAGCACCAAAAATCCCCTTCTCAAGCACCAAAAATCCCCTTCTCAAGCACCAAAAATCCCCTTCTCAAGCACCAAAAGACTCCTGCTCAAGCACCGAAAAACTCCTGCTCAAGCACCAAAAAACTCCCGCTCAAGCACCAAAAAACTCCTGCTCAAGCATCAAAAAACTCCCGCTCAAGCACCAAAAAACTCCCGCTCAAACGCCACAAAACTCCCGCTCAAACACCACAAAACTCCCGCTCAAGCACCAAAAAACTCCTGCACAAGCACCAAAAAACTCCTGCTCAAGCATCAAAAAACTCCCGCTCAAGCACCAAAAAACTCCCGCTCAAACGCCACAAAACTCCCGCTCAAACACCACAAAACTCCCGCTCAAGCACCAAAAAACTCCCGCTCAAGCACCAAAAAACTCCTGCTCAAGCACCTCAAAACTCCCGCTCAAACACCACAAAACTCCTGCTCAAACACCACAAAACTCCCGCTCAAACACCACAAAACTCCCGCTCAAGCACCAAAAAACTCCCGCTCAAGCACTAAAAAACTCCCGCTCAAACACCACAAAACTCCCGCTCAAACACCGCAAAACTCCCGCTCAAACACCACAAAACTCCTGCTCAAGCACCCAAAAACTCCTGCTCATCACCAAAAAACTCCTGCTCAAACACCAAAAAACTCCAGCTCAAGCACCAAAAAACTCCTGCTCAAGCACCAAAAAACTTCTGCTCAAACACCAAAAAACTTCTGCTCAAGCACCAAAAAACTCCTGCTAAAACATCAAAAACTCCTGCTCAAACACCAAAAAACTCCTGCTCAAACACCAAAAAACTCCTGCTCAAGCACCACAAAACTCTTGCTCAAGCACCAAAAAACTCCTGCCCAAACACCAAAAACTCCTGCTCAAACACCAAAAAACTCCTTCTCAAACATCACAAAAAACGTTTAAATCAGGAAAACAGCTCCCTCTCAATTCCTTCAAAAAAAACCACTTGCTCAAGCTCCAGAAAAGAACCAACTTGAACCCCCCAAAAAAACTCACGCTCAATTCCTCCCAAATAAGGCGTCTCCGCGCTGCAGCAGAAGCGCCGCGACGCAGCGCCGCCAAATGCGCCAATATAAAAACAAATGAGATCAAGACGTACGTTCTTTCCGTACTGCAGGTATAGTACGGAAACTGCATGGTTTAATTCCCAAATAGCATGGAATAGATTGTACATGCTCATACATTTTGATGTGCACTTCACACACGATTATATGTGTTTACACAGTTTGATGTGCACTTCACGTACACGATTGTACACACAATTACATGTATATATGTTTACACATTTCAATATGCAGTACACGTACTTGTCACAAGTGGATTTGAAGATTGGTTAATAGTGTGGTGTGTCGCACTATCCGCATAATTTCCTTTATCAGAACACCGCACAATTTCCTTCATCAGAACCCCGCACAATTTCCTGTATCAGAACACCGCACAATTTCCTTCATCAGAACCCCGCACAATTTCCTTCATCAGAACCCCGCACAATTTCCTGTATCAGAACACCGCACAATTTCCTTTATCAGAACACCGCACAATTTCCTTCATCAGAACCCCGCACAATTTCCTTTATCAGAACACCGCACAATTTCCTTCATCAGAACCCCGCACAATTTCCTTCATCAGAACCCCGCACAATTTCCTGTATCAGAACACCGCACAATTTCCTTCATCAGAACCCCGCACAATTTCCTGTATCAGAACACCGCACAATTTCCTTCATCAGAACCCCGCACAATTTCCTGTATCAGAACACCGCACAATTTCCTTCATCAGAACCCCGCACAATTTCCTGTATCAGAACACCGCACAATTTCCTTCATCAGAACACCGCACAATTTCCTTTATCAGAACACCGCACAATTTCCTTCATCAGAACCCCGCACAATTTCCTGTATCAGAACACCGCACAATTTCCTTCATCAGAACCCCGCTCAATTTCCTGTATCAGAACACCGCACAATTTCCTTCATCAGAACCCCGCATAATTTCCTGTATCAGAACACCGCACAATTTCCTTCATCAGAACCCCGCACAATTTCCTGTATCAGAACACCGCACAATTTCCTTCATCAGAACCCCGCTCAATTTCCTGTATCAGAACACCGCACAATTTCCTTCATCAGAACCCCGCATAATTTCCTGTATCAGAACACCGCACAATTTCCTTCATCAGAACCCCGCACAATTTCCTTCATCAGAACCCCGCACAATTTCCTTCATCAGAACCCCGCACAATTTCCTGTATCAGAACACCGCACAATTTCCTTCATCAGAACCCCGCACAATTTCCTTCATCAGAACCCCGCACAATTTCCTGTATCAGAACCCCGCACAATTTCCTTCATCAGAACCCCGCACAATTTCCTGTATCAGAACACCGCACAATTTCCTTCATCAGAACCCCGCACAATTTCCTGTATCAGAACACCGCACAATTTCCTTTATCAGAACACCGCACAATTTCCTGTATCAGAACACCGCACAATTTCCTTTATCAGAACACCGCACAATTTCCTTTATCAGAACACCGCACAATTTCCTGTATCAGAACACCGCACAATTTCCTTTATCAGAACACCGCACAATTTCCTTTATCAGAACACCGCACAATTTCCTTCATCAGAACCCCGCACAATTTCCTGTATCAGAACACCGCACAATTTCCTTCATCAGAACCCCGCACAATTTCCTGTATCAGAACACCGCACAATTTCCTTCATCAGAACCCCGCACAATTTCCTGTATCAGAACCCCGCACAATTTCCTTCATCAGAACCCTGCACAATTTCCTGTATCAGAACACCGCACAATTTCCTTCATCAGAACACCGCACAATTTCCTGTATCAGAACACCGCACAATTTCCTTCATCAGAACCCCGCACAATTTCCTGTATCAGAACCCCGCACAATTTCCTTCATCAGAACCCCGCACAATTTCCTGTATCAGAACCCCGCACAATTTCCTTCATCAGAACCCCGCACAATTTCCTGTATCAGAACACCGCACAATTTCCTTCATCAGAACGCCGCACAATTTCCTTCATCAGAACACAGCACAATTTCCTTCATCAGAACACCGCACAATTTCCTTCATCAGAACACCGCACAATTTCCTTCATCAGAACCCCGCACAATTTCCTGTATCAGAACCCCGCACAATTTCCTTCATCAGAACACCGCACAATTTCCTTCATCAGAACACCACACAATTTCCTTCATCAGAACACCGCACAATTTCCTTCATCAGAACACCGCACAATTTCCTTCATCAGAACACCACACAATTTCCTTCATCAGAACACCGCACAATTTCCTTCATCAGAACACCGCACAATTTCCTTCGTCAGAACACCGCACAATTTCCTTCATAAGAACACCGCACAATTTCCTTCATCAGAACACCGCACAATTTCCTTCATCAGAACACCGCACAATTTCCTTCATCAGAACCCCGCACAATTTCCTGTATCAGAACCCCGCACAATTTCCTTCATCAGAACACCGCACAATTTCCTTCATCAGAACACCACACAATTTCCTTCATCAGAACACCGCACAATTTCCTTCATCAGAACACCGCACAATTTCCTTCATCAGAACACCACACAATTTCCTTCATCAGAACACCGCACAATTTCCTTCATCAGAACACCGCACAATTTCCTTCATCAGAACACCGCACAATTTCCTTCATCAGAACACAGCACAATTTCCTTCATCAGAACACCGCACAATTTCCTTCATCAGAACACCGCACAATTTCCTTCATCAGAACCCCGCACAATTTCCTGTATCAGAACCCCGCACAATTTCCTTCATCAGAACACCGCACAATTTCCTTCATCAGAACACCACACAATTTCCTTCATCAGAACACCGCACAATTTCCTTCATCAGAACACCGCACAATTTCCTTCATCAGAACACCACACAATTTCCTTCATCAGAACACCGCACAATTTCCTTCATCAGAACACCGCACAATTTCCTTCATCAGAACACCGCACAATTTCCTTCATAAGAACACCGCACAATTTCCTTCATCAGAACACCGCACAATTTCCTTCATCAGAACACCGCACAATTTCCTTCATCAGAACACCGCACAATTTCCTTCATCAGAACACCACACAATTTCCTTCATAAGAACACCGCACAATTTCCTGTATCAGAACACCGCACAATTTCCTTCATCAGAACACCGCACAATTTCCTTCATCAGAACACCGCACAATTTCCTGTATCAGAACACCGCACAATTTCCTGTATCAGAACACCGCACAATTTCCTGTATCAGAACACCGCACAATTTCCTGTATCAGAACACCGCACAATTTCCTGTATCAGAACACCGCACAATAAGTCATCCTCATCAAAATTTATATCTCATTGCATAGAAAACGCAGAAATTACCGCATTTAAAGTTCACTCAACAAAGCTCGTGTAAAGATAACGTAGCCTATTACATTTTCCAGAACCTACTTCACTTGATGATTATAAAATTTATGTAAGTTACTAAAGAATCACACAATCTATCCCCCATAAAAAGCACACGATTGACCTCACCTAGAGACTACACTATTGACCTCACCTAGAGCCTACTCAACTGACCTCACCTAGAGACTACACTATTGACCTCACCTAGAGCCTACTCAACTGACCTCACCTAGAGACTACACAATTGACCTCACATAGAACACAATTGACCCAAAACGCACGCACATATATACACAGATCCACCTCCCCCCCCCCCCACCTCCCACACCCACATAGATCACACAGACCCTTCACACACCCACACACACACACATTACCCTCCACCAAACACACACAGACCACACAGAGCTCACACACAGAGCAACACGACGGACGGCAGCTCTCCCTTCCATTTCAAGAAGGCGCAAAAACAGCGCGCGTCTGCAGAGGTAATGAGGAATTATTTGCAAGTTTTGCAGGCGCGCATAATGCGCCACCGACAATCCTCTCGCAGATTACGCGCGCGCCGACAATCACGACACACATTTTACGATTGCGCACAATCACTGCGTAGGTTCAAGACAAAGTCGGGCATTTGCGCCGCACAATCAATGCTTATTTTTTTTAGGCTCGAATTGCTCGGAAATAAATGTGCGGACAAAGGAGGCACTTCTCTTACGCAACTGCTGCGTAATGATGCTGGCGTATATCTGGAACACGGAATACGGGCGTGATTATTTAGCGCGTTAATGGCCCGTCGCTCGCGCGTAGTGTTGCAGCTCTGGTGGTTTGTGCCACGTGGATAATGTGCCTCTCACGTGTAATATTGCAGCTCTGGCACACGTGGCAGGTTTGTGCCACGTGGATAATGTGCTTCTCACGTGTAATATTGCAGCTCTGGCACACGTGGCAGGTTTGTGCCACGTGGATAATGTGCCTCTCACGTGTAATATTGCAGCTCTGGCACACGTGGCAGGTTTGTGCCACGTGGATAATGTGCTTCTCACGTGTAATATTGCAGCTCTGGCACACGTGGCAGGTTTGCGTCACGTGGAAAATTCAAATAGAATATGTAAATGCTAGAGATCATTATAACATATAATTTTTTTAATAAAATATATGTGTAATATATATTTTAGCGTGTAATGGTACCTCACAAAGCCGAGACAGATTTTCACCGCGTGGAAACTGATTTTCCCGTCTGTAATCCTTCAATTTAGAGGCACTCAATAAAATTTGAGCAAGTATTCTTAGGATATAGGAGCGTGTTTCATGTGATTTGTCGAACTTTATTGTACATTTGTGACAGGCCGTGTGCACTCGGCCTCATCAATCCTAGAGAAACCGAATTTTTTACATTTCTTTCGGCCTTTATTTGACTTTGCCTTCTTTCTTATTTCAAAAAGTAAAGGGGATCGACTATGTAGTAGTAATAACAGCAATACGGTGTGAAACCGTGCCTACACTTCATATTACTTTCGGCCTTTATTTCCTTTTGCCTTCTTTCTTATTTCAAGGAGTAAAGGGGATAGACCACATATGTAATAGCAATAACAGCAATACGGTGTGTACCGCACAAGAAGATAGCAGCACGGGCACCAGTACAATAACACCCCAGTACAATAACAGGACTGGCTACAATAACACCAAGGGTGCAATACCAACACCACCGCACAGTAGTGGCTACAATAACAGGACTGGTTTCCCAGTACAATAACAGGACTGGTCCCTCAGTACAACACCAGGACTGGTTCCCCAGTACAACACCAGGACTGGTTCCCCAGTACAACACCAGGACTGGTTCCCCAGTACAACACCAGGACTGGTCCCTCAGTACAACACCAGGACTGGTTCCCCAGTACAACACCAGGACTGGTTCCCCAGTACAACACCCGGACTGGTTCCCCAGTACAACACCAGGACTGGTATAACAACCCCCTATACACCACTAACACGACGTGTACACCCGCACAGGAGGAGAGCAGCACGGGCACGAGCCTGCAGCTGCGGGACGTGGCGCTGGACAACGGCGGGGAGTACAAGTGCGAGGTGACTTCCGAGGCGCCGGGCTACTACACCGCTGATAAGAAGGCCACCATGAGCGTTATTGGTGGGTGTTTCTGGTAGTGTTGTTGGTTGGTAGGTGTGGTGTTGTTGTTAGTGGTGTGGTTGTTGGTGGTGGTGATGGTGGTGGTGGTGGTGGTGGTGGGAGGTGTTGTTGGTAGGTAGAAGGTGGCGTTGGGCTGATAAGAAGGCCCCGCCTGAGCGTTATTGGTGGGTGTTATTAAATTAATTTTATCAGTAGGTATTTCTCGTTTATTGGTAGGTGTTATTGGTAGGTGTTATTGGTAGGTGTTATTGGTAGGTGTTATTGGTAGGTGTTATTGGTAGGTGTTATTGGTAGGTGTTATTGGTAGGTGTTATTGGTAGGTGTTATTGGTAAGTACTGGGAGTTAAGCGATACCGAGAAGTTATTCAAAGCATTGCCACACGGACTTCTCAAATAAGTCACAAGATTTTGAGCACTCTTCGTCAGTGACTTGTTAACTAGACTATAAAGTATAATATTTTGAACATATATCACAGAAAATTTAAGAGCAATAACCGACTGACATAAATACTGTATGTCAAATTATGTGAGTTACGAGCAAATTTGAACTCAAGTTCGAAATTGATTATTTGATGCACTTAGTTGAAAGTAAACTTAGTAAACTTATTTTGGGGAGCGCGAGCAGGGTGAAAGCTCCTTCTCCCTTCCCCCGCCTCTATCACCCCCATCTTCCCGTCATTCCTATCACCCCCATCTCCCCATCTACCCATATCCCCATCTCCCCATCTCCCCATCTCCCCATCTCCCCATCTCCCCATCTCCCCATCTCCCCATCTCACCATCACCCCATATCCCCATCTTCCCATCTCCCCATCACCCCATCTCCACATCTCCCCATGTCCCCATCTCCCCATCTCCCCATCTACCCACATCCCCATCACCCCATCTCACCATCACCCCATCTCCCCATCTCCCCATCTACCCATCTCCCCATCTCCCCATCTCCCCATCTTCCCATCTCCCCATCTTCCCATCTCCCCATCTCCCCATCTCCCCATCTCCCCATCTCACCATCTCCCCATCTCCCCATCTCCCCATCTCCCCATCTTCCCATCTCCCCATCTCCCCATGTCCCCATCTCCCCATCTCACCATCACCCCATATCCCCATCTCCCCATCTCCCCATCTCCCCATCTCCCCATCTCCCCATCTCCCCATCTCCCCATATCCCCATCTCCCCATCTCCCCATCTCCCCATCTCCCCATCTCACCATCACCCCATCTCCCCATATCCCCATCTCCCCATCTCCCCATCACCCCATCTCCCCATCTCCCCATGTCCCCATCTCCCCATCTCCCCATCTTCCCATCTCCCCATCACCCCATCTCCCCGTTTCCCCATCACCCCACGATCCCAATTACCCCATCCTTCCCATTTCCCTCATCACACCCGACTGCCCCATTCGCATCACTTATAACTTTAACCCAACACTCTCATTACTTCATCACCCCCTCTTCCCCGTAACCGTCATCATCTCCATTACTCTCATCTCCCAGCTACCTTCCTCACCCCTATCATTTTATCCCCTCATCTCCCTCATCACCCTTATCACCACCCTCACCCTCATCTCCACACTCCACTTACCTATTTACTCTTACCGCCATCACTAACCTCCCTTTCCCCTTCAATAAACCCTTAATCCCTCCAATAAACCCCTCTTCCCTCCAATAAACCCTTCATCCCTCCAATAAACCCCTCTTCCCTCCAATAAACCCCTCTTCCCTCCAATTAATTCCTCATTCTTCCAATAAGCCTCTCTTTCTTTCAATAAGCCCCTTTTCTCTTCAATAAACAACTTGTGCCTCCAATAAACCTCTTTTCCTTCAATAAACCCCTTTTCTCTTCAATGTAGTCCTCCTTCCCTCCAATAAACCCCCTCCTTCCCGCCAATAAGCCCCCTCTTCCCTCAAATAAATTCCTCATCCCTTCAATATGCCCCTCTTCCTTCTAATAAATCCCTCTTTCCTCCAATAAACCCCTCGCCCCACCCTATAAACCCCTCTTCCTACGAATAAACCCCTCGTCCCTTCAATAAACCATTACCTCTTCTAACAAATAAACGCCTCTTCAACACCATAACTCCCCTCCAATCACTCCCTCCTTCCTCTAAATAAACTTCTCCTCCCCCTCCAATCACTCCCTCCTCCCTCTTAATAACCTCCTTCTCCCCTCCAATCACCCCCTTTTCCCCCTACACGCACCCCGTTCTCCTCCTACATAACTCCATTTCTCCCCCTCCAATCACCCTCTTTTCCCTGGACATAATCCTCTTTTCCCCTTACCCAACCCCTTCTTTCTCCCCTCACATGATCCCCTTCTCCCCCGAAATAACCCCCCTACCTAACCCCCCCCCCCCCCCCCCTCCATAAGAGGGGCGCGACATAAGTGTCAGAGTGACGGTGCGGCCGCAGTTAGCGTCAGTCAGAGACGGCGGCCGTCACCAGGGGGCGCGCTGCGGCCGCACTAAATCGCCCGAGTTGACGGTCTTCTTTGCATTACACGCTGCGTGTCGACGCCTCTTGTCCGACTTCCGGAGTTGCTATGAAATATCGCCGTCTGGCGGCGCTGCAATGCAGTGGTCGCGTGCGCGTGTCTTTGGCTAATAAAAGGAATATCGGGCAATGAGGATGTTGAATGGGCACCTGGAGATGTTGAATGGGCACCTGAACTTAGAAAATTAAGGGTATCAATGTTGCAGAGTGACCGCAACTCGTCAATTGCTAATTTAAATTGTTTGTGAATAAAGTAGTGCGATTTGTTTCCGCTGTTTTGACTTCTGAGTTGCTTTCAGTTTTGAATAACAATCCCGTTTTGGGTAGTTTCAATGACCATACGCTGCATTAGTTACCGATTAAATAATGAAAAGCCTAAACACATTACGCTTAAAATCTTGGACATTACTCTCCCCCCATTATTAGCCGGCATCATAAAACCTGTCTTTTATTTGTGAATCGATTTGTAACTTTAGTTATGCTCAACTTTGCTACGTACGTGACTCATATAATTTATTATCGTACGAGAAACAATATTGTAGTAAAATTTTTGATTTCAGTCAAGAATTAATTTTATTTTGATTCCCTGTTTACAATTGAACACATTTACAAGATGAATAAGCTTTTCACGTAGGAATTCTTAATTTTACAATTTAGGACATTGAAATAATTACGAATTCATGCAAAATATCTCAAGAGAGCGAAGAGAAGGAACCATTTAGTATGAGCTGTAGAAAAAAGAGAATCTATGCACAAAGTGCGTTGCCACACAGGATACCCTGCGCATAGAAACAGCAAGGGAGGAAGGAAGAGGGAAAAAAGACAAAAATGAGATGGCGAAGAAGGCGTGGAAACTGACATTGGCACGAAGATATAAGTCCCGAAGGCCAATGCTTAGCTGAGGGAACCTACCATGGTTCTGATCTGTATTTATGATCAACTTAGGCAAGAAAAGTTCGACTTAGGCAACATACGCTCAACTGATCCAACATACGATCAACTGATTCAACATACGCTCAACTGATCCAACACACGATCAACTGACCCAACACACGACCAACTGACCGAACACACGACCAACTGCCCCAACACACGATCAACTGACCCAACACACGACCAACTGGCCCAACACACGACCAACTGGCCCAACACACGACCAACTGACCCAACATACGATCAACTGATTCAACATACGCTCAACTGATCCAACATACGATCAACTGATCCAACACACGACCAACTGATCCAACATACGATCAACTGATCCAACTTACGACCAACTGATCCAACACACGACCAACTGACCCAACACACGACCAACTGACCGAACACACGACCAACTGCCCCAACACACGATCAACTGACCCAACACACGACCAACTGACCGAACACACGACCAACTGACCCAACACACGACCAACTGATCCAACACACGGACGACTGACCCAACACACGACCAACTGCCCGAACACACGACCAACTGCCCGAACACACGACCAACGGCCCCAACATACGATCAACTGACCCAACACACGATCAACTGACCCAACACACGACCAACTGACCGAACACACGACCAACTGCCCCAACACACGATCAACTGACCCAACACACGACCAACTGACCGAACACACGACCAACTGACCCAACACACGACCAACTGATCCAACATACGACCAACTGCCCCAACACACGATCAACTGATCCAACACACGATCAACTGACCGAACACAAGACCAACTGCCCAAACACACGATCAACTGACCCAACACACGACCAACTGACCGAACACACGACCAACTGCCCCAACACACGATCAACTGACCGAACACACGATCAACTGATCCAACACACGATCAACTGACCCAACACACGACCAACTGACCGAACACACGACCAACTGCCCCAACACACGATCAACTGACCCAACACACGACCAACTGACCGAACACACGACCAACTGACCCAACACACGACCAACTGCCCCAACACACGATCAACTGACCCAACACACGACCAACTGACCCAACATACGACCAACTGACCCAACACACGACCAACTGACCCGACACACGACCAACTGACCCAACACACGACCAACTGACCCAACACACGACCAACTGACTCAACATACGATCAACTCACCCAACACACGACCAACTGGCCCAACACACGACCAACTGACCCAACATACGATCAAGTGATCCAACATACGATCAGGTAATCCAACATACGATCAAGTGATCCAACATACGATCAAGTGATCCAACATACGATCAAGAGATCCAACATACGATCAAGTGATCCAACATACGATCAAGTGATCCAACATACGATCAAGTGATACAACATACGATCAAGTGATCAAACATACGGTCAAGTGATCCAACATACGATCAAGTGATCCAACATACGATCAAGTGATACAACATACGATCAAGTGATCCAACATACGATCAAGTGATCCAACATACGATCAAGTGATCCAACATACGACCAACTGATCCGACATACGATCAAGTGATCCAACATACGATCAAGTGATACAACATACGATCAAGTGATCCAACATACGATCAAGTGATCCAACATACGACCAACTGACCTGACATAAGACCAACTGACCCGACATACGATCAAGTGATCCAACATACGATGAACTCGAGCCAGCTAATCAATACGTGCTACGTGCTGCATTAATTAGCTGGCTCGAGTTCATCGTACGTTAACCCCCCCCCCCCCCCCCTTTACATGATGAATAACCCCCCCAGACACCCCGGAGAGCCCTCCCACCATTCAGGGCATGCGGCGCCAGTACCACGTGGGGGACGAGGCTAAGCTCACCTGCATCTCCTTCAAGTCCCTGCCGCAGGCCAACCTCACCTTCTATGTCAACGACCGACAGGTGGGTACCTGGTACCGAGGTACCTTACCCCCTCGGTACCTTGGTACCTTTTCCTCTGTACCTGTACCAGTAGGTACCTTGTGAATGATGGGTAACATGGGCTACCTTTTAAGTGGTGGGTACCATTAAGTGCGTTCGAGTAGTGGGTACCTTCTTCTCGGTACCTTTGGTACCTTCCTCTCGGTACCGTGTTACATTCTTCTCTGTATCTGCACCAGTGAGTACCTTTGTGGGATAGGTAACATGGGGTACCTTTTGAGTGGTGGGTGCCATGGGGTACCTTCTGAGTGGTGAGTACTATTGTGCACCTTAGGGTGGGGTACCATGTAGTTGCTTTGGGTGATGAGAATCATGGAGTAATTCTGAGTTATGGGTACCGATAATAGAGAACAATCGAATACCTGGATAGAGTTGGGTACCTTTGAGTAATAGGTTATTTGTGAGCCATAATTGCCTTGGAATATAAGTACCTCGGACCTTATAAGTAATTTGGCGGTCATTAGTATTTTGGTTGGTCATGAGTATGGGGCGATGTGTACTTTGGGGGTCGTGAGTAATTTATGAGTAACAGGTTCCTGACGGCGACGGTTACTCAGTGGATAATAAATACCTACTGGCTAAAGAGTGTTATATCGATAACAAATAATGTTTCGAGATATCAAAAAAGAGATAACATAAAAGGCATGGAAACTGACAGAAGCAAAGTGGGCACAGAAGACACAAGTCCCGAAAGCCTATCTATAGCTAAGGGGACCTAACATTATCCCCTCTGGAATACATCTAGGTCACAACTATCCACAGCAAATAATATTTATTCACTGGAATCAAACCTAACACATATCATCATGTACATTGGTTTTCAAATACATAATAACTAACACCAGGACGCTATGACGGTTACCCCCGGTCAAGACCGGTACTCATTTCCGACACCTGGGTAGAGTGGGGTATTGTGGCTGGGTTCTCCCTTTTCCCAACGGGGAGACTCACCGGGAGGCACCTGGGTAGAGTCAGGAGAGCTGAGATACCAAAACGGTATCTCACTACCCTCAGGTACCAGACCACTACAGGTACCACAACAGACCACTACAGGTATCGCACTACCCTGAGGTACCGCACTACCCTCAGGTACCAAACCGGTATCTCACTACCCTCAGGTATGAGACCACTACAGGTGTCTCATTACCCTCAGATACCAAACCGGTACCTCACTTTGCTTAGGTACCAGACCACTACAGGTACCATACCACTGCACACACCACTCCCCACTCACGTACGATTACAGGTACCAATAAAAGCCCCACATTACCCGCAGGTACCATACCACTGCACAAATCACTCCCCACTCACATACGATTACAGGTACCAATAAAGGCCCCACATTACCCGCAGGTACCATACCACTGCACACACCACTCCCCACTCACATACGATTACAGGTACCAATAAAGGCCCCACATTACCCGCAGGTACCATACCACTGCACACACCACTCCCCACTCACGTACGATTACAGGTACCAATAAAGGCACCACATTACCCGCAAGTACCATACCACTGCACCCACCACTCCCCACTCACATACGATTACAGGTACCAATAAAGGCACCACATTACCCGCAGGTACCATACCACTGCACACACCACTCCCCACTCACATACGATTACAGGTACCAATAAAGGCACCACTTTACCCACAGGTACCAGAGCACTACACGCACCACCTGCCGCCGGTGGAGGACCGGTCTTCAGGGCAGCTACAGTCGCGGGTCTCCATCAGAGTCCCGATCACACAGGAGCACCTGGCGCAGCACCAGGTCGTCTTCCGCTGCACCGCCAAGATCCCCAAGCTCTACCAGCCCGCACACCTGCACACCATGGACGGCGCCGCCTCCTTCCGGGCCCCTGTGCTGGGGGCCCGGGGCTTCTCTTATGCTGGTGGGTGTGTGTGGGGTGTGGGTGTGTGTGGGGTGTGGGTGTGTGTGGGGTGTGGGTGTGTGTGGGGGTGTGGGTGTGATGTGTGCCCAGCACCAGGGGCTTCTTCTATGCGGGTATGGCTAGTGGGTTCGGGTGGGTGAGTGGGAGGAGTGTAGGTGTGATACAGGTGTGTGGGAATAGTTATTCAATGTAGGTGTGTGAAGGGGTGTGGGAGAAGTGAGTGGGAATGACCTGGGTGTGTGATAGGAGTGTGGGTGTGTGGAGTGGTGGTGTATGTGGTGCAGGTGTTATTAACCACCCAAAATTTGGAAACTGTTTTAAACAAAGTGAGTAAAGTGAAAACTGTCATTTTTAAGTAAATCTATAGTACATTCATTAAATGAGGTGAATTTCATTGTCAGGTTGATTATTGATTCTTGAATAATTTGTTCGTCCATTTTGTAGAAAAATAGAAATTTCTGAATAGATAAATGTACATTCTTTGAATTCCATTACTATACTGATTTTGGAATCGTGCCCTTGCGCATTTTCATGAAAAAAAAACATTTCTGGATTGCATCCTAAAGGCATTTCGAATTTTCATTTCAAATGCATCTACAATCAAGTTCCAATTGAATCTCCCAACCATTTTTACTACCGGACGATTCTGAACATAAATTTAAAAAGCAATTTCCCCGACAAATTCAAAAACCGCATTTTAATATTATTTTCCTCGCGACTTTCCCAATAGTTCCAATGACTGGGGTTTTGGTCATAAATTTCATACCTCATAAATCATAAATTTGATCATAAATTTCATACAAATACCTCACGAGACTAAAAAAAGTATTTCAAATTATATATCTCGCGACTTTCCCAATAGTTCCAATGACTGGGGTTTTGATCATAAATTTCATACCTCATAAATCATAAATTTGATCATAAATTTCATACGTCATAAATCATAAATTTGATCATAAATTTCATACCTCATAAATCATAAATTTGATCATAAATTTCATACGTCATAAATCATAAATTTGATCATAAATTTCATACGTCATAAATCATAAATTTGATCATAAATTTCCTACAAATACCTCACGAGACTAAAAAAAGTATTTCAAATTATATATCTCGCGAATTTCCCAATCATTCGAACAAGTGAGGGAGATTTGAACACAAGTTGCAAAACCAACCCACTGTAGAATTGCTATATTCGGACTATATATCTCGTGAATTTCTAAATTCCGCAATCGTTCCAATAACTGGGAGGAATTACTTTCAACAATAACAATAACTTTCAACATAAATAACCTCAGGAGAAGTAAAAAATTCAGGTTTGATTATCCCAGCGTTACGAAAGCATGAATTGCTCACACTCAGTTTTTAGCAGGACTCATGATGGACTTCGAAACGTTTACAATTTTTTTTATTAAAATGGACAATTTTACTAGCACATCCGAAAGGTTTTTGATTTTTTAAAAATTAAATGACTAATTTTACTCGCAAATCTGAAATGTTATTGATTTTTTCTTAAATTAAATGGCTAATTTTATTGGCATCTTCGACAGGATATCGATTTTTTTAATAAAACGACCAGTTTTATTAGCAATTATTTCTCTTTTAAATGTTGAGGAAAGTAACGTTATCGATATTTTTAATAAACTGAGTAATTTTATCAGAATATTTAGCCTTGAAATATTCAGGAAAACATCTGTGTGTTGCAGGGTTCGGAGGCTCGACGCGCTGCAGGTGCGACCCTCTGCTGCTGGCTACCCTCGCCGCCCTCTGGGTGTGCTCTCAGTCTGCCCTCCGCACCGCTAAGCTGTACCATGGTACCGTACATGTGTACCGTGGTACCGTGCATGTGTACCGTGGTACCGTGCATGTGTACCGTGGTACCGTACAACGGTACTGTGATACCGTGCATTGGCACCTTGCCGCCAAACTATACAGTAATATTGTACAAGGCTGCCGTAATGTTGTACAAGCGTACCTTGCCACCATTCTAGCGTACTTTACCACCAAACTGTACTGTAATACCGTACATGCGTACCGTAATATTGTACAAGCATACCGCTATACCGTACAAGGGTCCTGTAATATTGTACAACTGTTCCTTACCACCATTCAAGCGTACTGTTATTTTGTACTTGGGTACTTTAATAATGTACAAGTTTACTTTACCACTATACGAGCGTACCTTAACACCATACAAGGATACCGTAATACCATAGAAGCGTACCTTATCCTCATACCAGCGTACTGTACCCTCATACAAGGGTACTGTAACTTCATACCAGCGTACTGTACCCTCATACAAGGGTACTTTACCCTTATACCAGCATACGGTACCCTCACACTAGGGTACGCGCGACAACTAGTTGAGGGCATGGCCACGTTAGTTGGTATCTGGGCTACCACGCTGGTTGGTATCCAGGCTACCACGCTGGTTGGTATCTTGGCTACCACGCTGGTTGGTATCCAGGCTACCACGCTGGTTGGTATCCAGGCTACCACGCTGGTTGGTATCCAGGCTACCACGCTGGTTGGTATCTTGGCTACCACGCTGGTTGGTATCCAGGCTACCACGCTGGCTGGTATCCAGGCTACCACGCTGGTTGGTATCTTGGCTACCACGCTGGTTGGTATCCAGGCTACCACGCTGGCTGGTATCCAGGCTACCACGCTGGTTGGTATCCAGGCTACCACGCTGGTTGGTATCTTGGCTACCACGCTGGTTGGTATCTTGGCTACCACGCTGGTTGGTATCCAGGCTACCACGCTGGTTGGTATCCAGGCTACCACGCTGGCTGGTATCCAGGCTACCACGCTGGTTGGTATCCAGGCTACCACGCTGGTTGGTATCCAGGCTACCACGCTGGTTGGTATCCAGGCTACCACGCTGGTACTACAACTAGTGCGCCTAGTCACGCGTGGGTACGCGGGTGTGGTCAATACTTACGTAACAACACGGTGCTCTCTTCTATGATCTCAAATGTGTTTGCTCAAGAATATCTCACCTACGTCGGGTTGAGTTTACGCATCTAGTAGGGGTAATTAGGGTGAATCTTGTGCGTCTGGTCAGGCTCAAGATTTTGGGTGCTACTGAATGTAACTGCAGACACTTGCGCTGAACATAAATGAAAATAACTGGTGTAAATGAATATTATTGAAAATATCTGAAAATGCTTACGCTGCAAATAATTGGAAATAGCTGAAAATAACTGGAGGCACTTCTGCTCAGAATAAATTAATGTAACTGAATATTAATTGAAACTAACTGGACACATTTGAGCTGAAAGTAAATGAACACAACTGGATATAACTGAAAATAACTGAAGACACGAACATAACTCAAAATAACTGGATATAACTAAAAATAACTGAAGACACGCTGAACATAACTCAAAATAACTGGATATAACTAAAAATAACTGAAGACACGCTGAACATAACTCAAAATAACTGGATATAACTAAAAATAACTGAAGACACGCTGAACATAACTCAAAATAACTGGATATAACTAAAAATAACTGAAGACACGCTGAACATAACTCAAAATAACTGGATATAACTAAAAATAACTGAAGACACGCTGAACATAACTCAAAATAACTGGATATAACTAAAAATGACTGAAGACACGCAGAACATAACTCAAAATAACTGGATATAACTAAAAATAACTGAAGACACGCTGAACATAACTCAAAATAACTGGATATAACTAAAAATAACTGAAGACACGCTGAACATAACTCAAAATAACTGGATATAACTGAAAATAACTGAAAATACACTTGTGCATAAAATAACGTACTATGTTGCTCATCTCTCGCAGGTAAGTAAGCTTCAAGAGGCAAAATGACCTGAATTTAAAAAGAATTCCAAAACCACAGCAACTTAAAATCCACACAGCGCGAAAAACTCACGTTTATAGAATTTTAACATTTTCCACATGCATAGGAATCAAATCGTACGCTTTCTTGCACTCATACTAATTCAAACAAGCGATAACTGACAAAACCCTTCATAAATAACACTGACAAGGCACATGATGGCTGACAAAATGCATCAATATTAACACTGACAAGGCAGAGGATGGTTGACAAACCCCTTCATAAATAACACTGACAAGGCACACGATGGCTGACAAAATGAATCAATATTAACACTGACAAGGCAGAGGATGGTTGACAAAACCCTTCATAAATAACACTGACAAGGTACATGATGGCTGACAAAACCCTTCATAAATAACACTGACAAGGCACATGATGGCTGACAAAACCCTTCATAAATAACACTGACAACGCACATGATGGCTGACAAAATGAATCAATATTAACACTGACAAGGCATATGATGGCTGACAAAATGCATCAATATTAACACTGACAAGGAACATGATGGCTGACAAAATGAATCAATATTAACACTGACAAGGCACATGATGGCTGACAAAATACATCAATATTAACACTGACAAGGCATATGATGGCTGACAAAATGCATCAATATTAACACTGACAAGTCATATGATGGCTGATTCTATGCATCAATATTAACACTGACAAGGCACATGATGGCTGACAAAATGCATCAATATTAACACTGACAAGGCACATGATGGCTGACAAAATGCATCAATATTAACACTGACAAGGCACATGATGGCTGACAAAACCCTTCATAAAAAACACTGACAAGGCACATGATGGCTGACAAAATGAATCAATATTAACACTGACAAGGCACATGATGGCTGACAAAATGCATCAATATTAAAACTGACAAGGCAGAGGATGGTTGACAAAACCCTTCATAACACTGACAAGGCACATGATGGCTGACAAAATGCACCAATATTAACACTGACAAGGCACATGATGGCTGACAAAACCCTTCATAAAAAACACTGACAAGGCACATGATGGCTGACAAAATGAATCAATATTAACACTGACAAGGCAGAGGATGGTTGACAAAACCCTTCATAACACTGACAAGGCACATGATGGCTGACAAAATGCATCAATATTAAAACTGACAAGGCAGAGGATGGTTGACAAAACCCTTCATAACACTGACAAGGCACATGATGGCTGACAAAATGCATCAATATTAACACTGACAAGGCACATGATGGCTGACAAAACCCTTCATAAAAAACACTGACAAGGCACATGATGGCTGACAAAATGAATCAATATTAACACTGACAAGGCACATGATGGCTGACAAAATGCATCAATATTAAAACTGACAAGGCAGAGGATGGTTGACAAAACCCTTCATAACACTGACAAGGCACATGATGGCTGACAAAATGCATCAATATTAACACTGACAAGGCACATGATGGCTGACAAAACCCTTCATAAAAAACACTGACAAGGCACATGATGGCTGACAAAATGAATCAATATTAACACTGACAAGGCACATGATGGCTGACAAAATGCATCAATATTAACACTGACAAGGCACATGATGGCTGACAAAACCCTTCATAAAAAACACTGACAAGGCACATGATGGCTGACAAAATGAATCAATATTAACACTGACAAGGCACATGATGGCTGACAAAATGCATCAATATTAACACTGACAAGGCACATGATGGCTGACAAAACCCTTCATAAAAAACACTGACAAGGCACATGATGGCTGACAAAATGAATCAATATTAACACTGACAAGGCACATGATGGCTGACAAAATGCATCAATATTAAAACTGACAAGGCAGAGGATGGTTGACAAAACCCTTCATAACACTGACAAGGCACATGATGGCTGACAAAATGCATCAATATTAACACTGACAAGGCACATGATGGCTGACAAAACCCTTCATAAAAAACACTGACAAGGCACATGATGGCTGACAAAATGAATCAATATTAACACTGACAAGGCACATGATGGCTGACAAAATGCATCAATATTAAAACTGACAAGGCAGAGGATGGTTGACAAAACCCTTCATAACACTGACAAGGCACATGATGGCTGACAAAATGCACCAATATTAACACTGACAAGGCACACGACGGCTGACAAAATTCCTTAACAATGACGCAGCGCCCACAGCACGCTCAGCGTCCGTGCTGCCTTGCACACAAAAACTCGAAGTTTCGCAAGACAAACTCGAGTTATAACTTGACGAGACACTGGAGCTGCGGCTCTGGTGTTGGGCTATTGGTGGTGTGGTGGTGTTGTGTTATGGTGTGATGTGGTGTTGTGTTATGGTGTGATGGTGTTGTGTGGTGTGGTTGTGTGTAGTGTATTGTGTTGTGTTATGGTGTGGTGGTGTTGTGTGTTATGGTGGTGTGGTGGTGTGTTGTGTTATAGTGAGGTGGTGTTGTGTGGTGTGGTTGTGTGTTGTGTATTGTGTTGTGTTGTGGTGTGGTGGTGTTGTGTGGTGTGGTTGTGTGTTGTGTATTGTGTTGTGTTATGGTGGGGTGGTGTTGTGTGGTGTGGTTGTGTGTTGTGTATTGTGTTGTGTTATAGTGGGTTGGTGTTGTGTGGTGTGGTTGTGTGTTGTGTATTGTGTTGTGTTGTGGTGTGGTGGTGTTGTGTGGTGTGGTTGTGTGTTGTGTATTGTGTTGTGTTGTGGTGTGGTGGTGTTGTGTGGTGTGGTTGTGTGTTGTGTATTGTGTTGTGTTATGGTGTGGTGGTGTTGTGTGTTATGGTGGTGTGGTGGTGTGTTGTGTTATGGTGGTGTGGTGTTGAAGTGTGGTGGTGTGGTGTGTTGTGGTGGTGTTGTGTTATGGTGTGATAGTGTTGTGTGGTGTGGTGGTGTGTGGTGTGTTGTGTTGGTGTGGTGGTGTTGTGTGGTGTGGTGGTGTGTGGTGTGTTGTGTTGGTGTGGTGGTGTTGTGTGCTGTTGGTGTGGAGGTGTTGTGTGCTGTGGTGGTGTGTGGTGTGTTGTGGTGGTG
The DNA here is from genome assembly GCA_030386875.1 of Morinoia aosen. Taxonomy (NCBI): domain Eukaryota; kingdom Metazoa; phylum Arthropoda; class Malacostraca; order Amphipoda; family Talitridae; genus Morinoia; species Morinoia aosen. The sequence goes on from CM059561.1 coordinate 22,222,328, forward strand.
TGGTGGTGTTGTGTGGTGTGGTGGTGTGTGGTGTGTTGTGTTATGGTGTGATGGTGTTGTGTGGTGTGGTGGTGTGTGGTGTGTTGTGTTGGTGTGATGGTGTTGTGTGGTGTGGTGGTGTGTGGTGTGTTGTGGTGTTGTGTGGTGTGGTGGTGTGTGGTGTGTTGTGGTGGTGTGTGGTGTATTGTGTTATGGTGTGATGGTGTTGTGTGGTGTGGTGTGTGGTATGGTGTTGTGTGGTGTGGTGGTGTGTGTGGTGGTGTTTGGTGGTGTGGTGGTGTGTTATGGTGTGATGGTGTTGTGTGGTGTGGTGGTGTGTTGTGTTATGGTGGTGTGGTGTTGTGGTGTCGTGGTGTGCTGTGTTATGGTGGTGTGGTGTTGTAGTGTCGTGGTGTGCTGTGTTATGGTGGTGTGTGTTGGTGTGGTGTTGTAGTGTGGTGGTGTAATTTGTTTCGTGTGGTGGTGTGTTGCAGTATGACCATGTGGTGGGGGTATCGTGGTGGTGATGGTGCATTTGATGATGGTGAGAATTCTCGATGTCGGTTGTGGAGAGGGTGGTGGAAAATAATAGCGGGTGATGAGAACTTCAGCGTCGGTTGTTGTGATGGTAACGGGACACGCAGTAAAGGTAACGGGACACGCAGTACCGGTAACGGGACACGTAGTACCGGTAACGGGACACACAGTACCGGTAACGGGACACACAGTACCGTTAACGGGACACACAGTACCGGTAACGGGACACGCACTACCGGTAACGGGACACGCAGTAACGGTAACGGGACACGCAGTACCGGTAACGGGACACGCAGTACCGGTAACGGGACACGCAGTACCGGTAACGGGACACGCAGTAACGGTAACGGGACACGCAGTACCGGTAACGGGACACGCAGTACCGGTAATGGGACACGCAGTAAAGGTAACGGGACACGCAGTACCGGTAACGGGACACGCAGTACCGGTAACGGGACACACAGTACCGGTAACGGGACACGCAGTACCGGTAACGGGACACACAGTACCGGTAACGGGACACGCACTACCGGTAACGGGACACGCAGTAACGGTAACGGGACACACAGTAGCGGTAACGGGACACGCAGTACCGGTAACGGGACACGCACTACCGGTAACGGGACACACAGTCCCGGTAACGGGACACACAGTACCGGTAACGGGACACGCAGTAACGGTAACGGGACACGCAGTACCGGTAACGGGACACGCAGTACCGGTAACGGGACACGCAGTACCGGTAACGGGACACGCAGTAACGGTAACGGGACACGCAGTACCGGTAACGGGACACGCACTACCGGTAACGGGACACACAGTACCGGTAACGGGACACTCAATAGCGGTAACGAGACACACAGTACCGGTAACGGGACACACAGTCCCGGTAACGGGACACACAGTACCGGTAACGGGACACGCACTACCGGTAACGGGACACACAGTACCGGTAACGGGACACACAGTACCGTTAACGGGACACACAGTACCGGTAACGGGACACGCACTACCGGTAACGGGACACACAGTAGCGGTAACGGGACACACAGTACCGGTAACGGGACACGCACTACCGGTAACGGGACACGCACTACCGGTAACGGGACACACAGTAGCGGTAACGGGACACACAGTAGCGGTAACGGGACACACAGTACCGGTAACGGGACACGCACTACCGGTAACGGGACACGCACTACCGGTAACGGGACACACAGTACCGGTAACGGGACACACAGTAGCGGTAACGGGACACACAGTAGCGGTAACGGGACACACAGTACCGGTAACGGGACACACAGTACCGGTAACGGGACACACAGTAGCGGTAACGGGACACACAGTAGCGGTAACGGGACACACAGTACCGGTAACGGGACACGCACTACCGGTAACGGGACACGCACTACCGGTAACGGGACACACAGTACCGGTAACGGGACACACAGTAGCGGTAACGGGACACACAGTAGCGGTAACGGGACACACAGTACCGGTAACGGGACACACAGTAGCGGTAACGGGACACACAGTAGCGGTAACGGGACACACAGTACCGGTAACGGGACACGCACTACCGGTAACGGGACACGCACTACCGGTAACGGGACACACAGTACCGGTAACGGGACACACAGTAGCGGTAACGGGACACACAGTAGCGGTAATGGGACACACAGTACCGGTAACGGGACACGCACTACCGGTAACGGGACACGCACTACCGGTAACGGGACACACAGTAGCGGTAACGGGACACACAGTACCGGTAACGGGACACACAGTACCGGTAACGGGACACACAGTACCGGTAACGGGACACACAGTAACGGTAACGGGACACACAGTAGCGGTAACGGGACACACAGTACCGGTAACGGGACACACAGTACCGGTAACGGGACACACAGTACCGGTAACGGGACACACAGTACCGGTAACGGGACACGCAGTACCGGTAACGAGACACGCAGTACCGGTAACGGGACACACAGTACCGGTAACGGGACACGCAGTACCGGTAACGGGACACGCAGTACCGGTAACGGGACACGCAGTACCGGTAACGGGACACGCAGTACCGGTAACGGGACACACAGTACCGGTAACGGGACACAGTACCGGTAACGGGACACACAGTACCGGTAACGGGACACAGTACCGGTAACGGGACACTGTACTTGTAACGGGACGCACATTATCGGTAACGGGACACAGTACCGGTAACGGGAGTCACAGTACCGGTAACGGAAAACGCACTACCGGTAACGGGACACACAGTGCCGGTAACGAGACACAGTACCGGTAACGGGACACACAGAACCGGTAATGGGACACACAGTACCAGTAACGGGACACACATTACCACTAACGGGACACAGTACCGGTAACGGGACACACAGTACCGGTAACGGGACACAGTACCGGTAACGGGACACACGGTTCCGGTAATGGGACACAGTACTGGTAACGGGACACAGTACCAGTAACGGGACACACATTACCGGTAACGGGACACATTACCGGTAACGGGACACACAGTACCGATAACGGGACACACAGTACCGGTAACTGGACACACAGTACCGGCAACGGGACACAGTACCAGCAACGGGACACAGTATCGGTAACGGGACACAGTACCGGTAACGGGATACAATACCGGTAACGGGACACACAGTACCGGTAGCGGGACACAATACCGGTAACGGGACACAGTACCAGTAACGGGATACACATTATCGGTAACGGGACACAGTACCGGTAACGGCACACAGTACCGGTATACCGGTGCTGCAAACTCGCTATCCCTTCGTCACAAACTTTCTGAGCGCAGCTGAGTTATAGAATTAACATGTGAAAACATATCAACCCAACATGTCAACATATCACGTATAGGTACACATGTCAACACAAAATGTCACAACATATCAACCCAACATGTCAACATATCATGTCTAGGTACACATGTCAACACAACATGTCAACACAACATGTCAACATATCATGTCTAGGTGCACATTTCAACACAAAGTCACAACATGTCAACACAACATGTGAACATATCATGTCAACATATCATGTCTAGGTACACATTTCAACACATGTCACAACATGTCTCAACATGTCACAACATGTCTCAACATATCACAACATGTCTCAACATGTCACAACATGTCACAACATGTCACAACATGTCACAATATGTCAACACAACATGTCAACATATCATGTCTAGGTAAACATGTCAACACAACATGTCAACATATCATGTCTAGGTACACAAGTTAACACAACATGTCAACACAACATGTCAACATATCATGTCTAGGTACACATGTCAACACAACACAGCGGCAAAATTGAGCACAAAATGCAGGAGCCGAGGCCCACAACAGACTGAGACACAGCCAATCAGCGAGCGAGATGTACTTTATCTCTTGTGACGTGCTGCTTTGCTATTGGTCAGAGCGCGCGATGTGAATTGCAATGCCTAGATGTTTATGTGAGGTACAGCTTAGATGTCTATGTGATGCCTACATGTCTATGCCGAATCTAGTTGACTATATGGAACTTTCATGTATATGTGCGACCTAGGTGTCTATTGAGGGCCTTTATGTCTATGTGAGGCCTAGATGCTCATAAAAGACCTAGATGTCCATAAAGCCTGAGTGTCTATGTTAGGCCAAGATGTCTATATAAGGCTTAAACGTCTATTTATGGCCTTCATCTTCATATGACGCCTAGGTGGTGTCTGTATGAGGCCTGAGTGTCTATATAAAGCCCAATGTCTATGTGAGGCCTATGTGCCTATATGAGGCCCATATGTCGCAAAAGGTCTAGGTGTCTATGTGAAGCCTCAATGTCTATGCTAGATCTATATGTCTATACGAGGCCTAAGCGTCTATAGAAGGCATGGATGTCTAAATAAAGCCTCAATGTCTATGCTCGACCCATATGTCTATATAAGGCCCATACGTCTATACAGGACCTAGATGTCTAAAGGAGGCCTAGATGTCTAAATAAAGCCTCAATGTCTATGCTAGGCCTAGATGTCCATATAAGGCCTAGATGCCTACAGGAGGCCCGGATGTCAACAGCAGGTATTGGTGTGGTATTAGCTCTATTACGTAGAGTAAAGCATTGTAATATACAATTCTATCACTATTGTGTATATTTAAAAACATACGCGTCTTGACGACACAGAGAATTCTGTGCATGTTTACAAACAAAGAGCAGTGTATTCATCACTCCAATATTATTAATATTATTTCAAGTGACAAGGAAAAATCAGTCCAATATTATTAATATCCAATATCCATTAGTCCAATATTATTGATGCAATTTCAAGTAACAAAGAAAATCAATCTAATATTATTAATATCCAATCTTCGTGAGTCCAATGTGAATAAAATAATATCAAAAGATAGGGGATGATCTTCAAAAACGGAATCAAATTTTCAGATTTTCGTACAACTTTTCCTACCGGAATACCTTTCCTACCTTTTCCTAAAAATTTGAAGGTGTGAAATGCTTGCAAAATGTATTCCGTTTTTTAAAAAACAATTTCGATTTTTTCAACTACGTAAAAGTTCGGAAGGTTTTCACTTTCCAAATTTTTCTCCAGAAAATAAGCCCTACAATACCCATCGATAAAAATATTTACAAATACCCATGTAACCCGGTAAATATCGACAAATATAAATATAATAGAGCAAATATTTACCAATAGCCATATAAAATAACAAATGCCACATATTTACCAAAATTACAGCTTCTTTAACACTGAAACTTCAAAACAAATTGCCTATGATACTCTAGTTTTACTGGAGAGGTGTGCGCCTTCCCTAGAGGTGGTAGTGGTACTAGTGTTGATACTGGTGCTAGTAGTGGTGCTAGTACTGGTATTAGTTCTAGTGCTAGTAGTGGTGCTAGTGCTGGTATTAGTTCTAGTGCTAGTAGTGGTGCTAGTACTGGTATTAGTTCTAGTGCTAGTAGTGGTGCGAGTACTGGTATTAGTTCTAGTGCTAGTAGTGGTGCTAGTTTTGGTATTAGTTCTAGTGCTGGTAGTGGTGCTCAACCAGGTCCGTCAGTCAGACCCGTCAGTCAGGCCCGTCAGTCAGGCAGGTCCGTCAGTCAGGCAGGCCCGTCAGTTAGACCCGTCAGTCAGGCCCGTCAGCCAGGCCCGTCAGTCAGGCCCGTCAGTCAGGCCCGTCAGGCCCGTCAGGCCCGTCAGCCAGGCCCGTCAGTCAGGCCCATCAGTCAGGCCCGTCAGGCCCGTCAGTCAGGCAGGCTCGTCAGTCAGGCCCGCTAGGCCCGTCAGCCAGGCCCGTCAACCAGGCCCGTCAACCAGGCCCATCAGTCAGGCCCGTCATGCCCATCAGTCAGGCAGGCCCGTCAGGCCCGTCAGCCAGACCCGTCAGTCAGGCCCATCAGTCAGGCCCGTCAGTCAGGCAGGCCCGTCAGTGAGGCCCGCCAGGCCCGTCAGCCAGGCCCGTCAGTCAGGCCCGTCAGGCCCGTCAGTCAGACCGTCAGTTCTCATTAGCATCAACTGGCGCACGTCGAAGCAACGTCCGAAATACAGGAAGATTTCGTTGCATTTTCCGTCCCGTAACTGACAGGCTGCGGCGCGTAGCTCCTGTCTATCGCCCCTGTCTCTCCTGTCATAGCTCCTGTCTACATTCCCCAATGAAATCCTAAGGAAATTAACCACTGAAATCCGGAGGAAATTAATCACTGAAGCCAGGAGGAAATTAACCACTGAAATCTGGAGGAAATTAGCCAGTGAAATCCTGAAGAAATTAACCACTGAAATCTGGAGGAAATTAGCCACTGAAATCTGGAGGAAATTAATCACTGAAGCCAGGAGGAAATTAACCACTGAAATACGGAGGAAATTAGCCAGTGAAACCCCGAGGAAATGTACCTCATGCAACATTGTGAAATATTTTGCCTGGGTTGTTAAGTTATAAAATAAATTTCTCGAGAGTTTTGAAATTATCACAAGCCTAAAAATGAAGGAAATTCTGAAAAAAATAGCCATTTCTACTAGGAAATTGAACTTCGTCAAAGTCGTGAAATTGTAACATAGAATTTGTTCCATAACTCGTAACAAATGTAAACGAGCTTTTCAACAAGTTATGTGTCATTTTATCCGTAAGTTATGTTGCGTCAAGTTGTGTCACGAGTTGTGTAGTAAGTTATGTTACTGTATGTTGTGTAACATGCCGTTACATTGTAACATGTGTTACAAGTTATGTTACGTCGAGTTGTGTCACGAGTTGTGTAGTAAGTTATGTTACTGTATGTTGTGTAACATGCCGTTACATTGTAACATGTGTTACAAGTTATGTTACGTCGAGTTGTGTCACGAGTTGTGTAGTAAGTTATGTTACTGTATGTTGTGTAACATGCCGTTACATTGTAGCATGTGTTACAAGTTATGCTACGTCAAGTTGTGTCACGAGTTGTGTAGTAAGTTATGTTACTGTATGTTGTGTAACATGCCGTTACATTGTAACATGTGTTACAAGTTATGTTACGTCGAGTTGTGTCACGAGTTGTGTAGTAAGTTATGTTACTGTATGTTGTGTAACATGCCGTTACATTGTAACATGTGTTACAAGTTATGTTGCGTCAAGTTGTGTCACGAGTTGTGTAGTAAGTTATGTTACTGTATGTTGTGTAACATGCCGTTACATTGTAACATGTGTTACAAGTTATGTTACGTCGAGTTGTGTCACGAGTTGTGTAGTAAGTTATGTTACTGTATGTTGTGTAACATGCCGTTACATTGTAACATGTGTTACAAGTTATGCTACGTCAAGTTGTGTCACGAGTTGTGTAGTAAGTTATGTTACTGTATGTTGTGTAACATGCCGTTACATTGTAACATGTGTTACAAGTTATGCTGAGCCGAGTTTTCACAAGTTATGTTACTTGTTATGAAAGTGCAAATCATGTAACAACGGGTTATGTTACAACGAGTTATGTAACAAGTTGCGTTCACCAACTGATGCAACTAGGGTTATATCACAACAAATGATGCAACAAGCTAAGTTGAGAAAGTGATGCAACAACAAGCCATGTAAAAAAGCATATACCTTCATCTTACGTAACAAGGTTTACAACAACAAGTTATGTAACAAAAACTTACGCAACAACAATTAGCGTAACAATTTTAATAACAACATTAAATAATGTAACAAGTTATGCAATAAGTTATGCCAGAAGTAATGCAGCAAGTTACGTAACAAATCTTGTAACACTGATGCAGTCAATAGTTCTGCAGCAACAACCCGACGTATAATAAATCAATTTTTAACTAGCCATTTAATGAATACCGCGCGTTTTGGTAAGTTCTAGCTGCTCTGCTCACTCTGGTGGGGTGTGTGCGCTATTTGTACGTGTGTGTGCGTGTACTTGTTTATGTGTGTGTGCGTGTGTGTGTACTTGTTCATATGAGTGTGTGCGTGTGCTTGTTTTTGTGCGCGTGTGTGTACTTGTTTATGTGCGTGTGTGTGTGTACTTGTTTATGTGCGTGTGTGGGCATGTACTTGTTCCTATGAGTGTGTGCGTGTACTTGTTTATGTGTGGTGTGTGTGTGTACTTGTTTATGTGTGTGTGCGTGTGTGTACTTGTTTATGTGTGTGTGTGCATGAGTACATGAGCCCGTGTGTGTATGTGCGTGTATGTGTGTGTGCGTGTGTTTTGTGTGTGAGTGTGTGCGTGTGTGTATGTGCGTACGTGTTTGTGTGTACGTTTGTGTGTGTCGTGTACTTATAAGCATGTACCAAATATGGTGGGTAATTAATATATATACTAAATGTGTTGATAAAATATTTAGTGCGTGTTAACATGGTGGGTAATTAGCTCGATAATTAGGTGTGGTGTGTAATTAGCGAGGACTAACCACGATAGAAGACTTAATAAAGCAAATCACGGTGGCCAGTACTGTGGACTGACTAGGGTGGAAGGTCAATGTATAGTAATTAGGGTGTACATATTATGTTGGGTGCCAGAAATTAATCAATAAATATCAATTATGGTGTGCGATTAGTGTGCATCAATTATGATGGATCCTCAATTATGTGCTTTAGATAAGTGAACAATTTATGTGTGCTAATTAGGGTGAGTAATTATTGTCAAATAATTGTGCATGTTTGCTAATTAATGGATATCAATTGCGGCAGGCAGTTATCATTACAAACGATTGTACTTTTGCGTGTAATTGTACAACTTGCGTGTAGTTGTACTAATTGCAAGTTATTGTACAAATTACAAGTTATTGTACTTATTACAAGCAATTGTACTAATTGCAAGTTATTGTGGTAATAACAAGTTGATGTACTAACTACAAATAATGAAACTAATTACAATTATCAACCGAGCTAGACGGTGCAGCGAACTCACAAGCCCCTCCATCAATTACTCTTCACTAATCAATGTACTAAAGACATTACATGTATTTATGTAACTTATATGCAGGGAATTTATCTATAATGATGAGCTGATGAAGTCCACAGGAAGTTATAGGTCAAATCAACCTACAATTAATCAACAGTGGTCAAAAAAATCAACAGAACATTTGCGACGAATTATTGAGGCCACAAATTAGATATTGGTAAAATTACTTTAAAATATACTAAGTAATTTATAAATGATAAGAAATAATGCGTATTGGAAATAACGCGTTGCGCATTATACAGTGACATGTCGCATTACGCGTGTATTTATTATGAACAATAATCAGTAGACGCATATAACAAAAATAACCCATGAGTAGTCTTCAATTGTTGCCTTAAATAACCACTTTATGGATATGATCAGATCTGAACGGCCACTAGTGGTCCGTTGAGAGCGGTCACTAATGACTAACTGGGAACGGTCACTAATGGATAATTGAGAACGATCACTAATGGATAATTGAGAACGGTCACTAATGGATAACTGAGAACAGTCGCTAATGGATAATTGAGAACGATCACTAATGACTAACTGGGAACGGTCACTAATGGATTATTGAGAACGATCACTAATGGATAATTGAGAACGATCACTAATGGATAATTGAGAACGGTCACTAATGGATAATTGAGAACGGTCACTAATGGATAACTGAGAACGGTCACTAATGACTAACTGGGAACGGTCACTAATGGATTATTGAGAACGATCACTAATGGATAATTGAGAACGGTCACTAATGGATAACTGAGAACGGTCACTAATGGATAACTGAGAACGGTCACTAATGAATAAATGAGAACTGTCACTAATGGATAACTGAAAACGGTCACTAATGGATAACTGAGAACGGTCACTAATGACTAATTGAGAACGGTCACTAACGGATAATTGAAAATGGTCACTAATGGATAACTGAGAACGGTCACTAATGACTAAATGAGAACTGTCACTAACGGATAATTGAAAACGGTCTCTAACGGATAATTGAGAACGATCACTAAATGACAAATGAAAACAGTCATTAATTACTTATTGAAAACAGTCACTAACAGGCATGCAACAGCAGCCATCGAGGGCAAAATAGCGCGAGTCACAAACAGCAGGGCTGGCAACATACTGTGCCCGTCACACATGTGTGTGTATGTGCTGCCCCTGCACTGTGTGCGTCACACATGTGTATGTATGTGCTTCTCCTGCACTGTGTGCGTCACACATGTGTATGTATAAACAGCCCCTGCACTGTGTGTGTCACACATGTGTATGTATACACAGCCCCTGCACTGTGTGTGTTACACATGTGTATGTATACACAGCCCCTGCACTGTGTGTGTCACACATGTGTATGTATACACAGCCCCTGCACTGTGTGTGTCACACATATGTATGTATACACAGCCCCTGCACTGTGTACGCGCCCCACATGTGAATGTATACACAGCCCCTGCACTGTGTGCGTCACACATGTGTATGTATGTGCTTCTCCTGCACTGTGTGCGTCACACATGTGTATGTATAAACAGCCCCTGCACTGTGTGTGTCACACATGTGTATGTATACACAGCCCCTGCACTGTGTGTGTTACACATGTGTATGTATACACAGCCCCTGCACTGTGTGTGTCACACATGTGTATGTATACACAGCCCCTGCACTGTGTGTGTCACACATGTGTATGTATACACAGCCCCTGCACTGTGTGTGTTACACATGTGTATGTATACACAGCCCCTGCACTGTGTGTGTCACACATGTGTATGTATACACAGCCCCTGCACTGTGTGTGTCACACATGTGTATGTATACACAGCCCCTGCACTGTGTACGCGCCCCACATGTGAATATATACACAGCCCCTGCACTGTGTACGCGCCACACATGTGTATGTACACAGCCCCTGCACTGTGTGCGCCACACATGTGTATGTATATACAGCCCCTGCACTGTGTACGCGTCACACATGTGTACGTCCAGACGATGTACGCGATGTCTTGCATGTAAGCGTTCATGTTTCTCTATTCACAATATAGATGAGCTTCTATGGTTTGTTGGAGAGCAAATTTTATCCGTGTTTTATATTGTAATATAATGTACTTGTGTTGTGTGGTGACATGCTCTACCTGCCGCTTGTGTACATAGTGTATACACGCTCATACACTCAAGACACATACACACAGGGCTCACACATTCACACAAAATACACACAGGACGCGCACACGACACACACACAGGACACACACACGACACAAACACACAGGACACACATATACACGCAACACACACATACACGGAATACACACACACACACACACACGGGGCACACACATGCACACAGTACACACACACAGGATGCACACACGGGACACACACATGCACAAAGTACACACACACACAGGACGCACACACGGGGCACACACATGCGCACTGTACACACACACACAGGATGCACACACGGGGCACACACATGCACAAAGTACACACACACACAAAGTGCAGTGTGCGCCACAACGCTGTGTGTGGATTAGCTTCGCGACAATCTTATGTTATGTAAAACGCTGCTTTGTTGTGGAGATCGTGTGGAGATCGTGTGGAGATCGTGTGGAGATCGTGTGGAGATCGTGTGGAGATCGTGTGGAGATCGTGTGGAGATCGTGTGGAGATCGTGTGGAGATCGTGTGGAGATCGTGTGGAGATCGTGTGGAGATCGTGTGGAGATCGTGTGGAGATCGTGTGGAGATCGTGTGGAGATCGTGTGGAGATTGTGAGGAGGTCAGATGGAAATTGTGTGGAGGTCAAATGGAAATTGTGTGGAGGTCGAGTGGAGATCTTGGAGGAGATCTCAGTAAATATCACCTCGGAGATCGCAATGGATTTCACGGTGGAGATTGCAGTGGATATCACTGCGTAGATCGTGTCGGAGATACTTTGAATGGAGATCGCAAAAGCGCGAGGATGCGTGTTTTTTTATCTATAGCTTAGAGTGAGTGACGTGAACTTTTTGTGCGTTAGGGTTTGTGTGGAGGCCTGTGTAGGCACACGTGTGTGTGTGTGTGCAGAGGCCTAGGTGTGTGTGCAGTGGTCTGTGTAGGCCAGGTGTGTGTGTGTGCAGAGGCCTAGGTGTGTGTGTGTGTGCAGAGGCCTAGGTGTGATGCATAGGCCTAAATATTATTGATGTAAATTGTAAAGATTCATCCGCTGTGTACTTTCCCTTACGATTTGGGCTGCTAATAAAAATTTAAATTTACGCGTCTGATGCAACGCTTTTCATTTTCCTATACTATTGAATATCTCAGGATATATAACTTCCAATGGTCACCTTCAAAATAAAATATTATCCATGTTCCAAACCTTATTGAAAAACATCATTTATAAAGCAGAAGACTTTGGGCTAGAAAGACCCAGGTTCGATCCCAGTGTGGTACCTGGATATTTTCACCTGTACGCAGTTTTCAAGTGATGAGAAGACTGGTGGAAGAATTAGAGGGGAATTTTTTCTGACTCACCTAGCTTTCTCATCCCTCACTCGCACCCCTCAGGGCAGGAAGCTGAAAATTAATTTCCACATCCCGACCGTAACGATGAATTGAACACTAAAGATGTTTCCTCTAAATATTGGGGTTCCCAGCCTTTTTTTGCCCCCTTACCCTTAAAAGAAATTTCATTCGAACCTCGCATACCCTAAAGTAAAAATGCAAACAGATAACCAATATCTTATTATTTACCTGGACTAAGATGACCATCAACGTTAACGAATACCTGAACAGCGTTCAATTCTGCAAACAAAATACACTCAAAGCAGCAAGGCTGCCAATGCTGAGTGCTTGATTAATTGATTATGAGTTAGTTTACAGAAACAGAACAGAAAGCTTATTTTATTCAAACACGAGTGCACACGGCCCGTGAAAAATGACGGGATTCAATATTTTCCTTGAATAAATCCCCCAGACGTGGATGCCCAACAAATATATCCATCCCAACAGTACCCGCCATCAAAATATTCTTGTACTTGTGCACTGGTGAAACTCGTATCACAGATACGGTCATTGAGCGTCCTTGTGAGCGTCACAGAGCGACGGAAGCAGCGGACACCAAACAAATATATCAATAAATAAACACACCAAGGGGATTATTGAGTAAAGCGGCCCATAGACGATCAATTTAATTGTCAATATCATTGACTCAATATATTGAGGAAATTATTTTTTGCCCACCAAGTCAATTAATTGACGGTAGTCAATGAAGCCCACAGACGATCAATTAAATTGTCAATATTCATCATTGTCAATTATATTGACAGTAAAATTGATCGTCTATGGGCCGCTTAAGACAATCGAGATACGGACTACTGACACAACCACCTCGAGAACCGGAAAACCAGGAAACCACACAAGAGCATTAAAACCCAGGTTTGTACACGCAACCCAAAAATTGCCCCAAAACCCGGACTAACCGAGCAGTAAAAAATTGCCTTAAAACTCACTTTTCCTCGAACAAAGAAAGGAAAAAAACTGAATGTAAGGAAGCCTTGACAAAGCTACCGAAGCACGGATTCTCCCATTCAATTCAAAACCAGCCTAAAATCCTTGTTTTGAACAGCAATAGAAAACCACCCCAAAAATAAAAAAAATTTCAATCTATCCAAAAACCGTCGAAAATCCTTTTTTCCAGATACCATGGAAAACCGAAACAAAACTCAAATTTTTCCAATGTATTTAAAACGGCAGAAAACCCTGGTTTTCAAAAGCGATTGAAAACACCTCAAAAGCTGGAATTGTTTTAGATCAATCCAAAACCGCTTACAGCCCTAGTTTCCAGTCACCATAGAAAACCACATCAAAAACTCAAGTTTTGCCAGTCAATCCAAAACGTCCGAAAAGCTCCGGTTTTCAAAACCAACAGAAAACCGTTCCAAAACCCAAATTTTGCCAGTCAATCCAAAACGTCCGAAAAGCTCCGGTTTTCAAAACCAACAGAAAACCGTTCCAAAACCCAAATTTTGCCAGTCAATCCAAAACGTCCGAAAAGCTCTGGTTTTCAAAACCAACAGAAAGCCGTTCCAAAACCCAAATTTTGCCAATCAATCCAAAACGCCCGAAGAGCTCCGGTTTTCAAAACCAACAGAAAACCGTTCCAAAACCCAAATTTTGCCAATCAATCCAAAACCGGTCTCGAGAAGAGAGCCAGCGGCCCCGAGACAATTGGCGCAATAGCCGAGGCTCGCCGCGTCTCGGCCACCAAGAGTGTCAACTTGATCAAGTTTGCGGTATAAAATGCGGAGACGCGGCGCGTCGCTCGTAAAATGTCCGACTCGCTCTATTTTCAAGAAATGAAAGCGTTAACGAAATAAAAGCTTCGTGGAGCCCGAGTTCTTCAGAACGGGCATGTTGGCGGGGGAAGATGTGTGATGTTCGCGGTTTTGTATTGATGGGGGGACATCCAATGCATACGCGTAGGAATATAAAGTAGAAATGTAAAAGTAAAATATAATTAACTAATATCATAAAATATAATATCTACTCGTATAAAATACACGAGTATAAATAAATAAATAAATATGTACGCGGCACATGAAGTAGAAATATGTATACATACGCGACACATGAAGTAGAAATGTGTATATATATATATACGCGACACATGAAGTAGAAAATAGATGAAATTGGACGATTTCTAGGAAATCTCATATTTAGGATATCCATGAAGTAGATATATATATATATATATATATATATATATATATATATATATATACGCGACACACGAAGTAGAAATATATATATATATATATATACGCGACACACGAAGTAGAAATATATATATATACGCGGCACATGAAGTAGAAATGTGTATGTATATACGCGACACACGAAGTAGAAATATATATATACGCGGCACATGATCTAGAAATGTGTATGTATATACGCGACACACGAAGTAGAAATATATATATATATACGCGGCACATGATGTAGAAATGTGTATGTATATACGCGACACACGAAGTAGAAATATATATATATATACGCGGCACATGATGTAGAAATGTGTATGTATATACGCGACACACGAAGTAGAAATATATATATATATACGCGGCACATGATGTAGAAATGTGTATGTATATACGCGACACACGAAGTAGAAATATATATATACGCGACACACGAAGTAGAAATATATATATATATATACGCGGCACACAACGCCACAACTACACACGGTCCCAACAACAAACGGACGCTGGTAAGCCGCTGCCAAAAATAGCGCAGGGTAAGTAAGACATTTTTGTTGTAACGGTTTTCTATTGATTTTCTATTAATTGCCTGGAAAATAATATTTCTTAATTCCATTCATCTTAATAGTAATTCCACCTAGGAATTCCATTAATATTAATTTCAATTAATATCATTTTCGTTCTTCTATTAATTCGAGCAGCGTTTCATAATTCTGAACTTCGTTAAGATCGTTTTCATTGCTTCATAATGACAGTGTATGGTAAAATTGCTTCATAATGACACATAATGACTTCATTGCTTCATAATGACGGTGTATGGTAAAATTGCTTCATAATGACACTTCATAATGACACTTCATAATGACACTTCATAATGACACATAATGACTTCATTGCTTCACAATGACGGTGTATGGTAAAATTGCTTCATAATAACACTTCATAATGACACATAATGACTTCATTGCTTCATAATGACGGTGTATGGTAAAATTGTTTCATAATGACACTTCATAATGACACATAATGACTTCATTGCTTCACAATGACGGTGTATGGTAAAATTGCCTCATAATGACACTTCATAATGACACATAATGACTTCATTGCTTCACAATGACGGTGTATGGTAAAATTGCTTCATAATGACACTTCATAATGACACATAATGACTTCATTGCTTCATAATGACGGTGTATGGTAAAATTGCTTCATAATGACACTTCATAATGACACATAATGACTTCATTGCTTCACAATGACGGTGTATGGTAAAATTGCCTCATAATGACACTTCATAATGACACATAATGACTTCATTGCTTCACAATGACGGTGTATGGTAAAATTGCTTCATAATGACACTTCATAATGACACATAATGACTTCATTGCTTCATAATGACGGTGTATGGTAAAATTGCTTCATAATGACACTTCATAATGACACATAATGACTTCATTGCTTCACAATGACGGTGTATGGTAAAATTGCTTCATAATGACACTTCATAATGACACATAATGACTTCATTGCTTCATAATGACGGTGTATGGTAAAATTGTTTCATGATGACACTTCATAATGACACATAATGACTTCATTGCTTCACAATGACGGTGTATGGTAAAATTGCCTCATAATGACACTTCATAATGACACATAATGACTTCATTGCTTCACAATGACGGTGTATGGTAAAATTGCTTCATAATGACACTTCATAATGACACATAATGACTTCATTGCTTCATAATGACGGTGTATGGTAAAATTGCAATTGCTTCATAATGACACTTCATAATGACACATAATGACTTCATTGCTTCATAATGACGGTGTATGGTAAAATTGCTTCATAATGACACTTCATAATGACACATAATGACTTCATTGCTTCCTAATGACAGTGTGTGGTAAAATTGCTTCATAATGACACTTCATAATGACACATAATGACTTCATTGCTTCATAATGACAGTGTATGGTAAAATTGCTTCATAATGACACTTCATAATGACACATAATGACTTCATTGCTTCCTAATGACAGTGTGTGGTAAAATTGCTTCATAATGACACTTCATAATGACACATAATGACTTCATTGCTTCATAATGACGGTGTATGGTAAAATTGCTTCATAATGACACTTCATAATGACACATAATGACTTCATTGCTTCACAATGACGGTGTATGGTAAAATTGCTTCATAATGACACTTCATAATGACACATAATGACTTCATTGCTTCATAATGACGGTGTATGGTAAAATTGCTTCATAATGACACTTCATAATGACACATAATGACTTCATTGCTTCATAATGACGGTGTATGGTAAAATTGCTTCATAATGACACTTCATAATGACACATAATGACTTCATTGCTTCATAATGACGGTGTATGGTAAAATTGCTTCATAATGACACTTCATAATGACACATAATGACTTCATTGCTTCACAATGACAGTGTATGGTAAAATTGCTTCATAATGACACTTCATAATGACACATAATGACTTAATTGCTTCACAATGACGGTGTATGGTAAAATTGCTTCATAATGACACTTCATAATGACACATAATGACTTCATTGCTTCATAATGACGGTGTATGGTAAAATTGCTTCATAATGACACTTCATAATGACACATAATGACTTCATTGCTTCCTAATGACAGTGTGTGGTAAAATTGATTCATAATGACACTTCATAATGACACATAATGACTTCATTGCTTCATAATGACAGTGTATGGTAAAATTGCTTCATAATGACACTTCATAATGACACATAATGACTTCATTGCTTCCTAATGACAGTGTGTGGTAAAATTGCTTCATAATGACACTTCATAATGACACATAATGACTTCATTGCTTCATAATGACACTTCATAATGACACATAATGACTTCATTGCTTCACAATGACGGTGTATGGTAAAATTGCCTCATAATGACACTTCATAATGACACAAAATGACTTCATTGCTTCATAATGACACTTCATAATGACACATAATGACTTCATTGCTTCATAATGACACTTCATAATGACACATAATGACTTCATTGCTTCATAATGACACTTCATAATGACACATAATGACTTCATTGCTTCATAATGACACTTCATAATGACACATAATGACTTCATTGCTTCATAATGACACTTCATAATGACACATAATGACTTCATTGCTTCACAATGACGGGGTATGGTAAAATATCACATTCACTCAATAACATTTTATTAACACAATGAAGTAATGACCAACAAAATCGATAGCGCACTTGTACTACAATGATGTATTCAACAGCCCATCTCTACGATAAGTATGAATCAAGACAACAACAAAATAACGTCAACAACAATGCACTTGTAACAATAATTACAGCACTCTATTGATACTAACATAGCGGGGGACAATAGCATTGGCA
Source organism: Morinoia aosen (assembly GCA_030386875.1). Lineage (NCBI taxonomy): Eukaryota > Metazoa > Arthropoda > Malacostraca > Amphipoda > Talitridae > Morinoia > Morinoia aosen. Next base: position 22,240,500 of record CM059561.1, read on the forward strand.
ACCTTTCATGCAAAATGGAATAATTATGAAAAGTACTGAAAAGAAAAATATCATATGTCCCTGATAATAAATTGTTGAGACCTCAAGTAGGCAGTAACACACCAGTATGCACAATACATAATGCCATGCTCAGTATGCACAATACATAATGCTATGCTCAGTATGTACAATACATAATGCTATGCTCAGTATGCACAATACATAATGCTATGCTCAGTATGCACAATACATGATACTATGCTCAGTACGCACAATACATAATGCTATGCTCAGTATGTACAATACATAATGCTATGCTCAGTATGCACAATACATAATGCTATGCTCAGTATGTACAATACATGATACTATGCTCAGTATGCACAATACATGATACTATGCTCAGTATGCACAATACATAATGCTATGCTCAGTATGCACAATACATGATACTATGCTCAGTATGCATAGTACATAATGCTATGCTCAGTATGCACAATACATAATGCTATGCTCAGTATGCACAATACATGATACTATGCTCAGTATGTACAATACATAATGCTATGCTCAGTATGCACAATACATGATGCTATGCTCAGTATGCACAATACATGATACTATGCTCAGTATGTACAATACATAATGCTATGCTCAGTATGCACAATACATGATACTATGCTCAGTATGCACAATACATAATGCTATGCTCGGTATGCACAATACATGATACTATGCTCAGTATGCACAATACATAATGCTACGCTCAGTATGCACAATACATAATGCTATGCTCAGTATGCACAATACATGATACTACGCTCAGTATGCACAATACATAATGCTACGCTCAGTATGCACAATACATAATACTACACTAAGTATGCACTCAGACAGTCCCATCATTACCAAAACACAACCTACAGCACACATTCCCGCCCTAAATTCCAGAATTCCCGGTTCCAGGCCGCAGTTTCCAAAAACCGTAATGTACTTCCTGAGCTGCTCCATACTGTGGTATGGTTTTAGAACTGGAATGAATTTACTAACTGGAATGAATTCCTGAACTGGAATGAATTCCTGAACTGGAATGAATTCCTGAACTGGAATGAATTGACAAACTCGAATGAATTTCTGAACTGAAATGAATTCCCGAACTGGAATGAATTCCTGAACTGGAATGAATTCCTGAACTAGAAGTAATTCCTAAACTGGAATGAATTCCTGAACTGGAAGTAATTCCTAAACTGGAATGAATTCCTGAACTTGAAGTAATTCCTAAACTGGAATGAATTCCCAAACTGGAATTAATTCCCAAACTGGAATGAATTCCTGAACTGGAATTAATTCTCAAACTGGAATTAATTCCCGAACTGGAATGAATTCCCGAACGGGAATGAATTCCCAAACTGGAATTAATTTCCGAACTGGAATGAATTCCTTATCTGGAATGTGTGCCGAACTGAGATAAATTCCCAAACTGGCATCAATTTCAGAAAAAAGAATGAAATCCGATCTATGATAGATTGAATTCGAAATGAATTTCATTCATTCAATCCGGACTCCATCTCTCTTGTGCTGAGTATACGTGTTCATTAATTCATTCATTCTGGAATCCGGAATGCTTGTGCTGATTATGCATATTCATTCATTTATTCATTCATAAATTCATTCTGGAATACGGACCGCTAGCGCTAATAATACATACATGTTTCATTCATTCATTCCGGATCATGAACATCTAGTGCTGGTTACATACGTTTCTCCCCCAATAAAAGCCCACACGTAATCAGCACAACAATGATCTATCATAAATACTCAAAGAACTGTGAAAGCGCAACCAAACTATTCTTCCTCGCACCTCCCAATCCTCCCCCCCCCCCTCCCCCCCCCCCCCCCTCAAAAAAGAAATAATAATAAAACAAACATAATCAGCACAACAATGATAAAAAATACTCAAAAGAATCTTACAAAGCACGGACGAACCTAAAATAAAACAACACACAATATCAGCAAGCCGACGTTTCTGAGTTAACAAAAGGCTTCGGAAGCGCAGTCAAATCTACGAAAGCATCCGCTAATCCAACCCACCGGTGAGGAGGGGGATTAAGAGGGGGCAGGGAGGGGGTATTAGAAGGGGGTAAGGGGGTAACAAAAGGGGGAACAAAGCGGGGAGGGGGGGAGAACCCGCAGTTTTGTGTCGCCAGTCTTTTGGTGCGGGAAAACAAAGGCTAAAAGGGGCGCGTTATTTCTGGGCTTCGGTGCTGAATTGTGGAGCTGTGGGGCCTCTAGTGGTCTGATGGTCACTAGTGGTCTGGTGGTCACTAGTAGTCTGGTGGTCACTAGTGGCCTGGTAGTCACTAGTAGTCTGGTGGTCACTAGTGGTCAGGTAGTCACTAGTGGCCTGGTGGTCACTAGTGGTCTGGTGGTCACTAGTAGTCTGGTGGTCACTAGTGGCCTGGTAGTCACTAGTGGTCAGGTGGTCACTAGTGGTCAGGTAGTCACTAGTGGCCTGGTGGTCACTAGTGGTCTGGTGGTCACTAGTGGTCTGGTGGTCACTAGTAGTCTGGTGGTCACTAGTGGCCTGGTAGTCACTAGTGGTCAGGTGGTCACTAGTGGTCAGGTAGTCACTAGAGGTCACAACTAGGGGAAGTTGTAAGCTATTTGTGGTCTGGTGGTCACTAGTAGTCTGGTGGTCACTAGTAGCCTGGTGGTCACTAGTGGTCAGGTAGTCACTAGAGGTCACAACTAGGGGAAGTTGTAAGCTATTTGTGGTCTGGTGGTCACTAGTAGTCTGGTGGTCACTAGTAGCCTGGTGGTCACTAGTGGTCTGGTAGTCACTAGTGGTCTGGTGGTCACTAGTGGTCAGGTAGTCACTAGAGGTCACAACTAGGGGAAGTTGTAAACTATTTGAGCCTATGTATAGAAATATTGATAGATCCAAAATGGAGTTATTCGAAGAATTCGAAGTATCAAAAATGTAACCCTGGCTTAGCTTAACTTAACGTGAACACTCAAAAGCTTGGCGATATTAGAGCAGAAATAGCAAATCATTCATCAAAAATCATGCGCCTCAGTGAAAATAAAATAAATGTTAAGCACATAAATAGGATTAAAGCCCAAATAATCCTCAAAATTTCAATACCAGCTCAATAACTTAGAAAAAATGACCGCAAAAGGTGTCCACCTCTCTGACATGCCTACAGAAACTACATTTACCCTATGAAACAAAAGCAAAAGTCATAGAGAATTGCTATAATTAATATTAAAATTCATAATTAAAATGAGGTCATAAAAGGGTGCCCTAATTAATTGAAATTCAGTAATGCATAGGTGGTATATTTATCAATATTTGAGTTAAGGAAGGTGTGCATAATTAAGAAGTACATGGAACATAGATCACCAGACACCCAACTGAGCTTTCCAGCTGAATATCCAGGTGGTGCTGCAGCTGAGAGGCCCAGCTGCGCCAGCTGGCTGTAATTCCAGCGCATGGGGAGCACAACAAAGGCTTTATGCCAATAATTTCCATAGCGAAGGTCAGTAAATAAGGGCGCAGAAGGTCAGGGACTTCAGGACTAGGTGGGCCAGAGAGGTGCTGCTCTGGTGAAGTCTGCAGCGACCTTCTTTATTGAGTATCTAGGATACAAGTTCATTGAGGTAAACGGCTGATCAGCTTCAGGGCACAACTGGCGGTATTTTGAGTATCTAGGATACAAGCTCATTGAGGTAAACGACTGATCATCTTCAGGGCACAACTGGCGGTATTTTGAGTATCTAGGATACAAGCTCATTGAGGTAAACGACTGATCAGCTTCAGGGCACAACTGGCGGTATTTTGAGTATCTAGGATACAAGCTCATTGAGGTAAACGACTGATCAGCTTCAGGGCACAACTGGCGGTATTTTGAGTATCTAGGATACAAGCTCATTGAGGTAAACGACTGATCATCTTCAGGGCACAACTGGCGGTATTTTGAGTATCTAGGATACAAGCTCATTGAGGTAAACGACTGATCATCTTCAGGGCACAACTGGCGGTATTTTGAGTATCTAGGATACAAGCTCATTGAGGTAAACGACTGATCAGCTTCAGGGCACAACTGGCGGTATTTTGTGTATCTAGGATACAAGCTCATTGAGGTAAACGACTGATCAGCTTCAGGGCACAACTGGCGGTATTTTGAGTATCTAGGATACAAGCTCATTGAGGTAAACGACTGATCAGCTTCAGGGCACAACTGGCGGTATTTTGTGTATCTAGGATACAAGCTCATTGAGGTAAACGACTGATCAGCTTCAGGGCACAACTGGCGGTATTTTGAGTATCTAGGATACAAGCTCATTGAGGTAAACGACTGATCAGCTTCAGGGCACAACTGGCGGTATTTTGAGTATCTAGGATACAAGCTCATTGAGGTAAACGACTGATCATCTTCAGGGCACAACTGGCGGTATTTTGTGTATCTAGGATACAAGCTCATTGAGGTAAACGACTGATCAGCTTCAGGGCACAACTGGCGGTATTTTGAGTATCTAGGATACAAGCTCATTGAGGTAAACGACTGATCAGCTTCAGGGCACAACTGGCGGTATTTTGAGTATCTAGGATACAAGCTCATTGAGGTAAACGACTGATCAGCTTCAGGGCACAACTGGCGGTATTTTGAGTATCTAGGATACAAGCTCATTGAGGTAAACGACTGATCAGCTTCAGGGCACAACTGGCGGTATTTTGAGTATCTAGGATACAAGCTCATTGAGGTAAACGACTGATCAGCTTCAGGGCACAACTGGCGGTATTTTGTGTATCTAGGATACAAGCTCATTGAGGTAAACGACTGATCAGCTTCAGGGCACAACTGGCGGTATTTTGAGTATCTAGGATACAAGCTCATTGAGGTAAACGACTGATCAGCTTCAGGGCACAACTGGCGGTATTTTGAGTATCTAGGATACAAGCTCATTGAGGTAAACGACTGATCATCTTCAGGGCACAACTGGCGGTATTTTGTGTATCTAGGATACAAGCTCATTGAGGTAAACGACTGATCAGCTTCAGGGCACAACTGGCGGTATTTTGAGTATCTAGGATACAAGCTCATTGAGGTAAACGACTGATCAGCTTCAGGGCACAACTGGCGGTATTTTGAGTATCTAGGATACAAGCTCATTGAGGTAAACGACTGATCAGCTTCAGGGCACAACTGGCGGTATTTTGAGTATCTAGGATACAAGCTCATTGAGGTAAACGACTGATCAGCTTCAGGGCACAACTGGCGGTATTTTGAGTATCTAGGATACAAGCTCATTGAGGTAAACGACTGACGCTTCTCTTTTAACTTAATGCTGACTCAAAAACCAATGGCTTGTGTTACCCGTACGGATTTTTTTTATACACACTATATAGTGAGAGTGCACCGAAATAGATGTGATACACTCATCCATTTCTGTTTTCTTTCCCGGGATAGTCAAAATATGATACATTCACAATTTCGATCGTCTATCTACATATAAACATTTATCATCGTACAATCTCTTTTTTCTTGAGTTTCCTCTTAGAAGCAATGCTCTTGCTCTCAAAATGCTTCTCTTGTAGAACGATTCAAATTCCGCAATAGCAGACAATCTTGACACTTTCTGAGCAGCCTGGGACAACCAATGGCAGTCTCAGATGCTTTATAGGCAACTTTATGATGTTTCAAGCGTTTTATTTGCATCGGGTGACAACAAGAAGTGTGTACCACTTAAACCCAGTGTCTTTTTAACTCAACGGTAAACGTGATGAACACAAATCATGAGTCTTTTTCCCTCAATGATGAACACAGACCACAAGTACTGACAAGGATGAGGCATGGACTGCCATCTCTCACTCACAGCAATGACGTTATCAAACAAAGCGTGATTGAGCCGATATTTCATTACTTTCTTTCTTCTGGTCCCTTTTTATTTCTTCTTTCTATCTTTTTGATCTCTTCTTACTTTCTTCCTGACTCGGCTTTCTTTTTTTACATTTTTCTTTCCTTTTTTTTGCTTTTTGTTTTGTGGTGCTTCGCTCGTCATCCGTGAGGAGGCTATTTTACGCTGTTGAGCATAAAATTTGTATTAAATTTAAATTTGTTAATTTAAATTTAAATTTTCATTTAATGTTCAGTGTATTTCCCAAACGAGCATACAACAAAAACAAAATAACTCCATTCAAGCAGCAAATACATCGTTGCATGATGATTCAGTACATACACTTCAATACAAGATAAAGGTTCATTAAGGGATCAAACAACGTTTACCTCCATTTATTTGAATACAAAAAGTACATTGATACAACTGAAGTTTTGTAACTTGGGAACGTACGTGACATCAACACGTTCACTGCGATAGGCTAATTAAACTGAAGCTCAGTATTCAACACAAATTTAAATACAAAAGTTATAATAAATATTATAAGTACATACCAAACATCAACTGGGTCCATTAAACACCAATAATTTCAAAAGAACGTGAAGATTTTTTCAAACGACGCAGTCAACGTGTCAAGACGATAATTTCACACGCTCTTGTGAGTGAAGTTTTGCATTAAACGATAATTTCACACGCTCTTGTGAGTGAAGTTTTGCATTAAGCGATAATTTCACACGCTCTTGCAAGTGAAGTTTTGCATTAAACGATAATTTCACACGCTCTTGTAAGTGAAGTTTTGCATTAAACGATAATTTCACACGCTCTTGTAAGTGAAGTATTGCATTAAACGATAATTTCACACGCTCTTGCAAGTGAAGTTTTGCATTAAACGATAATTTCACACGCTCTTGCAAGTGAAGTTTTGCATTAAACGATAATTTCACACGCTCTTGTGAGTGAAGTTTTGCATTAAACGATAATTTCACACGCTCTTGCAAGTGAAGTTTTGCATTAAACGATAATTTCACACGCTCTTGTGAGTGAAGTTTTGCATTAAACGATAATTTCACACGCTCTTGTAAGTGAAGTTTTGCATTAAACGATAATTTCACACGCTCTTGTAAGTGAAGTATTGCATTAAACGATAATTTCACACGCTCTTGTAAGTGAAGTTTTGCATTAAACGATAATTTCACACGCTCTTGTGAGTGAAGTTTTGCATTAAACGATAATTTCACACGCTCTTGTGAGTGAAGTTCTGCATTAAACGATAATTTCACACGCTCTTGTAAATGAAGTTTTGCATTAAACGATAATTTCACACGCTCTTGTGAGTGAAGTTTTGCATTAAACGATAATTTCACACGCTCTTGTGAGTGAAGTTTTGCATTAAACGATAATTTCACACGCTCTTGTAAGTGAAGTTTTGCATTAAACGTTAATTTCACACGCTCTTGTGAGTGAAGTTTTGCATTAAACGATAATTTCACACGCTCTTGTAAGTGAAGTTTTGCATTAAACGATAATTTCACACGCTCTTGTAAGTGAAGTTTTGCATTAAACGATAATTTCACACGCTCTTGTGAGTGAAGTTTTGCATTAAACGATAATTTCACACGCTCTTGTGAGTGAAGTTTTGCATTAAGCGATAATTTCACACGCTCTTGCAAGTGAATTTTGCATTAAACGATAATTTCACACGCTCTTGCAAGTGAAGTTTTGCATTAAACGATAATTTCACACGTTCTTGCAAGTGAAGTTTTGCATTAAACGATAATTTCACACGCTCTCGTAAGTGAAGTTTTGCATTAAACGATAATTTCACACGCTCTTGTGAGTGAAGTTTTGCATTAAACGATAATTTCACACGCTCTTGTGAGTGAAGTTTTGCATTAAACGATAATTTCACACGCTCTTGTAAGTGAAGTTTTGCATTAAACGATAATTTCACACGCTCTTGTGAGTGAAGTTTTGCATTAAACGATAATTTCACACGCTCTTGTAAGTGAAGTTTTGCATTAAACGATAATTTCACACGCTCTTGTAAGTGAAGTATTGCATTAAACGATAATTTCACACGCTCTTGTAAGTGAAGTTTTGCATTAAACGATAATTTCACACGCACTTGTAAGTGAAGTTTTGCAATAAACGATAATTTCACACGCTCTTTTGAGTGAAGTTTTGCATTAAACGATAATTTCACACGCTCTTGCAAGTGAAGTTTTGCATTAAACGATAATTTCACACTTTCTTGCAAGTGAAGTTTTGCATTAAACGATAATTTCACACGCTCTTGTGAGTGAAGTTTTGCATTAAACGATAATTTCACACGCTCTTGTAAGTGAAGTTTTGCATTAAACGATAATTTCACACGCTCTTGTAAGTGAAGTATTGCATTAAACGATAATTTTTCACACGCTTTTGTAAGTGAAGTATTGCATTAAACGATAATTTCACACGCTCTTGCAAGAGAAGTTTTGCATTAAACGATAATTTCACACGCTCTTGCAAGAGAAGTTTTGCATTAAACGATAATTTCACACGCTCTTGTAAGTGAAGTATTGCATTAAACGATAATTTCACACGCTCTTGTAAGTGAAGTATTGCATTAAACGATAATTTCACACGCTCTTGCAAGAGAAGTTTTGCATTAAACGATAATTTCACACGCTCTTGCGAGAGAAGTTTTGCATTAAACGATAATTTCACACGCTCTTGCAAGTGAAGTTTTGCATTAAACGATAATTTCACACGCTCTTGCAAGAGAAGTTTTGCATTAAACGATAATTTCACACGCTCTTGTGAGTGAAGTTTTGCATTAAACGATAATTTCACACGCTCTTGTGAGTGAAGTTTTGCATTAAGCGATAATTTCACACGCTCTTGCAAGTGAAGTTTTGCATTAAACGATAATTTCACACGCTCTTGTAAGTGAAGTTTTGCATTAAACGATAATTTAACACGCTCTTGTAAGTGAAGTATTGCATTAAACGATAATTTCACACGCTCTTGCAAGTGAAGTTTTTCATTAAACGATAATTTCACACGCTCTTGTGAGTGAAGTTTTGCATTAAACGATAATTTCACACGCTCTTGCAAGTGAAGTTTTGCATTAAACGATAATTTCACACGCTCTTGTGAGTGAAGTTTTGCATTAAACGATAATTTCACACGCTCTTGTAAGTGAAGTTTTGCATTAAACGATAATTTCACACGCTCTTGTAAGTGAAGTATTGCATTAAGCGATAATTTCACACGCTCTTGTAAGTGAAGTTTTGCATTAAACGATAATTTCACACGCTCTTGTGAGTGAAGTTTTGCATTAAACGATAATTTCACACGCTCTTGTGAGTGAATTTTTGCATTAAACGATAATTTCACACGCTCTTGTAAGTGAAGTTTTGCATTAAACGATAATTTCACACGCTCTTGTGAGTGAAGTTTTGCATTAAACGATAATTTCACACGCTCTTGTAAGTGAAGTTTTGCATTAAACGATAATTTCACACGCTCTTGTGAGTGAAGTTTTGCATTAAACGATAATTTCACACGCTCTTGTGAGTGAAGTTTTGCATTAAACGATAATTTCACACGCTCTTGTGAGTGAAGTTTTGCATTAAACGATAATTTCACACGCTCTTGTAAGTGAAGTTTTGCATTAAACGATAATTTCACACGCTCTTGTAAGTGAAGTTTTGCATTAAACGATAATTTCACACGCTCTTGCAAGGGAAGTTTTGCATTAAACGATAATTTCACACGCTCTTGCAAGTGAAGTTTTGCATTAAACGATAATTTCACACGCTCTTGTAAGTGAAGTTTTGCATTAAACGATAATTTCACACGCTCTTGTAAGTGAAGTTTTGCATTAAACGATAATTTCACACGCTCTTGCAAGAGAAGTTTTGCATTAAACGATAATTTCACACGCTCTTGTAAGTGAAGTTTTGCATTAAACGATAATTTCACACGCTCTTGCAAGTGAAGTTTTGCATTAAACGATAATTTCACACGCTCTTGTAAGTGAAGTTTTGCATTAAACGATAATTTCACACGCTCTTGTGAGTGAAGTTTTGCATTAAACGATAATTTCACACGCTCTTGTAAGTGAAGTTTTGCATTAAACGATAATTTCACACGCTCTTGCAAGTGAAGTTTTGCATTAAACGATAATTTCACACGCTCTTGCAAGTGAAGTTTTGCATTAAACGATAATTTCACACGCTCTTGCAAGAGAAGTTTTGCATTAAACGATAATTTCACACGCTCTTCCAAGCGAAGTTTTATCAATAGGCAGGTATTGCCTAGACGTATTGCCGAGACCGTCTCTGGCTGGAATGAATAGCTTCATCGCCATCAGCAGTTGGCGGGACGGGCAACGGGCGCCGGCGGCAGCAACGGGCCTTGATTGACGGGCCACTTGCGTGGGGGCATGACTCAGCAGTTTGTGGCGGGTGCTGTGCTGTGCTGCTGCACTGGATCGCACTGTGCTGTACTGTGCTGTACTGTGCTGCGATGTACTATAATGCTGACCATAATCACAGCAGCTGCAGCATTTTCCCACATACAGCACCTCACTAACAGCATCACACACACACACGCACAGCACCACACAGCACCACACAGCACCAAACAGCACCACACAACACCACACACCATACTGCACCACGCACCACCACACAGCACCACACACCACGACACAGCATCCCACAGCACCACGCACCACCACACAGCACCACAAAGCACCACACTGCACCACACTACACCACACAGCGCCACACACCACACAGCACGTCACTCAGCACATCACACAACACCCCACAAAACCACACAGCACATCACACAACACCACACAGCACCACACAGCACTCCACAACACCACACAGCACCACAGAGCACCTCACAGTACCACTCAGCACATCACTCAGCACATCACACGACACCACACAGCACCACACAGCACCCCACAACACCACACAGCACTCAGCACTCCACAACACCACACAGCACCACAGAGCACCTCACAGTACCACACAGCACATCACTCAGCACATCACACAACACCCCACAACACCACACAGCACATCACTCAGCACATCACACAACACCCCACAACACCACACAGCACATCACACAGCACATCACACAGCACCACACAGCACATCACTCAGCACATCACACAAAACCCCACAGCACCACTCAGCACATCACTCAGCACATCACACAACACCACACAGCACCACACAGCACCCCACAACACCACACAGCACTCCACAACACCACACAGCACAACAGAGCACCTCACAGTACCACACAGCACATCACTCAGCACATCACACAACACCCCACAACACCACACAGCACATCACTCAGCACATCACACAACACCCCACAACACCACACAGCACATCACACAGCACATCACACAGCACATCACACAGCACCACACAGCACCATACAGCACTACACAGCACCACACAGCACCCCACAACACCACACAGCACCACACAGCACATCACTCAGCACATCACACAACACCCCACAACACCACTCAGCACCACACAGCACATCACACAGCACATCACACAGCACCACACAGCACCACACAGCACCACACAGCACCACACAGCACCCCACAACACCACACAGCACCACACAGCACATCACACAACACCCCACAACACCACACAGCACATCACACAGCACATCACACAGCACCACACAGCACATCACACAGCACATCACACAGCACCACACAGCACCACACAGCACCACACAGCACCCCACAACACCACACAGCACCACACAGCACCCCACAGCACCACACAGCCCCCCACAACACCCCACAGCACCACACAGCACCACACAACACCACACAGCACCACACAACACCACATACTACCACACAGCACCACACAGCACCCCACAACACCACACAGCAGCCTACAGCACCACACAGCACCACACACACCACAGAGCACCACACAGCACATAACTCAGAACATCACACAACACCCTACAGCACCCCTCAACACCCCACAACACCCCACAACACCACACAACACCACACAACAATCCACACAGCACCACACAACACCACACAGCACAACACAGCACCACACAGCACCACACAGCACCACACAGCACCCCACAACACCACACAGCACCACACAGCACCCCACAACACCCCACAACACCACACAACACCACACAACACCACACAGCACCACACAGCACCACACAGCACCCCACAACACCCCACAACACCACACAACACCACACAGCACCCCACAACACCACACAACACCACACAACACCACACAGCACCCCACAATACCACACAGCACCACACAGCACCACACAACACCCCACAACACCACACAACACCACACAACACCACACAGCACCACACAGCACCACACAACCCCGTGCCCACACACCATGACCGTCCAATAGGCGGCCGTAACGACCCAGCGCTACGGCCGGTCCGGGAAATGCGGGCAGAACAGCTGCCGTAGCGGGAAATGGAAGGGAATCATTTCCAGGGCGTGAGTGGAAGGCAAGTCCCAGATGGAAATGGAGAGGGCCATTTCCCGGTCGTAATTGAAGGGGGAGTTTGAAAGGAAATGAAGTGGGAGTTGTTTCCCACGCCAGGTATAAAGGAGGAGTTATTTCTGGGTTCTGGAGTCGTTGGAAATGGTAGAAGTTCAGGAAATGAGAGAAAAAATGGCTTAGAGTCAAGGAAAGGAATGAAGAACTGGTTTGAAGTTCAGGAAATGAGAGAAAAAATGGCTTAGAGTCAAGGAAAGGAATGAAGAACTGGTTTGAAGTTCAGGAAATGAGAGAAAAAATGGCTTAGAGTCAAGGAAAGGAATGAAGAACTGGTTTGAAGTTCAGGAAATGAGAGAAAAAATGGCTTAGAGTCAAGGAAAGGAATGAAGAACTGGTTTGAAGTTCAGGAAATGAGAGAAAAAATGGCTTAGAGTCAAGGAAAGGAATGAAGAACTGGTTTGAAGTTCAGGAAATGAGAGAAAAATGGCTTAGAGTCAAGGAAAGGAATGAAGAACTGGTTTGAAGTTCAGGAAATGAGAGAAAAAATGGCTTAGAGTCAAGGAAAGGAATGAAGAACTGGTTTGAAGTTCAGGAAATGAGAGAAAAATGGCTTAGAGTCAAGGAAAGGAATGAAGAACTGGTTTGAAGTTCAGGAAATGAGAGAAAAATGGCTTAGAGTCAAGGAAAGGAATGAAGAACTGGTTTGAAGTTCAGGAAATGAGAGAAAAAATGGCTTAGAGTCAAGGAAAGGAATGAAGAACTGGTTTGAAGTTCAGGAAATGAGAGAAAAATGGCTTAGAGTCAAGGAAAGGAATGAAGAACTGGTTTGAAGTTCAGGAAATGAGAGAAAAATGGCTTAGAGTCAAGGAAAGGAATGAAGAACTGGTTTGAAGTTCAGGAAATGAGAGAAAAAATGGCTTAGAGTCAAGGAAAGGAATGAAGAACTGGTTTGAAGTTCAGGAAATGAGAGAAAAAATGGCTTAGAGTCAAGGAAAGGAATGAAGAACTGGTTTGAAGTTCAGGAAAAAAACAAATGACTTGAAGGTCAGGAAATGATGGAAGAAAGAATTTGCTTGTAGTTCAGGCAAAGGAGAAAGAAATGGCTTAAAGTTCAAGAAAAGAAAAGAGAAATGAGTAGACGTTCAGGAAAAAAGGAAGAGATATGAATTGAAGTGCAGAAAACGATGAAAGAAACTCTCCAGAAAAGAGAAATGTTACGTAAATCATTCCGAAACATATAAAATCTTAAATTTCATTAATTTTTTTTTTAAGTTTGACGTTCGTTTTGACGACGCTCGAGCGTGCCCAGCTCAAAAAATTTGGGTGTCGAGGTTAGCAAAAAAATCGATATGACGGTGAGGTGATGTCAAAATAAAGAATAAAAGCGGGTACAGCCATGCAGGAGGTCGGCTGCGCGGTACGCTGGCCCGCTTCGAAGGAATAAACGCGAAATTAAAAATGAAAGACAGACGTCACTACCTTCCCATAAATCTAAACCCACATCCAACAAACAAGAAAGAAAGAAAGAAAAAACTTTATTTCCAATAGAGATTGTACAATATCACAATCATTGGTTTTTAAATATCTTAAAATTAATACACTTAGATGATACACACACACGAGTATTGAAAAACTCGTGTCACTAGTCGAAAATAAATGATTGAGGGCAATGTACTCCTAATCTTGCTTAATCTACATTTGACAATACATGTAATGATAATTATAAGAGATAACGCAAATTCATGGACGATGCATTTTCATTGTGGGGTGAAAAAACTTTTGACAGTTTACATGTACATGACATAAAACTTCGCAATTATTGATGCCAGGAAATAATATATGAAATCGCTTGTTTCGGCAAATGTTCAAAAGTGTCATTTTAAGGAAGCATGAAAAAAAAATATATATATATAAATACAAATCCATATACATATATATACGTACATACATATATACATACATACACACACACATACAGATATATATATATATATATATGTACGCATAAGCATGAGGACCAAGAAGATTATAAGTTTTGTATTTCTAATTCAACAATTTTAACATAACGGTCGTTAGTTAATAAGCATTTTATATAAATATAAATGGATGATCGTACAACAAATGTATAGTTGGTACATGAATGCTTTGCAATAATAAAGAGATGACGAGTTAGGTAATGTTACAAGTTGAGAGTGAACAGAAAATGACCATTATCTCTAGTAAAATGCTAGTTGTCAGTTTAGTACACACATATGTGCACACATACATGTAAATATATACACATATATGTACACATAAAAAAGAAAAAAAAAAAATAGGTTTATTTCCAATAGAGATGGTACAAAAGTACCATCATTGGTTTTTAAAATATCTTAAAATTAATACACTTAGATGATACACACACACGAGTATTGAAAAACTCGTGTCACTAGTCAAAAGAAATGATTGAGGGCAATGAACTCCTAATCTAGCTTAATCTACATCTGATAATACATGTAATGAAAATTGTAAGAGATAACACAATTTCATGGACGATGCATTTTCATTGTGGGGTGAAAACACTTTTGACAGTTTACATGTACATGACATAAGACTTCGCAATTCTTGACGCCAGGAAATAATATATGAAATCGCTTGTTTCGGTCAATGTTTACAAGTGTCATTTTGAGGAAGCATAAAAAAAAGAAAAATATATATAAATATATACCCACATACACGCATATGTACATATACGTATGCATGTGTGTATATATCCATACACACACTCACACACATACACACACACACACATATATATACACGCGTTTTACGGCCATGTGTGTGCCTAGGTTACGAAAAACACCGGTTTCGTTAACATGGACACACACGTGTGTACATATAAGCAAGAGGACCAAGAAGATTATAGGTTTTATATTTCTGATTCAACAATTTTAACATAACGGTCATTAGTTAACAAGCATTTTATTTAAATATAAATGGATGATCGCACAACAAATGTATAGTTTTTACATGAATGCTTTACAATACTAAAGATATGACGAGTTAGGTAATGTTACAAGTTGAGAGTGCACTGAAAAAAAGACCATTATCTCTAGTAAAATGCTAGTTGTCAGTCTAGTACACACATATATGCACGTATACATGTAAATATTTACACATACACATGCACACATATACCCACGCACATATTTACACCTGACTCGTAAGCATACGCAAATGCATTTCTATACATCGAGGCAATACATACGCATTCTACAGAGTGTCATACGCATAGCGTGGACACGTACACATTTACACAAGTAAGCATGTGCGCAAATATCAGCGTAAACTAGTCAGTATAAACCAGAATTCCAATCGAGGGAAACGGAGAAAATATCTTTTATTATAGCATGAATTTTATAAAATTTCGTACTAAAAATAGTGGCACAAAACAGTCTACTTAAGTCAGAAACATGAAAACGATTGTGGGACGCGAATAAGAAAGAAAACCTTAATGTCCTATAATGGTTTCATATTAGAAAAAAAAATCACATTATCTTTGAAATATGGCGCAAATTGTCGTCAATTGATAAACAAACATAGGTATCACATTATTATAAGCGTATAACTATAGGCCGAATAAGTATATTACTGCAGTATAAATGGATGATCACACAACGAATTTATTTTTTTTTACATGGATGCTTTACAATTTCATATTAGAAAAAATACATTATCTTTGTAATATGGTGCAGAATGTCTGTAATTGATCAACACACACACACATAGGTACCATGACGGTCTAGTTTGATGCTTGCACAGAAACGGAGAGGAATGACATAAAATGCACCTTCGACTGGTTCATCTACTCTAGTGCACACAGTTGTACGTGCACATATACACACCCATATGCGCACATACACCTATATACGTACACACATATACAAGTAAGCATGTTTGCAAATGACAACGTATAGGCGGTCAAATCATAATACCTACGCATACTTCAAAACTGTTGTTTGATGTCTTGAATTATAACACAATGAGCGAGGGAGATTGTTCAGCAATGGAGATACCAGGTAAATGAGATTCGTCAGTACTCATTCAGTATGTTCTGTAACTAAGGATTATTATTGAGACACAAGATGACGAGTTATTTTGGCTTTAAATTCTCTCGGTCTTTGAGGGACTTTAATACTCAGGGGAAGTTTGTTCCACAGTAAGGCGCCTGATATGGACAGAGCCTTCTGCCCTAAGTGAGATGAACGATAGTTGACTAAGACATTATTGTTTCTTCTGCATGAGGAGCCTTCTGCATGAGGAGCCTTTCTTGGATAGGGATCCAGCCGAGTTTATTGAGGAGAGGGGTTACGTGATCACGTCTTTTGAAATTACCGTTGCATACCACCTTGGCTGCAAAATTCATGCATTTTTGTAAGTCCCTTTGAAGGTATTGAGGTAAGTCTCCCCATACTAGGCTGCAGTAGTCAATGCGCGATAACACAAGGGATTGAATGGCTAATAATCTGGATTTTTCGTCTAGCATACTTTTTATTCGATGAAAAAACATTAAAGTTCCGTAGATTTTGTTGCAAGTAGTCTCAACGTGAGATTTGAAGGACATATTTCTATCGAACCAGATACCTAGATTTTTAACTTTTTCTGATGCATTAATTTTATCATTTCCAACTGCAAGAGTAAGATCTGAAGTTTTTTTAATTGCATCTTTGGATCCAAAAATGATGCATTGTGTTTTGTTAGCATTTAATTTGAGACCATTTCGGTCGTACCATGATTTCAGGCTAGTCAGTAAAGTTTCGGCTTTAATTTGCGTCTGTGGTATTTCCGATACAGAACTTGTTATTGCAATTTGAACATCATCTGCATACATAGAGATCCGTGTGTTAGAAGGCATTGGAGGGAAATCATTAATGAAAATAGAAAACAGTAGCGGACCAAGAATGGATCCTTGGGGAACACCAAAATTGTTTTGAATGAATGGGGACAATTTGTTTTCTATGCGGACTGCATGAGATCGATTTGACAAGTAACTTTCAAACCATTGCGTGTCTATTCCCAAGGTCAGTATTTTACGTAGAAGTCTTTCATGTTGGACGCTATCGAACGCCTTAGAGAGATCGAGTAGTAGCAAGAGTGTTACATTCTTTTGATCGATGTCACTGTATATTTTTTCAGATATATTGAGCAGAGCGTCTTGAGTGCTAGTATTTCTTCTATAGGCATATTGATTTTGGTGGAGTAAATTTGACTCGTCCAGGTGAAATGACAGTTGATTTGTCACCACTTTCTCCAGTAGTTTGGACATGACAGGCAAAAGACTGATGGGCCTGTAGTTTGATGCTGTATTTAGGTCACCACTTTTGTGCAACGGTCTAATAATGGAGTGTTTCCATTGGTTTGGAAACGTATTGGTTACTATTGATGTATTAATTATCAGACGAATCCATGGTGCTGTAACAGGGAAACTGTCTTTGATATATTGAAGACTGATACCATCATGTCCAACTGCCTTTGTGTTTTTTAGTGAGTATAAGATGTTTCGTAACTCTGGTAAATCGACAGGGCGTGGTCTCCACTTGACATTAGTCCTCGAGGGTGCAGTGGGGCATGAATTTTCAATTGTCGTTTCATCTGGATTGGTACACACCTCACTGAAAACTTGAGCCCCTACTTTTGAAAAGAATGTGTTGAAATCCGTGGCTGTTGCAAACATCGGCATCTAAGGATGCTTTATTCCCAATCAAGCCTGATACATATCCCCTTGTGCACTGGATTTTCAAATGCCTTATAACTAACACAAGGACGCCATGACGCTTTTCCCCAGTCAAGACCGGTACCCATTTCAGACACCTGGGTTGAGTGGGGTATTGTGCTTGGAATTTTCACCCTATACCCAACAGAGAAGATCGCCACCCAGAGCCGGGATTCGAACCCTCGATGCCTTCACGGACTAATTGCCTCAATGCCTTCAGACTAATGTTCAATAACAATATTGATGAGATGGAACACATCTAGTAAACTCAGTAAGAGATGTTGCTGATTCTGAAGAGCGCGTGTATTCTGAAGAGTGGTAGTTCCCCAATGTATTCTGAAGAGTGTTAGTTCCCCAATGTATTCTGATAAGTGCTAATTCCCCAACATACACTGACGAGAAAAGACACGAGCAGCAAACTCCCTGAGAGTAGCTCTGGAACTCTACATTCCTCCGCGGTCACCGTGGCCGAGTGGTTATGAGCGCGCCCTTCCGAAAAGGTGACGGCAGTTCGAATCCCGGCGCCGCACGTATATTTCTCCCCGTTGGGTAAAGAGAGAACTCAGCCACAATTCCCCACTCTACCCAAGATGTCAGAAATGGGTACCGGCTTGACCGGGTGTAACCGTCATTGCGTCCTGGTGTTAGTTATAAGGCATTTGAAAATCAATGTACAAGAGGATATGTATCAGGCTTGATTGGTTGGAATTAAGCATCCTTTCTAAGCTCGCCACCCTAAGGGGGAGAGGGGTGTGATGGGGTCGGGTTGGAAAGTGAGAGAGTGTGAGAGAGTATTCTCCGAAGTAAACGTTTTATTTTCTTAGAGTTTCAGAAAAGTAACTATTGTGGACTAGGTTGCCAGTTACCTGCCAGCCACCAGTTACCTGCCAGCCACCAGTTACCTGCCAGCCACCAGTTACCTGCCAGCCACCAGTTACCTGCCAGCCGCCAGTTACCTGCCAGCCGCCAGTTACCTGCCAGCCGCCAGTTACCTGCCAGCCGCCAGTTACCTGCCAGCCACCAGTTACCTGCCAGCCACCAGTTACCTGCCAGCCACCAGTTACCTGCCAGTCGCCATTTACCTGCCAGCCACCAGTTACCTGCCAGTCGCCATTTACCTGCCAGCCGCCAGTTACCTGCCAGCCGCCAGTTACCTGCCAGCCGCCAGTTACCTGCCAGCCGCCAGTTACCTGCCAGCCACCAGTTACCTGCCAGCCACCAGTTACCTGCCAGCCACCAGTTACCTGCCAGTCGCCATTTACCTGCCAGCCACCAGTTACCTGCCAGCCGCCAGTTACCTGCCAGCCGCCAGTTACCTGCCAGCCACCAGTTACCTGCCAGCCACCAGTTACCTGCCAGTCGCCAGTTACCTGCCAGCCGCCAGTTACCTGCCAGCCACCAGTTACACAAGCTCCAGTAATCAGTCCAGCTTGAGCCTAAAACACGCACCGAACTGCCCGCAAAAGACGGACGGTGTCTCCACCACGGACCGCTCTAAGAAGTGTCGTTTGTCCATCGCCCGGCGGACAGCAAACTGCTAACGTCCGCCTGCGGACCGGAGTTCGCGGCCATATTTTGCGGACGCAAGTGCGCCCATGAGGCCCGGAGTGTCCGCCGCGACGGACGGCGGTTTCGGATTTGTATCCGAGTTTTCGGTTTGGGAGCTGGGTGTGGGACCGGGGTGTTTGGGGAGCGTGGGAATGCTGTTTTTTGGGGAGGGGGATTCTGGGGTTTATTTTGGGGTTTTGGAAGGGGCTTTGGGAGCAAGAGCAAGGGTGTGGAACCGGGGTGTTTGGGGAGCGTGGGGATGCTGGGGTTGGTTTTGGGGATTTTGAAAGGGTTTTGAGGTATTTTTGTAATTTTTTGTGAATTTGTTTTTTGGCGGATTTTTGGACGGTTTTGTGAACTTTTGGGACTTTATGTTCGATTTTGGAAAAATTTTAAGGGATTTATGGCGGTATGTTGTGGGCTGTGGGCTGTAGGCTGGGAGGGTGGGCTGTGGGGCGGTGGGCTGTGGGGCGGTGAGCTTTTCTTTCTGTTATTTTGAGCGCGGTGCTGACTGCTAAGCGGATTGTGCGGGCAAAATGTGCTGCAAGAAACACACGCCGCGACGGTATGGGGTGTGTGGGGAGTGTGATGTGTGTTTTGGGTGTGTTAGGTGTGTTTGGGGAGGTGGGGAGAGTGTGGGAGTGTGATGTGGGGTCCTGGGAGAGTGTGTGTGTTGAGGGAGTGTGGGGGAGTATGGGGGAGTGGGAGGGGGGGTCCTGGGAGAGTGTGTGTGTTGGGGGAGTGTGGGGGAGTGTGGGTTCCTGGGAGAGTGTGTGTGTTGGGGGAGTGTGGGGGAGTATAGGGGAGTGGGATGGGGGGGTCCTGGGAGAGTGTGTGTGTTGGGGGGGGTGTGGGGGAGTGTGGGGTCCTGGAAGAGTGTGTGTGTTGGGGGAGTGTGGGGGAGTATGGGGGAGTGGGATGGGGGTCCTGGGAGAGTGTGTGTGTTGGGGGAGTGTAGGAGAGTATGGGGGTGTCACGACACCTGGGGGTCTCCCCACAGGTACAAGTACACTCAGGTTTCGAAGAAGAGGCCCAAATCCTCGATAAAGAGGTAGAGAGAGAGAGAAACAAGGAACACTAGAGACGAAGGAGACATAGAGGGAGAGATATAAGAGACAGGGAGGACTCGCCATGCTGCATTTGTATGATCAGCATGGGGATAACAATGACTAATGGAGAGATCCAATTACATCATTCAAAATGAATAAGTGAGTTCATAAGGTCATTATTGAGAATGAGCGCGCAACATAGCATAACCAAATAATTAATACAAGACATAAAAACAATATAACACAAACATGGAAACAGCCCAATACGAAAATTGGAAATCTAACATTCAGATCACCACAGTAAACGCCAAGCACACTCTATGACGGGAGAACCGCCATTCGCATCAAATGCACGCAGAATGTTTTTCAAATACAATAATTGAACAGTAAATGGCCTGCATTTTTCGTGAGCAACTACGTGAACGACACATTTTCTTTAATGGTGACTTGTGGTCACAGTGGCCGAATTGTTAAGAGCGCCCCTTTCCGTGAGGGTGTCGGCAGTTCGAGTCCCGGCGCTGCGCGGTGAATTTCTCCCCGTTGGAAAAAGATAGAACTCAGCCGCAATACCCCACTCCACCCAGGTGTCGGGAGTACGAGTAGGTACCGGCTTGACCGGAGGTAACCGTCATGGCGTCCTGGTGTTGGTTATAAGGCATTTGAAAACCAATGTACAAGGTGATATGTGCCAGGCTTGGTTGATTGGAATAAAGCATCCTTTCAGCTACCCCAACACGCACCACCGTACGTGATGAGGCAACGCGACCCCCAAGTAACTCCGTTATATTTCAGTATATAATGTTTCGAAGTGCGTAGGGTGGAAGGAAGAGCACGGCGAGCCTGGGTATTAGCTTTACCAAAATTACTGGAGAATTGGGCATTTAAAGATTATATATTACACGTAGCCTCTCAAGTAACTTTTTCTTGAAAATCACTATACCAAAAATCATCTTATTCAGTATAGTACACAGTGCTCTTGCAATACTTTACCTACATGGGGGCTTTACGAAGAATGTTGGGATGTTGGGGGGGGGGGGGAGTGTGTGGCGGAAGGTTTCATGAAAGTGTTAGGTGTGTTGGGGGGAGTGTGGGGGAGTGTGTGTGTGTGTGTGTGTGTGTGTCTGTGGAAGGGGCCTGGAAGAGTGTAACGTGTGTTGGGGGAGTGTGGGGGAGTGTGTGTGTGTGTGTGTGTGTGTGTGGAAGGGGCCTGGAAGAGTGTAACGTGTGTTGGGGGAGTGTGGGGGAGTGTGTGTGTGTGTGTGTGTGTGGAAGGGGCCTGGAAGAGTGTAACGTGTGTTGGGGGAGTGTGAGGGAGTGTGTGGCGGAAGGTTTCATGAAAGTGTTAGGTGTGTTGGGGGGAGTGTGGGGGAGTGTGTGTGTGTGTGTGTGTGTGTGTGTGTGTGTGTGGAAGGGGCCTGGAAGAGTGTAACGTGTGTTGGGGGAGTGTGAGGGAGTGTGTGTGTGGAAGGGGCCTGGAAGAGTGTAACGCGTGTTGGGGGAGTGTGAGGGAGTGTGTGTGTGGAAGGGGCCTGGAAGAGTGTTACGTGTGTTGGGGGAGTGTGGGGGAGTGGAAGTGCTGGATAGAGTGCACATGAGCGTGAGAGTACATGGAAATTTGATTAGATTAGTTATTTCAATACATCTGGCAACAAGAAAAGTTTTCCAAAAAGAGGAACGAGGAAGGTATCATTTTGCATGGAGTTTAGATTAGATTAGATTATTAGTTAGTTTAAGCCTCCCTATCCGCAACAAAGGCTATCTAAGAGAGGAAGGAAGAAGGCACCATTTAGTATGGAGTTAAGGAAACGCAGAATGTATGCACAAGGTGCACAGAAACAGTAAGCTAGGAAAGAAGTTCATGAAACAAGAAAAAAGTTGAAGAAGAAAGTAGTATAACATATATGTGCTGAAAAACAGGACAGCAGTGAACCGAAAAAAGATGGTCCGTAACAAAACAAAAACCTATTCTATTTTAACAAAAAGAAAGCCTACCTAACCTTTAGCTCGGGCCCTTACATAGTCCCCCTGGGAGCGCTAATTCCCATAGGTACAATAGTTGTATCCCCCTGAGGGGTGCATGGAGTTTAGGGAACAGGGAAGCTACGCACCTGGAGCACCCCCACACCCTTTGCATAAAAACGTTAAAATTAAAGCAAGTTTATGAAACAACAGAAAAATTTAAGGAAGATGTAACACAAGCAGAAAAAATATAAGCAGTCAACCGAAACAAATTATAAATAAATAAGTCAAAAATTAAACTGTTCAATAAATTGATCAATTCAGTTTATTCAATAAATAAATTAATAAATAATACCAATGAACTGAAATACGAGCTGCTGAACAAGACGAAAAACTCGTTTGATTGCAATTGATGAAGGTCTGCTTAACCTTAGGTTCGAGGAGACCTCACGTCTTCCCCCCGGAGGTGGCAGATGGTTAAATTGATCCGTTTTACCATGTACGCGAGGTAAAATTCACTGATATGAGTACACATGCGGGCAATTCATCCTCTTTGATGTGTGAATAAGTTAACCCGCTTTATTGTATGAAATATTATACATACTCCACATAATAAGTTGGTGCACTTTTTTAAAAATATTAGAACAAGCTTGAGTGAATGTACCCACTTTAACGTATGTGTGAAAGATTAAAAAAAATTTCCTCCTAAAATCTGAGGGTGTGTTCACGGAACACACTACGATAACATTAGCTCCCTTTACCACTTAAGTTAACCCACTTTAGAGTAGATGAGGATGAACTTATGCACTTTAAAATTCATATTGGTAAACTTAGCCACTTCAAAACACACATGGGTAAACTTACGCACTTTAAAATTCATATTGGTAAACTTACGCACTTTAAAATTCATATTGGTAAACTTACGCACTTTAAAGTTTACATTGGTAAACTTACCCACTTTGAAATTCATATTGGTAAACTTACGCACTTTAAAATTCATATTGGTAAACTTACGCACTTTAAAGTTTACATTGGTAAACTTACCCACTTTGAAATTCATATTGGTAAACTTACGCACTTTAAAATTCATATTGGTAAACTTACGCACTTTAAAGTTTACATGGGTAAACTTACCCACTTTGAAATTCATATTGGTAAACTTACGCACTTTAAAATTCATATTGGTAAACTTACGCACTTTAAAATTTACATTGGTAAACTTACCCACTTTGAAATTCATATTGGTAAACTTACCCACTTTGAAATTCATATTGGTAAACTTACCCACTTTGAAATTCATATTGGTAAACTTACGCACTTTAAAATTCATATTGGTAAACTTACGCACTTTGAAATTCATATTGGTAAACTTACCCACTTTGAAATTCATATTGGTAAACTTACCCACTTTGAAATTTACATTGGTAAACTTACGCACTTTAAAATTCATATTTGTAAACTTACGCACTTTAAAATTTACATTGGTAAACTTACCCACTTTGAAATTCATATTGGTAAACTTACGCACTTTAAAATTCATATTGGTAAACTTACGCACTTTAAAATTCCTATTGGTAAACTTACGAACTTTAAAATTCATATTGGTAAACTTACGCACTTTAAAATTCATATTGGTAAACTTACGCACTTTAAAATTCATATTGGTAAACTTACGCACTTTAAAATTCATATTGGTAAACTTACGCACTTTAAAATTCATATTGGTAAACTTACGCACTTTAAAATTCATATTGGTAAACTTACGCACTTTAAAATTCATATTGGTAAACTTACGCACTTTAAAATTCATATTGGTAAACTTACCCACTTTGAAATTCATATTGGTAAACTTACGCACTTTAAAATTTACATTGGTAAACTTACCCACTTTGAAATTCATATTGGTAAACTTACCCTCTTCAAAACACACATGGGTAAACTTACCCACTTTAATACTTTAATTGCGACGTGAGCCACCGGTGGCCACGGAGGGAATTTTCACAACGCTGCTGACCGACCAGTAGTCACAAACTCAATTTCCACAAATACTTCATCAAAACTACATGAAGGCACGATCCGGTTGATGTTTGCTCTTTTCAACATTGCGCACTACAACTGACTTTGAATTTGAGTTGAATATTAAACTTCAATTTTACCTGCCGCAGTCACAGTGTTGAAACACACAAGGATAAACTCACCCTAATCAGCACACAATTGGTAAACTCACCCTCATTACCCCACGCGAGGGTAAGTCTAACACAGGGCCAAAGTCCAAAATCAACACACTCTCTGAATATGCAACTGACGCACACAAATCAAACAGCTCACGACACGCCTGCAATGGAGGCGGGTTAAATTTGCTCACGTGGGTTGCAGTTGCCCATATATGAGCCGTGGATTTGTTTGAATTAATGCAAGGGCGTGATTGGGGAGATTTGTACCCATAGCTGCAAATCCGGGCATGCTCGGCCTCGATCCCTCACTTGATCTATCCTGCGCACCCGATCTCGGGATCTGTTCTCGACATGATCTATTGCGATATCTGTGTCTCGGGTTACTCGGGTTACCTGGGTTGATGGGGGTTACTCTGGGCTGCTGGGGGTTACCTCGGAGTTACCCTGGGGGATTAAGGGCTGCTGGCGATTACCTGGGTTACTGTGGGTTACCTGGGTTGCTGGTAGTGACCCTGGGTTACCGAAGGTTACCTGGGTTACTGGAAGTTATCTGTGTTACCGGTGGCTACCTGGGTTACTCAATGTAACCCTGGGTAACTGGGGATTACCCAGAAGGTGTAAAAAAGATTACAACTCCGAGTCAGAGTCAGTACTTGTAGACGCTCGCATTCAAATTAATCCCTGAGTTCGCACGGATTAACGATAGGATTGTTCAAATTAATCCCCGAGTTGGCACGGATTAACGGAAGGATTGTTTGTGTAAATCAGGTGTGTTGTGCGGCAGCGTAGCACAGCACCGTAGAGGCGACCGTGTGTTGTGTGCACGCATGACAGCACAAAGTGACTAATTACATCAAGCTTGTGTTCAGTGAAGACTTGGGTGCCGGGACTTGAAGATCTTCCCAATGTAGTAATATACACAGTACTCATATACATGTTAATCCCATCTGTCACCAATTTACAAACTTTAAAAACCTTCAGTGATATAAGTTTGTACGAATATATCTTCTGAAGGAGAATTTGTTTGCTTAGAATTAAGCCAGAAAATGAGGACACTTTTCATAGAAAAAATACAACTTGGTTTTTTAGAAAGCGAAAACAGGTACACTGGCACTTGACACACTTGTGCTGTGGCATATGTGTTTCTTGTTGATGTGTGACTTGCTGTGTGTGAACTGACGTGTGTATGAGACATTCCACACACACCCGCCACTCAGCCAACACACCCGCCACTCAGCCAACACATCCGCCACTCAGCACACACCCGCCACTCAGCCAACACATCCGCCACTCAGCACACACCCGCCACTCAGCCAACACACCCGCCACTCAGCCAACACACCCGCCACTCAGCCAACACATCCGCCACTCAGCACACACCCGCCACTCAGCACACACCCGCCACTCAGCCAACACACCCGCCACTCAGCACACACCCGCCACTCAGTAAACACCCGCTACTCAGCACACACCCGCCACTCAGCACACACCCGCCACTCAGCCAACACACCCGCCACTCAGCACACACCCGCCACTCAGTAAACACCCGCTACTCAGCACACACCCGCCACTCAGCACACACCCGCCACTCAGTAAACACCCGCTACTCAGCACACACCCGCCACTCAGCACACACCCGCCACTCAGTAAACACCCGTCACTCAGCACACACCCGCCACTCAGTACGCATCCGCCACTCAGCCAACACACCCGCTACTCAGCACACACCCGCCACTCAGCACACACCACCACTCAGCACACACCGCCACTCAGCACACACCGCCACTCAGCACACACCCGTCTCTCAGCACACACCAGCCACTCAGCACACACCCACCACTCAGCATACACCCGTCTCTCAGCACACACCCGCCACTCAGCACACACCGCCACTCAGCACACACCGACACTCAGCACACTCCGCCACTCAGCACACACCGACACTCAGCACACACCGACACTCAGCACACACCGCCACTCAACACACAGCCGCCACTAAGCACACACCCGCCACTCAGCACACACCGCCACTCAGCACACACCGACACTCAGCACACACCGCCACTCAGCACACACCGCCACTCAGCACTCACCGCCACTCAGCACACACCGCCACTCAGCACACACCGCCACTCAGCACACACCGCCACTCAGCACACACCGCCACTCAGCACACACCGCCACTCAGCACACACCGCCACTCAGCACACACCGCCACTCAGCACACACCGCCACTCAGCACGGGGAGTGGCCGCCACTCTCGCCAGATCTCCACTAATCTCCGTCGCGTGCTCCAGCATAAGCGGGCTCGGCCGCCGCCCAAATCTCCGTCCGAAGAACGCGCAGTTTTGTGAGTCATCTAATCGCTGAGTTCTAATCGACAGCTTTTAATCGGCGTCTTCGAATCTCTTACTTTCTACCGAGGAGTTTTTAGCGCTAAATTTTGTCGCCGAGTTTTTGTCGCAAGGCTTTATTTACAAGTTTTTATCTTTAAGTTTAGTGGCTAAGTTTTGTTTGCTAAGTTTTATCATTAAGTTATGTTTGCTTAGCTTATATCACTAAGTTTTGTCATTAAGTTTTGTTTGCTTAGCTTATATCGCTAAGTTTTGTCATTAAGTTTGTTTGCTTAGCTTATATCGCTAAGTTTTATCATTAAGTCTTGTTTGCTTAGCTTATATCGCTAAGTTTTATCATTAAGTCTTGTTTGCTTAGCTTATATCGCTAAGTTTTATCATTAAGTTTTGTTTGCTTAGCTTATATCGCTAAGTTTTGTCATCAAGTTTGTTTGCTTAGCTTATATCGCTAAGTTTTATCATTAAGTTTTGTTTGCTTAGCTTATATCGCTAAGTTTTATCATCAAGTTTTGTTTGCTTAGCTTATATCGCTAAGTTTTATCATCAAGTTTTGTTTGCTTAGCTTATATCGCTAAGTTTTATCATCAAGTTTTGTTTGCTTAGCTTATATCGCTAAGTTTTATCATTAAGTTTTGTTTGTTTAGCTTATACCGCTAAGTTTTATCATCAAGTTTTGTTTGCTTAGCTTATATCGCTAAGTTTTATCATTAAGTTTTGTTTGCTTAGCTTATATCGCTAAGTTTTATCATCAAGTTTTGTTTGCTTAGCTTATATCGCTAAGTTTTATCATCAAGTTTTGTTTGCTTAGCTTATATCGCTAAGTTTTATCATCAAGTTTTGTTTGCTTAGCTTATATCGCTAAGTTTTATCATCAAGTTTTGTTTGCTTAGCTTATATCGCTAAGTTTTATCATCAAGTTTTGTTTGCTTAGCTTATATCGCTAAGTTTTATCATTAAGTTTTGTTTGCTTAGCTTATATCGCTAAGTTTTATCATTAAGTTTTGTTTGCTTAGCTTATATCGCTAAGTTTTATCATCAAGTTTTGTTTGCTTAGCTTATATCGCTAAGTTTTATCATTAAGTTTTGTTTGCTTAGCTTATATCGCTAAGTATTATCATTAAGTTTTGTTTGCTTAGCTTATATCGCTAAGTTTTATCATTAAGTTTTGTTTGCTTAGCTTATATCGCTAAGTTTTATCATTAAGTTTTGTTTGCTTAGCTTATATCGCTAAGTTTTATCATCAAGTTTTGTTTGCTTAGCTTATATCGCTAAGTTTTATCATTAAGTTTTGTTTGCTTAGCTTATATCGCTAAGTTTTATCATTAAGTTTTGTTTGCTTAGCTTATATCGCTAAGTTTTATCATTAAGTTTTGTTTGCTTAGCTTATATCGCTAAGTTTTATCATTAAGTTTTCACCACAAAGTTTTCATTGCAAAGTTTTGTTTGCTAAGTATAAATCGCTGAGTTTTTACCATTAAATTTTCATCGCTAAGTTATGTTAACCAGCTTTTTATCGCTAAGTTTTTATCGTCGTTTGTATCGCTCACTTTTTATCGCAAAAATTTTACAGCAAAATTTTCGTCACTAATATTTATCGCCGCAAGTTTTAATTGCTAAGTTTTACTCCCCCAATTTCCTTCACAAACTTTTTGTCGCAGAGTTACATCGCTTAGTTTTTCTTGAAAAATTCTATTTGCCGAGTTTGAACAACCAAATTACGACCACTAGGCGACAATTGAGAGATATTTGCCCCAAAATGAAAATGTCCAAGTCATATGAACTAATGTATAACCTTAGTTAATAAGCATTAAGTAATAATACTGAGTGAAGACCTACAAGACTAATTACGCAATCTATCACTATTTAATAATCCCTAAGTTTTAAAAAGCAGTAATTAATCACTACCTGATAATCACCACGTCACAGCCAGTCCCAATCATCACCCAACAATCACCACGTCACAGCCAGTCCCAATCACCACCCAACAATCACCACGTCACAGCCTGCACCAATCACCACCCAACAATCACCACGTCACAGCCAGTCCCAATCACCACCCAACAATCACCACGTCACAGCCAGTCCCAATCACCACCCAACAATCCCCACGTCACAGCCTGCACCAATCACCACCCAACAATCACCACGTCACAGCCAGTCCCAATCACCACCCAACAATCTCCACGTCACAGCCAGCACCAATCACCACCCAACAATCACCACGTCACAGCCAGTCCCAATCACCACCCAACAATCCCCACGTCACAACCAGTCCCAATCACCACCCAACAATCCCCACGTCACAGCCAGTCCCAATCACCACCCAACAATCTCCACGTCACAGCCAGTCCCAATCCCCACCCAACAATCCCCACGTCACAGCCAGTCCCAATCACCACCCAACAATCCCCACGTCACAGCCAGTCCCAATCACCACCCAACAATCCCCACGTCACAGCCAGTCCCAATCATCACCCAACAATCACCACGTCACAGCCAGTCCCAATCCCCACCCAACAATCACCACGTCACAGCCAGTCCCAATCACCACCCAACAATCCCCACGTCACAGCCAGTCCCAATCATCACCCAACAATCACCACGTCACAGCCAGTCCCAATCACCACCCAACAATCCCCACGTCACAGTCAGTCACAATCACCACCCAACAATCCCCACGTCACAGCCAGTCCCAATCATCACCCAACAATCACCACGTCACAGCCAGTCCCAATCCCCACCCAACAATCCCCACGTCACAGCCAGTCCCAATCACCACCCAACAATCCCCACGTCACAGCCAGTCCCAATCACCACCCAACAATCCCCACGTCACAGCCAGTCCCAATCATCACCCAACAATCACCACGTCACAGCCAGTCCCAATCACCACCCAACAATCACCACGTCACAGCCAGTCCCAATCACCACCCAACAATCACCACGTCACAGCCAGTCCCAATCACCACCCAACAATCCCCACGTCACAGCCAGCACCAATCACCACCCAACAATCACCACGTCACAGCCAGCACCAATCACCACCCAACAATCCCCACGTCACAGCCAGTCCCAATCATCACCCAACAATCACCACGTCACAGCCAGTCCCAATCACCACCCAACAATCACCACGTCACAGCCAGTCCCAATCACCACCCAACAATCACCACGTCACAGCCAGTCCCAATCACCACCCAACAATCCCCACGTCACAGCCAGCACCAATCACCACCCAACAATCACCACGTCACAGCCAGCACCAATCACCACCCAACAATCACCACGTCACAACAATCCCCTGTGACGTGGGTGGTGATTGGTGTTGGCATTATTGTACACCTTAAAAATAGCGTTGATGATAGGATGCCCCAGATGTCGCTGAACTTGTTCCGGCCCACAGGTAGCTGTAGCTATACTCTAATGTGTCCATTGTTATAGCCAACAATCACCCCGTTACAGCCTGTAAAGACGCACTTCCTGCATCAACGCGCATTTCTACATCTACTCGCATTTCTATAAAGACGCACTTCCTGCATCAACGCGCATTTCTACATCTACTCGCATTTCTGTAAAGACGCACTTCCTGCATCAACGCGCATTTCTACATCTACTCGCATTTCTGTAAAGACGCACTTCCTGCATCAACGCGCATTTCTACATCTACTCGCATTTCTGTAAAGACGCACTTCCTGCATCAACGCGCATTTCTACATCTACTCGCATTTCTATAAAGACGCACTTCCTGCATCAACGCGCATTTCTACATCTACTCGCATTTCTGTAAAGACGCACTTCCTGCATCAACGCGCATTTCTACATCTACTCGCATTTCTATAAAGACGCACTTCCTGCATCAACGCGCATTTCTACATCTACTCGCATTTCTGTAAAGACGCACTTCCTGCATCAACGCGCATTTCTACATCTACTCGCATTTCTGTAAAGACGCACTTCCTGCATCAACGCGCATTTCTACATCTACTCGCATTTCTGTAAAGACGCACTTCCTGCATCAACGCGCATTTCTACATCTACTCGCATTTCTGTAAAGACGCACTTCCTGCATCAACGCGCGCACTTCCTGCATCAACGCGCATTTCTACATCTACTCGCATTTCTGTAAAGACGCACTTCCTGCATCAACGCGTATTTCTACATCTACTCGCATTTCTGTAAAGACGCACTTCCTGCATCAACGCGCATTTCTACATCTACTCGCATTTCTGTAAAGACGCACTTCCTGCATCAACGCGCATTTCTACATCTACTCGCATTTCTGTAAAGACGCACTTCCTGCATCAACGCGCATTTCTACATCTACTCGCATTTCTATAAAGACGCACTTCCTGCATCAACGCGTATTTCTACATCTACTCGCATTTCTGTAAAGACGCACTTCCTGCATCAACGCGTATTTCTACATCTACTCGCATTTCTATAAAGACGCACTTCCTGCATCAACGCGCATTTCTACATCTACTCGCATTTCTATAAAGACGCACTTCCTGCATCAACGCGTATTTCTACATCTACTCGCATTTCTGTAAAGACGCACTTCCTGCATCAACGCGCATTTCTACATCTACTCGCATTTCTGTAAAGACGCACTTCCTGCATCAACGCGCATTTCTACATCTACTCGCATTTCTGTAAAGACGCACTTCCTGCATCAACGCGCATTTCTACATCTACTCGCATTTCTATAAAGACGCACTTCCTGCATCAACGCGCATTTCTACATCTACTCGCATTTCTGTAAAGACGCACTTCCTGCATCAACGCGCATTTCTACATCTACTCGCATTTCTGTAAAGACGCACTTCCTGCATCAACGCGCATTTCTACATCTACTCGCATTTCTATAAAGACGCACTTCCTGCATCAACGCGCATTTCTACATCTACTCGCATTTCTATAAAGACGCACTTCCTGCATCAACGCGTATTTCTACATCTACTCGCATTTCTGTAAAGACGCACTTCCTGCATCAACGCGCATTTCTACATCTACTCGCATTTCTATAAAGACGCACTTCCTGCATCAACGCGCATTTCTACATCTACTCGCATTTCTATAAAGACGCACTTCCTGCATCAACGCGTATTTCTACATCTACTCGCATTTCTGTAAAGACGCACTTCCTGCATCAACGCGTATTTCTACATCTACTCGCATTTCTGTAAAGACGCACTTCCTGCATCAACGCGCATTTCTACATCTACTCGCATTTCTGTAAAGACGCACTTCCTGCATCAACGCGCGCACTTCCTGCATCAACGCGCATTTCTACATCTACTCGCATTTCTGTAAAGACGCACTTCCTGCATCAACGCGCATTTCTACATCTACTCGCATTTCTGTAAAGACGCACTTCCTGCATCAACGCGCATTTCTACATCTACTCGCATTTCTGTAAAGACGCACTTCCTGCATCAACGCGCATTTCTACATCTACTCGCATTTCTGTAAAGACGCACTTCCTGCATCAACGCGCGCACTTCCTGCATCAACGCGCATTTCTACATCTACTCGCATTTCTGTAAAGACGCACTTCCTGCATCAACGCGTATTTCTACATCTACTCGCATTTCTGTAAAGACGCACTTCCTGCATCAACGCGCATTTCTACATCTACTCGCATTTCTGTAAAGACGCACTTCCTGCATCAACGCGCGCACTTCCTGCATCAACGCGCATTTCTACATCTACTCGCATTTCTTCATTTGCATGCGTTTCCACATTTACTTGCATTTCCTCGTTAGCCTGTATCTCCACATTACCCACATCTCCACATTACACACATCTCCACATAACAAGCCCAAAGTGTAGTGCACGAGAGCGTTAGAGCGACGCCAGCACACTCCACGTGCGTGAAACTCAAACTTTGGGACGTGAGTCCGAAGTCAAGGCGCCATAATTTATACCACACGCAGAACCCTTCACATGCCTAATTATTAATTTAGTCTGCGATTAATTCCCACACGCAGAACCCTTCACACGCCTAATTATTAATTTAGTCTGCGATTAATTCCCACACGCAGAACCCTTCACACGCCTAATTATTAATTTAGTCTGCGATTAATTCCCACACGCAGAACCCTTCACACGCCTAATTATTAATTTAGTCTGCGATTAATTCCCACACGCAGAACCCTTCACACGCCTAATTATTAATTTAGTCTGCGATTAATTCCCACACGCAGAACCCTTCACACGCCTAATTATTAATTTAGTCTGCGATTAATTCCCACACGCAGAACCCTTCACACGCCTAATTATTAATTTAGTCTGCGATTAATTCCCACACGCAGAACCCTTCACACGCCTAATTATTAATTTAGTCTGCGATTAATTCCCACAGGCAGAACCCTTCACACGCCTAATTATTAATTTAGTCTGCGATTAATTCCCACACGCAGAACCCTTCACACGCCTAATTATTAATTTAGTCTGCGATTAATTCCCACGCGCAGAACCCTTCACACGCCTAATTATTAATTTAGTCTGCGATTAATTCCCACACGCAGAACCCTTCACACGCCTAATTATTAATTTAGTCTGCGATTAATTCCCACACGCAGAACCCTTCACACGCCTAATTATTAATTTAGTCTGCGATTAATTCCCACACGCAGAACCCTTCACACGCCTAATTATTAATTTAGTCTGCGATTAATTCCCACACGCAGAACCCTTCACACGCCTAATTGTTAATTTAGTCTGCGATTAATTCCCACACGCAGAACCCTTCACACGCCTAATTATTAATTTAGTCTGCGATTAATTCCCACACGCAGAACCCTTCACACGCCTAATTATTAATTTAGTCTGCGATTAATTCCCACACGCAGAACCCTTCACACGCCTAATTATTAATTTAGTCTGCGATTAATTCCCACACGCAGAACCCTTCACACGCCTAATTATTAATTTAGTCTACGATTAATTCCCACACGCAGAACCCTTCACACGCCTAATTATTAATTTAGTCTACGATTAATTCCCACACGCAGAACCCTTCACACGCCTAATTATTAATTTAGTCTACGATTAATTCCCACACGCAGAACCCTTCACACGCCTAATTATTAATTTAGTCTACGATTAATTCCCACACGCAGAACCCTTCACACGCTTAATTATTAATTTAGTCTACGATTAATTCCCACACGCAGAACCCTTCACACGCCTAATTATTAATTTAGTCTGCGATTAATTCCCACACGCAGAACCCTTCACACGCCTAATTATTAATTTAGTCTACGATTAATTCCCACACGCAGAACCCTTCACACGCCTAATTATTAATTTAGTCTACGATTAATTCCCACACGCAGAACCCTTCACACGCTTAATTATTAATTTAGTCTACGATTAATTCCCACACGCAGAACCCTTCACACGCCTAATTATTAATTTAGTCTACGATTAATTCCCACACGCAGAACCCTTCACACGCCTAATTATTAATTTAGTCTACGATTAATTCCCACTCGCAGTACCCTTCACACGCCTAATTATTAATTTAGTCTACGATTAATTCCCACACGCAGAACCCTGCACACGCCTAATTATTAATTTAGTCTACGATTAATTCCCACTCGCAGTACCCTTCACACGCCTAATTATTAATTTAGTCTGCGATTAATTCCCACACGCAGAACCCTTCACACGCCTAATTATTAATTTAGTCTGCGATTAATTCCCACACGCAGAACCCTTCACACGCCTAATTATTAATTTAGTCTGCGATTAATTCCCACACGCAGAACCCTTCACACGCCTAATTATTAATTTAGTCTGCGATTAATTCCCACACGCAGAACCCTTCACACGCCTAATTATTAATTTAGTCTGCGATTAATTCCCACACGCAGAACCCTTCACACGCCTAATTGTTAATTTAGTCTGCGATTAATTCCCACACGCAGAACCCTTCACACGCCTAATTATTAATTTAGTCTGCGATTAATTCCCACACGCAGAACCCTTCACACGCCTAATTGTTAATTTAGTCTGCGATTAATTCCCACACGCAGAACCCTTCACACGCCTAATTATTAATTTAGTCTGCGATTAATTCCCACACGCAGAACCCTTCACACGCCTAATTATTAATTTAGTCTGCGATTAATTCCCACACGCAGAACCCTTCACACGCCTAATTATTAATTTAGTCTACGATTAATTCCCACACGCAGAACCCTTCACACGCCTAATTATTAATTTAGTCTGCGATTAATTCCCACAAGCAGAACCCTTCACACGCCTAATTATTAATTTAGTCTGCGATTAATTCCCACACGCAGAACCCTTCACACGCCTAATTATTAATTTAGTCTACGATTAATTCCCACTCGCAGTACCCTTCACACGCCTAATTATTAATTTAGTCTACGATTAATTCCCACACGCAGAACCCTGCACACGCCTAATTATTAATTTAGTCTACGATTAATTCCCACTCGCAGTACCCTTCACACGCCTAATTATTAATTTAGTCTACGATTAATTCCCACACGCAGAACCCTTCACACGCCTAATTATTAATTTAGTCTGCGATTAATTCCCACACGCAGAACCCTTCACACGCCTAATTATTAATTTAGTCTGCGATTAATTCCCACACGCAGAACCCTTCACACGCCTAATTATTAATTTAGTCTACGATTAATTCCCACTCGCAGTACCCTTCACACGCCTAATTATCAATTTAGTCTACGATTAATCCCCACACGCAGAACCCTTCACACGCCTAATTATTAATTTAGTCTGCGATTAATTCCCACACGCAGAACCCTTCACACGCCTGATTATTAATTTAGTCTACGATTAATTCCCACTCGCAGTACCCTTCACACGCCTAATTATTAATTTAGTCTACGATTAATTCCACTCGCAGAACCCTTCACACGCCTAATTATTTATTTAGTCTGCGATTAATTCCCACACGCAGAACCCTTCACACGCCTAATTATTAATTTAGTCTACGATTAATTCCCACTCGCAGAACCCTTCCCACGCCTAATTATTAATTTAGTCTACGATTAATTCCCACACGCAGAACCCTTCACACGCCTAATTATTAATTTAGTCTACGATTAATTCCCACACGCAGAACCCTTCACACGCCTAATTATTAATTTAGTCTACGATTAATTCCCACTCGCAGTACCCTTCACACGCCTAATTATTAATTTAGTCTACGATTAATTCCACTCGCAGAACCCTTCACACGCCTAATTATTTATTTAGTCTGCGATTAATTCCCACACGCAGAACCCTTCACACGCCTGATTATTAATTTAGTCTACGATTAATTCCCACACGCAGAACCCTTCACACGCCTAATTATTAATTTAGTCTACGATTAATGCCCACTCGCAGAACCCTTCCCACGCCTAATTATTAATTTAGTCTACGATTAATTCCCACACGCAGAACCCTTCACACGCCTAATTATTAATTTAGTCTACGATTAATTCCCACACGCAGAACCCTTCACACGCCTAATTATTAATTTAGTCTGCGATTAATTCCCACACGCAGAACCCTTCACACGCCTAATTATTAATTTAGTCTACGATTAATTCCACTCCCAGAACCCTTCACACGCCTAATTATTAATTTAGTCTACGATTAATTCCACTCGCAGAACCCTTCACACGCCTAATTATTAATTTAGTCTACGATTAATTCCACTCCCAGAACCCTTCACACGCCTAATTATTAATTTAGTCTACGATTAATTCCCACACGCAGAACCCTTCACACGCCTAATTATTAATTTAGTCTACGATTAATTCCCACACGCAGAACCCTTCACACGCCTAATTATTAATTTAGTCTACGATTAATTCCCACACGCAGAACCCTTCACACGCCTAATTATTAATTTAGTCTACGATTAATTCCCACACGCAGAACTCTTTACAGGCATAATTACCGATTCAATTCTGTTCACGATTACCTCATTTTTATCAGAAAGTGTTCCATCGGAGCCCTGGTTCCGCCCGAAAAGCCTATTGATTTGTGCATTATTTCGGGGTAATTGGTGCTCTGGGGTAACTAATAACGTCGCTGATTAAGCAGAAATGCAAAAATGTCGACTCTTTGAGTGATCAACAAACAAAATTACTTAACATCTAGAAGCACGATGAGAAAAAAAGCAGTTATTGAGGTAATCAGATCTATGTATTGAATTGATTCAATAACAACTGCCAAAATTACACAAAATTACAAGAAAAACATTTTCAATAACACCAATGACATATATATCGTATCCTTGGAAACAACAGTGATAACAAATCTCCATGTGTAGCAACAGCAAAAAACCGCACAAACTATAACAACAAGAACGGGAATGTCAGTGAAAATAACACCTGAATGTCATAAATGATAACAATGCGCACTAAAATAAAGACAACAACAGCAAGGATAGCAACATCAACAGAAAGAGCAATAAGAACAGATGTAACAAAGAAAAAGTAACAGACAACAGAAAAGGTAACAACAACAGGGCCAACAATTACACCAGGGACAACAAAGAAAATAACTAGAAAAAGAGGAACAACAACAACAGGGCCAACAATTACACCAGGGACAACAAAGAAAATAACTAGAAAAAGAGGAACAACAACAACAGGGACATCAGTTGGAAGAATATAAGAAACAACAAGAACAATAGCTAGAGTGATAACAGGGGCAACAACAACAACAGAGACAACAATCAGAGGGACAAGAGGTCCAACAAAAACAACAGCTAGAAAAACAAAAGTTATAACAGGAACGACAAGTACAACAAGAATACTACAATAACAACAGGGACAACAACAGGGACAATAACAGGGACAACAACAGGGACAACAACAGGGACAAAAACAGGGACAACAACAGGGACAACAACAGGGACAACAACAAGGACAACAACAGGGACAACAACAGGGACAACAACAAGGACAACAAAAAGGACAACGACAGGGACAACAACAGGGACAAAAACAGGGGCAACAACAGGGACAACAACAGGGACAACAACAGGGACAACGACAGGGACAACAGCAAGGACAACAATGACAACAGGGACAACAACAGGAGCGCCTCACACGCCCGACAGCTCATTTGTCAGAGGTTCAGGCGTCGCTTTGATGTTGTCTGAACAGGTCCCTGTAGGTCAGCAGGTCGCGTGACCTGCAGGTTAGCAAGACGTGTGGCCTGCAGGTCAGCAAGACGTGTGACCTGCAGGTCAGCAAGACGTGTGGCCTGCAGGTCAGCAAGACGTGTGGCCTGCAGGTCAGCAGGTCGTGTGGCCTGCAGGTCAGCATGACGTGTGGCCTGCAGGTCAGCAAGATGTGTGGCCTGCAGGTCAGCAAGACGTGTGGCCTGCAAGTCAGCAAGACGTGTGGCCTGCAGGTCAGCAGAACGTGTGGCCTGCAGGTCAGCAAGACGTGAGGCCTGCAAGTCAGCAAGATGTGTGGCCTGCAGGTCAGCAGGTCGTGTGGCCTGCAGGTCAGCATGACGTGTGGCCTGCAGGTCAGCAAGACGTGTGGCCTGCAGGTCAGCAAGACGTGTGGCCTGAAGGTCAGCAAGACGTGTGGCCTGCATGTCAGCAGGTCGTGTGACCTGCAGGTCAGCAAGGCATGTGGCCTGCAGGTCAGCAAGACGTGTGGCCTGCAGGTCAGCAGGTCGTGTGACCTGCAGGTCAGCAAGACGTGTGGCCTGCAGGTCAGATGGTCGTGTGGCTTGCAGGTCAGCAGGCCGTGTGGCCTGCAGGTCAGCAGGTCATGTGGCCTGCAGGTCAGCAGGTCGTGTGGCCTGCAGGTCAGCAGATCGTGTGACCTGCAGGTCAGCAGGTCGTGTGACCTGCAGGTCAGCAAGACGTGTGGCCTGCAGGTCAGCAAGACGTGTGGCCTGCAGGTCAGCAGGTCGTGTGGCCTGCAGGTCAGCAGGACGTGTGGCCTGCATGTCAGCAAGACGTGTGGCCTGCAGGTCAGCAAGACGTGTGGCCTGCAGGTCAGTAGGACGTGTGGCCTGCAGGTCAACATGACGTGTGGCCTGCAGGTCAGCAAGACGTGTGGCCTGCAGGTCAGCAAGACGTGTGGCCTGCAGGTCAGCAGGTCGTGTGGCCTGCAGGTCAGCATGACGTGTGGCTTGCAGGTCAGTAAGACGTGTGGCCTGCAGGTCAGTAAGACGTGTGGCCTGCAGGTCAGCAAGACGTGTGGCATGCAGGTCAGCAGGTCGTGTGGCCTGCAGGTCAGCAGGTCGTGTGGCCTGCAGGTCGGCAGGTCGTGTGTTCTGCAGGTCAGCAGGTCGTGTGGCCTGCAGGTCGGCAGGTCGTGTGTTCTGCAGGTCAGCAGGTCGTGTGACCTGCAGGTCAGCAAGACGTGTGGCATGCAAGTCAGCAGGTCGTGTGGCCTGCAGGTGAGCAGGTCGTGTGGCCTGCAGGTGAGCAGGTCGTGTGGCCTGCAGGTCAGCAGAACGTGTGGCCTGCAGGTCAGCAGGTCGTGTGGCCTGCAGGTGAGCAGGACGTGTGGCCTGCAGGTGAGCAGGTCGCGTGGCCTGCAGGTTAGCAGGTCGTGTGGCCTGCCGGTCAGCAGGTCGTGTGGCCTGCAGGTGAGCAGGTCGTGTGGCCTGCAGGTGAGCAGGTCGTGTGGCCTGCAGGTCAGCATGACGTGTGGCCTGCAGGTCAGCAAGATGTGTGGCCTGCAGGTCAGCAAGACGTGTGGCCTGCAAGTCAGCAAGACGTGTGGCCTGCAGGTCAGCAGAACGTGTGGCCTGCAGGTCAGCAAGACGTGTGGCCTGCAGGTCAGCAAGATGTGTGGCCTGCAGGTCAGCAGAACGTGTGGCCTGCAGGTCAGCAAGACGTTTGGCCTGCAGGTCAGCAAGACGTGTGGCCTGCAGGTCAGCAAGACGTGTGGCCTGCAGGTCAGCAAGACGTGTGGCCTGCAGGTCAGCAAGACGTGTGGCCTGCAGGTAAGCAGATCGTGTGGCCTGCAGGTCAGCAAGACGTGAGGCCTGCAAGTCAGCAAGATGTGTGGCCCGCAGGTCAGCAAGACGTGTGGCCTGCAGGTCAGCAAGACGTGTTGCCTGCATGTCAGCAGGTCGTGTGACCTGCAGGTCAGCAAGGCGTGTGGCCTGCAGGTCAGCAAGACGTGTGGCCTGCAGGTCAGCAGGTCGTGTGACCTGCAGGTCAGCAAGACGTGTGGCCTGCAGGTCAGCAGGTCGTGTGGCTTGCAGGTCAACAGGTCGTGTGGCCTGCAGGTCAGCAGGTCGTGTGGCCTGCAGGTCAGCAGGTCGTGTGGCCTGCAGGTCAGCAGGTCGTGTGACCTGCAGGTCAGCAGCTCGT
Organism: Morinoia aosen; assembly: GCA_030386875.1. Lineage (NCBI taxonomy): Eukaryota > Metazoa > Arthropoda > Malacostraca > Amphipoda > Talitridae > Morinoia > Morinoia aosen. Next base: position 22,281,113 of record CM059561.1, read on the forward strand.
GTGACCTGCAGGTCAGCAAGACGTGTGGCCTGCAGGTCAGCAAGACGTGTGGCCTGCAGGTCAGCAGGTCGTGTGGCCTGCAGGTCAGCAGGACGTGTGGCCTGCAGGTCAGCAAGACGTGTGGCCTGCAGGTCAGCAAGACGTGTGGCCTGCAGGTCAGCAGGCCGTGTGGCCTGCAGGTCAGCAGGTCGTGTGGCCTGCAGGTCAGAAGGTCGTGTGACCTGCAGGTCAGCAAGACGTGGGCCTGCAGGTCAGCAAGACGTGTGGCCTGCAGGTCAGCAGGTCGTGTGGCCTGCAGGTCAGCAGGACTTGTGGCCTGCAGGTCAGCAAGACGTGTGGCCTGCAGGTCAGCAAGACGTGTGGCCTGCAGGTCAGTAGGACGTGTGGCCTGCAGGTCAGCATGAGGTGTGGCCTGCAGGTCAGCAAGACGTGTGGCCTGCAGGTCAGTAAGACGTGTGGCCTGCAGGTCAGCAAGATGTGTGGCCTGCAGGTCAGCAAGACGTGTGGCCTGCAGGTCAGCAGGACGTGTGGCCTGCAGGTCAACAGGTCGTGTGGCCTGCAGGTCAGCAGGTCGTTTGGCCTGCAGGTCAGCAGGTCGTGTGGCCTGCAGGTCAGCAGGTCGTGTGGCCTGCAGGTCAGCAGGTCGTGTGGCCTGCAGGTCAGCAGGACGTGTGGCCTGCATGTCAGCAAGACGTGTGGCCTGCAGGTCAGCAAGACGTGTGGCCTGCAGGTCAGTAGGACGTGTGGCCTGCAGGTCAACATGACGTGTGGCCTGCAGGTCAGCAAGACGTGTGGCCTGCAGGTCAGCAAGACGTGTGGCCTGCAGGTCAGCAGGTCGTGTGGCCTGCAGGTCAGCATGACGTGTGGCTTGCAGGTCAGTAAGACGTGTGGCCTGCAGGTCAGTAAGACGTGTGGCCTGCAGGTCAGCAAGACGTGTGGCATGCAGGTCAGCAGGTCGTGTGGCCTGCAGGTCAGCAGGTCGTGTGGCCTGCAGGTCGGCAGGTCGTGTGTTCTGCAGGTCAGCAGGTCGTGTGGCCTGCAGGTCGGCAGGTCGTGTGTTCTGCAGGTCAGCAGGTCGTGTGACCTGCAGGTCAGCAAGACGTGTGGCATGCAAGTCAGCAGGTCGTGTGGCCTGCAGGTGAGCAGGTCGTGTGGCCTGCAGGTGAGCAGGTCGTGTGGCCTGCAGGTCAGCAGAACGTGTGGCCTGCAGGTCAGCAGGTCGTGTGGCCTGCAGGTGAGCAGGACGTGTGGCCTGCAGGTGAGCAGGTCGCGTGGCCTGCAGGTTAGCAGGTCGTGTGGCCTGCCGGTCAGCAGGTCGTGTGGCCTGCAGGTGAGCAGGTCGTGTGGCCTGCAGGTGAGCAGGTCGTGTGGCCTGCAGGTCAGCATGACGTGTGGCCTGCAGGTCAGCAAGATGTGTGGCCTGCAGGTCAGCAAGACGTGTGGCCTGCAAGTCAGCAAGACGTGTGGCCTGCAGGTCAGCAGAACGTGTGGCCTGCAGGTCAGCAAGACGTGTGGCCTGCAGGTCAGCAAGATGTGTGGCCTGCAGGTCAGCAGAACGTGTGGCCTGCAGGTCAGCAAGACGTTTGGCCTGCAGGTCAGCAAGACGTGTGGCCTGCAGGTCAGCAAGACGTGTGGCCTGCAGGTCAGCAAGACGTGTGGCCTGCAGGTCAGCAAGACGTGTGGCCTGCAGGTAAGCAGATCGTGTGGCCTGCAGGTCAGCAAGACGTGAGGCCTGCAAGTCAGCAAGATGTGTGGCCCGCAGGTCAGCAAGACGTGTGGCCTGCAGGTCAGCAAGACGTGTTGCCTGCATGTCAGCAGGTCGTGTGACCTGCAGGTCAGCAAGGCGTGTGGCCTGCAGGTCAGCAAGACGTGTGGCCTGCAGGTCAGCAGGTCGTGTGACCTGCAGGTCAGCAAGACGTGTGGCCTGCAGGTCAGCAGGTCGTGTGGCTTGCAGGTCAACAGGTCGTGTGGCCTGCAGGTCAGCAGGTCGTGTGGCCTGCAGGTCAGCAGGTCGTGTGGCCTGCAGGTCAGCAGGTCGTGTGACCTGCAGGTCAGCAGCTCGTGTGACCTGCAGGTCAGCAAGACGTGTGGCCTGCAGGTCAGCAAGACGTGTGGCCTGCAGGTCAGCAGGTCGTGTGGCCTGCAGGTCAGCAGGACGTGTGGCCTGCAGGTCAGCAAGACGTGTGGCCTGCAGGTCAGCAAGACGTGTGGCCTGCAGGTCAGCAGGCCGTGTGGCCTGCAGGTCAGCAGGTCGTGTGGCCTGCAGGTCAGAAGGTCGTGTGACCTGCAGGTCAGCAAGACGTGGGCCTGCAGGTCAGCAAGACGTGTGGCCTGCAGGTCAGCAGGTCGTGTGGCCTGCAGGTCAGCAGGACTTGTGGCCTGCAGGTCAGCAAGACGTGTGGCCTGCAGGTCAGCAAGACGTGTGGCCTGCAGGTCAGTAGGACGTGTGGCCTGCAGGTCAGCATGAGGTGTGGCCTGCAGGTCAGCAAGACGTGTGGCCTGCAGGTCAGTAAGACGTGTGGCCTGCAGGTCAGCAAGATGTGTGGCCTGCAGGTCAGCAAGACGTGTGGCCTGCAGGTCAGCAGGACGTGTGGCCTGCAGGTCAACAGGTCGTGTGGCCTGCAGGTCAGCAGGTCGTTTGGCCTGCAGGTCAGCAGGTCGTGTGGCCTGCAGGTCAGCAGGTCGTGTGGCCTGCAGGTCAGCAGGTCGTGTGGCCTGCAGGTCGGCAGGTCGTGTGTTCTGCAGGTCAGCAGGTCGTGTGACCTGCAGGTCAGCAAGACGTGTGGCATGCAGGTCAGCAGGTCGTGTGGCCTGCAGGTGAGCAGGTCGTGTGGCCTGCAGGTCAGCAGGTCGTGTGGCCTGCAGTTCAGCAGGTCGTGTGGGCTGCAGGTCAGCAAGGCGTGTGGCCTGCAAGTCAGCAGGTCGTGTGGCCTGCAGGTCAGCAGGTCGTGTGACCTGCAGGTCAGCAGGTGACCTGTACGAAGCTCCCACATTTCAGCGAGAATGACTCAGCAGAATTCGTTCATTTCCTGCATTCGAATTTTGTTCCTCATTAACTCAAATTATTCTCGAAGAGTAACTGTTATTTCAACGAACCTTAAGTTTTTGTTACTTTGTTGTTGTTTTAGATACATTAATATAATTACACTCGTATTTATACATCTATAATTATATTCAAGGTTTGTTGTAGTTATAATTACACATGGGTAGTTTTGTTTATGTTCACGGCGAGTTATAGTTATAATTAGATAGTTATATATTCACGGCGAGTTATAGTTATAATTAGATAGTTATATATTCACGGCGAGTTATAGTTATAATTAGATAGTTATATATTCACGGCGAGTTATAGTTATAATTAGATAGTTATATATTCACGGCGAGTTATAGTTATAATTAGATAGTTATATATTCACGGCGAGTTATAGTTATAATTAGATAGTTATATATTCACGGCGAGTTATAGTTATAATTAGATAGTTATATATTCACGGCGAGTTATAGTTATAATTAGATAGTTATATATTCACGGCGAGTTATAGTTATAATTAGATAGTTATATATTCACGGCGAGTTATAGTTATAATTAGATAGTTATATATTCACGGCGAGTTATAGTTATAATTACACAGAGGTTGTTGTTTTATTTATGGTTCTACTTGTGTCGTAATTTCTCCTAACAATTTTGAAGCAGCCACAGGACAACTTCACAACCTCCTCCATTGGTTGTTGCTGTTGTTTACTATGGTTGTTGTTTACTGGAAGCTGGTTGTTGCTGTGAACTGGTTGTTTGCTGTGAGCTGGTTGTTGCTGTGAACTGGTTGTTGCTGTGAGCTGGTTGTTGCTGTGAACTGGTTGTTGCTGTGAGCTGGTTGTTGCTGTGAACTGGTTGTTGCTGTGAACTGGTTGTTGCTGTGAACTGGTTGTTGCTGTGAGCTGGTTGTTGCTGTGAACTGGTTGTTGCTGTGAACTGGTTGTTGCTGTGAACTGGTTGTTGCTGTGAACTGGTTGTTGCTGTGAACTGGTTGTTGCTGTGAACTGGTTGTTGCTGTGAGCTGGTTGTTGCTGTGAACTGGTTGTTGCTGTGAACTGGTTGTTGCTGTGAACTGGTTGTTGCTGTGAGCTGGTTGTTGCTGTGAACTGGTTGTTGCTGTGAACTGGTTGTTGCTGTGAACTGGTTGTTGCTGTGAACTGGTTGTTGCTGTGAACTGGTTGTTGCTGTGAACTGGTTGTTGCTGTGAACTGGTTGTTGCTGTGAACTGGTTGTTGCTGTGAACTGGTTGTTGCTGTGAGCTGGTTGTTGCTGTGAACTGGTTGTTGCTGTGAACTGGTTGTTGCTGTGAACTGGTTGTTGCTGTGAACTGGTTGTTGCTGTGAACTGGTTGTTGCTGTGAACTGGTTGTTGCTGTGAACTGGTTGTTGCTGTGAACTGGTTGTTGCTGTAAACTGGTTGTTGCTGTGAACTGGTTGTTGCTGTGAACTGGTTGTTGCTGTGAACTGGTTGTTGCTGTGAACTGGTTGTTGCTGTGAACTGGTTGTTGCTGTGAACTGGTTGTTGCTGTAAACTGGTTGTTGTTGTGAACTGGTTGTTGCTGTGAACTGGTTGTTGCTGTGAACTGGTTGTTGCTGTTGTTTACCATGGTTGTTGTTTACTGTAAGCTGGTTGTTGCTGTGAACTGGTTGTTGCTGTGAACTGGTTGTTGCTGTGAACTGGTTGTTGCTGTGAACTGGTTGTTGCTGTGAACTGGTTGTTGCTGTGAACTGGTTGTTGCTGTGAACTGGTTGTTGCTGTGAACTGGTTGTTGCTGTGAACTGGTTGTTGCTGTGAACTGGTTGTTGCTGTGAACTGGTTGTTGCTGTGAACTGGTTGTTGCTGTGAACTGGTTGTTGCTGTGAACTGGTTGTTGCTGTGAACTGGTTGTTGCTGTGAACTGGTTGTTGTTGTGAACTGGTTGTTGCTGTGAACTGGTTGTTGCTGTGAACTGGTTGTTGCTGTGAACTGGTTGTTGCTGTGAACTGGTTGTTGCTGTGAACTGGTTGTTGCTGCGAACTGGTTGTTGCTGTGAACTGGTTGTTGCTGTGAACTGGTTGTTGCTGTGAACTGGTTGTTGCTGTGAACTGGTTGTTGCTGTGAACTGGTTGTTGCTGTGAACTGGTTGTTGCTGTGAACTAGTTGTTTACATCAATTGCTACGGTAAACCTGTATCTCCAACAACAAAACTGCTCAAAAACAACAACACTTGCCGAGAGTGTTCGTTGCATCATTAATTTTTGCAATTACTTTTTCAAAGAGGAATTTCGTTCATATATTAGCTATAAAGTCAAGATATCGCTGCAAAACTTGGCATCCTGAGATGGTAACCTATTTTCTCAAATCTCACATTAATCCCTTAATTTTCTGCAGTTAATCCTGTATATCGAGAACTCCTATCTGTAATTCCCTAACTTTTTCCGATAAATCCCCCCGTTAATAAATCCTGCTATTAATGTTCAAAATATTTCATGATTATAATTTTCAACTCCTGCATTAAATCCACTCATTGGTGAATCCCTTCATTAGTCCTTAACTCCCTGCAGTAAATCTGTCTATTGATAAATCCCCCTTTAATTCTCAAGTCCCTGTGGTAAATCAGCCTATAGATAAATACCTCCATTAATCCTTAACTCTCTGCAGTAATCAACCCTTTAATAAATCTGCCATTTACCTTTAACCCGGTTAGTAAATACGCCCTTTGATAAATCCTTCCATTAATTTTTAACTTCTTGTAATAAATCCCCGCTTCCACGAGTCCCTCCATTAATCTCCAACTCCTGTAGTAAATCCGTTCGTTGACAAATCCCTCCATTAATCCTTAACGCCCAGTAGTAAATCCGTCTATTGATAAATCCCTCCATTAATCTCTCCAGCTCGACAGCATCGCTCATCGATTTGGTTCACACGGCGCTGTGGAGACGGTGTGGTTCACACGGTGTGGTTCACACGGTGTGGTTCACACGGTGCGGTTCACACGGTGTGGTTCACACGGTGTGGTTCACACGGTGTGGTCCCCACGGTGTGGTCCACACGGTGTGGTCCACACAGTGTGGTCCACACGGTGTGGTTCACACGGTGTGGTTCACATGGTGCGGTTCACACGGTGTGGTCCACACGGTGTGGTTCACACGGTGTGGTCCCCACGGTGTGGTCCACACGGTGTGGTCCACACAGTGTGGTCCACACGGTGTGGTTCACACGGTGTGGTTCACACGGTGTGGTTAACACGGTGTGGTTCACACGGTGTGGTTCACACGGTGTGGTCCACACGGTGAGGTTCACACGGTGTGGTCCACACGGTGTGGTTCACACGGTGAGGTTTACACGGTGTGGTTCACACGGTGAGGTTCACACGGTGTGGTCCACACAGTGTGGTTCACACGGTGAAGTTCACATTGTGTGGTCCACACGGTGTAGTTCAGACGGTGCGGTTCACACCGTGCTGTGGAGACGATGCGGTTAGCGCGTTGTGGTTAATACGGTGTGGTCCACACGGTGTAGCAACACGTAACTAATTCCAACACAAAATTTATTTCAACACACAACCAATTTCAACACGCAACCCATTTCAACACACAACCACTTTCAACGCACAACCAATTTTAACACACAACCAATTTCAACACACACAACCAATTTCAACACTCAACCAATTTCAACACACAACCAATTTCAACACACAACCAATTTCAACCCACAACCAATATCAACACACAACCAATTACAACACTCAACCAATTTCAACACATAACCAACTTCAACACACAACCAACTTCAACACACAAACAATTTCAAAACACAACCAATATCAACACACAACCAATTTCAACACACAACCAATTTCAACACACAACCAATTTCAACACACAACCAATATCAACCCACGAGCAATTTCAACACACAACCAATATCAACACACAACCAATTACAACACACAATCAATTTCAACACATAACCAACTTCAACACACAACCAACTTCAAGACACAACCAATTTCAACACAAAACCAATTTCAACAAACAACCAATTTCAACACACAACCAATTTCAACACACAACCAATTTCAACACACAGCCAATATCAACCCACGAGCAATTTCAACACACAACCAATATCAACACACAACCAATTTCAACACACAACCAACTCAACCCACGAGCAATTTCAACACACAACCAATATCAACACACAACCAATTTCAACACACAACCAACTCAACCCACGAGCAATTTCAACACACAACCAATATCAACACACAACCAATTTCAACACACAACCAACTCAACCCACGAGCAATTTCAACACACAACCAATATCAACACACAACCAATTTCAACACACAACCAACTCAACCCACGAGCAATTTCAACACACCAAGAGTTAGTTAAGGGGGTGCGTCACCATCACACGACCCCCAAAAACCTAATTAGAGACGTCATTAATCGTAAATTATCGAAGCGAAGTATGTAATTAGGGGCACGGGCCCCGTGACCCGCACACAATGGCGGGGGGAGGGAGGGGGGGCGAGATGGAGAAGAGGGATGGGGGGAGGGGGGCGTGTTGTGCGCTCCTTTGCCTCTTTGTTGGGGAAGTAATGGGGATCTGGTGACAGTGGGGTGTGTGCGTGTGGGTATAGGGCGTGTGAGGGTGTGTGTGGGTGTGTAGAGCGTGTGAGGGTGTGTGTGGGTGTGTAGAGCGTGTGAGGGTGTGTGTTTGGGTGTGTAGAGCGTGTGAGGGTGTGTGTGGGTGTGTAGGGCGTGTGAGGGTGTGTAGGGCGTGTGAGGGTGTGTGTGTGGGGGTGTGTAGGGCGTGTGAGGGTGTGTGTGTGGGTGTGTAGGGCGTGTGAGGGTGTGTAGGGCGTGTGAGGGTGTGTAGGGCGTGTGAGGGTGTGTGTGGGTGTGTAGGGCGTGTGAGGGTGTGTAGGGCGTGTGAGGGTGTGTGTGTGGGGGTGTGTAGGGCGTGTGAGGGTGTGTGTGTGGGTGTGTAGGGCGTGTGAGGGTGTGTAGGGCGTGTGAGGGTGTGTAGGGCGTGTGAGGGTGTGTAGGGCGTGTGAGGGTGTGTGTGTGGGTGTGTAGGGCGTGTGAGGGTGTGTGTGTGTGTGTAGGGCGTGTGAGGGTGTGTGTGTGTGTGGGTATAGGGCATGTGAGGGTGTGTGTGGGTGTGTAGGGCGTGTGAGGGTGTGTGTGTGTGGGTATAGGGCATGTGAGGGTGTGTGTGTGGGTGTGTAGGGCGTGTGAGGGTGTGTAGGGCGTGTGAGGGTGTGTGTGTGGGGGTGTGTAGGGCGTGTGAGGGTGTGTGTGTGGGTGTGTAGGGCGTGTGAGGGTGTGTAGGGCGTGTGAGGGTGTGTAGGGCGTGTGAGGGTGTGTAGGGCGTGTGAGGGTGTGTGTGTGGGTGTGTAGGGCGTGTGAGGGTGTGTGTGTGTGTGGGTATGTAGGGCGTGTGAGGGTGTGTGGGGGGTGTGTAGGGCGTGTGAGGGTGTGTGTGTGGATGTGTAGGGCGTGTGTGTGTGTGGGTGTGTAGGGCGTATAAGGGTGTGTGTGTGTGGGTGTGTAGGGCGTGTGAGGGTGTGTGTGTGTGTGTGGGTGTGTAGGGCGTGTGAGGGTGTGTGTGTGGGTGTGTAGGGTGTGTGAGGGTGTGTGTGTGTGGGTGTGCAGGACGTGTGAGGGTGTGTGTGTGGGTGTGTAGGGCGTGTGAGGGTGTGTGTGTGGGCGTGTAGGGCGTGTGAGGGTGTGTGTGTGGGCGTGTAGGGTGTGTGAGGGTGTGTGTGTGTGGGTGTGCAGGACGTGTGAGGGTGTGTGTGTGGGTGTGTAGGGCGTGTGAGGGTGTGTGTGTGTGTGGGTGTGTAGGGTGTGTGAGGGTGTGTTTGTGGGTGTGCAGGACGTGTGAGGGTGTGTGTGTGGGTGTGTAGGGCGTGTGAGGGTGTGTGTGGGTGTGTAGGGTGTGTGAGGGTGTGTGTGTGTGTGGGTGTGCAGGACGTGTGAGGGTGTGTGTGTGGGTGTGTAGGGCGTGTGAGGGCGTGTGTGTGTGTGGGTGTGCAGGACGTGTGAGGGTGTGTATGTGGGTATGTAGGGCGTGTGAGGGTGTGTGTGGGCTGTGCACACGCCCCCACACACGTGCAACTGCCTCACTCCCCCTCACACGCTCCACACACCTGCACACACACCCCCCACTACGACACAATCCCTAAAGAGACATTTTCGCTCCATAATCTATTCATCGGAAAGGCAATTGTTTTTTGGTCGTAAAATTCAATAGCAATTTAGGGCAAATTGGAATCCTAATCAAGGCCAGTAGCTTACCTCAATTATTTTGTAATTATTGCGATTTTTCTGGCTAGGTATTAATAGCTATTTTAATTACTTGTTATAACCGCCTCTCACGGCCTGCAATCACCGCCTCTCACGGCCTGCAATCACAGCTTCTCACGGCCTGCAATCACCGCTTCTCACGGCCTGCAATCACCGCCTCTCACGGCCTGCAATCACCGCCTCTCACGGCCTGCAATCACCGCTTCTCACGGCCTGCAATCACCGCCTCTCACGGCCTGCAATCACCGCCTCTCACGGCCTGCAATCACCGCCTCTCACGGCCTGCAATCAACGCCTCTCACAGCCTGCAATCACCGCTTCTCACAGCCTGCAATCACCGCTTCTCACGGCCTGCAATCACCGCCTCTCACGGCCTGCAATCACCGCCTCACACGGCCTGCAATCACCGCTTCTCACGGCCTGCAATCACCGCTTCTCACGGCCTGCAATCACCGCTTCTCACGGACTGCAATCACCGCCTCTCACGGCCTGCAATCACTGCTTCTCACGGACTGCAATCACTGCCTCTCACGGCCTGCAATCACCGCCTCTCACGGCCTGCAATCACCGCCTCTCACGGCCTGCAATCACCGCCTCTCACGGCCTGCAATCACCGCCTCTCACGGCCTGCAATCACCGCCTCTCACGGCCTGCAATCACCGCCTCTCACGGCCTGCAATCACCGCTTCTCACGGCCTGCAATCACCGCTTCTCACAGCCTGCAATCACCGCTTCTCACGGCCTGCAATCACCGCTTCTCACGGCCTGCAATCACCACTTCTCACGGCCTGCAATCACCGCTTCTCACGACCTGCAATCACCGCTTCTCAAGACCTGCAATCACCGCTTCTCACGGCCTGCAATCACCGCTTCTCACGGCCTGCAATCACCGCTTCTCACGGCCTGCAATCACCGAGTCTCACGGCCTGCAATCACGGCTCCCTGTAATTGGCCCGACAATCCCAGCCGCCAGTTTGTGAACATTAGCCCTCAGTGAGAGTGCGCCTGCGACCCTCGTTTGTTCTTCGGTTACGCTGCCCTCTGCAGGGTTACCCTCAGAAAGTTTACAATCTGCAGCGTTACCCTTTCAAAATATATCCTCTACAAATTTTTCCTATGCAGAGTTACTTTCTCTAAAGTTGCCCACCACGGAGATGAGCTCAATGAAGTTACTCTATGCAGAGTTACTCTCTATAAATTTACCCTAACACAGAGTTACCCTCAATAAAGTTACCCTAACACAGAGTTACCCTCAATAAAGTTACCCTAACACAGAGTTACCCTCAATAAGGTTACCCTAACACCGAGTTACCCTCAATAAAGTTACCCTAACACAGAGTTACCCTCAATAAATTTACCCTAACACAGAGTTACCCTCAATAAAGTTACCCTAACACCGAGTTACCCTCAATAAAGTTACCCTAACACAGAGTTACCCTCAATAAGGTTACCCTAACACAGAGTTACCCTCAATAAGGTTACCCTAACACAGAGTTAACCTCAACAAAGTTACCCTAACACAGAGTTACTCTCAACAAGGTTACCCTAACACAGAGTTACCCTCAATAAAGTTACCCTAACACAGAGTTACCCTCAATAAAATTACCCTAACACAGAGTTACCCTCAATAAGGTTACCCTAACACAGAGTTACCCTCAACAAAGTTACCCTAACACAGAGTTACTCTCAACAAGGTTACCCTAACACAGAGTTACCCTCAATAAAGATACCCTAACACAGAGTTACCCACAATAAGGTTACCCTAACACAGAGTTACCCTCAATAAGGTTACCCTAACACAGAGTTACCCTCAATAAGGTTACCCTAACACAGATTTACCCTCAATAAAGTTACCCTAACACAGAGTTACCCTCAATAAAGTTACCCCAACACAAAGTTACTTCACAGGCAGTCGCTCTACACAATGCAGGTAAGCTTCATGAACCTTCAGGCTAATAAGGGAAGAAAGTAGAAAATCCACAACCCATTAATTATTAAACACTTATCAAGAGATGAGTAATATTATAGAAGGTTTTGTAAACCTAGTAAACACTTATAGAACAAAAGTATCACTTGAGGAGGTTACTACACATGCAGGAGGTTACTAGTAACTAGATGACGAACATAATGCATAGAACAGAAAGTTATTAACATTTACCGCCCAGCTCTCGGACACGACACATCTGAGCACAAAATAATCGTGAGCCAGACGCCCAACAAAAACACAACACAAACATCTCACAGCATAAACACCTCACAACAGAAATCAACACAACGCAAGCACCACACCACACAAACACCATTCAGACAAAACCCCACATAACACAAACACAACACCGTACAACATAATTCAAGCATCAAACCGCGTAAACACCACACAACACACCAAAAAACAAAACTACACACCACACAAAACCCCACCACGCCACACAACACAAAAACCCCACAACTCCACACAACACCACACAACAGCACACAAGCACCACACAAACACCACACAACCACCACACAACCACACAAACACCACATAGCACTACACCACGCAACACCTCACAACACCACACAAGCGCCACACAACCACCATACAACCACCACACAACCACCACACAAACACCACACAGCACTACACCACGCAACACCTCACAACACCACACAAGCGCCACACAACCACCACACAACCACCACACAACCACCACACAAACACCACACAGCACTACACCACGCAACACCTCAAAACACCACACAAGCGCCACACAACCACCACACAAACATCACATAAGCACCACACAACCACCACACAACCACCACACAAGCACCACACAAGCACCACACAACCACCACACAAGCACCACACAACCAACACACAAACACAACCACCACACAACCACCACACAACCACCACACAATCACCACACAATCACCACTCAAGCACCACACAAGCATCACACAACCACCACACAATCACCACAAAATCACCACACAATCACCACACAACCACCACACAAACACCACACAACACCACACAACCACTACACAACACCACACAACACCACACAACCACTACACAACACCACACAACCACCACACAACCCCCACAAAAACACAACCACCACACAATCCCCACACAAACACAACCACCACACAACCACCACACAACCACCACACAATCACCACACAATCACCACACAAACACCACACAACACCACACAACCACCAAACATCACACAAACACCACACAACACCACACAACCACCAAGCACCACACAACCACTACACAATACCACACAACCACCACACACCACACAAGCACCACACGCCACACAGCACCACACACCACACAGCACCACACACCACACAACCACCACACGAAACACAACACCACACAACCACCATACAACACCACACGCCACACAACACCACACCACACAACACCACACAACCACCACACAAGCACCACACCACACCACACAACCACCAAACAACCACCACACAACACCACACAACCACCACACAACACCACACAACCACCACACAACTCCACACAACACCACACCACACAACACCACACAACCACTACACAACACCACACAACACCACACAACCACTACACAACACCACACTACCACCACACAACCACCACACAAACACAACCACCACACAGAAACCACACAAACACAACCACCACACAACACCTCACAACCACCACACAACCACCACACAACACCACACAACCACCACACAACACCACACAACCACCACACAACACCACACAACACCACAACACCACACCACACAACACCACACAACACCACACAACCACCACACAACACCACACAACCACCACACAACACCACACAACCACCACACAACACCACACAACACAAGCACCACACAACACCACACAACACAAGCACCACACAACACCACACAACACCACACAACACCACACAACACCACACAGCCACCACACAACACCACACAACCACCACACAACCACCACACAACACCACACCACACAACACCACACAACACAACACCACACAACACCACACAACACCACACAGCACAGGCACCACACAACACCACACAACACCACACAGCCACCACACAACACCACACAACACCACACAACCACCACACAACACCACACCACACAACACCACACAGCAGGTAAGCACCACCAGCAGGAAGGCCAAATGCGAGGGCAGAAATGCGCGCCAGAAATGGAGGGCGTTGGCGAGCACGTCGTTGCCGCTAAATTAAAGCGCTCGTGCGCGCCCTTTTGTGCTTCATCCCGCTGTTGTGTGTGAGAGTAGTGGTACTCTCTCTCTCGTGTGGTACTCTCCCTCGTGTGGTGCTCTCCCTCGTTTGGTGCTCTCCCTCGTTTGGTGCTCTCCCTCGTGTGGTGCTCTCCCTCGTGTGGTGCTCTCCCTCGTGTGGTGCTCTCCCTCGTGTGGTGCTCTCCCTCGTGTGGTGCTCTCCCTCGTGTGGTACTCTCTCTCTCGTGTGGTACTCTCCCTCGTGTGGTGCTCTCCCTCGTTTGGTGCTCTCCCTCGTTTGGTGCTCTCCCTCGTGTGGTGCTCTCCCTCGTGTGGTGCTCTCCCTCGTGTGGTGCTCTCCCTCGTGTGGTGCTCTCCCTCGTGTGGTGCTCTCCCTCGTGTGGTGCTCTCCCTCATGTGGTGCTCTCCCTCGTGTGGTGCTTTCCCTCGTGTGGTGCTCTCCCTCGTGTGGTGCTCTCCCTCGTGTGGTGCTCTCCCTCGTGTGGTGCTCTCCCTCGTGTGGTGCTCTCCCTCGTGTGGTGCTCTCCCTCGTGTGGTGCTCTCCCTCGTGTGGTGCTCTCCCTCGTGTGGTGCTCTCCCTCGTGTGGTGCTCTCCCTCGTGTGGTGCTCTCCCTCGTGTGGTGCTCTCCCTCGTGTGGTGCTCTCCCTCGTGTGGTGCTTTCCCTCGTGTGGTGCTCTCCCTCGTGTGGTGCTCTTCCTCGTGTGGTGCTCTCCTCCGTGTGGTGCTCTCCCTCGTGTGGTGCTCTCCCTCGTGTGGTGCTTTCCCTCGTGTGGTGCTCTCCCTCGTGTGGTGCTCTCCCTCGTGTGGTGCTCTCCCTCGTGTGGTACTCTCCCTCGTGTGGTGCTCTCCTCCGTGTGGTGCTCTCCCTCGTGTGGTGCTCTCCCTCGTGTGGTGCTCTCCCTCGTGTGGTGCTCTCCCTCGTGTGGTGCTCTCCCTCGTGTGGTGCTCTCCCTCGTGTGGTGCTTTCCCTCGTGTGGTGCTCTCCCTCGTGTTGTGTGGTGCTCTCCCCCGTGTGGTACTCTCCCTCGTGTGGTACTCTCCCTCGTGTGGTACTCTCCCTCGTGTTGAGTGGTGCTCTCCCTCGTGTGGTGCTCTCCCTCGTGTGGTGCTCTCCCTCGTGTGGTGCTCTCCCTCGTGTTGTGTGGTGCTCTCCCTCGTGTTGTGTGGTGCTCTCCCTCGTGTGGTGCTCTCCCTCGTGTTGTGTGGTGCTCTCCCCCGTGTGGTACTCTCCCTCGTGTGGTGCTCTCCCTCGTGTGGTGCTCTCCCTCGTGTGGTGCTCTCCCTCGTGTGGTGCTCTCCCTCGTGTGGTGCTCTCCCTTGTGTGGTGCTCTCCCTCGTGTGGTGCTCTCCCTCGTGTGGTGCTCTCCCTCGTGTGGTGCTCTCCCTCGTGTGGTGCTCTCCCTCGTGTGGTGCTCTCCCTCGTGTCGTGCTCTCCCTTGTGTGGTGCTCTCCCTTGTGTGGTGCTCTCCCTCGTGTGGTGCTCTCCCTTGTGTGGTGCTCTCCCTCGTGTGGTGCTCTCCCTCGTGTGGTGCTCTCCCTCGTGTGGTGCTCTCCCTCGTGTGGTGCTCTCCCTCGTGTGGTGCTCTCCCTTGTGTGGTGCTCTCCCTCGTGTGGTGCTCTCCCTCGTGTGGTGCTCTCCCTCGTGTGGTGCTCTCCCTCGTGTGGTGCTCTCCCTCGTGTGGTGCTCTCCCTCGTGTCGTGCTCTCCCTTGTGTGGTGCTCTCCCTTGTGTGGTGCTCTCCCTCGTGTGGTGCTCTCCCTTGTGTGGTGCTCTCCCTCGTGTGGTGCTCTCCCTCGTGTGGTGCTCTCCCTCGTGTGGTGCTCTCCCTCGTGTGGTGCTCTCCCTCGTGTGGTGCTCTCCCTTGTGTGGTGCTCTCCCTCGTGTGGTGCTCTCCCTCGTGTGGTGCTCTCCCTCGTGTGGTGCTCTCCCTCGTGTGGTGCTCTCCCTCGTGTGGTGCTCTCCCTCGTGTTGTGTGGGGCTCTCCCTCGTGTTGTGTGGTGCTCTCCCTCGTGTTGTGTGGTGCTCTCCCTCGTGTTGTGTGGTGCTCTCCCTCGTGTGGTGCTCTCCCTCGTGTTGTGTGGTGCTCTCCCCCGTGTGGAACTCTCCCCCGTGTGGTACTCTCCCTCGTGTTGTGTGGTGCTCTCCCTCGTGTTGTGTGGTGCTCTCCCTCGTGTTGTGTGGTGCTCTCCCTCGTGTTGTGTGGTACTCTCCCTCGTGTGGTACTCTCCCTCGTGTGGTGCTCTCCCTCGTGTTGTGTGGAGCTCTCCCTCGTGTTGTGTGGTGCTCTCCCTCGTGTTGTGTGGTGCTCTCCCTCGTGTTGTGTGGTGCTCTCCCTCGTGTTGTGTGGTGCTCTTCCTCGTGTTGTGTGGTGCTCTTCCTCGTGTTGTGTGGTGCTCTCCCTCGTGTTGTGTGGTTCTCTCCCTCGTGTTGTGTGGTGCTCTTCCTCGTGTTGTGTGGTGCTCTCCCTCGTGTTGTGTGGTGCTCTTCCTCGTGTTGTGTGGTGCTCTCCCTCGTGTTGTGTGGTGCTCTCCCTCGTGTTGTGTGGTGCTCTCCCTCGTGTTGTGTGGTGCTCTCCCTCGTGTTGTGTGGTGCTCTCCCTCGTGTTGTGTGGTGCTCTCCCTCGTGTTGTGTGGTGCTCTCCCTCGTGTTGTGTGGTGCTCTCCCTCGTGTTGTGTGGTTCTCTCCCTCGTGTTGTGTGGTGCTCTTCCTCGTGTTGTGTGGTGCTCTCCCTCGTGTTGTGTGGTGCTCTCCCTCGTGTTGTGTGGTACTCTCCCTCGTGTGGTACTCTCCCTCGTGTGGTGCTCTCCCTCGTGTGGTGCTCTCCCTCGTGTTGTGTGGAGCTCTCCCTCGTGTTGTGTGGTGCTCTCCCTCGTGTTGTGTGGTACTCTCCCTCGTGTGGTACTCTCCCTCGTGTGGTGCTCTCCCTCGTGTGGTGCTCTCCCTCGTGTTGTGTGGTGCTCTCCCTCGTGTTGTGTGGTACTCTCCCTCGTGTGGTACTCTCCCTCGTGTGGTGCTCTCCCTCGTGTTGTGTGGAGCTCTCCCTCGTGTTGTGTGGTGCTCTCCCTCGTGTTGTGTGGTGCTCTCCCTCGTGTTGTGTGGTGCTCTCCCTCGTGTTGTGTGGTGCTCTCCCTCGTGTTGTGTGGTGTTCTCCCTCGTGTTGTGTGGTGCTCTCCCTCGTGTTGTGTGGTGCTCTCCCTCGTGTTGTGTGGTGCTCTCCCTCGTGTTGTGTGGTACTCTCCCTCGTGTTGTGTGGTGCTCTCCCTCGTGTTGTGTGGTGCTCTCCCTCGTGTTGTGTGGTGCTCTCCCTCGTGTTGTGTGGTGCTCTCCCTCGTGTTGTGTGGTGCTCTCCCTCGTGTTGTGTGGTACTCTCCCTCGTGTTGTGTGGTGCTCTCCCTCGTGTTGTGTGGTGCTCTCCCTCGTGTTGTGTGGTGCTCTCCCTCGTGTTGTGTGGTGCTCTCCCTCGTGTTGTGTGGTGCTCTCCCTCGTGTTGTGTGGTGCTCTCCCTCGTGTTGTGTGGTACTCTCCCTCGTGTTGTGTGGTGCTCTCCCTCGTGTTGTGTGGTGCTCTCCCTCGTGTTGTGTGGTGCTCTCCCTCGTGTTGTGTGGTGCTCTCCCTCGTGTTGTGTGGTGCTCTCCCTCGTGTTGTGTGGTACTCTCCCTCGTGTTGTGTGGTGCTCTCCCTTGTGTTGTGTGGTACTCTCCCTCGTGTTGTGTGGTACTCTCCCTCGTGTTGTGTGGTACTCTCCCTCGTGTTGTGTGGTGCTCTCCCTCGTGTTGTGTGGTACTCTCCCTCGTGTTGTGTGGTGCTCTCCCTCGTGTTGTGTGGTACTCTCCCTCGTGTTGTGTGGTACTCTCCCTCGTGTTGTGTGGTACTCTCCCTCGTGTTGTGTGGTGCTCTCCCTCGTGTTGTGTGGTGCTCTCCCTCGTGTTGTGTGGTGCTCTCCCTCGTGTTGTGTGGTGCTCTCCCTCGTGTTGTGTGGTACTCTCCCTCGTGTTGTGTGGTACTCTCCCTCGTGTTGTGTGGTGCTCTCCCTCGTGTTGTGTGGTGCTCTCCCTCGTGTTGTGTGGTGCTCTCCCTCGTGTTGTGTGGTACTCTCCCTCGTGTTGTGTGGTGCTCTCCCTCGTGTTGTGTGGTACTCTCCCTCGTGTTGTGTGGTACTCTCCCTCGTGTTGTGTGGTACTCTCCCTCGTGTTGTGTGGTGCTCTCCCTCGTGTTGTGTGGTGCTCTCCCTCGTGTTGTGTGGTGCTCTCCCTCGTGTTGTGTGGTACTCTCCCTCGTGTTGTGTGGTACTCTCCCTCGTGTTGTGTGGTGCTCTCCCTCGTGTTGTGTGGTGCTCTCCCTCGTGTTGTGTGGTGCTCTCCCTCGTGTTGTGTGGTACTCTCCCTCGTGTGGTACTCTCCCTCGTGTGGTGCTCTCCCTTGTGTTGTGTGGAGCTCTCCCTCGTGTTGTGTGGTGCTCTCCCTCGTGTTGTGTGGTGCTCTCCCTCGTGTTGTGTGGTGCTCTCCCTCGTGTTGTGTGGTGCTCTTCCTCGTGTTGTGTGGTGCTCTCCCTCGTGTTGTGTGGTGCTCTCCCTCGTGTTGTGTGGTGCTCTCCCTCGTGTTGTGTGGTACTCTCCCTCGTGTGGTACTCTCCCTCGTGTGGTGCTCTCCCTCGTGTTGTGTGGTGCTCTCCCTCGTGTGGTGCTCTCCCTCGTGTTGTGTGGTGCTCTTCCTCGTGTTGTGTGGTGCTCTCCCTCGTGTTGTGTGGTGCTCTCCCTCGTGTTGTGTGGTGCTCTCCCTCGTGTTGTGTGGTGCTCTCCCTCGTGTTGTGTGGTACTCTCCCTCGTGTGGTACTCTCCCTCGTGTGGTGCTCTCCCTCGTGTTGTGTGGTGCTCTCCCTCGTGTGGTGCTCTCCCTCGTGTTGTGTGGAGCTCTCCCTCGTGTGGTGCTCTCCCTCGTGTGGTGCTCTCCCTCGTGTTGTGTGGTACTCTCCCTCGTGTGGTGCTCTCCCTCGTGTTGTGTGGTACTCTCCCTCGTGTTGTGTGGTACTCTCCCTCGTGTGGTGCTCTCCCTCGTGTTGTGTGGTACTCTCCCTCGTGTTGTGTGGTACTCTCCCTCGTGTGGTGCTCTCCCTCGTGTTGTGTGGTACTCTCCCTCGTGTTGTGTGGTACTCTCCCTCGTGTGGTGCTCTCCCTCGTGTTGTGTGGTACTCTCCCTCGTGTGGTGCTCTCCCTCGTGTTGTGTGGTGCTCTCCCTCGTGTGGTGCTCTCTCTCGTGTTGTGTGGTACTCTCCCTCGTGTGGTGCTCTCCCTCGTGTTGTGTGGAGCTCTCCCTCGTGTTGTGTGGTGCTCTCCCTCGTGTTGTGTGGTGCTCTCCCTCGTGTTGTGTGGTGCTCTCCCTCGTGTTGTGTGGTGCTCTCCCTCGTGTTGTGTGGTGCTCTCCCTCGTGTTGTGTGGTGCTCTCCCTCGTGTTGTGTGGTGCTCTCCCTCGTGTTGTGTGGTGCTCTTCCTCGTGTTGTGTGGTGCTCTCCCTCGTGTTGTGTGGTGCCCTTCCTCGTGTTGTGTGGTGCTCTCCCTCGTGTTGTGTGGTGCTCTCCCTCGTGTTGTGTGGTGCTATCCCTCGTGTGGTGCTCTCCCTCGTGTTGTGTGGTGCTCTCCCTCGTGTTGTGTGGTACTCTCCCTCGTGTGGTACTCTCCCTCGTGTTGTGTGGTGCTCTCCCTCGTGTTGTGTGGTACTCTCCCTCGTGTGGTACTCTCCCTCGTGTTGTGTGGTGCTCTCCCTCGTGTTGTGTGGTACTCTCCCTCGTGTGGTACTCTCCCTCGTGTTGTGTGGTGCTCTTCCTCGTGTTGTGTGGTGCTCTCCCTCGTGTTGTGTGGTGCTCTCCCTCGTGTTGTGTGGTGCTCTCCCTCGTGTTGTGTGGTGCTCTCCCTCGTGTTGTGTGGTACTCTCCCTCGTGTGGTACTCTCCCTCGTGTTGTGTGGTGCTCTTCCTCGTGTTGTGTGGTGCTCTCCCTCGTGTTGTGTGGTGCCCTTCCTCGTGTTGTGTGGTGCTCTCCCTCGTGTTGTGTGGTGCTCTCCCTCGTGTTTTGTGGTGCTATCCCTCGTGTGGTGCTCTCCCTCGTGTTGTGTGGTGCTCTCCCTCGTGTTGTGTGGTACTCTCCCTCGTGTGGTACTCTCCCTCGTGTTGTGTGGTGCTCTCCCTCGTGTTGTGTGGTACTCTCCCTCGTGTGGTACTCTCCCTCGTGTTGTGTGGTGCTCTCCCTCGTGTTGTGTGGTACTCTCCCTCGTGTGGTACTCTCCCTCGTGTTGTGTGGTGCTCTTCCTCGTGTTGTGTGGTGCTCTCCCTCGTGTTGTGTGGTGCTCTTCCTCGTGTTGTGTGGTGCTCTCCCTCGTGTTGTGTGGTTCTCTCCCTCGTGTTGTGTGGTGCTCTTCCTCGTGTTGTGTGGTGCTCTCCCTCGTGTTGTGTGGTGCTCTCCCTCGTGTTGTGTGGTACTCTCCCTCGTGTGGTACTCTCCCTCGTGTGGTGCTCTCCCTCGTGTTGTGTGGAGCTCTCCCTCGTGTTGTGTGGTGCTCTCCCTCGTGTTGTGTGGTGCTCTCCCTCGTGTTGTGTGGTGCTCTCCCTCGTGTTGTGTGGTGCTCTCCCTCGTGTTGTGTGGTACTCTCCCTCGTGTGGTACTCTCCCTCGTGTGGTGCTCTCCCTCGTGTGGTACTCTCCCTCGTGTGGTGCTCTCCCTCGTGTTGTGTGGTACTCTCCCTCGTGTGGTACTCTCCCTCGTGTGGTGCTCTCCCTCGTGTTGTGTGGAGCTCTCCCTCGTGTTGTGTGGTGCTCTCCCTCGTGTTGTGTGGTGCTCTCCCTCGTGTTGTGTGGTGCTCTCCCTCGTGTTGTGTGGTGCTCTCCCTCGTGTTGTGTGGTGCTCTCCCTCGTGTTGTGTGGTGCTCTCCCTCGTGTTGTGTGGTGCTCTTCCTCGTGTTGTGTGGTGCTCTCCCTCGTGTTGTGTGGTGCTCTCCCTCGTGTTGTGTGGTACTCTCCCTCGTGTGGTGCTCTCCCTCGTGTTGTGTGGTACTCTCCCTCGTGTTGTGTGGTGCTCTCCCTCGTGTTGTGTGGTGCTCTCCCTCGTGTTGTGTGGTACTCTCCCTCGTGTTGTGTGGTACTCTCCCTCGTGTTGTGTGGTACTCTCCCTCGTGTTGTGTGGTACTCTCTCTCGTGTTGTGTGGTGCTCTCCCTCGTGTTGTGTGGTACTCTCCCTCGTGTTGTGTGGTACTCTCCCTCGTGTTGTGTGGTACTCTCCCTCGTGTTGTGTGGTGCTCTCCCTCGTGTTGTGTGGTACTCTCCCTCGTGTTGTGTGGTACTCTCCCTCGTGTGGTGCTCTCCCTCGTGTTGTGTGGAGCTCTCCCTCGTGTTGTGTGGAGCTCTCCCTCGTGTTGTGTGGTGCTCTCCCTCGTGTTGTGTGGTGCTCTCCCTCGTGTTGTGTGGTACTCTCCCTCGTGTTGTGTGGTGCTCTCCCTCGTGTTGTGTGGGGCTCTCCCTCGTGTTGTGTGGTGCTCTCCCTCGTGTTGTGTGGTGCTCTCCCTCGTGTTGTGTGGTGCTCTCCCTCGTGTTGTGTGGTGCTATCCCTCGTGTTGTGTGGGGCTCTCCCTCGTGTTGTGTGGTGCTCTCCCTCGTGTTGTGTGGTGCTCTCCCCCGTGTGGTACTCTCCCTCGTGTTGTGTGGGGCTCTCCCTCGTGTTGTGTGGTGCTCTCCCTCGTGTTGTGTGGTGCTCTCCCTCGTGTTGTGTGGTGCTCTCCCCCGTGTGGTACTCTCCCTCGTGTTGTGTGGGGCTCTCCCTCGTGTTGTGTGGTGCTCTCCCTCGTGTTGTGTGGTGCTCTCCCTCGTGTTGTGTGGTGCTCTCCCTCGTGTTGTGTGGTGCTATCCCTCGTGTGGTACTCTCCCTCGTGTTGTGTGGTGCTCTCCCTCGTGTTGTGTGGTGCTCTCCCTCGTGTTGAGTGGTGCTCTCCCTCGTGTTGTGTGGTGCTCTCCCTCGTGTTGTGTGGTGCTCTCCCTCGTGTTGTGTGGTGCTATCCCTCGTGTTGTGTGGTGCTCTCCCTCGTGTTGTGTGGTGCTCTCCCTCGTGTGGTACTCTCCCTCGTGTTGTGTGGTGCTCTCCCTCGTGTTGTGTGGTGCTCTCCCTCGTGTTGTGTGGTGCTCTCCCTCGTGTTGTGTGGTGCTCTCCCTCGTGTTGTGTGGTGCTCTCCCTCGTGTTGTGTGGTGCTCTCCCTCGTGTTGTGTGGTGCTCTCCCCCGTGTGGTGCTCTCCCTCGTGTTGTGTGGTGCTCTCCCTCGTGTGGTGCTCTCCCTCGTGTTGTGTGGTGCTCTCCCTCGTGTTGTGTGGTGCTCTCCCTCGTGTTGTGTGGTGCTATCCCTCGTGTGGTACTCTCCCCCGTGTGGTGCTCTCCCTCGTGTGGTACTCTCCCTCGTGTTGTGTGGTGCTCTCCCTCGTGTTGTGTGGTGCTCTCCCTCGTGTTGTGTGGTGCTATCCCTCGTGTGGTACTCTCCCCCCGTGTGGTACTCTCCCTCGTGTGGTACTCTCCCTCGTGTGGTACTCTCCCTCGTGTGGTACTCTCCCTCGTGTTGTGTGGTGCTCTCCCTCGTGTTGTGTGGTGCTCTCCCTCGTGTTGTGTGGTGCTATCCCTCGTGTGGTACTCTCCCTCGTGTGGTACTCTCCCTCGTGTGGTACTCTCCCTCGTGTGGTACTCTCCCTCGTGTGGTACTCTCCCTCGTGTGGTACTCTCCCTCGTGTTGTGTGGAGCTCTCCCTCGTGTTGTGTGGTGCTCTCCCTCGTGTGGTACTCTCCCCCGTGTGGTACTCTCCCTCGTGTTGTGTGGGGCTCTCCCTCGTGTTGTGTGGTGCTCTCCCTCGTGTTGTGTGGTGCTCTCCCTCGTGTTGTGTGGTGCTCTCCCTCGTGTTGTGTGGTGCTCTCCCTCGTGTTGTGTGGTGCTCTCCCTCGTGTTGTGTGGTACTCTCCCTCGTGTTGTGTGGTACTCTCCCTCGTGTGGTACTCTCCCCCGTGTGGTACTCTCCCTCGTGTTGTGTGGTACTCTCCCTCGTGTGGTACTCTCCCCCGTGTGGTACTCTCCCTCGTGTTGTGTGGGGCTCTCCCTCGTGTTGTGTGGTACTCTCCCTCGTGTGGTACTCTCCCTCGTGTTGTGTGGTGCTCTCCCTCGTGTGGTACTCTCCCCCGTGTGGTACTTTCCCTCGTGTTGTGTGGTGCTCTCCCTCGTGTTGTGTGGTACTCTCCCTCGTGTGGTACTCTCCCTCGTGTTGTGTGGTACTCTCCCTCGTGTTTGTGGTACTCTCCCTCGTGTGGTAATCTCCCTCGTGTTGTGTGGTGCTCTCCCTCGTGTTGTGTGGTACTCTCCCTCGTGTGGTACTCTCCCTCGTGTTGTGTGGTGCTCTCCCTCGTGTGGTACTCTCCCCCGTGTGGTACTCTCCCTCGTGTTGTGTGGGGCTCTCCCTCGTGTTGTGTGGTGCTCTCCCTCGTGTGGTACTCTCCCTCGTGTTGTGTGGTACTCTCCCTCGTGTTGTGTGGTACTCTCCCTCGTGTGGTACTCTCCCTCGTGTGGTACTCTCCCTCGTGTTGTGTGGTACTCTCCCTCGTGTGGTACTCTCCCTCGTGTGGTACTCTCCCTCGTGTGGTACTCTCCCCCGTGTGGTACTCTCCCTCGTGTTGTGTGGGGCTCTCCCTCGTGTTGTGTGGTGCTCTCCCTCGTGTGGTACTCTCCCTCGTGTTGTGTGGTACTCTCCCTCGTGTTGTGTGGTACTCTCCCTCGTGTGGTACTCTCCCTCGTGTTGTGTGGTGCTCTCCCTCGTGTTGTGTGGTACTCTCCCTCGTGTGGTACTCTCCCTCGTGTTGTGTGGTGCTCTCCCTCGTGTGGTACTCTCCCCCGTGTGGTACTCTCCCTCGTGTTGTGTGGGGCTCTCCCTCGTGTTGTGTGGTGCTCTCCCTCGTGTGGTACTCTCCCTCGTGTGGTGCTCTCCCTCGTGTGGTACTCTCCCTCGTGTGGTACTCTCCCTCGTGTGGTACTCTCCCCCGTGTGGTACTCTCCCTCGTGTTGTGTGGTGCTCTCCCTCGTGTGGTACTCTCCCCCGTGTGGTGCTCTCCCTCGTGTTGTGTGGTGCTCTCCCTCGTGTTGTGTGGGGCTCTCCCTCGTGTTGTGTGGTGCTCTCCCTCGTGTTGTGTGGTACTCTCCCTCGTGTGGTACTCTCCCCCGTGTGGTACTCTCCCTCGTGTTGTGTGGTGCTCTCCCTCGTGTTGTGTGGTGCTCTCCCTCGTGTTGTGTGGTGCTCTCCCTCGTGTGGTACTATCCCTCGTGTGGTGCTCTCCCTCGTGTTGTGTGGTGCTCTCCCTCGTGTTGTGTGGTGCTCTCCCTCGTGTGGTACTCTCCCTCGTGTTGTGTGGTGCTCTCCCTCGTGTTGTGTGGTGCTCTCCCTCGTGTTGTGTGGTACTCTCCCTCGTGTGGTACTCTCCCTCGTGTGGTACTCTCCCTCGTGTTGTGTGGTGCTCTCCCTCGTGTTGTGTGGTGCTCTCCCTCGTGTTGTGTGGTACTCTCCCTCGTGTGGTACTCTCCCTCGTGTGGTGCTCTCCCTCGTGTTGTGTGGTACTCTCCCTCGTGTGGTACTCTCCCTCGTGTGGTACTCTCCCTCGTGTTGTGTGGTGCTCTCCCTCGTGTTGTGTGGTGCTCTCCCTCGTGTTGTGTGGTACTCTCCCTCGTGTGGTGCTCTCCCTCGTGTTGTGTGGTGCTCTCCCTCGTGTTGTGTGGTGCTCTCCCTCGTGTTGTGTGGTGCTCTCCCTCGTGTTGTGTGGTGCTCTCCCTCGTGTGGTGCTCTCCCTCGTGTTGTGTGGTTCTCTCCCTCGTGTGGTACTCTCCCTCGTGTGGTGCTCTCCCTCGTGTTGTGTGGTACTCTCCCTCGTGTGGTACTCTCCCTCGTGTGGTACTCTCCCTCGTGTTGTGTGGTGCTCTCCCTCGTGTTGTGTGGTGCTCTCCCTCGTGTTGTGTGGTACTCTCCCTCGTGTGGTACTCTCCCTCGTGTGGTGCTCTCCCCCGTGTGGTACTCTCCCTCGTGTTGTGTGGAGCTCTCCCTCGTGTTGTGTGGTGCTCTCCCTCGTGTTGTGTGGTGCTCTCCCTCGTGTTGTGTGGTGCTCTCCCTCGTGTTGTGTGGTACTCTCCCTCGTGTTGTGTGGTGCTCTCCCTCGTGTTGTGTGGTACTCTCCCTCGTGTTGTGTGGTACTCTCCCTCGTGTTGTGTGGTACTCTCCCTCGTGTTGTGTGGTACTCTCCCTCGTGTTGTGTGGTGCTCTCCCTCGTGTTGTGTGGTACTCTCCCTCGTGTGGTACTCTCCCTCGTGTGGTGCTCTCCCCCGTGTGGTACTCTCCCTCGTGTTGTGTGGTGCTCTCCCTCGTGTTGTGTGGTGCTCTCCCCCGTGTGGTGCTCTCCCTCGTGTTGTGTGGTGCTCTCCCTCGTGTTGTGTGGGGCTCTCCCTCGTGTTATGTGGTGAGCTCTCCCTCGTGTTGTGTGGTGCTCTCCCTCGTGTTGTGTGGTGCTCTCCCCCCGTGTGGTGCTCTCCCTCGTGTTGTGTGGAGCTCTCCCTCGTGTTGTGTGGTGCTCTCCCTCGTGTTGTGTGGTGCTCTCCCTCGTGTTGTGTGGTGCTCTCCCTCGTGTTGTGTGGTGCTCTCCCTCGTGTGGTGCTCTCCCTCGTGTTGTGTGGAGCTCTCCCTCGTGTTGTGTGGTGCTCTCCCTCGTGTTTTGTGGTGCTCTCCCTCGTGTGGTACTCTCCCCCGTGTGGTACTCTCCCTCGTGTTGTGTGGGGCTCTCCCCCGTGTGGTGCTCTCCCTCGTGTTGTGTGGTGAGCTCTCCCTCGTGTGGTACTCTCCCTCGTGTTGTGTGGTGCTCTCCCCCGTGTGGTACTCTCCCCCGTGTGGTACTCTCCCTCGTGTTGTGTGGGGCTCTCCCCCGTGTGGTGCTCTCCCTCGTGTTGTGTGGTGAGCTCTCCCTCGTGTGGTACTCTCCCCCGTGTGGTGCTCTCCCTCGTGTTGTGTGGTGCTCTCCCCTGTGTGGTACTCTCCCCCGTGTGGTGCTCTCCCTCGTGTTGTGTGGTACTCTTCCTCGTGTTGTGTGGTGCTCTCCCTCGTGTTGTGTGGTGCTCTCCCTCGTGTTGTGTGGTGCTCTCCCTCGTGTTGTGTGGTGCTATCCCTCGTGTTGTGTGGTACTCTTCCTCGTGTTGTGTGGTGCTCTCCCTCGTGTTGTGTGGTACTCTTCCTCGTGTTGTGTGGTGCTCTCCCTCGTGTTGTGTGGTGCTCTCCCTCGTGTTGTGTGGTGCTCTCCCCCGTGTGGTACTCTCCCCCGTGTGGTGCTCTCCCTCGTGTTGTGTGGTACTCTTCCTCGTGTTGTGTGGTGCTCTCCCTCGTGTTGTGTGGTGCTCTCCCTCGTGTTGTGTGGTGCTCTCCCCCGTGTGGTAATCTCCCCCGTGTGGTACTCTCCCCCGTGTGGTACTCTCCCTCGTGTTGTGTGGTGCTCTCCCTCGTGTTGTGTGGTGCTCTCCTTTACATCGAGGCAATGCAATTTTTTTCTAACTAGTTTCAAAACAAACAACGACATCTACGGATGCATTATTTCCAAATTTCAAGCCTGATACATATCACCTTGTACACTGGATTTTCAAATGCCTTATAACTAACACCAGAACGCCATGACGCTTTCCCCCGGTCAAGACCGGTACCCATTTCAGACACCACACAACCCCTATACCCAAGAGTGGGGTATTGAGGGTAGAGTGGGGTATTTTGCTTGGAATTTTTCCGCTATACCCAACAGAGAAACTCGCCACCCAGCGCAGGGACTTGAACCCTCGTTTGTCCGCACAGAGGCAGGTCCTGAAACCACACGGCAATGACAAGCACTAGTTTACCACGCGTAAAAATACGAAGGTACTAGATGCAAACTAGGGAACTTGAGTTAATGCTGCGAATAATGCGCAAAACTCAATATAGGTTAAACACAAAAAATAATCCTAATGAAATGACCGAACTATGTTCGACCAAACTAATTTTACGATTTGATGTTTGCATGACAGGTAGAATCTCGGAACCAGGTCCGTTAATAGCTAGTGAGGCAGGTCCAACATAACTAGAAAGTATCTAGGAACCAGGCCAGTATTAGGAACTACTCCAGAACCAGGAACTAGGCCTGCTGGTAACTAGTAACCCATTCTAACTTTTTCGTCGGAACATGCATACAGGCGGCGAAAAAGTTAGACCGGGTAAAGCAGGCACAACACAAAAAGAGAATAACCTCAGTGAAATTAATAACCCAGTCCCTATCAAATGAAAGACA
Source organism: Morinoia aosen (assembly GCA_030386875.1). NCBI lineage: Eukaryota > Metazoa > Arthropoda > Malacostraca > Amphipoda > Talitridae > Morinoia > Morinoia aosen. The sequence continues at coordinate 22,308,079 of CM059561.1, forward strand.
TACCAACAACATTGTAAATTATGCTCAGAAAACTAGTGAACAAAGGCCAACCAAACTACGAGATTATGTCTAGTAAAACGATAAACTATGTTCACAAAAACCGGTAAACAAGTCTCAACAAAACTAATTAATACGTGTCAATAGGACTAGTGAACTAGCCTCGGTAACACGAGTGAACTAGTCTCATTAAAGTCTAAACTAGTCTCAGTGAAACTAGTGTACTAGTTACTAAATTACTAGATATATGTCCGATAAAAATAGTGAACTATTCCGAGCAAACTAAAGAACAAGTCCCCACAAAACAACAGCACCAGCCCCCACAAAACAACAGCACCAGTCCCCACAAAACAACAGCACCAGCCCCCACAAAACAAGAGAGGCGAGCACTAATCCCTACACCCGAAGAGTTCAGAACTGCCGGCATTTCCGTTAACTAGCAGAGGCCGCTTGTGAGAACAGAGAGATTTCCCGTCACAATAGATCTATTCATATTCCTGAACAACAGAGCTCGTCTTTCTATAGTTCACACGTCCATTTGAAGTGTTTGTGCTTTTTTTTTCTTTCCCGTGGAACTCGGGAGGTTTTTTTCTGGCATCGCTTGTCGTGTTTTTCAAGAGCAAGAGATCGATTAATATGAAAAATCGCTCTTCAATCATCGCAAAAATGATATATTAACATGTGTTACTTGGGCATCCAAATTTTGCTTGTAAAAAATAGTCAAAATAAGGGATGGATTTGAAGTCAAAATAAGTAAAAGATGCACAAATTCAAAATAAGAGATATATTTTGAAGTCAAAATAAGTAAAAGATACACGAATTCAAAATAAGAGATATATTTTGAAGTCAAAATAAGTAAAAGATGCACAAATTCAAAATAAGAGATATATTTTGAAGTCAAAATAAGTAAAAGATGCACAAATTCAAAATAAGAGATATATTTTGAAGTCAAAATAAGTAAAAGATGCACAAATTCAAAATAAGAGATATATTTTGAAGTCAAAATAAGTAAAAGATCCACAAATTCAAAATAAGAGATATATTTTGAAGTCAAAATAAGTAAAAGATGCACAAATTCAAAATAAGAGATATATTTTGAAGTCAAAATAAGTAAAAGATGCACAAATTCAAAATAAGAGATATATTTTGAAGTCAAAATAAGTAAAAGATGCACAAATTCAAAATAAGAGATATATTTTGAAGTCAAAATAAGTAAAAGATCCACAAATTCAAAATAAGAGATATATTTTGAAGTCAAAATAAGTAAAAGATGCACAAATTCAAAATAAGAGATATATTTTGAAGTCAAAATAAGTAAAAGATGCACAAATTCAAAATAAGAGATATATTTTGAAGTCAAAATAAGTAAAAGATACACAAATTCAAAATAAGAGATATATTTTGAAGTCAAAATAAGTAAAAGATACACGAATTCAAAATAAGAGATATATTTTGAAGTCAAAATAAGTAAAAGATGCACAAATTCAAAATAAGAGATATATTTTGAAGTCAAAATAAGTAAAAGATGCACAAATTCAAAATAAGAGATATATTTTGAAGTCAAAATAAGTAAAAGATCCACAAATTCAAAATAAGAGATATATTTTGAAGTCAAAATAAGTAAAAGATACACAAATTCAAAATAAGAGATATATTTTGAAGTCAAAATAAGTAAAAGATCCACAAATTCAAAATAAGAGATATATTTTGAAGTCAAAATAAGTAAAAGATACACAAATTCAAAATAAGAGATATATTTTGAAGTCAAAATAAGTAAAAGATACACGAATTCAAAATAAGAGATATATTTTGAAGTCAAAATAAGTAAAAGATCCACAAATTCAAAATAAGAGATATATTTTGAAGTCAAAATAAGTAAAAGATCCACAAATTCAAAATAAGAGATATATTTTGAAGTCAAAATAAGTAAAAGATCCACAAATTCAAAATAAGAGATATATTTTGAAGTCAAAATAAGTAAAAGATGCACAAATTCAAAATAAGAGATATATTTTGAAGTCAAAATAAGTAAAAGATCCACAAATTCAAAATAAGAGATATATTTTGAAGTCAAAATAAGTAAAAGATCCACAAATTCAAAATAAGAGATATATTTTGAAGTCAAAATAAGTAAAAGATACACGAATTCAAAATAAGAGATATATTTTGAAGTCAAAATAAGTAAAAGATGCACAAATTCAAAATAAGAGATATATTTTGAAGTCAAAATAAGTAAAAGATCCACAAATTCAAAATAAGAGATATATTTTGAAGTCAAAATAAGTAAAAGATGCACAAATTCAAAATAAGAGATATATTTTGAAGTCAAAATAAGTAAAAGATCCACAAATTCAAAATAAGAGATATATTTTGAAGTCAAAATAAGTAAAAGATCCACAAATTCAAAATAAGAGATATATTTTGAAGTCAAAATAAGTAAAAGATACACAAAGTAAAGAAACAGAAAAAAGAAAAGAAAAACAGTTCATTTCCAATAAAGATGGTACAAAAAAGATGATCCAACCTTGGGTTATATAATATCTTAAAGCATAAGCCTAAATAAGCATTAAATTAAGCAGCTGTGAGCGCCATTACTGAAATCCTGCCGAGAACGAAAGTTTCGTGTCCCCGACGTGTCCGGCCGATGGGACGTGAATGAAACATGACGGTGACGTGTTCCGAACACGCCCGGCTGTGCTTAAATAAAACGAACCCGAAGGCGATACCGAAATCCGGTTTAGATTTAAAACAAAACTTGGAAGACTTTCATAAGAATTTATTTCAGCTCTTACAATATCACAAACTGAGGTGTTTCGGCCGTTAATTTAAGTTTAGCTCTTGTACTTCATTTATATGCGTGAAAATTTATTATTCGATGGACTCCTTCTGAAGTCATTCTATTCAATTCGGGTCATAAACGAGAATTTGTGGCCTGAATACCAAAACTCTTCGTATGAAGTCTTCATAATTTAACCTTTTATACAGGATGTCCCACAAAAACTGAACCGAGTGTTTATTTTCCCGTATCAGTAATACCATCTCATTCAGTAATATCTTTTCTTAGGTTAATTTTGAAGGATAATATTGCTAGAAATTAAATGCCTATGGTATTCTTATGATTGTATACTGATACGGGAAAATAAATACTCGGTTCGAGTTTTTGTGGGATATACTGTATAGAGTGGGACATACTGTATAGAGTGGGACAAACTGCATAGAGTGGGACATACTGTATAGAGTGGGACATACTGGATAGAGTGGGACATACTGTATAGAGTGGGACATACTGTATAGAGTGGGACATACTGTATAGAGTGGGACATACTGTATAGAGTGGGACAAACTGCATAGAGTGAGACATACTGTATAGAGTGGGACATACTGGATAGAGTGGGACATACTGTATAGAGTGGGATATACTGTATAGAGTGGGACATACTGTATAGAGTGGGACATACTGTATAGAGTGGGACATACTGTATAGATTAGGACATACTGTATAGAGTGGGACAAACTGCATAGAGTGAGACATACTGTATAGAGTGGGACATACTGTATAGAGTGGGACATACTGTATAGAGTGGGACATACTGTATAGAGTGGGACATACTGTATAGAGTGAGACATACTGGATAGAGTGGGACATACTGTATAGAGTGGGACATACTGTATAGAGTGGGACATACTGTATAGAGTGGGACATACTGTATAGAGTGGGACATACTGTATAGAGTGGGAAATACTGTATAGAGTGGGACATGCTGTATAGAGTGGGACATACTGTATAGAGTGGGACATACTGTATAGAGTGGGACACACTGTATAGAGTGGGACATAGTGTATAGAGTGGGACATACTGTATAGAGTGGGACAAACTGCATAAAGTGGGACATACTGTATAGAGTGGGACATACTGTATAGAGTGGGACATGCTGTATAGAGTGACACATACTGTATAGAGTGGGACATACTGTATAGAGTGGGACATACTGTATAGAGTGGGACATAGTGCATAGAGTGGAACATACTGTATAGAGTGGGACATACTGTATAGAGTGGGACATACTGTATAGAGTGGGACATACTGTATAGAGTGGGACATAGTGTATAGAGTGGGACATACTGTATAGAGTGGGACAAACTGCATAGAGTGGGACATACTGAATAGAGTGGGACATACTGTATAGAGTGGGACATACTGTATAGAGTGGGACATACTGTATAGAGTGGGACATACTGTATAAAGTGGGACATACTGTATAGAGTGGGACATACTGTATAGAGTGGGACATACTGTATAGAGTGGGACTTACTGTATAGAGTGGGACATACTGTATAGAGTGGGACATACTGTATAGAGTGGGACATACTGTATAGAGTGGGACATACTGTATAGAGTGGGACATACTGTATAGAGTGGGACATGCTGTATAGAGTGGGACATACTGTATAGAGTGGGACATACTGTATAGAGTGGGACATACTGTATAGAGTGGGACATACTGCATAGAGTGGGAAATACTGTATAGAGGGGGACATACTGTATATAGAGTGGGACATACTGTATAGAGTGGGACATACTGTATAGAGTGGGACATACTGTATAGAGTGGGACATACTGTATAGAGTGGGACATACTGTATAGAGTGGGACATACTGTATAGAGTGGGACATACTGTATAGAGTGGGACATACTGTATAGAGTGGGACATACTGTATAGAGTGGGACATACTGTATGGAGTGGGACATACTGTATGGAGTGGGACATACTGTATAGAGTGGGACATACTGTATAGAGTAGGACATACTGTATAGAGTGGGACATACTGTATAGAGTGGGACATACTGTATAGAGCGGGACATACTGTATATAGAGTGGGACATACTGTATAGAGTGGGACATACTGTATAGAGTGGGACATACTGTATAGAGTGGGACATACTGTATAGAGTGGGACATACTGTATAGAGTGGGACATACTGTATAGAGTGGGACATACTGTATAGAGTGGGACATACTGTATATAGAGTGGGACATACTGTATAGAGTGGGACATACTGTATGGAGTGGGACATACTGTATAGAGTGGGACATACTGTATAGAGTGGGACATACTGTTTAGAGTGGGACATACTGTATAGAGTGGGACATACTGTATAGAGTGGGAGATACTGTATAGAGTGGGACATACTGTACAGAGTGGGACATACTGTATAGAGTGGGACATACTGTATAAAGTGGGACATACTGTACAGAGTGGGACATACTGTACAGAGTGGGACATACTGTATAAAGTGGGACATACTGTATAGAGTGGGACATACTGTATAGAGTGGGACATACTGTATAGAGTGGGACATACTGTATAGAGTGGGACATACTGTATAGAGTGGGACATACTGTATAGAGTGGGACATACTGTATAAAGTGGGACATACTGTATAGAGTGGGACATACTGTACAGAGTGGGACATACTGTATAGAGTGGGACATACTGTATAGAGTGGGACATACTGTATAGAGTGGGACAAACTGCATAGAGTGGGACATACTATATAGAGTAGGACATGCTGTATAGAGTGGGACATATTGTATAGAGTGGGACATACTGTATAGAGTGGGACATACTGTATAGATTGGGACATACTGTATAGAGAGACATACTGTATAGAGTGGGACATACTGTATAGAGTGGGATATACTGTATAGAGTGGGACATACTGTATAGAGTGGGACATACTGTATAGAGTGGGACATACTGTATAGAGTGGGACATACTGTATAGAGTGGGACATACTGTATAGAGTGGGACATACTGTATAGAGTGGGTTATACTGTATAGAGTGGGACATACTGTATAGAGTGGGACATACTGTATAGAGTGGGACATACTGTACAGAGTGGGACAAACTGCATAGAGTGGGACATACTGTACAGAGTGGGACATACTGTATAGAGTGGGACAAACTGCATAGAGTGGGACATACTGTACAGAGTGGGACATACTGTATAGAGTGGGACAAACTGCATAGAGTGGGACATACTGTACAGAGTGGGACATACTGTATAGAGTGGGACATACTGTACAGAGTGGGACATACTGTATAGAGTGGGACATACTGTATAGAGTGGGACATACTGTATAGAGTGGGACATACTGTACAGAGTGGGACATACTGTATAGAGTGGGACATACTGTACAGAGTGGGACATTCTGTATAGAGTGGGACAAACTGCATAGAGTGGGACATACTGTATAGAGTGGGACATACTGTATAGAGTGGGACATACTGTATAGAGTGGGACATACTGTATAGAGTGGGACATACTGTATAGAGTGGGACATACTGTATAGATTGGGACATACTGTATAGAGTGGGACATACTGTATAGAGTGGGACATACTGTATAGAGTGGGACATACTGTATAGAGTGGGACATACTGTATAGAGTGGGATATACTGTATAGAGTGGGACATACTGTATAGAGTGAGACATACTGTATAGAGTGGGACATACTGTATAGAGTGGGACATACTGTATAGAGTGGGACAAACTGCATAGAGTGGGACATACTGTATAGAGTGGGACATACTGTATAGAGTGGGACATACTGTATAGAGTGGGACATATTGTATAGAGTGGGACATACTGTATAGAGTGGGACAAACTGCATAGAGTGGGACATACTGTATAGAGTGGGACATACTGTATAGAGTGGGACACACTGCATAGAGTGGGACATACTGTATAGAGTGGGACATACTGTATGGAGTGGGACATACTGTATAGAGTGGGACAAACTGCATAGAGTGGGACATGCTGTATAGAGTGGGACATACTGTATAGAGTGGGACATACTGTATAGAGTGGGACATACTGTATAGAGTGGGACATACTGTATAGAGTGGGACATACTGTATAGAGTGGGACATACTGTATAGAGTGAGACATACTGTATAGAGTGGGACATACTGTATGGAGTGGGACATACTGTATAGAGTGGGACAAACTGCATAGAGTGGGACATGCTGTATAGAGTGGGACATACTGTATAGAGTGGGACATACTGTATAGAATGGGACATACTGTATAGAGTGGGACAAACTGCATAGAGTGAGACATACTGCATAGAGTGGGACATACTGTATAGAGTGGGACATACTGTATAGAGTGGGACATACTGCATAGAGTGGGACATACTATATAGAGTGGGACATACTGTATAGAGTGGGACATACTGTATAGAGTGAGACATACTGTATAGAGTGGGACATACTGTATAGAGTGGGACATACTGTATAGAGTGGGACATACTGTATAGAGTGGGACATACTGTATAGAGTGGGACATACTGTATAGAGTGGGACATACTTTATAGAGTGGGACATACTGTATAGAGTGAGACATACTGTATAGAGTGGGACATACTGTATAGAGTGGGACATACTGTATAGAGTGGGACATACTGTATAGAGTGGGACATACTGTATAGAGTGGAACATACTGTATAGAGTGGGACATACTGTATAGAGTGAGACATACTGTATAGAGTGGGACATACTGTATAGAGTGGGACATACTGTATAGAGTGGGACATACTGTACAGAGTGGGACATACTGTATAGAGTGGGACACACTGTATAGAGTGGGACATACTGTATAGAGTGGGACATACTGTATAGAGTGGGACATACTGTATAGAGTGGGACATACTATACAGAACCATCATTTCCAGTATTGTTATAGTTAGGTAATTTCAGAGTAATTTCATCGCTACATTTACAGATCGTTTCGTTGCCTAAACGTGCTGGTCATCCCATGCCTCGCAGGGATTTCAATTGGAATAGAAATCATTCGAAGTACAGTTACTTTAGGCATTTTTTATTCAAATCTAAACCGAGGTAAATGTCATCAGTCTAGGCATTTTCAATTTAAATCGAAATCGAGATATATATAATCAGTCTAGGCATTTTCAATTTAAATCGAAATCGAGATAAATATAATCAGTCTAGGCATTTTCAATTTAAATCGAAATCGAGATAAATATAATCAGTCTAGGCATTTTCAATTTAAATCGAAATCGAGATATATATAATCAGTCTAGGCATTTTCAATTTAATTCGAAATCGAGATAAATATAATCAGTCTAGGCATTTTCAATTTAAATCGAAATCGAGATATATATAATCAGTCTAGGCATTTTCAATTTAAATCGAAATCGAGATAAATATAATCAGTCTAGGCATTTTCAATTTAAATCGAGATCGAGATAAATATAATCAGTCTAGGCATTTTCAATTTAAATCGAAATCGAGATAAATATAATCAGTCTAGGCATTTTCAATTTAATTCGAAATCGAGATAAATATAATCAGTCTAGGCATTTTCAATTTAAATAGAAATCGAGATAAATATAATCAGACTAGGCATTTTCAATTTAAATCGAAATCGAGATAAATATAATCAGTCTAGGTATTTTCAATTTAAATCGAAATCGAGATAAATATAATCAGTCTAGGCATTTCCAATTTAAATCGAAATCGAGATAAATATAATCAGTCTAGGCATTTTCAATTTAATTCGAAATCGAGATAAATATAATCAGTCTAGGCATTTTCAATTTAATTCGAAATCGAGATAAATATAATCAGTCCAGGCATTTTCAATTTAATTCGAAATCGAGATAAATATAATTAGTCTAGGCATTTTCAACTTAAATCAAAATCGAGATACATATAATCAGTCTAGGCATTTTCAATTTAAATCGAAATCGAGATATATATAATCAGTCTAGGCATTTTCAATTTAATTCGAAATCGAGATAAATATAATCAGTCTAGGCATTTTCAATTTAAATAGAAATCGAGATAAATATAATCAGACTAGGCATTTTCAATTTAAATCGAAATCGAGATAAATATAATCAGTCTAGGTATTTTCAATTTAAATCGAAATCGAGATAAATATAATCAGTCTAGGCATTTTCAATTTAAATCGAAATCGAGATAAATATAATCAGTCTAGGCATTTTCAATTTAATTCGAAATCGAGATAAATATAATCAGTCTAGGCATTTTCAATTTAAATCGAAATCGAGATATATATGATCAGTCTAGGCATTTTCAATTTAAATCGAAATCGAGATAAATATAATCAGTCTAGGCATTTTCAATTTAAATCGAAATCGAGATAAATATAATCAGTCTAGGCATTTTCAATTTAAATCGAAATCGAGATAAATATAATCAGTCTAGGCATTTTCAATTCAAATCGAAATCGAGATAAATATAATCAGTCTAGGCATTTTCAATTTAAATCGAAATCGAGATAAATATAATCAGTCTAGGCATTTTCAATTTAAATCGAAATCGAGATAAATATAATCAGTCTAGGCATTTTCAATTTAAATCGAAATCGAGATAAATATAATCAGTCTAGGCATTTTCAATCTGAATCAATATCGCGCCCAGTAAAGTCACTGCAAGCAATTTCAGAGAAAATAAACAATGCGCGGTGCGAATATAAATTTATTATTTAGTAAGACTTATTTTAGCGTAGGTTATTTAGTAAGACTCATTTTAGCGTAGGTTATTTAGTAAGACTCATTTTAGCGTAGGTTATTTAGTAAGACTCATTTTAGCGTAGGTTATTTAGTAAGACTCATTTTAGCGTAGGTTATTTAGTAAGACTTATTTTAGCGTAGGTTATTTAGTGAGACTTATTTTAGCGTAGGTTATTTAGTAAGACTTGTTTTAGCGTAGGTTATTTAGTAAGACTTGTTTTAGCGTAGGTTATTTAGTAAGACTTGTTTTAGCGTAGGTTATTTAGTAAGACTTGTTTTAGCGTAGGTTATTTAGTAAGACTTGTTTTAGCGTAGGTTATTTAGTGAGACTTATTTTAGCGTAGGTTATTTAGTAAGACTTGTTTTAGCGTAGGTTATTTAGTAAGACTTATTTTAGCGTAGGTTATTTAGTAAGACTTGTTTTAGCGTAGGTTATTTAGTAAGACTTATTTTAGCGTAGGTTATTTAGTAAGACTCATTTTAGCGTAGGTTATTTAGTAAGACTCATTTTAGCGTAGGTTATTTAGTAAGACTCATTTTAGCGTAGGTTATTTAGTAAGACTTGTTTTAGCGTAGGTTATTTAGTAAGACTTATTTTAGCGTAGGTTATTTAGTAAGACTTATTTTAGCGTAGGTTATTTAGTGAGACTTATTTTAGCGTAGGTTATTTAGTAAGACTTGTTTTAGCGTAGGTTATTTAGTAAGACTTATTTTAGCGTAGGTTATTTAGTAAGACTTGTTTTAGCGTAGGTTATTTAGTAAGACTTATTTTAGCGTAGGTTATTTAGTAAGACTCATTTTAGCGTAGGTTATTTAGTAAGACTCATTTTAGCGTAGGTTATTTAGTAAGACTCATTTTAGCGTAGGTTATTTAGTAAGACTTATTTTAGCGTAGGTTATTTAGTAAGACTCATTTTAGCGTAGGTTATTTAGTAAGACTCATTTTAGCGTAGGTTATTTAGTAAGACTTATTTTAGCGTAGGTTATTTAGTAAGACTCATTTTAGCGTAGGTTATTTAGTAAGACTCATTTTAGCGTAGGTTATTTAGTAAGACTCATTTTAGCGTAGGTTATTTAGTAAGACTTATTTTAGCGTAGGTTATTTAGTGAGACTTATTTTAGCGTAGGTTATTTAGTAAGACTTATTTTAGCGTAGGTTATTTAGTAAGACTTGTTTTAGCGTAGGTTATTTAGTAAGACTTATTTTAGCGTAGGTTATTTAGTAAGACTTGTTTTAGCGTAGGTTATTTAGTAAGACTTATTTTAGCGTAGGTTATTTAGTAAGACTTGTTTTAGCGTAGGTTATTTAGTAAGACTTATTTTAGCGTAGGTTATTTAGTAAGACTTATTTTAGCGTAGGTTATTTAGTAAGACTTGTTTTAGCGTAGGTTATTTAGTAAGACTTGTTTTAGCGTAGGTTATTTAGTAAGACTTATTTTAGCGTAGGTTATTTAGTAAGACTTGTTTTAGCGTAGGTAAACAAACGAGCCTTGGGTAATTAATGTTCCATAATTTGCTCAACGTTTTACAAAAATGATTATTCGCTCATGTTATTACAATTATTATTATAATTCACTTAAGTTATTAGAGTTAACAATTATCGCTGAAGTATCTCGGCCTGCGCGCTCAACTTGCGTGTCATAGATGCTGTTCTCCAGCCCAAATCTGTCAGCAATGAGCGTTGATAACAAATATCATTGATCGCCAATAACAAATGTCATTGTCACAAACAACAAATGTCATTGGTAAGAAGCTCACTGAAAATATATATCATTGATTACAAATATCATTGATAACCAACAACAAATATCACTGATCACAAACAACAGATGTCATTGATAACAAATAACAAAGATCATTGATAACAAACGACAAATGTCATTGATAACAAGTTTCACTAATAAAAAATATTATTGATAACAAATATCATTGACAGCTAACAACAAATATCATTGATAGCCAATAACAAATATCATTGATAGCTAACAACAAATATCATCGATAGCCAATAACGAATATCATTGATAGCCAATAACAAATAGCACTGAAAGCCAATAACAAATATCATTGATAGCCAATAACAAATATCATTGATAGCCAATAACAAATATCATTGATAGCCAATAACAAATATCATTGATAGCAAATAACAAATATCATTGGTAGCCAATAAAAAATATCATTGGTAGCCAATAACAAATATCATTGAAAACCAATAACAAATATCATTGATAGCCAACAACAAATATCATTGATAACAAACAACCAACAAAATCGTGATGGAAATCAATTCACTCACCTCAGCGACGCCCGTTTCTCCTCCGCGTTCAGTACAGGCAAAATACAGAAACAAATCCAACAACGACACGGGAACTATCACAAAAAAAACAATGAAATAGCATTGTACTCACCTAAGCCGCTCCTCTGCAAACCTCCCTCGGTCTGTCGAGGGAGGTGGTCCATGGATGGTTTTATTATTGTCAGATATTTCAAGTCTTGTCATCTAACAATACGGTCATTGTCAAATATTTCAAGTCTTGTCATCTAACAATACAGTCATTGTCAGATATTTCAAGTCTTGTCATCTAACAATACAGTCATTGTCAGATATTTCAAGTCTTGTCATCTAACAATACGGTCATTGTCAGATATTTCAAGTCTTGTCATCTAACAATACGGTCATTGTCAGATATTTCAAGTCTTGTCATCTAACAATACAGTCATTGTCAGATATTTCAAGTCTTGTCATCTAACAATACGGTCATTGTCAAATATTTCAAGTCTTGTCATCTAACAATACAGTCATTGTCAGATATTTCAAGTCTTGTCATCTAACAATACGGTCATTGTCAGATATTTCAAGTCTTGTCATCTAACAATACGGTCATTGTCAAATATTTCAAGTCTTGTCATCTAACAATACAGTCATTGTCAGATATTTCAAGTCTTGTCATCTAACAATACAGTCATTGTCAGATATTTCAAGTCTTGTCATCTAACAATACGGTCATTGTCAAATATTTCATGTCTTGTCATCTAACAATACAGTCATTGTCAGATATTTCAAGTCTTGTCATCTAACAATACAGTCATTGTCAGATATTTCAAGTCTTGTCATCTAACAATACGGTCATTGTCAAATATTTCAAGTCTTGTCATCTAACAATACAGTCATTGTCAGATATTTCAAGTCTTGTCATCTAACAATACGGTCATTGTCAGATATTTCAAGTCTTGTCATCTAACTATACAGTCATTGTTGAATATTTCAAGTCTTGTCATCTAACAATACGGTCATTGTCAGATATTTCAAGCCTTGTCATCTAACAATACAGTCATTGTCAAATATTTCAAGTCTTGTCATCTAACAATACAGTCATTGTTGAATATTTCAAGTCTTGCCATCTAACAATACGGTCATTGTCAGATATTTCAAGTCTTGTCATCTAACAATACGATCATTGTCAAATATTTCAAGTCTTGTCATCTAACAATACGGTCATTGTCAGATATTTCAAGTCTTGTCATCTAACAATACAGTCATTGTCAGATATTTCAAGTCTTGCCATCTAACAATACGGTCATTGTCAGATATTTCAAGTCTTGTCATCTAACAATACAGTCATTGTCAAATATTTCAAGTCTTGTCATCTAACAATACGGTCATTGTCAGATATTTCAAGTCTTGTCATCTAACAATACGGTCATTGTCAGATATTTCAAGTCTTGTCATCTAACAATACGGTCATTGTCAGATATTTCAAGTCTTGTCATCTAACAATACAGTCATTGTTGAACATTTCAAGTCTTGTCATCTAACAATACGGCCATTGTCAGATATTTCAAGCCTTGTCATCCAACAATACAGTCATTGTTAAATATTTCAAGTCTTGTCATCTAACAATACGGTCATTGTCAGATATTTCAAGTCTTGTCATCTAACAATACGGTCATTGTCAAATATTTCAAGTCTTGTCATCTAACAATACGGTCATTGTCAAATATTTCAAGTCTTGTCATCTAACAATACGGTCATTGTCAAATATTTCAAGTCTTGTCATCTAACAATACGGTCATTGTCAGATACTTCAAATCTTGTCATCTAACAATACAGTCATTGTCAGATATTTCAAGTCTTGTCATCTAACAATACGGTCATTGTCAGATATTTCAAGTCTTGTCATCTAACAATACGGTCATTGTCAGATATTTCAAGTCTTGTCATCTAACAATACAGTCATTGTCAGATATTTCAAGTCTTGTCATCTAACAATACGGTCATTGTCAAATATTTCAAGTCTTGTCATCTAACAATACAGTCATTGTCAGATATTTCAAGTCTTGTCATCTAACAATACGGTCATTGTCAGATATTTCAAGTCTTGTCATCTAACAATACGGTCATTGTCAAATATTTCAAGTCTTGTCATCTAACAATACAGTCATTGTCAGATATTTCAAGTCTTGTCATCTAACAATACAGTCATTGTCAGATATTTCAAGTCTTGTCATCTAACAATACGGTCATTGTCAAATATTTCAAGTCTTGTCATCTAACAATACAGTCATTGTCAGATATTTCAAGTCTTGTCATCTAACAATACAGTCATTGTCAGATATTTCAAGTCTTGTCATCTAACAATACGGTCATTGTCAAATATTTCAAGTCTTGTCATCTAACAATACAGTCATTGTCAGATATTTCAAGTCTTGTCATCTAACAATACGGTCATTGTCAGATATTTCAAGTCTTGTCATCTAACAATACAGTCATTGTTGAATATTTCAAGTCTTGTCATCTAACAATACGGTCATTGTCAGATATTTCAAGCCTTGTCATCTAACAATACAGTCATTGTCAAATATTTCAAGTCTTGTCATCTAACAATACAGTCATTGTTGAATATTTCAAGTCTTGCCATCTAACAATACGGTCATTGTCAGATATTTCAAGTCTTGTCATCTAACAATACGATCATTGTCAAATATTTCAAGTCTTGTCATCTAACAATACGGTCATTGTCAGATATTTCAAGTCTTGTCATCTAACAATACAGTCATTGTCAGATATTTCAAGTCTTGCCATCTAACAATACGGTCATTGTCAGATATTTCAAGTCTTGTCATCTAACAATACAGTCATTGTCAAATATTTCAAGTCTTGTCATCTAACAATACGGTCATTGTCAGATATTTCAAGTCTTGTCATCTAACAATACGGTCATTGTCAGATATTTCAAGTCTTGTCATCTAACAATACGGTCATTGTCAGATATTTCAAGTCTTGTCATCTAACAATACAGTCATTGTTGAACATTTCAAGTCTTGTCATCTAACAATACGGCCATTGTCAGATATTTCAAGCCTTGTCATCTAACAATACAGTCATTGTTAAATATTTCAAGTCTTGTCATCTAACAATACGGTCATTGTCAGATATTTCAAGTCTTGTCATCTAACAATACGGTCATTGTCAAATATTTCAAGTCTTGTCATCTAACAATACGGTCATTGTCAAATATTTCAAGTCTTGTCATCTAATAATACGGTCATTGTCAAATATTTCAAGTCTTGTCATCTAACAATACAGTCATTGTTGAATATTTCAAGTCTTGCCATCTAACAATACGGTCATTGTCAGATACTTCAAGTCTTGTCATGTAACAATACGGTCATTGTCAGATATTTCAAGTCTTGTCATCTAACAATACGGTCATTGTCAGATATTTCAAGTCTTGTCATCTAACAATAGGGTCATTGTCAAATATTTCAAGTCTTGTCATCTAACAATACGGTCATTGTCAGATACTTCAAGTCTTGTCATCTAACAATACGGTCATTGTCAGATATTTCAAGTCTTGTCATCTAACAATACGATCATTGTCGAATATTTCAAGTCTTGTCATCTAACAATACGGTCATTGTCAAATATTTCAAGTCTTGTCATCTAACAATACGGTCATTGTCAGATACTTCAAGTGTTGTCATCTAACAATACGGTCATTGTCAAATATTTCAAGTCGTGTCATCTAACAATACGGTCATTGTCAGATATTTCAAGTCTTGTCATCTAACAATACGGTCATTGTCAGATACTTCAAGTCTTGTCATCTAACAATACGGTCATTGTCAGATATTTCAAGTCTTGTCTTCTAACAATACGGTCATTGTCAAATATTTCAAGTCTTGTCATCTAACAATACAGTCATTGTCAGATATTTCAAGTCTTGTCATCTAACAATACGGTCATTGTCAAATATTTCAAGTCTTGTCATCTAACAATACGGTCATTGTCAGATATTTCAAGTCTTGTCATCTAACAATACGGTCATTGTCAGATATTTCAAGTCTTGTCATCTAACAATACGGTCATTGTCAGATATTTCAAGTCTTGTCATCTAACAATACGGTCATTGTCAGATACTTCAAGTCTTGTCGTCTAACAATACGGTCATTGTCAGATACTTCAAGTCTTGTCATCTAACAATACGGTCATTGTCAAATATTTCAAGTCTTGTCATCTAACCAAACGGTCATTGTCAGATACTTCAAGTCTTGTCATCTAACAATACGGTCATTGTCAAATATTTCAAGTCTTGTCATCTAACAATACGGTCATTGTCAAATATTTCAAGTCTTGTCATCTAACAATACGGTCATTGTCAGATACTTCAAATCTTGTCATCTAACAATACGGTCATTGTCAGATATTTCAAGTCTTGTCATCTAACAACACGGTCATTGTCAGATATTTCAAGTCTTGTCATCTAACAATACGGTCATTGTCAAATATTTCAAGTCTTGTCATCTAACAATACGGTCATTGTCAGATACTTCAAGTCTTGTCATCTAACAATACGGTCATTGTCAGATATTTCAAGTCTTGTCATCTAACAATACTGTCATTGTCAGATATTTCAAGTCTTGTCATCTAACAATACGGTCATTGTCAAATATTTCAAGTCTTGTCATCTAACAATACGGTCATTGTCAGATACTTCAAGTCTTGTCATCTAACAATACGGTCATTGTCAGATACTTCAAGTCTTGTCATCTAACAATACGGTCATTGTCAAATATTTCAAGTCTTGTCATCTAACAATACGGTCATTGTCAAATATTTCAAGTCTTGTCATCTAACAATACGGTCATTGTCAGATACTTCAAGTCTTGTCATCTAACAATACGGTCATTTTCAGATACTTCAAGTCTTGTCATCTAACAATACGGTCATTGTCAAATATTTCAAGTCTTGTCATCTAACAAAACGGTCATTGTCAGATACTTCAAGTCTTGTCATCTAACAATACGGTCATTGTCAAATATTTCAAGTCTTGTCATCTAACAATACGGTCATTGTCAGATATTTCAAGTCTTGTCATCTAACAATACGGTCATTGTCAGATACTTCAAGTCTTGTCATCTAACAATACGGTCATTGTCAGATATTTCAAGTCTTGTCATCTAACAAACGGTCATTGTCAGATATTTCAAGTCTTGTCATCTAACAATACAGTCATTGTCAGATATTTCAAGTCTTGTCATCTAACAATACGGTCATTGTCAGATATTTCAAGTCTTGTCATCTAACAATACGGTCATTGTCAGATATTTCAAGTCTTGTCATCTAACAATACGGTCATTGTCAAATATTTCAAGTCTTGTCATCTAACAATACAGTCATTGTCAGATATTTCAAGTCTTGTCATCTAACAATACGGTCATTGTCAGATATTTCAAGTCTTGTCATCTAACAATACAGTCATTGTCAGATATTTCAAGTCTTGTCATTTAACAATACGGTCATTGTCAGATACTTCAAGTCTTGTCATCCAACAATACGGTCATTGTCAGATATTTCAAGTCTTGTCATCTAACAATACGGTCATTGTCAGATATTTCAAGTCTTGTCATCTAACAATACGGTCATTGTCAGATATTTCAAGCCTTGTCATCTAACAATACAGTCATTGTCAGATATTTCAAGTCTTGTCATCTAACAATACGGTCATTGTCAGATATTTCAAGTCTTGTCATCTAACAATACGGTCATTGTCAGATATTTCAAGTCTTGTCATCTAACAATACGGCCATTGTCAGATATTTCAAGTCTTGTCATCTAACAATACGGCCATTGTCAGATATTTCAAGTCTTGTCATCTAACAATACGGTCATTGTCAGATATTTCAAGTCTTGTCATCTAACAATACAGTCATTGTCAGATATTTCAAGTCTTGTCATCTAACAATACGGTCATTGTCAGATATTTCAAGTCTTGTCATCTAACAATACGGTCATTGTCAGATACTTCAAGTCTTGTCGTCTAACAATACGGTCATTGTCAGAGACTTCAAGTCTTGTCATCTAACAATACGGTCATTGTCAAATATTTCAAGTCTTGTCATCTAACAAAACGGTCATTGTCAGATACTTCAAGTCTTGTCATCTAACAATACGGTCATTGTCAAATATTTCAAGTCTTGTCATCTAACAATACGGTCATTGTCAAATATTTCAAGTCTTGTCATCTAACAATACGGTCATTGTCAGATACTTCAAATCTTGTCATCTAACAATACGGTCATTGTGAGATATTTCAAGTCTTGTCATCTAACAATACGGTCATTGTCAGATATTTCAAGTCTTGTCATCTAACAATACGGTCATTGTCAAATATTTCAAGTCTTGTCATCTAACAATACGGTCATTGTCAGATACTTCAAGTCTTGTCATCTAACAATACGGTCATTGTCAGATATTTCAAGTCTTGTCATCTAACAATACGGTCATTGTCAGATATTTCAAGTCTTGTCATCTAACAATACGGTCATTGTCAAATATTTCAAGTCTTGTCATCTAACATTACGGTCATTGTCAGATACTTCAAGTCTTGTCATCTAACAATACGGTCATTGTCAGATACTTCAAGTCTTGTCATCTAACAATACGGTCATTGTCAAATATTTCAAGTCTTGTCATCTAACAATACGGTCATTGTCAAATATTTCAAGTCTTGTCATCTAACAATACGGTCATTGTCAGATACTTCAAGTCTTGTCATCTAACAATACGGTCATTGTCAGATACTTCAAGTCTTGTCATCTAACAATACGGTCATTGTCAAATATTTCAAGTCTTGTCATCTAACAAAACGGTCATTGTCAGATACTTCAAGTCTTGTCATCTAACAATACGGTCATTGTCAAATATTTCAAGTCTTGTCATCTAACAATACGGTCATTGTCAGATATTTCAAGTCTTGTCATCTAACAATACGGTCATTGTCAGATACTTCAAGTCTTGTCATCTAACAATACGGTCATTGTCAAATATTTCAAGTCTTGTCATCTAACAAAACGGTCATTGTCAGATACTTCAAGTCTTGTCATCTAACAATACGGTCATTGTCAAATATTTCAAGTCTTGTCATCTAACAATACGGTCATTGTCAAATATTTCAAGTCTTGTCATCTAACAATACAGTCATTGTCAGATACTTCAAATCTTGTCATCTAACAATACGGTCATTGTCAGATATTTCAAGTCTTGTCATCTAACAATACAGTCATTGTCAGATATTTCAAGTCTTGTCATCTAACAAAACGGTCATTGTCAAATATTTCAAGTCTTGTCATCTAACAATACGGTCATTGTCAGATATTTCAAGTCTTGTCATCTAACAATACGGTCATTGTCAGATATTTCAAGTCTTGTCATCTAACAATACGGCCATTGTCAGATATTTCAAGTCTTGTCATCTAACAATACAGTCATTGTCAAATATTTCAAGTCTTGTCATCTAACAATACGGTCATTGTCAGATATTTCAAGTCTTGTCATCTAACAATACGGTCATTGTCAAATATTTCAAGTCTTGTCATCTAACAATACGGTCATTGTCAGATACTTCAAGTCTTGTCATCTAACAATACGGTCATTGTCAGATATTTCAAGTCTTGTCATCTAACAATACGGTCATTTTCAAATATTTCAAGTCTTGTCATCCAACAATACGGTCATTGTCAGATATTTCAAGTCTTGTCATCTAACAATACGGTCATTGTCAGATATTTCAAGTCTTGTCATCTAACAATACGGTCATTGTCAGATATTTCAAGTCTTGTCATCTAACAATACGGTCATTGTCAGATATTTCAAATCTTGTCATCTAACAATACGGTCATTGTCAGATATTTCAAGTCTTGTCATCTAACAATACGTTGTGGAGAATCCACACAAATAGGTTCAAAGGTAAACAGGGAATGACAGCAAGAAAGTTCATTCAACTCTGCAAGTAGCAGCAAATTCAGATGATACGAACCATTCAAAAAGCCCGAACATCAGGATCGCAGATTCACGAGCCAGGAACAATAATTTATAAACTAGGACAAATCTTAACACTAATGCCGGCTCTGCGTATAAGATTACAAAGCTACATCGATTCTAATTAACAACAACAAAATTCAGGAACGAAAGTTCTAGGGTTAACCTAGATGAATGAAAGAAGACGATCACTATAAATTAACAAAATGGCGACTCCTAGCGTGGTGGCTAAAAAACGCAGCAGCACTGTTACCACTACGAAAGCGCGAAACTATTCTTTCTTCAGCGGCGATCCTAATCAGCTTGCGGCGTGGCCCTCCGGAAGGACTGGCCGTTCGCCCAGCCGACAAAATTCAAGCCGGACGGCCCCGAGAATTCCCGGTAGTTTAACGCTGTTCAGTAGCCCGATCGACACCCAGGGCAGCCAGCACCGCACAACCGAAATGACAGCCTCGTCTGAGATCGCTGCGCCGAATTAAAACCAGCCGTCCCGCATCGTCCCCGGTGGAGCAGCCTCAAGCTGGGCTTTTGGAGCCCGAAGGTGCAGATACTAAAATGAAACAAATGAATTAATGCAATGGAGAAATTAATGGAGTAAGAAGTTATTCATAGTGATTTTGCAGCAAATAAGAACACTGTAGCAGGATTATTTCATAGGCTAACCTGAGTTTAATTATGCCTCAGTGTGGAAGCCACTCGTAGAGTTGGAAAGATGGTTAACGTCAAGAAAAAGGCTCAAGCAAAGAGCAAGTTTAGGAAAATAGAATTAGGTTTAAGAGTTAATAGTACCACCCGGAGAGTTAGACAGCCGGTAAGCCGTCTTTCAGTTAGGCTCCAGGTAGGCTAATTAAGTTAAGGAAAAAGGTTAAGGGCCCATTCCAAGCAAGCTCGAAATAGATTTAGGTTATAAGAATTTAAGGTATCATAGTATTAAGATATCGAAGATATTTAAGGTTAAGGATTTCATAGTTCAAGAAATTTAAGGTAGCTTAACAAGATCACTCACACGCACAGTCATACAATTAACTATGGCAAGGTTATCTATCAGAGCAATAGGACAAGGTGATTAATTCATAGGAAATAGAAGCAAAGATGGCTTTAGGAAATAGAGAGAATAAATGAAGAAGCGATCCACCGGGACACGTGCTTGAGGTCGTGCCACGGCTGAACACCGAGCGTCGGCACCCACGACTGCGGAACGCCTTTACTCTCGGGATTGGCAGCCGCTGAGATCGCGACTAGAAGTCGCCACCATAACTAGGAAGTCGCAACTTAAAATAAGGAATGAAAAAGCAAGAGATACCAAACGGGTACCACTGCAACTTAAGGGATCAACCTAAAGTATCAATTGGAATACAAATGAAGCACTCGTAAGTTGCCGCAACGCAGCTCCCACCTCACCTGCCTCTAGCCATGATGCGAAGGTACTAAAGTTTAAACCGTAATGCGTCTCACAGGGCAATGGGGAAGTTCAGAATTCTCCATACCTCCGGGGACTAAAAAAAAATGCACATTCATGTGTATTTAGGTTTCAATCGCTGCCTACAAGCAGCGGCGGCCGCCCTGCAAGGCCGCACTGGACCCGGCGAACCAGTAGATTCATTTTCATTATTAATTTGATTGTTTACGGGGATTTGATGCGTTCGGACATAACTTGTATGTAACTCTAGAGGATAAAGCAAGGAGACGGCGTAATCTCCCACTGTACGATCCGCTCGAAGTATTTGAGCCGACCGCGTGCAGCCATCTGCACCTGAATACAATTTAATTACTTTACCCAAGGCCCAGAGCGCTCGCGGCTTCACCGGCGAAAATATGAGCACGACATCACCGATTCTGATGCGGTCTTTCCACGCTGGCTGGAAGGAATCTGCGCTTCGCTCTCTCAGGGAAAGTAGGTAATCTGCAAAAAATAAGTCTTTAAATTTATCAATCTTTTCGTTACGTACATCTAAAGTTTGCAGGAGAGTTGTCCGGGATGGCCGGAGCAATTCTTCTCCAGCAGAAGTTTGATACATTAAATTTCCTGCAGGCGCTAATTTTATAAAGGAATTCGGGGTAATTACTTCGCACGCCACATCCGAAGTATCTCGGTAAGTCAGGGGCCTAGAATTAACAGCCTCTTGCACATCAGAAATTATAGTTAAAAAGTTGAAATATTCCATTTTGGCTTTACCCACAACTTTGTAAAGGCATCGTTTAACGACCCCCAACATCCGCTCCCAGCAAGCGCCAACCCAAGCGGAATATAAGGGAATGCGGACATGCTTCATGTTATTACGTGACAGGTACTCAGAAACATAGTCGTCAGCAAGCGACTTCCCAAGGTATACCGCAGCCTGCAAAAATGAAGGAGCATTATCGCTGTACACTGCCTGCGGAATACCAAATCTGTTGGTAAACCTAACGAATGCCGCTAGAAATGATGTAGTGGACATGTCCGGAATTAATTCCAGATGCACAGCCCGAACTGCCATGCAAGTAAAGATCAAGATGTACATTTTAACAGTTTGATCTCCCAATTTTACATTGTAGTGACCAGTGAAGTCCACCCCCACGTGAGTGAAAGGCCGCACAAAATTTACCCGATCACCGGGTAGATCAGTTACTTTAGGGTATTTGTAAGGTACCGCATTTATTTTTCGACAAACCACACACTCTTGCAAGGTAGCACGAATTATAGGCCGTGCCTTAGGTAGCCAATAGCCACAATTGCGCAGGGTATTCAACGTGGACCCAACTCCTAGATGGGAGCATTTTAGGTGACAGTCTTTTATAATCAATTTAGTAAGAAATGCGCTGCGGGATAAAAGAATGGGATTAGCCACACCGTAGCTAATATAGTTACATTTATTTAGTCTACCTCGGGATCGAATCAAACCGTCACCATCGATAAACAAGTTCAAGTTTAGCACCAATGACGGCACGTCTTTTGCAACGGCGTCCTGCGGCCGGGAAAGAAATTTATACTCTTCAGAGAAGCTTACTTTTTGCTGATTTTTCAGCCAATAGATTCGTGCATTGTTAAGGCAATCCAGCCGCGAGCGATTGACACTCTTCAGCCAGTTCTTTACTTTAAATAAAGTGGCAGTAACGCCAAGAAGCTTGCTCAAACTAGAATACTTGTCAGCAGGAAATACCGCCTCTAAGACAGGAGCAGGCTCTACTTGGGATGCACATAACAATAATTTTTGGTTGGACAATGATACGCATTTCAACGCATCCGATGGCCAGCTGTCAATTGAGCTCAAAAAGTTAGGGCCATAGCGCCAAAACTCTAGTTTGGTTAGAAATTCTTTCATGGTTAAGCCCCGGGTAATCATATCCGCGGGGTTTGACTCAGACGGTACATATCTGAAAGAACAGGGAATTTTAGTTTTATTAGTGAATTCAGCACAAAGCATGTTAATGTCTTTCACCCTATTACTGGCGAATACATTGCGCGTTTTCACTTCTCCATTCAACACCCACGAAAGCGCAACTTGCGCATCGCTGGCAACTATCAAATTTTTCACTTCAACTGTTTCTAATGCAGCAATAATGTTACCGGCACACTTGAGCGCCAAAAATATTGCCAATAGCTCTAAGGTGGGCAAAGTTTTACTTTTTAACGGGGCTATCTTATTTTTACAAAACAAGAGCGAAGGTTTCAATTTCTTAGAGGAAATATAACAACAAAATCCATAGTTTGATTTAGAAGCATCTGTAAAAAAAATAAGGTCAACTTCATCATTAGAGTAAAAGGTTTTCCTCTCGAAGCCAAGATTGCTCAGCTGGTCCAAATCCTCACGCAATTTTTCCCAAACTCTCAACAGTTCATGCGGCAGCACATCGTCCCACTCTAGATTCAATTTCCACACCTCTCTTAACAAACCCTTCCCTCTAATCGTGACTGGTGCAACCAACCCAAGAGGGTCAAAGCACTGCGCTAACTTAGCCAGCACCCTTCTTTTCGTTACCGGTTGGTTGTCACGTTTACATGCGAAATCCACACTAAACTCGTCTGAAATTTTATCATAGCGATAGCCCAGAACTTTCTCGTACGGTTCAGCATGGTTCACACTCACTCCATCGGCAGAAAAAACCTCATTTAGCTTTTCGTTGTTAGACGTCCACGACCGCAAGTTGAAACCAGCATCAGCCATACGGGAATATGCTTTCCTGTACAAACTTTCCAACTTCTCTGCATCAGAACCTGTGATATATAAATTATCAACGTACATGCGCTTCAGCAAAATTTCACTACACAGATCCTGCGGGTAGTTTTCAACGTGTTTTTGAATGACGCGAGACAACACAAACAAGCTAGCAACAAATCCAAACACCAACGTAGTGTACCTGAAAACACGCAATTCTCCCTCGCGCATCCACATGATACAAAATTTATTTCTGTCGTCGTCACGAGTTAGCTTCACCTGCAAGAAAGCCTTTTGAATGTCAGCCAGCACCAAGTGGTCGTCTTGCCTAAGAGCAATCAATAAATGAAACAAATTGTTCGTTAGGTCGACACCCGCATAAGCGGCTTCATTTAATGATCGAGCTTTTCCGGTCCTTACACTACAATTTAACACGGGCCTAACTTTCGTGGTACAAGTGGGCTCTTCTTTCACTACTTCACGATGAGGAAGATAAATTCTGCGTTCACTGGAGTATAACGGTATCTCCTCAATAATGCCCTCCTGCAGCTGCTGATTTAAAATCCCATCATAGGCATCATACAATCCTCGTTCAGTTAATCTTTCCACTACCCTGTTAAGCACGGCTCTCGCCACTGAAAAATTGCTACCGACGCTACTGATATTTTCCTTCCAGAGGAGCTTCACGTGGTACTGCCCTTCCTTCAGTTCGATGCCAGAATCGAATTCACCTAAAACCCTCGCGTCCAACATGTTTGATTGCTCTTCATTAACACCAATAGTTTCTAAGCCATACAACTTCTCAATATTCCCTTCAACACTGCTATTTGCCAAAGCGGCGTTTATTGGATCTGGGTAACATTGTTTTGGCTCAAGCACGAAATTAACAGCCGCCTCGCAATTTAGCTTGCGGTTTCGTAACTCTTTGTGCATCTGCACTGCCTGACCACGGGACAAGAAATGTTCAATGTTCCCAAAAGGAATCAATTTATTTGACCACAAAAAGGCCGCTCCCTTCATACAGGGCGCAATTTTGAAGTCGTTTAGACACTGAATGATATCCACACCTATGATTCCGTCAAGCTTTATCTCCTCTGAAACCAGCGGCTCCGCAAAGGAGCTATCTGCCAACGTGCCATAACACTTAATATTAGTCACCGCTTTAGCCAAGGAATGCACCTCAAACTTCATATCAAGAGCTGAATCTACCAATATCGGTACCTGCAGCGGCTTGGACCCGTTCAACAACCCCAATGACAGGCTCACCTCAGCGAAGTCTCTGAAGCCTTTCTGCAAGAAGGAGTTCACCGCATACCTGGTATGTTTCAGCCCCACAGAAATGCCGAGCTTATCCACCACACTGGATGCGACGTACGATCGTTGAGACCCGGTGTCTATCAGCATTCTAGCCGCAGTAACACAGTTCCCCCGCCTAATGGGCAACGTAACGGTGGGTAACAGGTAAGCAGACGCCACTTCAGCTGCGGAATTGAAACAAAAGTTAGAAGATACGTTACGAGGTTTATAATTCTCACACAGGGCGGCAATATGCGTCTTACGTTTGCAGTGCCTACACTCGTAGTCCAATTTGGCCGAGCAAGAGTTTGCATCGTGCTTGAGACTAGTACACCTCTCGCACATCTTAAGTTCTCTGCAACGCTCAACCCTACTCTCGTAGTTAGGGTACACAGTACAATTTACCATGCTGTGAGAATGACTAGCACAAAACTTGCAGGCTCTATGTTCAGCTGAAGCCACCGCAATGTTTGCAAATAGAGGCGCCTCTTCAGGCTTAGCGGTAGCTACATGCTTCACTGCATAAGGAGGAAACTTGACCCCAGCTTTACTTTCTTCTGGAAACGTCCTCAAATTTAGGGTCTCAATAACGTCATGGTAATTCTCAAAAATATCTGAGAGAGATGGCCAATTATTGCCTAACTTCCGGGCTAGTTCCTGCTTAAACAACATGGGTAGTTTAGAGAAAACCAAATGACCAACGAGGACACCACCCGCATCACAGTTAAGAACATCACAGCCGTAATTACCGAGGTCAGAAATTATGCCTCTCACCTCACTGATGTACAACCTAGTTTCCGAAAAGTGCTTATCTACGCCACATTTCAACCCAAACAGCTTTACGCTTAACTTGCCAACAATAGATTTCTTATCCAAAAACTCAGCCTCGAGTAACCCCAACGCCACGTCGTAATTTACCTCATTAATAGTCAAGTGTTCAATTAACTTACTGGCATACCCGGAAACTAAGCTCTTTAAATAAGTCAGTTTGGCAGAGTTCGACAAACCTTTACGACCACCAATGGCGTTCTCAAATTGCGTCAAGAAACTGTGGTACTTGAGTGAATCATCAGTATCGCCTTTAAAGATGTCTATTTTCAACGGAGGCAATTTAACATCCTTCATAGCAAGAGAATCTGTATTAACCCTCTCAGATCTAGGACGTTCACCACTCTCCGACAAATCACCCAAGGCCAACTCTACCTCAACAGCGTAACTCATCTGCCGATCTATCTCGGCATTCAACTCTTCTTCAGACCCCTTTTTCTCGAGCAGCTTTTCTATAATTTCTTCATCAATCGAGCTTACCTTGTGGAGGTCGCGCTTCACCAGATCTCGCAGCGCTTCCTTCTCGGCTGGCAACCCGACATCAGCAACCTCTCGAGCCCGCTTCAGCGCCATGGTTATTTTACGCTTAACCACACCGCGCTTCTGAGCTAGAGAAGCCTCCATTTTCCTGGAACTGGGAAATTATTGACAAAATGCACGAAATAAATCCAGCTGAAGTCAACGAAGGCTCAAAATACACCCTATAAATGTAAAAGTAATAAATGATTAGTACGACAATTTGCCTTAATTCAGCTCTCACGCCAACGAAGCTGCAAAAAGAAAAAATTAAACTCAGTATTTCTTTGTGTGGAGAATCCACACAAATAGGTTCAAAGGTAAACAGGGAATGACAGCAAGAAAGTTTATTCAACTCTGCAAGTAGCAGCAAATTCAGATGATACGAACCATTCAAAAAGCCCGAACATCAGGATCGCAGATTCACGAGCCAGGAACAATAATTTATAAACTAGGACAAATCTTAACACTAATGCCGGCTCTGCGTATAAGATTACAAAGCTACATCGATTCTAATTAACAACAACAAAATTCAGGAACGAAAGTTCTAGGGTTAACCTAGATGAATGAAAGAAGACGATCACTATAAATTAACAAAATGGCGACTCCTAGCGTGGTGGCTAAAAAACGCAGCAGCACTGTTACCACTACGAAAGCGCGAAACTATTCTTTCTTCAGCGGCGATCCTAATCAGCTTGCGGCGTGGCCCTCCGGAAGGACTGGCCGTTCGCCCAGCCGACAAAATTCAAGCCGGACGGCCCCGAGAATTCCCGGTAGTTTAACGCTGTTCAGTAGCCCGATCGACACCCAGGGCAGCCAGCACCGCACAACCGAAATGACAGCCTCGTCTGAGATCGCTGCGCCGAATTAAAACCAGCCGTCCCGCATCGTCCCCGGTGGAGCAGCCTCAAGCTGGGCTTTTGGAGCCCGAAGGTGCAGATACTAAAATGAAACAAATGAATTAATGCAATGGAGAAATTAATGGAGTAAGAAGTTATTCATAGTGATTTTGCAGCAAATAAGAACACTGTAGCAGGATTATTTCATAGGCTAACCTGAGTTTAATTATGCCTCAGTGTGGAAGCCACTCGTAGAGTTGGAAAGATGGTTAACGTCAAGAAAAAGGCTCAAGCAAAGAGCAAGTTTAGGAAAATAGAATTAGGTTTAAGAGTTAATAGTACCACCCGGAGAGTTAGACAGCCGGTAAGCCGTCTTTCAGTTAGGCTCCAGGTAGGCTAATTAAGTTAAGGAAAAAGGTTAAGGGCCCATTCCAAGCAAGCTCGAAATAGATTTAGGTTATAAGAATTTAAGGTATCATAGTATTAAGATATCGAAGATATTTAAGGTTAAGGATTTCATAGTTCAAGAAATTTAAGGTAGCTTAACAAGATCACTCACACGCACAGTCATACAATTAACTATGGCAAGGTTATCTATCAGAGCAATAGGACAAGGTGATTAATTCATAGGAAATAGAAGCAAAGATGGCTTTAGGAAATAGAGAGAATA
The DNA here is from genome assembly GCA_030386875.1 of Morinoia aosen. Taxonomy (NCBI): domain Eukaryota; kingdom Metazoa; phylum Arthropoda; class Malacostraca; order Amphipoda; family Talitridae; genus Morinoia; species Morinoia aosen. Next base: position 22,336,252 of record CM059561.1, read on the forward strand.
AATGAAGAAGCGATCCACCGGGATACGTGCTTGAGGTCGTGCCACGGCTGAACACCGAGCGTCGGCACCCACGACTGCGGAACGCCTTTACTCTCGGGATTGGCAGCCGCTGAGATCGCGACTAGAAGTCGCCACCATAACTAGGAAGTCGCAACTTAAAATAAGGAATGAAAAAGCAAGAGATACCAAACGGGTACCACTGCAACTTAAGGGATCAACCTAAAGTATCAATTGGAATACAAATGAAGCACTCGTAAGTTGCCGCAACGCAGCTCCCACCTCACCTGCCTCTAGCCATGATGCGAAGGTACTAAAGTTTAAACCGTAATGCGTCTCACAGGGCAATGGGGAAGTTCAGAATTCTCCATAACGTTCATTGTCAGATATTTCAAGTCTTGTCATCTAACAATACGGTCATTGTCAGATATTTCAAGTCTTGTCATCTAACAATACAGTCATTGTCAAATATTTCAAGTCTTGTCATCTAACAATACGGTCATTGTCAGATATTTCAAGTCTTGTCATCTAACAATACGGTCATTGTCAGATATTTCAAGTCTTGTCATCTAACAATACGGTCATTGTCAGATATTTCAAGTCTTGTCATCTAACAATACGGTCATTGTCAGATATTTCAAGTCTTGTCATCTAACAATACGGTCATTGTCAGATATTTCAAGTCTTGTCATCTAACAATACGGTCATTGTCAGATATTTCAAGTCTTGTCATCTAACAATACGGTCATTGTCAGATATTTCAAGTCTTGTCATCTAACAATACGGTCATTGTCAGATATTTCAAGTCTTGTCATCTAACAATACGGTCATTGTCAGATATTTCAAGTCTTGTCATCAAACAATACGGTCATTGTCAGATATTTCAAGTCTTGTCATCTAACAATACGGTCATTGTCAGATATTTCAAGTCTTATCTTCTAACAATACGGTCATTGTCAGATATTTCAAGTCTTGTCATCTAACAATACGGTCATTGTCAGATATTTCAAGTCTTGTCATCTAACAATACGGTCATTGTCAGATATTTCAAGTCTTGTCATCTAACAATACGGTGATTGTCAGATATTTCAAGTCTTGTCATCTAACAATACGGTCATTGTCAGATATTTCAAGTCTTGTCATCTAACAATACGGTCATTGTCAGATACTTCAAGTCTTGTCATCTAACAATACGGTCATTGTCAGATATTTCAAGTCTTGTCATCTAACAATACGGTCATTGTCAGATATTTCAAGTCTTGTCATCTAACAATACGGTCATTGTCAGATATTTCAAGCCTTGTCATCTAACAATACGGTCATTGTCAAATATTTCAAGTATTGTCATCTAACAATACGGTCATTGTCAGATATTTCAAGCCTTGTCATCTAACAATACGGTCATTGTCAGATATTTCAAGCCTTGTCATCTAACAATACGGTCATTGTCAGATATTTCAAGCCTTGTCATCTAACAATACGGTCATTGTCAGATATTTCAAGTCTTGTCATCTAACAATACGGTCATTGTCAGATATTTCAAGTCTTGTCATCTAACAATACGGTCATTGTCAGATATTTCAAGCCTTGTCATCTAACAATACGGTCATTGTCAGATATTTCAAGCCTTGTCATCTAACAATACGGTCATTGTCAGCTATTTTAAGCCTTGTCATCTAACAATACGGTCATTGTCAGATATTTCAAGCCTTGTCATCTAACAATACGGTCATTGTCAGATATTTCAAGCCTTGTCATCTAACAATACGGTCATTGTCAGATATTTCAAGCCTTGTCATCTAACAATATGGTCATTGTCAGATATTTCAAGCCTTGTCATCTAACAATACGGTCATTGTCAGATATTTCAAGTCTTGTCATCTAACAATACGGTCATTGTCAGATATTTCAAGTCTTGTCATCTAACAATACGGTCATAGCCAGATACTTCAAGTCTTGTCATCTAACAATACGGTCATTGTCAGATATTTCAAGCCTCGTCATCTAACAATACGGTCATTGTCAGATACTTCAAGTCTTGTCATCTAACAATACGGTCATTGTCAGATATTTCAAGTCTTGTCATCTAACAATACGGTCATTGTCAGATATTTCAAGTCTTGTCATCTAACAATACGGTCATTGTCAGATATTTCAAGTCTTGTCATCTAACAATACGGTCATTGTCAGATATTTCAAGTCTTGTCATCTAACAATACGGCCATTGTCAGATATTTCAAGCCTTGTCATCTAACAATACAGTCATTGTTGAATATTTCAAGTCTTGTCATCTAACAATACGGTCATTGTCAGATATTTCAAGTCTTGTCATCTAACAATACGGTCATTGTCAGATATTTCAAGTCTTGTCATCTAACAATACGGTCATTGTCAAATATTTCAAGTCTTGTCATCTAACAATACGGTCATTGTCAGATATTTCAAGTCTTGTCATCTAACAATACGGTCATTGTCAAATATTTCAAGTCTTGTCATCTAACAATACGGTCATTGTCAAATATTTCAAGTCTTGTCATCTAACAATACGGTCATTGTCAAATATTTCAAGTCTTGTCATCTAACAATACAGTCATTGTCAGATATTTCAAGTCTTGTCATCTAACAATACAGTCATTGTCAGATATTTCAAGTCTTGTCATCTAACAATACAGTCATTGTCAGATATTTCAAGTCTTGTCATCTAACAATACGGTCATTGTCAGATATTTCAAGTCTTGTCATCTAACAATACGGTCATTGTCAGATATTTCAAGTCTTGTCATCTAACAATACGGTCATTGTCAGATATTTCAAGTCTTGTCATCTAACAATACAGTCATTGTTGAATACTTCAAGTCTTGTCATCTAACAATACGGTCATTGTCAGATATTTCAAGTCTTGTCATCTAACAATACGGTCATTGTCAGATATTTCAAGTCTTGTCATCTAACAATACAGTCATTGTTGAATATTTCAAGTCTTGTCATCTAACAATACGGTCATTGTCGAATATTTCAAGTCTTGTCATCTAACAATACGGTCATTGTCAAATATTTCAAGTCTTGTCATCTAACAATACGGTCATTGTCAGATATTTCAAGTCTTGTCATCTAACAATACGGTCATTGTCAGATATTTCAAGTCTTGTCATTTAACAATACAGTCATTGTCAAATATTTCAAGTCTTGTCATCTAACAATACGGTCATTGTCAGATATTTCAAGTCTTGTCATCTAACAATACGGTCATTGTCAAATATTTCAAGTCTTGTCATCTAACAATACAGTCATTGTTGAATATTTCAAGTCTTGTCATCTAACAATACGGTCATTGTCGAATATTTCAAGTCTTGTCATCTAACAATACGGTCATTGTCAGATATTTCAAGTCTTGTCATCTAACAATACGGTCATTGTCAGATATTTCAAGTCTTGTCATCTAACAATACGGTCATTGTCAGATATTTCAAGTCTTGCCATCTAACAATACGGTCATTGTCAGATATTTCAAGCCTTGTCATCTAACAATACGGTCATTGTCAGATATTTCAAGTCTTGTCATTTAACAATACGGTCATTGTCAGATATTTCAAGTCTTGTCATCTAACAATACGGTCATTGTCAGATATTTCAAGCCTTGTCATCTAACAATACAGTCATTGTTGAATATTTCAAGTCTTGTCATCTAACAATACGGTCATTGTCGAATATTTCAAGTCTTGTCATCTAACAATACGGTCATTGTCAAATATTTCAAGTCTTGTCATCTAACAATACGGTCATTGTCAGATATTTCAAGTCTTGTCATCTAACAATACGGTCATTGTCAGATATTTCAAGTCTTGTCATTTAACAATACAGTCATTGTCAAATATTTCAAGTCTTGTCATCTAACAATACGGTCATTGTCAGATATTTCAAGTCTTGTCATCTAACAATACGGTCATTGTCAGATACTTCAAGTCTTGTCATCTAACAATACGGTCATTGTCAGATATTTCAAGTCTTGTCATCTAACAATACGGTCATTGTCAGATATTTCAAGTCTTGTCATCTAACAATACGGTCATTGTCAGATATTTCAAGCCTTGTCATCTAACAATACGGTCATTGTCAGATATTTCAAGCCTTGTCATCTAACAATACGGTCATTGTCAGATATTTCAAGTCTTGTCATCTAACAATACGGTCATTGTCAGATATTTCAAGCCTTGTCATCTAACAATACGGTCATTGTCAGATATTTCAAGTCTTGTCATCTAACAATACGGTCATTGTCAGATATTTCAAGCCTTGTCATCTAACAATACGGTCATTGTCAGATATTTCAAGTCTTGTCATCTAACAATACGGTCATTGTCAGATATTTCAAGTCTTGTCATCTAACAATACGGTCATTGTCAGATATTTCAAGTCTTGTCATCTAACAATACGGTCATTGTCAGATATTTCAAGTCTTGTCATCTAACAATACGGTCATTGTCAGATATTTCAAGCCTTGTCATCTAACAATACGGTCATTGTCAGATATTTCAAGTCTTGTCATCTAACCATACGGTCATTGTCAGATATTTCAAGTCTTGTCATCTAACAATACGGTCATTGTCAGATATTTCAAGTCTTGTCATCTAACAATACGGTCATTGTCAGATATTTCAAGTCTTGTCATCTAACAATACGGTCATTGTCAGATATTTCAAGTCTTGTCATCTAACAATACGGTCATTGTCAGATATTTCAAGCCTTGTCATCTAACAATACAGTCATTGTCAGATATTTCAAGTCTTGTCATCTAACAATACAGTCATTGTCAGATATTTCAAGTCTTGTCATCTAACAATACGGTCATTGTCAGATATTTCAAGTCTTGTCATCTAACAATACGGTCATTGTCAAATATTTCAAGTCTTGTCATCTAACAATACGGTCATTGTCAGATATTTCAAGTCTTGTCATCTAACAATACGGTCATTGTCAGATATTTCAAGTCTTGTCATCTAACAATACAGTCATTGTCAGATATTTCAAGTCTTGTCATCTAACAATACAGTCATTGTTGAATATTTCAAGTCTTGTCATCTAACAATACGGTCATTGTCAGATATTTCAAGTCTTGTCATCTAACAATACGGTCATTGTCAGATACTTCAAGTCTTGTCATCTAACAATACGGTCATTGTCAGATATTTCAAGTCTTGTCATCTAACAATACGGTCATTGTCAGATATTTCAAGCCTTGTCTTCTACCAATACAGTCATTGTCAGATATTTCAAGCCTTGTCATCTAACAATACGGTCATTGTCAGATATTTCAAGTCTTGTCATCTAACAATACAGTCATTGTCAGATACTTCAAGTCTTGTCATCTAACAATACAGTCATTGTCAGATATTTCAAGTCTTGTCATCTAACAATACGGTCATTGTCAGATATTTCAAGTCTTGTCATCTAACAATACAGTCATTGTCAGATATTTCAAGTCTTGTCATCTAACAATACGGTCATTGTCAGATATTTCAAGTCTTGTCATCTAACAATACAGTCATTGTCAGATATTTCAAGTCTTGTCATCTAACAATACGGTCATTGTCAGATATTTCAAGTCTTGTCATCTAACAATACAGTCATTGTCAGATACTTCAAGTCTTGTCATCTAACAATACAGTCATTGTCAGATATTTCAAGTCTTGTCATCTAACAATACGGTCATTGTCAGATATTTCAAGTCTTGTCATCTAACAATACGGTCATTGTCAGATATTTCAAGTCTTGTCATCTAACAATACAGTCATTGTCAGATATTTCAAGTCTTGTCATCTAACAATACGGTCATTGTCAGATATTTCAAGTCTTGTCATCTAACAATACGGTCATTGTCAGATATTTCAAGTCCTGTCATCTAACAATACAGTCATTGTCAGATATTTCAAGTCTTGTCATCTAAAAATAAGGTCATTGTCAGATATTTCAAGTCTTGTCATCTAACAATACGGTCATTGTCAGATATTTCAAGTCTTGTCATCTAACAATACAGTCATTGTCAAATATTTCAAGTCTTGTCATCTAACAAAACAGTCATTGTCAAATATTTCAAGTCTTGTCATCTAACAATACAGTCATTGTCAAATACTTCAAGTCGTGTCAACTACCAATACGGTCATTGTCAATATCATCATTAAAATGGTGATGTCAGTACATATGTTGGTGATGCAGTAGCAGACGACGGCGGGGATGATGGTTCATTTTGTCGCGGTCACTTCTCATGTCTTTTGTTCATCACAAAATTTACGAGAAATGTTTAGTTTATGCTAGATATTTCTGGGATGCTGATTAACAAACCTCAGGTCCGCTCAAATGATCCAGCCATTGTTCTCAAATGATCCATGTAGTTATTTAAAACGTTACATGGTATTTGTGACGCCTTTTTATCAGATTGTAGCGTCTCAATTCGAGCAATATTCCATCCGAACGCATTCTTCCAGACTATAGTGAACACGGCCCGACATAAATGACGGGATTTTATATTTAACAGAACCTACGATGAAAATATTCTTGTACTTGTGCACTGGTGAAACTCGTATCACAGATACGGTCACTAAGAAGCGGACACTAAACAAATAAATAAACACATCTAGGGTATTAGTAGGTGGAAAAGTTACTTCAAACGCTTAAATTCTTCCTTTTAAATCACTAAAAAATGCTGTTCTTTTTAGGTATAATTAATTTTTTTAATGTTTATCAAAAAATAAAAATTTTCTATGCTTGCTTCGTGAAGGTAAGCGTTCCTTTGCCCACAGCGAAGGTTTTTAGAGTGCCATTATTTTTTATAAAAGTATCACCCACAAATCGGCGACTTTACCGCATCGTTGAATTTGAGGAAGTCAGTCACACGAATATTTCACTATTATCTTCTTCCCACAATAATGAGTTCAAGATTGTCCTCGTAGCCTTTATCAGAACTAAACACTTTTGAAAGTCCCAATTTGGGTAAATGGGCTTGAAAAAAGCTCAATATTTGGTAAGGAATGTCATCACAACCTCCGCCAACCACAAACCAGAGTGCAACTGAACTCAGGAACTCAACTGAGATATTTTGTTTGCAGAAAGGGGTAACACTTTATCCCCATTATTTTGTTCATCATCCGAGGAAAGGGATAACACTTTTTCTCCATATTTTATTGATCAGCCGATATTATGTATGAAAAATGTAGCCACTGATTTTAAATTTTAATAATGTCTATCTATGATACTGTCGGAATGTTTTAATTTAAAAATATTTATTTAACTTTTATCCCTCGCTAAGCGTAGCTCAATAAAAAATTATAAGATATATTTAAATATATTTAACTATACATTTAGAAATATATTTAGCTATGTATGTATTAGATATGTTTAAAATGAAAAAAACATAGAGTCATAAAATTTTAATGAGCAGATACATTTTTCGTGGACACCCTGTATTTCCAATAATTCGATTCTTGGGGAATCTCACGCGTAAGATAAAAAGGAAAACCAATATAAAACGATAATTTTATTATTTTCTTTTGAAAATGTTTCGGAATATTATAATTCCATCTTCATTGCTGAAACATCAAAAGAGCGATCAGCCGATATTTGATGAAACGGTGACGTTTAAAACTAAAATCTAGCCCTGGCTGGTTTTGATCAATGTCTCCTTCGCGATGCATTAATATGAAATGAACGGCAGAGATGTAGTTAAATTAAGCGCGATGCAGAATCAGAAAATTGTTAGCCTCTGCGTTACGGCTGCGTGTCATGGAAGTGAAATCCCCAGGTCCAACGGTTCTCTTTGCAAGACCAGCAGCTTTAAGAGGGATAGACCATCCCTCACCTCGAGAAGAAGAAGAAGAAGATGAAAGTGAAAGCTAAAATAAATGTATCGAATGCAAAAACAAGACAAATTAACTAATTTTTGAACACAAAAAAATAGGTATTGAAATAAAAAATGAAATGATTTAGAATGAAAAATCAACTGTACGAAACAAAATATTTCGCATAAGGAGTGAAAAATGCTCGTTTAATTTTTATTAGAAGTCAACTAGCAGTTTTAAGTTTGATGAACACAAAGTATTTTATTCAATCACAGCGAAGAATTTTCCGTCAGGAAGACTCAAACTGAATAAATACACAAAACTTGTTTTGCACAGCATGCCCAACTTTAATTGTGACTTTCTGACTAAAACACAATGAATAAACACAGTTACTGTTAAAATTATTTCCCCTACTATTTCCCTTCCCCCCCACCCCACTCCAACCTTTACCCCCCCATTCCCCACGGCAGGAACCTCATCCTCTACATTATGCAGGCCGCGGATCACATTTCTTATTAAACAGAAATTTGGACTGTAAAACAGGCCGATTTTAACTGACGGGTGAATAAGAAAATTGACGGGTGTGGTGTTCGGGACGGGTGTGGTGTTGGTGACGGGTGTGGTGTTGGTGACGGGTGTGGTGTTGGTGACGGGTGTGGTGTTGGTGACGGGTGTGGTGTTGGTGACGGGTGTGGTGTTGGTGACGGGTGTGGTGTTGGTGACGGGTGTGGTGTTGGTGACGGGTGTGGTGTTGGTGACGGGTGTGGTGTTGGTGACGGGTGTGGTGTTGGTGACGGGTGTGTTGTTGGTGACGGGTGTGGTGTTGGGGACGGGTGTGGTGTTGGTGACGGGTGTGGTGTTGGTGACGGGTGTGGTTTTGGTGACGGGTGTGGTGTTGGTGACGGGTGTGGTGTTGGTGACGTGTGTGGTGTTGGTGACGGGTGTGGTGTTGGTGACGGGTGTGGTGTTGGTGACGGGTGTGGTGTTGGTGACGGGTGTGGTGTTGGTGACGGGTGTGGTGTTGGTGACGGGTGTGGTGTTGGTGACGGGTGTGGTGTTGGTGACGGGTGTGGTGTTGGTGACGGGTGTGGTGTTGGTGACGGGTGTGGTGTTGGTGACGGGTGTGATGTTGGTGACGGGTGTGATGTTGGTGACGGGTGTGGTGTTGGTGACGGGTGTGATGTTGGTGACGGGTGTGGTGTTGGTGACGGGTGTGGTGTTGGGGACGGGTGTGGTGTTGGTGACGGTTGTGGTGTTGGTGACGGGTGTGGTTTTGGTGACGGGTGTGGTGTTGGTGACGGGTGTGGTGTTGGTGACGGGTGTGGTGTTGGTGACGGGTGTGGTGTTGGTGACGGGTGTGGTGTTGGTGACGGGTGTGGTGTTGGTGACGGGTGTGGTGTTGGTGACGGGTGTGGTGTTGGTGACGGGTGTGGTGTTGGTGACGGGTGTGGTGTTGGTGACGGGTGTGATGTTGGTGACGGGTGTGATGTTGGTGACGGGTGTGGTGTTGGTGACGGGTGTGATGTTGGTGACGGGTGTGGTGTTGGTGACGGGTGTGGTGTTGGTGACGGGTGTGGTGTTGGTGACGGACGTGATGTTGGGGATTAGCGTGTCAGTGTAATTGACATGAAACAAACAAAATAACGTACTTACCAACTTGTACTTCTGTGTTGTTGCATTTTCCATTAAAACACGCAAAATCGTATAAAGGAGGACAGAACTTCGGGGGTACAAAAACACTCAAAATATGTATAGCGAATAATGTGTATGGTAGAAACGCTGCCAAGATATCAATTACTGCATGTTGCCGGCAGTAAATATTGTACCCAAATAAGCTACTGAAACTTTATAATTATTAAAGTATCGGGCTAGTAATAACGATATCGTTAATGATTTTTAAAAAGTAATTACGCAAAAATAGTCCCATATTTTAAAATTTCGCGCCATTTGTAACCTAAAAACGTACGAAAATAACAATGAAACTAATAATACAAGCAAACAATAGTGGAGTATTTCCATGTTCCTTCTTCTATGTTGGAATTATTGTGTGTTGTTGTGATTATTGTGTGATGTGTTGTGATTATCAGGAGATTAGTGTATAATTAGGTTGTGATTGTTATTGGCAAATACCAATAATAGAGTATTTCCATGTTTCTTATAGAAATAATAAAGAAACGACTCAAAACAGCAACCATTGTGACGTAAAATAACCAGTAATTTTATCCCACGTATGATTGTTAGGCAATCACGCTTCCTGTATAGTGTTCATAAATTCATCTCAGGTACAGTAATAAATTCATCTCAGGAACAGTAATAAATTCATCTCAGGTACAGTAATAAATTCATCTCAGGTACAGTAATAAATTCATCTCAGGTACAGTAATAAATTAATCTCAGGTACAGTAATAAATTCATCTCAGGTACAGTAATAAATTCATCTCAGGTACAGTAATAAATTCATCTCAGGTACAGTAATAAATTCATCTCAGGTAAAGTAATAAATTCATCTCAGGTAAAGTAATAAATTCATCTCAAGTACAGTAATATATTCATCTCAGGTACAGTGATAAATTCATCTCAGGTACAGTAATAAATTAATCTCAGGTACAGTAATAAATTCATCTCAGGTACAGTAATAAATTCATCTCAGGTACAGTAATAAATTCATCTCAAGTACAGTAATAAATTCATCTCAGGTACAGTAATAAATTCATCTCAGGTACAGTAATAAATTCATCTCAGGTACAGTAATAAATTCATCTCAGGTACAGTAATAAATTCATCTCAGGTACAGTAATAAATTCACCTCAGGTACAGTAATAAATTCATCTCAGGTACAGTAATAAATTCATCTCAGGTACAGTAATAAATTCATCTCAGGTACAGTAATAAATTCATCTCAGGTACAGTAATAAATTCACCTCAGGTACAGTAATAAATTCATCTCAGGTACAGTAATAAATTCATCTCAGGTACAGTAATAAATTCATCTCAGGTACAGTAATAAATTCATCTCAGGTACAGTAATAAATTCACCTCAGGTACAGTAATAAATTCATCTCAGGTACAGTAATAAATTCATCTCAGGTACAGTAATAAATTCATCTCAGGTACAGTAATAAATTCAACATGTCCATAATGATTCATCAACCTACATAAAATGTTCAAATCGTCCTAAAGAAAAATGTTTCAATAATCCCCATACACAAATAATAATGACATCAATAATCCCCATACACGAATAATAATGGCATCAATAATCCCAAGAGACAAATAATAATGACATCAATAATCCCCATACACAAATAATAATGACATCAATAATCCCCATAGAGAAATAATAATGACATCAATAATCCCCATACACAAATAATAATGACATCAATAATCCCCATACACAAATAATAATGGCATCAATAATCCCCATAGACAAATAATAATGACATCAATAATCCCCATATACAAATAATAATGGCATCAATAATCCCCATAGACAAATAATAATGACATCAATAATCCCCACACACAAATAATAATGGCATCAATAATCCCAAGAGACAAATAATAATGACATCAATAATCCCCATAGACAAATAATAATGACATCAATAATCCCCATAGACAAATAATAATGACATCAATTATCCCCACAAAGAAATAATAATGACATCAATAATCCCCATACACAAATAATAATGGCATCAATAATCCCAAGAGACAAATAATAATGACATCAATAATCCCCATAGACAAATAATAATGACATCAATAATCCCCATAGACAAATAATAATGACATCAATAATCCCCATAGACAAATAATAATGACATCAATAATCCCCATAGACAAATAATAATGACATCAATAATCCCCATAGACAAATAATAATGACATCAATAATCCCCATAGAGAAATAATAATGACATCAATAATCCCCATACACACAAATCATTATGACATCAATAATCCCCATAGACAAATAATAATGACATCAATAATCCCCATAGACAAATAATAATGACATCAATAATCCCCATAGACAAATAATAATGACATCAATAATCCCCATAGACAAATAATAGTGACATCAATAATCCCCATAGACAAATAATAATGACATCAATAATCCCCATAGACAACTAATAATGACATCAATAATCCCCATAGACAAATAATAATGACATCAATAATCCCCATACACCAATAATAATGACATCAATAATCCCCATACATAAATAATAATGACATCAATAATCCCCATACACCAATAATAATGACATCAATAATCCCCATACACACAAATCATTATGACATCAATAATCCCCATAGACAAATAATAATGACATCAATAATCCCCATAGACAAATAATAATGACATCAATAATCCCCATAGACAAATAATAATGACATCAATAATCCCCATAGACAAATAATAATGACATCAATAATCCCCATAGACAAATAATAATGACATCAGTAATCCCCATACACCAATAATAATGACATCAATAATCCCCATAGACAAACAATAATGACATCAATAATCCCCATAGACAAATAATAATGACATCAATAATCCCCATAGACAAATAAAAATGATATCAATAATCCCCATACACACAAATCATTATGACATCAATAATCCCCATAGACAAATAATAATGACATCAATAATCCCCATAGACAAATAATAATGACATCAATAATCCCCATAGACAAATAATAATGACATCAATTATCCTCATAGACAAATAATAATGACATCAATAATCCCCATACACCAATAATAATGACATCAATAATCCCCATACACAAATAATAATGACATCAATAATCCCCATAGACAAATAATAATGACATCAATAATCCCCATAGACAAATAATAATGACATCAATAATCCCCATAGACAAATAATAATGACATCAATAATCCCCATACACACAAATCATTATGACATCAATAATCCCCATAGACAAATAATAATGACATCAATAATCCCCATAGACAAATAATAATGACATCAATAATCCCCATAGACAAATAATAATGACATCAATAATCCCCATACACACAAATCATTATAACATCAATAATCCCCATAGACAAATAATAATGACATCAATAATCCCCATAGACAAATAATAATGACATCAATAATCCCCATACACAAATAATAATGACATCAATAATCCCCATAGACAAATAATAATGACATCAATAATCCCCATAGACAAATAATAATGACATCAATAATCCCCATAGACAAATAATAATGACATCAATAATCCCCATACACCAATAATAATGACATCAATAATCCCCATAGACAAATAATAATGACATCAATAATCCCCATACACAAATAATAATGACATCAATAATCCCCATAGACAAATAATAATGACATCAATAATCCCCATAGACAAATAATAATGACATCAATAATCCCCATAGACAAATAATAATGACATCAATAATCCCCATAGACAAATAATAATGACATCAATAATCCCCATAGAAAAATAATAATGACATCAATAATCCCCATAGACAAATAATAATGACATCAATGATCCCTATAGACAAATATTAATGACATCAATAATCCCCATATACAAATAATAATGACATCAATAATCCCCATACACCAATAATAATGACATCAATAATCCCCATACACCAATAATAATGACATCAATAATCCCCATACACAAAAATAATGACATCAATAATCCCCATAGACAAATAATAATGACATCAATAATCCCCATAGACAAATAATAATGACATCAATAATCCCCACACACACAAATCATTATGACATCAATAATCTCCATAGACAAATAATAATGACATCAATAATCCCCATAGACAAATAATAATGACATCAATAATCCCCATACACACAAATCATTATGACATCAATAATCCCCATAGACAAATAATAATGACATCAATAATCCCCATAGACAAATAATAATGACATCAATAATCCCCATAGACAAATAATAATGACATCAATAATCCCCATACACACAAATCATTATGACATCAATAATCCCCATAGACAAATAATAATGACATCAATAATCCCCATAGACAAATAATAATGACATCAATAATCCCCATACACAAATAATAATGACATCAATAATCCCCATAGACAAATAATAATGACATCAATAATCCCCATAGACAAATAATAATGACATCAATAATCCCCATTGAAAAATAATAATGACATCAATAATCCCCATAGACAAATAATAATGACATCAATGATCCCCATAGACAAATAATAATGACATCAATAATCCCCATAGACAAATAATAATGACATCAATAATCCCCATACACCAATAATAATGACATCAATAATCCCCATACACCAATAATAATGACATCAATAATCCCCATACACAAAAAATAATGACATCAATAATCCCCATAGACGAATAATAATGACATCAATAATCCCCATAGACAAATAATAATGACATCAATAATCCCCATACACACAAATCATTATGACATCAATAATCCCCATAGACAAATAATAATGACATCAATAATCCCCATAGACAAATAATCATGACATCAATAATCCCCATAAACACAAATCATTATGACATCAATAATCCCCATAGACAAATAATAATGACATCAATAATCCCCATAGACAAATAATAATGACATCAATAATCCCCATAGACAAATAATAATGACATCAATAATCCCCATACACACAAATCATTATGACATCAATAATCCCCATAGACAAATAATAATGACATCAATAATCCCCATAGACAAATAATAATGACATCAATAATCCCCATACACAAATAATAATGACATCAATAATCCCCATAGACAAATAATAATGACATCAATAATCCCCATAGACAAATAATAATGACATCAATAATCCCCATAGACAAATAATAATGACATCAATAATCCCCATACACAAATAATAATGACATCAATAATCCCCATAGACAAATAATAATGACATCAATAATCCCCATAGACAAATAATAATGACATCAATAATCCCCATAGACAAATAATAATGACATCAATAATCCCCATACACACAAATCATTATGACATCAATAATCCCCATAGACAAATAATAATGACATCAATAATCCCCATAGACAAATAATAATGACATCAATAATCCCCATAGACAAATAATAATGACATCAATAATCCCCATAGACAAATAATAATGACATCTTTAATCCCCATAGACAAATAATAATGACATCAATAATCCCCATAGACAAATAATAATGACATCAATAATCCCCATAGACAAATAATAATGACATCAATAATCCCCATAGACAAATAATAATGACATCAATAATCCCCATAGACAAATAATAATGACATCAATAATCCCCATAGACAAATAATAATGACATCAATAATCCCCATAGACAAATAATAATGACATCAATAATCCCCATAGACAAATGATAATGACATCAATAATCCCCATACACAAATAATAATGACATCAATAATCCCCATAGACAAATAATAATGACATCAATAATCCCCATAGACAAATAATAATGACATCAATAATCCCCATAGACAAATAATAATGACATCAATAATCCCCATAGACAAATAATAATGACATCAATAATCCCCATAGAAAAATCATAATGACATCAATAATCCCCATAGACAAATAATAATGACATCAATGATCCCCATAGACAAATAATAATGACATCAATAATCCCCATATACAAATAATAATGGCATCAATAATCCCCATACACAAATAATAATGGCATCAATAATCCCCATAGACAAATAATAATGGCATCAATAATCCCCATACACAAAAATAATAATGGCATCAATAATCCCCATACACAAATAATAATGGCATCAATAATCCCCATAGACAAATAATAATGACATCAATAATCCCCATAGACAAATAATAATGACATCAATAATCCCCATAGACAAATAATAATGACATCAATAATCCCCATACACACAAATAATAATGACATCAATAATCCCCATAGACAAATAATAATGACATCAATAATCCCCATAGACAAATAAAAATGACATCAATAATCCCCATAGACAAATAATAATGACATCAATAATCCCCATAGACAAATAATAATGACATCAATAATCCCCATAGACAAATAATAATGACATCAATAATCCCCATAGACAAATAATAATGACATCAATAATCCCCATAGACAAATAATAATGACATCAATAATCCCCATACACACAAATCATTATGACATCAATAATCCCCATAGACAGATAATAAAGACATCAATAATCCCCATAGACAAATAATAATGACATCAATAATCCCCATAGACAAATAATAATGACATCAATAATCCCCATAGACAAATAATAATGACATCAATAATCCCCATAGACAAATAATAATGACATCAATAATCCCCATACACACAAATCATTATGACATCAATAATCCCCATAGACAAATCATAATGACATCAATAATCCCCATAGACAAATAATAATGACATCATTAATCCCCATAGACAAATAAAAATGACATCAATAATCCCCATAGACAAATAATAATGACATCAATAATCCTTATAGACAAATAATAATGACATCAATAATCCCCATAGACAAATAATAATGACATCAATAATCCCCATACACACAAATCATTATGACATCAATAATCCCCATAGACAAATAATAATGACATCAATAATCCCCATACACAAATAATAATGACAACAATAATCCCCATAGACAAATAATAATGACATCAATAATCCCCATAGACAAATAATAATGACATCAATAATCCCCATACACAAATAATAATGACATCAATAATCCCCATACATATAAATCATTATGACATCAATAATCCCCATAGACAAATAATAATGACATCAATAATCCCCATAGACAAATTATAATGACATCAATAATCCCCATACACCAAATCATTATGACATCAATAATCCCCATAGACAAATAATAATGACATCAATAATCCCCATAGACAAATAATAATGACATCAATAATCCCCATAGACAAATAATAATGACATCAATAATCCCCATAGACAAATAATAATGACATCAATAATCCCCATAGACAAATAATAATGACATCAATAATCCGCATAGACAAATAATAATGACATCAATAATCCCCATAGACAAATAATAATGACATCAATAATCCCCTTAGACAAATAATAATGACATCAATAATCCCCATAGACAAATAATAATGACATCAATAATCCCCATATACAAATAATAATAACATCAATAATCCCCATAGACAAATAATAATGACATCAATAATCCCCATAGACAAATAATAATGACATCAATAATCCCCATACACCAATAATAATGACATCAAAAATCCCCATACACAAATAATAATGGCATCAATAATCCCAATACACAAATAATAATGGCATCAATAATCCCCATACACCAATAATAATGACATCAATAATCCCCATACACCAATAATAATGACATCAATAATCCCCATACACAAATAATAATGACATCAATAATCCCCATACACCAATAATGATGACATCAATAATCCCCATACACCAATAATAATGACATCAATAATCCCCATACACCAATAATAATGACATCAATAATCCCCATACACAAATAATAATGACATCAATAATCCCCATACACAAATAATAATGACATCAATAATCCCCATACACCAATAATAATGACATCAATAATCCCCATACACCAATAATAATGACATCAATAATCCCCATACACAAATAATAATGACATCAATAATCCCCATAGACAAATAATAATGACATCAATAATCCCCAAACACAAATAATAATGACATCAATAATCCCCATACACCAATAATAATGACATCAATAATCCCCATACACCAATAATAATGACATCAATAATCCCCATAGACAAATAATAATGGCATCAATAATCGCCATACACACAAATCATTATGACATGTGTTCAAACTAAATTTATCATAAACAGTATTCGCATGTGAAACTTAGAACCAACATATTATTAGGGAACAAACTGCATAATAAGCACAATAATTGTAAATGAAATACATAACAAGCACAATAACTGTAAATGAAATACATAATTAGCACAATAATTGTAAATGAAATACATAATAAGCACAATAATCGTATATAAAATACATAATTAGCACAAAAATTGTAGATAAAATACATAATTAGCATAATAATTGTAAATAAAATACATAACTAGCACAAAAATTGTAGGTAAAATATATAATTAAGACAAAATTTGAGAACAAAATACGTAATTTGCACAGTAATCGTCCGCAATGCACATAATTAACAAATTAATCATACATAAAAGTAATAATCAACATATTAACATGAAACATTGTATTTTTTACCGCGTTAATCATACAAAACACGAGCGATGAATATTCTAAACGTAAACAAAATAAAGAGACGATGAAAACCTCAAAAAAGGAACACATAAAAGCAAAAAAATCCTTTGAAAAAATACGCAAAAAAACAATAAGCCTTAATAAATACATAGAGATCAACAAGCCTCTGAAAAAAAACAACTAACAAAAACCTGTCAAAATACATAAGAGCAAAATGCCCAAAAAAATTCATTAATAATAAGAACATCCTAGAAATTTTTGTCCAAAAAATCCCCTGCAATTACATAAATAAAAAGAAAACCCAAAATAATAATTACATAAGAAGTATCCACTGCAAGATAGATAAATAAGGAGTCCTTCAAAGACATTTATTCGACAAAAATCCCTTGCATATACATAAATAAAAAATCCCATACAAAAAAGATAAATAACAAAAATCCCCTGCAAAATAGATATATAACAAAAATCCCCTGCAAAGTATATATATAACAAAAATCCCCTGCAAAATAGATAAATAACAAAAATCCCCTGCAAAATAGATTAATAACAAAAATCCCTTGCAAAATAGTTCAATAACAAAAATCCCCTGCAAATACATAAATAACAAAAATTCCTTGAAAATAGATAAATAACAAATATCTCCAGCAAAATGTATAAATAAAAAAATTCCCCTGCAAAGTAGATAAATAACAAAAACTCCCTCCAAAATAGATAAATAACAACTCCCTGCAAAATAGATAAATAACAAAAGCTCTCTGATCGACAGACGCACCCGCCTTGTATTTGAATGGCGGCCGAATAACTAAGGCAATTATTATTTCTTTGTCTTGGTGCTCGTAAATATGTCACAAAGTTAACAAGGAGCCCAAATTAATAAGGGCGATGTTTGTTAATAATTTAATAGGGTAGGGGATCCAAACCCTTTCATTCACAGTTCCAAGCCCTGCAATCCCATGCCACTCATGGTTTTGAATCCTGTAAATCAGATACCGATGCAATTTAAGTTTTACAGATCCCTCATTTTAAACTTGTGAATTAAATTCTCAATTTTTTGTGATTTTTATGATAAGAGCAATAGTTTTGTGCTTCGTGCGGTCCTTTCAAACGGGAATGATGCGCTTGGAATTCTGGAATGATGCGTTTGAAATTCTGAAATAACGAGGCGTAATTGTCGTGGGCTGCCACTGATGGGGGAATTCCCCTAGATTTAGGGCAAGCGCTTGTAGTCTAGGGTAAATATACAGAGAGTAAAATACGTTTCTATTTAATATACACCATAATATTGGGGTAAACGCTTGTAGTCTAGGGTAAATATACACTAAGTAAAGTCAGCTTATATTCAATATATGTTTTATTATAATATACCATGGTATGTTTTTCTGAATTTTGGGACAATTTCGTGGAAAATAGAGAATTTCTACCCCAAATCTGGGAAAAAAAGAACCCTCAGAGGCTGCCCTGGTAATGATGCTTATATTTACCCTCCCCAACTGACATGGGAGAAGTTTGACGAATGTAACTAAATCTTTACATTTTATGGCACAAATGTTTGTTTGGTGACACGTTCTTATGATGGCGAGATCCGTGTAATGATCGCTGTGCTGATCATTGTGTGATTATATTGGGAACATTGTGGGATTATATTGGAATTATTGCGTGATTATGTTGAAATTATTGTATGTTGATATTGAGAATATTGTGTGATTGTATTGGGAACATTGTGAGTTGATGTTGAAATTATTGTGTGTTAATATTGAGAATATTGTGTGATTATGTTGGAATTATTGCCTGATTATGCAATGATTATGTTGTGATTATAACGTGATTTTTGCGTGATTATTGGGTGATTATGTTTCGATTGTTGTGCGATTGCGTTGTGATTATTGAAACGAGATCATATTCAGAAGCGATCACACTCTGACTAGTGACACGGGATTATTTATAATGATTATAGCGACGGATTCAATGCCTGTTAATTGGTGGCACGAATTTACTGTAGATTTTGACTGATTTTTATTTATTCAGTGTGGAGGAAACCAGCTGACCTGACTGGCACGAAACGATCTACACACACCACACAAGCCACACAAGCCACACAAGTCACACAAGCCACACAAGCCACACAAGCCACACAAGCCACACATACCACACATACCACACGAGCCACACAAGCCACACGAGCCACACAAGCCACACGAGCCACACAAGCCACACAAGCCACACATACCACACGAGCCACACAAGCCACACAAGCCACACAAGCCACACAAGCCACACATACCACACAAGCCACACAAGCCACACAAGCCACACGAGCCACACAAGCCACACAAGCCACACAAGCCACACAAGCCACACACACCACACAAGCCACACGAGCCACACACACCACACATACCACACAAGCCACACAAGCCACACAAGCCACACAAGCCACACAAGCCACACACACAACACAAGCCACACAAGCCACACACACCACACATACCACACGAGCCACGCAAGCCACACAAGCCACACACACCACACATACCACACAAGCCACACGAGCCACACAAGCCACACAAGCCACACATACCACACATACCACACAAGCCACACGAGCCACGCAAGCCACACAAGCCACACATACCACACGAGCCACGCAAGCCACACAAGCCACACATACCACACACACCACACAAGCCACACGAGCCACACAAGCCACACAAGCCACACATACCACACAAGCCACACAAGCCACGCAAGCCACACATAACATACGAGCCACACAAGCCACACAAGCCACACAAGCCACACAAGTCACACATACCACACGAGCCACACAAGCCACACAAGCCACACTGCAGACTGCGCAAACTTTGCTCGGTTTCCGGCGTGCCTGCGCAGTCCCTGAGCGGTGCTGTGAGTTGCGGGTGTGGTGTGTGGTGTGTGGTGTGTGGTGTGGTGTGGTGGCACACCACGCTCCCGTTATGAACTGGCCAGTTAATTTTTGCCTTAATTAGCCTGCAGCGGCCGAAGGGGGGGGGAGGGATACTGAGGGGAGGGGGGCGCTGGTAATCCCTTGGGGGGCGTGTAAAAATTGTCCACTCACCTTCTGACGACCTTATTACCTGGGAGGGGTGCAATGGGGGAGAGTGTAAAAGGGGGAGTGGGGGTGTGAAGTAGGAGAGTGTAAAGGGGGGAGGTTGGTGTGTATGGAGAAGAGTATGAAAGGAAAGGTGGGTCGGGGGGTTGGGGTAATGGGGGAGGAGGTGGGAGTGGGGTTCGAGAGTGGGGGGAGTGGGGGTGATATGGGGGAGAGTAAGAAAGAGGAGTGAGGGGAACTTGGAGTGAAGACAAACGAAATTTTACGATTGTAACGAATAAATGTTTGCTAGCAACATTCAACATATCTTTGCAACGATATTTATGTATCCATTCATATACTGTACTTCTATTTTTTTTACTCAGGTTTCCCAACATTTGAGCACTGATCGTCGCTCCGACAGATTTCTTGTTCACAAGTATATCTAGAAATTTACAAACGCGTCACAGTGCAAAAGATTATCAAATTCTATTCCAAATTTCCCTTGCCTATTTCGGTGTTCGCTATATTTCCCGTAACTTATGCTTTCACATTCGAGCATGGACGATCACAGTAAAGGTAACTATACCCTTGAAATAATACAAACATAATGTCACGTAATGCTTATATAAGCCCACTCTAATAATATACCTTACATAAATCCCCTCTAAAACTAAACCCTAAATAAACCCCCTCTAAAAATTAAACCCTAAATAAACCACCTCTACAAATTAAACCCTAAATAAACTCTTTCTAAAATTTAAACCTTGAGTAAACTCTATGAAAATTAAATTCTAAATAAACCCCCTCTAAAAATTAAACCCTAATTAAACTCTCTGAAAATTAAACCCTTAATAAACCCCCTCTAAAACTAAACCCTAAATATACTCTTTCTAAAAATTAAACCCTAAATAAACTCTATGAAAATTAAACCCTAAATAAACCCCCTATAAAAATTAAACCCTAAATAAGCCCCCTCTAAATGTTAAACCCAGCGTGAACCCCTCTAAATTTTAAATCCAGCAGAAATACACTCCTATAACTATTAATCCCTACATAAATCCCGTATAAAAATAAACCCTGGAAAATGCGATCCAGACGCAAAAGATAAGTAATGGAGGAATGCAAGTTAAAACTGTACGTCTATTTAGCGCATTTGTATCATAATTGATAATCATTGCTAAACTAACATACATAACCAATTTCAAAATCGATATTTAAATTAATAAACGATATACGATGTAATGACATCGATTCAGGCTGTGTGTGAATGAACTATGGGTAAAATTCTGAATTTTCTACATGTGTTCCCAATTTAGTGCGTCACCCACATAATATGTTGCCTGAAGTACTTAATTATTCAGGCAACATATTATGTGGGTGACGCACTAAATTGGGAACACATGTAGAAAATTCAGAATTTTACCCATAGTTCATTCACACACAGCCTGAATCGATGTCATTACATCGTATATCGTTTATTAATTTAAATATCGATTTTGAAATTGGTTATGTATGTTAGTTTAGCAATGATTATCGTTTTATGTAATCAGGAGGTTTCTTGACCCTTAAGTTTAAAGTCAGTGAATTAACTTTTTTCGAAGGAAGGTATACGTTAATAAAAACTGAATGAGGATTCATTTTAAAATTTATTTTCATCCATTTTAAAGCATTTCATTTATTTATTCCATTTTATATTCTTCTAAAATTTAACTTAAAATTATAATGGCCTTTCTTCAGTGAATTTCGAGACCTAGATATGTAACTCTTTCAGGTTTAAAGTCATACAGAAATCATCCGAATTTTGTTTCAATGCTCAGTAGTATTTCACTGTAAAGCAACCAGAACTCAATCAACATCAATGGAATTCGTAAAAGTCAAGGAATAAAATACTTAAAATTTAGATCCAAAAAACAAGTAAATCCGTAAAACTTAGGTACTGGAACGTGTAAAATTCCATTTAAAACACAGTAAATCATAAAACATGATCGCTGAAACATATAAAATTCAGTTTAAAAAAAGCAGCCAATAGGCTTCGTCCCTGTACGAGAAAACTTAGGTTTTCTGCTCCAATCACAGCCCCGCATCTGTCGGTTCACTGGCTGACCCAACGAGCGTTTTTCATCAACTGAAACCGTGACTGACTTACGGCATCTTAACTCCGCATCAAACATGGCTCCAATCCATAAAGTTTCAAATCTATAAAGTTTCATATCAATACAGTTTCTCTAGAATCTCACACATACCAGCTGTTGTCTGTCCAACTTTCACACATGTATCCACCTCATACACAAGGTACTAATCCGTTCTACGTGTATGTATGTGTGCTGTGTGTGTGACAGTCTCTCAAACAACACAGTAGGCGTGAGTGTGTGTGTATGTGCGTCTCCCCAACAACACAAGTTGTGCTTCACTTTCTGTAGTCTCAATACTCGGAGACAGGCCCCGTCTTTTAGGGATGACATTGATAACGTAATGCCCCATTCCCCCGCCCCCCAGCATCACTTTGATTAAAGAACAAAGTTATTTCAAAGGCCGCTTCCCAAATAGCATTGGCGTCGTTGTCGCCGGAATTCCCTAGGAAAACTAAGGAAATTTAGGCCTCCTGAGAATAGAGAACAAGACGAGATGTCTACGTGGACGAATGCGTTCGAATGTATTGGTGATCTCATTGGGACGCAATACGCAAACAAATTCTCGCGCGGAATTTCAGCGACGCTAAGTACATTCCCGACAGAATTTCTGCGAGGCCTCGTCGGAGGTGGGCCGGTGCTTCTCGTCACGTAGAATGTCGGTGATAATAAATGATAAAGGATCTTTGTGACCTCGAATTTGAATGATAATAAATGGAAAAGAATCTTTGTGACCTGGAATTTGAATGATAATATATGATAAAGAACCTTTGTGACTTGAAATTTTACGAGAAACTATGAACTTAGAATTCAATAATAGTGAAAGATAATGAATCTTTGTGCCGTAGAATTTGAATGATAAATGATAAATAAAAAATCTTTGCGACCTGGAATTTGAATGACAATAAATGGGCAAGAATCTTTGTAAATTAGAATTTGAATGGTACTAAATGATGAAGAATCCTTATGACTCAGAATTTGACGAGAAATTAGGATCGTAGAATTCGATAATAATGAATGATTTTAAATTTTGTGAAATAGAATTTGTGACTCATAACTTAGGATGTAGAATTTGAGACGTACAATTTGAACAACGAGTAATGATAAAAAATTGAATGATAATGGGTGATAATAAGTCTGTGTGGTGTAAAATTAGTAACTTAGAATTTATGACGTCGAAGTTGAATGATAGTGGATCTTTGTGACCTGGAATTTGAATGATAATGATAATGGATCACGACGACTCTTGGTGACGTTGAATGGGAATACTATGAATGACAATGTCGTAGAATTTCAATGATGTAGGATCCTGGGATGTGTGCAAGCCTTCTATTCTTTTTAGAGATAATTTAGTGATGATGTTAGTGAAAGTCAGATTGTTTTTGCTCAATAGAAAGTTGTGAATGAAAGTTTTTTAAATAAAGATGTAAAATATGTTTACAATAGAGCTTGGAAATGAGGTGTTTGCCACTTTCATATATGTGCTTTTAACTTTCATGCATACAGAACATATGTGCTATATACGTACATACATATGTACATCCTGCTATCTGCAAAATAAGTTCGATTTCATGAGTTGCTTAGAACATTCGAGGGTCCATCCAAGTTTCTAGTTTCGATTTTAGCTGCGCGTTGGAAAAAAAACATACATACTAATAAAATAAAATACTGAATAAAATAAAATAAAATACATACTAATAAAATAAAATACTAAATAAAATAAAATAACATACATACTAATAAAATAAAATACTAAATAAAATTAAATAAAATACATACTAATAAAATAAAATACTAAATAAAATAAAATAAAATACATACCAATAAAATAAAATACTAAATAAAATAAAATAAAATACATACTAATAAAATAAAATACTAAATAAAATAAAATAAAATACATACTAATAAAAATATCAATTGACCACAAACAGTGCGAACTACAAAAAGGGGAATGAAACACTTCAAACATGTTCTGAACGAATAAACCAACAAATCCTAAATACATGAAATGCATTTTTAACATAGCGTTGCCCTTTCGAGCATTCAATGTCATTCATGCTACCAAAGCTTTGGTCAAAAATGTTACCATAAATACGACAGGGCCACTCTCTGGAAAATCTTCCTATTTTGCTGTATTCTATTTTCTTGATTTTAGTTTCTTTTCTGGCTCTCCTTTCCTCTTTCCCTTTTCCCTTCCTCTATTGTATTGTACATTTGTCTGATGACGTCTTATATTAAGAAATTTTTAAAAGAAATATGTTTGTCATGTATCTCAAGTGCCAACCTTTTCGGAAATATACGGTTTTTCTTTCTTTTTTTTCTTTTCTATTTCCCGGTGTTCTTTCTATTCCTCCACGCCTTCCCTTCGTCTCTTCACTTTTCCCCTCATGTATGCCTTCCTTCTTCCGACGCTTCGCTTTCGCTCATTACTCTTCCTTCCTCCCCTACCAATTCCACCCCCACACTCCACCCCCACCGACACACCCACCCCCACACACACCCACACACCTACACACCCACACCCCCACACACCCACACACATCCCCACACTCACACACACTCACACTACAAAACACACACCCCCTCCCACACACCTATACACACACACACACACACTCTCACACACCCAAATACCCACATCCCTACACACACACCCCTCCCACACCTCCCCCCCCCCCCCCCCCCGTACATAAATACAAGCCACACAAAAATGCCAAGATCGACCAAATCTTCCGTGGCGACTTTTTCTAAAATTTGAAAACTTGGAGGCGGTTCATACCTCCACGACCCTCGGTCAACTTTCCCTTGCATTCTCCCCTCACGCAGATATTTCTCTCAGTCCGCGGAGAGGGCTTCTGGCTCTCCTTCTGTGTGCGTTGTAGCCGTGATGCGTGTGCGTGTGTTTGTGATCGTGATGTGTGTGCGTGCGTTGGTAACCGTGATGTGTGTGCGTGTGCTTGTGATCGTGATGTGTGTGCGTGTGTTTGTAACCGTGTTGTGTGTGCGTGTGCTTGTGATCGTGATGTGTGTGCGTGTGTTTGTGATCGTGATGTGTGTGCGTGTGTGCGACTGTTGAGTGTTCATCAGAAGCGAGGAGACCATTTTTAAGAGAGACCATTTTTGACACACACACACAGCCGCCACACAAGAGTATACATTATTGCACAACTGCACGGCCACGACACGTAACCGTGCCAGCGTCGGGCCAGCAACGTAACGTCATGAGCTCCTTATTAACTAATCCAATTATTTAAATAATCGTAACCGTGCCAGCGTCGGGCCAGCAACGTAACGTCATGAGCTCCTTATTAACTAATCCAATTATTTAAATAATCGTAACCGTGCCAGCGTCGGGCCAGCAACGTAACGTCATGAGCTCCTTATTAACTAATCCAATTATTTAAATAATCGTAACCGTGCCAGCGTCGGGCCAGCAACGTAACGTCATGAGCTCCGTATTAACTAATCCAATTAAATAATCGTGATCGTGCCAGCATCGGGCCAGGAATTACTATATGGCCGTATACTCTGCATTAACTAGTCTAATCAACACTTTAACCCTAATTGATAACACAGAAGTTTAATTTTCAATTCGAATTTAAAGTCAATTGTGGTGACCAATTTGGAAAATAGTAAACATCAACTGGAATAGGGGGCCTTCATTTAGCTTTAATTTAGTATTTATGAAAATTGAGTGTGTGACTACTGGTCGGTCAGCAGCATGATGAAAATTCCCTCCGTGGCCACCGGTGGTACACGTTGCGGTCAAAGTGTTAAAGAAACGTAACCGTGCCAGCATCGGGCCAGCAACATCACGGTTCTGGCCTCCGTATTAACCAATCCAATGAACACATCGACTGCAACGTGTACCACCGGTGGTGCACGGAGGGAAACTCCATGACGTTGCTGATCGGCCAGCAGGCAAAAACTCAATTTTCAAAAATACTTGATGAAAACTAAATAAAGGCATGACCCAGTTGAGGTTTATTATTTTCAACAGTATGTATGACAATTAAATTTAAATTTGAGTTGAATATTGAAGTTCAGTTTTACTCGCCGCAGTCAAAAGGTTGAAGAATATTGACATTAATTTTTACGGCCAGCTGAGAGCCAGCTGTAAAGTGCAACTCTGGCAGAAGGAATTTGAAAGCAAAATGGGCATTTCGGAAGGGTTTAAACCAGCCATCTTGTAGTCGTTGTATCGTAAGTAGCAGCTGTGAACCAGCTGTGAACCAGTTTTGAAGCAGCTGTGAACCAGCTGTCAGCCAGCCATGAACAAGCTGTGAGCCAGCAGCAGTAAGATGTACAACAGCAGAAGTTGGATTCATCACAAAATCGGACAAAATGTCCCACCAAACTAAGACAAACCAGGAGCATGACACACTTGGGTGTATCAAGACACGGTCACATGTTTTACCAGTCTATCAAAGTTCATAAGCATTGGTTCGCAAATAAAAAAATGCGTAAAAGGTGCACGGTCCCCTTAAGGCGTCGGCATCGGGCCGGCACCGGTACGACGGGATGCCGGCGTCGTAACGAGCCGGACAATCCATCATTCCGGCGACAGCGGCGATAATTCGAGTCGTCCGCATCTCCGTCCTTCAGTAAACACGGAATGGACACACGGAGTGACCGCCGCCCCCGGTGGCCACACGGAGTGACCGCCGCACCGTGGTGGCCACACGGAGTGACCGCCGCACCGTGGTGGCCACACGGAGTGACCGCCGCGCCGTGGTGGCCACACGGAGTGACCGCCACACCGAGGTGGCCCCACGGAGTGACCGCCACACTGAGGTGGCCCCACGGAGTGACCGCCACACTGAGGTGGCCCCACGGAGTGACCGCCACACTGAGGTGGCCCCACGGAGTGACCGCCACACTGAGGTGGCCCCACGGAGTGACCGCCACACTGAGGTGGCCCCACGGAGTGACCGCCATACTGAGGTGGCCCCACGGAGTGACCGCCACATTGAGGTGGCCCCACGGAGTGACCGCCGCACTGAGGTGGCCACACGGAGTGACCGCCGCACCGCGGTGGCAGTGCGGCGCATATATATATGTACATGTATATATATATATACGCAAGTTTCGTATATATATGTATATTTGTGTATGTAGATATATATAAATATGTCGACATATATTATTAAATAGTTGAATATTCAACAGTTATGTATTCAAGGTAAATGGCTAAATGTATTTTCTAAATTTTTATATATTTCTATACAATTTAAAAAAATTAGTTAAATATTAGTAGAAAATTTTCAAACTTGTTTCAACTTCTCCAACTGTAGAAAAAAGATAGTTGAATATTCGTTGTAAATTCCGTGGACTTTTTCATTTAATTCACGATTGGTCATAAATTTTTGGTTAATTGTCCGTTGAAGCTCCACGGAATTTTATCAGTACAATTCAATACAATTCACGATTTCTAAATCAATTTAAGTTTTCTGTGTTCGTAGTTAATTTTATGCATTGCATATAGTTGCATTTACGCACACTCCACACTAGGTGCACAGATAAAAGATAGTTAAATTCTGGTTGCAAACACCGTAGACTATTTCACAAAAAAAAATGATGCCACTGTCGGGCTGTGTTTATTTAAACGTAAAATAGCATCAACGTCCGTACATCGTTGTTTCATAGAACTTTATGTGATTTTACGTACTACATAAAATTGTATTCTATCACTCTCTACAGAGATCATTTAAATGTTTTAATTGTTGCTCAGATTGGTCTCGAAAGAAACAGGTAGTGTAATTAATGTGTGTTCTGTTCTACATCGACTATTCTGAAATAATTTATATATGCTGGCTTATTTATGCTAGTATTAAATTATTTCTTAAGTTCTTCAAACAACAAAAGCTTCTTACGATTAACATATACCATATCTTATAGCAAGCATCATAAGCTTCTAAATATTTTCATACATCTCATGGGAAGCAACATTAGCTTATTACGATTTACATATACTATATCTTATGGCAAACAACAAAAACTTGTTGAAATTTACATACACCTTACAGAAAAAAATCTCCTTAAGATTACCACAAGGAAATGAGCCGGCATGCATTTCAAGGCCGTAATCTTCTCTCTCAACATCCAATAAGGAGAAGGGATTTCGGCGTCCATGTTTATGGATGAAGAAAGTTCTCCTCCGCATGTAACTCTGGGAGCAAATCTCCACCAGCCACCGCACCCTAATTGCAGATTGCAAACTTCCTCCAAGTTTTATCTGTTGGAGTTAGATGTATCTTTTACAGGAGGGTATCGGCCACGGGCCAGGCTGCGCTGCCGAGCGCGCGCCGCTGTGAACTTTTTTTGTGCGTTTCCATGTGGGTTTTGGGCGTTATCTTTTCTGGAACTTTCTGCAAATGAATGTGTTGAATGTTTTTGGAGCGCGATAATGTTCCTTGCGTGTGTTTTCATTTAATTATTTTGGTGGTACTAGAATAAAGATCATGCTCGGATGAGCTTCCTTAAGGGGTGCGGGACGAAAAAAATGTTGGGAATCCCTGCTTTAGAACGCATGTGAGAGTCTCAACAATATCTATAATTCAAGAAAACTATTTCTTGTACTTTTAGTACTTTTCTGGCGTCCGAATTGTGAAAATGATCGCCATTCAAAAGGAACTTCTTTCAGCCTACGTGCATGTTGTACAGTTATTTGTTTTGATTTTCATCTCTATGAAAATTCTTATTCAGAAGCTGTCACAAAGATGACCATAAAACTCATGTTAGTTTTAACCAGTACAATTCAATTAAATGTTTCATTCTTTCGCACGCTAAAACGCAATTTTTTATGAACTTCATCGAGCAGAACAGCGAATTTAAGACAATATTTGAGTCACAGGATAATATAACTCAAACTCTATTATCAATAGCCGGAATACGGAGCATTAATCAATTAGTTTTAAACTTCAAGTGTCATAGCAAACACGTACGGAATCAGTTTCCGAAACGAAACCTGATTAGAATATTCCATGTAAAAATATAAAACATTTCAGAGCAAGTGTCCCACTTGAGAGACATTCCTGGATTTTGTAGTGCCATCACTCACGTGAACGTTGAAGTAAAAGAGAGCGTCTGCTCCACAGGATCATATTTAACAGCGAAAACGGGTCACGGCGCTGGAATATTTAAGGAAAGTGTTGCCCTCTGCCACCATCAGGTCAGCACGGCAGGAAGCAGAAGCTACGATTGTCCTTCTTGGCAGATTTCTGGTCGAGAAATAAAGAAATGAAGCCACTGAAGAGTGGCCACCAAAAACACAACCGCGTCAAACCCTCGGCCATCGTGGATAAACACTTCAACGGCTCCAAAAATCTTCACAGAAAACTGAGCTTAAAATGTTGCCCTTAGACCGGGCAGCTGGCGAGGGAAGAGGGGGAGGGGGAGGCTCCGCCCCTCCCCCTCGCCTTTCTTGGCTCTGCAAAGGCATCACTTTTCGGTCAAATTTTTCCTATAGTTTTATATTAAGTTGAGACTAATAAATTCTATTGCAGTCAGTCTTTCTTTTGTTCAGAATGATATTTCGAGACTGAGGTAAGAAAACTATATTGCTCTATATTTTTTCATTTTATCACGCAGCGATGAAGTTTTATTAACTTCCATCAATATTGCATAATAAAATTATTTTATTACAATGAATTGGAAACAACTACGTTTATTTTGAGGATTTTATAGTTTTCTCAGATATATCATTAAATTTTACACCATAAATAGAAAACTCTTCAAATTACCTTTACAGGTTTATTTATTCTAACAACGGAAATAGACATATAAAAATATACAAAAATTTTACGAGTCACGCACAACTGCCATAATTTACTCCTTTCGATTACATTTCAATGGCCTAGAACTTGATTTGGGCTGTGATTTAGATCTTAATCTTGATTCTGATCGTGATCTAGGTCATGCTCGTTTTCGTGACCTAGGTCAAATTTGTAATCGTGATCTAAGTCATATCTGTAATCAAGATCTAGGTCATATTTGTAATCGTGATCTAGGTCATATTTGTAATCGTGATCTAAGTCATATCTGTAATCAAGATCTAGGTCATATTTGTAATCGTCATCTAGGTCATATTTGTAATCGTGATCTAAGTCATATCTGTAATCAAGATCTAGGGCATATTTGTAATCGTCATCTAGGTCATATTTGTAATCGTGATCTAGGTCATATTTGTAATCGTGATCTAGGTCATATTTGTAATCGTGATCTAGGTCATATTTGTAATCGTGACCTAGGTCATATTTGTAATCGTGATCTAGGTCATATTTGTAATCGTGATCAAGGTCATATTTGTAATCGTGATCTAGGTCATATTTGTAATCGTGATCTAGGTCATATTTGTAATCGTCATCTAGGTCATATTTGTAATCGTGACCTAGGTCATATTTGTAATCGTGATCTAGGTCATACTTGTAATCGTGATCTAGGTCATATTTGTAATCGTGATCTAGGTCATATTTGTAATCGTGATCTAGGTCATATTTGTAATCGTGATCTAGGTCATATTTGTAATCGTGACCTAGGTCATATTTGTAATCGTGATCTAGGTCATATTTGTAATCGTGATCTAGGTCATATTTGTAATCGTGATCTAGGTCATATTTGTAATCGTGATCTAGGTCATATTTGTAATCGTGATCTAGGTCATATTTGTAATCGTGATCTAGGTCATATTTGTAATCGTGATCTAGGTCATATTTGTAATCGTGACCTAGGTCATATTTATAATCGTGATCTAGGTCATATTTGTAATCGTGATCTAGGTCATTTCTGTAATCGTGATCTAGGTCATATTTGTAATCGTGATCTAGGTCATATTTGTAATCGTGATCTAGGTCATATTTGTAATCGTGATCTAGGTCATATTTATAATCGTGATCTAGGTCATATTTGTAATCGTGACCTAGGTTATATTTGTAATCGTGATCTAGGTCATTTCTGTAATCGTGATCTAGGTCATATTTGTAATCGTGATCTAGGACATATTTGTAATCGTGATCTAGGTCATATTTGTAATCGTGATCTAGGTCATATTTGTAATCGTGATCTAGGTCATATTTGTAATCGTGATCTAGGTCATATTTGTAATCGTGATCTAGGTCATATTTGTAATCGTGACCTAGGTCATTTCTGTAATCGTGATCTAGGACATATTTGTAATCGTGATCTAGGTCATATTTGTAATCGTGATCTAGGTCATATTTGTAATCGTGATCTAGGTCATTTCTGTAATCGTGATCTAGGTCATATTTGTAATCGTGATCTAGGTCATATTTGTAATCGTGATCTAGGTCATATTTGTAATCGTGATCTAGGTCATATTTGTAATCGTGACTTAGATCATTTTTGTGCCATTAGTGTCATACGTGTCATTGATGTTATTTGTGCCACATGACACAGCCACGTGGCGTTCTCCAGCCCAAAAAATACCTTAAATTGACTTTCGGGAAAGAAGTTGTGTCAGTTTGGGATTTTACGTTATTTAAAGTAGCTCGCTATTTTATTTCGATTTAAGAGGACTGAACGTTAAGTTTCTGGTACGTTTATGTGATGAATTATGAATATTTCAATAGAAATCATAATCACAAATTAAAAGTTCGTACGATTTAGAAACTGATTTTTCGCCGAGCATCATGAAGGTCACTAATTTATAGAAATTGCCTGTGTAATGTGGGCAATGCCTGCTGTCCGCTACATGATTATACACAGTTGCTTGCTTGTTCGATTGATTGATTGCTTGCTTGCTGGTTGGCTTGCTTGTTTGATTGATTATTTGCTTGTTTGCTTGTTTGTTTGATTGATTGATAGGCTGCTTTCTTGTTTGCTTGCTTGATTGATTGATTGCCTGCTTGCTTGTTTGCTTGTTTGTTTGATTGATTGCTAGATTGCTGGTTTGCTTGCTTGTTTGATTGATTGATTGCTAGATTGCTGGTTTGCTTGCTTGTTTGATTGATTGATTGTTTGCTTGCTTGCTTGCTTGTTTGATTGCTGGATTGCTTGCTTGCTTGCCCATGTCTCAGTGACGCTCAAGGATATACAAATGGAGAATACTGAAGTTAATATATGATATCAAAAGACAGTTAATTGTGAGCACATTGGAATAAAGCTGGGAAAGCATAATGACCGTATCTGTGATACGGGTCTCACAACATTATCGACTCTTTACACATCATTCACTTTTTGAAACGCATCCTTAACACGTTAGACGCGTTTGTGCGGTTGCTGTGGTTATGTTGTGAACACAGAATTGATGAGCCTACTGCACTACTCAAGTCGATTCTCATCCTTTCTGGAGAGCGTGAAAAATAAAACTGCACGATGATATTTATCAATTATGATGAAAGTATGAAACCAAAGCGTGCTGAAATCAATTTTGAGAAGGTAGTGAAATAATTGAGATGTTAGTCGTTTAATTAAGCCGGCATGCAAATGAGCAATATACCTAGCGGTACACATATGTACGTACGTACCTATACGGAGTCAGCGTGCTAAATAGCGGGCCTAACTCGTCAAAATGTGCCAGACACAAGAAAAAATCGTGGTTTACTCATTTCCCACCTGAAGGGAAATTTCACGCATTGAGGAGCATTTTGGATCTTTGCTAGCTCATCCAAGATACAAACTTGCTTCCTGAGAACGAGTTTGATAGGAGCCTGTGCTCGAGGTGCGTACTGTGGAGTTTCATTTGATTATTTGAATTATTTTCTGATTTATTTTTTCATTATTTTGTTTTATTTATTCCCATTCAGTATAAATTCTTCCTGAAAGGCTTCCGCGTGGAATCAACACTACACAGTGTTTCACATAGAAAACCGAACCATTTATTTTCCCGTATCACAAATACCATCATAAGCATACCCGTATCAGTAATACCATAATAAGCATACCCGTATTAGTGATACCATCATAAGCATACCCGTATCAGTAATACCATAATAAGCATACCCGTATTAGTAATACCATCATAAGCATACCCGTATCAGTAATACCATCATTTGAATACCCGTATCAGTAATACCATCATATGAATACCCGTATCAGTAATACCATCATAAGCACACCCGTATCAGTAATACCATCATAAGCATACCCGTATCAGTAATATCATCATATGAATACCCGTATCAGTAATACCATCATATGAATACCCGTATCAGTAATACCATCATAAGCACACCCGTATCAGTAATACCATCATAAGCATACCCGTATCAGTAATATCATCATATGAATACCCGTATCAGTTATACCATCATAAGCACACCCGTATCAGTAATACCATCATATGAATACCCGTATCAGTAATACCATCATATGAATACCCGTATCAGTAATACCATCATATGAATACCCGTATCAGTAATACCATCATAATTATGCTAGAAATTAAATGCCTATGGTATTCTTATGATGATATTACTGATACGGGAAAATAAATACTCGGTTCGGGTTTTTATGGGACCTGTTGTTCAATAAAACGCCACGTGACGCCATAAATTTAAAAATATATGAATATATTTTTTACGTCTAATTCCTCCTACGTTATTACAATGGGAATCTGCTGACTTGGTTGGCTTTATAGATACCATTCTAATGATATGATCACCTGGCTCCGCTCACTTTTTTGATGAGTCAAAAAATATTGCATGAAAATTAAAACTACGATGAGAAAAATGCAGCTTATCGCGATGAAAAAGGTATAACATTTTTTTTCGGAAACATCTTGGTTAATAATAACTAAATTAAATATAGTACGGAGTTGTTGCTTGCTTGGATGGCGCGTGTATCTGCGACGCTCACAAGGACGCTCAATGACCGTATCTGTGATACGAGTTTCACCAGTGCACAAGTACAAGAATATTTTGATGGCGGGTACTGCTGGGATGGATATATTTGTTGGGCATCCACGTCTGGGGGATTTGTTTAAGGAAAATATTGAATCCCACTATTTTGGACAGGCCGTGTACACTAGTCCGTTCAGTACTAGAAGCACGCATGATGTTCTCTATCAACATGAATACTGGGTAACTCATGTATTTCTCAGGTATTTCTCAGGTATTTCTCAGGTATTTCTCAGGTATTTCTCACGTATTTTCCAGGTATTACTCAGATAGTTCTCAGGTATTTCTCAGGTATTTCTCAGGTATTTCTCATGTATTTTTCAGGTATTTCTCAGATATTTCTCAGGTGTTTCTCAGGTATTTCTCAGGTATTTCTCATGTATTTCTCGGGTATTTCTCAGATATTTCTCTGCTATTTTAACATCACAATCACGAGGCGTAACCACTCAGTCATTCACTTGCCAATACCAGCCCGGTCATTGGGAAGAAAAGCCAGTGGACAAAGGAAGCCAGTTTAATGCTATCATCAACCAGTTCATTGCTATCATCAGCCAGTTTATTGCTATCATCTGCCAGTTTACTGCTATCATCAGCCAGTTTATTGCTATCATCTGCCAGTTTACTGCTATCATCAGCCAGTTTACTGCTATCATCTGCCAGTTTATTGCTATCATCTGCCAGTTTACTGCTATCATCTGCCAGTTTACTGCTATCATCTGCCAGTTTACTGCTATCATCAGCCAGTTTACTGCTATCATCTGCCAGTTTATTGCTATCATCTGCCAGTTTACTGCTATCATCAGCCAGTTTATTGCTATCATCAGCCAGTTTACTGCTATCATCTGCCAGTTTACTGCTATCATCTGCCAGTTTACTGCTATCATCAGCCAGTTTATTGCTATCATCTGCCAGTTTACTGCTATCATCAGCCAGTTTATTGCTATCATCTGCCAGTTTACTGCTATCATCAGTCAGTTTATTTCTATCATCAGCCAGTTTATTTCTATCATCAGCCAGTTTACTGCTATCATCTGCCAGTTTAATGCTATCATCTGCCAGTTTAGTGCTATCATCAACCAGTTCACTGCTATCATCAGCCAGTTTATTGCTATCATCTGCCAGTTTACTGCTATCATCAGCCAGTTTATTGCTATCATCAGCCAGTTTATTGCTATCATCTGCCAGTTTACTGCTATCATCAGCCAGTTTACTGCTATCATCTGCCAGTTTAATGCTATCATCAGCCAGTTTATTGCTATCATCAGCCAGTTTATTGCTATCATCTGCCAGTTTACTGCTATCATCAGCCAGTTCACTGCTATCATCAGCCAGTTTATTGCTATCATCTGCCAGTTTACTGCTATCATCAGCCAGTTTACTGCTATCATCTGCCAGTTTAATGCTATCATCAGCCAGTTTATTGCTATCATCTGCCAGTTTACTGCTATCATCAGCCAGTTTACTGCTATCATCTGCCAGTTTAATGCTATCATCTGCCAGTTTAGTGCTATCATCAACCAGTTCATTGCTATCATCAGCCAATTTATTTCTATCATCAGCCAGTGTATTGCTATCATCAGCCAGTTTATTTCTATTATTAACCAGTTCATTGTTATTATATCAGTTTATTGCTATCATCAGTTAGTGTACTGATTTTGCCAGCCAGTTCATTGCCAATGCAGCCAGTTTAGCTCAAAGGAATAATTGCTAAGCCGCAAAACTAGGCATTTACCCACAACCTAGTCAATTCTTATCGTTTATTGAGTATTTCTGGCGGCTGCCATAACTGGGAGGCACTGCAGCCAATCTATCTGCTAAGCCGCCTCGTTAACCAATTTCATCCCAACACCAAGCCATCCAGCCCCAATATCAGCCAGTCCAGCCGCCTCGTTAACCAATTTCATCCCAACACCAAGCCATCCAGCCCCAATATCAGCCAGTCCAGCCGCCTCGTTAACCAATTTCATCCCAACACCAAGCCATCCAGCCCCAATATCAGCCAGTCCAGCCGCCTCGTTGACCAATTTCATCCTAACACCAAGCCATCCAGCCCCAATATCAGCTAGTCCAGCCGCCTCGTTAACCAATTTCATCCCAACACCAAGCCATCCAGCCCCAATATCAGCTAGTCCAGCCGCCTCGTTAACCAATTTCATCCTAACACCAAGCCATCCAGCCCCAATATCAGCTAGTCCAGCCGCCTCGTTAACCAATTTCATCCTAACACCAAGCCATCCAGCCCCAATATCAGCTAGTCTAGCCGCCTCGTTAACCAATTTCATCCTAACACCAAGCCATCCAGCCCCAATATCAGCTAGTCCAGCCGCCTCGTTGACCAATTTCATCCTAACACCAAGCCATCCAGCCCCAATATCAGCTAGTCCAGCCGCCTCGTTAACCAATTTCATCCCAACACCAAGCCATCCAGCCCCAATATCAGCTAGTCCAGCCGCCTCGTTAACCAATTTCATCCCAACACCAAGCCATCCAGCCCCAATATCAGCCAGTCCAGCCGCCTCGTTAACCAATTTCATCCTAACACCAAGCCATCCAGCCCCAATATCAGCTAGTCTAGCCGCCTCGTTAACCAATTTCATCCCAACACCAAGCCATCCAGCCCCAATATCAGCCAATCCAGCCGCCTCGTTAACCAATTTCATCCTAACACCAAGCCATCCAGCCCCAATATCAGCCAGTCCAGCCGCCTCGTTAACCAATTTCATCCCAACACCAAGCCATCCAGCCCCAGTATCAGCCAATCCAGCCGCCTCGTTAACCAATTTCATCCCAACACCAAGCCATCCAGCCCCAATATCAGCCAATCCAGCCGCCTCGTTAACCAATTTCATCCCAACAACAAGCCATCCAGCCCCAATATCAGCCAGTCCAGCCGCCTCGTTAACCAATTTCATCCCAACACCAAGCCATCCAGCCCCAATATCAGCTAGTCCAGCCGCCTCGTAAACCAATTTCATCCCAACACCCAGCCATCCAGCCCCAATATCAGCCAGTCCAGCTGCCTCGTTAACCAATTTCATCCTAACACCAAGCCATCCAGCCCCAATATCAGCCAGTCCAGCCGCCTCGGTAACCAATTTCATCCTAATACCAAGCCATCCAGCCCCAATATCAGCCAGTCCAGCCGCCTCGTTAACCAATTTCATCCTAACACCAAGCCATCCAGCCCCAATATCAGCTAGTCTAGCCGCCTCGTTAACCAATTTCATCTTAACACCAAGCCATCCAGCCCCAATATCAGCCAGTCCAGCCGCCTCGGTAACCAATTTCATCCTAATACCAAGCCATCCAGCCCCAATATCAGCCAGTCCAGCCGCCTCGTTAACCAATTTCATCCCAACACCCAGCCATCCAGCCCCAATATCAGCCAGCTCAGCCACTCAGCCAGCCAGCCCAGAAGCGCAGCAGCCAGCATGGCGCTAGAGATACGGCTTTGTTTATTCATCGTTGAGAGCCATAAATTAGAAGGCAGGGTTCGTTAGGAAGGTCATTCTGTCACAAATGCGGCGCGCTTCGAATGAGGTCCTCCTCGACCGCCAAATGATGCGGGGCCGTGTGTGCGGGACGCACAATCAATGCCGCAAACTTCCTGCTTCTATTTCACGTCGAAGTAATGAGTGTGTTTTGATGATAAAGTTTTTCAGTTCAAGTAAGAATAATGAGTGTGTGTTGATAATGGTGAAGTTTTCCATATCCATTTCGGGTGGAAACAATGAGTGTGTGTTGATAATAGTGAAGTGAAAGGTGAGCAATAGAGTAAAAATAAACAAGGGGCATTAGGCAGTATCAATACCTCATAAACCTTGATTATTATTATTATTATTATTATTATTATTATTATTATTATTATTATATAAGAAAGTTTTAGCCTCCCTTAACTGCAAGACAAAGATGTTCTAAGAGAGGAAGGAGGAAGACAACATTTAGTATGGAGTTGAGGAAACGCGGAATCTATGCACAAGGTGCGCAGAAACAGGAAGCTAAGAAAGAAGTTCATGAAATAAGAAAAAGTTGAAGAAGAAAGTAGTGGGTGCTGAAAAACAGGACAGCAGTGAACCGAAAGAAGATGGTCCGTAACAAAACAAAAACCTATTCTATTTCAACAAAAAGGAAGCCTACCTAACCTTTAGCTCAGGCCCTCACATAGTCCCCCTGGGAGCGTTAATTCCCATAGATACAATACTTGTATCCCCCTGAGGGGACATAAACCTTGATATATTCTATGTATAGGATATAGGAGGAATTTTTATATCAAAGGAAGTTTGCAA
The DNA here is from genome assembly GCA_030386875.1 of Morinoia aosen. Taxonomy (NCBI): domain Eukaryota; kingdom Metazoa; phylum Arthropoda; class Malacostraca; order Amphipoda; family Talitridae; genus Morinoia; species Morinoia aosen. Next base: position 22,375,890 of record CM059561.1, read on the forward strand.
TACCTGCGTTGCTTGAATTTGCTCTCCGTAAATTTGTGTAAAGACGCCACCTTAGGAAACTGTGCCGTGGTCGTACCACGGTAAGGAAAACAAGGTAAGGTCAAACCAGTATTTTTTTCGCCGGCTGTGTAGGTTTGCTGACGTCACGGCAACGAACCAATAGCAGAGCTCATATTGCATCTGGTAGCACTGCTACCCCCAAATCTGGCTCCACTATTGGCCCGAGGACATGGCGTTTTGGTGACGTCATAAAATTTGTGTGAAATATAACGCCGTTTTATTGGGTAGCCGAAAAAGAAGAAGGGTATTTTCCCCATAGAAATGATCCTACCTTGTTTCCTCTACCGTGAGTCGCACACTTTACATCTTTTAATTACGTGAGATGACGCGTTCTGATTAAAATGGGTAGTTTTATTCTTAATGGTTAGTGAACTTTGTCCCATTAAGAATAAAATATATGGACAACGCTATCTACTAAATAAGGTATCCCACACATACATCGTTATTTCAACAGGAGCTCAATGAATTTACATGCGTGATGATTTTTTCACATTTTTTATCACTTACCAACGTTGAGTCAAACTTTGAGTGAATTCGCTTACTACTTACAACTAAACGGCAGACAGAGCTTTAGTATACTTTGTTTTGTGAGATCCTTCACTGCAATGCGTGTCGAATATGTCACATTTTGAATTTTGATTTACATAAAAATAATTAATTGAGACAAGTACACATGTGCCGCTAGTGAAACACATTATACAGTATGTCCCACTCTATACAGTATGTCCCACTCTATACAGTATGTCCCACTCTATGCAGTATGTCCCACTCTATACAGTATGTCCCACTTTATACAGTATGGAACAAATTTTTTACACTAAGAACAAATTTTACCTCAGGCCTGGGTTATACAATTTGGGTTGATCTTTCCGTAAGGATAGATTTAGTTTCAAAATTGTTTAGCCAAAGATTGGATATTATGCTAGTAGCCAATTTTAACATATGAATTTATTATATGAGCACCAGATATAAATTTTACCCATGAAATATATTTTGCTATAGAAAACATTCAATCCTAAGAATGGATCTTACTTTAGGACAGATTTGAATCGGGAAAAAATATTTTACCCTGTGATTAAATTTTACCCCAAGAAAAAATTGAAACCCAGAAAATTCTTTTACCCCAATAATAATTTTACCCCAGAAATACAAGATTGCTTGCATCTCTGTTGATAATACCCCAGAATAGATTGTCTTATTTTACCCCAGAAATACAGGATTGCTTACATCTCTATAGATGTAACCAGAGAATAGATTGTTTTATTTTACCCCAGAAATACAGGATTGCTTACATCTCTGTAGATAATACCCCAAAATATATTGTTTTATTTTACCCCAGAAATACAGGATTGCTTACATCTCTGTAGATAATACCCCAAAATAGATTGTTTTATTTTACCCCAGAAATACAGGATTGCTTACATCTCTGTAGATAATACCCCAGTATAGATTGTCTTATTTTACCCCAGAAATACAGGATTGCTTACATCTCTATAGATGTAACCAGAGAATAGATTGTTTTATTTTACCCCAGAAATACAGGATTGCTTACATCTCTATAGGTAATACCCCAAAATAGATTGTTTTATTTTACCCCAGAAATACACGATTGCTTACATCTCTATAGATAATACCGCAAAATAGATTGTCTTATTTTACCCCAGAAATACAGGATTGCTTACATCTCTATAGATAATACCCCAAAATAGATTGTCTTATTTTACCCCAGAAATACAGAATTGCTTACATCTCTGTAGATAATACCCCAGTATAGATTGTCTTATTTTACCCCAGAAATACAGGATTGCTTACATCTCTGTAGATAATACCCCAGTATAGATTCTTATTTTACCCCAGAAATACAGGATTGCTTACATCTCTGTTGATAATACCCCAGTATAGATTGTCTTATTTTACCCCAGAAATACAGGATTGCTTACATCTCTGTAGATAATACCCCAGTATAGATTGTCTTATTTTACCCCAGAAATACAGGATTGCTTACATCTCTGTAGATAATACCAGCGAATAGATTGTCTCAGAAGGACAGGGCGCTCGTGCGGAGCAATGCAGTGCATGCAACGTTCATTCCATCAACAGACGCACGCGTACGCTCCTGTAAAGACGTCAAACATGACGCACGGCCGCCATTGTGATGCGCTGCGCTAAACAACTGCGCGCACGCATGCGAACTCACTTCCATGGGTTGACTATGCTATAGTGTGAGGCATGTAGGTTGTATTTGCGTTACATGATGGTTATTGGGAATAATTTTGCTGGTTTTAGTGAAGTTTCCATGCTTTTGGCACTGCGAACCCACATTTATGGCTTGATTATGCTATAGTGTAAGCCACGTATGTTGTATTTACGCTACGTGCTGCTTGTCGGTAAAATTTGGCTGGTTATCATGAAGTTTCTATGCTTTTAGAAGTGCGATGAAGTTTTTATGCTTTTCGCCAAGCAAACCCTCAACCATGGGTTGATTATGCTATAGTGTGAGGCATGTGGGTTGTACTTGCGCTAAATCCTCCTTGTGGGTAAAGGTTTGCTGGTGAAGTTTCTATGCTCTCAACATTTCGTAGAATTTGATTATTATCCTAGGCGCAATTCTTCGTAGTGCGCTGTGTGGGATAGAATATACGCAATATGTCGGTTGAATTTACGTGTTTAGCAGCTTTGTACGAGGATTTGCTTCTAGTGTTGGTCTGTATTTTTGCAGGATCATTTCTTTTCTTGAATATACTTCACATTAAAATTGATTTGATGAATGTTGATGATACGATCACTATCTATGCATTGGAGAGTAATAATTACACGAGGAGACGCTCAGAAAATTGATTTTAACATGTTACTTCGAAGTTATTTATGCATTTACAACCTGTGGATGTTGCGTATTACGTAACGCTAATGAGTTGGTTTTAATATAGAATTGCGTTGTTTACATTGTGCAACTTTATTCTCATGTGAGATCAAGGATACTCCTGCAAATGTTTTTGCGCATTGAAATGTGTATGGACATGTTTATTTTTACTCTGGGAATATCTGTCCTAATAAACAATATACGAGTTTGTTTATAAATTGTATTGCACTTTGCTCTATTTTTTGTTGCTCTATGCTCTTTATGTTAGATTGAGAAACTTACTGCAGTGCATGAAAGGTTCTATTCACTCAAGTCACTTAGGTGTTATACCCTTACATCACCGACGGAGAGGTGTTGTACCCCTACTAAAGTGTTATACCCTTACATCACTTACAGTTAAAAATTGTTATTCGAAGCTGTTGTTTATTATACCTAAAATACACGGGTGTTGAACTTGTTGCTTGTGCCCGCACGTAGAGTTTACTTACATCTAGACATCAGTTAAAATTCAACTTAGAGTGGATCCAACTTCAATTTTAGTAAATGATGTTTGCAATTAAATCTGAAATATGTTAGTTTAGAATTAGCTAAATGTAGTCTTAAAATATAAATTTAGTATATTATGGATCCAAATTTCAATTTGGCTAATAAGCCAAAAAAGAAACAAATTTGTTAATTCAAGAAACAAATTTGTTAATTTGGGAAATTATTGAGTTTAGCAGCTTGTGAGCCTATGCTAAATTATGTTGCATGTAGGCTCAAAATTACTTTGATCAATTTCTTCTTTCAATCTGTACTTTATAAATTGGCAATACTGCTCACTGATCAGTTCTAAAACTGTTCAGTTTTAGTTCTAAAAGTTCAGTTCAGTTCTAAAAGTTCTAAATATTTGTTTAGAACTTTTTGTGCTACTCTGGCCGATTGAAACACTTCTGTGTAACTCTGGTATGGAATATGACAGGAAGAAATATGAAAGAAAAGGTTTAACAAACAAATATGATAGGAAGGAACCCGAAATGATGGAATACGGCAAGGTAATGTGTCAGGAAGAATTATGATAGAATATGACAGGAAGAAATATGAAAGAAAAGGTTTAACAAACAAATATGATCGGAAGGAACACGAAATGATGGAATACGACAAGGTAATGTGTCAGGAAGAATTATGATAGAATATGACAGGAAGAAATATGAAAGAAAAGGTTTAACAAACAAATATGATCGGAAGGAACACGAAATGATGGAATACGGCAAGGTAATGTGTCAGGAAGAATTATGATAGAATATGACAGGAAGAAATATGAAAGAAAAGGTTTAACAAACAAATATGATCGGAAGGAATATGACAGGCCTGTATCGTTGACCGCCTATATTAATTCTCGCAAAAATAAATTCCTAGTCTTGCAATACTATCATATTTAAAAAAAAATAAGTCCGATGACCTGCATGGGAAAATATTTTTTGCGGTATTTATGACAACTGATAGCTGTCACGTAGGGATGCAGTCATTGAGCTTTATATACTTCGAGAAAATACACGACATATTCTAAATTTACGATAAGAACAAATCTTGAGGAGCGTTCGGATTTTATGGAACATTTATAAAATTGGTGAACTTTCTAAAAATATTTTCGTAAATTTCAAACGCTTTCCTTGATACACATAATTCAATAAAATACTCTATTGACACTAATTAGAAATATTAATTAATTAGTGTTTTCAACATGATTGAATTCACAAAACGCTACCTCCTTACAAGCAAAGCTCGTTTCCTAAATAAAGCAAAATTATATTTTTCGCATATTTAATTCATAAGTATTGCCTTGCATTAATTCACCGCGATCAACGACCTCCAGTTTTGTATCAAACGAACAAAGGTCGGCATGAGCCGCTGCATAGGCCTATAGGCTGAGCAGATAAAGCATGCCGTCATTTCGCAGCGTCCGTTTGCTGGCAGGCCGCCGCCATTGATGCTGCTTGATCACGTGATGGCTGCAACGAGGCAACCTCCAGAGCCGATGTGGGAAAAAATCTGCCAGTGTGGGGAAAAATCTGCATTTTCAGAAGAAGAGGGACTTATTTTTGATGTGGGATATTGCAAACTCGAACAAAGTTGGAGCAATTAATTTTTAACAGCGTCTCTTTATATCGTTCATTAATGTAATTTCCGTGCTTGTTTAGTGAATTTCATTTCTAGTTAGCATTTTTTTGTCTAATTTTGGGCCTCTTTGTGCACGCAAACACATTTTTACTTCAATTGAACAAGTTATGCATGCATATAGCATTTTGCTTCCACCCAAGCCTTTAAATTCTATTATTTCCTTGTTGTAATTTTCACTCAGGAGGAACAACTCTTATGTATTGTTATTCAGCTTATGATATGGATATTGTTTGGCCTATAACGTTACATCTACAAACTTTTAAGAAAAAGTTAAGCGTAAAAAACAAAGAAGCCACATTGCTAAAATTGTGTGTGGTCAATGCTAAAACAAACGTTTCGGGCCTTGACCCATCGTTAGCTCTAAATCTGCATATATATATATATATATATATATATATATATATATATATATATATATATATATATATATATATATATATATATATATATATATATATATATATATATATGTATAAACACAGAATTTAAAAATACTAATTAGGTTATTGCACAAATTATACCAAAGTATGGATATTTAAATACCGGTAATTGAGAACAGACCGCCATACCCTATAAGCTGAACACAATGTTCTTGTGTATATAAAGAAATAGAAGAATTCCAAGTTTTGTTACATTACCAACAGATCCTAAAATTGAGAAATAAAGATCGGAAATTCGCACATCACACTGTTCCTCTGCATGAGATCTTACGGCAGAGTATGGAGTGCAAGGAGGTTGGATATCCAGTTCAACCTCCATGGTGAAACTTATTCTTATATAACTTATGTTCCGCCCGTCCGACACTTGGTGTACGGATTGTTGGGCCGACACACGTAGATGCACACCGTGCACAACTGTAATTGTAGACAAGACTAGAACTGAGATGCGAAGGAATTTTGTCCTTACTCTGGAAAAATGAACTAGGGTAATTCATCAAATATCGAACAGAAACCACGTGTGTCTAGAAACAACCTTCATAAATCGGTAACTTTTGCTCTGAACAACTGTTGCGGGCCTCAAGATTATTCTTGAACAGTTGCTTTCTTGTTCTGTGATGTCGCTTTAAAGACAACGTAGATTGTTGGAATTTATTTATTGTTCTAAAAATCGAATTCTTTAATAACATAATTTCATCAATATCGAACATGAATCGAACAAGAATTTTGATTCGAACAGGATGGTTTGTCAATTAGTTCTCCTCGTATGGAACATTTGTTAGACTATTAGCACGCCACGTATGGTTTGTCTATTAGTACGCCTCGTATATTTTGTCCATTAATATGCCTCGTATGGTCTATCTATTTGTACACCTCTGATAGTTTGTCTATTAGTACACCTCGTATAGTTTGTCAATTATTTTGCCTCATATGGCTTTTTTATTTGTACACCTCTGATGGTTTGTCAATTAGTACTCCTCGTATGGAACTTTTGTTTTAGGACGTCCTAGATTAAGAAACTTTTTAAAACCCAATATGTTGACATGTATCTCATGTGGCCACTTGGAAAATAAACGTTTTTCTTTCATTCTTTTTTTCTTTGGTGCACTGGCTTTTCTTGGAAATGCTCGCGGTGTCACAGCGGTTAAGGGATCGGACTTGTACGTTGGAGTCGCGGGTTCGTATCCCGGCGCTGGCGCTGCGATTTTCCCCGTTGGGTATAAGGGAAAGCTCAAGCACAATACCCCACTCGACCCAGGTGTCGGAAATGGGTACCGGCTTTACGGGGGAACCGTCATGGTGTCCTATATATAGTGTTAGTTATAAGACATTTGAAAAACCAATGCTTAAGCTCATTTGTATCAGGCTTGATTGGAAATAAAGCATCCCAATGATGCCGATGTTTGTTTTGTTTGTTTGTTTGAAATAACTGTCTCATTACTTATTTTCAAGATGCATTTGAATGGAGAGTTATCAAAATTTGAATATGATGTCGATGTTTCATTCGCAGTGTTTGTTGAACCATCATTGTGATCATCAACCTGTGTGACCTTTTTTGGAGTAGAGTGTAAAGCACTCGTCAATGAATTATTATTGATGCTTGCATCAATTTTCTTGGCAAGGGATTGATTATCAGTAAATGTAGCCAGACGAATCATTGATGATCTTAACACCAGCAGCTGATTGATAGCCCCTCACCAGAATTCCCATCTTCAACTATTCAATGTTATTATCAAGCGTTAACACAATATTTTAAGGAAATAAAACAGGCGTTCAATAGATCGATTCAGTTATTTAAAAGAATTAAGAATCGAAAAGCCTTGTTCGAGGCATAAATTCATGATTTTTAAGGAATTTTGATTCGAACACCTTTGTTCAGTATTCAATACTGACATGAAAAAGGAACTGAATGTCGAACATGGAATAATTATCAAGTTTTTGGCGGAAAAGAAAAAATACAGCAACAGAACATCATATGACAACACTACTCTCTAGTTATGACGGGAGGTTGACGGTGACCCAACGACAATTAAACCGTCGCAATTTTCCCGAGGTGCGTAAGATTTTTCGAGTGAAAAAATTCGACCAAGTTGTAAGGGTCGTACAGAAAATGCGTTCGCAACCGCTGGTAGCAGTTTGCAGCTCACAGAAATGAGTTTTTATCACTAAAATAGGAGTTTTAGATGTAAGATCACTGGCACTGAGCAAGTTTGGATGCTTACTAAATTTATTACGCGCATATTTCCAAAGTTGTTCGATAATCAGTTCAGTTCGATATTTGATGAATTACCCTACTGATGAATGTGCTGACTAGCACGACTTGAAAAGACACATGAGGGAGGAAGGAGGCCATCAATGCAACAATCCACTCTTCAATCGCTCTCACTGCTCGCCAAAACACGGAGTTCATTCTCATTCCGTATTTTAGTGAGCAAGCACTTGAATGTGTTAATAGCGGTAAAATACTCTCGGAGATTCAATATAATTATTTTTTATCATAAAAAGTTTAAATTGCACTTGAAATCGTGAATACTTCGTTGTAATTTGTGGGTTACATTGCTCTCAATCAATTGTTCCGACTAGTGACATGGGTATTACGACACCAATGTGTGTGTATGTATCAACTATGGATCCTTCCTTGAAGATATTTTAAAAACCATTGATGAGCTTTTTTGAATCTTCTCTATTGGAAATAAACTGTTTTTCTTTATTCCTTCTTTTTCTTCTACTTCTAGCAATTTCTATATGTTAGCCATGGTATTACACAAAGATCCGTTTTGGGTTTTCTTTTGTTTCTGATATTTATCAACAATATTTCGTAAATGTACTTCCATCATTAAATTTGCACTTTCGTGGACAACAATACTTTTCATTCAACCATTCATTAAGAACACTATGATATAACAGTTGACAGAATGAACGGAGAGCTAGGAAAAGTCGCGATGTGGCTCATAGCGAATAAAATATGCAGTAATTTCGATAAAATCAGATTAATTCGATTCTCTTATAAGCAAAATACTTTCTTCCGCTTTCCAAAATCGGTAGTGGGCTAGTGGCCAGATCGTAGAATTCATTTTATTTCAATTCCTGGGAATTATAATTGATAAAAATCTGACTCACAAAAAGCATATATCGTATTTCATCTGAGGTGCATAAAATCATGCTGTACCGGACACTGCTCGTTAAAAACGTCAGAGAACCGCTTCAGCGTTTGATGACTTAGAGAAAAAAAAATAAGCATAGAAAAGTAATATTCCCTTTACCTGTATTATAATTAAAAGAATGCAACCGAATCAGAATGGCTTGTATGGTCGATTTTCGTAGATCAAAAACCATACTGGTTTCCTCAGAGAAGATTTTTCCCCCGAAGTAATAGAGCAGGTATTTCGCTAAAGTATCTCGTTCGAAATGGTAAACGATAGATGATCGATAACCAAAGAAAAACTTTATAATAACACAATTCTAAACTTCCATATCTCCACCTATGATCATAAATTTTAATCCAACGAACTAGCAGATCGTACATTGAAATATCTTGAGCGAAAACTTCCATAAAATATCAGATGGACGTTTCTATCATATGTTTGAAGCTAGCCCATTTGGGCTTACCAAAATTGATTCGTGAATTTTTAATGGAACTATCCTCAGAAACTACTTCTCATTGATCTAACGAGCTCCTCATTGATCTAACCCTTTTCCTTATCCAATTAACTTACCCTCAGATCTTGTGCTCTTCTCTACCTGCACTAGGTGAGGTCGCTTAGTATGTACCAAGCCCAGAGCAGAGTACCACTATTTTTTCTTTACTTTAGAGCTCTACTACTGGACATTGGACAGGGTAGTGATGGGGTGTTCAGAAATAAAGCTTGTTATTTTTATAATAAATTATTACCTTCAGAATTCTAAAATTCCCTTCACTCATCTGGCAACATTTCGCGCTCACATCTTGTTTTGCTTCACATATGACAATGCTTTCACATCTGGTTATGCCTTACATCCAGTCCTTCATTCTTATACAAGGCGTGTCAGCAACACTTGCAGCACACTCAGCTGCAACTCACTCTATTAATAATATGGCATACCTCTGCAGTAGTGTCCTACGCCGAAGATTGCTTGGGTTTCACGTGTCGGAACCTTACATTTTCAACTCTCGGGAGCAATTCTCTGTGCACAAATGAACTCCCAAATAAGCATGTACTGTTGTGTTAGCCCCAATTAATTATCTAAGAGTCAGAACAGTTTTGAGTAGAAGGAGGAAGACGATAATACACCGCTCCTTAGTAAAACACCAAACATTCCCGTCGTCGTCATGGTCACTCCTCGTGCCTACATTAAAATTGCCGTCACGTGCAAGGAACTCCAGTTAAAGATCTAGTTCTTATCATCCTAATCACTATTGATTTCATTGAAATGATCACTACGATGAGTTAGAAAGCTATATTGTGCGTAAGCGTTTATCATATCAAATTCAGTATATTCTTTATCTTTTTTGCCGCCTATCGTATATATAAAATCGAGAATGCAGCATATTCGCGCTCCTTTAGTGATAATTTATGTAAATGTCTCAGGACATAACGCTTATGTATGTTTGCTCTTAAAATTGACTTCCTTCATGTATAAGGTCCAATGCAACTGCAAAATTTAGCTCGTTGATCTTTGGTACCATTTTGAATTGTAACTGAAATTGAACTTGAAATTGAGGGCCGACAGTGTATGGGCCTTTGTAACGGCCTGCAATGCCCTCCTCAGTACTCACACAAAAAAGTTCTGCGCCTGTGTACCAGACTTGTCCACTAATCTACTCAGGATCCACCAATCCTTGTCACAAACAAACTGCCATAAGACGGCATCACTGAGGCAACCCGTACATCAAGACTCCATCTCCGTGCATGGTGGGTCATTACAGCCCACTCTACATGACTGGCTCATTTTAGTAATCATGTTTTACTCCAGGCCCGTACAAGAAAAACTTTCATGGCTTCAATGATAATCAAATTACACTCCTAATCAAGTCCAACAATACAGCGCCTACCACAATCATCTTCAGCACATCTGGCATACAACCATTCTCTCCATGCTGCTCAAACACCATATTCATGAAACTCTCTCTCTCTTGCTCATACTTACTCCACTCCAGCACAAAATGTTCAATTGTTTCCTCCACTCCCCTATCACACTGCTGACATAGTCTATTATTATTTTCATTCCACCTCCATGTACCCCTATTCACACTCAATGACTTACACCTCACAGCAAACAAGAGTTGACTTCCAAAACTACAATCATAGAACATCTCACACTTAGGTACTTACTTTTGCATATACCAGTTAAGTGTAGGCTTTTGCGTCATGCTAAGCTTCCACTTATTCAATCCATACTCTTTTGTTTGCCTCTTAATCTCTTTTTTCCACCTCTTGCAGTCCCACTCAGGCCCTTCACCTCCAACATTTATTAAACTCCAGTCATCCACATGTCTCCCAATTCTAACATGAATAGTCTTTTGCATACTTAGTTTCCTTGCATGCCCCCATCATATTTTCTCCCAATAGCTTACACTCAGATTCCATTCAAACCAAACTCTTCAAACTCTTTGTTATTTAAAATTTGTTTATATGCATGGAATGATTCCCCAATTTTCCTTTCAGGAGTAAAATATGAAGTCATTATGCACATTCGATGATTGCGAATAAATTTATTTTAAACATGCTTATTCAATTCAAGAAACAGAAAATACCACTTGCCTTTCGCTCTCTGCATACTACAATTTTGATAAAGTCTTCAATAGTCAAAAATTGTAAAATAATTAAGTAAAAAAACTTGATGACGCGTTTAGAAAATATATCATATACCCATACATAAATGTCTTGAACTGACATGCCAAGATCAAAAACATTAGAAATAAATTTTAAGTTTGATAAATATGAGTAATAGAAACCATGTTCTCTATGGTTATGTCATTAATGCTCATCGTATTCGTTTGTAATTAGTATTTGAAAGCTTTTAAATACTAGTAAACTAACAGAAAGAATACTTTTTAAATATTCTTCTCAATATTTAATTCAATCATTGACGAGGCTATATGATACGAGTATATATAAAAACAAACGTACTGATAAAATATCTTCGATAATTAATATAAAAGTATTCCTACAAATTTTATGCGTGAATTTTATTAAAATTAAACTGTTTTTCTCTCTCTTCATTTATTTTCAGTAAAAATCTTAACCTATACCACGTGGTGCATTGATCTATGTAAGGGTTAGTGGTGTGTGGCCGTGGGTATAGCCAGTCCTTAACAAACCTCGATAAGCATTTGTAGTAAACCATGAGAAAGGATAATAAGGCACTCTGGAAACTCAGCTTTTTGGTATATATTGGAAGGAAACGCCCGGCGGTCTGGTGAGTCTTGAGTTACTGACGACTTGGCTGGCGAGGTTCGCAGTCCGTGCAGGCGAAGAGGCACCGGCTAGTGACGACGTCGACAGTGAGGGTGTGTGTTTGGAGTTGATTTTAGCGGCCCAATTTATCAGACTTTGGAATGACTCGTGACGTTTGGTGGTGGCACGTTAAGGTATCAGCATTCTCTATCCCCAAACTGGACAAGCGAGTTATCAAGGTCGAAGCAGGTAGTTTAGTTAGCCGGGGATGGAATCTTAGGCTTACTAGCTTCAAAAATAACCCATGTGAATTGCAAGGGGAATAGATGGTAACTGAGGTCTATCAGGCCCAAAACAAGGACCAAAACTAATCCAAGTAGAAGTCCCAAAAAGCGGCCCAGGGAGACTGTTGTGTGTGGTGAGTGGCGATGACGTTGAAGTCCTGCAAAGAGTCCAAACGCTGGATGAGCAGTCCAAGGAGACATCAAGGAAAATTCCACCACTGACAGTCCCACAACATAGTAAATAATAAACTCCCACACAGCAGAATTCGAGAAATTCTACAGATCCGACACGAGCTACTTTAAGGATTCTCACTTTTGGCAAGCTCAAGGAGATAGGACAGATTCTTTTGTAACTGGCAACTTGTTCACAAATGCCTTTGGCTGGAATATCAGAACATGAGGTTAAAGACTTTCCGGTAATGACAATCGTTATTCATTACCGAAACTACATGCAAGTAAACACAAGATCTACGGAATATCATGAAAATATCAAGAGACTGCAACTTTTGCAGGAATCTGCAGGACAGCAATCAAGGAGGTTAAATTGGTGGAGTTTTGGAAAAAAAGTCGTGATTTCATAACACCAGATTCATGAAACAGCGAAAAGGCATAACACGGCTAAAATTGCGTAAAAATGAGAATTTACGCTTGTTCAGTGCTCTAGAAACATCCCTATCTCCGTACAAGAATTAACAGAGAAAAATCCTAAAGTTCATTGAAAGAAATCCTACTGAAAATCACTGATAAATATCATTTGCAACTAATAAAAATTAAGGAATAATATCCACAATAAAAAAAGAAACACTAAACGTTTTGCTTGCACAGAAAGGAAATATGCGCAAAAACGAAAGCATGAAAAATCAGTGCGACGATTAACCCGGCGGCTCTACGCGTCGGCATGCGCCACAAGCCGCCGGCATACCTTGTACGCACTCACGAAAGGCAGATGGTAGTGGGTGTTTTTGTCACAAGAAAAAGAAATTCGATTTTAATTTGTTGATGGTGATTTATATTGAAATAAATGCGATTAAACGCAAATTTTAAGGAGTTATAACAAATGAAGAAAACTAAAAACTTTACCAGGCATATACATGAATAATCTTCGTAATTTATAAACGTACGAAATTATTAAAAGACATTTCCCAATTAATAATTTCACGCTAAACACACTTCAGAAAACTACTGTACTTTATGTTGTGAAAAAGAAATACTATCCCGCGTACAAAAAGTACGAATTTTAAATGACAAGAGTCGGCAGCATGTGCTCGCCATTTTGGGAAAACAAAGAAAGCGGGAACAAAGACGCTATCCACGGAGACGCCGTTGTAGTGACCGCCCTCAGCCGTACTTCAGCCTAATTTCATAAAATATTAAAAAACTAAAATCCTAAAATTAAATTATACAAATGTTATTATTCTTACATTTTTACAAGACCAAATTAATTCGATTAAACTCAAAATTTTACCAAAAATGTGTTTTCGTAAATAATCGCCGATAACGTTTACGTCAGTCACTTCCGTTGGAAACATTCGCGCAGAACCATTGCGCAAGCTTCCGCTCAAAAGAGCATATAAGGCCGGCTTCACAGGCAAAGTCGTCATTCTCTTGTAGATCCTCCTAGCGCTTGGGCCCAGAGCGGGCAATTGTAAGTATCAAGTGTAACGATAAGTGTGTATTATGTCTTAACTTTCCTGTGTTGTGTCTTAACTTGTTCCGTGTTAGGGAGCTCTCGTTATTGTGTCGTAGAAATATTCACTATGTTGCCTCTGTGCCAGTGTTAGTTAGTCACCAGCCTCAAGCTCACTGCCCCATCTTTGCCATTGTTTTCGTGTTTCGTGTTTACTATTCTCCGATGATACCGTATTGTGCTGTCAGTGTTAGACGATGTTGGCATTAGCTCCTTAGATATGTTTTTAGTGCTGAGCATAGTGTTAAGACACTTTGCTGTCCACAGAGATCATCTTAGGTTTTGCTCATCTTTTGTATGTTCCAGCTTCTAATTAATTGTGTTCTGAACTTTTGTATTTTAATTAAGTCGTGATTCAAACAAGTATGGAATTATTTTCACGTTCAACACTCAACGTTTAAAGTCCAAAAATCTTAAGAAATATAATAGGATATTGCAGCAAATCGCGTTTGTATTTTCTGCAGTACTCATTTCAAGTCAATTCATAAATAATTGTTCCTTATAAATACCTAACTACATTTGACATGTTTTTTAGGAATAGAAGCAGCGTTCTTATGTTCAATATTTTTTCCATGAATTAATTGAGCCTTTTTTAAATCACTGTAACTTTGGTCTCAGCTTAGTTGTTGGGGCTTTCGTGTCCGTTTAGGTGCTGTTCCTTTTTATGTAACTTCTGCTGCAATTCTTGCTCATCTAAATAATAGAGTATAGAGAATTCACCTTTTTTTCATACTTATATTTTTCAGTACATTAATTATCTAATTACCTCAGTGCTTTAGCTATTATTTTGGCTGTAGTTCATTTAAACTCAGTTGTGCTGCTACTTGTAATGTCAGGATAGAGCTTTTGACCAGTTGGTCTGGAGCACTGATTCTGGTGTTAAGATGATTCAGGCTGCGACTCGGGCGCTAGAGTTGCGGACTGATTTTTAGCACCGGACTCCTGCCACTGTTCCTCCTGTGAATGTTACAGTTTTGCGCAGCCTTGCACATGTGTATGAATAGACTCAAATTTTGTGTTCAAATTAATTCAAGTCCCCTGCTCCCTCACAGGATCGACGGGACCCCACATTCAAGCACTCACAAACACTCATGAAACCAAACCCTAACCTCTTAATTTAAGGAGCTTACCTCCTCCGAGTTCTCCTCCGAGTTCTCCTCCAAGTTTCTCCTCATATTCAAATTTCACTATACTGGAAAAGCCTGCATCCCTGCAGCTAAGCCGCTAAAATCTCCAGTTGAGACCATTGGGTCGAGAGTCCTCACCATTATTACCGAGTTTTCCCAACCGGTAACTTTTCCCAAAACTCATCATTCAACTCACTACTCACTTGGTGTCGGAACCTCCCACACCTACACCATCCTCGACTTCACGCTCCAGCACAGGCTTCCATCAGCCTGAGCTGAACAAAAGACCAGAAGTCCAGCAACCTCCTCGGACTCTCCCCAAGAAGTCTCGCGAACAAGAGTCAAGCCTCGCACTTCGGAGTGCAACCTTCTCCTCAATAAATCCCCATACCGGCGAGTGAAACTATTCTCTCATTTTCCCCCGGTGTTGGCTTGTGGTAATTTTAGTTGCTTCATGGATTATTTGACGCTTGAAAGATTGCGTCCGAACCCCGAACTCCTTCTGAGTCAGATTAAGTCAATTAGTTTGTTAAGTGACGCCGTTCGACGGCGTCTGGTGACCTCGCCATTGTAAAAGAACATCCTTCTTTTGAAATCAATTGAAATCAATATTCAACCTTAAAATCAAATTCAATTAGTCCCCCATTTGGGAAAACTTTATATTGGTGACCAGAATTCATACCAGAGTTGATAAATGATCCAACAACTGAATTGCCGCAGCCATCATTTGGAGGTTTTTGAGCGCATGTCGAGGCTGTTGCAGCTGTTGCATGTTGAACTTTGGAGGAGGTAGTGTTCCTTTCCATCCTTTTCCTCTAATTCTCAGTAATCAAACATAGTTTTTCCTCTCTAAAACTCTTCCCTAATAATAAGTTATTGCTACTGCAGCCTATTCTAACAAACTCTTCATGTTTTCCATTGCTACTGAAGCCACCTTTTTACAAAACTCTTCATGCATTTCCATTGCTACTGAAGCAAAACCATAGGAGTTCTTCTAGGATTATTTCCATCGCTACTGAAGCTCCTAACTAATAACCTTCGCAATTTCCATTGCTACTGCAGCACCACTGCTACTGAAGCACAAAAGTAAACAAAATGTCTGTGTGTGAAACTCTACCTTGCCATCCTGAGCAACTTACGGATATAAAAGAACAGCCGTCTGCAGACCGGTTGTCCTTTAATAGTTATCCGTATCCCATACGGGTACGGAATGCTCAGCGCAAATATTTCACCTTCACTTGACTAAGTCTTTCCTGATATCCCATTTTTTGTATGGCTGCCTGGCCGGTGTGCTGTAGCCTTGGGGACGCCTGAGGAGCACGCACGCTGGCTAGGGAGGCTGTGCAAACGACTCACGTCGCACAATTGCCGCCGGAACCGGCATATGTGTTTTGGGAAGGAAGGAACGGATTTTTTTCTTTGTACTATGGCATACTGTAAAAACCTAGACAGCGACTTCGCCTCAGGTCAACACCTGTCGAGCCAACGAATTCGTACGTCTTAGTTCGCTTTGAGTTTCTAAAGTTGTGGAAGTCGACCAATTCTAGATTCCCCGTTACACCGTTCAAAGAACGCAGTCGGAATCAGGAACTCGGGCGCCCCCACTTCGGCGGATCCTCTGGCACCGTATGCCCAGTGATGCTAACCTCACAGATTTTGTATGGTCCCGGTTCGAGATCCGAGCTGAAACTTTCATATTTCCACAGTTAACCTTCCACTATTTTCATCTATTTTCTTCTGTCAAAGCATCTTTTGGAATCTCTCCTTCGTATTTCTGACTTGCACTTTACAAGTAACAGCTTCACTGTTACCAGACCTTTCGGTCTCCTTTGGGGGGAGGGTAGCTGTAGTGACCGCCCTCAGCCGTACTTCAGCCTAATTTCATAAAATATTAAAAAACTAAAATCCTAAAATTAAATTATACAAATGTTATTATTCTTACATTTTTACAAGACCAAATTAATTCGATTAAACTCAAAATTTTACCAAAAATGTGTTTTCGAAAATAATCGCCGATAACGTTTACGTCAGTCACTTCCGTTGGAAACATTCGCGCAGAACCATTGCGCATGCTTCCGCTCAAAAGAGCATATAAGGCCGGCTTCACAGGCAAAGTCGTCATTCTCTTGTAGATCCTCCTAGCGCTTGGGCCCAGAGCGGGCAATTGTAAGTATCAAGTGTAACGATAAGTGTGTATTATGTCTTAACTTTCCTGTGTTGTGTCGTAACTTGCTCCGTGTTAGGGAGCTCTCGTCATTGTGTCGTAGAAATATTCACTATGTTGTCTCTGTGCCAGTGTTAGTTAGTCACCAGCCTCAAGCTCACTGCCCCATCTTTGTCACTGTTTCGTGTTTACTATTCTCCGATGATACCGTATTGTGCTGTCAGTGTTAGACGATGTTGGCATTTGCTCCTTAGATATTTTAGTGCTGAGCATAGTGTTAAGACACCTTGCTGCCCACAGAGATCATTTTTGTTTTGCTCATTTTTTTGTATGTTCCAGCTTCTAATTAATTGTGTTCTCAACTTTTGTATTTTAATTAAGTCATGATTCAAACAAGTATGGAATTATTTTCACGTTCAACACTCAACGTTTAAAGTCCAAAAATCTTAAGAAATATAATAGGATATTGCAGCAAATCGCGTTTGTATTTTCTGCAGAACTCATTTCAAGTCAATTCATAAATAATTGTTCCTTATAAATACCTAACTACATTTGACATGTTTTTTAGGAATAGAAGCAGCGTTCTTATGTTCAATATTTTTCCATGAATTAATTGAGCCTTTTTTTTAATCACTGTAACTTTGGTCTCAGCTTAGTTGTTGGGGCTTTCGTGTCCGTTTAGGTGCTGTTCCTTTTTATGTAACTTCTGCTGCAATTCTTGCTCATCTAAATAATAGAGTATAGAGAATTCACCTTTTTTTCATACTTATATTTTTCAGTACATTAATTATCTAATTACCTCAGTGCTTTAGCTATTATTTTGGCTGTAGTTCATTTAAACTCAGTTGTGCTGCTACTTGTAATGTCAGGATAGAGCTTTTGACCAGTTGGTCTGGAGCACTGATTCTGGTGTTAAGATGATTCAGGCTGCGACTCGGGCGCTAGAGTTGCGGACTGATTTTTAGCACCGGACTCCTGCCACTGTTCCTCCTGTGAATGTTACAGTTTTGCGCAGCCTTGCACATGTGTATGAATAGACTCAAATTTTGTGTTCAAATTAATTCAAGTCCCCTGCTCCCTCACAGGATCGACGGGACCCCACATTCAAGCACTCACAAACACTCATGAAACCAAACCCTAACCTCTTAATTTAAGGAGCTTACCTCCTCCGAGTTCTCCTCCGAGTTCTCCTCCAAGTTTCTCCTCATATTCAAATTTCACTATACTGGAAAAGCCTGCATCCCTGCAGCTAAGCCGCTAAAATCTCCAGTTGAGACCATTGGGTCGAGAGTCCTCACCATTATTACCGAGTTTTCCCAACCGGTAACTTTTCCCAAAACTCATCATTCAACTCACTACTCACTTGGTGTCGGAACCTCCCACACCTACACCATCCTCGACTTCACGCTCCAGCACAGGCTTCCATCAGCCTGAGCTGAACAAAAGACCAGAAGTCCAGCAACCTCCTCGGACTCTCCCCAAGAAGTCTCGCGAACAAGAGTCAAGCCTCGCACTTCGGAGTGCAACCTTCTCCTCAATAAATCCCCATACCGGCGAGTGAAACTATTCTCTCATTTTCCCCCGGTGTTGGCTTGTGGTAATTTTAGTTGCTTCATGGATTATTTGACGCTTGAAAGATTGCGTCCGAACCCCGAACTCCTTCTGAGTCAGATTAAGTCAATTAGTTTGTTAAGTGACGCCGTTCGACGGCGTCTGGTGACCTCGCCATTGTAAAAGAACATCCTTCTTTTGAAATCAATTGAAATCAATATTCAACCTTAAAATCAAATTCAATTAGTCCCCCATTTGGGACAAGTTTATACCGTCGTGTTCTAACGACCGTATTCGTAAACGGGTCTTGAATTAATATGGCAGCGTAAAATGTCGAACTTTGTTAGTGAGGCAAAGGTGAACGTAGTTGAATATAATAGTAATAATAAAAATTCGACAAGAAATGAAACATGACACGCAAATGTTTACGCTATTTCACGTTGAGGTAGCATTCGAAATACACATGCCAGTCTAAGAGTTTTAGCACTATTTTTAAGTTCATCCTTAATTCACGACGATGAACAGATCCTTAAGTTAATCAACATGCACACAGGGAATTTACACTTGTATACATTACCAGGTTACTTCTTCTTATTTAAACACTAAATATCTTCACTTACACGAACGCGGTATGCACGAGCTAGTAATGCACGAGAGAATGTGTTTCAAAGAGACGCCACGCACAGTGCTGCCAGATTCAGAGGCTTGAAACACGAACATGTCAATCGTGACTTTAATTTTATGCTTTTTGCACAAAAACTTTAAGGATTACGAATTAGAAGTAGAAAATAATTAATAATAAATCAGAGTAAGATTTTTAATGCTAATAATTAATTTATTTAAGTGCGAATGGGAAAATTTATAATTCTTACGCTTGTGTAGCGATTGCTACATCTACACCAGTGGTTCTTAACCTTGTATGAGGTATTGAACCCCAAGTTCCATGCATGCACTCATTGAACTCTCTGTAGTTGGAAACATAAAGTTTGTTTGTTTTTTCTTCAAATTCAAAACATATGTCTATAATTATATATTGTATTAGTGCAAAAACTGTATCATGCCGAACCCCTGAAACTGACTCACCAAACCCCTGTTGAACCCAGGTTAAGAACCACTGATCTATACTTAGAGAAAAAATGCGAAATACAAATTTTATTATTCTCTACTGTCTCTCTTATACAGAATATTTATGTATTTAATTTTATTTGGACAAAAATCTTTTGTAATTTTTCATTGAGGCTTTCTTTGCCAGCTTTAAGACTTTTTAGTAAAGTTTCCACTAGTGCGGAATATTATACCGATAAATTGTGTTGCGTGTCAGCGAGCCGATTTTTAACAAAATTTATTGGTTAAGGACGGACGATAGCTGGTGAGTAAATCTGCTGTGAATTCCTAAGTTATTGGAAAATTTACCCGAGTTTTCTTTAAATCTTCGTTCTTTCTGTCTTTCTTTTCCTTGTATTCTTTACTATCTCCTTATTTTTTTTTTTTTTTTTTTTTTTATTTGTCTCCTACTCTATTTATTTGATTCATTCTTTTTTTTTTTTTTTTTTTTTTCTCTATCTCTCCCTCTCTCTCTCTCTCTCTCTCTCTCTCTCTCTCTGTCTTCACTGAAGTACAGTAATAATGTCTAAGCATAAGCGTAGAAAGAAAGAAAGTGCAAGCCCAAGCACTTCCGAGACTGAATCAGAAGGCAGGAATTTCTCACCACCTTCAACTATAGGTAGACCACCCTTGTCATGCCCCCAGTCTGGGAAAAACTCTGATAGCACCCAAGTTGCACTTGCTGAAAGAGATCCTCGATCTCTTTCTTTGTCCCCGATACGCCCACTGACCGTATTAGAATCTGCCAATGACAGGAATGGAGAACCCCCCTTTGAGGGATTCCAGTGCTCCAATGGGAGAAAAACCCATAACTCTGATGAGATGCTGGAGACAGCCAAAGGTCATACTTCTGCAACAGTCCTTGACCCTCCTAATCAAAACAATTCTATTGAAAATGTTGTAACGCATAATGTCATCATAATTGAGCCAATAGCTGATGAGCGCCCTGCGTCCAAATTCTTTGCTAATGATATAGCCCTGGGAAAATCTCTTGCATTGTCTCCATTTGGCACTGCAGGAATTTACAAGGTCACTAAAAACTTAAATCGGAAACTCCTTATTATTACCTTATCACCTAACCCTTCTCTTGATAAAAACTCACTTCTTTCAGTTTCCAAGATTGGCTCTTGGAATGTAAAGTGTCGACTTCCAGCCAGTGAGATGATCTCATTTGGTGTAATTGGTCCTTTTGGAGAGGATACTCAGGATGAAGACCTCACTGAGGCATTACTTGAGGAGGGATATCAAGTTGCCTCAGCACAGAGAATCACTAAGGGGAAGGAAAAAGTTAAAACTTCAATGTTTAAAATCACTTTCAAACTTTCTGTCTTACCTGCCTTTGTGAGAATTGGTTACCAGCAGTACAGAGT
This sequence comes from Morinoia aosen, assembly GCA_030386875.1. NCBI lineage: Eukaryota > Metazoa > Arthropoda > Malacostraca > Amphipoda > Talitridae > Morinoia > Morinoia aosen. The sequence goes on from CM059561.1 coordinate 22,397,071, forward strand.
TAATACCTATGTTGGACAGCCGTGGCAGTGCTACAAATGCCAAAGATTTGGACATAGTGCTGCTCATTGCAAAGGTTCTGCACGTTGTGTGGCCTGTGGCGGTCCTCATAATGTAAAAGACTGTACCAATTCTAGTACCACTACTTGCTGTAACTGTGGAGGCAACCATACAGCCAATTATGGGGGCTGCCCAAAAATGAAAGAGGCAAAACTGGTAGAAAAAACCAGACAGATTGGTAAAATATCCTATAAGGAAGCCCTTCTGAAAGTCAAAAATTCAACCAATCAAACCTCTTCTCCCAACTTGCCCAACCCATTACCAGACACTTCTGTGAAAAGTAGGAATTCACCCAGTCTGCAAAATGCTGGCACTCAAACATCCAATGTGAAAACTTTGCAGACCCTTCAAGATGTATCAGTAGCTCAACTTGTTGAGCTTCTAGCCAAACTACTTTCTGCTTGTAAACAATCTAATGTAGATGTCAATTTGCTTGACACTGTAGCTAAAATCACTGAAGAGACCCTTCACTTAAAACCTTGCTTGCACTCAAAATCACAATTACCCCCACCTATAGTAAAAGATATTCCTTACTACCAGAAACCTAACCTATGTACTAATCCTGATCTCCAAGTTTCAGTTCAACCTTTTTCCCAAGCCAGTGGAAAACGAACAGCCTCTTCCCCCTCAGTTGGTGGTGAGAACAGGGCAAAGAAAACCAAGGACGTGACCGAGATGCAGCCGTCCCCCATCATCGGAGGTAAACCTCTTCATTACAAAGGAAAGTCACCATTAAATTCAGGTAAGAACTTTTTAGGTAACAAATCTCAAAATGTCTCTAGGAAGTGAAATCAAAATTCTCCAGTGGAACTGCAGGAGCCTTAGAAACAAGATATCATCCTTTAAAATCCATTTATATACCTCAAAACCACATGTTGTCTGTCTAAATGAAACGTGGCTCTCAGTACAGAGTCAATTTAGGTTTGTGGGATACACTGCCATATACAGACATAGAGCAGCTGCAAATGCTGGAGGTGGTGTTGCCATATTAATAAGAGAAGATATATCATATCTTGAATTGCAACTTCAACCCTTCCTTTTAGGCAAACTGGAGGCTCTTGCAGTGAATATTGTCTTAAAAAATAACTCACTTTTGTCCATTCTGAATGTATACAACCCAAATGAAGTAATATCCCAGCAAGAATTTACTTATTTGTTCAGTCAACTTGAACCATCTTATTGCATTGTTGGGGACCTCAACGCCCACAGCCCCATGTGGGAACCAAGTAAACCACATAACCAAACTGGCAAGAACCTGGTAGAAGTTTTATTACAGGACCCCTCACTTACGGTCCTTACTCCCCCTGCACTCCCAACCTACTTCAATGTTTATCAAAACACTTTTTCAACTCTGGACCTCACCCTCATATCTGCTGCTTTGCTGCCTCTTTCCTCTGTATATACTGAGCAGGATCTGGGTAGTGACCATTATCCTGTGGTCACATCCATTGGAGTATCTGCCACCACTGCCAGGTACAAGGCCCGGCCAGCGTGGAGGTTCGACACTGGAAGTTGGGACCTGTGGAGAAACGACCTACTGCTCACAGGAACAGCTGAGTCCAATGACATAGAGGTAAGCTACAACAACTTTGAAAACCATGTAATATCAGCTAGCCTAAAGAACTTCAAACAGACAAGGGAGAGTATATCACCTAGGTTTGCCAAACCATGGTGGACAGCAAAATGTGCTGATGCTCTTGAAGCTCATAGAAGGGCCAAAACAAGCCTTATCTCATTACCTTCTCCAGAAAATTTAATTAATTATAAACGCTGCCAAGCTAGGTTAAAACATGAGATTAAACTAGCTAAGAGAGACTCCTGGGCAAATTTCTGCAGCACTATTTCTGTAGACACACCAGTAGCCAGGGTGTGGAAGCAGGTGAACCGCCTGCACTCTCCCTTTGCCAGGAAAACTAACCCATTTGTTACGCATAATACCATCATATCAGACTCTGCCTCCAAAGCTAATGCTCTGGCCTCGCATTATGAAAAAAACCTTTCCACTCCTGCTCCTGATCCCTATCCCTCCTTTATCACTGTCCCACTCGCCCTTTCACTGAGTGCTGATACAGTCTCACCTATCAATGAACCTTTCTCTCTGGTTGAGCTGAACTCATGCCTCAGCATCCTTAAAAATAAAACTACTGGACTTGATAGAATTCATAACATGCACCTAAAGCACCTCCCAGAAAGCTACAAAGACTGGCTTCTCTCAATTTTCAACCTGAGCCTACACTCGGGTATTATGCCACAATCCTGGAAGGCTGCTCTAATCATCCCTATACCAAAGCCGAATAAACCTCTGACAGCAGTGAGCTCTTTCCGCCCTATTTCTTTATTATCCTGTGCTGGTAAATTAATGGAGTCCATGATAAATAGGAGACTGACTTATGTGCTTGAAAACGATAATACCTTCCGAAGTGCCCAGGGGGGTTTCAGGTGCCGGTTATCAACTATCGACCAAATAACTAAACTAGAAACCGCTATCCGCGTGGCATTGAGGACAAAATCCATTCTTGTGGTAGTTTTCTGCGATCTGACCAGTGCGTTTGATACTGTGTGGCACAGTGGACTGTTGTACAAGCTATGCAGGAGTGGCATTGAGGGCAAGCTGCTGGGCTGGCTGCAGTCCTACCTCACGGACAGATCATTTAAGGTGTTCTTCGAGGGAGAATACTCGTCCTATCGGAAGATAAGTTCTGGTGTACCACAAGGGGCCATCCTCTCTCCCTTACTTTTCAATGTTATGCTTAAGGACATTCCTGTCGAGGACTCAGTAGAGTCTATCGAGTATGCCGATGATGTTGCATTCTTTGCCACTCATAGTGATAGTAATACTCTCATTTCCAAAATGCAAGCTCAACTGAATGCCTTTTATGATTGGACTAAGAGATGGGGATTCAAGTTGAACTTGCAAAAAACTAAATGTATGTGCTTTACAAATAGGAGAATTCCAAATCATCCTCTTAAGATCGATGGCCACAAACTAGAATTTGTGCAACATTTTAAATACCTTGGGGTGGTCCTGGATGCCCCCCATCTTCGTTGGGGGCCCCATATAGATTACTTAAGAGTCTCCTGCTTGCCTATTGTGAACCTTCTACAATCTATATCCCACAGATACTGGGGCGCAGATCGACAAATGCTGCTTAAACTATACTCTGTTCTGATCCGCAGCAGATTAGATTATGCAGCCCCTTTATACGGAGTTGCAGCCCCCACTAATCTTAACAAACTTAACATAATCCAAAATGCCTCTTTGCGCATTGCAACAGGTTGCAGAAAAACCACCCCTATATCCTCACTAGAAGTAGAGGCTAATGTACCACCACTTCAGCTCCATCGAGAGCTAATTGCCGGCTCACACTACTGCAGAATGATGCAGCTGCCAATCGATAGTAGAACACTACAGAATATGCAGACCCTCAGTCGTTTGACAAACCGAGCATCGTCAAACCTCCACTCCTTCGTCACCCATGTTCAACCAATCTTTTCCAAATATCAGCTCCCTAGCCCCCGCCATATTCCTTTACCTCTGGTCTCACCCCTCCCACCGTGGTATAATACAGAAAACTGTATATTCACGGAATTTCTACCTACTCCTGTATCATCTGTGTCCTCTGCCTGTGCCCAACAAATCTTCCAAGACTTACTTCACACCAAATTTGAACAATATGTAGCCATATATACAGATGGTTCTCGCACCACCGAGCCCAACATCTCCGCATCAGCGGCAGTAGTAATCCCTTCCAAAGGAGTTACCTTAAATTGGAAACTTAGACCAGAGACCCAAGTCTTGGAGGCAGAACTGTACGCCATTCAAGAAGCACTTACTTGGGTTCATAGCAACTTACAACCACAAGAAAACTCTGTTGTTTTCTCAGACTCCCGAAATTCACTCTACCTGATACAAAACCTCAAACCAAAGCAACACACACGTATTGTGTTTACCATCCAAGAAAAACTGACCTTGCTCTCTGCATCTCATGTTGTTAAATTCCAGTTTATTCCAGGTCACAAAGATATTGCCGGTAACGAGGCGGCAGACCTTGCCGCAAAGGAGGCTCACTCTCTCTTATACCGCACCATCACCCCTCCATCAAAGGACGAAATTGTAAGTCGGACTCGTAAGGCGGTCTATAGGCACTGGGGACACTCCTGGCAGACTACTGTAAGAACCTCAGGTAAGGGAAAATTCCTCACTCACATTAAGGAGTCCATTGAGAGCTGGCCCTGGGCCCAAAATAAGTCACGCATTGCTGAGGTTGCCTTAGCAAGACTTCGGGTGGGCCATGCCGGGGTAAAATCTCACTTGGCTCGTTTCGGCTTGGCAGATAGCCCCAATTGTGAGTGTGGCTCTATTGAGACAATTGAACACCTACTCTTGTACTGTCCAAACCATAATGTTCACCGTAACACCCTTAGTACTACTCTGACCTTAATGAATATTCCTGTCACAATAAAAAATCTTCTTGGAGGTGGGCCCTTCCCTGGCCCTGTGCAAACAATGATAGTGCAAGCTGTTCGCAGATATTTAACAGATAGTGGTAAAATACACATACTGTGAACCTAACCCTAGCCATATTTCCCATGGATAGGAACCCAAAATATAATTTAACATGAGGGAATAAAAGTTATGTATTGCAAATCTAACCCTAACAATAATATTCATAGCCAGTACATGACAAATCTAACAACTGTGGGAATGCTAACACCTCAGGTGAACCACAATCATCTCCCTCCCGCACCCTTGAGTGTGCTCCCTTGAGGCTAAATGGTGGTGTGCCATGTACGCTTGGGATCTGGGATCTCTGTACTAACTTGGGATGCATGGCACGCTGCCAGTTACCCCCTCAAAGTGTAAACCCACCTTTGCTCCCTCAGAGAACTGCCCACAGGAGTGCTACGCAGTTGAACTATATTTTAGAGCCTTCAAACTTTGACAGTGCTGACTTCAGTAACCGAAGCTCCAGGTTGAGCCACCCAGGCTGGACCTTCCCTTAAATTTTGGACGCTCATGTGAGGCCAGATATAGGGCATGCTGTAGACTAGTTATATAATTCGGGCCATGCTCTATATGTGCATACTTCATACTGTATAGTGTATGAAATTAATAGATATACAAACTGAAAAATAATGAAAATACCATGTATAATACCTTGTAGTCATTGCAATTGATGAAATCATAAACATATATCTTCCCCCTATTGCCCTGTAATGTATAGAATATCCCTTCTGTAACCTAAAATCCCAAAAAAACCTAATTAAATGTTTCAATCTCCCATACAGACACATAATACAAGAACGTAATCCCCCTTCTGGCGTGGGGCTACATGGACTCGCTTTCGAAGCTCCAATAACACGAAACAAGAACAAAATTTATTGTTTTATCAAAATATGGTCGTTTTCTCATCTCCTACAGCAGATCATCAGCAGCAATGTAGTTGATGATAAATTATATTTTATGATTTATTGTTTACATTGCTTGAATTATTCTTCTCTGATGTATAATGGACTCTCGTGTTCAATAACCCTGAGCCTATCTACTAGTTAGCAGAAAAACTTGTATTGAGTTATTGTTAGTGAACTCAAATAACTCAGGTTTAAAACGAACAGCCACAAATTTACTACTTGTAAAACCAAAAATTCTCTTTCATTTACTAGTAACTAGTATTGGCTAGTATTATTGCTTAATATTTTTTGTCAAGGGTAGTGAAAGGTTAACCATTTTGTTTGTTTTTCTGAAGAGATTGATAATGGTAAAGAGCGTTGTAGATGTTCATTTGACTTCTGTAGGGGCTACAAGTGTAGAGTCAGAAACATGTCACTACCATATGGCCAAGAGCAATTCCAACCTGACACATCAGTGAAGAGGTCTCTCAACCTATCAAGTAAAGGTCTAACTGATGGGCATGACAGCAGATTTCAATGCCTGGTGTGCCCATCCCGGCCAGACTTTGCACAGAGCACATCATTAAAGAGGTAATGTTGTTCATGCATAATCTCTACTTTTTGTATCCATACCTGCTTCTCTTGGAAACTATTTATTAATGCATATTGATTGCCTGTAAAATTATCTCATCTTAAGTACCTATGGTCAATGTGAAGTTTAATGCAATCACGGAAAATAATAATGCCGATCCCAGGAATCACTAAAGGAACACATTTCAGAACGTTTTACATGAATGACATTCTGCTCGCTGATGCGTTATTTTCGAATAATTGAACTTTGAAGTTGGCCTTGGCGCCAAAGGAAGCGAGCGCGTGAAACGGAATTTAATTAATAACGGAAGCTATTACAAACGTAAAGAGGTTGGGTCGTGAGGGGGAGGCACAGTTCTTCTAGTGAAAATTATAAATAAAGCTTCTAACCCACCCATTAGGGTGACGACCGCAATCTTGTTGACGTCGGGTCCAAAATGGCGGCGCCCATGGGGGTCGCCATGTTAGACCCGATGTAAACAAGAGGTCAATGTGAAGTTTAATGCAATCACAGAAAATAATAATTGCGATCCCAGGAATCACTTAGGGAACCCATTTAAGAACGTTTTACATGAATGACATTCTGCTCGCTGATGCGTTATTTTCGAATTATTGAACGTCAAAGTTGGCCGTCGCGCGCCCAAGGAAGCGAGCGTAATTTAATTAAAAACGGAAGCTAACCCCCTACTACAAACGTAAAGAGGTTGGGTCGTGAGGGGTAGCCACAGTTCTTTTAGTGAAAAGTATAAATAAAGCTTCTAAACCACCCATTAGGGTGACGACCGCAATCTTGTTTGGTCAATGTGAAGTTTCATGCAATCACGGAAATTGATAATGATATTCCAAACAATCACTAAAGGAACCCATTTAAGAACGTTTTTCAAGAAGGACATTCTGCTCGCTGATGCGTTATTTTTGAATTATTGAACTTTGAAGTTGGCCGTTGCGCGCCCAAGGAAGTGAGCGTAATTTAATTAAAAACGGAAGCTAACCCCCTATTAAAAACGTAAAGAGGTTGGGTCGTGAGGGGTAGCCACAGTTCTTTTAGTGAAAAGTATAAATAAAGCTTCTAAACCACCCATTAGGGTGACAACCGCAATCTTGTTTACATCGGGTCTAACATGGCGACCACCATGGGCGCCGCCATTTTGGACCCGATGTCAACAAGATTGCGGTCGTCACCCTAATGGGTGGGTTAGAAGGTTTATTTATAATTTTCACTAGAAGAACCGTGCCTCCCCCTCACGACCCAACCTCTTTACGTTTGTAATAGCTACCATTATTAATTAAATTACGTTTCACGCGCTCGTTTCCTTTGGCGCCAAGGCCAACTTCAAAGTTCAATTATTCAAAAATAACGCATCAGCGAGCAGAATGTCATTCTTGTAAAACGTTCTGAAATGTGTTCCTTTCGTGATTCCTGGGATCGGTATTATTATTTTCCGTGATTGCATGAAACTTCACATTGACCATATTTTTTTATATAATAATTTGAATTGTATGCATTCATTCAAAGAGTTTTTTAATGTTTATATCACAGAAATTATATCGGTCAATACTTATTTTAGGTGCTGCACAGAAATTAATAATTTGGGGGCAAATATTCAATAAAGGAACACATTTTAAGATCTTTTACATAAATGACATTCTGCTCGCTGATGCGTTATTTTTGAATTATTGAACTTTGAAGTTGGCCGTCGCGCGTCAGATAAAGCGACAGCGCCAAGCAGAATTTAATTAATAACGGAAGCTAACCTCCTATTACAAACGTAAAAAGGTTGGGTCGTGAAGGTTAGCCACAGTTGTTCTAGTGAAAATTATAAATAAAGCTTCTAACCCACCCATTAGGGTGACGACGGCAATCTTGTTTACATCGGGTCCAAGATGGCGGCGCCCATGGTTGTTGCCATCTTTGAGCTGATATAAACAAGGGTAAATGTGTAGCGTTGGTCAGTAATCGATTTTTGAGTTTTCAGTGCCTAAACGTAGTTAATTAGATCGAAACAAACAAGTTTTCTTCTATGCACTTTCCGTCGTAAATGAGGGGTGATGTGGTCATACTGGTTAGAAATAATATTGCATCTTCCGATATCAGTGTAGCTTATTTTAATGAACATGCATATAAAGAGTCTGTTTGGTGTGAGATACTAGTGCAGACAAAAAAAGTGTTGCTGGGCGTGATCTATAGACCACCAGCATCTGCAAGGGACAACAATAATTTACTGTGTGACATTGTGAGGCTGAGTGGTGAATATGATAGTGAGTCTCAGGTGCTTATATGTGGTGATTTTAATTTTAAAGAAATAAACTGGGAAACAAATGAAGTAACAAATTGTGGACAAGTGGTTGATGCAAGAAATTTCCTTGATAGTGTTGATGACAGTTTTTTGTATCAGCATGTTGGCTGTGCAACACATAACATAGATGGGGATCATCCAACTGCTCTGGATCTGGTTTTTTCCAGAAGTGAACATGATGTAGTGGATGTGGAGTGTTGCCCACCTCTGGGAAGGAGTCATCATGTATTGTTGATGTTTGATTTTCTATTGGATGTGGAAGTTGGATTGGAGGATGTAAGAGGAATGAATAAAAATAACTTTCATAAGGCTAACTATGAAAATATAAGGGAGCAATTGTTGGGAGTGAAGTGGATTGAACTGTTTAGAGATCGGGCAGTGGAAGAAATGTACCGGAAATTGAACAATACCCTGATAGAGATAGTTGAGAAGCACGTTCCCAAAACTTGAGGTGGATCCCATAAGAAACAACCAAGTTGGATGACCAGAGAAGTGCGAAGGGAATTAAATGCTAAGGAGAGGGCTTGGAAACAACTCAAGGTGAGAAGGACACCTCGTAGAGTTAAAGAATACCGCCAAGCAAGGAATAACGCAACGGAAGCAGTGATGCAAGCTAAGGGAGACTTCACCAGGAGGATATGTGAGGACATAAAACAGAATCCCAAGCAATTCTGGGGATATGTGAGAGGCAAAACGTCATTGAAGGAAAAAGTGCTTAAAGTGAGGAATGAAGAGGGACAAATTACAGAGACAGACTATGAGACTGCAAATGAAATTAATAAAGCATTCCAAAGTGTATTTCTGGTGGAAGATTTACAAGATGTGCCGAATTTTCATGTGAAATATAATGGCGAAGAAATTAAAGATATAGATGTGAATATAAAAGAGGTTGAGAACCTATTGAGAGACCTTAATAGAGACAAAGCCATGGGACCAGATGGTTTGCATCCAAGACTTTTAAAGGAATGTGCACGGGAACTCACTATACCAGTAACATTACTGATAAGGAAATCCTTGGACTCAGGCATGGTGCCTTTGATGTGGTTGTTGGCTGCAGTGTGCCCAATCTATAAAAAGGGAAGTAAATTTGATCCTCTCGACTACAGGCCAGTATCTCTGACATGTGTTTTGTGCAAGATCTGTGAAAAATTGATTCGCAGTGCACTTGTAGACCATTTGGAGGTCAACAACTTAGTTACAGATTGTCAGCGTGGTTTTAGGAGTAAAAGAAGCACATTGACCAACTTGCTGGCATACATGGAGGATATGACTTGGGCTACAGACCAGCAAATACCAGTTGACATCAACTACATGGACTGTTGCAAGGCATTTGACACTGTGCTACATGCTGGATTGTTGAGGAAGCTGGAAGCGTATGGAGTGAAGGGAAAAATCTTGAGATGGATCAGAGCCTTTCTGACTGGCATGGAGCAGTACGTTGAGATAAGAGAAACAAAGTCAGATAAAATGAGAGTGTCATCAGGAGTCCCTCAAGGGTCAGTACTAGGGCCGGTGCTTTTCCTCATCTACATAAACAATCTAGTGAATGAATTGGAGTGCTCAGCCCTCCTCTTTGCAGATGACGCAAAGATCTTCAAAGAGATTGCAACAGAAGACGATGTTCTTGCCTTGCAGAGGGACCTCATTAGATTGCAAGAGTGGAGCAGGAAGTGGCTACTGGATTTTAATCCCAACAAGTGTGTTACCATGCATATAGGCTATCGTAACCCGGGACATACTTATAACCTCGGAGGAAAACAACTTGAGACGTCGGACCTGGAGAAAGACCTTGGAGTTTATATATCATCAGATCTCAAGCCGGGACATCATGTTGGAAGGGTGGCAGCTAAAGGAAATAAAATGGTTGGACTTATAAAGAGAAATTTTCCAAATTTGGACATGGAAAGTGGTAAAACTCTGTATTGTTCATTGGTGAGACCACATCTCGAATATGCAGTGCAAAGCTGGTCACCTTATTACAGAAGAGACATTCAAGAGCTGGAAAAGGTGCAAAGGAGAATGACCCAAATTATACCAGAACTGAGGACTGTGAGCTACTTGGAGAGATGCAGACGACTGGGGCTTACGACACTGGAAAAGAGAAGGAAGAGAGGGGATTTAATAGAAACCTACAAGATTTTGAATGGCATGGAGAATGTTGACTACAAATTGTTCTTTGAGTACAGTGATGCTGTGACAAGGTCCAACTCAAAAAAGCTTAAGAAGAGAGGTCACTGGAGAACCATAGCCAGAGCAAATTCATTCAGTGTAAGGGTTATAAACGACTGGAACTCTCTCCCGGAGGATGTAGTGACTGCTGGGACCATTGGTGCCTTCAAGGCCAGACTGGACCAATATGCCTGGTCCATGAATGATTGAGGGAGGTACTGATTTGCCTCACAAACAAGTCTTGACTCTGGAAAAGTCCATTGTATGTGTTTGAGAAGCGAGTGAGGGATTATTTTAGAGAAAGTGTTTGGATTTCACACAATTGTTAGATGAAGAGATATGAGCCCTATAAGACAAAGTCTTAACCTCCCATGCTTTTGAACTGGGTAAGTTGAACTGGGTAAGTTGAATATTTAATGAGTTATGGCGGTAAGTTTAGTTTCGTCTTTGATGACGAATGCGCTCGAATAAACAGCTACTCATCGATTTTTAAATTTTTGTTGCTTGAATCATGGTAATAACATCGAAATAAACAACTTTTCTTCTATACACTTTTTTCGTCAAATGAGTATTTAACGAGGTATAGCGGTAGGTTTGGTTTCGTCTTTGATGACGATCAAACTAGAAGCGAGACGGCATTGCAGTGTTGCCGTCCGACGTGCTGTTTGAATTAGTTCCCGCTTCAAACACTGGAGTTGCGGTCAGTAATTTACCGCTATAACTTGTAAAATATTCATTTACGACGGAAAGTGCATAGAAGAAAACTTGTTTATTTCGATCTAATTAACTACGATTAGACACCGAAAAGGGAAAAATCGATTACTGACCAACGCTACACACTTACCTAAATAAGATTGCAGTTGTCACCGTAATGGGTGGGTTAGAAGCTTTATGTATGATTTTCACTAGAAGAACTGTGGCTAACCCTTACAACCCAACCTCTTTATGTGTGTAATAGGCGGGTTAACTACCCTTATTAACTAAATTACGGCGCTGGCGCGCGTGCGCCGGCGCCAACTTTAAAGTAAAATTATTCAAAAATAACGCATCAGTGAGCAGAATGTCATTCATGTAAAAGGTTTTTAAATGTGCTCTTTCAGTGATTCTAAGCAACGAAATTATTAATTTCCGTGCAGCACCTAAACTAAAAATATTGACCATTATATCTAAACATATCTATAACATTTTTTAAATTTTTATCAAATGCCTTCAACTTGAATTTAAAGCGGTCAATGTGAAGCATGATGTGTTCAAAGGAAATGGGAATTGTATTGCCAAGAATCACTAATGGAACCCATTTAAGAACGTTTTATAAGAATGACATTGTGCTTGCTGATGCGTTATTTTAGAATTATTCAGCTTTGAAGTTTTAGGTGAAATTGCTTTCCCGCGCAAAATGTGAAACACAGAGTACGACCAGGTAGGGTCGGGAAAGGCAATGTTCGGATCATGAGGTGTTAAAGTTTTCGACAGAACTTCGTAGAAATAAAAGAATGATAGAAATTGTTAATAAAATAATAAGAAATATTGTTATCAGTCAATAACACAAAAAAGTTAATGTACTATTTCTCGTACTTGGTGCTTTTGACGTTTTTTTTAGTCATCATTATTACGTCGTCCCCTTTACAGTTAGCTTATAGATGGCGCCACCCGGTACCATCACCTTTACAGTTAGCTCATAGATGGCGCCACCCGGTACGGACGCCACCATCATAATGCAGATGTAAACAAGATTGTTGACGTGACCTTAATGGGTTGCTTTCAACCTTTATTTATAATTTTCACTAGAAGAACTGTGGCTACCCCTCACGACCCAACCTCTTTACGTTTGTAATGAGGGGTTAGCTTCCATTATTAATTTAATTAGCTTCCATTATTAATTAAATTCCGCTCGGCACGCCCGCTTCCTTGGCACGCAAAAGCCAAGTTCAAAGTTTAATAATTCTAAAATAACGCATCAGCGAGCACAAGGTCATTCTTGTAAAACGTTCTTAAGGGGACGGTTCGGGGGTAAAAAAAAGTCTGTAAGTTCTCGGTGGATTTTTCTGAGATATCTACTGTAGATGAATATTGTTATGAATATATTTTTATTTGTGCGTATTTTTTGTAACCATACATTAAAAAGATTATTTTTAAAAAAACATGAAAAAACATATGTTGCAGAAAATCCTACTCCTCCTACAATTTTGAACTCACAGTACTGAAAAAATATTTTCTCGAAAGCAAATTTTCTTGTCCAGAGATGCAGTGCAAAAGTTTTTCGATTATTTGATTTTTTGAGTTTTGAGAACTTTTTTCCCTAAAAATGACTTTTTTTCCACTTTTTTGAATAATTTGCTTCTAATTTTTCAGGTGAATTGAAATTAAAAAAACTTTTGCACCGGATCTATTTTCCCTTTCAAGCGCTATTGATTGGTATGCTTGCCATCTCTGTACCTTCAAAACTGTGGGAGGAGTAGGTTTTCAAAAATCAATAAGTGAGTTTGCAGAAAAACCATTTTTCCAAAAAAAATTTTTTTCATTCTTCACTAACTTTTAAATTGAGTCTTATCAGCGATTCTGTACCTTCTTGTGTACCTTCAAAACAGTGGGAAAAGATCCATATCAAAAGTCAATAAATACAAGTTTCAAAACAGGGGGTTTTTTTTAACAATTTTTTTTTTTCAAAGCCGGCTAATTTTTTTTTTCAATTACCTGTATTGCTTTGTAGCTCTTTTTAAGGATACCGTCCCCCATATTATGAGATCATAGATGATATTGTGATTATTGCTGCAGTAGGAAGTGTAGGAGGTCAGGTACATCCTGTGAAAAAATGAGAATCGTACGTTCACTCGTTCGCCCGCTACGGGGGTTTAAAAAAATAGGGGGGAGGGGTGGGGAAGGGATATTTCATCATGTTACACCTCCCCCATGGCACTTCCTTCACGGCTTGACGTTGCTATGTCATCTCCGATGTCTCTGTATTACTCTATAATGACTTCACGGGTCTAACCCGAACCAAATATTTTAAAAAAAATTTTTATTACAGTTGTTTATATATATTTGTTTTGCTTATTTTTGCTTATAATGTAAACAATAGACTTTTGGTTCCAAAATGCTTCTTCTACAGTTTTTGAGCTACAGTGATGATTTTGATATCATTGGATGGGGAAAAACAAGGGCTTTCTAAAAACTCAAATGGTTTTTTGATAAAAATTCATGTTCAAAAGCTATGACGTCATAAATCCACATTTTTTCGATGAAATATTTTTTTTCAATTTTTTTTATTTTTTTAATTTTTTTTGAGAATTGGGAAAAACCATTTGAGTTTTTAAAATGTTCGCGTCTTTCCGCATCAAATGATACCAAAATCATTACTTTAGTTCAAAAACTGTCAGACAAGAAGCATTTTGAAAACCCTCCCCTAAATGATTGTTTTCTTTGGTTTGCCATTTTCTTTTCAGGAAAATCGCACTTTTTCATAGAAGGCAATTGATTCTCATTAGCATTTCCTATCAGTATACCAAATTTCATTGCTCTAGGTTCAATAATAAAGAAAAAGTTTCGTAAGGGGGACGGTGTCCTTATTAAGCCCTTTAGATTGATATAATTGCCATCCCTGTAGCTTTAAAACTCCGGGAGGCATTTATGTTTACATAGCCAGCTAATTAGCTGATGACTCAGCAGCCGGACTCAAAACAAACACTCAATTACACCATCATAATTTATCACTGAGTAATAGAATGTTTCGTTTGAGTACAAAACCATTTCAAGTAAGGCCATGAATAAACTCTCATGCTATTCCCGTAGAGAAACACTCAATACTGGCTCGTAATGGGGGGAAGAGGGAGGTCACCCATCCATTGGTGCACCCCAAGGTCACACTAGTGAGCGTTTTTTACCCCGTCGAGAAGACTAACCAATTGACGTTCTTCAAAGCCAATTATATTGTTGGATGCGCAAGAAAAAGCTCTATAAGATGAGTTTATAAACCAAAAAATGACCATAATCTGGAAATAGACCCAAACCGTGCCCTTAAATGGGTTCCTTTAGTGATTCTTGGGAATAAAATTCCCATTTCCTTTGATCACATCATGCTTCACATTGACCTTTAAAGCATCAGAAAAGAATTGTAAAAGAGATTAATTTCTATAAGTAAATATTAATTAATATATAGTTAAAATCTTTCTGTATACTTATATGCTAATTTTTTTGCTTTGATGACTATTAATGGTGTTAGACACTTGAGTAAATTTACTATATTCTGTTTATTTTGTAAAAAATCCTACTTTCTTCAACATTTTATTGTATATTTTACATGTCTTGGGATTGCTAGATAAGCTTTTTTGCAAGAAAAATATACTAAATTGTATTTTAATATTAAATGTAGTCAAATTAATTACAGTCATATTCAGTTTTGGTAAATGTGTAGCGTTGGGTAGTAATCAATTTTTCCACTTGTGGGTGCCTAAACATGGTTAATTAGATCAAAATAGGCAAGTTTTCTTCTATACACTTTCCTTCATAAATGAGTATTTTACCAGTTATATTGGTAAATTAGTTACGGCAACTCAAGTGTTTGAAGCGGCAAGTAATTCATCGACCGTGTCGGATGGCAACACTGCAATGGAGTCTCACTTCCAACGCGCTAGTCATCACAGACGAAACTAAACCTAGCGCTCTAACTCGTAAAATACTAATTTCCGCAAAAAGTGTATCGAAGAAAAGTAGTTTATTTTGATGTTATTACTATGATTCAAGTAACAAAAATTAAAAAATCAATAAGTAGCTGTTTATTCAAGCGCATTCGTCATCAAAGACAAAACTAAACCTACAGCTATAACTCATTAAAAACTCATTTGCAACGGAAAGTGCATAGGAGAAAACTTGTTTATTTTAACCTAATTAACTATGTTTATGCACCAAAAACTGGAAAATCGATTACTACCAAACGCTACACATTTACCTCAGTTTTTTATATAAAAATATCATGTAAAAGAAACCCAAACTTGCTATTTTTTGTCAAAAGTACAATCAAATCTGCTAGATCTACTTTGTTGTTCTGTCTTACAGACATCTGAGACACCACCACTGCAAAGTTGAAGGAGGAAGTTTTGTCTGTCTGTACGGCACCAATGGCGTGTGCGCCTCACTGCCGCTGGAGGGAGTCAATGCCAAAGATTATGAACAACATGTTTTAAGACAGCACTTGCAGACCAGAATACCTACCTTTTCAGGTAAGTAATTGGCTACAGAATATATTGTCAGCATTATTATGTTAAAAAATTAATGAAGTGTTTGCTTAATTTTGCTTAAAATTGGAATAGTACTTATAATTAGAGATTGCGTTTAAAAAAATTGACAAAAAATAGTAGACGCCCTAATTTTGTTCAAAAAAGTTATTGTGTTCAAGTGTAGCAAAACAGTTTCAAATTCTTTCTGATATTGCCTAACAGATGTTTATTTAATGAGGCTTACACTGTAGGAGTGTTCATTCTAGTTTATTTAAACTGAATTTTTTTTTATCATTCCTAGATTGTAGGGGTGTTTCTTTAATATGTCCATGATATGCATGAATGTTTATTAACACGTTCCCTGCGAAGGGACCCACCGGTGGTCACTTAGGTTATTTTCATAGTGCTGCTGACCCACCTGCAGTCACTAACTTGTTGTTTATTAATACTCAATGAAATCTTAATAAAAGCCAGATCCAGTAAATGCTTGCCATTTTCAAAGTTGATTATTGCAATTGACTTTAAATTTGAATTGAATATTGAACTTCAGTTTAACCCATCGCAGTTAACGTGTTAATCAATAATTCTGTTTGTTCTTCATTTTTGGGTGCAGGGGCTTTCGGTATGACAGATGAGCGCAGTATATCAGGCGCTGGTCATCCGTCGGATGAGAAATGGAGCATTTATTCTGCTGTGCAGAACCTGCCGTCAGCCCTTAATGACCCTAAAAAAGGAATGACCGTGAGTTTATTTTAGATGATCAGCATGAAATGTATGTATACATATAGATACAGTGTATTCATGTATTTGTTTATACAGTGTAGTCAAATGTTAAGGTTTACTGCATACTCATACATTTATGTATAGAGCATACATTAGTTCCGCTCAGTTGGTCTAACAGCTAATGTTCAGGATTCATATTTAGTAAAAAACTTTAATTTTCAGCAAAAATTTTGGGTTACAAGAGCGTAAATTTATAGATTACTTTTTGGAATGTCACAAAATTGTGCATTGGACTCTCAGGTTGATGAATTATGCTGATCTCTCAAAGGGTACTGAACTTTTAAGCTGTAACATCAAACTAACAGGTTGAATTCAACAAATGATTACAAAATTAATGAACCTATTTTTTTGGACTTGAACAATGGCCAAACATTCATGTTTAGTTGCTCAACCTTGGTTAAAATACCCAAACTAGGATGTTGGTCTTAGCCACTGCTGAAATAATTTGTGTATTATGAGCTAAATAGCTCATGAAAAAATAAATTAAACTCCTATCTAGAACATTGAAGCTGTCAAAATATTGTGAGCAGAGCTTTGATGGTGGAACATTTCTTGCAGAGAGATTTCTTCACACGAACGTGGGGGGAGACTTTTGTGGAGGTGCGCAACATCCCACCACACATTGCATTGCCACAGGTCAGAAATATGATTTGTCTGAGTGGTCTTCTCTCTCTAATGATAACAATCTATCCTATGATTGTATGTAATTTGTTCTCAGGGTTGACTACACAAAATCCTAAACTAAGTGATCAATGTATCACTGATACACTCAGCATTTCACTAATAGAAGCTGCTCAAAACTTATTTGATCGATTACTCTGGTAGTATCATGAATGCAATGCATATCAGAGTTTGGATATTTTTAGCCCACCCTACTAAATTAGGTAAATCAATTTGAGGTCTGCTTCTGAAAGATTAATGAAGGTGAATTTAGAAAGGTTGTGAAACCTATAACATTATCCACTCTTAATTGTTTCAGTAAATAGAAAGGATTCAATGCTATTATACTAGGGTGTTTTTTTTAAATATGGGACCCAAAAAAATCTCTTAAAACTTCTGATATAATCAACGGATTTATGAAAATAAAACGACAATAGAATCCTGAGACTTATATCTTTTATTTGGTAACTACATATTCATGATATAACAGTCAATATAAAAAACTTTTGAAGGGTGGTGTAGACAATCCCGTCATTTTTGACATGCCATGTTCACTAGTACCATCACGTGCAGGTGCTGCCGCGACACGTGGAGGGCTACGGCCGGCGCATGCGACGACGGAGCAGACTGCTGCAGAGCCTGCAGCCTGCCAAGCCTGCTCCTGACGACCTGCACTCGCCTACTGCAGGTGGTTGTGACCTCTCTCTCTCTTGCGTCAGATGCCTCCTGTAACTGGCAATATTTGGTTTGACCTGCACTCGCCTGCTGCAGTTACTTGTGCCCCGTTCTGCACTAGATGTGTTGTGTAACTGGCAATATTTTGATGATATTAGATGCGTTGTGTAACTGGCAATGTTTTGGTGTGGTGTGTCCGCACCACATTCATGCTATGCTTTACAATTTTCACTTAATTGCCCCATGACTGTATTACATTATTCTTGCATTAATATTTGCATATCAAAAGTATCTAAACTCACTGATTTGGATGAAATGAACATACTTAATAACCATGGAAATATTAATATATTGCCATAACAGTATATTATATAAGTAATATTATTATATTACTATAATATAATATATCATAATAATAGGAATATTAATATGTAACTACAATAATACACTAATCTGCCCTTCTGTCTGCCCTGCACCTCTCACACCCCACCTAACGTGAGCCTCCCACGTACAGGAGAGAGCCCCTCAGCATCCCTGACGAGCATCCCGACGCTGTTTTTCTCCCCGAACTTCAGCCTGGAGGACCCGGTTACCTTCTACAACGTGTTTAGCCACCTCGCTCCTGAGGGGGGCGGCAGCGCGTCCTCCCCGCCCCCCGGGGCTGCCGCTCCCGTCACCAACATCCAGGAAAAGGTCTTGCTGAAAGTGTGGAAAGAAAGTGAGGGAAGAGAGTAACGAAAGTGTGGGAAGAGAGTAACGAAAGCGTGGGAAGAGAGTAAAGAAAGTGTGGGAAGAGAGTAAAGAAAGTAGGGGATGAGAGTAAGGAAAGTGTTGACTTGTGTGGGCAGTGCATTGTGTCGCCGCTGCGTGCTTGTGTCAATGATATTAATGTGGTTGGAGAGGCTTGAACTGACATTTAGTGTGATGTTATCCGTGATATTAATATGTTTATGTAGGTATTTCTCATGCCTTCATTATAAATGCCTTCACTAGTTATGCCTTTACTAGTTATAGCTTCACTAGTTCACATGTAGCATTACAGCTAGAGCAGAGCATTTTGCAGCCCGCGTAACACGTGTGCTGTGTTGCAGCTGCTGCAACACCTGGAGACGGTCGAAAGCAAGATGAGCGCTCACATCGCTCACAAGAGCGCCGCCTTCTTTGAGAGCATGAGCCACCTGAGCCGTCACATGGACCAGCTGCGGTGTAATGAGCAGCTGGTGCTGCGGCTGCGGTGAGTGGCGGGTGTGGGTGTTGTAAGTGGCTGGTGTGGGTGTGGTGAGAGGGCGGGTGTGGGTGTGGTGAGTGGCGGGTGTGTGTGTGTGGTGAGTGGTGGGTGTGGTGAGTGGCGGGTATGGGTGTGGGTGTGGTGAGTGGGGGGTGTGGGTGTGAGTGTCTTGAGTGGCGGGTGTGGGTTGGTGAGTGGCGGGTGTGGGTGTGTTGAGTGGAGGGTGTGGGTGTCTTGAGTGGCGGGTGTGGTGGGTGTGGGTGCGGTGAGGGGCGGGTGCGGTGGGTGGCGGGTGCGGTGAGTAGCGGGTGCGGTGAGTAGCGGGTGCGGTGAGTGGCTGTTGTGCGTGTGGGTGCGGTTGTGGTCAGCTGAGGATGCCCGCAATAAATCTCATTATTTATTTTCAATCATTCTTTCAAATAAATCGTTTCGCCAGCAAAGGATGTTGGCAAAACGTTCCTGAGTAGCCACGTTTTGCTAACAATGAAGTATAGTCTACATATTCAGTGGTGACTGTGAAAAGCCAATTTTATTGAGTGGTGAAATTAAAACATGGCCGATCTATTTGGGGCTAAAAGGGGAAGGTGGAATATTTTCTGAGTGGTGGGAGTATGTGCTTGCGTGCTCATTGAATGATGATAATGAATGATAGCGTGTACTGCACAGTTGCTGATGGAAGTGTACAATGCCTTCTCTTTTGAATTTGAATAGTGGAAACAAATCATGACTGTTTAATTGGTTCAATTTAATCAAATGGTTTGTTTTAGTTATTATGTGAGCATAGTGTTTTACCCCTTATTTCAGGAGCTTCTATTGCGTGGTGAATTAGTCCAACTGAGAGAACTGATGTTAGAACTGCTTCTTTATTTTATTAGAACTGCTTCTCTACTTTCTGAAGAATTTGTGTTCAGAAGGGAATTTTTATGAGCGAAAGTTCCAGGTTTCTGCCTATTTCATCAAATAGAATTTAAATAAACCCTGAAAATTCTCTTAAAATTAACAATGGACAATTCTTAATATCAAAATTTATTAAAAAGAACAACAAAATGTCAAACACCATTTACATAAAACACTGAAAACAGCAATTCACGGAAAAAATCAAAATTGATATATCAGAGATGGACCGAATATTAATATATGCTAAACATGAAATATCGGTCAGTATTAATTTGTAGCATTACACGCCAAAACTGAAGGTAAAATTAAAGGTAACCGAGTGTCATCTGCGAGCGAGCCATTTTGCGTTCAAAATTCATTGAAATATTAGAAGTAAACATGAAGGAATTCATAACAGGACCTGTCAAAATTAAATTAAATTAATTTTAAATAATTAAAATCACAACAGGGCCAATCACAGCTATTTATATCAAAAAGTTGGATAAAATTGGAAGTAACTAGTTGACTTGAAAAATTGTGCTAATTAACATTCAAAGCAGGCCAGTTCATGTTAATATATGCGCCAGCGCATATCAAAAACACGCCGATTAGCACTAACAATTACTCCTGCTTGCACCAAAAACTTACTGAGGGACTTAAAGTTTAACCACTGGCACTAGAAATGCGTTAATTGCACCAAAACATGCCACAATTTGCACCAAAAACTGCGCCAATTGGCATTAAAAAATACTTCACTGTGCAAAGAAAATGCTCCTGGTCGTACTAAAAAATTGACCAATTTGACTCAAAAAAGCCCAATTGGCTCAAAAAAGAGAAATTGTCCCAGAAAAGCCCCAATTTGCACCATAACAGCGCCACTTGTCTCCAAAAATACACCAAAAGTGGTGCATTCAACACGCAAAACTGACAAAAAGCGCTCCAATTGTCACTGAAAATAGTTCAATTGTTGCCCGAAAGTGCTCCATTCAACACGCAAAACTGATAAAGCACTCCAATTGTCACCCAAAAGTGCTGCATTCAACACGTAAAACTGATAAAGCGTTCCAATTGTTGCCCAAAAGTGCTGCATTCAACACGTAAAACTGATAAAGCGCTCCAATTGTCACCCAAAAGTGCTGCATTCAACACGTAAAACTGACAAAAAACGTGCCTATCATCTCCAAAAAAACACCAATTGTCGCTCAAAAGTTTTATATTCAACACGCAAAACTGACTGCCTGTTTTTGCCTTGCAGGGAGGGCATCTCCCAGCTGCACCAGGAGGCAGTGGTGACACCAGCGCGGCTGCTCGCCCTGCCCAGGAGGCGCAACAACATCCTCCGCACCTGCAGGATTGTGAGGGCCCTTGTGGTGTTGCTGGGGGCGCCTTGTGTTCCCAGGGGTGCCCTGTGTTCCCAGGGGCACCCTGTGTTCCCAGGGGCACCCTGTGTTCCAAGGGGCACCCTGTGTTCCCATTGCACCCTGTGTTCCCATTGCACCCTTTGTTCCCATTGCACCCTTTGTTCCCATTGCACCCTGCGTTCCCAGGGGCACCCTGTGTTCCCAGGGGCACCCTGTGTTCCCAGGGGCGCCTTGTGTTCCCAGGGTCACCCTGTGTTCCCAGGGGCGCCTTGTGTTCCCAGGGGCACCCTGTGTTCCAAGGGGCACCCTGTGTTCCCAGGGGCACTCTGTGTTCCCAGGGGCACTCTGTGTTCCCAGGGGCACTCTGTGTTCCCAGGGGCACCCTGTGTTCCCAGGGGCACCCTGTGTTCCCAGGGGCACCCTGTGTTTCCAGGGGCACCCTGTGTTTCCAGGGGCACCCTGTGTTCCCAGGGGCACGCTGTGTTCCCAGGGGCGCCCTGTGTTCCCAGGGGCGCCCTGTGTTCCCAGGGGCACCCTGTGTTCCCATTGCACCCTGTGTTCCCATTGCACCCTGTGTTCCCAGGGGCACCCTGTGTTCCCAGGGGCACCCTGTGTTCCCAGGGGCGCCCTGTGTTCCCAGGGGCACCCTGTGTTCCCAGGGGCACCTTGTGTTCATAGGGGCACCCTGTGTTCCCAGGGGCACCCTGTGTTCCCAGTGGCACCCTGTGTTCCCAGGGGCACCCTGTGTTCCCAGGGGCACCCTGTGTTCCCAGGGACGCCCTGTGCTCCCGTTGCACCCCGTGTTCCCAGGGGCACCCCGTGTTCCCCGGGGCAATCTGTGTTCCCAGGGGCACTCTGTGTTCCCAGGGGCACCCTGTGTTCCCAGGGGCACCCTGTGTTCCCAGGGGCACCCTGTGTTCCCAGGGGCACCATGTGTTCCCAGGGGCACCCTGTGTTCCCAGGGGCGCCCTGTGTTCCCAGGGGCGCCCTGTGTTCCCAGGGGCGCCCTGTGTTCCCAGGGGCGCCCTGTGTTCCCAGGGGCGCCCTGTGTTCCCAGGGGCACCCTGTGTTCCCATTGCACCCTGTGTTCCCATTGCACGCTGTGTTCCCATTGCACCCTGTGTTCCCAGGGGCACCCTGTGTTCCCAGGGGCGCCCTGTGTTCCCAGGGGCACCTTGTGTTCCCAGGGGCACCTTGTGTTCCCAGGGGCACCCTGTGTTCCCAGGGGCACCCTGTGTTCCCAGGGGCACCCTGTGTTCCCTGGGGCACCCTGTGTTCCCTGGGGCATCCCATGTTCCCAGGGGCATCCCGTGTTCCCAGAGGCGTCCCGTGTTCCCAGGGGCACCCTGTGTTCCCAGGGGCACCCTGTGTTCCAGGGGCACCCTGTGTTCCAGGGGCACCCTGTGTTCCAGGGGCACCCTGTGTTCCAGGGGCACCCTGTGTTCCAGGGGCACCCTGTGTTCCCAGGGGCACCCTGTGTTCCCAGGGGCACCCTGTGTTCCCAGGGGCACCCTGTGTTCCCAGGGGCGCCCTGTGCTCCCAGGGGCACCCCGTGTTCCCAGGGGCACCCCGTGTTCCCAGGGGCACCCCGTGTTCCCAGAGGCACCCTGTGTTCCCAGGGGCACCCTGTGTTTCTTGGGGCACCCTGTGTTCCCTGGGGCACCCTGTGTTCCCAGGGGCACCCTGTGTTCCCAGGGGCACCCTGTGTTCCCAGGGGCACCCTGTGTTCCCAGGGGCACCCTGTGTTCCCAGGGGCACCCTGTGTTCCCAGGGGCACCCTGTGTTCCCAGGGGCACCCTGTGTTCCCAGGGGCACCCTGTGTTCCCTGGGGCGCCTTGTGTTCCCAGGGGACCTTGTGTTCCCAGGGGCACCCTGTGTTCTCAGGGGCACCCTGTGTTCCCAGGGGCACCCTGTGTTCCCATTGCACCCTGTGTTCCCATTGCACCCTGTGTTCCCAGGGGCATCCTGTGTTCCCAGGGGCACCCTGTGTTCCCAGGGGCACCCTGTGTTCCCAGGGGCACCCTGTGTTCCCAGTGACACCCCGTGTTCCCAGGGGCACCCCGTGTTCCCAGGGGCACCCTGTGTTCCCAGGGGCACGCTGTGTTCCCAGGGGCACCATGTGTTCCCATTGCACCCTGTGTTCCCAGGGGCACCCTGTGTTCCCAAGGGCGCCCTGTGTTCCCAAGGGCGCCCTGTGTTCCCAAGGGCGCCCTGTGTTCCCAAGGGCGCCCTGTGTTCCCAAGGGCGCCCTGTGTTCCCAGGGGCGCCCTGTGTTCCCAGGGGCGCCCTGTGTTCCCAGGGGCGCCCTGTGTTCCCAGGGGCACCCTGTGTTCCCATGAGCACCCTGTGTTCCCAGGGGCGCCCTGTGTTTCCAGGGGCACCCTGTGTTCCCAGGGGCACCCTGTGTTCCCAGGGGCACCCTGTGTTCCCAGGGGCACCCTGTGTTCCCATTGCACCCTGTGTTCCCAGGGGCGTCCTGTGTTCCCAGGGGCACCCTGTGTTCCCAGCGGCACCCTGTGTTCCCAGGGGCACCCTGTGTTCCCAGGGGCACCCTGTGTTCCCAGGGGCACCCTGTGTTCCCAGGGGCATCCTTCGTTCCCAGGGGCGTTGACCTGTTGATTTTCTCATGCCTGTTTGATAGCAACAAATTTATCGTTGCCTTGAATTACTACTGGAACGTTCACACTGTACATACTCTCTTCACTTTTTGCTCCTCGTCTGAACTCCTTAAGCTGCTGTGGCTAGAATATCTCGCATCCCAGTACAGCTGTGTCGTGAATTTTCTATCAGTTTTAGTGCTATACTTTTGTTTATTGAATTTGGATACAAGAGGGAAGGGTATCCCCCGTATTGGAGCAGGGGTAATCCAGTGAGAGCTGGCTGGTGCTGAGCTGTATTCCAGTAGTTAGGCATGAAGGGGCACCCCGTGTTCCCTATTAGACTGCGTTTCCTTTATTTATAAAATTGTGCCCGTACTCGAGCAATTTAGCTAACTCACTAATTGTTCAAGCCTTACAGAAATGGTCGATTCCTTTAGAGAATGCTTAATTGGCATCTCATATGAATAATTGAACTTTCATATGAGTAATTGAGCTTTTATATGAATAAGTGACCTATCACAAAGGTAATTGACCTATCATATGAATTATTGACCGCTCATACTAATTAACTACCTCTAATAAACTAAACAAAAGCACCTTCATTTTCTACTCGGATTACACACAGACCAGCTTTGTTGAATCGCTGCTTTTGGTGGCCTCACACACCACACTGTGGTGATTTTCACCTCTCTGTGGTGACACTTGGGTCACTCTGTGATGACGCTTTCAACACACTGTGGAGACTTCCTTCACTCCGTGGTGTCACTTGCATCACCCTGTGATGATGCTTTCAACACATTGTGGTGACTTCCATTATTCCATGGGGTGACACTTGCATCATTCCGTGGTGACGCTTGCATCACCCTGTGATGATGCTTTCAACACACTGTGGTGACTTCCATCATTCCGTGGTGACAGTGTCACCACACTGTAATGACACTTTCATCACATCTTCACCACACCGCGCAGCTGGAGATGATGAGTGCAGTGCGTGCAGTGCAGAGCACCATCCAGGTGATGCTGGGGCGGCGGGAGTTCATCACAGCACTGGACCTGATCACCACAGCGTCTCAGCTCATCACTTCTGACCTCACCACCATCCGCAGCTTCAGGTGAGTGCTCGTTTGGTGTCTCCTTGGTTGACATTGAATAACGTCAAATGACCAGAATTTATTTACTTCTTAAATTAATTTGAATATAATCAATTTTTCAATTAACTACAAGGATGGGTGCTTGTTTTTTTTCGAAAATGGGCGTGTAAAAAGTGCAGCTTGGTTTTGTTAGATAAAGCTTAACCCTGATACGGTAAAGGTTCACCCCTAAACTTGACTTTTCTCAAATGCATCTCAACTTACATCATTTGAAACTTGACCTGGAATAAACCTTATCTTAAATTATGTGAAGCTCAACTTAAATCGAGTGCAGCTTCTTGACTTTAGGTTAAATTTTACTTAAAATATCCCAAATTCTGTCTTACATCACAACATGAGCAATGGCTGAGCCTATCAAGCGTGGTCACACTTGACTGATCCACACACTTGACCGACCTTAAGATTCCCCTAATTGTGTCTTGCATCACAATACGAGCAATGGCTGAGCCTAAGATTAGAAGCGTGGTCACAAGAAGCTCTACTTTAATACTTTCGTGGCTGTGCAGGAACATCAGCGGTGAGCTGAGCGAGCAGGTGAGCATCATAGAGAAGATGGTGAGCACGGACTTCATCAAGTACGTGAGCGAGGATCTCAACAGGCCCTTTGATGACGACGCGCCCCTCCTGCAGCAGGTGAGGTGCCCCTTGTATCACGCCCCCTCATGCAACAGCTGAGGTGCCCCTCCTGCAGCAGGTGAGGTGCCCCTCCTGTCACGCCCCCTCATGCAACAGCTGAGGTGCCCCTCCTGCTGTAGGTGTGATGTTACTTCTACAGCTGGGGAATTGCCCTCTTCCAGTGGTTGAGATGTCCCTTCTGTAGTAGGCATGATCTTATAACAGATAGAAAATTGATTTCATGTTACTATTGTTTTATAAGTTTTAGGCGAATGTTTCTTCTGAGATTATCAATTAAATAATAAATAAAGAGCATGGAAACTAACTAAGGAACGATGCAACTCAGGGCCAGCTGATCGCCGTGGTGTTCGGGGTGCTGCGCCTCAACAAGATGGACTTCCTGGACAACCTCAAGGAAGAGGTCTACGCTGCCATCAATGCCACCGTCAAGCAGGTATGGTAGTGTGGTGGTCACACTCATGGATAGTGACGCTTGTTGCAAATTGGTAAATGGTGTCTTGTTTGGAGCTGCTAAAGTGAATAGTCATACTTACAGCACTCATGGTTATACTTGTTTCAGGTGACTACTGTTTTACTTGGAGCTCTGACGGTGGATGGTTCCACTCATAGTTATGCTTGTTGCAAATTGGTGACTACCGTTCTGTTTGGATCTGTTAACGTGAAGAGTCAGACTCATGGATAATTATGCTTGTTTCAAATTGGTGACTCTTGTTTGATTTGGATCTCTAAGGGTTGGAATGGCACTATTAGTTACACTTGTTTTAAATTGATGAGTACTTTTTTCTTTGGATCTGTTATTGTGAATAGTCACACTCATAGCAATCATAGTTACACTTTTTTTCAATTTTGGAAGTACCTACTGTTTCATTTAAATTTGTTAAGATGTTTCGTTATACTCTTAGTAACGCGTATTTGAAATTGCTAGGTTTTGTTTTGCTTAAATCCAGAAAGACTGCATGCTGAGAAGCAATGTTTTTCTCACAAGAAATCCTTCGGAAAACATTCCCCTGGGTCTTCTGATAAGAAAGCTTTTCTGATATTGTTGGGGGATAACTGGTGACCCGGTAAGGCCCCTATAGTAGGAGACTGGCAGGACTCGCTATTCCACTTCTCAAGTGGAAGTAGCATAAGAAAACACTAAAATGATGGGAGCCACAGGCAAGGGGAGAGCTTAGACTGAATATGAGAAACTCAAGAGGGGGAATTACAGACTAAACCATTCAGTGGGGTATAAATTAAACTTTCATGAACACACAACATATACTGAAACAATCACAAATACAATGAATCCACTGGCTGTAACTGACAATTGGTTTGGTCAAAGGGGTTAGCATGGTTAGATAGGGAAGGAAGAATTACAGCCCAAAAGACAGACAGACTATACCTAAACACATACATAAATACACAGATGCATGAGGCATAAGAGGTTCGTAACAAGCTTGCACAATACAATTTCAAGGGGGTCTGCTATATAGAAGGGAACCAGATGGTGGAGGATCCAGTCACAAACTGCCGGTGGGTACATTACCCAATCTGGCTGCTCAACGTAGCTCTGAGTTGGGCCTGTGGCAAGAGTCCCAGACTCGCTGCTCTAAAAGGAAAAACACAGGACATAAGCATCTCAGCTAGCCACAAGAAGCAGAAGCTGCCGAGGAAAAAGTTGAGGGAACAGTATTTAACACCAAAGCAGAGCAGCACACAGGGGCAAAAACTGAAGCACACGCAAAAATGATAGATATTGAACACAAAACGAATGATAGAGATATAACAAACAAAGCTGAAATATAGTATTAGCACTATATGCAGGTATTGGACAGTAAAGTAAGTGAACAAGAAGCACAAGGCACACTGAAATATATGTAAGCAATGTGGTGTACAACAAGCAAGCAATCCTAGTTCAATAAGGTCAAATGAGCAGGCACACTTAGACTTACCCTAAAGGAGCAACAAGGAGAGGAAGAACCAGGATTAAAATATGGCAGGATGAATCAAGGTAGCAGGTCAGGCAGTGGATCTTAAGGTTAGCGTCTCAAGCAGGTGTATAAAAAAAGGCAAAACATGAAACTAGGAACAGAAGAGATTATAGGATTTAACAAAATAAATCTGAAACAAAAAGAAACAAGGGGTAACGAATATGGTGGCAGGCACATGAACAATACAGGAACATATCAGGCCAATCCTCCACAATATCAACCTCCTGTGATAGCAAATCCTTAGTGTTGGTGTGAGCAGGTGGTGGCGGAGCGTGTGAGTGTGAGCAACACGGCTGCCCCGGAGGAGACGGCAGTGAGGCCGGGGTCAGGGGAGCAGGCGAAGCACCTGCCCTTCTCCGAGTGGCTCGACCTCCTGCACCACCTCACCTCCTGCCTCACCAGCCTCCTGCACCGCCACCAGGTGTGTGGTGTGGTGTGGTGAGGTGTGTGTTGCTTGCCTCTCCGGCCTTCTGCACCACCAGGTGCTTGGTGGTGTTTGGTATTGGTATGTGTGTGATGCATCGCAGTGACGGAGTGTAGTGTGGTGCAGTGGTGGTGTGTGGTGTGCTGTTTTGATTGTATTGTAGTGCAGTGCAGTGAGGGTGTATGTTACAATGCAGTGTTGGTGTGTTGTGGTGTGTTATGATGGTATGTGTGGTGCAGTGCAGTGATGGTGTGTGGTGTGGTGTGGTGTTGTAATGGTATGTGTGGTGCAGTGCTGTGATGTTGCTTAGTATGGTGCTATGATGGTGTGTGTCGATGCACATAGTGCAGTGCTGGTGATAGGATAGGATGGTAGGATCACCATACCAATTACAATAATTTCGCCCTGCAGGCCATCGTTGCTGTGATGGAGCAGGCGGTGGAGGCCAGTGCAGGTCGGGGGCAGGCAACAGCCGAGGTGCAGGCCGCTTCCATCGTTCACATGTGAGTTTTTTTACCGCGTTTTTTATTCAGAATTATTTTATTGCTTGATTTTTACTTTGTTGTTCATTTGTGATTATTCTAGTCTTTCTACTTCTTCATTCTTTTGAAATTATTTTACAGTGTTTAGGTATTCTGGTGAGTTGAATTTATTTCAAGAGGTTCGCCTATACTAATTGAAGGTATTTTAGGTTGTTTGAACCAATTCTAAGATATTGAACTTATTTATGTTCAATATCTAACAATATTATGTTCAATATCTAACAATATTAAGTTTAATATCTAACAATATTAAGTTTAATATCTAACAAATTAAGTTTGATATCTAACAATACTAAGTTTTATATCTAACAATATTAAGTTTAATATCTAACAATATTAAGTTTAATATCTAACAATATTATGTTCAATATCTAACAATATTAAGTTTAATAT
Organism: Morinoia aosen; assembly: GCA_030386875.1. Lineage (NCBI taxonomy): Eukaryota > Metazoa > Arthropoda > Malacostraca > Amphipoda > Talitridae > Morinoia > Morinoia aosen. Next base: position 22,426,092 of record CM059561.1, read on the forward strand.
CTAACAATATTAAGTTTAATATCTAACAATATTATGTTCAATATCTAACAATACTAATTTTAATATCTAACAATATTATGTTCAATATCTAACAATATTAAGTTTAATATCTAACAATATTAAGTTTAATATCTAACAATATTATGTTCAATATCTAACAATATTAAGTTTAATATCTAACAATATTATGTTCAATATCTAACAATATTATGTTCAATATCTAACAATATTTTGTTCAATATCTAACAATATTATGTTCAATATCTAACAATATTATGTTCAATATCTAACAATATTATGTTCAATATCTAACAATATTAAGTTTAATATCTAACAATATTATGTTCAATATCTAACAATATTATGTTCAATATCTAACAATATTATGTTCAATATCTAACAATATTATGTTCAATATCTAACAATATTATGTTCAATATCTAACAATATTATGTTCAATATCTAACAATATTATGTTCAATATCTAACAATATTATGTTCAATATCTAACAATATTATGTTCAATATCTAACAATATTATGTTCAATATCTAACAATATTATGTTCAATATCTAACAATATTATGTTCAATATCTAACAATATTATGTTCAATATCTAACAATATTAAGTTTAATATCTAACAATATTATGTTCAATATCTAACAATATTATGTTCAATATCTAACAATATTATGTTCAACACCTATTTAAACAAATTGATCTATTTTTCTATATATTCTCCAACTAATTAAAATTAATTTTAAAATTTACTCGTGTAGAAGCCTTCCAAGACAGGACTTGCAGCTCCATTTTGTTTTGCAACCAACATTATTGGTTAAACAGGCAATAGTTTCTAATTTCATGAGGTAATGTTTAGTTTGAGGTTAAGTATAGAGAAAATTACTCGATTGTCATCTCAAACGGTGATAGCATATCATTTCCTTATACATCCATTTTTTTTTTGTAAGTTAAGCATGGAAGCTCCCTGTTCCTCCGTTGTGTAAATCGTGAAACTAATATATGAAAAGAATGAATAGATTCTTTCTAGATCTTAGATTGCAAGACCTTGTGAAGTTCCAATAAATATTATTTCAATATTATCTGCTTTTTTCATTTTCAAGTCTCTGAAGATCAAAAATATCTTGAATAAAGTAAAAATCATCGGAACTGTCATGAAGGTGAATATATAACCAAAAAGGTCTCGCAGTCCTCTATGAGAACAATTTAAACATTTCATTTACCACAAAAAATACAGACGTAGATTATTTTTCAAGTATAGTACAATGGTCAAGTTTGAGTGTTGCTACTTGTGGGCCCGAATAAGTTCAGTAACTTCTAGGGCATCCTATCACCAACGCTATTCTAAGGTGTAGAGTTATATTTAACCTAATTCCCATAACCTAGTTGCACCCTAGACTGATCAATGAATCAGTTCACTTGAGATTCGATGCTGAATTTTACAATAGTAGTTTATATGGGCTAGATGTTAACAGTACATTCTCAAAACGACTTCAGAAAAGACTAAAGATCATTGATATTAACCATGGCAAATTACCCTATCAGGATGAGTCATTTGGGAGAAGAGAACTGCCACAAGTCATACGTGAAAACTTTCATGAAGTAGATATACCAAATAAAATGACAAAGTCCTACACTATGCCACAAGCAGTACATGAGAACTTGCATGAAGTTCACATACCAAATAAGATAAAAAAGTACATACATACATACATACATACATACATACATACATACATACATACATACATAAACCGGGCTTATCCTTCCTATGGGAGGGTAGCCGACAGCAGGCCACAATCACCACACTTAGTCACTAGGAGGCGAGAGAGGCAGCACTGGCCGCACCTGAACTGCCAGGATCAGCAGCAGCCCAGCACAACCACCTTCCACAGTCAGGCCCGACATCCACAACTGGTTTACCCCGACCGCTTCATTGAGTGCAGCCCCTCCCCCCGCACATGACAGGTCAACCCCCATCACACGCGGGCAGCTTCCAGTAACGCGTCAAAAAAAGATAAAAAAGTACTACAGCATAAGTGTGATGATATTTAATAAAGCCCTGCCGCGCAGGACGGAGTGTGGGGGTGTGGGCAGCGAGTGGTGTGACCGTGTGCTGAAGGGCCTCACCGAGTCCCTGCGTCTCGCTGCTGACTTTGCCCACGATCGCTGCGCCAAGCTGCTCCATGCCAGGTGAGGGGTCCTCGCTGCCCCGCTCTGGGGGTCCTCTCTCCCCCGCTGGTGGGTCCTCACTCCCCCGCTGGTGGGTCCTCACTCCCCCGCTGGTGGGTCCTCTCTCCCCCGTTATGGGGTCATTCTCCCGTTGTGGGGTCTTCTCTCCCCCGTTATAGGGTCATTCTCCCGTTGTGGGGTCTTCTCTCCCTCGTTATAGGGTCATTCTCCCGTTGTGGGGTCTTCTCTCCCTCGTTATAGGGTCATTCTCCCGTTGTGGGGTCTTCTCTCCCCCGTTATAGGGTCATTTTCCCGTTGTGGGGTTCTCTTTCCCCTGTGGTTGGGGGGTACTCGCTCCCTCACTGTGAGGTCCTCGCTCCTCAGTGTGAGGTCCTCGCTCCCTCACTGTGAGGTCCTCGCTCCCCCATTGTGGGGTCATCGCTCTCCCATTGTGGGGTCCTCACTCCCCCACTGTGGGGTCCTCGCTCCCCCACTGTGGGGTCTTTTGATTGTGCTCTTGTAATTTCATTTTATTTGACTAGGGAGTCTGGAACTAACTAGCAATGAGAAATATTATCACTTATATTGATGAGAGAGAGTGTTGGAATATATGAAGGGAGTTGAGAGTTGGGATGGTAGTGGTGCGTTAGGTTAGGATATAGGGATATTCGTGTAGAAATATATGTATTCATATTTAGATATAGAAAGATATCGTGAACCGGGAATATAGAATTAGGAAGGACTAGGTAAATATCACATTTAGGTGTAGAAAGACATCACAAACTAAGAGCATAGAGCAAGAACGGCGTAGATAGACCTCCATCACACACGTGTGTGTGTTTGTGTGCGCAGGTCACGGGACAACGGGCTGGCGCACATGCGCGTGCGCGAGTTCATGAAGCTGTCGAGCATCATCGAGGCCTTCTCTGCCGCCACCCTCCGCGTCTGCGGCAGGAGCAGCCCGCCCTTGAAGATGGCTCTCCAGGGGCAGGTGGGGGTGTGGTGGGTGGTGTGTAAGGCAGCTTGTGTGTTGTGTGTGTAGTGCTGTGTAAGGCAGCGTGTTTGTTGTGGTGTGTGGTGTGTAAGGCAGCTTGTGTGTTGTGTGTGTGTAAGGCAGCGTGTTTGTTGTAGTGTGTGTAGAGATGTGACTCAAAAAAAACCGTGCCGTTTTTTTTAAAAAAAACACGTTTTTTTTACAAAAAAAACCGTGGCCAAAAAAAACGTGGATATTTTGGTTTTTTTTAAATATTTTGTCTGAAAATAACTCAGCAAGAAAAAGAACCACATTACATTATTTGTTTTCATGTCAAATTACAAAATAAAACAGCATACTTCTTAATTGATGGTTTTCTATGGTTTTATGAACTTTTTCATTTTCTGCGGTTTCATGCTTTGATATTTCATTTATTTTACAATACATGTGAATGACCTTAAACTCCCAAAATGGTGTGTTATAATAACATATCTTTACTTATGGTCATTGATAGAGATGTGACTAAAAAACCATGCTGTTTTTTTTTTAAAAAAAACATGTTATTTATACAAAAATTATGACTAAAAAACATGGAAATTAATATATTTGGGACCTTAAAAATCCAATGCTGTTTTTTTTCAAAACATTGTTTTTTAACAGAAAAATCTTGACTAAAAATCATGGCTATTATATTTTATTGGACCAAAAAAGTTTTTTTATAAACATTTAAAAAAATCATGACTAAAAAAACACGGATGTAAATATCAGGAAAGTTAGTATTCTTTAATCGAATTGTCTTTAGAAACTTATAAACAAAGAATGCTGTTAATATTGAAATCATGTTTATTAGAACTGTAGTAGGTTTTAGAATAAAATATCTACATAGAATCTATTCACTCCATAAAACCTTTCGGAGACCAGCTCCATCCTCAGTCATTCTGTAAAATTTGGTGAAATGGACAATGAATTTTCACTGTTCCTTTGAAAAACATTTGACTGAATGACTTACTGAGGATGGAGCTAGTCTCCGAAAGGTTTTATAGAGTGAATAGATTCTTTGTGGATATTTTATTCTAAGACCTAGGACAGTTCTAATGGATATTAATATATCTTATGTGACCAAAAAATCCATGCTGTTTTTTGAATTTTTTTGTTACAAAAAAGTCATGACTAAAGAACACGGATATTAATATACTTTATTTTACCATAAACAACCATGCTGTTTTTTTAAATAAACATCTTTTTTTACAGAAAAATCATGATTAAAAAATGTGGATATTAATATATTTTATGTGACAAAAAAAACATGCTGTTTTTTTTAAATCATGTTTTCTTAACCAAAAAAAATCATGACTAAAAAACATGGATATTAATGACTTTTGGTGAAAAAAACATGGTTTTTAAAATGTCATGTTTTTTTTGGTCCGATAAAATTTAATAACACATGTTTTTTGCAAAAAATTTTTTTTTCAGAAAACATGGTTTTTTGGTCACATAAAATAAATTGATATCCATGTTTTCTTTACAGATTAGATTAGTCATTAGTTTTAGCCTCCCTACCCAGCAACAAATGCGATCCAAAGAGAGGAAGGAAGATTATGAAACAAGATCAAAGTTGAAGAAGACAGTAGTAGGTGCTGAAAAACAGGACAGCAGTGAACCAAAAAGAGGTGGTCCTTAACATCACAAAAACATTTCATTTCAACAAAAAGAAGGCCTACCTAACTCTCAGCTTGGGCCCTTACATTGTCCCCCTGGGAGCGCTAGTTCCCATAGATACAATAATCGTATCCCCCTGAGGGGTGTTTTTTTTACAAAGAATTCGTGACCAAAAAATGAATAATATTAACTTTTTAAGAAAAAAACATGTTTAAAAACACAAGGATTTTTTGGTAACATAAAATATGTTAATATCCATGATTTTAAGACACGATTTTTTATGAAAATACATAAAATAAAATAGCATGGTTTTTTGGTCGCATAAAATATATTCATATCCAGGTTTTCTTATACATCATTGTTTGTAAAAAAACATATTTTTTAAAAAACAGCATAGGGTTTTTTAGGTCTCATAAATATATTCATGTTTTTTTAGTCATGATTTTTTAGGACACAAACATTTTTTTGGTCTCAAATATATTATTCATCTTTTTTCAGTCATGATTTTTTAGTAAAAAACATGTTTTTTTTAAAAACTGCATGGGGCTTTTTAGATCACATAAAATATATTGTTTTTTAGTCATGATTCTTTGTAAAAAAACAGCATGGTTATATTTTGTACCAGAGAATATATTAATATTCATTTTTATTAGTCAGAATTTGGTCAATGTGAAGTTTAATGCAATCATGGAAATTAATAATTATATTCCAAACAATCACTATAGGAACCCATTTAAGAACATTTTACATGAACGAAATTCTGCTCGCTGATGCTTTATTTTTGAATCATTGAAATTTGAAGTTGGACTTCCCGAGCCAAAGGAAGCGAGCGTGATATAATTGAAAATGGAAGCTAACCCCCTGTTACAAACGTAAAGAGGTTGGGTCGTGAGGGGGAGGCACAGTTCTTCTAGCGAAAATTATGAATAAAGCTTCTAACCCACACATTAACGTGACGATCGTCAATCGGCTCTAAGATGGCGAACACCATGGGCGCTGCCATCTTAGAGCCGATGTCAAGATTGCGGTCATCACCCAAATGGGTTGGTTAGAAGCTTTATTTATAATTTTCATTAGAAGAACTGTGCCTCCCCCTCCTGACCCAACCTCTTTACGTTTGTAATAGTTTCCGTTATTAATTAAATTCCGTTCCACGCGCTCGCTTCCTTTGGCGCGAAGGCCAACTTCAAAGTTCAATTATTCGAAAATAACGCATCAGCGAGCAGAATGTCATTCGTGTAAAACGTTCTTAAATGGGTTCCTTTAGTGATTCCTGGGATCGCTAATTATTATTTTCTCATTGCATTAAACTTCACATTGACCCAGAATTTTTTGTAAAAAAAACATGTTTTTAAAAAAAAGCATATTTTTTTGGTCACCTTAAATATATTAATATCTATGGTTTTTAGTCATTGTTTTGTAATGAAAACATGAAAAAGAAACCATACAGTAAAAGTGGTGGCAGATAACCCACAATTACCTAGAGTCTAAGAGGTACAGCAGGAGCCACAGAACTTGTATTGATGGAGTCAAAATTCAGAGCTTATTATGGTAAATCTGAAGGATATGTCAGTTATCGATTTTCCACTTTTTGGTGCCTGAACCTAATTAATTGAATCAAAATGAACAAGTTTTCTTCTACGCACCTTCCGTCTCAAATGAGTATTTTACGATTTATAGCGATAAGTTTAGTTTCATCTTTGAAGACGAATGCGCTCGAATAAACAGCTACTCGTCGATTTCCGAATTTTTGTTGCTTGAATCATGGTAATAACATCGAAATAAACAACTTTTCTTCTATACACTTTTCTCGTCAAAAGAGTATTTAACGAGGTATAGCGGTAGGTTTGGTTTCGTCTTTGATGACGATCGCGCTGGAAGCGAGTGCGCATTGCAGTGTTGCTGTCCGACATGCGCCTTGAATTACTTGCCGCTTCAAACACAGGAGTTGCGGTAAGTCATTTACCGCTATAACTAATAAAATACTCATTTGAGACGGAAAGTGCATAGAAGAAAACTTGTTTATTTTGATCTAATTAACTATGCTTAGGTTAGGCATCAAAATTTACAAAATCGATAACTGACATATCCTTCAGATTTACCCTTATTATCTCTGCAAAGTCTGATTTTTTTGGTCACATAAAAATAAAATCAAAAATCAGGCATAGTAGAAATAGTAAGCTCTGAATTTTGACTCCATCAATATAAGTTCTGTGGCTCCTGCTGTTCCTCTTAGACGCCTCTAGGTAATTGTGGGTTATCTGCCACCACTTTTACTGTATGGTTTCTTTTTGATGTTTTTATAACAATGAAATGACTAAAAAACATAGATATTAATATATTTCAGGTGTCCAAAAAAAAAAAACCAGACATATGCTTAACAAAATTTAGGTGTGCAAAAAAAAACAAAAAAAACAAAAAAAAAACACATAAAAACACGTTTTTTTTGCAAAAAAAAAACCGCAATCAAATAAAACCGTTTTTTTTGCATCACTAAGTGTGTGGTGTGTAAGGCAGCGTGTGTGTTGTGCTGTGTGTGGTGTGTAAGGCAGCGTATGTGTTGTGCTGTGTGTCTGTGGTGTTGCGTCCCTGACTCAAGTGTATGTGTGATATTGTGTGTTGCGTGACTGACTTGGATGTGTGATGCTTTGTGTCTAGTACTCTGCTGTGTGAGGCTGTGTGTGACTGACTTTTGAGTACAGTGCTGTGTGTATTAGATGCTGTGTGAACTGCTTTATGTTGCTTGCGTGTGTGTGCATTTAATAAAATTTATTTTCCAAGTCCTGTGTGGAGTTGTATTTTGGAACACAGTTTGTGTGGGGGTAATGACTGCCGTGTGTTTTGAACTTCACGTCATCGCTCAATTGTAATTTTTCAACTTAAGGTCAAGTCAAAGCTTTGTGCTCTTTATTTTGCTGCGCTTGTAAAATGATTTTCCTTCTTAAAAAATTTGTTTTTATTTAAGTTTTTGAAGTGCTGTTGTAGCTTCGCCATTTAAATTTTTGATAGATTGCACATCTCAAACTATTACACAGCCTTGTTCCATGCTTGCACAAATGTGATGCACATTTGTGCAATGAATTATTACACAAAATAACTGCATTCTACAATTACAGTGGACCCAAGCCGTACGACATTAATCCGTCCCGGAGTTGAGATCGTAAGGCGGAATTTTTGTATAGCAGGAATAGAAACCTATGGTGATTGGCTAATGCGTGCAAAACCTCAGGTAAAAACATCAAAATTTTATAGACATATTAAAAATTAGTAACAACATAGAATAGTAAGTACTATTTACGGTCATATTTCTTATATTACGGCCATATTCCCTAACGAGGGTAACGAAGCACGAGCCTTCTTTGTATATCTTGATTATCTCCAGCTTTGTTTCCATCTTCTTTATCTCTAATTCACTTTGTTACAAACAAAACACCTACAACACGTGCATGCAATTATCCCAACGTTCACGCAAGAAACGTTTGGTGGTGCGCAGTGCGTGGCGTTCGTGCATCGCTTCCACGCAGACAGGGAGGCAAAACTGCGTGCAAACCTGGCTAGCGAGCGGTGGCAGGCCGTGCCTGCGCCTGCTGACCTGCACCAGCTGGCCTGCACCATCCACACCTGTGGTGAGTTGTGTGGCCTGCACCAGCTGGCCTGCACCATCCACACCTGTGGTGAGTTGTGTGGCCTGCACCACCAGGGGTGAGTTGTGTGGCCTGCATCACCTGTGGTGAGTTGGGTGGACTGCACCACCTGGGGTGAGTTGTGTGGCCTGCACCACCTGGGGTGAGTTGTGTGGTCTGCACCACCTGTGGTGAGTTGTGTGGCCTGCACCACCTGGGGTGAGTTGTGTGGCCTGCACCACCTGGGGTGAGTTGGGTGACCTGCCCCACCTGGGGTAAGTTGTGTGGCCTGCCCCACCTGGGGTGAGTTGTGTGGCCTGCCCCACCTGTGATGAGTTGTGTGGTCTGCACCACCTGTGGTGAGTTGTGTGGCCTGCACCACCTGTGGTGAGTTGTGTGGCCTGCACCACCTGTAGTGAGTTGTGTGGCCTGCACCAGCTGTGGTGAGTTGTGTGGCCTGCACCAGCTGTGGTGAGTTGTGTGGCCTGCACCACCTGTGGGGAGTTGTGTGGCCTGCACCACCTGGGGTGAGTTGTGTGGCCTGCACCACCTGGGGTGAGTTGTGTGGCCTGCACCACCTGGGGTGAGTTGTGTGGCCTGCACCACCTGGGGTGAGTTGTGTGGCCTGCACCACCTGTGGGGAGTTGTGTGGCCTGCACCACCTGGGGTGAGTTGTGTGGCCTGCACCACCTGTGGGGAGTTGTGTGGCCTGCACCAGCTGTGGTGAGTTGTGTGGCCTGCACCACCTGGGGTGAGTTGTGTGGCCTGCACCACCTGGGGTGAGTTGTGTGGTCTGCACCACCTGTGGGGAGTTGTGTGGCCTTCACCAGCTGTGGTGAGTTGTGTGGCCTGCACCACCTGGGGTGAGTTGTGTGGCCTGCACCACCTGTGGGGAGTTGTGTGGCCTGCACCACCTGGGGTGAGTTGTGTGGCCTGCACCACCTGGGGTGAGTTGTGTGGCCTGCACCACCTGTGGGGAGTTGTGTGGCCTGCACCAGCTGTGGTGAGTTGTGTGGCCTGCACCACCTGGGGTGAGTTGTGTGGCCTGCACCACCTGTGGGGAGTTGTGTGGCCTGCACCACCTGTGGGGAGTTGTGTGGCCTGCACCACATGGGGTGAGTTGTGGCTACTGACCACCTACCTCAAGTATGCTGATTGCCGTTTATGTTAGTCACGTAAATGTAAAATCATGGCACGTATACACCATGCCATGTATGTTATTTTAAAAGTACAGTGTATGATGTATGTTATTTATAACTACAGTGTACCATTTATTAACAAGGTTATTGTGCTGGTAATGTAAATAAATAATAATAAAAGATTTATTTTAAACCTTTGCTTCCTCTCAGGGAGATGCAACTAATGTATCTACGTATAGGAATTAGTGAGGTCCCGAGCTGAAAGTTCATCACACCTTTTTTAAATGGAAAAGATTTTTTGTCATATTAAGGACCATCTTTTTTGGTTCAGTACTGTTGGGCTTTTTGAGCACCTACTACATCTTCGATTTTTCTTTTATTTCACTACCTTTTTTCTCAAATTACGGTTTCTGTACACTGGGTATCTTGTGTGGGAACATACACATTGTGCACAGATTCCGAGTTCCCTCAACTCTGTACTAAATGGTGTCTTTCTCATCCCTCTCTTAGAGGGATGACTTGATCCCTCTCTTAGAGGGATCATAGCCTAATCTACCTTTCCTCTCTTTGGAACACCTCTGCTTTGCGTAGGGAGGCTTAAACTTGAAATCTAATCTCATCTTCCTCTCTTTGGAACACATTAGTTCTTATTGTGGAGCTTTACACTGACTCATAACCTTCCTCTCTTTGAACCACCTTAGTTCAGGCTAGGGAGCCTTACACTACCTTATCTAACCTTCCTCTCTTTGAAACACATAAGTTCTTGCTAGGGAGGCTTAGACATAATATAATCTAACCTTCCTCTCTTTCGAACACCTATGTTGTGGTTAGAGATCTTGACACTAACCCACCCTAACATTTAGTTGCTGCTAGTGATCTTAACACTAACTCACCTAACCTGCTCAACGCATTTCCTCCCTTGACCAGACCGGCTGTTGGCACCCGCGGACAAGGACGCCTCAGACCCAATGACGTTGCGGCCGAGCACTGAACCTACCCAGGACGACTCCTCGACTGAAAAAGACGCCTCTAAAGACCTGCCATCTTCCCAGCACCTCTCTAGATCACGCAGCGATAACCTCAACGTCAGCACGAGCGAGTGTGCCGCCAAAAGCAACGTGACGAAGCTAAGCAGCGTGACGAGAGGGGTCAATGAGGAAAGTTTCTGTCTCAGTGACGACCAGCAGGAAGCTAACGGTGGGCCTGGTGCCTCCAAAGGCCACTCCAGAGTGAGTGTTGCCTCTGGAACGTGCATTTAGTAATTTTGTAAAATGCGCTTTTTGGAGTTTTGTAAAACTGTTTTTTTTTTTTAATTTTGTAAAATGCGCTTTTTGGAGTTTTGTAAAACTTTTTTTTTTAATTTTGTAAAATGCGCTTTTTGCAATTTTGTGAAACGCGCTTTTGCTATTTTTGAAACGTACTTTTTCAATTTTTTTTTTTTAAACGCGCATTCGTTATTGTTTAAAAGCGCTTCCGCCATTTTTCAAAACGCACTTTTGCGTATATTTTATTTAGTCACATTTTAGTGTGAATTTTTTTGTAAAGCTACTCAAAGAGTATTTCTTTGGAAACGCACTCTTCAGTGAAAGTAATTTTTGAAATGCACATCATGTGTTTTCTGTGCCACTTCACAACGCAGTTAATATATCATGCTGGTCCTTGAGACGTGTTCCTGTGGAAAACTTGTGTCTATAGCGCACATCAAAACGCATTCCTGCTTAGGAATTAGCATTTAAGATGCATCTCTGAGTAGAAAGTTAATATGTAAGTAGAAATTGATTTTTAAGGTGCATTTTCAAGTTAAAATTTCATGCATAAGGTGCATTTCTAAGTAGAAATTGATACTATAAATGCGATTCATTGTAGAAATCAACATTTAAAGTGCATTTTTGGAGAAGAAAATAGTAATTGAAACGCATTTTCAGGTTAAAGTTGGCACACAAAAGAAATATCGTTTTAGGAACTAATAATTTGTGGTGCATTTCTAGACAAAAACTAGTGTTTAAAAATCCATCTTACATTAGAAATATGTATCTATTCAAAAATCGACATGCAAGACGCATTTCTAGAAGAAAAAAAAAACAAATAAAAAGATAACTCAAGTCTTGGTGTGCTCTACAGACGCCATCTACGGGCCAGAGCAGCAGCAACAGGTGCCAGGGCGTGGTGCTGTGTGGTGAGGAGTACGTGGTGGTGAGCGTGGGCGTGGTGGTGGTGCGGCTGGTGGTGGAGTACGCGGAGTGCGCTGCCACACTCAACATGGCCGCCCACAGCCTCCTGGCGCATCTCGCTGATCTCCTCAGGCGCTTCAACTCCGACACCTGCCGGTCTCTGCTGCTGCGTGTTGGGGGGGGGAGGTCTTCTTTGGGATGTGGGGATGGGAGACTTTGATATGGGATCTTTGGGGAGAAGGAATTTGAAATGGAGGCCTGGGGGCACTTTGATAGGACTTAGGGACATCCCTAAGATGAGGACCCCGCAAAAAACTTAGGTGTGGGGTTTGCGGTGTTGGGTCTTAGAGATGGTGTCTTGAGAGAGGACTTTGGGGTGAGGTCTTAGGTGTGTGGTCTCTAGTGTTGAGTCTTTGTTATTAAGACTTAAGAGATAGGGTCTTAGATGGGGGGGGGGGACTTTGGGGAAGGATTTGAGGGGTTCTTTGCAGTCAGGACTTTAGGAAGGGGACTTTGAAATGGAGTCTGTAGGAGTGAGGTCTTTGTGGTGGAGTCTTCTAGATGGGGAATTGGGGGCTATTCCTTTGAAATAAAGACCTTAGATTGAATCTAGTCTTAGGTATGAATCAAGTCTTTAGAATGGGGCCTCAATTTTTTCTTAAATCTTAGAATAAGATATTAAGGATTGGATTTTATTACTTGATCTTTATCAATGGAATTTTGGAATGTGGTGTTCATTATTACGTCAACAAAATGGTACTCTAGATGATGAATCTAGTACTCTGTGAGATTCAGTGCGCAGGATCTTTATTCAAGTACCACTGACATAACACTAACCACACGTACCACTAACCCAGTACCCGTGGTGTACCAGGCTGCTGTTGAAGCATTACTCTAGTACCACACTACTCCCATGTACCACTAACCCAGTACCCGCGGTGTACCACTAACCCAGCACCCGCGGTGTACCACACTACCCCCATGTACCACTAACCCAGCACCCGTGGTGTACCACACCACCCCACGTACCACTAACCCAACTCCCGCGGTGTACCACACCACCCTACGTACCACTAACCCAGCACCCGCGGTGTACCACACCACCCCACGTACCACTAACCCAGTACCATCGGTGCACCAGGCTGCTGCTGGAGGCTGGTGCGGTGTCAGGAGGCTATCTCCGCACCATCAACGCGCACCACCTGGCCCTGGCGCACCGCTGCCTGCAGCTGGTGCTCGCCCTCCTGCCCTACCTCCTGCGCCACTTCCTGCACCTCGTCAAGACACCCACTGTCGAGAAGACCGTTGCCCAGGTGCTCCCAAGCTTCATTGTGCGCTTCTTGCTTTTTGGTTTGGTGACTTGTGTTCTTTTGATTTGGTGACTTGTGCTCTTTTGGTTTGGTGACTTGTGTTCTTTTGGTTTGGTGACTTGTGTTCTTTTGATTTGGTGACTTGTGTCTTTTGGTTTGGTGACTTGTGTTCTTTTGGTTTGGTGACTTGTGTTCTTTTGATTTGGTGACTTGTGCTCTTTTGGTTTGGTGACTTGTGTTCTTTTGGTTTGGTGACTTGTGTTCTTTTGATTTGGTGACTTGTGTCTTTTGGTTTGGTGACTTGTGTTCTTTTGGTTTGGTGACTTGTGTTCTTTTGATTTGGTGACTTGTGCTCTTTTGGTTTGGTGACTTGTGTTCTTTTGGTTTGGTGACTTGTGTCTTTTGGTTTGGTGACTTGTGTTCTTTTGGTTTGGTGACTTGTGTTCTTTTGGTTTGGTTACTCTACTTTTGATTTGGATAATTGGTTACTCTTTCTTTTTATTTGGTTGCTTCTTTTGATTTGGTTATTCTTTGATTTGGTTACTCCTTCATTTGAAAAAAAAGGTTACTAACCTCTGGTCTAGTCGGTTACCCAAGCTTTACAGAGTACAAATTTTCAACTGTCACGCGTTCATGTGCCCCGCTAATGTTCAGAAGGTGTTTTTGCCGTTCATATTTTTTTCATATTTTCTTGTTAATCTCGGTTTCGATTGTTTGTCTGTTTGATACAGTTCATGTTAATGATTGAATGTTTGTCTGTTTGATACAGTTCATGTTAATGATTGAATGTTTGTCTGTTTGATACAGTTCATGTTAATGATTGAATGTTTGTCTGTTTGATACAGTTCATGTTAATGATTGTTTGTTTGTCTGTTTGATACAGTTCATGTTAATGATTGTTTGTTTGTCTGTTTGATACAGTTCATGTTAATGATTGAATGTTTGTCTGTTTGATACAGTTCATGTTAATGATTGAATGTTTGTCTGTTTGATACAGTTCATGTTAATGATTGTTTGTTTGTCTGTTTGATACAGTTCATGTTAATGATTGTTTGTTTGTCTGTTTGATACAGTTCATGTTAATGATTGAATGTTTGTCTGTTTGATACAGTTCATGTTAATGATTGAATGTTTGTCTGTTTGATACAGTTCATGTTAATGATTGAATGTTTGTCTGTTTGATACAGTTCATGTTAATGATTGAATGTTTGTCTGTTTGATACAGTTCATGTTAATGATTGTTTGTTTGTCTGTTTGATACAGTTCATGTTAATGATTGAATGTTTGTCTGTTTGATACAGTTCATGTTAATGATTGAATGTTTGTCTGTTTGATACAGTTCATGTTAATGATTGAATGTTTGTCTGTTTGATACAGTTCATGTTAATGATTGTTTGTTTGTCTGTTTGATACAGTTCATGTTAATGATTGTTTGTTTGTCTGTTTGATACAGTTCATGTTAATGATTGAATGTTTGTCTGTTTGATACAGTTCATGTTAATGATTGAATGTTTGTCTGTTTGATACAGTTCATGTTAATGATTGAATGTTTGTCTGTTTGATACAGTTCATGTTAATGATTGAATGTTTGTCTGTTTGATACAGTTCATGTTAATGATTGTTTTGTTTGTCTGTTTGATACAGTTCATGTTAATGATTGAATGTTTGTCTGTTTGATACAGTTCATGTTAATGATTGAATGTTTGTCTGTTTGATACAGTTCATGTTAATGATTGAATGTTTGTCTGTTTGATACAGTTCATGTTAATGATTGAATGTTTGTCTGTTTGATACAGTTCATGTTAATGATTGAATGTTTGTCTGTTTGATACAGTTCATGTTAATGATTGAATGTTTGTCTGTTTGATACAGTTCATGTTAATGATTGAATGTTTGTCTGTTTGATACAGTTCATGTTAATGATTGAATGTTTGTCTGTTTGATACAGTTCATGTTAATGATTGAATGTTTGTCTGTTTGATACAGTTCATGTTAATGATTGAATGTTTGTCTGTTTGATACAGTTCATGTTAATGATTGAATGTTTGTCTGTTTGATACAGTTCATGTTAATGATTGAATGTTTGTCTGTTTGATACAGTTCATGTTAATGATTGCATGTTTGTCTGTTTGATACAGTTCATGTTAATGATTGAATGTTTGTCTGTTTGATACAGTTCATGTTAATGATTCAGTTTGCTTAGGACAAGTTTCCAATCTGGGGAGACATTTTTTGTTGATTAGTCGTGTCTTCTACATTTCAACCAAAGTGATGGACACGTACAACATTCCATCAAGTTGATACTGGACACACGTAACACTAATCAAGTTGACACACCCAACATTTCAATCAAGTTGACACACCCAACATTTCAATCAAGTTGACACACCCAACATTTCAATCAAGTTGACACACCCAACATTTCAATCGAGTTGACACACCCAACATTTCAATCAAGTTAACACACCCAACATTTCAATCAAGTTGACACACCCAACATTTCAATCAAGTTGACACACCCAACATTTCAATCAAGTTGACACACCCAACATTTCAATCAAGTTAACACACCCAACATTTCAATCAAGTTAACACACCCAACATTTCAATCAAGTTGACACACCCAACATTTCAATCAAGTTAACACACCCAACATTTCAATCAAGTTGACACACCCAACATTTCAATCAAGTTGACACACCCAACATTTCAATCAAGTTGACACACCCAACATTTCAATCAAGTTGACACACCCAACATTTCAATCAAGTTAACATACCCAACATTTCAATCAAGTTAACACACCCAACATTTCAATCAAGTTGACACACCCAACATTTCAATCAAGTTGACACACCCAACATTTCAATCAAGTTAACACACCCAACATTTCAATCAAGTTAACACACCCAACATTGCAATCAAGTTGACACACCCAACATATCAATCAAGTTGACACACCCAACATATCAATCAAGTTGACACACCCAACATTGCAAACAAGTTGACACACCCAACATATCAATCAAGTTGACACACCCAACATTGCAAACAAGTTGACACACCCAACATATCAATCAAGTTGACACACCCAACATTGCAATCAAGTTGACACACCCAACATATCAATCAAGTTGACACACCCAACATTGCAATCAAGTTGACACACCCAACATATCAATCAAGTTGACACACCCAACATTGCAAACAAGTTGACACACCCAACATATCAATCAAGTTGACACACCCAACATTGCAAACAAGTTGACACACCCAACATATCAATCAAGTTGACACACCCAACATTGCAATCAAGTTGACACACCCAACATATCAATCAAGTTGACACACCCAACATTGCAAACAAGTTGACACACCCAACATTGCAATCAAGTTGACACACCCAACATTGCAATCAAGTTGACACACCCAACATTGCAAACAAGTTGACACACCCAACATTGCAATCAAGTTGACACACCCAACATTTCAATCAAGTTGACACACCCAACATTGCAATCAAGTTGACACACCCAACATTGCAATCAAGTTGACACACCCAACATTGCAATCAAGTTGACACACCCAACATTGCAAACAAGTTGACACACACACATTTGTTCAGCCAAATTGACACACTCGATACTCTGATCAAGTTGACGCATGACACCCACAACATATCAGTCAAGTTAACACACTCAAACATATCAGTCAAGTTAACACACTCAACATTGGGTTTCCAAACACCACACAAATAACACGACACATAAAGCGTGCTCCAGTTCACTCATATGAGCGTTGACTTTACTTGCCGCTCTAATGCAAATCTTTTTGGTGTCATGAAACGACCTGACATAACGTCACACTTTGTACTGCGCCTTACCTTGTGTAACACGCCGTAACCGGCTGTGTAACACGCCGTAAAGGGCTGTGTAACACGACGCAACACTCCGTGTAGCATGACGTAATCGTCTGTGTAACACGACACAATCTCCTGTGTAACACGACACAATCTCCTGTGTAACACGACACAACCTCCTGTGTAACACGACACAACCTCCTGTGTAACACGACACAACCTCCTGTGTAACACGACACAACCGCCGGCATTACTCGGTGTATCACTCTGTCTAACTCAGCATAACATCCTGTGTAACACAGTGTAACAGCCCGTGTAACAAAGTGTTACACTTTGTAACAGTGTAACAGTCACCAGTGTCTAACACGGTATAAGAACTCACATAATAGCCCACGTAACACTGGTAACAGCTCGTGTAACGAAGTATAACACGGTGTGACAGCACCCGTGTGTTACACGGCATAACAGCCCACGTAACAGAGTGTAACAGCCCACCGTGTTGCAGCTGCGGAGGGAGTACGAGGAGCACAGCGCAGCCATCGAGACGAAGCTGACGGGTGTGGCGGGTGTGCAGGTGGAGCGCGTGCTGGGGGAGTGGGTGGCGCGCTCCCCCGTCCCCTCTCCCCCCATGACCGCCATCCTCAAGGTGGTCACCCGCCTCCATGATGCCGTCGTGGGGGTCCTCACCCATCGACAGGTACTGGGTGTCTGGGTCTGCTGGGTCTCCATGTCTAACAGGTCTCTATATCGACTGGGTTTCTACCCTGTGCCCATTATACCCTATGTCTACTAGGTTTCTATGTCTACTGGGTCTCTATGTCAACTGGGCTTCTATATCTACTAGGTTTCTATGTCTACTAAGTTTTTATGTCTACTGGGTCTCTACTGGGCTTCTATATCTACTAGGTTTCTATGTCTACTAAGTTTTTATGTCTACTGGGTCTCTATGTCTACTGGGTTTCTATGTCTACTGGGTCTCTATGTCTACTAGGTTTTTATGTCTACTAGGTTTTTATGTCTACTAGGTTTCTATGTCTACTAGGTCTCTATATCTACTGGGTTTCTATGTCTACTGGGTTTCTATGTCTACTGGGTTTCTATGTCTACTGGGTCTCTATGTCTACTGGGTCTTTATGTCTACCACGTGTTGCCTGGTTTTGTGTGTTCACTTCTGTTCTTTATTCTTCTAGGGTGCATATATATTTAAACTTCACATTTGTGAGCTCGTTTTCACACGGCCAAGTTGTCATTGATGTTAGAAATGTGAACACATGTACATGTTTCTGAAGGAATTTCTGTGTGACCTTATCTCTGAATTATTTATTAGTTGAGCATTGCATCGCTGAATTAGTTATCACCCGAATTAATTATTGCTTGATTAGTTAACTACATTTTCTAACTTTTTGACTAGTGATCTTAATTAGTTATTGCTTGATAAGTTATCAACATTAGTTATAACTAACTAAACTAAACTAACTAACTAAATTATTTATCTAAATTAGTTATCACTTGGTTAGCCTTCTCACTGGACTACCGGTGGATTAGTTACCTAAATTAGTTCTCATTACGTACACATTAAGGTTAGTCAAAGAAAGTAATGCTGGTACTTTCTCTTGCCAAAGTAAGCATATTGTACCTGCTACTACTGGTGGGGAGACTGCATACCTATCATACCCTTCCCCATTATACCCCGTGCCCACTATACCCCAATTCCATTATACTCCGCATCCACCACGCTCCACATTACAGCCCATGCCCACTATACATACCCAGTACCCTTTACACCCCGTACCTATAATACCTTATGCCTATCTTACCCTACGCCTACCATACCCTGAATCTCTGTACCCATTATACCCCGCACCTATAAAACCATATGCCTATTATACCCGGTACCTATTATACCCGGTACCTATCATACCCTGTACCCACCATACCCAATACCCACGTTGCCTTGCGCAGGTGTGCGCGGTGTTCAGCCGCCTGACAGACGCGCTAAGGGAGGCCATGAGAGCGCGCCTCACCCTGCTGGAGGTGCTGCCTGTGGGGCCTCAGAGCTGGTCAGTGGCTGCATGGTCTTCTGAGTCATGTCTCTAATGCTGTGAGCGACTTGTAGGCTGCTCTGAGTAGGTGGTATAGTCTGGTAGTGTACCTCATAATCTGTTAATCTCAAGAGTATCGTTTGGAAGAATCCAAATTTGAGGGTATATTGCTTCAACATTCTGATTCATATCTCTTATGTTGCTCGCAATTTGTAGGTTGCCCTGAGTAGGCGATAAAGTGTGGTAGTGTACCTCCTAATCTGCTAACCTCAAATGGGTGTTATCGCTTGGAAGAATCCAAATTTGAGGCTGTATGGTCTTCTCCGTTCTAATTGTTGTCTCCAATGTTACTAGTGACTTGTAGAATGTACTAGTAGGCGATATAGTCTGGTAGTGTACCACGTAATTTGATAACTTCAGAGTTTCGTTTGGAAGAATTCAAATTTTAGGGTATACTGACTTGTTTGCTTCTTTCATGAGTTAGCAACTGGTAGGGTGCACTGAGTAGACGTTATAGCCCGGTACTGTACCCCCGTAATCTGTTAACCTCAAACTGGTGTTATCGTTTGAAAGGATCCAAATTTGAGGGATCTTGCTTCTCTATTCTGATTCATATCTGTTATGTTGCTAGCAATTTGTAGGTTGCACTGGTAGGCGAGATAGCCCGTATGTGTACCTCGCATATACTATCCTCATCCTATCGTTTGGAAGAATCCAAATTTTAGGCTATATGCTTCTCTAATTGAATGAAGAGTGCATAATGAATCTCTAGATTTGCCTGACAGCAGAGGCTATGATTAGATTATGCGACAGCTAAGGGCATTATCAAATTATTCGACAGCTGAGGCTATGATTAAATTATGCGACAGCTAAGGGCATTATCAAATTATTCGACAGCTGAGGCTATGATTAAATTATGCGACAGCTAAGGGCATTATCAAATTATTCGACAGCTGAGGCTATGATTAAATTATGCGACAGCTAAGGGCATTATCAAATTATTCGACAGCTGAGGCTATGATTAAATTATGCGACAGCTAAGGGCATTATCAAATTATTCGACAGCTGAGGCTATGATTAAATTATGCGACAGCTAAGGGCATTATCAAATTATTCGACAGCTGAGGCTATGATTAAATTATGCGACAGCTAAGGGCATTATCAAGTTATTCGACAGCTGAGGCTATGATTAAATTATGCGACAGCTAAGGGCATTATCAAATTATTCGACAGCTGAGGCTATTATCAGATTTTTAAGGAGCAACGCTGTCATCCAAAGGTGGCTCAATTACTGCTGACGGATAGAGTTATTTTTGTAGTTACTGAACGAAGTTTTATGGGTGATCTTTAATTGTATTAAGATAATAAAGGTTGCTGCCACCAGAGACTGACATCTCGAAATTTGAGTTTATCATTTTAGGAGGTATTGCTCTCAAACTCCATTTTAAGTTCTCCGTTCATTTACCATTCATTGAAACTATTACATAGTGACTTTTGGGGCAGCAGCATGCTCATATTATTGCCTAAACCCACAGGGTGGTGACCAGCGAGCTCACCTTCTACTTCAACCACCTGGCGAGTCTCAAGGTCGACCTCGACTGCACGCAGGAGCAGTTCAGCAAGCGGCTGTGGGAAAAGCTCCCGCCCAGCTGATAAGGGCTGACGCCAGCTGTTGAATCAGCAGTGTGCTGACATCACTGACGCTGATTGCTGTCACTGAGGTGTGCTGGCTGACGGAAGCACCCTCGTTAAGACACTGTTCTGACAGTCGCTGCTGTGGTGCTGTGCGTATTGTGCTGTACACTGCTGCAGTCATTACAGTGGTGTGCTGTACAGTTCCAGTCTTCATGCGATGTGCAGCCCACTTCGCTGGTGTAAATAACCTGTAAAAGATACATAGTCCTGTCACTCTACAAAAGACATTGCCAATGGTGTAAGTATAGTTGCTGAGCTTGAATTGACGACCGCTTTTTGTCTTCGAGCAGGAGCTGCAATTCCTAAGTTGTACCTGCTTTGCTTGCGGTGTAGACGAGTGTACTGGTAAACGCCAATGTAAACTAGACTGGTGAAGCTTTATAGTTTGCGTTCCATTTTTCTTGCGAATGTTAGAGCAAAACAGCTGGAAATTCTGGGCTGCAACAAATTTGGCTCCACTTTTATTATAAATGTTAGAATGAAATATTTTGGGTCGCAACACTCTTGTTCCACAAGTTTGTCGTTTAAAGTGAATGAACGAAATTCTAAGGTATAGGGTTGGTAATAGGTTTAGCTTATATAGGTTTGTGTGTCCTATGCTATGGGAACTGGTGCCCCCAGAGGAGATACTGTTAGGTCCCCTCAGCTATAGATAGACCTTCGGGACTTGTCTTTCGTGCCCACTTTGCTTCTTTCAGTTTTCATTCCTTTTTCGGTATCTCATCTTTATTTTTTCTTCCTCTTTCTGATATGCTATTTCTTTGCGCGGGGTCCCCTGTGTGGGAACACGCCTCATGCATAGATTCCCCGTTTTCTAGTCCATACTAAGTGGTCCCTTCTGCCCGCTCCCCTGACTTATAAGATTGCCTTTGTTGTGGCTAGGGAGTCTCGCATCAAAAAGACGATAATTTACTAGGAATGAGATTTAAGATTTAATGAAATCGCGGTAGCTTTTGACGTGTACCTCGAATGTAAAAACATGCCAGATATTGTAGGATATTTCGAGACTTGGAGTTAGAAGACCATGTGTTAATGAGAGGTATAGTTGGTGCTAACCTGTAATATAGCCCACAAAAATAAAAATCGATTAAGATACGATGGAGGATTTCCAACGCTTTGACGCTGGTGAAGCAGTCAGGGAGAACCTATCATTTTTGTGAACTGCTTTGCTCATTGGAAAGGGACTTGGAATAATGAACTAACTTGCTTATGATCAAACATTTATTAATCGAATCACTTGGGAAACAAAGTTGCTTCCAACAACTTCTACCGGTTTACATCAATGCATTAATTTCCACACTTACATTCACCATTCATTTCGATCTCTCGCACTTGTTCTTGCGTCCTTTCATTACTACTCAGAGCTCATGCTTGCATCCATTCATTTGGTCGTGTATTTATTCATACATTTGATCATGCGTGCATTTATTCATTTATTGGTGCATTTATTCATTCGTTCATATATTTATTCATCCATTAATGCATTTGTTCATTCATTGGTGAATTTATTCATTTGTTCACGTATTTATTCATTCATTTATGCATTTGTTCATTCATTAATGCATTTATTCATTCATTAATGCATTTATTCATTCATTAGTTCATTTATTCATTCTTTCACGTATTTATTCATTCAGTTATGCATTTGTTCATTCATTAATGCGTATATTCATTCAGTTATGCATTTGTTCATTCATTAATGCGTATATTCATTCATTAATGCATTTATTCATTCATTAATGCATTTATTCATTCATTAGTTCATTTATTAATTCGTTCACGTATTTATTCATTCATTAATGCATTTGTTCATTCATTTTCTGACTGCTGCACGCTCGCCGCTTCGCCACGTGTAAATGCTGTGATATTCTGTGGCGCATTTTTGTGTTGTGTTTATGAACTTCATGAAGCTATCCATGTCGACATGAAGGCACTTGAGGTAACCTGAGATAGTATATAAATGTTATTGTAAGTTATACTTAGTATGTTTTTCAAATATTATACTAAGTTTTATGATGCCCAGAGAACTGTCGTGAAATTTCAAGATTTTTGGTGTAAATTCTTTTGCTTCAATTTTATTTTAAACTACATAATGTCATTATTGCAACAGTCGAGGAGCGACATCATTCTTTTGTGCTCATTGCATATTGTGAGCACCTGTGCAAGGTTTCCGGAATTTTTATTTCACGAGAAAAAGTTGGTCTACTCATACTCACTGTATGGGGGGGGGGGGGGGGGGCAGGGGTTGCAAAGTTCAAACTCTAATCTCAAATAGTAATTTCTCATGGCGGCAGTCATTTTCTCAAAGAAATTCTACTCGAAAAGTTCGATGAGAACAATAAGGTTCATTACTACGCTTTGATTCATTCCTATTAGCCCTGTTTTTATCAATAACACAGTGATTGATTGAACTCTTTTTTCCCGGTTTGTGGATGGTGTTGGAAGTACGGGCGTATCAGTGATACGCCAACTGCCATCTGAAATTCCCAGTTCGGGTTGTAGCAGCGAGCTCGCTGCTCTGTAGTCATTTTGGTCATTTTTTACACCCACTTTGATTACATGCAGGATAAATTTGAAACAAAGAAATACGTAAAATAAAGTTTGATAGTGTTCAACAAATAACGTGGAAAATTAGGAATCTGAAAACGTACCCCCTTTACGGTACGAGCGTCCGCACTGGACACGAGCATCATCTTCACGATTTGCTTGCAGTCTTGCGGCGATTTCTTCTGTTCCATTTTCACTCGCAGTCTTTTCCATTAATGACCTTTGACTGAAATGTTAAATTGCGGATAGGTGTGTGGGATTTTATGGAAAATAGGGTAATATTGGAAATCCAGATTTGAATTATCCTGTTTTCCAAATTAGTTTAAATTAGTTGGAGGGTTTGTGTTTATTTTGTGGCGTACTAGCTCTACCAGGAGCGTGAAGGAGTCTGGTGTGGGTCTCGGGATGAATTCACGACCTGTTTTCTCTTGATTTGTTCAATGCATCCTGCTAGCGACTTCCTAATCTAGTGTCGTTGATGCAATTACTAATATAGTTCTTGAAATATCTGTTCATATCTTTGACATACTGCAATTTGACTGTTGATGTGGTGAGGACGATGTTAATACACTAATATAATATCTATCGTGTAATGATCTACAAGAAGAGGCGATTATTCACATTAGTTTTAAGTACGTTACGTAGGAGACTCGAATTCCAATATGAAGTAAGTCAGAAGAAATGAACAAAAATATTCCATAAAAGGTATCCTCTTGATCGTTTTGTGTAACCGTAGTAAATGCTGAAGTATTGAACTCTCACCTCAAGCAAGCTATCTTGAGTGTACGTCTTCTTTTTTTCGTACCAGAAATCAAGACCGGACGTAAAATTGAACAGTATATGGAGCATTGTTATTACGGAGATATCAGGAATTATTTAAAGCGTTCTTATGCTCTTGTATATTCCGTTGAAAAGCTTGTTTCTTATTCCATATTACGAGTGATAACGTTTTGTATAATTTGCGTAATTGTCTTGTGATATTTGTTCAAGAGGAAACAACTCGCTCTTTATTAAGCCCAGAAGCTTTTATCACACAAGTGAGGGGGGAATGTGAGGACAGCGTCCGCCTTCTGAACAAAGACACCTTAGTGCAATAGTGAGCAGCGTTGCCAGTTGGCCTTTGTTTTCGCCAAAATGCTCATATTTAGTGCTCTTCCATCCATTTTCATGAAATTTACTCTTACATTTGGTATTCTTTCACCAATTTTCCATGGAAATTACTCTCATATATTTTTTCAATCATTTACCGTGAAAATTACTCCTATATTTCGTATTTTTTCACCAATTTTCCATGACAATTACTCAACATCTGGCAACACAGCCATGTTGCCAGATGTTGAGTGTCTTCTAACGACAAATTCATTTTGATGTGCAGCCAATTTTAAACGTTCGACCAAAAGGCCTGCTGGCGACCCTGATGGTATGTAAATATTTAAATTGGGTTCGGACGTAGCCGAGCTGTTTTTTTTCTAATAGATTTGATAGTCATTATCTATAAATTGTAATTATTATTTATTGCTTTGTTGAACATAATTGCGTCTGTAATGAATACATTTTATTCCTTTGTTAAATTAAAGTGGTAATTTGTTGAATTTTCTATTGTCATTTCCTGTTGAAATACACTGCTTTGAAATTATTTTCCCCGTCCGAGTCGTAATTTGAAAGTCAAGAACCTGAGGCGCACGAATATTACAAGCAAATAGACCGTTACAATACACGGCATGCGATATTAAATTAAGTATTATACATGCGATATTTAATATTAATATTTAAGACCTTGAATAATCCCATGAGGTTGATAACATGTAAAACATTACTCTGAATTTAATATATAAAAGATTACTCTCAACTGAAATTATGTTATCGTGCCAGTGAATTTCATTTTTATTGCTGATAACTTTCTAACATACGCTTAAAATAGCTTAAAGAATTCTAAAACATCTTCCTCATATAGCGCGTTTTTGATGAGGATACATCGTAACTGGCTTCGGTTTCACTGCTTCTTTTCAACGGCACATGACATTTTTCTATCGGTTGGTTTCTTTTACATTTAAATCCTAAAATTACTTATCTGAAAATATGCCGAAAATTGAGGCAAACCAGTCGCACAATGTTTTTCTATGTTAGGGAGAAAATGTCTTGAAATCACCCCTATTGGAGCAGTCCCCTGATGACGCAATACGAGGCCTGTCTAAAAAGTATCCGACCTTTGGCCAGAAAAAATATTTCGAATACCTGTCGGAGTTGGGACCCTAATCCCCTTCAAAGTATGCCCCTTGTGCTTGCACACACTTAGCCCACCGATCCTTCCACTGCTGGAAACACCTCTGGTAGTTTTTTTTTAGAATGGTGTTCAGCTCCATCGTCGCATTGCCTGTTTGACTCCTTCGATGCTGACTGTTTTCTTTGATGTCCGTGGAATTGTGCATCACGAATACGCACCGGAAGGACAAACAGTGACAAAGGAGTACTATCAGGATGTTCTCCGGCGACTTCGTGATGCAGTTCGGCGCAAAAGACCAGACATGTGGACTGCGAACAACTGGCACTTGCATCACGACAACGCGCCCGCACATTCATCCCATTTGATCCGCAATTTCTTGGCCAAACATGGAATTACGACCGTTCGCCAACCTCCCTACTCTCCAGACCTGGCTCCTTGCGACTTCTGGTTGTTTCCAAAATTGAAGACACCACTGAAAGGATCCCGTTTTGAGAGTAGAGAAGAGATAATGCGGAACGCGACGACAGAGCTGAACACCATTCCAAAAGAAGACTTCCAGAGGTGTTTCCGGCAGTGGAAGGATCGGTGGGCTAAGTGTGTGGAAGCACAAGGAGCCTACTTTGAAGGGGATTAGGGTCCCAACCCCGTCAGGTTGTTGAAGTATTTTTTCTGGCCAAAGGTCGGATACTTTTTCGACAGGCCTCGTATATTGACTGAAAAGCCTTCAAGTACGAGATATATATATATATATAAGTATACAACGCCATTATCATTATAGATTAGGTAAGGTACAGTATAAAAAAAAATATAGCCGGAATATTTGTTTATTTCCGAATGTATTTTCATTGAAGCCAACAATTTAGTCAAAAAAAATTACACATCACGGCTTCTCAATATGAATGCAAAATTTAAAAAAAAATGCGAAATTTTCAAAAATTTTCAGATCCCCAATGCTACGCGCTGGTTCCTACATCAAATGCTCTTATGGAATCAAAACGCGCGTAAGAAGGAATTGCATCATTATTAAATGTTAAGCTGAGCTCTTAGAAACGTTCAGGATAAATTCAACCGTTAAGGCATCTGATGATACATCGATCATGTGTCGTTCTTCAAGAGTAGAAGCAAATTTGCATGAAAAAGAACATAAGAGATCCACATTATCTCCTCAATAGGAAACGCTACAGTTTCGAGAAGAATGAACAACACAAAGAAATAAAAAGAAACAGCAGATGAGAATTTGCTGCGGTTATCTACACGGAAAAAAGCATGGTGGCTAAGTGAAAGAAGTCTTTCCAGCATTGTGATTCCAGAGCAAGAGCCGTGAACGTTAACATCAGATTACAAGAATAATAACTGTGGTTAATAAAAATATAACTGGTAACAAAGATCTCGATGTCTAGCCAGATGTTTCGCCATATGACACAAATTAAGGTTTAACGACAATGTTTGTCAACATTTTCCATTAAATTTACCTCAACAATTTAGAAGAATCGTGAGAATATAACGGGGACAAAATTTTCAAGCTTTAGCAAAATTTACATACGTGCAACTTCAAAATCTGGAATTGGAGATCAACTCAGAACTTCGGCAAGAGTGAGTCAGTTGGAAGAGCACCGCTCACGAAGCTGTCTTAAATATTTGCTATAAGATAACTTCAATAATAAAGGCAATCAGAAGTTTATAAGTGATCTCAACATTCGACAAGACCTGGAGGCACCCACGTCAAAGTTGCTCCACTCTTTGTGCGTGTGTTGCAGCGTCCGTGTGCGTGTAGGGTGCGTCATGTGCACTGGTACAGAGTCAACTCATTGCCAGAAGTCGCTGTATCGTCTAACCATAATGAGTTACCAGATTTCGCAATGCAGTTAGGTTATGCACTTGCTCACAAAGAATTGCCAGTGGTGATTTAGAAATGGACATGCAGAGTGTAAACTTATTTGTAATATGGAAAGAGTTCAATTACCCGATCGTTTTAAATTGCTGCCTTTAACAGCGAAGGGTAAAGAAAATGTAATGAGCATTGACATTGCAATTAAAAGCCGCACTGAGTTAGACTGGATAAATGAATTCTCGCATAAAAATGTTCGCTGGACTAGGCAAAACGAGAAGAAAGCGACAATTAAATATACTGATATGAGCACATAAAATTCCTCACTAAAATATTTTAAGTATATTAATCAAATTCATTTGGCGTGAATATGCATAAAAGGCATCTTACAGAACGCTTCAACACTTGAATACTTTAATTTAATTCATATTATAAAGGACCTGTTAGAATGCTATTATTAAATTTATTTATAAAGAATCTGTGAATTGCTAGTTAACTACGTATTTATAATATAGACTGAAGAGATTTGCATTGCTAAAAATACAGCGTGATGTACGAACAATATATTATGATGTACGGTAGAATCGCAGTAACTGTGCTGTTATTTGGCCTAACTCATTATACAATACGTGTCGTTTAAGACGGCTGTGGCTTTTTAAAGTAAATTGAAACATACAGTATTTTATTCCATAATTAAATGATACTTTTATG
This sequence comes from Morinoia aosen, assembly GCA_030386875.1. Taxonomy (NCBI): domain Eukaryota; kingdom Metazoa; phylum Arthropoda; class Malacostraca; order Amphipoda; family Talitridae; genus Morinoia; species Morinoia aosen. Next base: position 22,454,064 of record CM059561.1, read on the forward strand.
GTAAAACTATACTGCAATTGTTTGCACTCAATTATGTCACGCAGCGACGTTTGGCAGCTGTTGAAGTGGGCGTGGTTCTTGGTGACGGAGACAAGCCGTTCCCGTACACAGACTCGCACACGCACACAGAGTGGAGCAACTTTGACGTGGGTGCGACCTGGTGTGCCACCTTTGGTCACAGAGGGAATTTTCATAATGCTGCTGACCGACCAGTAGTCACAAACTCGATTCATAAATTCTTAATGAAAACTAAATGAAGGCACGATCCAGTTGATGCATGCTATTTTCACCATTGCTTACTACAATTCACTACTAATTTGAGTTGAATAGCAAACTTCAGTTTTACCTGCCGCAGTCAAAGTGTTGAGGAGCAAGACATAAAAACTCCTGATACGAGACAATAATATTAATTAATGATGTTACTTTCATGATATTCTGTGATAACTCCTCTCACACGTTGACTGTGTATTAGTAAACATGTGAACCACGAGGTAAATTGCTTATTTACCCACCAGTATGAATGGAAAGCATTTTGCGACCATTTCCCTACCTTTTTATGAAGTAGATTTTAGCATGTGAGATAAAATAGTCTTGTGCAATTATATTTTTCATGCTGGTACGAGGATAGAAACATATTCCCAACACTGTAGTTGGCTTTTCAATTCTGCTTCTTGTAACCTAAGCTAAACCTAACCTAGCCAACCGTAGCCACTGCGCAACAATGTTAAAAAATCCCTAAAAGAAACAAAGAAGACCTGAAGATAAAGTTCAAAGTCGACACGGTGACGGCAATGAACGTGTTATAGATCTCTTGACAAAGAAATATAACCTAAAGATAAAGTTCAAAGTCGATACGGTTGGTGTGGTACCAAGCGCTGTCGTTCTTGCCCATCTTCCTGACGTAGGCGCCCTTGCTGAGGTAGCCCGTCTCCTGCCACTTGACGAGCTGCGTCGAGGAGTACGGGCCCTCCACGGCCGCGTCGTCGTTGTTGTCCCAGCGCAGCTGCCACCGGACCTCGTCTGCACAAGGGCGTCACTGCGTTAATGCTCTGTGTGAAAGGTGGGCAGGTGCCTGGCTGGGGGCATCTTAGAGCTTGGGGAGTTGGGTTGTGACATGTGACATGTTAGTCGCGCTGTGACAAGATTAGTTAGTGACAGCCACTGTGATAAGTGTTTAGTGACACAGTAGGTGCGTGACATGTTAGTGACACGGCAGATAACCCGTGACAAGATTAGTTAGTGACAGCCACTGTGATTAGTGACACAGTAGATACGTGACATGTTATTGGCTCTGTGACATACAAGAGGTTAGTGAGTGATACGTTAGTGGCTCTGTGACATCGAAAGGTTAATTAGAGACATAATAGATCCGTGATCCGTAAGTACCTCCATCACATGCAAGAAATTAGTGACATAATAGATCCTAGTGCTGACCCACATTTCCTTTTTTCTTTCTCCCCTCATTCTTTATCACTCTTTCGCGCCCATCTCTCACATCCCTCTCCCACACTAATCAGGTTCCTGCTTCTGCTGCTGTTTCTCTAGCTTCGTTAAATACAGTAAATTATTATACGGAACAATACAGTACAGTACACCATAGTATGGTGCAATACAGTACATCATTATACAGAACAATACACTATATCGTTATATGGGACAAAACAGTACACCATTGTATGGTACAATACAGTACACCATTATATGGTACAATACAGTGCACCATTATATGGTACAATACAGTACACCATTATATGGTACAATACAGTACACCATTGTATGGTGCAATACAGTACACCATTCTATGGTACAATACAGTACACCATTGTATGGTGCAATACAGTGCATCATTACAATACAGTAGATCCTTATATTACTTTCTTCCCCACACCCACCAACACAAGAGAGACCCAGCACATCTTCCCCTGCCTTCTCGGCCTCGCTGCTCTCCGAGAACATGTCCATGGCCGGCTCGCTGCCTCCTGCTGCTCTCTTCAGCTGCACACACACACAAAGCATGTCAATTTATCAAACTCATCTGGAGTGCTCTCGGTAAAACGCAGGGGCTATATGAGTAGCTATGAACCTACTGTACATATTTTACTCTGGATAAACCATCACTTTGAGAGCTGCACACACACGAGAAGTGCGTTAGTTTGCCGAATTCATCAGTGAGCCGGAGTGCTACTGGTAAAACGCAAGGGCAAGATAAGCAGCATGAACATACTGTAGGTATTTTATATTAGATATTCTGTATGTTTTGTATTTTTATTTTCTGTAGATATTTTTTTATTGTGGATAAAACATCACGTAAGTGTTTCAGTCATAGGCCATCATCAGAGCCTGCTAGAACTTTACATAAAAATGGTATTCACGTGACATGGGTTACTTTGACATGATCTACAACACAAAACATTGATGCGCCCAAGTTAATTTGTGTCACAAAAATTACACATTTAAATAAACACCTCAAAAGTTTAGGTTAAATAAGTTGTTAGTTTAAACGTCCTCAACCAAAGCAAAGGTGTTCCAGAGGGAGAGAGGATGAAGGCATCTCTTAGTATGGAGTGAAGGAAACATGGAATCTGTGCACAAGACCTTCTATGCATACAAACAATAAGTTATGAAGGAAGTTTTTGGAACAAAATCAAATTTGAACTAGATAGTATATGGTACTGAAAAACAGGGTAGCAGTGAACAGAAAAACATGGCCGACCTTATTGCTGATCATCTCGTGCGTCTTTATAAACAAAGAGTACTCTATTTTAGAATTAATCTTACATAATATCGTAAAAAGAGATCTTCTTAAAAAACCTGTCAGTTGAATTTATTTCCAAACAACAGGACCGGACACATACAATCACAATTCATTTCAGAATTAATCACAAAACACCACAAAAAAAGCTTTATTTTAGAAAAACTGACACAAAAAATGAATTTATGTTCCAAATTTTAACCGTCGCACGCCAAAAATCAACCTTGTTACTGGTCATATCGTGTGTCTCTATGCACAAATAGTACTCTATTTCAGAATTAATCGTACATAGCACACCAAAAAGAACCCTTGGTTTTAGATAAATTCTCAAGGCCGTACATGAGCAGTTCAATCTCTATTCCAAACAACAGTACCCGTCCCACACCAAAAACGGACCTTATTGCTGATCATCTCATGCGTCTCCTGGTACACGTCCATGTTGCCGAGCTCGACGATCTTGTTGGCAAGCTCTGTGAGGTGCAGCATGGCCTTCATGTCCTCTGGTGCTGCGTGCTCCCCTGGCTGCTGCTGCTGCTGCTTCTGCTGTTGTTTCTTGAGCTTCCACTTCTGGGCTGAAGTGAGCTTTTTGCCCCCACCCAACCGCTGCCACAACGCACGAGAATATAAGTTAGCTATTTTCTAGCACAAAATACAGTACATCATTATATAGTACAATGAAGTACACAATTATATGGTACAATACAGTACATGAAATACATACAGTAAATCATTATATGGTACAATACACTACATCATCACAATACAGTAGATCTTATATAACTTTTTATACAAAGTCTTCCATTATAAGCTTTGGTAGAAGAAAATAAACATCATAATAAAAGGATTTATATTAACAAATTTATGGGTGACTAAATGTTCTTGCGTTCAATGGCGTTGTGAAAAGATTTGTATCAAGACAAATTTCGAGCCCAAAAAGAAAAAAATGAATATAATTTGTGTACGTAGCAATAGTAAGACTGTGATATGACTTGATGCAAGCAGAGATTTATAAGACCTGTAAATTTTGGAAAATCTGTATATTTTTGATACTTGAATAAACTTAAGATTGACCATGGAAAATCAACTTGCCAGATGGAACAACCCAGAGCCCAAAATGATCACCTTCAGCGCCTTCTGCACCGTCTCCTCAGGCTTCAAATGCTCCAGCATCTGCTCATAAATGGCCAGTTCCTTCTTGCTGTCAGCAGCATCGGCTGCAGCACTCTGCTGTCCGCCCTCCTGTTCACCGTCGTCACTTTCATCATCAGAGCCGTACTTGTTTTTGTTGTCCTCTACATGCTTCACCTGGAACCAAAAGCCAAGATTCAAAATAAGCATCCTGTTTTTTTTCTTAAAAAACTTCAAAGGTTCACAATTTGGTGAAACTTTTTGTCCTAGATGCACACTGCTCTCCAGAATTTACTCACATGTAACTTGTTTGAAGTTCTGCTTTTGACAAGTTGTTTTCTTGATGGTGAGTCATTATTGTGGAGATTAGATTATAAGTTAGTTTCAACTTCCCTCATCACAACAAAGATGTTTAAAGATAAATATGAAGAAAATATAAGTATGTACATTGATGATGTCAATCGAACATAGAAAGAGCAATGCCAAAATGAGAAATCAGATAGTTCCAATTATGAGTCAAGTATTGGCTAGTAGAATATGCTTATTTCTTGCATCAAATTAGACATTCACATCACAAATTTTGAAGCTATAAAAAATTTACTTCCGTGTCCATCTGCTTGTAATAGCTTAGCATATTTCAGCTCTATCCCAGTTGCAGCATATCCATGATTCAAATTCAAGGGCAGTAGCATGCAGGCTTGAGAGACATATATTGACACTGGAAAAATTCACTTTTTCCTAGTGGCATGGAATAAAAGGACTGAATGACTTCTCTCTTTTTGATACTTAGCTTGTCTATCTATGCTGCAAGGTGCCCATATTGTTTTGTGCATCTAATACTATCTTTTATTTTCCCCTCACACTTTTTTGCACTCTCTTGTGCTTCTAACCAAACCACTGCAACTTACACTAAGTGGAAATGATGAATCTTGCAGGAAATAATCATTCCAACTCAAATTTCTATTCAAAATTTGGCAGTCAACCCCTGCTTAACCTCAGCTACAACTGCAATGCTACTTTACATATCAACAACATATTGTACAGTGTTAGGCCCCGCGCCAGTGTGGCCAGAAGGATATTATAGTATTACGCTCCCGGCTTTGTAAATAATGTTTGCCGGAATTTAATCCGAGTATCCTAGATACTCGCCAAACCCCCATGAATCCGGCCGATCCGAATTTTGAGAGAGCGACAAAAGAACTTCGGTCAGCTCCCTGGAAATTCCGGAACCGTCTTACCCAATATTGAATGGCTCTGCGACTAACCTTGTTTACCGTACCAATAAAAATAGAAAACTTAAAAACGAATCTTCTCTTCCCTGAAGAAAGCATAACAACCCTCAGAAAAACCCTAAGACAGGGACTTTAACAAAACGCCATCCAAATAAGGACTCGGCTACTGAAAACATCTAACATACAGGTAATGAAGAAGCTTTTATATTGCTGTTATCACCAAAATTTTTACCTACTTTATGGCAAATTCAAGGAAAACCATTTTGAAGTGGAACATTTCATGTTGTAAAATATGATGAAATCAAAAACTAATCCACATTTTACTCTCAAGAAGAATGTATTTAATAAAACTGAATGTTCCAAAATTAAAAAGTATTATTTCCAAGAGTTCTAGAAAAACTAGAAAGAGTTCCAAGAAAAACTGACACAAAAGCTGGATTTATGCTTTTATCATCATTTTTTTTATTTTTACATCACTGGAAATAATTCAATAGGTAAAAAACACTTGCCTTGACCCAGTCAATATCATCCAGCCAGGCATCTTTGACTTGCTCAGAATCTTTCTTGAAGTGATAAAATCCTTCCCCATCAAAGTGTCCATCCTCCATCTCCTCCTTCATGTTGAATGGTGTGATGGTAGTCTCCCCTTCAAAGGCAATAGTTGGGGCTTCCTGACCTGAAATACAATATATTGTAGTGACATTTTAAAACACAACAAAAATTCCTAAAAATGATTAAAAACCCTAGATTAATGAAAAAAATGTACATGCTTAGAAACATACAAGCTTTTTCAATGTCATAAATGTAAATAAAGTAAATTTTACATCACTGGAAATAATTCAATTAATGTAGAAGCAACACTGACATGAGGAAAAAGAAGCATTCTCAATGTCATAAATGTAAATGAAGTAAATTTTACAACACTGGAAATAATTCAATTAATGTAGAAGCAACACTGGCATGAGGAAACAGAAAAAGGCTGGAGAAAATTTAATTGATATCATGAATTAAGGAACATCCTATTTAAGGGAGCATATTAATGAAAGAAATAGGAAACTGTAAAAATTATCTACTTACAATTGTTTGGTTTGATTTTTTAATTTTTCAATACTTATTGAATTCAGAAAGTTAGGACAATCAATTGGGAACACTAAAACAAAATAATGAAGTTTGGTACATAGGAAGCAGCATAAATGAATTCATTGCTGATAAAAAAGAAAACAAAGCATTTATCCTATATCAAAACACATGAAAATATTCCCAAAATAGATCCCAATAACAATTTGCTGACATTAATTAACTTCAGAAATAGGCAGAGTAATTCTTTAATCATCGAAAATCAATTTTAATATTGCTCCATTTTTGTTTTTAAATTTGACCTCAGTATTGAAAATTGCTTAAAAAAAACAAAGAAAAATTTCATTACATTTAAAATTACTTGTTCTATATGCTGCTGTTTTTTACATAGGGAAGTTGGTGTACCAGACACTATGAATGCTATTTTTGCGCAAATTGTTAAAAATTGGTATGCTTAGCCATGACTTTGGCACTTAGTCTTAGTTTCATGCCATAAAACTTTAGTAAATAAATTTTCTAAACTACACCAGCACTGTAGCAATTTCTAAAATAAAAAAAATTATCTATAATTTAATTACTATCTTAAACTCTAATCTATCATTGTTTACAATATCTAGCAAGCTATGCTTGCCAGTAACAGGCTAAACACCTCACAATACATACATTTGAATGTTCAGAGTTACAACACTAGATAAAAGTAAATTACTAACCTTCAATATCTGTTTCTTGTAGTATATTTGAAGACTTATCCCCAACGCCATTGTCTGCATCAGTATCTTCCTCTTCCTCATCAGAATCTAAACTGTGAGCCTTCTTTTTTTTAGGAGCTTCATCCACAGCTGAGTATTTAACGGACTTGCTAGGCACATAATCCTCGTCATCATCATATGAGTAGGAATCTAGGGCAACTTTTCTTTTAGGCATGGCAGGCTACAACACAAACATAGAAAATTCTGAAAAGGAAATTATATTTAACACAATAATATATGACATCAAATTGCCACTAATTTTGATAACTGAGGACACTTGACAGTCACAAATAATCAAATTGTTGCAAATGATGAAAAGATATTCAGAGTAGGAAGTATATTCTCTTAGAGTTAAAAATTCCTAACAGTATATGAATGCAGATAGGTTACAATCTGCATAACAACTAAATTTTTCTTTTATTTTGACACCTTCAGAGTATGTAAAATTTATGTGCATGGGCAAAATCAGCACTTTTACACTTTCAAAATAATAATATTTTAGCATGCAGTCTTGAGAAATATTAACTCAATATTTCAAGTTTTCTAGAAGGATAATTGAGCATGTTATCCAATTTAATACATTTTTTACTTCCTTACTGATCGATCAGTCCGTGGTTCCTTCCATCCTGAAAGCTGATACTTTAAACACAACATAATGATGGCATTTTTTAGGCTTTTTAAAATTGCAATTTCTTCACGTTTATTTGACCTCATTTGAAAATTATCATAATAGCTACACTTCATTTTACAAAATTAACTTGTTTCATTGGTGGGTTTGAAATGTAATTATTTTTAAAAGTAGAGTTGCATTTTACATGTAAAAGATCTGCTTTGTTCAAAGGCCCCAATACTACTTTTTAAATGCTTTAAAAATCATAGAAGTATACCAATTTTGTATGAACTATGTGTTAAAAGTAAATTATTTAATAATACAATAAATTAAATAAGACATGCAAATCATTTACCATTAAGGTTGGGCAACTATGTTCATGATAATTAAGGGGAAGTGCGTAGCCCAGTAAAGTTTGTGGTGGGTGAGACTGAGAGAGGAGAAGGCGGCAAATGTTTGGCAGCTCTGGCAAGCAACAGTAATTCTGTTTACATGAACTGAACTTCTGTGACAAACAAGGATCAAAGGTATACTTAAAGCATCATGGAGTTGCAGCTTTTTCCTACCAATGGGAAGCAAACAGGATGTTTGGGAGCGCAACTTTATAGCGCCAATTCCAAAACAAAATATGGGATGCTACAAGTGTATTTATGCTTCTGGGAATTTGAGCAGCTGCAAAGCCAAGCTCTCATTATTTGAATTTTTTAGATTTTGCATTTTGTAACTTGAATTTTCCTGTGTATTCAAAGACAAAAATTTTACACAGAGGCTTTTTATAACTTATACTATTTGTAATTTTGTAAGGTAAGGTTTTGTAAGGTATGGTATGACTACAATAATGCAGAACAGGCATTAAAAAGGTAAAACAAATGCTAGAGGTAAATAGTTTTTCCTAAACTAGTTTCATATATGGAAAGTAAATTCAACATGTAGTCTTAGAAACTTGCCAAATTTATAAAACTACATATGTAAAGTCGTACCTTGGTACTCGACCGCCTCTATATTCAACCAAATCGGTGCTCGACCAAAAAATTCGAGTAGAAAATGCATCGGACCTCGAACAGATTTTCGGTACTCGACTAGCCAAGTCGACCCAAACGCGCTCCTCGGCCAGCGGGTAAGCATCAGTTCGACTCAGACCGCCAGCGGAGTAAGACGTACGCAGTTTGTTTGAGTATTTCTTCCCAGATTTAAACTTTTTTGTGTTGCTCTAGCCCTTAATAATGGGTCCAAAGAAAGACAGAGATAAGGGGAAGGCAAAGAGGAAAACAGCGAGGACCACTATTGAACTGAAGAAGGAAATTATAGCAAAACATGAAAGTGGTGTACAAGTGTCCAACCTTGCGTCGCAATACGAAATGGCAAAGTCATCCATTTCCACTATCTTGAAGCATAAGGAAGTGTTAAAATTTGTAGTATCTTGGTTTTTCATCACGATACGAGGATAAGTAATTGTAGCTGCAAACTACAGTATCGGTAGCTGTAACTACCGTATCTGAAGCGTTAACTTCAGGAGTATGAAAAGGAAACTCTTAGCTAGGTTCCTATTCTTGTACTGAATCATCCATACACCGACTCTGCTTATAAGCTATAGCGCTCGGAAGTTAAACAATGCTCTTCCGGTGCATACCAATGCGATGCGCCCCGAAGGCACAGCTTCCGGCGGAGGTCCCATAAAGACATCTGACCTGAACGCGATATGGCATCCGGCAAGCCGCGCAAACCTCCGCTCCGGAACTCGTACTCATAAAACCAGTATCACATTATACGATGCATATTTTAATATACAACAGAAAGCTGACGTTGCAATGGGAGTGACAGGAATTAGTAAGCAAAGGCCTCAGATAATGGAAGAAATGGAGAAGTTACTTCTTATCTTTACCAAGGAAAAGATGTTGGCAGGAACAACATTAGTGAAGCTCTCATCTGCAAAAAAGCTCTTCAAATTTACGTAGATGTATTGAAAACTACTGGAGGTGAAAGTGCTAGTTCATTTACTTTCAAGGCAAGCAGGGGATGGATTGAAAAATTTAGACATAGAACAGGAATTCATAGAGTTACCAGGCATGGGGAGGCAGCCAGTTTGGACAAAGCAGTGGCTGAGAAATATGTTACAGAATTCAGCGAGACCATCAAGGCTGAAGAGAGCACATTTACGTCTTTATTGTTGTTTAGATACACGTTCTTATAACATTTTAGATAATTTTCTTAATGGTAAGAACGAATTAAAATACTTTCCATTATTTCTTATGGGAAAATTGGTTTCGGTGTTCGAACAAATCGGTGCTCTAGACAGACCCTAAAATCATTATAGAGTAATCCAGAGACATAGGAGATGACATAGCAACGTCAAGCCAAGAAGAAAGTGCCAAGGAGGAGGTGAAACATGATAAAATAACCCTTCCCCCTCCCCTCCCCCCATTCTTCAAACCCCCGTAGCGGGCGAACAAGTGACCAACGTACGAGTCTCATTTTTTCACAGGATGTACCTGACCTTTGACAATTTTCATAGCAGTAAAAATCCCAGTTTTCAAGAAATCTCAAAAAACATGGATTTCTTTGGGGGACGCTGTTCTTAAATACTCATTTTATGAAAAAAGTATATGGAAGAAAAGCTGTTTATTTCAATTTTATTACCATGATTAAAACAAAAAAATTCAAAAATGAGTAGCTGTTTATTCAAGCGCATTTTTCATCAAATACGTAACTAAACCTACCGCTATAACTCGTAATATAATCATTTCAGACGGAAAGTGCATAGAAGAAAACTTGTTTATTTTGATTAAATCATTTATGTTATGGCACCAAGAAGTGGGAAATCGATTAATGTCCTTTCCTTCAGATTTACTAAATTGTGATCAATGAAAAATATTAGGAGTGATAAGAAAATGAGTCACATTTGTTTTGTGAAGTTTTGTTCTGTGAGATGCTGATTATATTAGCATTCTTTCATTTAACATCTGTTTATATAAAATATTGATCTAAATTTGGTCGACTGGTTTTAGAGTGGTCCTGGCTCGCTGGTAGACGGCTCCTAGTTTAAGTTTGGCCAAATACAGTATACAGTATCCAGTTTACTGTAGCTCCCATAGACGCTGCAGAATAAGCTCTGCTCCGGTCATCTGACCCAATTATCAGCAGATCATAACTACCGGCTACTGACTCTGTGTGTAGCGCTTCCCTGTCGCCGCAGGTTTTACGTGGTTCCGCCGTTGGACTAATTTGCTCCGAACCTAAGGTTTGGGTTTGGATGCGTCTTCCCTGCAACATTTTAAGGCGGACAGGCGACGGGAGGATGAGTGGCTAAGCTCACCGTTACCGCGCTGCTTCTTCGCTCCGCCTTCGCTCTTCTGGTTGTCTTGGGCTGGAGCTGGGAATCTCATGCATCGACGGACGTCAGGATGGTGCGATGCCGAAGCTGTGAGCCGTACACCAGCACGACTCCTGCAAGCTCGCCCTAACCATCTGTCGTCGGAGGAGCTCCCAACTCCATGGACATTCGAGGTTCGTCACTCTTAGGCTGGGCGCATGTCTGCTAGTGAGTTGATATCCATGGAGCCTTTAGACCAGTCGACCCCTACTTTTTCCTGGCGAATAGACTAAATTTCTATTAACTTACTTATTATTACAGTTCGGGCTTTCGCCCTATTATTACAGTTCGGGCTTTCGCCCTATTATTACAGTTCGGGCTTTCGCCCTATTATTACAGTTCGGGCTTTCGCCCTATTATTACAGTTCGGGCTTTCGCCCTATTACTACAGTTCGGGCTTTCGCCCTATTACTACAGTTCGGGCTTTCGCCCTATTATTACAGTTCGGGCTTTCGCCCTATTATTACAGTTCGGGCTTTCGCCCTATTATTACAGTTCGGGCTTTCGCCCTATTATTACAGTTCGGGCTTTCGCCCTATTATTACAGTTCGGGCTTTCGCCCTATTATTACAGTTCGGGCTTTCGCCCTATTATTACAGTTCGGGCTTTCGCCCTATTATTACAGTTCGGGCTTTCGCCCTATTATTACAGTTCGGGCTTTCGCCCTATTATTACAGTTCGGGCTTTCGCCCTATTATTACAGTTCGGGCTTTCGCCCTATTATTACAGTTCGGGCTTTCGCCCTATTATTACAGTTCGGGCTTTCGCCCTATTATTACAGTTCGGGCTTTCGCCCTATTATTACAGTTCGGGCTTTCGCCCTATTATTACAGTTCGGGCTTTCGCCCTATTATTACAGTTCGGGCTTTCGCCCTATTATTACAGTTCGGGCTTTCGCCCTATTATTACAGTTCGGGCTTTCGCCCTATTATTACAGTTCGGGCTTTCGCCCTATTATTACAGTTCGGGCTTTCGCCCTATTATTACAGTTCGGGCTTTCGCCCTATTATTACAGTTCGGGCTTTCGCCCTATTATCACCTTTCGGGCTTTCGCCCTATTATTACCTTTCGGGCTTTCGCCCTATTATTACCTTTCGGGCTTTCGCCCTATTATTACCTTTCGGGCTTTCGCCCTATTATTACCTTTCGGGCTTTCGCCCTATTATTACCTTTTGGGCTTTCGCCCTATTATTACCTTTTGGGCTTTCGCCCTATTATTACCTTTTGGGCTTTCGCCCTATTATTACCTTTTGGGCTTTCGCCCTATTATTACCTTTCGGGCTTTCGCCCTATTATTACCTTTCGGGCTTTCGCCCTATTATTACCTTTCGGGCTTTCGCCCTATTATTAGCTTTCGGGCTTTCGCCCTATTATTAGCTTTCGGGCTTTCGCCCTATTATTAGCTTTCGGGCTTTCGCCCTATTACCGTTCGGGCTTTCGCCCTATGACCAGGTTTCGTACCTATCAATATACTAAAGCTAACATATTTTTCACTTCGCCAGGTGACGTTAAACGGCAGTTGGGCGGAGAAGACTGCGCCGCTTTGGTCTTCTCCGCGATTCGTGGCCGCCTGGAGCATTTTTACCAACAGCAGCACCTAATCTCATTTCTGTCGAAAGAAGTGTAGTGCTGTTACCTAATTAATATTAAATGCTCTCGGCCGCTCGATTTTATATTCCCCCAATTGTTCATAGTTTTTCGTATGGTGGCCAGTATGGGGAGCGGCTACACTCTAATTATTTTTCAGCTTTCAGGACCTCTCGTTTGAGAGTTGGCGGGGCGATGCAGTTGCCGGTGTTGTGTTCTCAAAAAAAAATAAATAAATAAAATAAACTTATAACTTTCTATTCCAAAATGACTGCAGAACTTTCGAGGACCCTGAAGAATCGAGGCTATGTTCGACAAAAAGTGTCCAAAATTTCTTCTAGAGTTTCCTCAGAGATTGATTCTCTGAGCCTAGAGCAGAGAAGGGTTCTTCTGGAGAGGTCAAAAGCTCTCCAGCTTGAACTAAGGTCCCTAGATCAAAATGTAATGTCTCTTCTTATCCAGAATAATTCATCCGAAGAGGAAGTAAACAAAAATTTGGAAGAGGAAGAGCAGTACGAGGAATTGCTGGTCGGGGACATTTTGAGGCTTCAAAACAGCTTGGAGCCGGTCGCGAGTCACACGGGGCCGACATCTGGAACGGGCGGAGCTCAGCTACCCAGTTCTTCAGCAGCGACACTCCCAAAGCTTAAGCTGCCCGAGGTACCGTTACCAGTGTATTCTGACCCTAAAAAAGATGATCTCGAAAAGTTCTTTTATAACTTTGAATCTATACTAGATAAACATTCGTTATCTAGTTACGAAAAGTTCATATACTTGGGTCGACAGCTTCGGGGTTCTCCCAAATTGCTCATTGATTCTCTGGACGTCAAAGATCAGTCTTACGAGACGGCCAAGTCCTTACTACAGCAAGCGTTTGCTTCTGTAGAAGTTCAGAAACACGATGTGTTAAAAAGACTAGCTGGGCTTGATTTACCAGCAGGCGCCGATCCGTACCCCTTTGTTGGTGAAATGAGATCTATTTTGGCGTCATTTGATAACTTAAAAATAAATTCCGAAGATGTGCTCCAGTTTTTCATATGGAATGCCATGAATGCACAACTTCAAACTCAACTGATCCAAATTACTAATCAAAATTTACCAGCTCTTGGTGAAATCACTAAGAATATCTTTGACGCGGTTAATAGGTTGCCGGCTGTTAAACCAAAGACATTTTCCAAAGAAAAATTCATTTCCAAGGAAAAAGAGTATGGTCCCTCATACGGGAATCAAACGCTTGGCACCGCTGGCTTAGCGGTTAAAGTGCAAACTAAACCTTTGCCACCGTGCTTTCTTTGCGAAAGCGAAAAGAGGGACGCCAATCACAATTTAAGAACCTGTCCTGTCTTTGACTCTCCAAAGAAAAAATTTGATAAAATTAAAAGCCTCAATGCTTGCACAAAGTGTTCTTTCCGAAATCATAAATCTGCAAAATGTAGGTTTAATTTTTCTTCGAAGTGCCGTCATTGTAATGGTGCCCATTTAACTTATTTGTGCCTTCAATCTACAGGTAAAATTGCAAACAAATCCGATAACCAAACTTTATTAACAAATACCAGTGCTTCTTTAGTGCAGACCGTTTTCACCAACACGGTGGATGAAACGATAGTTTTGCCTACGTTCACATGTCCTCTTTACTCAACCGGTAACTTAAAGATCAGAGGTTTGAAAGACGGTGGGTGCCAGAGAAACTTTATTTCCAGTAAATTTGTAAAAAATCATAAACTAACTATCTTACAGGAGGATGTGCCTCTGATTATCCACGGCTTCAACGCAAGTAGAGAGTTAAAAACTTCAATTGCGGAGGTACCGTTGTCTATCAACAATAAAATCGTAAAATTAAAAGCCATCTGTGTTCCAGAAATAAACATAAAACTAAATGTACAAAACTTGCATAAAATTGCGCAGACTTTCGTCGAAAAGGGCTATCATCTTGCCGATGAGCGCCTGATAGACTCAACGAAGTCTATAACTGAGTTGGACTTGGTTCTTGGGGCTGATGTTGATCCTTATTTGGATATAGCCTACCATAAATTTGGACAGAATGAGTTTTCAACTTACATTGATACGTCCATGGGTGTAATGTTGTCCGGGGATGTAAATCGAATGCTCTTGAATGCCAGACACTTGCCTTTTGCCCAGAGTACCATTCAGCATGCAACTCGGGGTGCAGAGTCGTCGACGAGCATTGGGGAACATGCCGCCGCTTCAGAACCAGTCGCCGAAAACTCTTCCAACGTGACTACGTCCCTTCACTCCCATACCTCTGAAGTAAGTTCAGAAGTAGAGTCTCCTCTCCATACCTGGGATGCGGCAGATGGTGATGGGGATGCTGATACCTCAGCCTTTGGTCGTCATAACCATTCAGTTGTTGTTCAGGATGAGAGGGGTGATCTGCTGGAGTCCGCTCTTGAAAGGGCATCAGAAGAAGTTTTGGAAAGGGTGTACTCTCGGGCTCTTGATCTGCATGATTCTGAAATGGAAGAGCGCGAAAGTGAGACCAATTTGAAACTGATAGATTACGTGATTGAGAACTCGTCTAGAGATGACGAAGGCAGGCTAATAATGCCCCTTACTTGGAATAATAAAAATTCTCACAATTTATCACAAAACTTTAACCTGTCTAAAATGATTTTGAATTCAAATCTTAAAAAGCTACAAAAATGCCCAACTAAACTTAAATTGTACGACGATGTTTTCAAGGAACAAGAACGGGCAGGGATAATCGAGAAAATTGATAATCTAAATTCCTTTCTGGAAGAGCATCCCGAGTGCAGTTTTTTGGCGCATATGGGGGTGTTTAAGATGAGCCGTGAAACTACTAAATGCCGAGTAGTCTATCTTTCCAACCTAAAGGAGGCTGGTGACGAGGCTACGGTTAGCCATAACCAAGCCATGTTACCAGGCCCGACTCTGAACCCTAAGCTGTCTGTAGCCATAATTTTGCTGCGATTCGATCAATATCTTCTTACCTTTGACCTAGAGAAGGCATTCTTAAACATAGCTCTAACGGAGGTTGATCAGAATAGGTTGATGTGCTTATGGTTCAATAACGTCAGTAAGGGAGACTTTTCTATTCGTGCATATCGAAACAAGAGGCTATCGTTTGGCCTCCGATGTAGTCCCTTTATCTTGATGATGGCCTTGTATCTGATCTTGGTTCGTGAAGAAGGTGACCCTGAGTTTTCAGAATTTAAACGTTCAGTGTACAATTTAATGTACATGGACAATGGGGCCTATTCATGTAATGACGATAGCTTTCTTGTTGAAGCTTATAGAAAGTTGAAAGAAATTTTCAGGAACTATGGGTTCCGATTGCAACAGCTCTGCTCAAATTCCGCAGAGTTCCAAAGTTACGCTGACTCAGAAGCTGCTACAAAAACAGCCGATGAAGTAAAGTTGCTGGGCATGGTATGGAGTAGAAAGGAAGATTCAATCTCTCCTAGTTCAGTAAGCTTAAATTCTGCTTCAAATACCAAACGCTCTATCCTCTCGTCCTTAAATTCCATATACGATATCTTTGGAGTGTACTTACCTCTGTTAAACAGAGCCAAACTCTTCGTCCAAATGCTGCAGACCCAAACGTCTCTCGACTGGGATGATCCTGTCCCGTCAAATCTGCAAAGAGAATGGGTCAATATATGCAAGCAGTTCAACAGTCATGAAACTGTAAAATTACCAAGATGTGTAGGAAAGAGAAAGGACGAGTATGCTCTCGTAGCATTTACGGACGCCTCGAAGTCTGTGTATGGCACAGTAGTGTACATCCACAATTTAACTACTGCGTCCGAAAACTTCCTACTAGCTAAAAATAGAGTAGTAGGTAAAAGTTTGGCTTCAAAGACCATTCCCATGTTGGAAATGCAAGCCATTTGCATGGGTGTCGACACTTTGATTGACCTGGTACTCGAACTCACTGGAGTCTCAATGATGGAGCCAATAAAAATAACGAAGCTGCTACTTTTCACCGATAGCTTGGTTTGTTTACAGTGGCTCAGTTCCTTTGCCTCAAAGTACGATAAAATTGAGAAGAAATCTGTCTTCATTCAAAACAGGCTTAGAGCTGTGGACGAGCGTTGCAGGAAATTTCCGGTCAATTTCAGGCATACTGAAGGAAATAAAAACCCTGCTGACTATGTAACTAGGAAAGTTAGCTATAGACAACTGAAAGAGAGTAATTTTCACACTGGTACTGGCAAGCTAACCGAGTCACCTGATGAGCTCGTGGTTACCATTCCTAATCCTTCGTCTAAAAACGTAGACGAGGTACCCAGCGGCACTTCTACCTGTACTGCTGGTTGCGAGACTGTTCGCTGTGACGAACCTAATCCTGAACCCCTTGTACCAGTCAAAAAATTTTCTTCTTTCCGAAAGCTAACAATGGTTGTAGCTTATGTTCTCTTCTTTGTATCTCTGTTGAAATGTTCCCTGAGCAAACAGTTGAAGAGTACGAAAGAAATCTCTTTAACCGTGTTAGATTTTTATCAGGATGCAATTAAAAATATAATCCTCACTGAACAAACAAAATATTTCCCTGAAGTATTCTCCTTCCTGGAGCGGAAGGTTTCGGTGAATCCTCCCGCTCTGTTGACGAAGCTGAATCTCGTAAAAAATACTTCGGGATTGTTGGGTGTTAAAAGTAAGTTAAACGATAATTACGAGTTTCCTATCCTCTTGCCTAAAGAGAGTGATTTGACGAAATTGATCATTATGGATGTTCACGCCCAGCTGTCTCACACAGGAATTTATTCCGTGATAAAAGAACTTCGACGAAAATATTGGATCCCTTGCGCGTTTTCAACCGTTCGAAGCGTCTTAAAAACTTGCTTTGCCTGCAAAAAAGTAAATAACAGAACTATAAAGCTCAATCAAAACAGTTATAGAGATTTCAGAGTTGATCCGCCGAAGTCGGTGTTTTCTTCAATTTTCCTTGACCACATGGGACCTTGGACTATTAAGTTAGGTAACCAAACTCAAAAAGTTTGGGTGCTGATAATCACCTGCCTCTGGAGTCGAGCGGTAAATCTAAAAATTTGTATGAAAGCCGATGTACCAGAATTCTTGCGAGCACTACAGCTCCATATATACGAGCATGGTATGTTCAAACGTTGTTTTTCCGATTTGGGTAGTCAGATCGTGGCCGGTACTAACATTGTAAAAACATTCTTGGATGATTTTGAAACCAAAAGATTTCTAAAGACCTACAATATACAATCGTTGGATTTCCAGACTTACCCTAAAGGTAACAGTGCTCTTGGCTCGTTAGTTGAAACTCTGGTAAAACAAGCTAAGAAAATGATATACCATAGCTTAAGACATTCTGTACTGGACTTTTTTGAATTTCAGTTCGTTATAGCAAAAACGACTCACCTCATTAACAGGCGTCCCGTGGCCTTCTCTGAGACCTTGCGCGATTCTTCTCCGGACGCCCCATCTGCAATTACTCCGGAGATGCTTATCAGAGGAAGAGAATTAGCATCTCTCACAATTTGCCCTTTCTTTCAGATCGGGGAAGCTGATGACGATCCGGACTTTGGCGCTCCGGTGTTCGTGAGGAGTGTTTACTCGAAGTTGAGGGGAGTTCTGGGGAGATTGACGGAATGGTACCACGATGAGTTTTTTGTTACATTAATAAAGCAGGCAACTGATCGACCTGGTAGATACCAAAATGTCTTGCATCATCCTTTGCAGGTCGGCGACGTAGTTCTGTTGAAAGAACCGCACTTAAAGCAAACTTCTTATCCTCTAGGAATAGTCCGGTCGGTGCAGCAGAACTCGATGGGTGAGGTGACGGCTGCGAGAGTTTTCAAAGGCGGAACTCGCGAGGTGGTGTACAGGCACGTCTCCTCTATTATCCCGTTGATTTCTTCGTCTCGAGGTACAAAATTACCGGAGGACGATGTGCGGAGCCAAGTTCCTGTTTCCGGTCAGGTTGAGGACGATGTAGTTGTAGATTCGAACTCCTCTTCGTTTACTGGCCGTGTCCCAAGAGCTGCTAGCCTTCGCTGCACGGAACGTTGGCAAAGTCTGATTGCAGACGGCCAAATTTAGGTTAAGGCTTAGGTTAAGCGTTTCGTTTGTCGACTGAGTTATTTGTGAGTAAACTTAAATTTAGACTTTAATCTCTCATCTAGATTTAAGTTCGTGCTTTTCAGTTTAGGAAAAGCAATTCTCTCGGGTTAGGCGGTTCGTTTGACGTTGAATTATTGGTAGTTAACTTAAATTTAGACATCATTCTCAAATCTAGATTTAAGTTCTCTTGGTTTTCAGTTTAGGAAAACCAATTCTCGCGCCGGGAGTATATAAAATATTGATCTAAATTTGGTCGACTGGTTTTAGAGTGGTCCTGGCTCGCTGGTAGACGGCTCCTAGTTTAAGTTTGGCCAAATACAGTATACAGTATCCAGTTTACTGTAGCTCCCATAGACGCTGCAGAATAAGCTCTGCTCCGGTCATCTGACCCAATTATCAGCAGATCATAACTACCGGCTACTGACTCTGTGTGTAGCGCTTCCCTGTCGCCGCAGGTTTTACGTGGTTCCGCCGTTGGACTAATTTGCTCCGAACCTAAGGTTTGGGTTTGGATGCGTCTTCCCTGCAACATTTTAAGGCGGACAGGCGACGGGAGGATGAGTGGCTAAGCTCACCGTTACCGCGCTGCTTCTTCGCTCCGCCTTCGCTCTTCTGGTTGTCTTGGGCTGGAGCTGGGAATCTCATGCATCGACGGACGTCAGGATGGTGCGATGCCGAAGCTGTGAGCCGTACACCAGCGCGACTCCTGCAAGCTCGCCCTAACCATCTGTCGTCGGAGGAGCTCCCAACTCCATGGACATTCGAGGTTCGTCACTCTTAGGCTGGGCGCATGTCTGCTAGTGAGTTGATATCCATGGAGCCTTTAGACCAGTCGACCCCTACTTTTTCCTGGCGAATAGACTAAATTTCTATTAACTTACTTATTATTACAGTTCGGGCTTTCGCCCTATTATTACAGTTCGGGCTTTCGCCCTATTATTACAGTTCGGGCTTTCGCCCTATTATTACAGTTCGGGCTTTCGCCCTATTATTACAGTTCGGGCTTTCGCCCTATTATTACAGTTCGGGCTTTCGCCCTATTATTACAGTTCGGGCTTTCGCCCTATTATTACAGTTCGGGCTTTCGCCCTATTATTACAGTTCGGGCTTTCGCCCTATTATTACAGTTCGGGCTTTCGCCCTATTATTACAGTTCGGGCTTTCGCCCTATTATTACAGTTCGGGCTTTCGCCCTATTATTACAGTTCGGGCTTTCGCCCTATTATTACAGTTCGGGCTTTCGCCCTATTATTACAGTTCGGGCTTTCGCCCTATTATTACAGTTCGGGCTTTCGCCCTATTATTACAGTTCGGGCTTTCGCCCTATTATTACAGTTCGGGCTTTCGCCCTATTATTACAGTTCGGGCTTTCGCCCTATTATTACAGTTCGGGCTTTCGCCCTATTATTACAGTTCGGGCTTTCGCCCTATTATTACAGTTCGGGCTTTCGCCCTATTATTACAGTTCGGGCTTTCGCCCTATTATTACAGTTCGGGCTTTCGCCCTATTATTACAGTTCGGGCTTTCGCCCTATTATTACAGTTCGGGCTTTCGCCCTATTATTACAGTTCGGGCTTTCGCCCTATTATTACAGTTCGGGCTTTCGCCCTATTATTACAGTTCGGGCTTTCGCCCTATTATTACAGTTCGGGCTTTCGCCCTATTATTACAGTTCGGGCTTTCGCCCTATTATTACAGTTCGGGCTTTCGCCCTATTATTACAGTTCGGGCTTTCGCCCTATTATTACAGTTCGGGCTTTCGCCCTATTATTACAGTTCGGGCTTTCGCCCTATTATTACAGTTCGGGCTTTCGCCCTATTATTACAGTTCGGGCTTTCGCCCTATTATCACCTTTCGGGCTTTCGCCCTATTATTACATTTCGGGCTTTCGCCCTATTATTACATTTCGGGCTTTCGCCCTATTATTAACTTTCGGGCTTTCGCCCTATTATTAACTTTCGGGCTTTCGCCCTATTATTACCTTTTGGGCTTTCGCCCTATTATTACCTTTTGGGCTTTCGCCCTATTATTACCTTTTGGGCTTTCGCCCTATTATTACCTTTTGGGCTTTCGCCCTATTATTACCTTTCGGGCTTTCGCCCTATTATTACCTTTCGGGCTTTCGCCCTATTATTACCTTTCGGGCTTTCGCCCTATTATTACCTTTCGGGCTTTCGCCCTATTATTAGCTTTCGGGCTTTCGCCCTATTACCGTTCGGGCTTTCGCCCTATGACCAGGTTTCGTACCTATCAATATACTAAAGCTAACATATTTTTCACTTCGCCAGGTGACGTTAAACGGCAGTTGGGCGGAGAAGACTGCGCCGCTTTGGTCTTCTCCGCGATTCGTGGCCGCCTGGAGCATTTTTACCAACAGCAGCACCTAATCTCATTTCTGTCGAAAGAAGTGTAGTGCTGTTACCTAATTAATATTAAATGCTCTCGGCCGCTCGATTTTATATTCCCCCAATTGTTCATAGTTTTTCGTACTGTTCTACCTACATGCCAAATAGAGTAAATAAATGAACACTGCAAAGTGAGTTCCAATTGAAACACAATTAAATACTCTTTTCGAGTCAAAATAATGTGTTGTAATTCTACTGTAGTACTTGACATTGAAAGCTGAACTTGAACTTGGGGGCTGACAGCGTTGGGGCCTTTGTAACGGCCTACAATTCCGTCCACAATTTTCACACAGAGAGTTCAGCACCTGGTACCAGACTTGTCCACTAAACTACTCAAGATCTACCAATCCTTGTCACAAGCTGTCATTGGATGGCATCACTGGGATAACCAGTATGTCATAACACCATCCCCCTGGCATATTGGGTCATTACTGCCCACTCTACCTGACTGGCTCATTCCAGTCACTGTCTCTTACTCCAGGCACGCACAAGAAACATTTTCATAGCTTCAATGATACTCAAATTACACTCTTGATCCAATCCAGCAAGACAGCTCATACCACAATCATTTTCAGCACATCTGGCATACCACTCATTCTCTCCATACTGCTCAAACACCACATTCATGAAACTTTCTCTCTCCTGCTCATACTTATTACATTCCAGCACAAAATGCTCAATTGGGTCAATATTTACTTTATGTCAGGCAAACGACCATTATGGGCGCTGCCATCTTGGATTTGATGTAAACAAGATTGCGGTCGTCACCCTAATGGGTGGGTTAGAAGCTTTATTTATCATTTTCGCTATAAGAACTGTGGCTAACCCTCACGACCCAACCTCTTTACGTTTGTAATAGGGGCTTAACTACCCTTATTAACTAAATAACGGCTCCGGCGCACGCGCGCCGGCGCCAACTTCAAAGTACAATTATTCAAAAATAACGCATCAGCGAGCAGAATGTCATTCATGTAAAAGGTTATTAAATGTGTTCCTTTATTGATTATTTGCCCCCAAATTATTAATTTCCTTGCCTGACAAAAATTAAATATTGTCCCTCAATTGTTTCCTCCACTCCACTATTACACTGCCGACATAATCTGTTATTATTCTCATTCCACTTCCCTGTACGTCTGTTTACACTCAATGACTTGCATCTCACAGCAAACAAGAGTTGACTTCCAAAACTACCATCATAGAACATCTCAAACTTAGGTGCTTCCTTTCTCATATACCAGTTAAGTGTAGGCTTCCGCATCATGCTAAGCTTCCACTTATTCAATCCATACTCTTTTGTTTGCCTCTCAATCTCTGTTTTTCCACCTCTTGCAGTCCCACTCAGGCCCTACACCTCCAGCTTTTATTAAACTTCAGTCATCCACAGGTCTTCCAATTCAAACATGAATAATCTAAGTTTCCTTGCATGCCCCCAACACACTTTCTTCCAATAGTTTACACTCAGGTTCCATTCAAAAATTTGCTTTACAAATTAAATATTTCGCATTCTTTCAATTCTCACCTTATAGTTCAGCACCGCTTTCATCATTCTTTCTGAATTGTAAGAAAAGACTTTCTGTGATTAGGTTTCTTTTCCGACTCCGCAAAGGGCGTGCCAAATTGCGACCAGTCGCGCGAACGGAAACTCGAACGCACTCTTTCTCCCTAAAAACCGGGTAAAGAAGACCGGAAGGCGGCAGCAGAGGGACTTCATAACGCCGTTAGGTACAGAATTTCTGGAGATTTCTTGAGTTCACCTCGTGCGACTTTACACTTAAGTTTACCGACTCGTAACTTTGGAACGAATGCACCCATCGACTTCAAATTACTCTCAAATGAAAGAGCGAAACATTCTCTACCTCCCATATCGAACACAAGACCACGACCCTAACGGTTCTCTCATAAATACAGAAATTATTCGATAAGCTTACCCGACTCGCGCGCCGTCAAAATTAATTGCGTTTACCGACTCGTAACTTTTGAAAGAATCCACTCATCGACTTCTAATTACTCTTAAATGAAAGAGCGAAACATTCTCTACCTCCCATATCGAACACAAGACCACGACCCTAACGGTTCTCTCATAAATACAGAAATTATTCGATAAGCTTACCCGACTCGCGCGCCGTCAAAATTAATTGCGTTTACCGACTCGTAACTTTTGAAAGAATCCACTCATCGACTTCTAATTACTCTTAAATGAAAGAGCGAAACATTCTCTACCTCCCATATCGAACACAAGACCACGACCCTAACGGTTCTCTCATAAATACAGAAATTATTCGATAAGCTTACCTGACTCGCGCGCTGTCAAAATTAATTGCGTTTACCGACTCGTAACTTTTGAAAGAATCCACTCATCGACTTCTAATTACGCTTAAATAAAAGAGCGAAACATTTTCTACCTCCCATATTGAACACAAGACCACGAACCTAACGGTTCTCTCATAAATACAGAAATTATTCGATAAGCTTACCCGACTCGCGCGCCGTCAAAATTAATTGCGTTTACCGACTCGTAACTTTTGAAAGAATCCACTCATCGACTTCTAATTACTCTTAAATGAAAGAGCGAAACATTCTCTACCTCCCATATCGAACACAAGACCACGACCTTAACGGTTCTCTCATAAATACAGAAATTATTCGATAAGCTTACCCGACTCGCGCGCCGTCAAAATTAATTGCGTTTACCGACTCGTAACTTTTGAAAGAATCCACTCATCGACTTCTAATTACTCTTAAATGAAAGAGCGAAACATTCTCTACCTCCCATATTGAACACAAGACCACGACCCTAACGGTTCTCTCATAAATACAGAAATTATTCGATAAGCTTACCCGACTCGCGCGCCGTCAAAATTAATTGCGTTTACCGACTCGTAACTTTTGAAAGAATCCACTCATCGACTTCTAATTACTCTTAAATGAAAGAGCGAAACATTCTCTACCTCCCATATCGAACACAAGACCACGACCCTAACGGTTCTCTCATAAATACAGAAATTATTCGATAAGCTTACCCGACTCGCGCGCCGTCAAAATTAATTGCGTTTACCGACTCGTAACTTTTGAAAGAATCCACTCATCGACTTCTAATTACTCTTAAATGAAAGAGCGAAACATTCTCTACCTCCCATATTGAACACAAGACCACGACCCTAACGGTTCTCTCATAAATACAGAAATTATTCGATAAGCTTACCCGACTCGCGCGCCGTCAAAATTAATTGCGTTTACCGACTCGTAACTTTTGAAAGAATCCACTCATCGACTTCTAATTACTCTTAAATGAAAGAGCGAAACATTCTCTACCTCCCATATTGAACACAAGACCACGACCCTAACGGTTCTCTCATAAATACAGAAATTATTCGATAAGCTTACCCGACTCGCGCGCCGTCAAAATTAATTGCGTTTACCGACTCTTAACTTTTGAAAGAATCCACTCATCGACTTCTAATTACTCTTAAATGAAAGAGCGAAACATTCTCTACCTCCCATATCGAACACAAGACCACGACCCTAACGGTTCTCTCATAAATACAGAAATTATTCGATAAGCTTACCCGACTCGCGCGCCGTCAAAATTAATTGCGTTTACCGACTCGTAACTTTTGAAAGAATCCACTCATCGACTTCTAATTACTCTTAAATGAAATGAAAGAGCGAAACATTCTCTACCTCCCATATCGAACACAAGACCACGACCCTAACGGTTCTCTCATAAATACAGAAATTATTCGATAAGCTTACCCGACTCGCGCGCCGTCAAAATTAATTGCGTTTACCGACTCGTAACTTTTGAAAGAATCCACTCATCGACTTCTAATTACTCTTAAATGAAAGAGCGAAACATTCTCTACCTCCCATATTGAACACAAGACCACGACCCTAACGGTTCTCTCATAAATACAGAAATTATTCGATAAGCTTACCCGACTCGCGCGCCGTCAAAATTAATTGCGTTTACCGACTCTTAACTTTTGAAAGAATCCACTCATCGACTTCTAATTACTCTTAAATGAAAGAGCGAAACATTCTCTACCTCCCATATCGAACACAAGACCACGACCCTAACGGTTCTCTCATAAATACAGAAATTATTCGATAAGCTTACCCGACTCGCGCGCCGTCAAAATTAATTGCGTTTACCGACTCGTAACTTTTGAAAGAATCCACTCATCGACTTCTAATTACTCTTAAATGAAAGAGCGAAACATTTTCTACCTCCCATATTGAACACAAGACCACGACCCTAACGGTTCTCTCATAAATACAGAAATTATTCGATAAGCTTACCCGACTCGCGCGCCGTCAAAATTAATTGCGTTTACCGACTCGTAACTTTTGAAAGAATCCACTCATCGACTTCAAATAACTCTCAAACGGGGTAATATTAGTATCTGTAAGTCTCATTTTTTCTGTACTTGCAATCATGTTAATTTCTGAATAAGTTTGATGCCTAATACTGTCAACTTGACTCTGTCATTGGGGGAAGATATTGTGAGAATTACAACATAATTAGGATGAATTCAACATGCACATGATCGTTTGAAGGTCTGGACTCTTTACACATAAACTGAATACATCATTTACATTTATTTTAGCTTACCTTCTCAGCTTTCTCGAGATAGCGTACAGCGAAGACGACGACCACGACCCATTTT
This sequence comes from Morinoia aosen, assembly GCA_030386875.1. Lineage (NCBI taxonomy): Eukaryota > Metazoa > Arthropoda > Malacostraca > Amphipoda > Talitridae > Morinoia > Morinoia aosen. Next base: position 22,479,712 of record CM059561.1, read on the forward strand.
TTCTTCTGTAGTTGAATCCTATATGCCAAGGCTTGAGTAGCTCCATTGGTCTTATTTAGTGCTCCCGTCTTCGATGGTGAGTGATTATGCCTTTCATTACAACCCCACTATAATGGAAAACTGCCAAAAATCAGTCTGCCGCTATAGTGAGGCTATAATTTGGGCTATAAAGAAGCCTTTATTCATAAACAAAAATTATTCATTCATATACAAAACTATTCATAACATATACAAAATTATTCTACAGAACTCGATTATTGGAATATTTCTGCCGGGCCGGAGGCTTCAAAACCTTCCACATCGAACTCATTGCATTCGGTGAGTTATGAACGTCAAAGAAACACATCCGAACGTGTACATGTGCACACAGATACATAGACATTCATATTTGCGTGCGCACACATGAACACACACATGCACACACCTACACACACATATTCATGTATATATACTTATTGAAAATGAATGCAAGAAAAATGAAAATACTAATAAACATAAAAAACAATCTTGCTCCTGCTACATCTAAAATGACAGTCAAGCTTTGTGTAATCGTCAGAAATAACCTGAGGAAAAAGTAAATAATATGCTAAAAGACTTCGAAAAACGTAGAAATGAAATGCTTTTTAATTTCGGAAAATTAGTTTTAAGAAAACTAAATTTTTCAAGGAACAAGAACAAAAGAACATATTTCATATTTTCTCCAACATCATGCGGACATGGGTACATGGGGTAAAATGGAGATACAGTGTATGCGGGATATCACTCATGATTAGCAGATATCTACGAAATTTCTGTAGAAATGCGTAGACAAACAAACATATACTCAACATCAAAATTCATAGCTTGTTCAACATACGGACAGAAAGAAAATTTTACTACTATTCATAGGCTCTTGGAATTGGGCTTTATTTCACTAAATTGATTTCTCAATTTTTTCCTATTCACAAAAACGCCCCTGGGGAAGTGATAGATCTCTTTTATATTTTTTTCGCTAGTGCAATTAAATTAATTAAGCGGATGGTTTTCACGTAAAGAAATGAAATAGAAACATGTATGTCTATTTATGTAGATATACATATACCTACATACGTACACACGCATACTAATCTACATATACATATTGAAAATGAAATATAAGAGTAAATAATATGTACATATAATAACAACATGAAAACAACCTACCATCTACTAAATCGAAAATTACAGTCGAGCTCACTGTAATCGTAAGAAATTTTTCAGACAAAATAACTAAAAGGAAAGAAAACTTCGAAAAACGTAAAAATACAATGAATGAACACTTAAAACGAAAGTTGTAAGGAGCCATTTCATCAGGAGTCAAGCTGAATCTCTTCGATCTTGAAAATTCTTTCTCCGTAGAGTCCGACCAGCTTTCCTTCTTCATCAGTGAAGTTTTCTTTTCTCTTTGACGATGGAAATTCCATGACAACATTTTGCTCGAGGCAGAAGATGATGTGTCTTCTCATTTTCTCTTTGACATAGGTTATAAGGCTGGGATCATGACCATTTACCACGGACGTAACGAACGCTAAACAGAATGGTCCGCAACTGGATGCGTCCATTTGATGTTGTACTGTTACACATTCAATAATCAGTTTCCTTATTGTCTTTATGCCTGTATAGAGATTCTGCAGATACTCTTTTACGTCGGTACTTGGTGCGCCGTTTAAAGAACAAATGTGCTGTACATGTGCTACACCTTCTTCAGAGCGGTCGCGAGACAATGCATTGGTGATGACTATCCAATGGGTACCGCCGTCACTCGCACTTTTGTAACCAGTCTTTTTGACCATGACCTTGCACCGGTTGTAGGTAGTATTGAGGACTTGTATAAATTTTTCGCTGGCGTATCTCAGGGGCGGTGGAGTAAAGCACGTCAGCGGCGAGTCGAATTTATACTGAGGATGGCAATTTCTAACAAGTCTTGCGAAGCCTTCTATCGTGTCACTTGTGAGCCAACTGGAGCATTGCAGGATGTTATCCTTGTCCTTCCTTTTTAGACCAAAACGACTGAGCCACATCATTTCACTTGGTGAGTATGTTTCTTCTGATTTGTACGTTTCCAAAGAGAACAATTTTTCTTTGTTGACATGCTGATTATGTTCATCATTGTATTTAACTTTCTTGTACGACTCCTTCTTTCGGGGCGACGTTGAAATGCTTCTACGGCGAAATTTCGCCAGCTTCACGATATCGCAAACGTTGGTCGATTGCGTTTCGCGTGTGTCATCTTTCTCAGATAGACGACCCTGTCGGACTTTTGCTTTCTCTTTAGCTTTAGAGCTGTAAGATTGCTCCAATTTTTCTTTTTTCTTTGACCAACGTTCAACAAATTCACTTAGATTAGAAATGACTTTTTTCTGAACGATTTTGTAGTCTTTTTCGGATTCTATCGTTCTGCCTTTAGTTTGTTCATACATTTTGAAAATAAAGTCAGCTGTTGATACTTGCTGTCCTCGGAGAATATCCCTCTTCACGATCTTGTGCCACCCCTCCACTAATCCGTTTGTTTCAGTTCCACCATGGATTCCACACCAGAGTGGCGTGAATGGCATGCAGGTTGTCAGTATTTTCTCCATGAAACTTGGAGAATAAAATGGGTTTTTCACACTACCTTCATTTGCAAGGTTATTTTTTACCTCTTCAGCTACAGACACGAATTTTTTACCTACTGCACATTTTTCACGATATCTTCCGCCATCTTCAACCACCAATGCGTTGGTCGACTCAACACTGTCACATTCACTACCAACGTAGCCACGGTCAAGAAGAGGTTTTATTTCTTCTCCAAGAAAACGGCTCTGTACTATTTTAGCCAGGTTTCGAAACACAGAGTACAGTTCATCTCTAGAGGAGGCTTCTGTCATGTCGGCGAAGTATTGTTTAATTATGCTACGGTCTTTGGGCTTCATATTCGGATAAAATTTTTTGCAGTTGTGTGCGATATTGTTCATAAAATGGGCTCTGCACAATTTTATATTCAGGAAGTTTAGTTCTGACTCTTCAGGATGCATCCACAACTTTTCAAGGTAGGTAGGCAGATCGCCCAGCTTAAATGAGGACACTATTGCGTGTAGATAAGCAAAGCTGTGGTCAACTACTATGCACTTCGGCGCGAGCTCTTTTCCGTGCACTTTTCGATAGTTGTGCAAGAGGCTGGCCAGCATGGCTTCGATGGTGTTGGCCGAACTTTGTTTTGTCAACATGGAGGTTGCTGTTAACTGTGGAGCTCCGCTGTGGCGCTGGTATACAACCGCGTGATATAAGTAGTTTCGGCCTTCTGAACCTTTGATGATACCACCTGTTGAATCTAAATGAAGAGTTACATTGGGGCATCTAGCTAGTTCGCGCAGCTCTCCTTCAGATTGCAGCACGATCCTTGACGTAAGTGGGTCGAATTCGGAAACAAAACCTGGGATGATTTTGTTCTCTGCTGAGTCTATGTTATGAAGAATCTTAGCGGTTAATTGGAGATTCTCCTCTTTATCTTGTGAAATTTTAAAATTGTTCTTGACGTTCTGCCCAAGTTTTTTCAAATTGTTCAGAGAGAAAATCTTCGGTTTCATATTCTTACCAACTGCCGCGTGTCGAATTTGATCATAGTACACGTTTGAGGGTCCATCTCTTAGAACAGCTTCTCCAATAACTCTTCTTTCCTCCTTTTCAGCTTGTCGCCTAGTTACTTTATGGTTCTTATCAGCTTCGGTCTTTTCCAACAAATAAATGGTACATATGTTCACCTTTTCTTCGAGACCGGGGAAATAAACAATTTTTTGCTTCAGCTTACATGATGGCTCTTGGCATTTAATCAGGAAGCTGAAAAGTGGATCCCCTGCAAAACTGGAGTTGCGATGTTTTTTCCTTTCATAAACTTTTATAACGCAATCATTATTCACGTTCCGTATGCCATTCAGATGAATCTTGTGCTTTTCATGTCCTGGTTCAAATATGTTGTTAGGGCTACAATTATCTATCACCACCTTAAATCTTTGCTTCAATTTATAAGAATGATTTATTTTTCTTTCCAAAAAATAATTTAGATTAGTTTCGACACTTCTTTTCTGCGCCGCAAGTTTCCATTCTCGCATGAAAGATGCTTCATACACCTCATAATCTTGAGCCTGATGCACTTCGTTACTTTTTCCATTAATGCCTTCAGTGCTATATTCGACCTCGAAGCACACGGCTGGTGATTTGTTTCCGTTTTCTTCCTGCGAGTTCTCCTCTTCCCCATCATCTTCGGAATTGGCCTCTGATCCCTCTTGAGAAGCCGCCAGTGATGTGTCATCGGCTTGTGATGATTCTTCCTGTGAGTTCTCCTCTTCCCCATCATCTTCGGAATTGGCCTCTGATCCCTCTTGAGAATCCGCCAGTGATGTGTCATCGGCTTGTGATGATTCTTCCTGTGAGTTCTCCTCTTCCCCATCATCTTCGGAATTGGCCTCTGATCCCTCTTGAGAAGCCGCCAGTGATGTGTCATCGGCTTGTGATGATTCTTCCTGTGAGTTCTCCTCTTCCCCATCATCTTCGGAATTGGCCTCTGATCCCTCTTGAGAAGCCGCCAGTGATGTGTCATCGGCTTGTGATGATTCTTCCTGTGAGTTCTCCTCTTCCCCATCATCTTCGGAATTGGCCTCTGATCCCTCTTGAGAAGCCGCCAGTGATGTGTCATCGGCTTGTGATGATTCTTCCTGTGAGTTCTCCTCTTCCCCATCATCTTCGGAATTGGCCTCTGATCCCTCTTGAGAATCCGCCAGTGATGTGTCATCGGCTTGTGATGATTCTTCCTGTGAGTTCTCCTCTTCCCCATCATCTTCGGAATTGGCCTCTGATCCCTCTTGAGAATCCGCCAGTGATGTGTCATCGGCTTGTGATGATTCTTCCTGTGAGTTCTCCTCTTCCCCATCATCTTCGGAATTGGCCTCTGATCCCTCTTGAGAAGCCGCCAGTGATGTGTCATCGGCTTGTGATGATTCTTCCTGTGAGTTCTCCTCTTCCCCATCATCTTCGGAATTGGCCTCTGATCCCTCTTGAGAATCCGCCAGTGATGTGTCATCGGCTTGTGATGATTCTTCCTGTGAGTTCTCCTCTTCCCCATCATCTTCGGAATTGGCCTCTGATCCCTCTTGAGAAGCCGCCAGTGATGTGTCATCGGCTTGTGATGATTCTTCCTGTGAGTTCTCCTCTTCCCCATCATCTTCGGAATTGGCCTCTGATCCCTCTTGAGAATCCGCCAGTGATGTGTGTTCGGCTTCTGATGTTTTCCCATCGACCTTCACCAGTGCACAATGAAAAGAACATTTTAATCACGGGTACCATTAGGCTGGATGTGTTTGTTTGACACCCACACCTGGATAATTTAGGGATGTAATGAATTGTGAATCCCTAAATTGATAATTTTGGGATTTAATACTGACGGAGAACCAGGGTTGGCACATAAAAAAACCACCCAAAAAAAAACACCTAAAAAAGCCCAAAAAAACCCACATTAAAAAACCCACTAAATAGTGGGTTTTTTTGTTTTTTTTTGGGTTTTATCATGGTGACTACTGATTTTTCATTTCCAAATTTTACCACTTTTTACTACCTTCAACGGCCAAAAAATTACTACCTTTTTTGAACACAAAGAATGTTGTCCAAATGTCCAGATGGTAGTAATAGGCCTATAATGAGTAATGTAAGTCAATAATATCCGCAATACCAAAAGTTCAAAAGAAGCTCCAAGTTTCTTAATACTTAAAATACTTAATACTGAATGGAGCAACCGAAGCTTTACTGCAAAAAAGTTACCTAAATTTCTATGGTACCCAGTCCTAAATGAACTCCAACAAAAGTTTTGTGAAGACCTTGTCTTAACATCTTTCAACTATGAGGGCAACAGTTCATCATATGGAAAAAATAAACTGACTGAAAACTAGTAGATACCAGGGGATTTTCAGATCCCTTTACAGCAGGATAGAATATCAAGGAATTTCATTATGACCAAACACTATGGCACTTCGGAAATATGATTTTGTAAACTATTTCTATGGTACCTCAAAATCTAAATCGGCATCTTAATTGCGATCAATAATAAATAGGTTATGAACATGTTATGTTACGGAACCAATCACGAAAATGCAAATTTCATCTAGCTTTCCTATATACTTTTAGTAGAAGAATGAACTTTGATTACATGGAGTATCTGCATGCTATGACGACATCCTGGAGGTAACTGAATCGTCATGACTGCCAAAAGGAACTTCAAAGGAACTAAACCCTCATTCAAATGATGACACATTGTATCAAAAGATAATTTTAAAGCATTATTCTTTCTGTATTTGGACATGAATGAACGTTACTGAAAAAAACCTTCAGCTTTACAAAGAAGTAATTAAAAAAAAAACATTTATAGTCACAGTAAATCGTTTTTTCCCCAAATCGAAGTGGACAGAATAAACTCGTCTTTCAAAGGAAGATAATACTGCTCACAATCAAGCTCAGGTTTAAAAAAACCCCTTTATGGATATAAATGAACTGCGGAGAAGTTCCTACGACGTCATTGCAATGGTTCTATCCTGACGCAACAACTTTTAGTGTGGACATATTCGTCTTAGAACAAGAATTGGAAGGCTACATCAAGTTCATGATAGTCAAGACCTTACCAGCTAAATATATGACTTGGAATTAAACATTATTCATTAGGAGAACTTACTCATTAGGAGGACTTCATTCATTAAGAGGACTGTTCACAACTTACTCATCTGGAATTGCAGCAGGACTCTCTAAAAGCTAATTAAGAATAATTTCATTTCTGTACTTACGTTTGTGAATAAAATACTTTAATTTTTGAGTATCAAGTACACAAAAAGAACAATTACGCCAACTTTGCTATACATTTAACGGGCAACTGCATCCACTAAAGATGAAATCCAATAAAATGTAAGAGTTATTTAGTGATAAGTACAACTTCCTATTTAAAAATTTTTGCTTGTGGTTGAAAGTTATTCATGAGATTTAAAAGAAAAATTTCACAAGATGTTTTACATTTAAGAGAATCGTAATTCTTAATAAAATATAAATAATTTTACTTGACAAACATTTCAATAAAAGCTACTTGATATGCTTCCACAAGAAAATATGTAGCGATGGTATTTCATTTTTCCTTGAAATCGTACAATGCATATTTGATACGTAAGAATAAAAGATGTTAAATGTCGACCTCATAATCATAATTCGCTCAGCACAAAGAAGAAACCATCGCTTCATCAATTCACTTTAGAGAATGGAAACAAATTAGAACTCACCTTAGCGCACTTCGCCGTAGATGCTGAATCGTTTTCAGCGTGAAAATATTCATTGAGACGAACACCTCCGGTGGGAGGTCCTTTGCTTGTGTCGCACTTCAACTTGAAAGTAAAAGAAAAGCGACCATAAGTGAGTATCAGGCCACGTAGCTTACTGTTTCCGTGCACCTTTTGTATAGATTCCGCGTTCCCTCAACTCCATACTAAATGGTGCCTTCCTCTTTCCTTTCTTAGAACATCTTTTTCGGGGTTAAGGGAGGCAAAAACTTTATTATATAAAATAATAATAACAATAATAATGGAAAGAACGGAAATATGTTAATGAGGAAATAATTATCAAAACTTGCGCAAACGTTGTAATATATGCTTTACACTTCATTTTGTGATGTTTAGTTATGACGTTTCAGCAGTACTATTGTTTCCGTTACATTACTGTACTTTTTCATAAAAGTGCATTTGTACACGAGTTATCAAAAAAATTTATATTTGTTATTTTTGTTATTTTCAAACGCTTCCTATCAATTTATTGTCCAATTCCGCTAGGGATTGCGACCTAAACATGTTTAATGAGGATAATAATAATAATGGTTCATTTGATAGGGTGTCATCTACCGGATGATCGTCGGTAGGAAATAACCCTTGGGTAATTGCTTATAGGGTTTCTTTGCTTATTTGCCTTTTAATAATAGGGTAAATAATTAAAGAAGTAATCAATGAATTATGATTCCTGCAGAATTGATGGAAAGGTAATTAGTTATTAATGAGCATTAAATAAAATTTAAATAATTACCAATTAAGATTAATTAACAAAGGTTCAGACCAAGGTTCAACCCTGTGGTTAGGGTAATGTATAGTATTTTATATATTTTAAATGCACAAGCTGAAAAAAATATTACGTAATTTGGGTATTGTAACTATCACAAACTAAAAATGATTTAAATCGATAGCAAATTGACAAAGAGCAAATCAGATTTCACTTAGCGCAATTCTATTTTCACGAGGAGCAAATCAAATTTCACTTGGAGCAATTCTATTTTTACGAGGACCAAATCAAATTTCACTTGGAGCAATTCTATTTTTACGAGGAGCAAATCAAAATTCACTTCGAGCAATTCTATTTTCACGAGGAGCAAATCAAATTTCACTTGGAGCAAATCAACTTGTAAATGGTACAGATAGGACTTTAGTGTTTTAATATTATTGCAATTTCCATCGCTACACAGTGTAGTCTAGACTAGCTCATAATATAGTTCAACTCTTTCATCAGAATATATTTAGGGGTTTGGTTTTGCAGGTAATAAAAAATATACTGTAATAGATACAATGGCAACAGACGATGTAGAAAGTAAAGCCTATGTGGGGCGATACTATGTTAAAGATGCAACTGGAGAAAGTGCGAAGTGTATACAGTGCGGCAAGAGTTTACTTTGAAAAGGCTGGTCTACCAGTGGTTTGTTACATCACCTAAAGAGTGAACACAATATAGTGAAGCCTTAAACTGTAGACCTAGTTGCTTCAACTAGTAGCTGAGAAAAAAAAAATCTATTGGAACAAAGCACCCTCTTGCAAGAGGGCTTTGCTTCTTGCAAGCACTAAACATAAACAAACAAAAATAACATGTTTCGTAAAGATGCATCAAATTTCTCAGGAAGAAAAAGTGACTAAGATTGTAGCAATATAGGAAATCCTTCTCAGATAAGAATTTTTCACTCATATAAATATGTATTATATATATACATCGGAGTCGGACTCGCACAAACTAATTTAAGTTTATAAATTTACCTGAACTATTCTTGCCAATTGGTAGTTGAAAGCTGCATTCGAGGATTCCAGTGTTCTGAAGCGATTTCTGTCTCTTTCTGGTCTTCTACTTCCTAATTTTTAGATAATAGTATATAAAGGGCATTTTTGCTTCTCACACTCTTGCTCGGAAACGTTTTCATGAGCTCGACTACACTGTCCATTTTGAAAGAAGAAAGAATTCACAATATTGAAACGTGCACTTTTTGATTGTCTTAGTTAGTTTTGATCTTTGATTAGTCAAATTTTTTATGATCGTCTGCTGTGACTAAAGGAATGGAGAACCTAGCACGAGAACTCTTCACATAAAACTGACGCAATATGCACGGAGCATATCGCAACTGCAGGAGAGATCTCAAAACATCCCGAGCGCAAGCCTCTGGGCCTCCAAAACATTTAAGGGCTTCGTCAGCAGAAATATGCAGTGTGCGCAAAATAATCCCGGCGTCTAGCTGTCCACATGTTATGAGTTAGATTAAAGAGTCTCACTTTAAATATGAAGTAGAAAACAGAATTGTTTTTTTCCAATATAAGTTTTACAGTTTCACATGCGAAAACTGAATTCTGTAACCCATCCGTTGTTTCTTAAAGCTGAAAAGTTCAACGTAACTTACCCATACGAATGAAAAATTGAAACTGAAAAATATTTATCTCTAATTTGCTGATTCGATGAATCTATACATTGGGATGTAAGAATGATTTAATAAGAAATTAAAGTGCTGAAAGTAGTATTTGAAACAAATTCAATCAAAACATATAAATTAATTCGGCAGTGTTATATCTGGGGCTAGTAAGCCGTAAAAATGTGCGGTTCTTATTTGCTATTATTTAACGAAACATGGATAAATAAATCAGGATTATTAAGCGGCACATAAAATATAAGAAAAGGTAATTGCCTTGTCGCTTGTAGAAAAGCTGATTGGAAGGAAAAAATAAAAAGTATTCAGTGCTTATATTGGAGCTCGTCGTAAAATTCGATCAAATATCAAGACCGAAAACACATTAAATTTGAACCGTCTCGGCTGCAGCCTGCCGGTAAAGTAAACAATGAAGTATTGGACTAGCTAAAATTTTTGACTAGGTAAAATGTGGACTAGCTAAAATTTTATAATACTTCATGGCGGAGAAGCATGGTTCTCACTTTTAAGAACGTATTCTTGAAATGTTCAGAACTTTTATATTTTACCCATCCATCAATTTAATTATTTAAAAAACAAAATCAACGCGAATTTTTTTTACTTAAAGCTATGAATTTTAAGTCAAAAATGTGATAAACCCGTCAATATTGAACTAGACGCATCGTAAACGCCTGTTGAGCTGAAATAAATTTTGAAAAAAGTAACCAAAAATACCTGAGCATACATCCTGAAAGAACGCGTTGAGGCATCGAAACAGATTCATTAAGAATAAACATAAACACAACACAAAAATTGTAGTGGATATAATGTATAAACGCCTAAATGAACTGATTCAAAAGAATATTAATAAAAACAGGCAGTCCATAATAATTCGTTATGCACTACCATAAATTAGTTTATCAAAAATATTTCGCCCTAATGGTCACTCAATATAATTTTGGAAAATATACCAACCAAACCAGCTTTGCGAATGACAATTTGATTAGTTGAACTCTTGAATTAAATGAAAACAAAAGAAAAAACAAAGTGACACAACTTATCTAGACACAGCAACCGCGGGGAAAAAACTAATAGTTGAGTTCGAGGTTCCACAAATGCTTGAAATGGAAGTAGAATAATATTCTAGGTTTTCTAGGGCTTAAAGATAGTACATAAGCACAAAACAATTTAAATATTCGCTAAAAAAGGCTTCAATAGGGATCAAAATATACCTTGACACAACAGGAAAAACTTAAGCTTTTATTCTCCGAAAATATTGATGTAAGAAATGATATCACACTGAGGTTAATTATAATTGTTATTGATTTCCCATGCCTTCTTTTGCCATGAAAAGGTCTGTTCATTGTAAGTAAATTTGCGGATATTGTTATTTCGTATGTTAGGATAGGATGTTTTGACAACGCGCGAAGTACGAGTCGGTCAACCTAAGTTTTTTGACGGCGCGCGAGTCGGGTAAGCTTATCGAATAATTTCTGTATTTTTCAGAGAACCGTTAGGGTCGTGGTCTTGTGTTCGATATGGGAGGGAGAGAATGTTTCGCTCTTTCATTTAAGAGTAATTTGAAGTCGATGAGTGGATTCTTTCAAAAGTTACGAGTCGGTAAACGCAATTACTTTCGACGGCGCGCGAGTCGGGTAAGCTTATCGAATAATTTCTGTATTTTTCAGAGAACCGTTAGGGTCGTGGTCATGTGTTCGATATGGGAGGGAGAGAATGTTTCGCTCTTTCATTTGAGAGTAATTTGAAGTCGATGAGTGTATTCTTTCAAAAGTTACGAGTCGGTAAACGCAATTAATTTTGACGGCGCGCGAGTCGGGTAAGCTTATCGAATAATTTCTGTATTTATGAGAGAACCGTTAGAGTCGTGGTCTTGTGTTCGATATGGGAGGTAGAGAATGTTTCGCTCTTTCATTTAAGAGTAATTAGAAGTCGATGAGTGGATTCTTTCAAAAGTTACGAGTCGGTAAACGCAATTAATTTTGACGGCGCGCGAGTCGGGTAAGCTTATCGAATAATTTCTGTATTTATGAGAGAACCGTTAGGGTCGTGGTCTTGTGTTCGATATGGGAGGTAGAGAATGTTTCGCTCTTTCATTTAAGAGTGATTAGAAGTCGATGAGTGGATTCTTTCAAAAGTTACGAGTCGGTAAACGCAATTAATTTTGACGGCGCGCGAGTCGGGTAAGCTTATCGAATAATTTCTGTATTTATGAGAGAACCGTTAGGGTCGTGGTCTTGTGTTCGATATGGGAGGTAGAGAATGTTTCGCTCTTTCATTTAAGAGTAATTAGAAGTCGATGAGTGGATTCTTTCAAAAGTTACGAGTCGGTAAACGCAATTAATTTTGACGGCGCGCGAGTCGGGTAAGCTTATCGAATAATTTCTGTATTTATGAGAGAACCGTTAGGGTCGTGGTCTTGTGTTCGATATGGGAGGTAGAGAATGTTTCGCTCTTTCATTTAAGAGTAATTAGAAGTCGATGAGTGAATTCTTTCAAAAGTTACGAGTCGGTAAACGCAATTTATTTTGACAGCGCGCGAGTCAGGTAAGCTTATCGAATAATTTCTGTATTTATGAGAGAACCGTTAGGGTCGTGGTCTTGTGTTCAATATGGGAGGTAGAGAATGTTTCGCTCTTTCATTTAAGAGTAATTAGAAGTCGATGAGTGGATCCTTTCAAAAGTTACGAGTCGGTAAACGCAATTAATTTTGACGGCGCGCGAGTCGGGTAAGCTTATCGAATAATTTCTGTATTTATGAGAGAACCGTTAGGGTCGTGGTCTTGTGTTCAATATGGGAGGTAGAAAATGTTTCGCTCTTTCATTTAAGAGTAATTAGAAGTCGATGAGTGGATTCTTTCAAAAGTTACGAGTCGGTAAACGCAATTAATTTTGACGGCGCGCGAGTCGGGTAAGCTTATCGAATAATTTCTGTATTTATGAAAGAACCGTTAGGGTCGTGGTCTTGTGTTCGATATGGGAGGTAGAAAATGTTTCGCTCTTTCATTTAAGAGTAATTAGAAGTCGATGAGTGGATTCTTTCAAAAGTTACGAGTCGGTAAACGCAATTAATTTTGACGGCGCGCGAGTCGGGTAAGCTTATCGAATAATTTCTGTATTTATGAAAGAACCGTTAGGGTCGTGGTCTTGTGTTCGATATGGGAGGTAGAGAATGTTTCGCTCTTTCATTTAAGAGTAATTAGAAGTCGATGAGTGGATTCTTTCAAAAGTTACGAGTCGGTAAACGCAATTAATTTTGACGGCGCGCGAGTCGGGTAAGCTTATCGAATAATTTCTGTATTTATGAGAGAACCGTTAGGGTCGTGGTCTTGTGTTCGATATGGGAGGTAGAGAATGTTTCGCTCTTTCATTTAAGAGTAATTAGAAGTCGATGAGTGAATTCTTTCAAAAGTTACGAGTCGGTAAACGCAATTTATTTTGACAGCGCGCGAGTCAGGTAAGCTTATCGAATAATTTCTGTATTTATGAGAGAACCGTTAGGGTCGTGGTCTTGTGTTCAATATGGGAGGTAGAGAATGTTTCGCTCTTTCATTTAAGAGTAATTAGAAGTCGATGAGTGGATCCTTTCAAAAGTTACGAGTCGGTAAACGCAATTAATTTTGACGGCGCGCGAGTCGGGTAAGCTTATCGAATAATTTCTGTATTTATGAGAGAACCGTTAGGGTCGTGGTCTTGTGTTCAATATGGGAGGTAGAAAATGTTTCGCTCTTTCATTTAAGAGTAATTAGAAGTCGATGAGTGGATTCTTTCAAAAGTTACGAGTCGGTAAACGCAATTAATTTTGACGGCGCGCGAGTCGGGTAAGCTTATCGAATAATTTCTGTATTTATGAAAGAACCGTTAGGGTCGTGGTCTTGTGTTCGATATGGGAGGTAGAGAATGTTTCGCTCTTTCATTTAAGAGTAATTAGAAGTCGATGAGTGGATTCTTTCAAAAGTTACGAGTCGGTAAACGCAATTAATTTTGACGGCGCGCGAGTCGGGTAAGCTTATCGAATAATTTCTGTATTTATGAGAGAACCGTTAGGGTCGTGGTCTTGTGTTCAATATGGTAGGTAGAGAATGTTTCGCTCTTTCATTTAAGAGTAATTAGAAGTCGATGAGTGGATTCTTTCAAAAGTTACGAGTCGGTAAACGCAATTAATTTTGACGGCGCGCGAGTCGGGTAAGCTTATCGAATAATTTCTGTATTTATGAGAGAACCGTTAAGGTCGTGGTCTTGTGTTCGATATGGGAGGTAGAGAATGTTTCGCTCTTTCATTTAAGAGTAATTAGAAGTCGATGAGTGGATTCTTTCAAAAGTTACGAGTCGGTAAACGCAATTAATTTTGACGGCGCGCGAGTCGGGTAAGCTTATCGAATAATTTCTGTATTTATGAGAGAACCGTTAGGGTCGTGGTCTTGTGTTCGATATGGGAGGTAGAGAATGTTTCGCTCTTTCATTTAAGAGTAATTTGAAGTCGATGGGTGCATCCGTTCCAAAGTTACGAGTCGGTAAACTTAAGTGTAAAGTCGCACGAGGTGAACTCAAGAAATCTCCAGAAATTCTGTACCTAACGGCGTTATGAAGTCCCTCTGCTGCCGCCTGCCGGTCTTCTTTACCCTGTTTTTAGGGAGAAAGAGTGCGTTCGAGTTTCCGTTCGCGCGACTGGTCGCAATTTGGCACGCCGGTGGGTTTACCGAATTTTACCGTATAACATTGACAAACTATCGTGATGATTATTTGGAATCCGCCTCATTAGTAAACCGTCATACTATACATTAAAAATATACCAGATAGTGATATAGCTTCAATAATTGAAAAACGGTAATGCGCGGAACAAATATTGAACTCTAGTAGGTTAACACACCTTCTATCAAGTTGTGAGACAATGCTGATAGTGAAGAGAAAAAACAACATATTCTAAAGACAATTTTAATGAAATATGATTTTAAAAAGTAGAAAATCGTACAACTTAATCGTATAAAATGGTTTAAATGATATAAATCTTAATTTACTTACAGTCTTAATTCACATTTTCTATAAGGGATTGTTTACAAACAGATAATACGTCGCCTGTGGTTCAACGTTCAACTCCAATCTAGGTGCATTTATTGTCTAAATGTTAAAAAATATTTGAATTTCTTTGAGTAAATGATGTTCATTTGCACTACTCATTTTTTTTAAATGATTTATTGTCTTAGTCGACTCTAGAATATACATACACCTATTGCCTGCTGCTCTGCTCAAATTGATATAACTAGTTAGGGTAATTCATCAAATATCACACAGAAATCACATGTGTCTAGAAACAACCTTCATAAATCGGTAACTTTTGCTCTGAATAACTCTTGCGGGCCTCAAGGTTATTCTTGAACAGTTGCTTTCTTGTTCTGTGATGTCGCTTGAAAGACAACGTAGATTATTGAAATGTATTTATTGTTCTAAAAATCGAATTCTTTAGTAACAATTTCATCAATATCGAACAGGAATCGAACAAGAATTTTGATTCGAACAGGATGGTTTGTCAATTAGTTCTCTTCGTATGGAACTTTTGTTAGACTATTAGCACGCCACATATGGTTTGTCTATTAGTACGCCTCGTATATTTTGTCCATTAATATGCCTCGTATGGTCTATCTATTTGTACACCTCATGTGGCCACTTGGAAAATAAACGTTTTTCTTTCATTTTTTTTTTCTTTGGTGCACTGGATTTTCTTGGAAGTGCTCGCGGTGGCACATCGGTTAAGGGATCGGACTTGTATGTTGGAGTCGCGGGTTCGTATCCCGGCGCTGGCGCTGCGATTTTCCCCGTTGGGTATAAGGGAAAGCTCAAGCACAATACCCCACTCGACCCAGGTGTCGGAAATGGGTACCGGCTTTACGGGGGAACCGTCATGGTGTCCTATATATAGTGTTAGTTATAAGACATTTGAAAAACCAATGCTTAAGATCATTTGTATCAGGCTTGATTGGAAATAAAGCATCCCAAAGATGCCGATGTTTGTTTTGTTTGTTTGTTTGAAATAACTGTCTCATTACTTATTTTCAAGATGCATTTGAATGGAGAGTTATCAAAATTTGAATATGATGTCGATGTTTCATTTGCAGTGTTTGTTGAACCATCATTGTGATCATCAACCTGTGTGACCTTTTTTGGAGTAGAGTGTAAAGCACTCGTCAATGAATTATTATTGATGCTTGCATCAATTTTCTTGGCAAGGGATTGATCATCAGTAAATGTAGCCAGACGAATCATTAATGATCTTGAGGGCTTTGGAACACCAGCAGATGATTGATAGCCCCTCACCAGAATTCCCAACTTCAACTATTCAATGTTATTATCAAGCGTTAATACAATATTTTAATGAAATAAAACAGGCGTTCAATAGATCGATTCAGTTATTTAAAAGAATTAAGAATCGAAAAGCTTTGTTCGAGGCATAAATTCATGATTATTAAGGAATTTTGATTCGAACACCTTTGTTCAGTATTTAATACTGACATGAAAAAGGAACTGAATGTCGAACATGGAATAATTATCAAGTTTTTGGCGGAAAAGAAAAAAATACAGTAACAGAACATCATATGACAACACTACTCTCTAGTTATGACGGGAGGTTGACGGTGACCCAACAACAATTAAACCGTCGCAATTTTCCCGAGGTGCGTAAGATTTTTCGAGTGAAAAAATTCGACCAATTTGTAAGGGTCGTACAGAAAATGCGTTCGCAACAGCTGGTAGCAGTTTGCAGCTCACAGAAATGAGTTTTTATCACTAAAATAGGAGTTTTAGATGTAAGATCACTGACACTGAGCAAGTTTGGATGCTTACTAAATTTATTACGCGCATATTTCCAAAGTTGTTCGATAATCAGTTCAGTTCGATATTTGATGAATTACCCTAGTGTTCACAGTCCAGCGTTTGTTTTGGTTCCCAATTTTTTTTTTTCACCCCGCACCTCTAAAGAAATTTTATTCAAACATCGGACCCCCTGACGTCAAAATCCAGCATAGGGCTATACCTCAACTAGGCACGATACGGCGTGCACGTGCTTCTGATCCTACAAAAATTGTGGTGAATTAAAGTGAAGTTGCTGAAAAACTGGTATAGTTGGTATATTCACGTGAGTACAGTGTGTGACTTTGTATGGAGTGCTCGTGAGAGTAGTTTTTTTTTTTTGTTGCGTGAGAGTTGAGACTGAGCATTGGACTTTGGTGTGGTAACTTGCAATTTTTGACTGAGATGTTTTGACTGGTAAACTTTCTTTGCATATAAAGAGTTTAGTGTGTGACATTGTAGAGAGTGACTGTGAGAGTAGTAGGAAACGTATTTGTATCTTTTGGTTTGATAACTTGAGTTTCAGTAGATTTGATGAGTGAAGACTTCTTCTGCCTGTGAAATTTGTACTGAGATGGAAGTCTGTGTTTGAGGATGGCAAGAAATAGGACTGGTTGTAGGAAGGGAGGTGCAAGTGGAATGGATGAGGAGATTGAGTGCATGACTTGTAAAGAGTGGGTAGATATAGATGCATGCAAAGGTTTGAGAGAGATGAGTCGGAGAAAGTTAAGTGATCTTGTGTTTACGTGCTGGAAATGTTTGAATGATGAGAGTAAGAAGTTGAAAGAGAAGGTTGAGAGATTGACAATTTTGATGGTTGCTTTAGAGGCTGACTTGAAGGATGAAAGGAAGCTGAACGAAGGAAAGAATGAGAATGGTGCAAATGCAATAAATGAAGAGGTAAATGGTGGTGCAAGGAGTGCAAATGAAGTGGATGATAAGGCAAATGATGATGCAAGGAGTGTGAATGAAGCAAATGATGGTGCAAATGTTACAGATGAGAGTAGAAGGATAAATGAGCATGATGAAAGAGGTACAAATGTAAAGAGAGTAAATGAGCCACCTGTTGAGGTGCCACATAAGGTGCAGGAGCCTGTAGTGGAAGCGAATGAAAGGAAGATGAATGGAATGAATGATCTGAGTGAAAGAATTGAGCAAAAGAGTAGCATGAAAGGGAGAGTAAGACCTATGATTAGAATATATGGAGATAGCATGGTGAAGAATGTTGATAGGTTCGTATGTATGAGTGACAGTAGCGGATGTACGAGCATGAGAGGGAAAGGAGTGGAGGAGATTTGTAGGCATGCTGAGAGAGTGATAGATGGAATGGATGAAGGAATGGTTGTACTGCAAGGAGGTGGCAATCGGCTGCTTGAATGTGGGAGAGAACGTACGGTGAATGCAATTATGAAAGTTGTTGAAAGGAAGTGGAAGAAGAATGTTAGAGTGGCGGTGACAAGCCTCCTAAGAAGGCCTGCATGTGATGAGGAGTATGAAAGGGTGCAAAAGGAGGTGAATAGAGAGGTGCATGAAAGGATTATGAGTATGAGAGCTGAGAGTGTGAGAAAGCGTGAGCTGGGTTCCAGCTTCCTAGACATGGATAGCGTGATCCAGGATGGGTGTTTTCTTGGAGATGGAGTCCATCTTACAAAAGAAGGTGAGATGAAACTCTCCAAGAAATATATCCGGTGGATCAGGGCTACTCATGTCATAATGGAAGGTGGAACTGGATGAATGAAAATCCGTCAGAGCAAAAGTGAGGAATGTCTTGAATTGTCCAATTGTGTTGTAAGGTTTGGAAGTATAAATGTGCGTGGATGAAATGCAGGAAAGTTAGATGACCTCGTAGTAGAATTTGAGAATGGAAAATTGGATTGTTTTGGTGTAGTAGAGACCCAAATGCGTGATAGAGTCAGTTTAACATGTAAGGAGAATAAGTATCATATGATAGGTAAAGGGCGTGTAAATTGGCAAAAAAGAGGTGGTGGAGTTGGTTTGATTGTAAAGAATGCTCTAAATTGGAAATTAGAGGAACTTCCTGTTGGAAATGAACCTGAAAGTGAAGATTTGTTAGCAATTAAGTGTGAAAGAATGCATGTCAAAGAATGTATTGTTGTGATTGTATTTTATATGACAACTGATGGGAGTTTAGCTCATTAAGAGAATGTAAAAGATTATGAAATATTAACAAGGATTGTACCAGAACACTGCAGGTGCCCTCTGATTGTGATGGGTGACATGAATGGCCATGTTGGTATACTTGGTGAGCCGGTGAATGCAAATGGACAAAAATTGATAGATTTTTGTGATGAGAATGAACTTGAAAACCTGAATGTCACAATAGGAAATGGCTTGCATACATGGCAAAGCAGGGAATGGAAAGCTGCAATTGACTATATGATTGTGAATAGTAGAGCAAGAGAGTGTGTCAATGAAATGTTTGTAGATGAAGATGATTTTGATATTGATAGTGACCATAAAATGCTTGTGCTTGAAAATAACTGGGGTAGAAAGGAGTCAATGCAGAAGGTCAGTAGTGTGAAAGAAAGTTCGCAGATAAAAAAGGCAAACTGGGAAGAATTTAAGAATGAATTGAGTAGGTATAACTGGAACAGGTGTGGAAATGTAAATGACCTAAATGGTGAGATTGCAAGAACCTTGTATGATGTGGCAGAGCAAAAGATTGGTAGAATAAAATGTAGGAAAGGGACAGGGAATGCCAGGTGGTTTACAAGTGAGATAAAGGAAGAACGAATGAGAAGAAAGACTTTAAATAAGAAACAACGCAGTATGAGGAAAATGTATGAAAGAAACAGAATTACTGAGGATGAATGGCAGAGTGCATAGAATGAGTACAAGGACCAGCAGAAGAAAGTAAGGAGAATGATTAATGAGGTTAGAGTTAAAGAGGAGAGACACCAAGTTGAAAATCTAAGAAAGAATGGTCTGGATGGAGTAAAAGATTGGTATAAGTTTATACAAGGTACTGATAGAAGTAGTGAAGTTCAAGTGGATGAATTAGTAGTTAATGGTTGCAGTGTGCAAGATAGGATGCAAATGGTGAAAGCAGTTGAAGAATACTGGGAGGACATTGGTGGAATGAATGAGCAGGTTACAGATGATGCACCCATAAATTTTCTGATTGATGAACGTGAACTGCAAATGGAAGACGAAACCACTTGTGAAGAGATTGTAAGTTTTTTGAAGAAAGTGAAAAATGGAAAGGCATGTGGTCTGATAAGATCCCATATGAGTTCTATAAATGTGGAGGAGAGAATAGTCAGTATGTTGAAATGTTTATTTGATGAGATATGGAAGAGTGAAAGAGTACCGGATGACTGGAACAAGTGTAATGTAGTTCTGTTGCATAAGGGTGGACATAAGAGTATGAAAGAACTTGAAAATTACAGACCAAATGCACTGGGTGACACTGTATGTAAGATATTTTGTGGTATTTTGAATGAGAGAATGAAAAATTTAGTTGAGGAATTAGGAGTCCTAGGTGAAGAACAGAATGGTTTTAGGCAAGATAGACGTGGGGAAGATAATCTGTTTGTAGTGAGGGAAATAATTGAGCGAATGAGGAAGGATGATAAGAAGGTGTATTTAGCATTCCTGGATATTGAAAAAGCGTATGACCGAGTGGATCGGGTTAGGCTCTTTGAAGTTTTGAGAAAAGTTGGGTTTAGCAGAAAAATAGTAAAAATTGTACAAAGTCTGCATGAGAACACAAGCGCTATATACAGGTTAGGAAATTTGAAAACCGGGCAAGTGAGGAGTGTGAGAGAAGTGAGACAGGGCTGTACTCTGTCTCCCCTGTTGTTTGGACTGTACACAGAAGAATTAGCAGTTCGACTGAGAAGGAGTGGCTTAGGACTGAAAGTTGGTAATGAGAGACTGAGCTGTTTGTTGTATGCTGATGATGTGGTTGTGGTTAGTGAATGTGGACAAGAACTGCAAAGGATGCTTGACATTGTGAATGGATATAGTACAGATTTCAAGATGAACTTCAGTGCTGACAAAAGTAAGGTTATGGTTATAAATAGTGATGAGACTGATAGAGACAGACTGTGGAATATTGGAGAAATCAGAATAGGTAGAACAAAAGAATACAAATATTTAGGTTGTATGATAAGGGAAGATGGATGCACTAGAACTAAGGGTGAAAAAGTGGCAAAAGCTATGCAGTGGAGTGGACGGTTAGGTAGTGTGGCCAGATACAGAGCAAACAAGTATGAATGTGTGAGAGGAATGTGGAAGTATGTTGCTGTACCTAGTGTCATGTATGGTATGAGTGCTCTTGCCTGGAATGGAAGTGATCTTGAAAAGCTGGATGTAATACAAAATAAGGTAGGACGGTTAGCATTGGGTGCTCCGAAATGGACAGCTACAGAAGCCATTAGAGGTGACCTTGGGTGGAGCCTATTTTCAGAAAGAATGATGAAAGCAGTGCTGAATTATAAGGTGAGAATTGAAAGAATGCAGAATAGCAGAGGGGTAAAGCGTATTTTTGAATGGAATCTGAGTGTAAGCTATTGGGAGAAAGTGTGCTGG
Organism: Morinoia aosen; assembly: GCA_030386875.1. NCBI lineage: Eukaryota > Metazoa > Arthropoda > Malacostraca > Amphipoda > Talitridae > Morinoia > Morinoia aosen. The sequence goes on from CM059561.1 coordinate 22,500,848, forward strand.
GGGCATGCAAGGAAACTTATTATGCAAAAGATTATTCATGTTAGAATTGGGAGACCTGTAGATGACTGGAGTTTAATAAATGCTGGAGGTGTAGGGCCTGAGTGGGACTGCAAGAGGTGGAAGAAAGAGATTGAAAGGCAAACAAAAGAGTATGGATTGAATAAGTGGAAGCTTAGCATGATGCGGAAGCCTACACTTGACTGGTATATGAAAAAAGAAGCACCTAAGTTTGAGATGTTCTATGATGGTAGTTATGGAAGTCAACTCTTGTTTGCTGTGAGATGTAAGTCATTGAGTGTGAACAGACATACATGGAGATGGAATGAGAATAATAACAGATTATGTCGGCAGTGTATTAGTGGAGTAGAGGAAACAATTGAGCATTTTGTGCTGGAATGTAGTAAGTATGAGCAGGAGAGAGAAAATTTCATGAATGTGGTGCTTGAGCAGTATGGAGAGAATGAGTGGTATGCCAGATGTGCTGAAGATGATTGCGGTATGAGCTGTCTTGCTGGATTGGATCAGGAGTGTAACTTGAGTATCATTGAAGCCATGAAAATGTTTCTTGTGCGTGCCTGGAGTAAGAGACTGACTGGAATGAGCCAGTCAGGTAGAGTGGTCAGTAATGACCCAATATGCCTGGGGATGGTGTTTTGACACACTGGATATCCCAGTGATGCCGTCCAATGGCAGCTTGTGACAAGGATTGGTAGATCCTGAGTAGTTTAGTGGACAAGTCTGGTACCAGGCGCTGAACTCTTTGTGTGAAAATTGTGGAGGGAATTGTAGGCCGTTACAAAGGCCCCGACGCTGTCGGCCCTCAAGTTCAAGTTCAAGTTCAAGTTCAAGTACCCAATATCTAATTGTTTACCTGGACACTTCTCGCGCCGCTATTAATATTGGCTCGCGCCCCTGAAGGGTGCAAGCACCCCTGGTTTAAAACAAGTGTTCTTATTAAAATAAAATTGAAAATTTCGAATTTTTTTCTTGTAGGATGTATATGAATTTTGAATGCTAATTCAGGGTCATATATACAAAGAGTTTTATCTGTCTTCCTACCTTCAAATTGTCTAGTTGTATAGTTTTGAGCAATGATTTTGCCAATGTACTGTTTTTAAAAATTAGTGGTAACTGTGAAAGAGAGGACAATCATCGATTTTCCAATTTTCGCTGCCTAAATATAGTTAATTATATCAAAATAAACAATTTTTCTTCTATGCACTTTCAAGGGCAAATGAGTATTTAAGGAGTTTTAGTGGTAAATTAGTTACAGCAACTCTAGCATTTGAAGTTGAAAGAAATTCATCAAGCTGTTCAAGCGCGTCGTATGGTAACACTAGTACAAACTCTTGCTTCCGACGTGCTCGTCATCAAAGACAAAACTAAACCTACTGCTATAACTCTTTGAAGTACTCATTTGCCTTAAAAAGTGCATAGATGAAAAATTGTTTATTTCGATGTAATTATCATGATACAGGCAACAAAATTTTAAAAATCGATTACCACCAAACATTCAACATTTACCACTCTCCCTTCCAACATGCTCAAATGATCAAGCGCATTCCTGCCATCTAAGACGAAAGTTAATGTACCGTTAGTACTCGTTATTTTTGGGTGATAATTTCTAATGTGTTATTAACTAAAAGATCCTAGAAGTGGGTTCAGGCTCCGTTGGGCCGGCAATTAATGAATTACAAAGTACCCAAACGTTCTCTACTCAAACTTAACCTACCGCTATAACTTGTTGAATACTCATTTGCCCCAGACACTGCATAGAAGAAAAAAATTTTATTTTGATCTTATTAACTATGTTCAGGCGGCGAAAATTGGAAAATTGATGATTGTCCTCTCCTTCACAATTACCGAAATTAGGTTTTAGCTTTATATTAATTGTAACTATAAATTTTTAAATTAGAATAATAATAGTATAACTCTGTTTTCTTCTGTTCTTTATTATAATACTGGTCTTTGCATAGTCTGAATTACTCCAAAAGACATATTCTCAAAATGTCCAAAACCAAACCTCAGAAATAATTTAGTTTATATTCATCTAGGCTATGAATAAATGCTTGGAAAAAAGTATTGGTATTTGAGTAAGGCCTACTATGAAAATTTTAAAGGTCAATAATGTAAAATACTAATAGGCTTGGTGGACTTTTATTAAAAATATACATATATATTTTTATAACATAAATTACCAAATATATTCTTCCACAACTAAATCTATTTTATATTACCTTTATTTCAAATCTTTCTGTATGCTATAAATTAACCTATTCTGACTTAACCTATGTCCTTCTTATCTAGCCTGATATAACCTAACCCATCTTATTATGATAAAGTTTTACCTATCATATTTTTTTTTTTACATAATCTACCAAAAGTTATTCTATCCTAACATAACTTATCTTGTTGCTAATCCAATTTATCTGATTGTTAATCCATCCATAATTTCTTTTTTACCTTCCAATAGCGACTGTTTAGGTGGTGTTGAGAATCAACCATAACTATAACATTTGATACTCAGAGCAGAGCATAACATACAGACCAACATATGGGAACATTTATGAATGAAACAGAGGCAAAATAAGAGTATGTATTTCAGTGTCTAGAAATATGTTTTTTTTATAAGGTATTGTCCTTTACCAGATAATATATATTTTATATTTTAATTTTAGGTTAAGTAACTAAAAAATTGAAGTATTTGACTAGGTGTTCTGATGTTTTTAACACGTTAAGTGCGGCGCGCGATATGGAGTGCATAGCAGCATTGCGGTAGATGCCAAGTCTTGCCAGAACAGTTTGCCTGGAGCGTTCACGGAGGGAGGTTGTGTGCTACTTATTGAAGGTGAGTACTACGCAATAGTGTGATAAAATTGTGTGCCCACCGGTGGCCATCCCGCACTGCGAACTTCACTCATTCTCTGCAGTGCGGTGTGCCCACCTGTGGACACGTCTTTTTCTCCTAATTGAGTACGACTGCGCTGCACTTGCTGCATGAAGTTTATACGTTTGACGTTTGTACTCTTTGCATTTATAACTTATGCTCTTTTTTGTTTTATATGTTGAAATATATGCAACAATTTCGACGAAAACACGGTAGAAATATGATGTGAACATTGTGATTTTATAGCTTTTATTGCATGGGTTAGTATATATATGTATTTGTTCACATCATAGGTTTTACTTCAATTTACTAGAGTGTCAGAACCTGAATGCTTCTCTCATTCACCCTCAGATATGGACTCTAGAAAATTCTACGGCAGATATAATGCAGTTGATGATGAAAATCAGCAGAGTGACTCATCTTCATCATGTGCTGGAAATGATGAAGAATCAAACTTCAGCCCAGACGAATTCGAAAGCTAATCTAGCTATCATGAAGTTAGCGAAGCAGAAAATGACAACGCAGAAGATGCTAGGAAATGTGAACCAAGTTCCCTAGAGCATCTGCTAGAAAAGTGAACACGTTTTGCGCACAATGCGAAGATCAACCTTACCTGTGTCTACAACGTTTCAATGTAAAACATTCATAAATAAAAGTAACCATTGTCGTAGATAGGTATTGTGACCAGTAGATTAGTTACTGTTTGGGTATATTTTCTGTATTGTCTAGGATACATGCATAAAAATAGACTTTTATAGCTCTTAGCGCCCAATGAATTAAAAAATGACCTTTATAATGGTATCAGGAAAAATTTATATGTTCTCAAATTTTGGCAAAAGTAAAATGTTTCAGAATACATTTGTGTATTATTTACGTCCTAAATATTAATACTGAACATTGAAATGAGGGAAACTATCATTCAAATTTACGTTGATTCAATAATATTCGTTGGTATATAAAATACCCACTTGTGACCACCGGTGGGTCACCCGCACTACAAGAATCCATCCTGTGCCCACCGGTGGTCACACCGCACTTAACGTGTTAAAGCAAAATCTATTGAAGGAAAGAATTTGAGATGCTTATATTAAGCCCTTTAAGAATTGTTTGTGTTGACTTCATTGTGAATTGAACAAAAAAAAAAACAATCGTCTCTATATACAATATTGACAGAGAAATTGTAAAAAAATTTGGGTAAATTCCAAAACTTTAATGCTCTAAATGTCTATTTAAAAATTATGAACAAGGTGTGAATACCTCAGAGCTTATTTCATTCCTGAAGTACTTTTTCTGATTTTTTTAATTTTCTGAAGAAAAACCGGACAATTTCGTTAAATAGATTTATTTTACACTAATTTTGATAATTGTGCGGCAGGTTTTAAAAAAAAATTATATAAATGTGGAAATATTTTTGTAAAGTTCTTACTGTTTAATTACTGTAAGAAACTGGTGGTAAGATTGTATAAGCTACTGGTGTTTTGTTTTTTTTGATTTACTCTTCAGTAGCATTATAAAGTTGAGAACATTTTCAATGCTGAATTTTTTTTTTTCATAGTAGATTAAAATTTTTTTATGATATTTTTATTAGAAGTATAGGTCAGCTGCTGATTTTTAAGATTTTAGAAGGTATTGTATGTAGTCTTTCCCATTGTCATTAATATGATCTTTTTATTTCCCTTTGAGGATGGCTAAGAAAGTAAGTTTAGAAACAAAAAAATTGCAAGTATGATCAATAAGTGAGTCACATATAAAAACTAAAGTTAGTGATTTGCCAAAAGAGCCCGAATGAAGTGGCTTAAACCCAGACATTGAAGTTAATAAGTTACATGATAGAACTATCAGGTCAGATCAACCTAAATTTTGGGATTTTATTTGATATTAGCTCATCTTTATAGTAATAGTAGCAAAAACATCTGGAAACAAGCTTTGAAGCTAAAATATAATGAAAAAGCAATAAAAATGCAAGTTAGCAGAATGTCTATAGTGTAAATTGAATTTTTCTTCAATCTGTGAAAAAATTGTCCATGATTTATTGAAGCAATCCCTTAAACATGTTGATTCCCTTCAGCTTTTCTACTCTACTTGGTCTTCACATAGTCTGCATGTGAGTTGTGTAACCAGAAACATTTGAATATTAGGTCATGAAGAAATTCTTATGAGTAAACCTTAATTTTTTGTTGGGATGCTCTGAAAAATAATAAAGGTTACAAGTTTGGGAAAGTTTGATATATTGCTGCCCTGATTTTTAGCACCCATTACTTCTCCTTCAACTTTTTTCTTGTTTCATAAGTTTCTCTCAATCTTGCTGTGTCTATTCACATAAAGGTCTGTGTTTATAGACAAATATGTATAGGTTCTTAGTTTTCTCAATTCCATATTTAATACTGTTTTCCTTGTCTCTCTAGAAAAACATGCTAAGTTTAGAATAATTCTAATCTTATCTTATCCAGGAGAACATTGTTTAAATCATTATCAGAAGGTATAAATATCTGAGAATGTTTTAGTGTGAAACTGTTTTTGGGAAACCTTAAAAAGGCTACTTTCAACCATGGCTCCCACACCCAGCAAGGGCAAAGTGCACAAGTCTTCAGGGAAGACAATGCGCAAGAAAGAACACGAGACTTCAAGCAGAGTGGCATCAGGAAATGGATCACATAGCAATGGAGGTGAGAACTGTGTTACTTCTATATGGACTAATACCATTATTATTCAGCAATTAAAAAAAAAAATAGATCACTAACACTTTCAATAGGTAGACAATTCATCAAAGGGCATGCAACTGCTAGTTAAACAGCAGAAATTGAGTAGTTGCTTGGTGTCTATTCCTGGCATTTTTAATTGTATTGATAAAATTTGCAAAACTTTTGAACATATAATTCAGTTGATTCTTTATAAGTAAAATTTCTATCATTGCCTCTGTTCAGTAGTCTAGTTATTTTTATGGCAGTGTTGGAAAATTAAAAAGACTGAATTCATCCTTAAAACCTTTATTTGCCTGTTTAATTTTTATTAATCAGTAAAGCTTTGATGATTAAAATGTTATATATGTTATTTTAGTCAGATTTTAGTTTATTCTTCTGAAGAACTATTTGCTCACATCAAATTTATCCTCTTTGTAATGTCATTGGCAACAACATACTGATACTGCACGTCTTCTATAGAGTATAATCAACACACATCTTTTTTCTTGACTTTCTAAATCGAAAGGAAACAATGGCAGCTCTGGGAGCAGCAAGAAGGATGACAATGGGAGTGGTAGTGGTGGTGGCAGCAGCAGCAGCAGCACTGCCTCTGTTGAACTGAAAGACTGTGCTCTCACTCTACCCATCATGGCTGCTGTGGATCACAACAAGTTTTTGCCGCGTTACACAAACCGTAAGCAATTGTTTAGTCCTGATAGTTTTTTGGCATCTATGGATGTTATGAAAGGTTTTGAAAAATATGTGTCCCCCTAATCATATTTGGAGCAAATCCAACTATGTAGAAGGTGTAAAAATCAATTTGTTTTTTTTGAGTCATGGTAATGACTAAAGAAATCATAATTCATAAATGCATAATGTGGGGGTAGGAAAATTTCAAAAAATTCATTCTCATTGTGAACATTATTGAATACTTCAAAATTATTGAAAGATTTTTAAAGTTATTTTATATCATTACTAAATTTTGAAGCTGAGAGGAAGATAGTTTGTTTGTCAGGCAGGAGTTTGAGCCAGCCTTGTAATTTTTTAATGAAATTTCCTCCTTTGGTTCGCCAAATACTAATTCTGATGCTGTGCAATGGGACATCATATTGATAGGTGATACTGTGGTAATATTGACAGATCTGGTTATTCTAATAATGCATAAAAGTGGTACAATCAACTACGCTCAAATTTATACTTTTTTTTGTAACAGTTGAGGGTATCTATAAGTGGTATATAACACTACCTTAAAGGCAAGTTAGAACAATTGATCAATTCATATTGGGTCCTTGCATCATGGCATAGGAACCCAATAATAATAATATTGCTATTGAACTTCAATTTACTTTCTATGCAAAATAGTGACATTTTCTTTAAAAAAATTTCATGTGGCAACTTTGTGGACATATGGATTTCAATCTCTGTTTATTCAAAATTTAGTATGCATAATGCACAGTGGTTATGAATTCCTTTTAGAAATTTCCTAAAGGGCTTTGTGTCACTGACCTTATTGAGCTACTGAGTTTCATATGTGAGTGTGGCCTTCAGCTTGCCTTGATATAGATAGTGATGATGAATTTATGGTATTGACTATTTTTTTATGAATATGTGATGCATAGATAGCAATCTGTTTCTAAAGCTTGACAACCATGAACTAAGGTTCATTATTCAAGTCTGCAATATTATCAAATGTCGTATATTTTAATTTTTGCAATACTTCTTGGAATGGAATGTTTCAATTTTTAGCACTTTAAAGTGAAAAAATTTTGATGTCTTATAATTATGTTCTTGAAGTTCAAGCTTACATATTGGATGAAGTGATATACTTACATGTTGATTTATAATAAATATTTGTTTATTGGAAGCTAAGTTTGATGTTATTTGTTTTTATCTTGAAAGCACTGTTTTTTTAAAAGCTTGTTTGCAAAGATTAAGGGTGTCAAAAATATACTTTAATGATTTTTTCTTGCATTAAGCATCTTATTGTCTGTGTAGTGGGATTTGAAGTTATTGACATCATGTATAGGATTTTTCTATTTGATTAGGCTTTTACTTAATGTTTTTGTAAATCTAAAATTTGTTGCCCAGTTATGGACAATTTAACGACTATTTTTTAGCTGCCAAAACAATTGCAGTTGTTATAGTTTTGTCATGTTTCTGCTCTCATTGCACATTGTATCAGTAATATGATGCTATTTTGCATTATATAGTTGGATACCTTTTCCTTTTGAGCACCAAAAATTATCTGATATTTACACCATGCCAGAACATTATAATTGCCAGATATTTTCTGTTCAATTTGTTGAATTTTTCTGAGGAAATGCTCTTAGGCTTTTCTCTTTTCTAGTAGGTTCTTATTAGTAGTGTTAGAAAGTTCAGAGCTTTACACTATTACATTTTAAGTTTTCAATTTATGCAATGAACCTCATTCTTTATGCTTTATGTGTCTTTTAATGTAAAACTTTTGAAGCTCTATAAAATTTATCCCAGCTATTGATAGGCTTTAAGAACTTCTGTCTTTTCTGCCTAGTTTACCTCATTCAGTTTCTATGTCATCTTTGCTATATCTTCCTAATTTTTCAATAAAAATAGGAGAGCAAAAATCACTGATAAAAATTTCATTATACTGAGAACGTATTCTGAGAACGTACTGAGAACGTATTTTTGGACCGTATTCTGAAAAACTCAAAACTGAATTACTTGCCCTACTCTCTAGACATTTTTCAGGCATAGAATTTCATATAATATTAAGAAATAAATTTACAATTGGTTCTTTTTTCAATTATAAAGACAAACTTCCTTCTACCATGCAGGCCTCACTAGTGTATTCATACAGTTGTGCACGCTGTGCATCCGAGTACTTTGGCATGACCTCACGTACTCTCGGAGCTAGAGTGGCCGAGCATGTTGGAGTTAGTTACCGTACTGGGGTTCCATTGACCCGTCCATCTCACTCCGCTGTTCGCGATCATACTGAAACGTGCAATATACCTCCTCACTCTAGTCATTTTAAAGTAGTACGTGTAGCTTCAAGTGTTTTAGATCTTAGAATTTTAGAATCACTTTTCATTTTTAAATGTAAACCTTCTCTTAACAACCAATTGAGTTCATATCCTCTTAGCATCATAGGTTCTTAGTTTTTTCGTTGTTATTTACTGCATTTTCACATTTATACTTTTTTTTTTACCTTTTAAATCCGTGTTTATATCTGTTTGTACATTTACGTTCATTTTTTATTTCAGTGATATATGTCAGATTCTTTTAATGAGCTGATGATGGGTATTTGCCCGAAACGTTCTCAGTATAATGAAATTTTTATCAGTGATTTTTGCTCTCCTATTTTTATTGAAATTGAAGAGAATTCCAGAAAATGTTCCTAATTTTTCTTCTCATTGTTTTAACTTATTATTTCAATTGACCATGTATCTATGGAGGAATGAGCTTTGTGACTAGATTTCTCATATTTTACAGTCTACACTTGATTTTTTTTCTCTCTGCTCTCTTCAGATCACCTTTGGTGTGCCTATTGAGTCTTAAAACTAACTATTAATATAATTATAATGTTAATATTAATCTGAATGGAACTTGATATTTCTGTATCTGTTTTTTATACTTGTGCATGTAACTGCAGTGCCTGCCGTGTTTGCTGATCAAGGTTTCTGATTAGGCCAATAAACTGATGTTGATTTCATCATCATACAAATGCTACCTAGTGAAATGGCTTGACTGCAAATTGTGATAGCCTTTGAGTTTATGATGTTGGGTTTTGTAGATTAATTTTCAAATTCCTTTCTTGAAGGATGTTGCTTATTCCAATCAAGTTCATACAAATCATCTTGTACATTGCTCTCACAAATGCCCTATAACTAACGCAAGGATGGGTAACCTTGATTGAGCTGGCTAAATGTGAACATCTCATAAAATTGTTGAAAATTGTTCACGTTTTTCAAAATGATTACACTTTTTGTTCGCTTACAATGCTGAAGCCATTCCATGTTGATGATACTCACTTGGATGGTAACATCAAAGACATCACAAAAATTATGGTAAAAAGGTCTGAAGGTTGGTGTGGGTTGACGGGCTGCTTTAAAATGCTGATGATCATTAACAATTTGTTGGAGGTCTTCTGGTTCATTGGTAACTTTAAGAATGCTTGACTAGTGAGTACTTACAAAAATGGAAGCAATTTTGAATGGTAAATGATGGTTTTTTGGAGTTAGCACTTCTTACTCTTTAAACTGGTGTAAAAGCTAATCTATTTTTTATATTCATTTATAACAAATGAAAATTCAGTACATCACTAATTATGAGTGATGGGTGAGTAGAATGGTTGAGTACATGCACACTTTCTTTTAACCCTTTAACGCCCCAGAGGACACCAGTGTCCTCTTTCAAAATTCCCCTTCAATATATTTTATTTCTTATTCAATTAGTTCCCTAATGTGTTCTTTGAAGTTCTCTGCCGAGTGGCAGTTCTTATCCCATCCTGATATCGGTGACTGCCAGATGCCAGCGCCAGTTTAGTGACGGTGGTTGTGTTAACGGTAATATGAGTACAAAAATTCGGACGTTAAAGGGTTAATTTACTTTGGTCTTCTTAGTAAGATCACTGATATTGTTCTGCTGTTGTCCATATTGTCTCACTTGTATTATTTTGATCTTTTTCTCTGCTTGGATTTTGAGAGCTTTTTAGTCAAAACTTGATTAAATAATTGGTAACTATCCTATGTGATGATGTTCCCTAACTTGTAAATATCCCTTCTGTATTGATATTTAGTTTGTAGATACTGGGTGTTGTGGTGCATTTTTGCCTTAGTATATTTTGCAGAAATGTATTTTTTAACATTTTGACTGCAATTGGTAAAACTAAAGTTCAATATTCAACTCAAGTTCAAAGTCAATTGTAATAAGCAATTTTGACCCCTGCAATCATTCAGTGGATCATTCCCTCATTTAGCTTTAATTAAGCATTTATGGAAGTTGAGTTTGTGAATGCTGGGCGGTCAGCAGCATTGTAAAAATCCCCTCCATGGCCACCGGTGGTGCACGTTGCGGTCAGAGTGTTAATGCTTTAGCTGTTTTTGTTTGCTAAATGAATAACCTGTCCTAGTTAATGCAAGAATTTTCTATGTTGTGTAGTTTTCTCATTAGTTTGGTGTATCCTGGTATTAAAATGAGTATTGAAAGTTACAGCTTATGGCCAAGTAAATTGAAAGTTCACATCAACCCGTTCATCAAATTCTAAAATTAAAAAATGTTAAATATAGACAAGGCTGCTGACCAGATAAGTTATTATATTTTTTGCTTGATGTATTTATATTTTGAAGCTGTAAAATCTTTATAGTGCATCTTATATCATTAGTTTGACTGTTGCAGACATCAATTGCATTTCAGCACCTTTCTCTCAAATATCACTTCAACTGCTTGTTGCTACAGCATAAAACCTGTATTTACAATATACTCTAGCATCTGTATTCATTTTTTGTGTATTGTAGAGCCTAATTTAAATGTTATCTTTATAATGCTTAACTGTGTTTACATTTGATTGTTTACTTTTTGCCATGCTTAGTGCTAAAATTATTATTTGGCAACTATTGGTATTTTTTTTATTCTAATTCTACTTTTGCTTCAAAAATGGCATATTTTAGGAATACAAAACTATTTTAGCAATAGCAAAGTACAAATGATACAAATTAAAAATAACTTGTGCAGGATTTCTATGATTATTATTAAATAGCTCATTAATTTTTACTCATTTTATGGTGAGAAAGTGCCTTTTTAAAGCTTAATTGCCTTGCTTAGTAGTGTTGAAATGATAAACAGGCTTTTGAGTTCATATAGTCTTCTTATTTGTTTTGAATCAATCATCTGCTTGATTTTTGTATTTTGTAGTGAGTTGAATAAACTGTTTTTTGTGCGTGAACCATTTAGTTCCGTTTTCTTGTTGACTAACCTTTTTTTAATTCATGTTGTCTTTCTTGACCAAATTAAAAGATTGTTTTTTTTTCTAGTTTCAAATCAAAGCTCTATTTCTTTTATTGTATTCAGCTTGCAATACCTTCTGTAGCTTACTATTCATTCATACTCTATACAATACTAAACATTTCTATACACCGCAACTAGTCATATTAATTCAAACAGTTTTTTTTTTCACAAATATATGGTGTCTCTTAGTGTAGGATTTGTATATTAGATGTACAACCCATTTGGGTAAATTTTAGTTAAAATCATTATAAGCAAGTAAAGTTATTTTAGTCATTGCTTTACATGTTTTATACCTCAATAATCCTACGTGTACTAGACTACAACTTAGCTGATTTCAAATAGATTTTAAATTATTATTATTTTGCTTCAAATATGACGGTAACAACAGAATTCTGTTCACTTTTATACAATACTTGAATTTTTGTGAAGAGAGAAAAGGGGAGTTCATTCCCTCATGGGGATACAGCAACTGTATTTAAGGGAATTAAGGCATCCAGGGGAAAATGTGAGATCCAAAGCTCAAAGTTAAGAAGCCCACTCTTTTTGTAAAATAGAATGTGTTTTTATTTTGTTAAGAACCAACTTTTTCTGTTTACTGTTGTCCTGCTTTCATCTCTTCTAACTTTTTTTCTTCATCTTTTATCTTGTTTCATTACCTTCCTTCTCAGTCTTGGGCAAGAGAACATTTTGTGCATAGTTTCTGCAGTTCCTTTACGCAGTATACTAAATGGTGCCTTCATCCTTCCTTTTTTTGGAATACCATTGCAGTTAGGGAGGCACAAACTAACTCACCCAACCTAATCTATTGGCAAGTCCATGCAAGGAATAGCAAGAGAATATGTTGTAAGAAGCTTTTTTTCTAAGCTGGGTTAAAATTCACAATACATGAAGTGTGTAATTTTGTAATGCCAAAATGTATCACCAGAAATTTATAAAATGGTAGGTTATAATGAAAAGTGTGCTAAGTGAAAGATTAGCTATGGATAAAATTTGGTAGGTTAATGTTGTTTACCAATTCAGTTAATAAGCGTGTTGGTTATTTTAGACTAGAAACTGAGAAGTAAAGCAGCCTAGGTTCAAAAATTTTTTTGCTGTAAAAAATAGTTGTTCAAGAAAGCATGGGAATCAAATTACAGATATATATTGTGACCTATAATGACCATTAGCTTTTTAATTTAAACTTTCAACCTAAATGCATGCATGTATGTAATTTAAACCTTAAATGACTATGTGCTTCAAGAGTTCAATGTATAGATGAACTCAGCTCTTGCCTGCCCTTGAAAGTAGTCTAAGCCCATCTTTAATTTGAACTTTAATGTACAGCAGAATTTTAGCATTATTGCTGCACTGGAATCCATGCACACTGTAAGTGGCGTATCTCAGTTCAAGGGACAATGATCACAGGAGTGTGTTTACTAAAAATCTGTTCATCTGTTCATTAAGTCTCTTCAGAGAGAGCTATGACAGTGTAATCATCCCATATCAAAATAAGTTCATACCTCTGAGAGAGTGCTATGGGTATCTAATAATCCCATCTGCAAATAAGTTCATACCACAGACAGTGCTATTACAGTATAGTAATCCCATATGCCAATAAGTTCATATCGTGGACAGTGCTGTGACAGTTTAGTAATCCCATATGCAAATAAGTTCATACCACTGGAGGGGCTATGACAGTGTAATAATCCCATCTGCAAATAAGTTCATACCACAGACAGGGCTGTGACAGTTTAGTAATCCCATCTGCTAATAAGTTCATACCACAGACAGTGCTGTGACAGTTTAGTAATCCCATCTGCCAATAAGTTCATACCACAGACAGGGCTGTGACAGTTTAGTAATCCTATCTGCAAATAAGTTCATACCACAGACAGTACTGTGACAGTTTAGTAATCCCATCTGCCAATAAGTTCATGCCACTGTGACGGCCTATGGTAGTTAGTGCCCCCAAATTCCGCCATGCATGATCCTTTCCTAATTTTTGCCTTGTTCTCATGCCCTGCTGCTGCTGCTGCTGCTGCTGTTGTTGCCTTGGCTGCCTCCCCGCTGCGGTGTCATGGGATCACCTCATGGCGTCATCTCCTCCATGTGGCCATTCATCATTGGACCGACTCCATACCTTCATGTCACCTCCTTGCCCTGCACACCCCACTCCTCCTTCCCTCATGCCTCGTCCAACCCTAGTTATTCATGTTCTGGTGCAGCGTTTCTTGCTCTTGTTGTGATGTGATGTAATATTGCAAATTACAATTTTATTGCAAAACTGATTATGTTGTGGTGCAGCGTTTCTTGCTCTTGTTGTGATGTATTATTGCAAATTGCAATTGCATTGCAAAACTGATTATGTTCTGGTGCAGCGTTTCTTGCTCCTGTTGTGATGTGATGTAATATTGCAAATTGCAATTGCATTGCAAAACTGGTTATGTTGTGGTGCAGCGTTTCTTGCTCTTGTTGTGATGTGATGTAATATTGCAAATTGCAATTGCATTGCAAAACTGATTATGTTGTGGTGCAGCGTTTCTTGCTCTTGTTGTGATGTGATGTAATATTGCAAATTGCAATTGCATTGCAAAACTGATTATGTTGTGGTGCAGTGTTTCTTGCTCTTGTTGTGATGTGATGTAATATTGCAAATTGCAATTGCATTGCAAAACTGATTATGTTGTGGTGCAGTGTTTCTTGCTCTTGTTGTGATGTGATGTAATATTGCAAATTGCAATTGCATTGCAAAACTGATTATGTTGTGGTGCAGTGTTTCTTGCTCTTGTTGTGATGTGATGTATTATTGCAAATTGCAATTGCATTGCAAAACTGATTATGTTGTGGTGCAGCGTTTCTTGCTCTTGTTGTGATGTGATGTAATATTGCAAATTGCAATTGCATTGCAAAACTGATTATGTTGTGGTGCAGTGTTTCTTGCTCTTGTTGTGATGTGATGTAATATTGCAAATTGCAATTGCATTGCAAAACTGATTATGTTGTGGTGCAGCGTTTCTTGCTCTTGTTGTGATGTGATGTAATATTGCAAATTGCAATTGCATTGCAAAACTGGTTATGTTGTGGTGCAGCGTTTCTTGCTCTTGTTGTGATGTGATGCAATATTGCAAATTGCAATTGCATTGCAAAACTGGTTATGTTGTGGTGCAGCGTTTCTTGCTCTTGTTGTGATGTGATGCAATATTCTAAATTGCATTGCAAATATGATGTGGAATTTTATCTTCCATTCCTACTTTTGATTCATATGTAGTGTTAAATAAAGCTGTCTTTATATGATGTGGTATTTTGTTGCATTTCCACATTGCAATGTGGCAGTCAATGCTTTGTCATGCTTCAATGGAGAAAATTGTGTCATGTTCATTCATTTACAAATGTGACATAAATATGTTTGGAAAATTGTTTCATTTGAAATTTCAAGTCATCACAAGATATTTCATGGTGGTCCTATGATAAAATGTTGCCAAATATTTTTATATCATTTTGTTACATAATAAGCTTTCTATTTCTAATGAATCAAGATATGGTGCTTCTACTCTGGCACTTCACTCCATAACATCTGTACATGTCACCTTGGGTTGCATCACAATTGGCTACATTTTTTTTCATTTAGAGTTCCTATCTTGACCAATTCACAAAAATGGTTTATCTACTTGTTAAATAAAGTTAATATTGATACTGTTTGATTTTCTGAGCTACTTTATGTGCTTTTTGCTATGCTAACTCAGATCTACGCCAATTTATTGCAACTGCTTTCTGATTAGTCTAGTTAGTGTCCTAAAATATGTGATTATAATCATGTTACCACTGCATCTTTCTTTTAAATTTAAACTATTCCTTTATTTCTCTAAATGGGCTTAAATTCATTTTATTAATCATTCATGATTTGTGTCGTAGTTGCTGATTTTGGTCATTGCTTCAATCTTCCTACCCAATTAATTTTTTTTGTGTTATTTAAAGCCAGCTTTTGCTTTTTATCATTTTGGCTATTTCATATGAAATATGTACACCCTGCTTGTGTACCTATTTGGCTCAAATGTGCACAATTCGATTTGTGATGAATTTTCCCCCATGTTTAAAAAAAATTTTTTTAACTTAAATCTACATTTCCATAATGTTACTTCCATTTGGCTTTTTGAATTTGATATTTATAAATTTTTTCAAAACTTTTGTGTTGCGTGTTGTACTAGATTATCACAAATTTCAATTTTTCAACTTGCCATTTAACCTTGCCGGATTATTCAACTGGACAACACTCACATGAATAATCAATTGAATATTGCATAATAAAATATGGCATTGGGTTGTGGATACAAAATTATTCTGGTTTGGGCGTTATTTTATATTTTGACAATCCTCTTTCCTAGTTAAATTTCTTTGCTGTGAAATCCTGAACCTGATTGCTTGCCTTTGCTGAACATTGGTCAATTTTGTACAGCCTTTTGTGATTGAATGAACCTATGCATGACCTGTGCATTTCCATTGCCCTTTTGATGTCGATACTTATGTTCAAATTTTGCATTGTGCTATCAAAGGAAAACCTTACATTTTTTTACACTGTTTTAATTTTTCTTTCACAAATCCACTGATCATGGCATTCATTTGGTATTGGCTATTGCAGTTTTTTTAAATCTATGCCTCATCTAAATTTTACTTCTATCTTAAATTGATCTAATTTTTCGTTGTACCTCTCAAAATGAGCCTTATGTGTGTGACTGCTTTCAATAAATATTTTAATACTAGTTGTGCTGAAAACGAATCAACTTATTACTATTTTCTTCAAAAAAAAACCTTACTTCTTCCCTGAGGGTGCCATCTTCTTATTTTCTGTACTCTTGATATGCGATTGTGTAATTTCATGTGGACTATGAGAGGATAAATCACTAATTTTGTTGTGTCTGTGGTTGTGACCCAAGAGAGTGTGTGTGTGGGAGGTGTGTTTGTGTGTGTTTCAACCTTCTTCTTGGCTACTCCCTAATTTGCATGTCTCTCATGTGCAATTACATGTATATAGTGTTGGAGTCTGCTCACTCTAGCGTTTCTTCAGTTTGCTCTGGTGAGACAATCTCAATGGAGGAGCTGGACAACCTCCAGCTGGAGCTGGAGTTGCTCGCGTCTTCCATGTTGGTCCGGCAGAGTTCCCTCACTGAGCAAATCTCCATCATCGAACAGATGGAGAAAGGCAAAATTGTGCCCAGGGTGGTAAGTTGAAAAATTTTCTACCAAGAGCTAAAAGGTTATGGTAAAATGATAGCTAAAATGTAAAGTTGAAATGTAGTTGTACCAAAAACTGAAAGTCATCATAAAATTATTGCTAGAATGGGTTGAAGTGAAATTGTGCTGCAAGGTAAGAGTTGTGGTAAAATATTTGGTATATCAAGTTGAAATAAAATTGTATAAAGATATTCAAGTTGAGCTAAATTATGCCCATACCTATTGTAACTAATGTAAAATTGTACTGAGAGCTGTGATTGTGGTAACATTGTATTTTAAGGGGCGAGTTGAGGCTAAATTGTTCCAGAACAATACACAAACTTGAGAACTACAAACTAAGGCATAAGTGTAAATAGGGTTATGGGGTAAAAATATCTCTGAATTTAAATTGGTTTATTTTAGGTAACATTATTCCCCCCCACATAATAAATTCTGTGATGGTTTTCTTTAGAGTTTTTAATTGTCATGACATTTTCATTCCCTAATGGGCTTCCAAGAAGTGGAATTTTTTTAGTAAATTATAACTGTGCCTGAAGATTGCATTGGACAGTTCTTGAAGGATAAAAAATCCTAGGAGATCAGATAGTATTTCTTTTAGGGGGAATAAAATAATGTTTTTGCGGATACAAAATAAGGAGATCCTTGGGAGACCGGACTTGTGGATTTTTCAATATAGTACACTATGCTGTCGGCTGCAGCAGACTAATTGTGTTAGAAAACTGAAAGCTATAGGAAACTTTAACTGATTGTTTTAATGCTCCATATCACTAAATTCATTTGGCATTTCCAAGAAAGTCTCAGAGCTGCCTGGAGCATTTTTAGTTAGTACCTGTAGATGTGGCATTACTTGCTTGTTTTTCATTGTGAATGTATCAATATAGCATTGCTTCTGTTTTTCATAGTGGATGTATCAATATAGCATTGCTTCTGTTTTTCATAGTGGATGTATCAATATAGCATTGCTTCTGTTTTTCATAGTGGATGTATCAATATAGCGTTGCTTCTGTTTTCCATTGAGGATGTATCAATATAGTGTTGCTTCTGTTTTCCATTGAGGATGTATCAATATAGTGTTGCTTCTGTTTTCCATTGAGGATGTATCAATATAGCGTTGCTTCTGTTTTCCATTGAGGATGTATCAATATAGTGTTGCTTCTGTTTTCCATTGAGGATGTATCAATATAGCGTTGCTTCTGTTTTCCATTGAGGATGTATCAATATAGCGTTGCTTCTGTTTTCCATTGAGGATGTATCAATATAGTGTTGCTTCTGTTTTCCATTGAGGATGTATCAATATAGTGTTGCTTCTGTTTTCCATTGAGGATGTATCAATATAGCGTTGCTTCTGTTTTCCATTGAGGATGTATCAATATAGTGTTGCTTCTGTTTTCCATTGAGGATGTATCAATATAGCGTTGCTTCTGTTTTCCATTGAGGATGTATCAATATAGTGTTGTTTCTGTTTTCCATTGAGGATGTATCAATATAGCGTTGCTTCTGTTTTCCATTGAGGATGTATCAATATAGTGTTGCTTCTGTTTTCCATTGAGGATGTATCAATATAGCGTTGCTTCTGTTTTCCATTGAGGATGTATTAATATAGTGTTGCTTCTGTTTTCCATTGAGGATGTATCAATATAGCGTTGCTTCTGTTTTCCGTTGAGGATGTATCAATATAGTATTGCTTCTGTTTTCCATTGAGGATGTATCAATAAGGCCCATTTTAGACTAGTTTTTATAAAATATGACTATATTGAGGTAGCCTGTATGGATTTAGCATTTGTCTACAATTTTTGTCAAGTTTTTCAACTATTAGTAACTGCTAGTATGAATTTTTTTTCACTCAATGCTTGTATTCATTCTTGGAGCAATATTACAATGATACACAGGGGGACAATGTGAGGGCCCGAGCTAAAGGTTAGGTGGGCTTTCTTTTTGTTGAAATAAAATAGGTTTTTGTTTTGTTGCGGACCATCTTTTTTCGGCTCACTGCTGTCCTGTTTTTCAGCACCTACTACTTTCTTCTTCAACTTTTTCTTGTTTCATGATCTTCTTTCCTTGCTTTCTGTTTCTGTGCCCTTTCTGCATAGATTCCGCGTTTCCTTAACTCCATACTAAATGGTGCCTTCTTCCTTCCTCTCTTTGGATAGCCTTAGTTGCGGATAGGGAGGCTTAAACTAACTAATAATCTAATCTAATTACAATGATACATTGTGGCTGCAGGTGCTACTTATTTGCAAAATCTTTCCTTTTCAGTACTTAAATTGAGTTTTTTTATCTATATTTTCATGTTATATTCCTTACATTCTTCTTCATTTTTTATCAGTTTTGTGTTTCCACAAATTTTTTTCAGTCATTACATTTGTCCATTGAGAGTATTGTTTATTCTTTTGATTTACATGAAAAAATTCCATCATTTGTGGTGCTTGTCACTACTGATGGTATTTGACTCATTTGTTTTTATTCCAATTCATTTCTCACTTAACATCTGTATTTCTGTTTACCTTTGTTCTTGTTTTTCAATGATTTAATGATGTTTTTTTAATTTTTGGGTAGCATTACATATCAATTTAGGCATTTCTTTATCCATTTCTTGTGTTTATTGTTAATGTTCTTCATTCAGTTAATTTCCTTGAACTAATCCCCTCATCCCTGTCACTGCTGGAACTAATACCCACGTTTCTGTCACAGCTGCAATTATAGCGCTGCTGGAACTGATCCCCTCATTGCTGTCACTGCTGTAAATAACCCCTTGCTCTGCACTTGCCTCTCAGCATGCCTCGCCAGGCAAGAGGGTTCGGAGTGACGTGGACAGCTGCCAGCGCCCCAGCAAGAAGGCCAAAGAGAGCGGCAGCAGCACCAGCAGCAGCAGCAGCAAGGCCAGGGACTCCACTGGGGGAGCTGTGCCCCCCACTGCCTCCCACACAACTCCCCCTCCACCCCCTAGCAAGGTGCCTAAGGCAAGTGGGACCTTGAATGTCTCAAAAATACATCATGAGTTCCTTGATTTTACAATTACGTCAAGCGTGTGGGTGTACATTTTGGGTTTAGTGTATCTTAACAAGGAATAATCCCCTCAGGGGGACACCACTGCTGTATCTATGGGAATTAGTGCTCCCAGGGGGAAAATGTTTGAAATAAAATGTTTTTGTTATGTTGAGGACCATCTTTTTTGGTTCACTGCTGTCCTGTTTTTCAGTACCTACTACTTTCTTCTTCAACTTTGATCTTGTTTGCTAATCTCCTTTCTCAACTTACTGTTTCTATGCTCTTTCTGCATAGATTCCGCATTCCCTTAACTCCTTACAAATGGTGCCTTCCTTTTTCTTCTCTTTGGATCGCCTTTGTGGCGATTGGGAGGCTTAAACTAACTAATAATCTAATCTAACAAGGAATAATTATCCTAATTTTATTACCGTATATAAGGACCCTAGAAACATACAGTACCAAACACTCGTATTTAAAACTGTCTGAAAACGAATTCAGAGTTTTGTGACTTAAAAATCCTAAATGTAACTCAGTATTCAACAGAGGTGTTTGATGACCATTTTGCGATTGTCTTTCTGTACCCACACATGATTCCACACACAGGAAGTTTGGGGGTCACAATGGCATACATTAGTTTTTGCTAAATATGTAGGAAGGTTGGGCAATGACAGTGGTCTACATAACTCGTTTTCGCTACAAATGGCGCGTGGTACCGTATGATTCTAGAGGGCTCATAGTTCAAAATGTTCCCTCTCGCTGTCTCTGCCCAGTCTGCAATTACTGCTGTGCAATCTTTTGACTGATCCATGCTAATTGCTCTATGCCTTAATAACAAGCTATTGCAATTGATGAGTAGGAGTGAATTGTTGGTATTATATCTTAGTAATTTCATTTTACTTCTTTAGGTGTTCTCACTTGGTGGTGTCCTCACTTTAGGGTATTACTCCAAATGATAAATTTCGTCTGTGCATGAGTGACATTTATACTCCTACGTTACATCGTTTATCTTTTATTTATTTTCAAGTGATCTCGGTTCTGCCTTTGCATGATTGTGATTATCTCCATGCGACATTGTTTACTACCCAGCTGGTGACTTGTTTTACGTGCCACCTGACTTTGTTAGCTGTCCATCAGGTGACCTGTTTTACACACCGTCTACCTTTTATCGATTACCCTGTTTTACCCACCATCTCACCATCTAACTTTGTTGATTCTCTACCAGGTGACTTGTTTTAGGTGCCGCCTGACCTCATTTACTTTTCATCTGGTTGTCCACTTTGGTTTCCACCTCTCAGTCAGGTTTCCACCAGGTGACCTGACTTTCTTTGTCCTTTCTTTGACCTGACTTTGGGCACCACACTTCACTCCCCTCATACATGCACAGAATAGCACTTGCGGAGGACGACAGCTGCGTCTGGTGTCATGCCAACGTGGGCGATCTTCCGCATGTCCTCCTACACTGGCCCCCCCCTACACGCACACTGACACACACACCAGATACATGCACTGGAGCACCTCTGGACTCGCCCCGCGGACGTCGTGAGGTTTTTGCACGACGCGGGTGTCTTCCAGCGGCCCATATAACCACACCTCTCTTCGCCTCGGGCCGGGCCCGGTCTGGGGCGGCCCTGGCCGCGGCGGACCCCTTCGAGCGGCCGTCGGGGCAAAACAACAACAATTTTCTTTGTCATCCCCTCACCAGTGACCTGTTTTACACACCACCTAACTTCACTTGCCATTCACCAGGTGAAGTGTTCCATCGTGCGCAATGAGCCTTTGTTCGACGTACCGGACCTGCCATCTGCTGAACCGCCTCGGCCGCCACCTCCTCGCAACGACATCACCAATCGCTTCTGGGCCATGGTGGACACGTACTGTCAGGAGATGACTGCTGACGACATCAAGGTGAGTGTGCCTTCTAACACTACCCGTGTGGAATCAGGCAGGCTCATATAATGTCAAAGTAAAAGCCTTTGCGTTTTTGTACCAACGTCTCAAAGTTTCAGTTTTTGTCTATGCAAATATTTAGTTTTTTATGCTCTTATCAGAATTTTTCCCTAAGTACCCAGAGATTTGTAATTGTGTCGGTATGTGTGTAACCCTCTACATTGAAGTGCCCAGAGATATGTATTGGTATCAGTACATGTGTAACCCTTTACATTGAAGTGCCTAGAGATATGAATTGGTTTTAGTACATGTGTAACCCTCTACATTGAAGTGCCCAGAGATATGTATTGGTGTCAGTACATGTGTATTTAATATTGTGTAACCCTATACCTTGAAGTGCCCTGAGATATGTATTGATGTCAGTATATGTGTATGTAACCCTCTATGTTGAAGTTCCTTAACATGATGTACTGGTTTCATTATATGCTTGTGTAACCCTTAAAGCAATACATTAGTTTTAGTGTGTGTATGTGCCCTGAGCTCAGTAATTTGTGCACAGGTGCTGGAGGACCTGATAGCGTCTCACAACGACGACCCTGACATCTACAAGACTCAGGCGCTGGGCAAGCACTACACGCTGCGCTGGGCACAGGAGGACTTCATGGTAAGCACTTAGGTGGTAACAGCAATGAGGAACTCTTATATCGCTTTTGTACCTGTAGGATATTT
This sequence comes from Morinoia aosen, assembly GCA_030386875.1. Taxonomy (NCBI): domain Eukaryota; kingdom Metazoa; phylum Arthropoda; class Malacostraca; order Amphipoda; family Talitridae; genus Morinoia; species Morinoia aosen. The sequence continues at coordinate 22,523,213 of CM059561.1, forward strand.
GTATTTTGCTTTTGATTCGTGTGGGATTTTAATTTTGTTTTTGTAGAATTTTGATTTTGATTCTGATGTTTTTGACCCAACCAAAGAGGTTTTTCATTTTGCTTTTAACCCGTGTGGGATTTTCATCTTACTTTTATCCCGTGTGAGATATCTAGTTTACTTCTGAACTGTGGGGAATTTTACTTTTGCTTTTGACCCGTGTGGGATTTTTATTTTTATTCTGATCAGTCTGGCATTTTTATTTGACTATTTATCAGTTAGAAAATTTGTTTGGCTTCATTATGTTCATTCTGTTGATATAATGTCACTACTATTACATTCTATGATATATGTACGAGATTTTCTTGTCTTTAGATTCAAACCTGCATATTGAAATATGAGAAAAAACATTGAATGCTTGAAACATTTTATAGATAACACTTTCTCCATAAATGAATTATGCAAAGCATTTTTAGCTTATCAAATGGGAGGCATTAAATAGTAAACATGAAGTGGTATTCTAAAAATGATTTAAAAAGTGAAGTAAGTAATCAGATTTGGAGAGAACAATATTTTAGCAAGTTTGATTTAACTCGGGACGCGTTTGTTTGAAGTCCTCATATATGATATGTCATGGGAAAAAAGGTTAGTAACTTTTCTCGACTTGATTTAGTAAATTTTAAAATTTAGTGAATTGGATAGTGAATATTTTTGACTGTTAATATTTCCTCTCTGATAAGAAGTTATGACAATTGTGAAGTTAGGAAGAATTGAGCTTTATTTTCTGTGCACAGGACGAGCAAAAGGAGGGCAACAAACTGAGTGAGAGCAACACAAATGGCAACAGCAAGAAGAAGGGCAATTCTAATGGAGGTGTGTACTGTGTGTTCCTTGTGTGCAGTGCTGCGTGTGTAGCATTGCTGTTGGCTAAACATGTACTTTTATACAATGTGTTCAGTAAAAAACACAAAATAAATAATACTGGGTGCGCCAGAGAAACCTACTTATTTAAAAGGCCAATAAAAGCAAAAGCACTTCAGATATCGTTTTAATCCTTTTTTTATTTGAGCATATAATATCCCAATTTTTTTATATTGTCTTGAAAATGACATCAGCTAAATGGCGACCCCCCATTGCACATACACCGATTAAGTTGATTTTTTAAGCGCGTGTCCACTCTTTGCAGCATATCAATCGGTATGTTGGCATTGGCATTGCGAATGTTGTTATTGAGGTAAGCTATTGCCCGTGGTCAATCAATATAAACCAGCGATTTCAAATGACCCCATAAAAAGAAATTGCATGGAGCCAAACCTGGAGAGCGAGCCGGCCATGCGAGCGAGGAAGGCACGTTGCGTAACAAAAAGTAAGTGACCGTTAGAAAAGAAGCTCTTGACGGCGAAGGCTCGCTGTTCTTTAGACCAAAGCATGATGGCAACTGACTAGAGGGAGATACAAACTTGGGGATTTTCCCTTCAGTAGTGCCACTCATCGTCTCTCTACCCACCCAAGTCACTGCTTGGGAGTTTTTTCGAATAAGTTTCTTTGGCGCACCCCTTTAGCTGAACTACTACAATATGTGAGCCAATCACTCTGTCTTCAAGTCAGTTGTTGGTACGTAAATTAGTTGTTGGTACGGCAATACTCTGTGTATGCATCCTCATTGTACTAATGAATATTGCTGCACCTGTGTACATTGCTGCACATCAGTACTAATGTTCACAGTAATTGGTACTAATCACTAATTAGTAAATAGTACTAATACTAATTTTCATCAGAGAGAATATTACGGTAACTGGAGCGAGGATAGTTAAGTTACTAATTAGTAAGTAGTTCTAATACACCTGTGCACATCAGTACACTGGTACAATACATAACACTACCTGCGGACATTCACAAGTGCCTATACCCGCCCAGACGTGCCCGACAAGCTGCTGCGAGAACTAGACCTGAACCACAGCGGCAGCAGCGCAGACGACACAGCACCTCTCGGGCCCCTGGCCCAGCGCCTGCTGGCAGGCCTCGTGGACGAGCGTGGCAGCATCACTGAGAACTGCGAGAACAAAGGTGGGGGTAGGTAGGGTATGGGTTACTGGAGTGAGGGTAGGCATGATAACTGGAGTTCATGCCATGGTGTAGTTGCTATCAAAGAGACATCACCAATAGTTTAGTTGATGTTCTTTACAAACCTGGTTTGTGATAATGAGTGGGACGTATTCTCTGCGGGAGATTTATGGTATATTTTCATGAAATGCAGCATCATGGAGGACATATTTTGTCCATCTTGCCATGCTCGTTAACTGCAGCTGCTAGAATGTGTGACACTGCTAATTACTGAAGTTGGAACGCTGCAGAGTTTTTGTTGTAAATCTCTTGACTTGAACTACAGAAAGTGCCACGTTCATAGAATCCCTCGAGTTACCTAGCAGAAAGTGTTCACAAATCCCTCGAGTTACCTAGCAAAAAGTGTTCATAGAATCTCTCGAGTTACCAGAAAGTGTTCATAAATCCCTCAAGTTACAATAGCAGAAAGTGTTCATAAATCCCTCGAGTTACCAGAAAGTGTTCATAGAATCCCTGAGTTACCTAGCAGAAAGGGCCACATTCATAGAATCCCTCAAGTCACACAGCAGAAAGTACCTCGAATTAGTGGCTGCCCACAGTGGGCCTGGAATTTACTTAGCAGAAAGTGCCACATTCACAGAATCCCTCAAGTTACCCATCAGAAAGTGCCACGTTCATAATTCCCTCTCCGCCCACAGTGGGACTGGGCGTGGGGCGGCCGGGCTTCCTTCGCAGTCTGGGGCTGGGCAGCGGCGCGGGGCTAGAGAAGCGCCTGCGCAGGGAGCTGCAGGAACACGGACTCATCGACCCTGACCACACCAACCAGGTCTGGTGCCTGCCTACTCTTGTACTCATCTCTGATACTTTTCCAAGTTTGGTGGTTGTGGCCTCTGCTTGCTCTTGTTGTGATCTCTGATTCTTTTATTCGAGTCTGGGCTTAGTTTTGTCTTTCCATTTTTTATTTCTTCTTTTTTTCTCATAGTCTTTCATTGTTTCGATTTTTAATTTCTTGTTTTTTTGTATCTCTGCTTCTTTTGTGTCAGGGCTTAGTTTTGTCTTTCCTTGTTTCGTCTTTTCATTTTTTGTTTTTTTTTACTGATCTCTGCTTCTTTTTTCTGTCAGGTCTTAGTTTTGTCTTCTCTAGCTATAGGTTTCAAGTTTTTTTCTATTTAGTGGCTTGATTTTTTTGAATGTGGTGCTTTTCTGATTCGATTGATGGTTTCATTTTTTATCCACATTGTGTTTTTGTTTTTTATTCATTTGTTGCTTCTATTTTCTCTATTTGATGTTTACCTAATTGGATGCTTTTAGCACTTACCTATTAGGTCAGATGTGTGTGGTGCGATGAGGTTTTGTTTGTTTGCGCTTTGTGTACTTGGATTACCTACCTGTCATAGTCAGTGGTGCATGTAGTGGTTTTGTTAATTTAATTGTGTAACCGCTCTACTGCCCTGTTGTATATTCAAAGGTATTGCCATTCTACCTTATATTCAACGCGACTGCCATGTATTCAGAGTACAGTGGCCGCAGAGACAAAGTTTACACTGCCATAAAAACAAGGTTTAGGCTACCCCAAAATTTTCAGGCTAATAAAACACATAGTTATGAACATTAGACGGTACTATGAGGAAGGAAGTCTGAAAATAAGGTCAGTAATAAATACAAATGACATCTGTACTTTTTTCTATAAATTGACCACTTCGGAATATTGGTTGTCATATATAAGAAACAATTGTCTCTAAACGGACATCATTCTACACAGAATGTAGAACTTCTTCTAAATTGCATAAAAAGCGATTTATTTTATATATTTATATTAGATCTATGGTCACCACATCTGTATACGTTGAACTGTCAGGCTGGACTGCATTTTCAAATATGAGTCATTGCATATGGAGAGTGCAGTTCCTGAGGAGCAATTGAGGAAAAGAAAAGAAAGACTTGGTGATGCTGGAAGGAATATACGAGTAATGATGTTTCATGTTTTTACCGACTGTACAGCGCGATGGTGAAACAAAGTTACCGGCGAATGATGCAAAATGCTGTACAGGGGTAAACTTTGTTTTTGCGGCCACTGTATAACCATTCTGTCATATATTCAAGTATGTTGCCATTCTATCATATATTCAAGTGTATTGCCGTTATGTCGTACATCCAAAGTCGTGTGACTTTACTAGTCTGTTATATATTCTACAGTATTTTGGTGGCCTCACCTGCAGTATATATGTACACATCTTGTGCGCAATGAGTGACGTACCAGCCATAACAGGACGACTCATATAATCATATGTTGCGCCCATAACCCTGTGTACTTACCATGACACGGCGACTAATATATCCATTTGTTGAGACCATAACCTGACGTACCAACCATAACAGGACGACTCATTATAATGTGCTGAGCTCATTATCATCTTATGTACCCACCACGACACGACGACTCATAGTCATAAATTGCACTCATTACCTGATGTACCCACGGCGACAGGACGACCCATATGATCGTAAGTTGCACCCATTGAGTGCTAACTAATATAGAACGACTCTTATAATATATTGGTCCCATTGAGTGAAGTGCCCGCCACGACTCCTATATTCATAAGTTGCACCCATCACCCAACGTTGCGACGCGGCCAGGACGAGGACGACGAGATCCTGCAGGAGCTGAAGCGGTGCCAAGCGGAGCTGCGGGCCGTGTCCGCCCACAACCGCACGCAGCTCGGCAGGCTCCTCAAGCTCGCCAGGGAGGCGCTCTACAGGCACGACCTCAAGAAGAAGCTCCGTGATGCCGAGGCCAAGGTATTGCCATGCTGCTGCACATGTGTTGTCTGTTGTGCATGTATTGACTGTTGTTGTCAGTCTGTTGTGCATGTATTGACTGGTGTTGTCAGTTTGTTGTGCATGTATTGACTGGTGTTGTCAGTTTGTTGTGCATTGCCTGATGTTGCCAGACTATTATACATTGACTGGTGTTCCCATTTGGTCATACATTCCGAAGTGTTGATATTCTGTTCTACATTCTGAAGTGTTGCCATTCTGTCGTACATTCAGAGGTGTTACAATTTAGTCTTACATTGCGAGGTTTTGAAATTCTGTCATACACTGAGGTGTTACCATTCTGTTTTTTATTAAAAATTTTTTTTTTGTTGTATTTTTAGATACCGATAGCCGGGTTACTGGCTCATTAGGGTACGATTGCTGGAACTGTTGATGATTTGACTTGTGTATGTAGGCGTGGGTGGGTGGGGGCGATGATGGAATGGCATTCTATTCCGATGCTCATGGTGAAGTCGCTCTTGGTCCTTACTTCCACCTACCTCAGTTCCTTGCAATTTTTTACTTCCAATTGCTACAATTTGTTAATTACTGAGCTTATTTGCCTAATTTTCCACATTCCCCTTATGAAGGGAGCTGGCCTATTATTTTATATCGGCTTATCTTTTTCAAATGGCCTATCAACTGCAAAACAAAAATTTGTTTACCCGTATCCCTTCTTTTTCTCTAGTTTCAAGTCATTTTCGTAGTAGGTGCTGTTTTCAGGCCAGGTGCTCTTAGCCCATCAGTATAATATTTCATTTACTTCAGTATAATACTATTCTATGTTATTACTATACATGCCTTCAGTATAATATTCAGTACATGCACTAGAGCTATTCATTTGTGTGGGGCGTTATTACATTTAAATGATGGCATTCAACTTCTCGTGTCAAGCACGTAGGCAGTCCATTTGTGTGGACGCCAATGTATTCCCACATGAAATTATTTCAGGTGATAGAGGCCCACAAGAACATCGCTTCGTTGCGCGTCAAGAAGAAGCCGCCCTCGAAGCGGGACAAAGAAGCGGCTTGGAAGGCCATCAAAGAGAGGGAGGTGATCGTGCGGCAGCTCGACACACTCAGCACCTCCTGAGCTGCGTCGTGCTCCTGCTCCTGAGCTGCTGCCAATATAACTTATTATTGGCCCCTTTTCTGTGCTGATCACTATTTTTTCAATCTATTTGTTAGGGGTGGAATGTTTTAATTTTCTTGTTATTAGACCCTACTTCGTACAAAAACTTGCATCACAGGTGATGCATTAGAACGCTAAGAGTACATACCTTTTGAAACCTACGCTGCTTATGGGGAGAGGGTTGACAGATTCAAGTCTTCTTATGCTCCGTGAATCGGAGAGTGGCACCTGCGAACCATCAAGCGCATTTGATGTCACCTCAGTGTACTAAAAATTGTAAAAAAAAACGCAGCGTCAGTGCGAGGCGTATTTTTATGTAATTTTATAGATTCATAATAGCTTCGTGTAACTATTTTTTGCTGTTTATGCCGAGTTGAATTTCGTCCGTGGACATTCATGAGAGAGACTATGGATTTTAAAATTGATTGGTTATTCACTAATCTTCAGTAAGAATTATCCAAGATACACCTAAGAATGGCAATATTGATAATGGTGAACACTACACCAATGGTACTTTTTCCTTTGAAGTAAGATGTTGCGTGCGTAAAAAGTAGTCGTATTTGAAACCTTCATTTTCCAAATTAAAGTAGACTTGTTTAAACCATCTTACTATTTTGTATTGTTTAGATTACCTGTCGTTTATTGTGATCTATAGTTACTTTAATACTTTGATCGTGCTGAGCATGCAATACTGAAGCGCGTGACTTGATGAACAGAAATTGAGCTGATCAGTAAAAGCACGCACTATTTATTATGCTAGAAGTTATGCAGAATAAACAGAAAGTCACTATTGATTTTATGTTTGTGCTAACTATACTAAATTATAAGTAATGTAGTAATTACTACATGTATGATAGCATAGCTTCCTACAATTACCTGAAGCGCGAAAACTTTGTAAATAGTGAAATGGTGTTCGAGGAATAAGTTGAATAAACTTGAATTGGAATGCGTGCCGTAAGGACGAAACTCAAATTTGAGTGTGTTGTGCTTAAATTATATCACCATTAATAAGTCGTTCATGTACAATTTTAATGAAAATAACTTATTCAAAATGGCATTATTTTCTATTCCTGTTTGAAAATAGGTAATTTAAGGGACTACTACGTGCAGGAAAATTTACGTGTTCCCTTTACCACGTTTACTGGTACCAAATTATTGAATTATTGAGCTTGGTGAAGGGAAAGAAGTCGTAGACAAGGATTGATACAGGAATACCTACTCACGAGCAGGTAGCCAGCTGACCCGGCACCTTCTCGTGGTGGTACCGTTGAAATACCCAACTGCTCTTTCCTCTATCTTTTGAGTTTTCTTTCGAGGGATTAAGATTTTAGGTTTTTTTCCAAATCCCCGTTGTTCGGTAGAACAAAGTCGGGCGGCGGCCCGAGCTCTTCGGAGCTTGGGTCTCATTTGCGTAGTTATTTTCTCTTTAATTTGCCCTATACTCCAGGGCCCTTAAATAACCTATAAGAATAGACTTAAGTTACGCAGACCAATAGTCCATTTTGGATTACTACTTTGGATCCCAAAGTAAAACTTTAAGCACTTCTGGCAACAATCAGCGAATACCTCAAACCCCGACTTCGAGGCGGGGAAACCCCCTCTGAAGCCGGGAGTATGTACGCCAAAAATAAAAACAAATTAAAACAACGAATAAACTCTTACAAAAACAACCTAAGCACTGCTACCAACGTAGGTGCAACAAACACCAAAACTAACATTATCACCAGGAAGATAAGCGAAAACAATGACACATCTGACCAAACAACCGAAAAAACTCCACCGGAACCAAACGGTGCTACCTGTAAGGTGGACCAATTGGAGGCTAAATTAAATGAAGTGCTGAATAGACTTGCGGCAGGTGATGCAACCAAATGCATCAACCCCGATAAACATGAAGTTGAAAAAGAAGCACAAAATGTAGACGATCGAATAAGGAAAATCGAAAATACACTCGAAAAAATCCTAGAAATGACGAAAGCGCAGAACATAGGAAAAAACAGTAAAATCATGGGCTGCAAGAAGGAAAATGTGAGAAAACAAAGCAAAGCTAACAAATACACACCCATATCGTTGAACCAAGAAATGACGAAGAACGACCATTATACAAAGTTCTTTTCGGTCAAATTCAAAATCGAAGAGAGAAACCAAATAAATCCATTTTGCCTCCAAGAAGAAATAGTCAAAATAACTGGTTTGAAGGCGAAAAGAATAACTTATTCAGGTAAAGATAGCTTTATCATAGAAACTCGAAACAAACCCCAATCTGAGCGCATCACCAGACTTACTAACGTCGACGGCATTAATTGCCAGATCAGCGAACACCCATACTACAATCAATCCAAAGGACTAATATATTCAAGAATACGATGTAGATAATATGGAAGATTTTGTGGAAGGCCTGAAGAGCCAGTACAATATCAGTGACGCTGTCCGTGCCAGCTTCATTAAAACTCGATTCTCCCAAACCACCCCACTCCTACTAACCTTTAATAGCTACACAACACCAGACTCTATATATATCCCAGGCGAAAAATCAGATACGATAGTATACCCATTTATTAATAGACCAATGATCTGCCACAAATGCCAAAACTACGGCCACACAGCCAAACACTGCCATAACGAAGCAAACTGTAAACGCTGCGGAGAAACAGGCCATGACAGCGAACACTGTGGCAGCGCCCTCTCCTGCATGCATTGCAAGCGTCAACATGAAACTGGCCACAGAGAATGCCCGAAACATATCATGGAAACAGAAATATGCAAAGTCCAACAAGAACAACGAGTTAATAGGCGTCGTGCTGTACAGATAGTCACAGGACACTCCGAGATACCAATATCAGATACGAACACCCCCACAACTCATTTCAATATAACAATGCAGGAAAACGAAAAGCGGAAAATTACTCCATGGCTCCTAGAAAAATGTATTGCAAACCAAATCCAAGGAAAACCCAAATCTATTCGATCGGGCGGCAAAAACACATTTATTGTAGAATTAGATCACACACGACAAAAAGATGAAATACAGAAAATCAAAGACATAAACAACATCCCTGTGCAAGTAACAGAAAATAACTATGTAAATCTTTCAAAAGGACTCGCCTACATCTATAACTACGACTTCACCAACTTCGAGAAATTCAAACAAGGTTTAATGGAAAACCATATAATCAAAAATGTTGAACCAGCAAATTGGATAAAAAGCCGTAACACAAATGCAAAAGCAATACTTCTAACTTTCAGAGGCTCAACCCCCCCTGAGTATATCGACATCCTTGGCCAAGACTGCAAGAGTAGGATATATGAATACTTCGACCGCCCTATGATGTGTAAAAAGTGCTTGGAATACAACCATACTGCTAAAAGATGTACCAGTGAAGAGTTCGTGTGTGGAAAATGCGCAACAAAAGGCCATGAAGCAACAAATTGCACTGAAAACAACTTGACATGCTACCACTGCGGAAACAATCACAAAACTGGAGACCGGACTTGCCCGGAACAACGCAAGCAACAAGAACTAATTTCTATCCGTACTAAACAAAACGTATCAAGAGAACAAGCCCTTATAATATACCACAAACGATCCCCACAACTCGATCAAAGCTACGCACAAATAACCAGAAATTGAACGGATCAAATACCCAAAGTACCAACCCCCCAACCCTTTATGGCGGCTACCAAAAACCAAACGATCACCGAACAAAATATGGCCCCCCCACTTTGTAACGAACCAGGTACAACTGATAACACAACCGATACACCAGAAACCAAACCACCGCAAACTTCACAACGCGACCACGAAACATGCGAAAAAGAAATACTCCGCATTAAACCCAACCCAACACAATTGCTCAAATCCACAATTAATATTGAAACTACAGCCGAAGGATCTGAAAATGAGGAAGATGGCACGAGCGAATGCAACCCTATTATGAGACAAGAAGCCAGACGAATATTCAACGAATTCAAACCCCCAAAGCAGCACAAACCTCCCAAAACCCAAAACAAGAAGCGACCAAGATCACGATCAAAATCACGATCCCCCACCTTCAGCCGCAACAGACATGATAAACGACAAATTTACTCAGATGAGGAACAATCATACTACTCTCGAGACTCTAGGATTAGAGATAGATCACCCAAAAGAAAGTAACTAATTGAACGATTGAATAACAAAATCAAATCAAACACACCCCATGGCTAACGTAGGAATCCTGCAGTGGAACTGCCAAGGCATCAGGGGAAAGAAAGATGAACTAATGGAAAAAATAAACAACCACCAACCCAGTATAATAGCACTTCAAGAAACAAAGCTATGGGATAACTGCCAGTTCAGAATAAACGGCTACAGTGATGTGCTACGACACGGTCATTACAACAGAACCCCCCATGGAGGTGTTGGAATATATGTCCATAGCTCAATACCTTTTTGTGAACTGAATCTACAGACTGAACTACAAAGCGTGGCCATTCAAGTAAACATAGGACAGCTGATAACCATCTGCAGCATCTACATACCCGGTAGACAAACAGTCACAAACGAAAAACTAAATAACCTAATCCACCAACTACCGAATCCTTTCATCCTAGCCGGCGACTTCAACGGACACAGCACCATATGGGGCTGCAAGAATACAGATAATAGGGGGAAGCTGATAGAAACTGTTATTACAAACAATAACCTTTGCCTATTAAATACCGGTTCACCCACTAGAATAGGATACAATTCAGAATCAGCTATTGATCTGACAATTTGCTCACCTACATTGGCCGTGCTACTAGACTGGGTTGCTTTCGACTCGCCGGGTGATAGCGATCATTGCCCAATTTTGATCACCTACCTTAACGAAAATCGTCCCAACCAACCCCCATCAACTATCTGGAACTACTCAAAAGCTAACTGGGATCTATATTCCAATAACAATGCATGGAACAAGCCGATGTTGAACACAACAACTAATAACGAACAACTACTCACCGACTTATACCAGCGGTTCTACTCAGCAGCTGAAAAAGCCATCCCAACTTATATACCAGGAAAATACTACCCCAAACCATGGTGGACAAAAGAACTCCAAGAATCAAAAGAAGAAAGAGAAAAACTTTACAAGAAATACCACCGCAATAAAAATCTTACTAACTTAATTAACTGGAAACGAGCAAGGGCAAATCATAAATACAAAATTCGAGCAAGCAAACAGGAAACGTGGAAGAATTTCGTAAACCAACTTAATATATATACACCAATGGCCAGAGTGTACGAAACAATAAGGAAAATAAAAGGTCGAGTACAAAGAAAAGTCCATATATTAATCGAAAACAATGTACACTACAGCACAATCCCTGATATTGTGAATAAACTGGCTGAGAATTTCAGCGAAGTGTCAAGCGATCAAAGCTATTCCCCTGAATTTCAACAAATAAAAACCGCAAATGAAACTATACCGATCCATTTCAGTTCGCCAAACGTAGAAATCTATAACCAAACTTTCCATATGCATGAATTTGAATCCGCCCTAAGAAAAACTAAAAACACATCACCAGGAAACGACAAAATAACATACGACATGATCAAACACCTAAAACTACCAGCTAAACAATACATCTTGAACACTTTTAACAAATTCTGGACAACGGGCTACTTCCCACCACAATGGCAGCACTCGATAATAATACCAATCCCAAAACCCGGGAAAGACCATAGTAAACCAAATAACTACAGACCCATCGCACTCACTAGCTGTCTGTGCAAATTAATGGAACGAATGATCAATAATCGACTGATCGAATACTTAGATATGCACAATATAATTAGTAAAGAGCAGTGTGGATGCAGAAAGGGGCGTAGCACTACAGATCATTTGGTCAGACTAGACTCAACCATAAGATTAGCATTCGCAAACAGAGAACACTTCATCTCAGTGTTCTTCGACCTTGAAAAAGCTTACGACAGAACATGGAGATATGGGATCATACGGGATTTATTCGATATTGGACTCAGGGGCAGATTACCAACTTTTGTCGCCAAATTCCTAGAACGTAGAACACTAAGTGTCCGAATAGACAACTATAGCTCAAATATTTACGAACAGCGAAACGGAGTCCCTCAAGGCAGTGTCCTCTCGGTCACGTTATTCGCCCTCAAAATAAACGACATAGCCAAGCAGATCCCACCGGACAACAAATTCCACCACTCACTATACGTTGACGACTTACAAGTTGGATACCACCACCAAGACCTCAAGGTTATCCAAGACAAAATGCAATCCTGTATTAATAAAATATTTAAGTGGTCCCAAAATCATGGCTTCAAATTCTCATCCAGTAAAAGCAAAGCAATACATTTCAATACCATACCCGGATTCTTCCTCAGCCCAATACTTAAACTCAATGATGAAAACATTCAATACACAAACTCACATAAATTCCTCGGCCTGATTTTCGATGAAAAATTGAACTGGCAACAACACATCACTGCTTTAAAGAAAAAAGGGAATGATAGCCTGAACTTATTAAAATCAATAACAGCTCAAAGCTGGGGAGCAGACCAAACCACGATCCTCAAAATCTATCGAAGCATTACAAGATCAATCCTCGATTATGGATCAATAATCTATAACTCTGCCAGCCAAACAACTCTAAAGCCCATCGAGTCTATTACATCCGAAGCACTACGAATCGCTACAGGAGCATTCAAATCCAGCCCAACAAATAGTCTACACATTATTTGCAATGAAATGCCTCCCGATATTAGGCGAAACTATCTATCCCTCTGTTATTACTACAAAATCCGAAGTCAACATGGAAACCCCGCCTTCAATTACACTGTGACGCCGAGTAACCGACTACTCTTCCAAAATAGGAAAATAACTCCAACATTCGCTATTAAAATGCAAATATTGATAGAAAAATTTGGCCTCCGGAAAAATCGAGTTAAACCAGACTTTTCATACCGACTACTAAACATTACTACTCCCACATGGGCACTAACAAAACCAACAATAAATACCGACCTCACCGAACTACCAAAAAACGAAACCCCTGAATACATAATCCGTCAAGAGTTTAAAAGAATGACAAAAGAAAAATATGACGGATATGTAACTATATACACAGACGGCTCAAGAGGAGAAAATGGCACAGGAGCGGCGGCAGTATGTGGCACCATTGTCCGCTCTGCAACGCTACCGAAAGAGGCCTCAATATACTCAGCCGAAATACACGCCATCCACTTGGCCCTTGGCATCATTAATGAAAAAAGAGATAAGAAATTCGTAATTCACTGCGACTCCTTGAGTGTCGTTAACAGCCTAAAGTACGAGACATACCATCCAGTACTACGCCGAATACAACACGACATACACGAAAAACAAAAAGGCGGCAAAGCCATCAACATATGCTGGATCCCCTCTCATGTCGGAATAGGCGATAACGATGCTGCAGATACTGCAGCCAAGAACGCAACCCAAAAAAACGAAGAATTTATCCTAATTTGCTACACAGATTGGAAACCATTAATTCGACAAGCCGTGATTAACCAGTGGAAAACTAGGTGGGAAAATTGCAGAGACAAATTAAGGGAAATACAACCATCACCAGGAATAGAGTTGGACTTCGGTAAAATATCACGTAAAGAGGAGATAATAGTTAACAGACTCAGAATAGGACATACACTCTTAACACATGGCTACCTGATGAATAATGAAGTACCCGATATCGCACCAGTATGCGAGCTTTGCAATAACTCAACACTAACAGTCAAACATCTAATCATAGAATGTGAAAGTCTCACCAATAGTAGAAATTGTATAAAGGCTTGCCGAACGCTACAACGACCTACCGTCGAGACGGTATTGGGACGCCAATTAGACGTTAGAGAATTGATGAACTATCTTCGTGTGATAGACGCTTATGACCTAATTTAAATGTTTTCAGCAACTGTATTTGGCAATTGACTTACCTTTAATGATAAACTGTTGAATTGGGCTTTCGGTCACAGACAACATGCGTAGGGGGGAGCAACAAAGGACCCGCATCCGTGCTTTAATGTTGACTATATCAACACCCCTCATTATTATTATTATTATTATTATTATAAACTCTCACAAGCATATCTTACATCTATTCGTTTCATACCAGATGGTAGCATGCCTTGCATTCTGCAATAAAGTAAAAGCTTGCAAAAATGTGGATGATATCAACACATTATGAAGTGCTGAGATGACACCCTCATAACCTTTAGCATCTAAATTACTTCTAGCATATTTTACTCATTTTAGCATCTTTTTTTACTTAATTCTAGCATCGTTTTACTTCCTTTTAGCACCTAAATGATTAACATCCAAATAGAAAATGAATTAGTGCTAGAATTATTTTCAAGTGCAGTGTTTACACAACCGACGTACAAAATAGCAGCTCTCACTTCTACCTGCTGCGAGTAGAGTACGAACAAAGACTTGTTTCTTTTAATCTAGTTTTTCAAACCCGTAGCTAACTTTCACACGAGCACAGGAGAATAAGCCTAACCTGTTCAAACTTCAACTGCAGCTCTTAAAGATTGAAGAAAACAAATGAAGTAAAGAACGTGTGAATTGGGGAGAATTTGTACAAAAATGTTTAGTAGAGAATAACGTTCCTGACGACGTAGATCGCTTCATTATCCGAGCCAGCGAGCAGTACGTCTGCCTGCACGTCGACGCTGTTGAGGGGCAGGGGACCAGCCGACAGCAGCGACGTCGTCGCTACGTCGCCCCGCGTCACGCCAGGATGCAGCCATGACGTCACCAAGCTCGAGTTTTTGTCTGCAAGATTAAGATTATAAGTTTGTTCAAGCCTCCCTTACCGCTACGAAAAAAAAGAGCGTATCGAAGAGAGGAGGAAGGCACCATTTAGTATGGAGATAAGAGAATGGGGAATCTATGCAGAAGGGGCATAGAGACAGATGAGAAAGAAGTTCATGAAACAAGATTAAAGTTGAAGAAGACAGTAGTAGGTGCTGAAAAAACAGGACAGCAGTGAACCGAAAAAAAAGATGGTCCGTAACAAAACAAAAGCCTATAAAAATAAAGCCTACCTAACCTTTAGCTCAGGCCCTCACTTAGTCCCCCTGGGAGCGCTAATTCCCGTAGATACAACAGTTGTATCCCCCTGAGGGTTTTTTTTTGTCTGCAAGGATATTTCTTTTTTAGGGGCATATAGAGGGAGCACAAATTGTAAGCTATATTTTTTTTAACACTTGGACTGCAGCAGATAAAACTGAAATTTAGCAGTCAACTCAAATTAAAGCCAAATTGTAGTAAGCAATGTTGAAAATAGCAAACATTAACTAGATCGAGCCTTCATTTAGTTTTGATTGAGTATTTATGAAATTTGAGTTTGTGACTACTGGTCGGTCAGCAGCATTATGAAAGTTCCCTCCCTGTACCATCGGTGGCTCACGTCGCAGTCAAAGGATTAATTTATGCAGACTGTACTGAATTATTAGTGCTGTAGTAGCACTCCATGTAGGGTACCATAACTTCCTAGAATTACCCCTCGATGTATATTATACAGGGTGTCCTCAAAAATTGCACTCATAATTAGACTGACGAATACTCGTGTACTATTTATTTCAAGAGCTTCTCAATTTTTTTTCATTGCATTTAATTATCTCACGTTTAAGGTCCTATTCATAAATCTAACACTTTAAATTTGTCCCCAAGTCAATCAATGCCTACTTGAAAAAAAAAAATGTGAAAGACTGAGTACGTTTTTTTGAGACACCCTGTAAATTGAGGTTCCAAATTTAACCTAATCTCCAGAAACAAAAATGGATTTTCTCGGTAAAACCGGATCCGTTTTCCCACACCTGGTTTGGGTGAGGAATTGCGGCTGAATTCTTCTTCTCCCAACGGGAAGAAACAAAAGGGCTCGTACGCATGCCCTTGCGCACACGGTCCTACCACCACGCTACAATGACCTTGTCATAATAATTAGATATGAAGCACAACATTAACTAAGATTGATAGAGCAGAACTAAATCCAAAAACGTCCAAGAACAGGGAAATTTGAGTTGCAATCAGGGAGACTAGCAATAAAGTGACACTGAATCCTCTAATCCATTGATAATAAAGACTATAATGCACAACGATACTAAAAATTACCTTTATGAATATCAACAAGCAAAAGCCAGAGGCAAACACTTCTGTGCTACTGCTATAAAATACGGTAAGCTTTGTTGTTTAATAATAAAGAACACCTACCCTAAGAATATCTAATATTTAGACAAAAGATTCGTATCTGCATCTGATGACTTAATATAAGGAAGATTGGAGAAGTGGTGAAGCCTGTATCACGGATACGTTCATCGCACAATAATATCAATCAACAACAATAACAACATGTGGACACTTCGGAAGAGAGACACAGCACACAAAGGAACGACAACAACCACCACCCACAACAACAAACAATAACAACCACCACCCACAAAACAAACAATAACCACCACCCACAACAACGAACAATAACAACCACCACCACCCACAACAGCACAAACAACAACGCTACGGACTAGGAGCAAAACTCACCACCAGCGACGGAGCGCGTGGAGGCGCAGGAGGCGTCCCAGTGCACGAGCTGGCCGTCCAGCCCGCATGAGAAGAGATGGTCTGGTGCGCCGCTGTGGAACCGCGCCTCCACCACTGCATACAAACAGCTTATGGGTGCTCGTAATACACTTGTTTATGACAATTTGATTTAACTTCATGTCAATTTGGTTCAACTTCATATATATCAATTTGATTTAACTTCATTAATATCAATTCGATTTAACTTCATTGATATCAATTCGATTTAACTTCATATCAATTTGATTTAACTTCATTGATATCAATTCAATTAACTTCATATATATCAATGCGATTCAACTTCATATCAATTTGATATAGCTTCATTGATATCAATTCGATTCAACTTCATATATATCAATTCGATTTAACTTCATTTCTATCATTTCGAATTGAATTCATTTATATCAATTCGATTCAACTGCATTAATATCAATTCGATTTAATTTGATTTACAGAAATTAGATCATATAATTTGTTAAAATGGTTACTAGTGCTCACACGACACTAATTCATATCAACTCGATTATTTTATTTGTTAAAGTGCTTATTAGTGATGTAACTACTATTATACATAAAAGTAGATTATGGTACTAATTGACTTCGAAACAAACAATATGGACGAGCAATTTTGACAAACAGGGACAACCCTAGTTACCATGACAAAAACAATAATGTTGACAAAAACTATTAATATTGAAAAAAAACTAGTAATGTTACCTAAAATAAATGGTAGTGCACTTTGCCAGAAGGAAAGAATACTAGGAAGTGATGTTGGCAAAAAATAAAATCAACAAAGTTAACGAAAAAAAGCAATATCAACCAGACACAAAACTTTAAATTTACATATAAGAGAGCACCAAGAGACATCGTACAGGCAGCGTTATTAAACAACCATTAGAATAAATTTATTAAATAATGTTCTAAAACTTGCCCAACATTCCTGCTTGACAGAGAGCACCAAGAAACACAATATTCCCGTACGAGGGAGAGTAAAATCTAAGGGCAACAATCAATAGAGTGCAAAAAAGGGGTGACATTCTCACTAACGACTATGCACAAAATAAGAGCAGCAGTACTGTTCAGTAAACTGTACTGCTCAAGAGCAACCATCTGACTAGCCGTCAGAATAAGAGTAACACTACAAAGGATGAGCAACCATCTGACTAGGCAATGGAATAAGAGCAATAATGCTATGTAAGAGGAGGCAATGGAATAAGAGCAATAATGCAATGTAAGAGGAGGCAATGGAATAAGAGCAATAATGCAATGTAAGAGGAGGCAATGGAATAAGAGCAATAATGCTATGTAAGAGGAGGCAATGGAATAAGAGCAATAATGCTATGTAAGAGGAGGCAATGGAATAAGAGCAATAATGCAATGTAAGAGGAGGCAATGGAATAAGAGCAATAATGCAATGTAAGAGGAGGCAATGGAATAAGAGCAATAATGCAATGTAAGAGGAGGCAATGGAATAAGAGCAATAATGCAATGTAAGAGGAGGCAATGGAATAAGAGCAATAATGCAATGTAAGAGGAGGCAATGGAATAAGAGCAATAATGCAATGTAAGAGGAGGCAATGGAATAAGAGCAATAATGCAATGTAAGAGGAGGCAATGGAATAAGAGCAATAATGCTATGTAAGAGGAGGCAATGGAATAAGAGCAATAATGCAATGTAAGAGGAGGCAATGGAATAAGAGCAATAATGCAATGTAAGAGGAGGCAATGGAATAAGAGCAATAATGCAATGTAAGAGGAGGCAATGGAATAAGAGCAATAATGCAATGTAAGAGGAGGCAATGGAATAAGAGCAATAATGCAATGTAAGAGGAGGCAATGGAATAAGAGCAATAATGCAATAATACAATGTAAGAGCAGGCAATAGAATAAGAGCAATAATGTAATGTAAGAGCAGGCAATGGCACAAGAGTAACAGCATAAGAGAATGAGCATAAGAGCAAGAGAACAAGAGCAAGAGAACAAGAGCAAGAGAACAAGAGCATGATAATAAGAGCATTAGAAAAAGAGCAACTCCCTGACTGGGTGCGGAGTGAGCAGCAATGCAGGAGAAGGGCTGCGCAGTGTGGCGCATGTCCCAGAGGGTGAGGGTGCCCGCCTCTCCTGCAGCAGCCACCACGTGTTGCTGGCTCGGGTGACTGCTCACCTGACGCACCCACTCCTGTCAACAACACAGGGTACTTCTTCATTTCGGTAGGTTAGATAGGTTAGTTCAAGTCACTCCCATCCATCACAAATAAAGGGTAATGAGCTTTGTTTTTGGTAGGTTAATTACGTTAGTTGAAGCCATCATCCTGATCACACCTGAGGGTAGCTGCACACCAAAAGACGGCAAGCGACAAAGCAAGCGAGAGAGAAAGATGTTAGGCGAGATCTATCACACACCAAAAGATAGCCAGTTTGCTCCTGAATGTCATGGAGAGAGGTCTATAACAAAAATAAGCGGAACAAGCATGTGTTTGTAACGTTGAGTATCATTCCTACTTCGTCCCATTGCTTTGAAACATGTAATCTGTCACTGTGCTTTGGATCTTTTAACTTCCAAAGGCACAGTACAGCATAAACTTTGGATATTAGGAGTTCAGTCTATGCTGGAGGAATTTAGCAGCGCACCTCCCTCGTCGACATCTCGCCGCGCACTGACAGAGGCTCCGCACTGCAGCTCTCAGGCGTGAAACCATCTTCGAGTAGCTTTCTCGCTTCAGCCAATCTTCAGTCTTTCTCGCTCGCTCGCTTTCAGTGTGTGGACTCCCATAGGAATACATGTTAACCGATTCAAGCTTGCTTGCTTGCTTTCTCGCTCCAAATCTTTTGGTGTGCAGGTACCCTCCATTATTCTTAAAAGAAAGCTTTTAGGGGGCACTTTTCAAGGTGCTACTCAAGCTAAAGCAATAGATTTTAAGAGTTATTTTTGGTGTCATTGCACTCAGAAAGCAACATTCTACGAACTCTATTAAATCAAAATTCAAATTTGTTGTTACTCACATTTTAGGAATTTCTAAAATAAATAAAATCAAATTTTTACGATTTATAAAAATTTTTAAAAAATAACAACCTAAATTGAAAATGTAATTAATAGAGATTGTAGTACATCTAATTGAGAATAAAATGAGCCCTAAACCAAGTCGCTACGTAAATAAATGAGCGGTATCCTACCTACAAAACTGAACAAGATTTCATAAGGAGCGCCAGCTGACGCCACATACCCCACGACAGCAGGAGTGTAACTGGAGTTACACCAATCTTCTGGAGTCATTAGCCAATCTTCTGGAGTCATGGGCTCTGATTGGCTAATTGCTAAATTGTTTTGGCCAGTAATAAATTCCCTTTCATCAGTGTTTTTTTCAAAGCGAAGAAACCACTGGCATGTTTCCTAGCCAATAAGGCAGCTCTTCAACGCAGCACGAGCAGTATCTACAGATTAGATTAGTCGTTAGTTTTAGCCTCCCTACCCAGCAACAATTGCGATCCAAAGAGAGGAAGGAGGAAGGCACCATTTAGTATGGAGTTAAGGAAACGCGGAATCTACGCAGAAAGGCATAGAAACAGTTAGTTGTGAAAGAAGATTATGAAACAAGAAAAAGTTGAAGAAGAAAGTAGTAGGTGCTGAAAAACAGGACAGCAGTGAACCGAAAAAAGGTGGTCCTTAACATAACAAAAACATTTTATTTCAACAAAAAGAAGGCCTACCTAACTCTCAGCTCAGGCCCTCACATTGTCCCCCTGGGAGCGCTAGTTCCCATAGATACAATAATTGTATCCCCCTGAGGGGAGCAGTATCTACACAACTTTGACGATTGATATCTCCGGAACCATTTGGTCTTGAAGTATGAAATTAAAACTAAAGCCCAAAGAAGCATTTCCGCACATATTCAAACAAAAAAGTGAATTTTTTTTTTTTTAAATGTGAGTCGTCACCCTTAAAAACAACAGGAAATCTATGAATGCAATCTTCATCGCAGATTAGATTGTATTTTCAGTTAGAGATTCCATCACCACAGCAAATGTGATCCAAAGGGAGGGAAAATGAAGGCACCATCTAGCATGGAGTGAAGGGAACAGGGAATTTAAAAAAACAAGGTGTGTTCCCACATAAGATCCCCGCCACATTGAAACGGCAAGTTAGGAAATAATTATATTAACATGATGAAAAGTCAATAAGAAAGTAGGCACTAAAACACACGACAGCAGTGCACCGAAAAAAGATGGTCCGATAATAAGGGACCTCATTATCTCACAGGGAATGCTTATTCTTATATTTCTACAATAGTTGTATCACACTGAGGGATTCATTTTGGTAACATCCAGCTAAATTATTCAAGTTGAATTAAAGTAAAATGCTTCTTCATTTTACTGCTCTATCAAACGCAGGTTACCCAACACTTAGTTTAGAGAAATCGAGCACAGCTGTTTACGAGAGTGCTTAAACTAGATGCTTATTTATTAGGCCATTACTCATAGCCCTGATCACCAATGTTCAATAGCATGAAGTTCGAAAATCTGTTCTGTACAAACTATCAGTGTCGCCACTTCAGCAAAAGTGTACCTGTTTAACAGTCAGTTACCTGTTGAATAGTAAGCTAACTGTTGCTGCTGAATAGCAAGTTACCTGTTGAACATTCAGCTACCTGTAGAACAATAAGCTACCTGTTCACAAGAAAGTTCACTGTTGACAAGAAAGCTAATTGCTCAGCAGTAACCATCATGGTAGCCACAGGATCTGCTGATAAGAGATTTACCTGCTGACAAGAAAGTTACCTGCTGACAAGAAAGTTACCTGCTGACAAGAAAGCTACTTGCTGACAAGAAAGCTACTTGCTGACAAGAAAGCTACTTGCTGACAAGAAAGCTACTTGCTGACAAGTAAGCTTTCTCAGCAGTGATCATGGTAGCCACAGGATGTCAGCACGTTTGTTCCTCTGACCCCGTGCTGTTGACAAGAAAGCTACTTGCTCAGCAGTGATCATGGTAGCCACAGGAGCTGTAGACAAGAAAGCTACCAGCTGTCAAGAAAGCTACCTGCTGTCAAGAAAGCTACCTGCTCAGCAGTGACCATGGTAGCAACAGGAGTGTTGCCACTCTTGCGGATATCCCAGAGGCGCAGCTGGCCCTGCATGCTGCCCGTGAGCACCTCGCTGCTCTTCACGAACACCACGGCGTACTCGCTGCTGTCGCACCCACTCTCTGCAAAGGGATGACATACTTTTACCAACCTGGTCAAAACTAATGCGTTTGAGTCGAGTTCAACTTGGATTTCTTTATTCTTTATTAAAAAACCGTCCTTTTTGGAAGATGTTAAGAAATCACTTGCATCATTACTTTTGAATGCTTTGATGAAAAGTTCACATTTACTGAGTTTCATTTATGATAATTTAAGGGAAAAATCGTAATACTTTGTTCAAGACCTAAAAAATTTGGTTGGTATAGGGAAAAATTGAACTACATCAATGAACTTCAGTGAATTTTACTAGCGAATTCAACTTAATCAAATTTAGCTCCAGCTCTGCGAAGGAGGCAAGCTGTAATATCACAATTTTAAATAAAATTAATAAGTAGGGCGGGCTGTGAGTTCATTCACGAGCTCCAAAATAACTGCAGAAATATTATTTTCTAGATTATTTAAAGCAATCTACTGCTAATAAGAATAACAGAAAAAAATCAGCTTATGTTTCCAAAAGGTTCTATTGTATTTTAGAAAATATTTCTAACTAATTAAGAGCAGTATTCAGGTTAAAAATAAATCCTAACAATGCAACTAAATTTAGGTATAGGTAATGAACGTCACGTTTATATGAACTCGAATAAACTTGTCTTTAATATATTTTTAACTACAACCCAGAAAAAGAATACTGAAACTTGCATAAAAAACTTTCAATAACCAATTAGATCATGTATCTTAATCTTAAACTAGATGCTTATTTATTAGGCCATTCTTATTTATTCATGCTATTGCTTAACTACAATCCAGAAGAAGAATACTGAAACTTGCATAGGATCCTAATAAATAGGAATCCGTTATTTCAACTAATAGATCATGTATGTACTATGCATTCAATTTAAATGGAGAAAACCTGGAATTAGGTTTGCGAGGTTAAATTAGTTCTACTTTCTATTTTACATCACTGCTAACATCATTCTTTTATAAATCATAACAGCAGAATTACGACTGACAACACTTGAAAAAAAGAAATTCGTACTTGAAATATGTACAATAAATGAGAATTCCCACTGGTTTTTCCCTTGAGTGGGAGATTTTTCTTAGAAACTGAGCAATTAGAAACATATCACAACTTGTGTTGGATCTTCAATAACAATCAGAACTCCCAACACGGTAGAGGAAACAAGGTAGGATCATTTCTATGGGGGAAAATACAACTTCTCTTGTTCGGCTAGCCAACAGAATGGCTTTATTTCAAACAAACTTTATGACGTCGCCACAACGCCGTGTTGTTAGGTCAATAGTGGAGTCAGATTTGGGGGTAGCAGTGCTACCAGATGCAATATGAGCGCTGCTATTGGTTTGTTGCCGTGACGTCAGCAAAACCATGCTGTCAACAAAAAAAGACTGGTTTGAATCTACTTCGTTTCCTCTTCCGTGACTTACAACCTTCATAATCTATAAAGGTCATCACTCGCAGCCCTGATCACCAATGAGGCCACAACTCGCAGCTCTGACCAGATCACCAAAACCAGCTGCCACCATAAGCCAAGGTTGGTTTTTGATCATACAAATGAGAAACAGTTCAGTTTATTAACACGTAATTCTGATGAAAATGTAAGAAAAACTGATGATTAGAATTGACACATTGCTTGCAATACGACCCATCGGCAGGTAGTTAGAAATATTCTAACAATCTTTTAAAATTAACGGTATTTAACGAACCCAGTTCATGTTCGGTATTTTTAAAACTGCTAACAACTTTTGAGTATAAATTTGAGTTGAATATTATACGTCAGTTTAATCCATCACAGTCAATATTTTAAGATTAACACTGAGCACAACAAACCTATGACCCTGTGAGGGGTCTGTTGGCCAGGGCTGAGCAGCAGAAGCCTGGCATCTTCTCCCACGGAGGCCACTAGGGAGCCTTCACTGGCCAGGCTCGTACACGGGGCTGGGGTACCTGATAGGCAAAAAGACAAAAAGAAAATAGATTGAAATAACTAATGGAGAGCTTCTATATTGGATAGAGATGCACAATATGAAATGAAAAAAATTGACTGGAATGAACATTCCTAGAGAAATTCATTTATAATTTGTTAAGAGACAGAAGATGGATTGAAATAAAAATTGCTAATGGAGAGCTTCTTTATTGGAGTAGGCGGCACAACATGAAAGGAAAAAATAGACCGGAATAAACGTTCCTAAAGAAATTCATTTATAATTTGTTAGAAAGCTTCTGACCATGATTGGGAAAAGAAGATGGATTGAAGTAAAAAATTCTAATAAAGAGCTTCTCAAGTGGAGCAGCAGGCACAACGTGAAAGAAAAAATAGACTGGAATAAACATTCCTAGTTAAATTTAGTTTTATTAGTTAGAGAGAGCTTTTGACCATGATGGAGAAAAGCTAATAGGTTAAAAATAATTGTTACTAACAGAAAACATCCTTTAAATTATTCAGGGAATAACAGTGAAGCAAGTAAGCAGATAAAATGGATTGAAATAAAAATGACTGATGGAGCCCTTCTCTATTGGAGAGTGCTGTACAACAGAAACAAAAAACAAATTAAGTTAAATGAACACTTCCAGCGAAATATATTTTTAATTTGGTAAAGAGAGCTTCTGACCATCATTAGGAAATGCAAAACAGTTAAAAATGAGTGTTACAAACGAAGTCATCCTTCAAATTATTCAGGAGCAAGTGGGTAGATCGAATTCTCTGTCTACTTAGAAATTAAGAAAGAGAAACCAAAAATAAAGTGAAATGAAGCAAAACAAATCACTACTGAAAACTACGTTTGAAAGTATACAGTAGCTGAATTAAGATATAGCAGAACTGACAAATGGGATGTCAGAGAAGGTATAGTTCTGATTTAGGTGTTGACTAGGAGACAGACGAATAGAATTAGGTAAAATATTAGGCAAGAATTACAAGAAGTATTAGGAGATATTTACGAAAAGTATTAGGAAAGAAACACAAAGATTATAAAGAGAGAATAACAAAGAGTATGAGAGAATTGGGGGAAGATGCTGAATTACACATAAATAGGAATGAACTTTGTTGCAATTTCGGTAGGTCATGGATGACTCCCATCTAGAAAACTTTAAAAGTGAATACATGAAAACCTAGAAAGTAAAAGACAATTGAGAACAAAGTTGGCATTTTGAAAAAATGAATGTTCAAGAAGCAATGAAACCAAAACACACAAGTATCAGAAATAATCTAAGAACTTATGCAAACACAGTATGAAGCAGCATGCATAAGAAGCCAAACATTATACAACTCGGCATAATAGTAATTATAGGGCGATTCTTAGGGAATCTTATTCTCAAAATAAAAAGAAGAACCAACATTATAGAGAACATTTATTATAGCAGACGTTGACGTCTTCTATAATAAATGTTCTTTATAACGTTGGTTCTTCTTTTTATTTTGAGAACTAGGCATAATATGGCAGTTCAGTACTCACGGTATATTCACAATGATGCAGGGCTTCACTTAACAATTAATGACAATTGAAGCTCAATGACAAATAGCACTATGATTGTATAACAGCTGATTTTCATACAGTACTCAGAAATTAGACTCCAGCAAACTTAGTCAAAACCTTCGACAGCAAATTTAGCTAAAACAAAATAAACAGAAGAGAAAAGAAAACAAAATAAACAGAAGAGGAAAGAAAACAAAACACAGGTACAGTGAAATTGAAGGAACACACACAGGGCACCAGGTAAAATTACGTCAGTTTTGGGCATTATCAGTCCTGAGCTGCTTCAAGTCCAGCTCTTGAATCAACCAGTAAGCACAAAATATCACAATGACAATTTGAAGTCCATGAAATCATTTACGAAACTTTACTTGAGAATTTGTTTCTTTTCTGATATGCCGCTAAAAAAGCTATCTAATTCATTAGGCTCAGAAAGCCACCACTGTAAATTTTTAGATATCAAGTATATTTTTTTCCTGTGCCATACCTACTTGTAATAATAATAATGAGCATGTTTCAGGGGAAATAAATCTTTTAAATATTAGGGTAGATTACAATAACATGAAATTTTTATGCAAGCAATTTATTAGGCTTGTACATAGTCCCATATTTGGGAAACAAAGAAAATTTTCAGTCTCAATAATACCAAGTGCGCAAGTTTTCAAATCAACGTTTAAAAAAATGTGCAAATAAATACTGCAGAGCACTGGCTGATAATACAGTTGATGCCAGAATAAAAAGATCAATAAAAGGAATTCAGAAAAACACAACCTATCTTAAAATGGTGTTATAAATATTCCAAGAAGTAATTCAATTCTCCAAAAACTCCAACTACATAACTAAGAATTTTTCATCAACTACTATACAAAGTTCATGTTTCTATCAACTACCTCTCAAAATAGAAGCTTTTTCAAAAGTAGATCTAAGCAGACCTGAGGGTAGACCTTGGCATGCCAGAAAAAATAAAAGATTTTGGCAATCCTATAGAGCCTTAACACGTCAAGGGCTGCGTGACACACCAGTGGTCATTTAGGAGATTTTCATAATGCTTCTGACTGACCAGCAGTCACTGACTCAATTTTTACAATACTAAATGAAAGCTAAATGAAGGCATGATTCAGTTAATGTTAGATATTTTCAAAATTTCTTACTACAATGGACTCAGAATCAGACTAAGAGCAATTGTGCATAAGAAGGGCAACCATCTGACTAGGCATCAGAATAAGAGCAACCATCTGACTAGGTGTCAGAATAAGAGCAATTGTACATAGGAAGAGCAACCATCTGACTAGGCATCGTGTCAGAATGAGAGCAATTGTGCATAGGAAGAGCAACCATCTGACCAGGGCACCAGGCGTCAGAATAAGAGCAATTAAGCTTACCTAAGGGTAGGTTCAGTCAAGTCTGGAAAAGTTAAGGCCTCTTAAAAAGGAGATTTAGGCACACCTGAAGGGAACTGATGGCAGCGCTGCCAACACTGGTTCAGAGTGAGCTTGTGATCAGGCTGGTCTCCGTGTTCATACACGGACACGCTGCCGTTGCTGCTCGCTACAGCCAGAGTGTTGCGGGTGATGTACTGAAAATCACAGGCATTCCAGACTATGTTAGCCCCCTTTTTTTAACATGTTGCTTGCAATATGACCCATCAATGGGTTGTGCTTAAGTTCTTCCTGCCGCGATACAACCCATTGGTGGGTCGTTTAAAAATTTTTAACAATCTTTTAAAACTAATGGTACTTAATGGACCAGTTGATGTTTGGTGTTTATAAATTGCAAACAATTTCTGACTTTAAGTTTAAGTTGAACATTGAACTTCAGTTTAACCCATCACAGTCAACACGTTATCTCATCTCAGGGTGCCTCAAAACTGGACAGCAGAAGCTGGACATCTTAACAAAGAAGCACAGCCTTGTTACTTGACTCCAATTAAACACACACACAGACACCCACATACGATGAACCAGAAAACGGTTCAGTTAGCCATAAAAATGCCAACACAAAAAACCACAAGATCCCAACATTACATACGTTCAAGCTATACCTCACCTCAACAATGAGTAAGTTTCCTATCAAATGCAGCTCAAGAATTGGACAACACAACATCTTTTGCCAAGGCATTTCAATCTGTCACTTCTAGATGGAAAAAGCTTGTGCCCAGTCTCACAACTCAAATATGGAAAAAAGTGACAATGAGATATGTTGTCTTGTCGATAACCATACAAAACATATTCGATAACTCACCATGGCTCATTTATCCTAAATCATTTTCCTGCTCATTACTGGGTGAGCATGCAACAGCTGACTGGTCATATAAAAAGATTAAAATGCCTCAAGCTATTACCATACTCCAAGATTATCAGTCCATATTTGGTCAATTAGCACTACACCAACTCTATGTGAATTTTGTGTATAATTAATGTTCCTGACAACTTAGCAATAATCCAGGGCTGATCTTATGTGGACAACAAAATGAGCTTCCATAAACCATAATGCTAAAATGAAAATAAATTATTTGATATGACAATGCACACGTAATCACACAAGGGACAATTACAAACCTGAGAAGAAAGAAGTAAAATAGCATTTTCATGAAAGAATTTTAGAAGCAGATTACTAAAAATTACTACTTCCTTATTGCACTCACACTTGTTACCCTTCCAACTACACCGAGTATCCAAGGCCAAAATCCATTCCTGACACCAAATGCAGTGAAACTAGCCTGCTAATTATCTCACCCCTTGGACGCGATAACTGTCAGGATGACGACTAGGCAGGGGTTAGCTATTCAGGCTACAACAGCTAGTCTCAGACGCTAGGTTCAGTTGCAGCATGGAAAGGAAAATAACAAGTATATTTTAAAAACAGTGAGTAGGATATATGGAACATATACAGGCTCAGGGCGTGTCTTGCAGGAACCGTCTCTCTACAAAAGATCGTAAATCTCCTGCCGACTTCAACACCCCGCAAAAGCACTCTAAACTATTACAACTAAAAGAGGGCAAAGGATTTAACAAGCACGGTACAGGACTTGCGAGCATCAGGCAAAAGCAGCTTTATTGGCCTGCTTGCATCTAAGTACACTGTATGAAGGTCCTAACGCAACTGACCAGCTCTTGTCGTGCAGCCGCTAACTTTGGCTTTCGAGTGGCTTAAGCCAGGCGGTCGCAGGATGGAGCTCTATGTACATTACAGCAATACCCCAGACTGCATATGGAGAACAGCAAGTAATGAATAAATTCACTATAAGTTTAATTCTGTTTTAATTCCGGTATCATATATACATATATCAGTCAGTGGATACATTATTTGTGGACACCCAGTATAGCTTTAACTTACAGTGATGTCAGTAACATCCCCTGTGTGAGGCAGTTCTTGCAGCAGCTTAGGCTCTCCCTCTGTGCCACATCTCCACAGGCACACGCTGTTGCTCTGCACAAACGTATTGTTATTAACTTGCTTGCAATAATGGAGCTATGACTTCTTAAATTCCAAGAAAAATGAATCATGCTATGAAATTATAAAAAGAGCTTTGGCCACAAAAATTTCATCATAATTTCGATTTTACCCTTCAATAATTAATTATTGAAGCTCTATGACAGTTTGATTGAAGCAGCTTTGGATATATCAAAACATTAGCTATAGAACAAATATTTTGCATCAACAATGTAAAAAATTAATGAATTGAACTTAAAAAAAAGCTGCACAACTAAATCTTCAAGTTTTTTTGCAAATGCAACATGCCAGTAAAAATTTTGGTACTACATTGAATAAACCTAGTTTCATACAATCTGAATTATTTAAATGAATTAATGATTTTTTGAACAGGAAGGGGCTTTAATCAATAACGTATAAAACACTAAGTAGAAATGATGATTAAATCAATATGATATATATGGCTAGTTTAAGCAGCTTGAACAAGTAGTCACAGAACATTAATTCAAATTAACTACAGTACAAGATTAAGAATCAGTAACATTATGACAAATATACTAAGATAACAAAAAAATACCCATAAACAATTAAATACAATTACTAAAAGCCATAAAATACTACTTGCAGACAATTGAATAAACTTACTAGAATCCACAAAAAAATACCAGTTTACTGCTCAAAAAACTTCATAAAGAAAAATAAAAAACTTACCTCATTGTCCCAAGATCCAGAGACAAAAAGTTCAGCTTTGCTGAAATTGGATGAAGGAGGCTTCCATCTCACAGAGCTGACTTTCATATAAACATAAGACTTGGTAACTGAACATGAATTTGTCATGTTTTTGGCTTGGATCAGGAAATTATAAAAACACAGAATAAACAAAGTTACTTTGCACTAAATAAGAGATTGAAAAAAAATTAAATTAAAGCAAAAATTTTGCTCAATTTTTTAGTAGTTTTTTTTCTCTGCTCTGTTGAACCAAGAAATTAAGATTTAATTTAAGATCAATTTAATTTAAAGCCATTAGAATAGCTTAACCTTATTTCTACACACTTGCATACCAATGCAATTCTACTTACATACCAATGTGATTCTACTTACATACCAATGCATCATTCAAAATACAGTTTTGCATACCAGTGATACCAACCAATATCAGCTGCTCCTAAAATTTCACTAAAACCTTGTTTTGTTCAGCATTAAAAATTTTCAATGTGCTTTTCATAATAAATGGATACTTGACAATTGTCTGCAGGACTGGTCTTGTTCAAATTAACTCAAGGAAAAAATCCAAAATATCAACAACTTGACAAAACAGCAAAACAAATCCACTAAAAAATACACAATCATTTCTAAAAAATAGTTTTAAGCAGTAAAAAGTAAGGTATCTCATAATATATT
The DNA here is from genome assembly GCA_030386875.1 of Morinoia aosen. Lineage (NCBI taxonomy): Eukaryota > Metazoa > Arthropoda > Malacostraca > Amphipoda > Talitridae > Morinoia > Morinoia aosen. Next base: position 22,553,318 of record CM059561.1, read on the forward strand.
TAACTTACACTTTAAATCTTTCTGGAAAAATAATCAACAGATGTTTTTTCTTTACACGCATTGCAATTATTAGGTAATGAATCTCATGCATGCAGGCATTTGGTATGATTACCAGATTGGTATACCAAATTCAATGTGAATTTACCAATCAGTCAATAGAACAATTAAAATTCTGTGTCACTATTCAAATATTGTACAAGAGACTAGAGGGCTCCAATTTGTAGCTCAAAATTTTTCTAAAGCCAGAGCATAATAACGCTATGTTCAACTCTTCTCAATAAATAATATTACATATTTATGAGCTTTGTCATACTCATAAGTAAACATGGACCAAGGCATAGAAAAGTTACACAAGAACAAGTTTAAAGGATAAACTCATCACCTAGTACTTTCACTGATGTGTAAATTTTTACTTTATAATTTAACTAAACTCAAGGAAAATTTGTTTTCAATTCAATGATATTCAAGCTACCTTGAACTTTAAAGTGTGGGCCGACAGTCTTGGGGCCATTGCAATGGCCTACAATTTTCTTGGCAATGAGCTTGAACTTAAAGTTGAGGGCCGACAGCATCAAGGCCTTTGTAACGGCCTACAATTTTTTCTGAAATATTCACAATATTTACACAAAGAGTTCAGCAACTGTGTACCAGACTTGTGCAACAAACTACAGTGAAGGTAAAGTGTTTGCTAGTAATTGATTTTTCAGGTTTTGGTGCCTAAACATAGTTAATTAGATGTAAATGAACAATTTTTCTTCCATGCACTTTCCATCGCAAGTTAGTATTTAACGAGTTATAGCGGTAGGTTTAGTTTCGTCTTTGATGACGAATGCGCTCAAATAAACAGCTACTTTTCAATTTTGAATTTTTGTTGCTTGAATTAGGGTAATAACATCAAAATAAACTACTTTTCTTCCATACAATTTTTGCAGCAAATGAGGGTAAATGTGTAGCGTTGGTCAGTAATCAATTTTCCACTTTTCCATGCCAAGAAATAGGTAATTAGATCTAAATAAACAATTTCTCTTCTATGCACTTTCTGTTGGAAATGAGTATTCAACGAGTTATGACGGTAGGTTTAGTTTCATCTTTGATGACAAATGCGCTTGAATGAATAGCTACTTATCTATTTTCAAATTTTTGTTGCTTGAATCATAGTAATAACATCAAAATAAACAACTTTTCTTCTTTACGCTTTTTTTGTCAAATGAATATTTAATGAGGCATAGCAGTAGGTTTGGTTTTATCTTTGATGACGATCGCGCTGTCAGCGGCACTCCATTGCAGTGTTGCCATTCCACGGGATCGATTAATTTCTTTCCGCTTCAAACACTAGAGTGACGGTAAGTCATTTACCGCTATAACTCGTAAAATATTCATTTCTAACGGAAATTGCAAAGAAGAAAACTTGTTCATTTTGATCTAATTAACTAAGATTAGACACCGAAAAGTGGAAAATCGATTACTGACCAACGCTACACATTCACCCAAATGAGTATTTTACGAGTTAGAGCAGTATGTTTACTTTTGTCTTAGATGGTGGAAACGCGCTCAACCATACGAGCGCATCCAAAGGGAGCGTCCATTGCAGTGTTGCCATATGATATCCTAGATGAATTACTTCCCACTCCAAACACTAAAGTTGCGGTAACTCATTTACTTGTTAAATACCTCATTAAATACTCATTTCCGGCGGAAAGTACATAGAAGAAAACTTGTTTATTTTGATCTAATTAACTATGAATAGGCACTGAAAACTTCAAAATCAATTACTAACAAACACTTTACCTTTACCCAAACTATTCAGGGTCCACCAATCCTAGTCACAAGCTGCCATTGGAGGGCATCACTGGGATAACCAGCATGTCAAAACACCCCCCCAGACATGATGGGTCATTACAGCCCCTTCTACAGACTGTTTCATTCCAGTTGCTGTCTTTTACTCTAGGCATGTATAAAAAAAAATTTCATAGCTTCAATGATACTCAAATCACACTCGTTCTCTCCATACTGCTCAAATACCACTTTCATGAAACACTCTCTCTCTTGCTTATACTTACTACATTCCAGCACAAAATGCTCAATTGTTTCCTCCACTCCCCTATCACACTGCCAACATAATCTTAAGAAACTTATAAATGAAGAATGCTGTTAATATTGAAATCATATTTTATGTGAACTGCACAAGGTCTTAGAATAAAATACATACAAATTATCTATTCACTCTGTAAAAGGTTTTGGAGACCAGCTCCATACTCAGTAAGTCATTCTGTAAAAAATTGAAAAAATTGCCAACATAATATCTTATTATTCTCATTCCACCTCCATGTACGCCTATTCAAGCTCAATGACTTACCCCACACAGCAAACAAATGTTGACTTTCAAAACTACCATCACAGAACATCTCGTACTCAGTTACTTCCTTTTGTATATACCAAATTAGTGTAGACTTTCACGTTATGCTAAGCATCCACTTGTTCAATCTAGAACTAGAACTTGAACTTGAGGGCCGACAGCGTCGGGGCCTTTGTAACGGCCTACAATTTCCTCCACAAATTTCACACAAAGAGTTCAGTGCCTGGAACCAAACTTGTCCACTAAACTACTCAGGATCTACCAATCCTTGTCACATGCTGCCATTGGATGGCATCACTGGGATAACCATTGTGTCAAAACACCATCTCCAGGCATATTGGGTCATTACTACCCACTCTACCTGACTGGCTCATTCCAGGCATGCACAAGTAATACTTTCATAGCCTCAATGATACTCACATTACACTCCTGATCCAATCCAGCAAGACAGCTCATACCGCAATCATCTTCAGCACATCTGGCATTCCACTCATTCCCTCCATACTGCTCAAATACCACTTTCATGAAACACTCTCTCTCTTGCTCATTCTTAGTACATTCCAGCACCAAATGCTCAATTGTTTCCTCCACTCCCCTATTACACTGCAGACATAATCTGTTATTATTCTCATTCCACCTCCATGTGCGTCTGTTCACACTCAATGACTTACATCTCACAGCAAACAAGAGTTGACTTCCAAAACTACCATCATAGAACATCTCTTATAATTCAGCACAGCTTTCATCATTCTTTCTGAAAATAGGCTCCACCCTAGGTCACCTCTTACGGCTTCTGTAGCTGTCCATTTTGGAACACCCAATGCTAAACGTCCAACCTTATTTTGTATCACATCTAGCTTTTCAAGATCACTTCCATTCCAGGCAAGAGCACTCATGCCATACATGACACTAGGTACAGCAACATACTTCCACATTCCTCTCACACATTCATACTTGTTTGCTCTGTATCTGGCCACACTACCTAACCGTCCACTCCACTGCATTGCTTTTGCCAATTTCTCCCCTTTAGTTCTAGTACATCCATCTTCACTTATCATACAACCTAGATATTTGTATTCTTTTGTTCTACCTGTTCTGATTTCTCCAATATTCCACAGTCTGTCTCTATCAGTCTCATCACTATTTATAACCATAACCTTGCTTTTATTGGTAACAAAGTTCATCTTGAAATCTGTACTATATCCATTCACAATGTCAAGCATCCTTTGTAATTCATGTCCACATTCACTAACTACAAACACATTCTTTAGTATATACCAAATTAGTGTAGGCTTTCACGTTATGCTAAGCATCCACTTGTTTAATCTATCCTCTTGAACTTGAACTTGAAATTGAGGGCCAACTCTTTTGTTTGCATCTTCTTCTTTTCTTCTTCTTCTGGGGGGATCCAGGAGGATATTGAAAGTCAATGGATTTCTTCAGCAGAAGTCTGTACAACCTGACAGCTTGTAGAGGTACTTGAGAGCAAAAACAGCTCCGAAGAGCAGAGAAAATCAGATTCACTTCAAATGTTAAATCTCACATGCATAAATCACTCAAGGAGATCATAACGTCATCCATCTGTTTGTTGAAGTTATGAAGCAAATCACAAAATGAAGAATCCTTACACGAACGCAAGATGAGTAGTTACCACAGCCAAGAACATTTACAAGACAGGGTTCCAGATTAAATCTAGAGAGACACATAGTGAGGTTCACTCGAGCCAGAGCATACCTTGGGCACACCAGCTGGAAGTGCTCAATCGTCTCAGGAGTGGAGCATTCTGGGCACAGTGAGCTAGGGTACCTATTAAATCTATTCAGGTGAGCAAAAACACCAACATGGCCAACTTGGAATCGGCTAACAATACATTGAAATTTCCTCACAAAGTCGACATCTAATCCAAACTCTGGCTTCCTGCTCAGCTCAAAATAGAATCTCCCCTTTCCAGAGCTCTTCACCTGTTTCTGCCAGCACCTACTCCAATGATCTATCATCCTCAATTTTAGTTGATTCACATTCTCCTCATAGCTGAGCTGAGTAAGAGCTGATTTGGAATTTCTGTGGCCCAATTTTGCACATTTATCAACAATTTCATTACCTGCAATTCCAGAGTGAGAGGGAACCCACTGAAGTTGGATACTGGATGAGGCTTCTAGCAAAAGTCTTTGGATATTCCTACTAACAATTTTATTTGATGAATTAACAAGATTACAAATAATAGATTAGATTAGTTGTTGGTTTTAGCCTCCCTACCCAGCAACAAATGCAATCCAAAGAGAGGAAGGAGGAAGGCACCATCTAGTATGGAGTTAAGAAAATGTGGAATCTAGGCAGAAAGGCATAGAAACAGTAAGCTGGGAAGGAAGATTATGAAAGAAGATCAAAGTTGAAGAAGCCAGTAGTAGGTGCTGAAAAACAGGACAGCAGTGAACTAAAAAAATGTGGTCCTTAACATAACAAAAAGATATTATTTCAACAAAAAGAAGGCCTACCTAACTCTCAGCTTGGGCCCTCACACTGTCCCCCTGGGAGAGCTAGTTCCCATAGATACAATAATTGCATCCCCCTGAGGGGCTTACAAATAATACTCAACGCACTTTTGGAATCACTAAAAATTATCACTTTTTGGTTTAGCATGTTACTCCTGATAAATTTGATTGCTTTCAGAATTGCAAACAGCTCCGCTCCAACTATCGAGGGGCCAGGATTGAGCAACCAAGCTGTGGATAATTTCAGATGTGGAATGTACATAGCAGCAGATGTAGAACCTGACTCTAGTTTAGATCCATCAGTTACACCTTGTAGCTATCGCCATATTGCTTCACAACATAATCCTCAAATTTTCTATTGATCTCGTCTGAACTAAGTGACTGTACGTCCGGAAAGGATGTGCAAACGGGCAAAGTGAGGAATTCAAATGAAGCAACAGGGAGATCAGTGTTTACTTCTAGGTGAGGGAAGGTAAATCGGATGCTATTCAGTATTTGAACTCTTTTAGAGGAAAAGAAGCTTTTACAGGATGAAGCATTTAGACCAATTTTTGAAACCAATTCTGAAGGGTCACTGCTAGAATTGCTGTATCTCAAGCACCACTTAACATAGAGAAAATACAAGTACAGCTTGAGAGGCATAATATATGCTTCAGCCTCTATTAAAGAAATAGGAGATGTCTTTCAAACACCCAATATACATATGAGGGCTGAGTTTTGAATTTTTTTAGCAAATTCAAGCTCCTCTCCGAAAATTCCGGGAATATTACATGCCCATATACAAGTTTGCTTCTCACAAATGAAATGTACACTTGTCGCAGTAATTTTTGTGAAGATCCCCAGGAGACCCCAGACAACGCCCTAAGTATCTGCACTCGTCTTTGCCCATCAATTTTAAGATCATTTAGGCGAGGAAGAAAGGTAAGCTTTGGAGCATCAAAGACAATCCCAAGCACTCGTTGAGTTTCTGTCCTACTAATATGCTTGGAATTCAATTTCAAGTTGAGTATTGGAACAATTTTCTTTTTGGTGAAAACCTGATACTTAGTTTTATTTGTATTTACTGTCAATTTCCATATTGAGAGCCACCGAGTGAGTGCATTTAAAACTCCTGCGTCGTCCGCTGTATCTCCGCCAGGGATCCCCCAATTGTGATGATAGTGATATCATCTGCATATGAGACACATTCAATTTTCTCCATCTGGGGTAAGTCATGCAACATTACATTAAAGAGCAATGGACTCAAAACTGCCCCCTGAGGTAGGCCACATGTCAAAGTTTTGTCTTGCGAGTACACACCCCCAACTCTCACTCTAACTGCTCTATCTGCCAAATAAGAACGCAGCCAGAGAAAAGTACGCTCGTCACATCCCAATCTCAACAGCTTATAAAAAAGACCAGCATGCCACACTGTATCATAGGTGCTCTCTAAATCAATATAGACCGCTAAACAGTAGCCTCTACTGGCAAATGCACGAGTGATAGCATTCTTAATTAGAGTCATGGCATCGTACGTAGATCGTCCTTGACAGAATCCTGTTTGATAGCATGAAAACACTTTATTGGCTTCAAGGAAGGAGGTCAGTCTGTTTTTGATAATTTGCTCCATGACCTTAGACAGACATGACAACAGGGTTATGGGTCTATAGCCCTCAGGAGTTGCCTGATTTTTCCCCGGTTTTCTAATTGAACAGATTATACCCAATTTCCAAGCCTTAGGGAAGTACCCAGTAAAATAACCATGATTGAACAAGTAAAGGATGTAATTCATAATTGAATCAGGTGCTTTCAGTAGAAAAATGTGAAGAATTTCATCATATCCAGGGCTTGTTTGTTTTATTTTTTTTCAGATTATAATTAATTTCACTCAACTTCAGACTGGAGTTATATCTGGACTTCTCTACTTCAACTGAAGATATACTTGAGATGGTGTTCTCCACTAGTGTGCTATGCTTATCTCTAACACTTATCTCATGTCTGGTAAAATAATTTAGCAATATAAATGCTTTACCAGCTAAGTCTTCTGCAATGTCACCTACCTCCACTCGTGGACTTACAGTGCTACCCTTCATTGAACGGATTAGTCTCCAAAGATCCCCCACCCCAGTGGTGGAGTCAAAGCCAGTTATGAAATTCTTCCAACTGTTTTGCTTTTTTTTGTTTTATAATGTTTTTTGCTAACACCTCATTCCTACGATAGGCGCTTAAATTTTCCAATGTTGGGGATTTAGCCAGAGCATTGCGGGCTCTACGTCTCTTTGCTACTGCAAGTGCACATTCATGATCCCACTAAGGTGTTCTGCGGGTAACTCTCCTAGCTGGTGAGGTTTTAGGAACATTATTATGGGCATCATTTACAAGTTCACGGGTTTTTTCAGCATTTAGCTCATTAACTGAAGATGGTTGAGTCAAATTTATTTTATTATGGCACAGTTCTTGCTGGAAGCCAGCCCAGTTACCTGCTTTGGTGATCCACCTTGGAGAGTGCATAGTATCTAATTTTTTAAGAACTACACCAAAGGAACACTCAATGGGAAAATGATTGCTGCCAAGATCTGCACCTCTTTGCAGGGAGCCACAGGCCAAGAGGGTTGGGGAACTATGCACAAATCGAGAGTGGAGCATGTACCTGTTCTCGCATCTATATAAGTAGGAAGATCAGGAGGGTTAAGTATTCCCAGCAAATTATCATCCATAAGCTGAAGAAGGTTCCTGCCAGTGGCATTCCATCTGTGGGGCATTGAAATCACCAATTATAATAAATAGTTCACCTAATTGCACAAAGTAATGATTAAGCTCATCAACAGTAATATTAGTATTTGGATTGTAGACATTTAGAAGATCAAGATACCCATGAGAAGAGAACATCCTAACAAATAAAAATTCCAATTTTCCATTAGGAAAAGGATGGAGTTTTTTTTCACAAAAATTTATATCATTTCTAATTACAAAACATATACCACCTCTATTACAGTTTTCTCTATGTAGCCACACACACCGATATCCAATAAATTTTGGTTCGTGAGCATTAATCCAAGTCTCACACAAGCAAAGGATGTCTGGTTTTTTGGTATACAAATAAAGTTTTACTTCTGAAAGTTTACTTTGCAATCCATTGCAATTAAATTGAGATATTTGAAAGACCTTTTCTGACTGATCACTCTTTTGAATAGCTTGGTAACATATTTTAAAATTATTTTGCATTTTTCTTTGTGATCAGCCCTTGCTGTTTAGTTTCTCTACGTTGAGCAAGGTTTGTCTTTGGAATTCTGCTTGATTTAGTAGGTCTGCCTTTTTGGCTAGACTCAGAAGAAATATTATTATCTAGAACTACACAACTATTTGAGGGTGTATTGCATTTATCTTGGGAGACTGTACAATGATGGTAATCATTCAATAGGTCACAGCCTATTTTCTACCCAAAATGATTTCTTATCATACCTAGAATCAACAAACTACGCTCACGTTTGTTTTCAAAAGTTAAATTTAAGGAAAAAGCGTCTACTATGAATTAACCCAAACGAGTAAAAAGGTCATCAGTCATGGACTGCATATACAACTCAATCATTTTCTCAACAGAAAATCTTAAGTTAACAGAGGATCCTCCACCCAATTGAGCATCTTGACTTTCCAAACTGTCTGCCACTACATTTTGATTAGTTCTATTACAATTAACATTGGGTTCAGAATATTCAGTCAATACATTATGAAAATCTCTATTACAACTGAGGTTGGGAACCTTTTGTGGCAAGTAATAGGACCCCTGCAATTGATGGATAACAACATGAGCAACCGTTTTGGTTCAGCACTTTTCAACAGTGAGGCATAGGTTTTTTGCCACAAGTATTGATTGCAGTTTGACTGCCAGGAATGTAATGATTTGATTGAAGGATTGTTCCCCACCTGTAATTTGACTGAACTCATGCAGACTTTGGGAATGATTTTCCTCAAATCTAGGAGGGCTCCTAATTGATACCTCACTTTCAGATGTAACTTTCCTACGTGCCTCCAAAAAGGATGCACCTTCTTTCATTTGAGATCAATTAGAGGGCAATACCTGGAACTTGCCACGTGAGCTACCCCACAGTTTGCACAGCATGGAACAGTAGCATAACAATTATCTTTTGCATGATTGCCACTATATATGAGGCAACGCTCCATTGAAGTGCAGCCACTGGCAAAGTGACCATGGCACTGACATTTGTAACATCTCAAAGAGGGAGGAGAGTATGGCCTGACAGGAAAGTATATGAAATCAATTCTGAGAGATTTAGGGATTTCCTTTCCTGCAAAGCCTACCTTAACACTTTGGAAGACCTCCTTCTTTCCATTAACAAATTTAGGCAGTCTTACCATTTTCAGAGCAGTAAAGTTGTCACATTTGATGATAGGTACCAGGTCTTCAAGGTTTACTTCCTGCTCAATGGGGCCAATAACTCCCCAGGATACTTCAGATGTTTCTGCTTGAGGTTTGTAACATTTGACAGCAAATTTTCTAATATGATCTACATTAAGGATTCTTTCAAATTCTGACTGTGATGCATCTTTGAATTCTACTGCAATTATGTTTCAACATTTGTTAACTCGGTAAATCTGAAGGATATGTCAGTTATCAATTTTCCGCTTTTTGGTGCCTGAAACTAATTAATTGAATCAAAATAAACAAGTTTTCTTCTATGTACTTTCCGTCTCAAATAAGTATTTTTTGATTTATAGCGGTAAGTTTAGTTTCGTCTCTGATGACAAATGCGCTCGAATAAACAGCTACTCATTGATTTTCGAATTTTTGTTGCTTTAGTCATAGTAATAACATTAAAATAAACAACTTTTCTTCTATACACTTTTTTCGTCAAATGAGTACTTAACACGTAAAGTGCGGCGTGACCCACCGGTGGTCATTTAGGTGATTTTCATAATGCTGCTGGCCGACCAGCAGTCACTGACTTAATTTTTGTAAATACTAAATGAAAGTTAAATGAAGGCATGATCCAGTCGATGTTTGCTATTTTCAAAATTTCTTACTACAATTGACTAAACTTGAGCTGGATATTGAACTTCAGTTTAACCCGCCGCGCTTAACGTGTTAATGAGGTATAACGATAGGTTTGGTTTCGTCTTTGATGACGATCGAGCTGAAAGCAAGTGCACATTGCAGTGTTGCTGTCCGATGTGCTCCTTGAATTACTTGCCACTCCAAACACTGGAGTTGCGGTAAGTCATTTACCGCTATAACTAATAAAATAGTCATTGGAGACGGAAAGTGCATAAAAGAAAACTTGTTTATTTCGATCTAATTAACTATGCTAAGGCATTGAAATACACAAAATCAATAACTGACATATCCTTCAGATTTACCGTCAACTCTTACACAAAGTTTAGCACATCTTTTAATCCTTGGGCTACTCCAAAAGGATCAAGGGTCATCTTTCTTTTAGAGGCACCAATAAATTCAGCAGATTCAAGTGGCTGAAAGAAAAGTAAAGTACCCATTTTGCCTTAAGATTCTAATGTCTTATTTTTTTGGGTAGGCAGGAGTTTTGAGAGGAGAGAAAGAACTTTTGGTCTTTTTTGGCATTTCACATTCAGATCCTGAGTCAGGATTGTCTTGATTTTCTCTTTCTCTTTTGTGGGACTGTTGGTTCACTTTGAACCAAGTTCCTTGGATAACAGAATCATCCATGCATTCAAGGTCTCCTAAGTTACTTCTAGGATGTGAGTGACAACCACTACCCTCCTCCAAATTGACCGGTGGTGAGTGAGGCATATCTCCATCATCATATTCGTCCTCTTCCCTCAAATCAGCAAAACGATTTGTTAGAGGCAAATCTGCCATCGTTAGATTATTTAACTCCCAGAAGGGGGTCACACACCAATACAATTATTAGCTATCAGAAATTTATAAATAACAACACAAAAAAAGGTCAATATTGAATTTAATGTTGTCAACGAATTTCATAATTTTGTAGGTATAGATGGGTAATATAGTCGATTTTAAGACGTTTTACACGAATGACAATGTGCCCGGAAATGCTTAGTTTTCGAGTTATTTAAGTTTGAAGTTATACAAACGGCGCTCCTGAATGGCCCTTTTAACGCAAAAACAGTCATTGTTTTAGCAATGAAAATGGAAGCTAACCCCTATTACAAACGTAAAGAGGTTGGGTCGTGAGGGGTAGCAAAAGTTCTTTTAGTGAAAATTATAAATAAAGCTTTCTAGTGACGTTTGTTTACATCGACTCGAAGATGGCTGCCGCCATCTTCAGCCGGTAGGCGCCATGGCGGCATCCACCTTGGCGTCGATGTAAACAAACGTCACTCGAAACCTTTATTTATAATTTTCACTAAAAGAACTGTGCCTACCCCTCACAACCCAACCTCTTTACTTATGGAATAGGGGGTTAGCTTCCCTTATTATTTAAATTACGCTAGGCCCGCGTGCTTCTATGGCGTGCACAAGCCAGCTTCAAAGTTGAATAATTTGAAAATAACGCATCGCCGGGCAGAATGTCATTCATGTAGAACGTCTTATAATCAACTATATTACCCATCTATACCTACGAAATTATGAAATTCGTTGACAACATGAAATTCAATATTGACCCAAAAAAATTACAAGATGAACAATAATGAAGTCAGGCTTCGAGCCTACCTCAATGTCAATTGAAATACCACTACGCAGCTCACCCCAGATGGAAGGGAGAGAGCCAGTTGCGGGTACAATGAGAATGATTAATGTATGAAAAATTGCTTTAATTACGGATAAATTTATAGGTTATTCGCAAGAACTCGGCAAAGGCAGTCTTTCCTCGGTGAACGCAACTGAACTTGAACTTGAACTTGAAATTGAGGGCCGACAGCGTCGGGGCCTTTGTAACGGCCTACAATTCCCTCCACAGTTATCACACAAAGAGTTCAGCGTCTGGTACCAGACTTGTCCACTAAACTACTCAGGATCTACCAATCCTTGTCACAAGCTGCCATTGGATGGCGTCACTGGGATAGCCAGTGTGTCAAAACACCATCCCCAGGCATATTGGGTCATTACAGCCCATTCTACCAGACTGGCTCATTCCAGTCACTGTCTCTTACTCCAGGCACGCACAAGAAACACTTTCATAGCCTCAGTGATACTCGCATTACACTCCTGATCCAATCCAGCAAGACAGCTCATACCGCAATCATCTTCAGCACATCTGGCATTCCACTCATTCTCTCCATACTGCTCAGACACCACATTCATAAAACTCTCTCTCTCTTGCTCATACTTACTACATTCCAGCACAAAATGCTCAATTGTTTCCTCTACTCCACTATTACACTGCTGACATAATCTGTTATTATTCTCATTCCATCTCCATGTACGTCTGTTCACACTCAATGACTTACATCTCACAGCAAACAAGAGTTGACTTCCAAAACTACCATCTAAATCCAAAGTTGCATCTCAATCTAAACAGGCCGCGCTAAAATTTGCGGACAGGTGCGGATAGCCAGCGAAGATGTTGCGGCCCAGGGTTGCCAGATCTCTTGCCAGAACTCTTGTTTGCCGTGAGATGTAAGTCATTGAGTGTGAACAGACGTACATGGAGGTGAAATGAGAATAATAACAGATTATGTCAGCAGTGTATTAGTGGAGTGGAGGAAACAATTGAGCATTTTGTGCTGGAATTTAGTAAGTATATGAACTTCTCCCTAATGTGGGGAAACAACTGAATTTGACTTTTAAAGGTTGAATATCGAGGAATTTATCGATTTCACAAGGAGATGTTCTTTTACAAAGGCGGGTCACCAGTGCTCCTGGTAGAGCACATTTAATAGCTAAATGAATGGATTACGGCCTCTGACTCAGAAGGAGTTAGGCGGTATTCGGACGCAATATTTCAAGCGTCTACAATCAACAACAAAATTTACCACAAGCCAACACCGGGAGAAAATGAGAGAATAGTTTCACTCGCCGGTATGGGGATTTATTGAGGAGAAGGTTGCACGCCGAAGTGCGAGGCTTGATTCTTGTTCGAGAGACGATCTTGGGGAGAGTCCGAGGAGGTTGCGGGACTTCAGACGATTCGTTCAGCTCAGGCTTGTGAAGCGCGTGCTGGAGTGTGAAGTCAATGATGTGTAAGTGTGGGAGGTTCCGACACTAAGTGAGTAGTGAATTGAGTGCTGAGTAGGGAATTTGTTACCGGTTGGGAAAACTCGGTAAGAAATGGGGACTCTCGCCCAAATGGTCTCCACTGGAGATTTTAGCGGCTTAGCTGCAGGGATGCAGGCCTTCCAGTATAGTAAAATTTGAACAGGAGGAACAACTGGGAGAAGAACTCGGAGGAGGTAAGCTCCTTACATTAAGGGTAGCTGCACACCAAAAGACGGCAAGAGACAAAGCAAGCGAGAGAGAAAGATGTTTGGCGAAATCTATCACACACCAAAAGATAGCCAGTTTGCTCCTAAATGTCATGGAGAGAGGTTTATAACAAAAATAAGCGGAACTAGCATGTGTTTGTAACGTTGAGTATCATTCATACTTTGTCCCATTGCTTTGAAACATGTTATCTGTCATTGTGCTTTGGATTTTTTGACTTCCAAAGGCACAGTACAGCATAAACTTTGGATATAAGGAGTTCAGTCTTTGCTGGAGAAATTGTGTAGCACACCTCTCCCTTCGACATCTCGCCGCGCACTGCCAGACGCAGCGCTGCCACTGCCAGAGGCTTCTCACTGGAGCTTTCAAGCGTGAAACCATCTTCAAGTCGCTTTCTCGCTGCAGCCAATCTTCAATCTTTCTCACTCGCTCGCGACAGACGGGTATGGTGCGAGATACTGAGCGGACAGGACGTGGTAGCTGATCACTATATCTTGGACTAAAAACAGGCAAGTAATCATATTACAGAAGTCTTTTATTTCGTTTTTGATAACCAATTACTGTGGCAAGTTAAGGGGCTGTCACTTATTCTGCTGGGGCCTTTTGGCCCATAGCCCGAGTAGGTTCTGAGCAGCACCATCTGCCATTGAACTGCACTTAACACACTCCCTGTTGAAAAACAATCGAAATAATAATTACATTTTTTCTCAGTAACAACAACCCATAGAAGTGTCACAAATAGCAAACATAACAACAAAATTACAAAAAGTGCTCTCCAGACTTGAAATTGCAATGCCTACTAGGCCTAATGGAAAAAATTCCAAAGGAGCTGGAGGTTCTCCAAAAAAAGGAAGGGAGAAACCTCACCCACACTCACAGCCAGTCAGAGGGAAACACGGAAGCAATGCCTCTAATAAAAATAATTCTGGCAATGTTAGGAGCTCAACCCCAGTAATTGGATCACAGCCCATCCAAGCTGAACCAAAAGACTCAGGCTTTCAAAGAAAATTGCAGGACAATCCAAGTCAAACAGCAGGTTCCCTTGCAGCCAAAAGAACGCTTGAAAAAGTCCAGATGCTTCTTTTGAAGCCAATAACAATAAAAAAAGAAATACTCATGAAGTCTCTAACACTTCAATTGATGAATTGTCTCTTTCAATGATATCAAATCCTTCAGGAGTTCTGTCAAATGAAAATTCATTCATAACTAGTCAAGACAATTTTCCTAACAATCAAGAAGAGCTGCAACTACTCAAAAAAAGCTCTGTGGTAGAAAAAAGATCTGCCAAAATTAATCTCAATCTGGCAGAAAATGCTGATATGATGCCTCAATCTACTAGGCATATCATTCTCTCTTCAACTGATGAGCACATCAACCTCACAAAACTCAACCCATTCAAAGTGCAAGAATTGTTAAACAAAATATGTGGATCAGTAGAGAATGTGGACTACAAAAGAACAGGTAGTTTAATTATCAAAACAAAAACCCTGGAACAGATCAAAACCCTTCTAAGCATCAAAAACTTTGGCCATATACCCATCAAAACCCAGATAGCCTGGGGAGCTTCCACATCATGTGGAAAAATTTACGCTCCTGAATTTTTGTATGACTCGCTAGATGACCTGCTTGCACAGCTCGCACCTTCGGGAGTGGTTGGAATCAGGAAAATGTACATGGATCCTAAACGAGCACACTCTCCAATCTTTGTTCTCACATTTTTAGGACCAACCTGCCCAGCAGAAATACAGGCAGGATATTGTAACTACAAGGTAGACCCTTATTACCCTAGTCCAATACGCTGCTTAAAATGCTGGCGATGGGGACATACTGCTTCTGTTTGCCGCAATAAGAAAATTTGCCGAAAGTGCTCCTCTCCAGAACATGAAGAAGAAAATTGTACTTCAAACAACTTCCACTGCACAAATTGTAAAGGAAAACATACAGCCAGCTCAAAAGAATGCCCAATCTATATCAAAGAGCATGAGGTATGTAAGCTTCGAGCTAGCGATCGGATTTCCTTCAGCGAAGCCCGAAGAATTGTATATTCTCAAGTACAAGAAAGTTTTGAGGAAACCATTCCAGACATGCAATCTCAATGTACCTTCCCATCATTACCAAATACTGTGCCTATGGTGAACATCAGAGATACTCCAATGGTCTCATATGCGGCAGCCATAAACTCCCAAAGGAAAACTCGGCATCCCACAAATAAAGAGAATCTGCAGGAAAAAAAGAAAAATACTGGCCAAATGCAACACATGGAACATTTCAATGAAAATGAACAAACACAATACTGGCTATCCCTAAAGTACGGAACGATGGAACGCCCGGAACGGAACGTTCCGTGGAACTGATTTTACTAGTCCTAAAATCCGGAACGTGCGGAACGGAACGTTCCGTGGAACTGATATTAATGGCCCTAAAATACGGAACGCCCGGAACGGTTACGGAACTCTCACAAACCTAGCTTCGAATTGTGGTAGGTGATGATGGAACACGCGGAAACAGTTTGACCCAGCAAACTTTGATGACACCCTACAATAATTGATCTCTATAAACACCACACAAGCATTTCTTCTCAGGAGCCTAATATAGCTCCTTAGTGCCCGCAGTGCCCGGAATGTTCCGTTCCGTAGCGCCCGGAACGTTCCGTAGTGCCCGGAACATTCCGTTCCGTAGTGCCCGGAACGTTCCGTTCCGTAGCGCCCGGAACGTTCCGTTCCGTAGCGCCCGGAACGTTCCGTTTCGTAGCGCCCGGAACAACTCTTACAAACCTAGCTTCGAATTATCGTAAGTGATGATGGAACATCCGGAAACAGTTTGACCCAGTAAACAATAATGAAACGCTAAAATAATTGAGCTCTGTAAACATCACGCAAACATTATTTCCCAGGAGCCTATTATAGTTTCGTAGTGCCCGGAACGTTCCGTTCCGTAGTGCCCGGAACGTTCCGTTCCGAAGTGCCCGGAACGTTCCGTTCCGTAGTGCCCGGAATGTTCCGTTCCGTAGTGCCCGGAACGTTCCGTTCCGTAGTGCCCGGAATGTTCCGTTCCGTAGTGCTCGGAACGTTCCGTTCCGTAGTGCCCGGAATCTTCCGTTCCGTAGCACACGGAACGTTCCGTTCCGTAGTGCCCGGAACGTTCCGTTCCGTAGTGCCCGGAATCTTCCGTTCCGTAGCGCACGGAACGTTCCGTTCCGTAGTGCTCGGAACGTTCCGTTCCGTAGTGCCCGGAACGTTCCGTTCCGTAGTGCCCGGAACGTTCCGTTCCGTAGTGCCCGGAACGTTCCGTTCCGTAGTGCCCGGAATGTTCCGTAGTGCCCGGAACGTTCCGTTCCGTAGTGCCCGGAACGTTCCGTTCCGTAGTGCCCGGAACGTTCCGTTCCGTAGTGCCCGGAACGTTCCGTTCCGTAGTGCCCGGAATGTTCCGTTCCGTAGTGCCCGGAACGTTCCGTTCCGTAGTGCCCGGAACGTTCCGTTCCGTAGTGCCCGGAATGTTCCGTTCCGTAGTGCCCGGAACGTTCCGTTCCGTAGTGCCCGGAACGTTCCGTTCCGTAGTGCCCGGAATGTTCCGTAGTGCCCGGAACGTTCCGTTCCGTAGTGCCCGGAACGTTCCGTTCCGTAGTGCCCGGAACGTTCCGTTCCGTAGTGCCCGGAACGTTCCGTTCCGTAGTGCCCGGAATGTTCCGTAGTGCCCGGAACGTTCCGTTCCGTAGTGCCCGGAACGTTCCGTTCCGTAGTGCCCGGAACGTTCCGTTCCGTAGTGCCCGAAATGTTCCGTTCCGTAGTGCCCGGAATGTTCCGTTCCGTAGTGCCCGGAACGTTCCGTTCCGTAGTGCCTGGAACGTTCCGTTCCGTAGTGCCCGGAATGTTCCGTTTCGTAGTGCCGGGAACGTTCCGTTCCGTAGTGCCCGGAACGTTCCGTTCCGAAGTGCCCGGAATGTTCCGTTCCGTAGTGCCCGGAACGTTCCGTTCCGTAGTGCCCGGAACGTTCCGTTCCGTAGTGCCCGGAATGTTCCGTTCCGTAGTGCCCGGAACGTTCCGTTCCGTAGTGCCCGGAATGTTCCGTTCCGTAGTGCCCGGAACGTTCCGTTCCGTAGTGCCTGGAACGTTCCGTTCCGTAGTGCCCGGAATGTTCCGTTTCGTAGTGCCCGGAACGTTCCGTTCCGTAGTGCCCGGAACGTTCCGTTCCGTAGTGCCCGGAATGTTCCGTTCCGTAGTGCCCGGAACGATCCGTTCGTGCTCGGAACGTTCCGTTCCGTAGTGCCCGGAACGTTCCGTTTCGTAGTGCCCGGAACGAACCGTTTCGTAGTGCCCGGAACGAACCGTTTCGTAGTGCCCGGAACGTTCCGTTTCGTAGTGCCCGGAACGAACCGTTTCGTAGTGCCCGGAACGTTCCGTTTCGTAGTGCCTGGAACGAACCGTTTCGTAGTGCCCGGAACGTTCCGTTTCGTAGTGCCCGGAACAAACCGTTTCGTAGTGCCCGGAACGAACCGTTTCGTAGTGCCTGGAACGAACCGTTTCGTAGTGCCCGGAACGTTCCGTTTCGTAGTGCCCGGAACGAACCGTTTCGTAGTGCCCGGAATGAACCGTTTCGTAGTGCCCGGAAGTAACCCGGAAGCTGTAAAGCTCCCGGAAACACTAAAAACATGGAACAGCGAATCTTTATGCATTCATGCCTGATACAGAGGAACTTGTGCAGCAAAATTTGAGTAGAGAGATAAAATTTTGAATATTTCCTCGAAATATTTCCAGAATACACTACTTTGCAGCAGTTACGTGGTTTTGTGTTCGATTACGAACTCTCTGACATGCTTCCAGTTCGCACCACCGTAAACATTTTCTGAACCAAAGACCTAACTAATGTACGACAGAGTTTGGCATGAGACGTGAACGGATACTGTAAGGAAAATGAAATTGTTTGCCAATAATATGTCTTCCCAAGAGATGTAAGTCGTTATCAAGATGACAGGAGCAAGGTGTGTTGAATGAACTCCCCGTGACTGTCGTTTACCTGACATCTACATACTATTGAGTGTTGACCTGGGCAATAGCCATTTGCTGAGTATAGTCACGTGGTTGTTTGACAGCTCGTTGCAGGTAGTAACCTGTGACTCATGTGTGCTAATGTACATCTGCCCGAAATTCATGCTCGTTGACAGGGAGCTAACATTGAAGTGGACGGCTTCTTGTGAGTCTAGATTGCTAGGATACTGCTCTATAGAGCTAAACTTGAATGCCTTTTGTAACCTTGCTTGCGTACGTGAAGGTCGGAAGCTGCTACTAACCTCTGTTAAATTTTCAGACAATCCTGATAAATTGCAATATAAAAATATGCTCACGGTAGATGCCGTTGATGAAACATTGAAAATTGAATAGGACCTTCTCGAAGACTAAACACATTCGAAACCATGCATTCAACCGCGTACAGCTTAGATTTAATGCATGGATGAATTAGCGTCTCAGAGAACATTAGCTAAACTTTGAGTAAAAAATGAAACGAACGAAATTTGATTTTTTATTAAGAAAAAAATATACAAATGAAACTAAGAAAGGCAACAATATTCAGCAGCTATCAACAAGTACAACATGTTGCTTAGAAGACGAAAGTATTGAGGTAATTATTCACGTGGGAAAATTATTTAACATTTGAAAAGTAAACAAGGAACAGAAATGACCGTAAAATTTTTTCACTCCATTCGCAAAAATTGAAGGATTGCTCTGGAAATCATTGGTTAACCATTTAACATTTAATTCTTAAGTAAATACAACAAATCACGTACATGCGCATGTTTTATATTTCCTTTTAACAACAAGGCAAAGGGATTTTAAGGATGTTCAAAACTGACAATGCAAAATAAAGACATCACTGAAGAAAAGGTCCCTTATCTATGAACGAAAAATTTTCAGAAATCATTTATGTTTCGAAAGCTTGCAAGCCTGATAAACAGCTGGCGAAATACTCTTTCATGCATTGCCCGGCCTCAATTCTTTTTCACATTTGTACCTAAGCAGCTAATCAGCTAGACTGATCAAAACGCTCACGTTGATATACACGCTCCCGCTGTTGAATACTTTGCGACTTGAATCTTCGTAGAAGAATATGTTATATGTATGAAAAGAGAGCAATAACTCTGGTAAATTATATTTTTAAATTCATTTCAACTGAAATTAATTTCTTACTCCATATCACTTCGCTCAGTCCATATGAGACAGAGTGGAAGTGCGCAATTCTCAATGGCGAGCAGGCAAGCACTCAGTTTTGAGGATTCTCCCTGTTTTCATTAAAATGATTTTCCTCGTACCTGGGACGATTGTTTGGGCTCAGATTGCAGAGTAGGATGACGATTTAAGCGCAAATAGAAGTGGGATTTTATATTTTACAAAAATCAGTTTCGGGGTTAAAGATTTTTTAATGAACTTGAGTTCTATGGAAAGTTATGGAAGAGAATGTGAGTTTTCATTTTTCCACAAAAATGCAGACAGAAACGAAAATGTCATTCCAAAAATGGAGCTACCTTCAACACACCCGTTTAATACAATGTATAGTTACATTTGATGTCTTGAATGACTATCATTATATCACGTATCTCTACCAAGTACTTTCTATGGATTTTTTGGCAAAATTACAAAAATAACAGCAGCATAATCAGTTTTCATTAGTTGTTTAATAGGTGTCTCTCGTTGAAACAATGAGGCTGCAAAATTCGGTTAATGTAGGTGCAATAGGAAACGTTTTGATGACCAAAATGTAAACTTGAACAGAAAGCAATGAGAATTATCCTCTCAACAAATCAGAGTACGTTACAAAATAACGCCATCCCAAACTCAAGTCAGCATACATGTCAAGTATTATGCTCTCCTCTACAACTTCAATCTCGAATACCAAAGAGAGGGTAGTGGCAGCATAAAAAGTCAGACATTTTTTTTAAATTAATGATCGAATTTAAAAGCCGTTTTGAGGGGCTATTGACCTAGCTTTTCAACTCAGCACATGCAGGTGGTCGTTAATTATTGTAAAAAATCGCTCACACACTTCATTTCACCCAATTATTGCACGTACGGCAACTTCAAACTCAGTCTTCAATACTTCATTTTATTCCACACACATCATTTAAGAAAGAGTTCTTCTTACTGCTGTGCAAGCCCTACCAAAACAGCATCAGATGATGCGCATCTAAATAACCGAATGAGTATACCAAGCAGAAGGGCATAGGTTGCTATGTTTGAACTTCGAACAATAACACAAGCCAAGCTTCTCCCTCGCCCGTGGACAGCCGAAGACAAAACTTAGAAGTCAAAGAATCTTCGCAGCACGGTATTCCTTGCCCTTCTACGTACGTGCTATTATTATTTTGAGTATGGTGTACTCTCGCAACCACTTACTGCTGAGTCTGCTCAAAGTTTTTGACTTCTGACACTGAGTGTCTCTCTCAAATGACTCCGCATGAGCTCAGAGTTGCAGCAAGGCCTTACAGGCTGAAAGCTCGGCCACGTCGGCTGCCGCCACAGAGTGACTCAGTCTCTCAGACTGTCAGAGACTCAGAGTCAGACAGTCTCTAATCATCGGTGAGTGTGCATAGCGAAACGTTTGTTCTGCGTCCTGCTTCATTTCAAGTGCGCCCGCTCGGCTGAAATCGTGAGTCAAAGTTTTTTTTACGCTATCTTCTATTGTTTACTTTAGGGCATTGTAATCCATGTGCGTATTGAGTGACTCTAATGAATTTGTTAATAAATTCGTCGCTCACGTATGTTTGTCACTCATTCGCCCGTTGTAGTTAGTCCTGCTTCCTGCTTAGTCCTGCCTGTGCTCGCCGTGGCACAGTGGTTAAGGGATCGGCCTTGTATGTTGGAGACGAGGGTTCGTATCCCGGAGCTGGCGCGGCGATTTTCCCCGTTGGGTAAAAGGGAAAGCTCAAGCACAATACCCCACTCAACCCAGGTGTCGGAAATGGGTACCGGCTTTACGGGGGGAACCGTCATGGTGTTCTATATATAGTGTTGGTTATAAAACATTTGAAAAACCAATGCTCAAGATCATATGTATCAGGCTTGATTGGAAATAAAGCATCCCAAAGATGCCGGTGTTTGTTTGTTTCCAAAAATACGTGGGATATTTTCAGCAGTTGGGATCAACGGCTCATCAACTAACTATGTGAGAACCATCGAAACTAGTGAAATGAAGTTGTTAAACCAGAGCGAGTGTCCTTTCGATTAATGGATGAAGATAATGCAATTGCCGTATTATTCCTTGAAAGGCTTTATTCAATGTAGATCATTTAACTTGGGCATTGATTTATTCAGGCTATGTCGCGGGAAGAATTAGGAATATGTTGAAGGTAAAATTTTTGCCAATACTGACACCGGTATAATTTTACTCGCGATGCCTATCTAAAATTATACTTTTAATATGATCATTGAGTGTAAAGTAATTAAGGCTTGAATTTCTCTGAGATTAATCCAAAAACTATTAACAATTATTACATTCATTTAATTTGATGGTCGTTACATGTTGTGATAGTAGATCATTTTTTGAACGATGTACTCAAGCCTAAAGTAGAATACAAATAGTATTTTCAATATTTCTCCTGTTGATAATTAAAATGATACTAAGACTCAAACGGTATTTGAAACTTAACTTTCTTCAATTAAGTATTATTAACACGAACTTCTCTCGCATTTCCGGTGACCATGAGTATTTCCAAATATTTCGAAAATTCGGTAATTTGCTTCATCTGTGATTTGTTGAATTACCTTTCATTCTTAACGAACTATGTTGATTAATTGTACAAACTCAGGAACTTGATCCATCTGAACTCACGTTATGGGCAGGTTGCAATCATTATTGAATATCTAGTGTAAACTGTGTAATACATGAATAACGATGCTTATGTGGTTTTCACTTATCTTAATTATGCAGAACACTAGAGAGTATCATTTTATGTTATGAAATTTTTGATACACTATTAGTCTACACACTTACTTCATATGCTTAGTAATAATACCAAAAATAATATTTAGGTTCGATAAAATCGTTCCGGTGGCTGGAAGCATCTTTAAGTACAGAAAATTAAATTCATTGACTTGATAAAGAGTTGTGAAATTTCAGTTTGATACTCTTGAAAAGGAAGGTTAAATGTATTTTAAATATTTATTCCGATAAGACTAAATAAGTTTTAAGGAAAAAATGATTCGATCTCAGATAGTACTAATTTGAATGCTGAAATCAAGAGTAATGAAAGAAATGCGTGCGTATTTCGCTGTTGTGGTAGGATTTTTCACTTTAAATGATTGATCTGAGAAATAGTAAAGATGCTTCAACATAAATTGTACTCATAAGAAAAGAAAAAAATTGAAATTTTTTCCAAGTTCAGCGATGAATTTGATTACTTAAAACTCAACAAAAATTAAATCAAGAATCAAAAGTTTTTATGTTTACAAAGTTAACTGTTTCAGAAAACGCATGTTGCTTCGACGCTAATCGGTCGACTCATCACCTTCGAAACTACTACATGAAAATGCTCTGAATGAATCAGTAACGTAGTTTGTCAAAGTAATATTGGCTGTTGCGTCACTTAATAGCTTGCTTGAGTTGAGCATCATCGCTTTGCGTAACTGACGGAGCCATTCATCCACGATTTGTTTACGTACGCCACAGTCGTGACGTACGCAATAAAGTTGTTTCGATATGTAAATGTTGTCATAACATATTACTCGGTTGCTCTTTTCTTATCACTGTCAGAGTGATCGACGTTTTAATGCGACACTATTGAAGAATACGCGCAGTTTACGTGAAACACCTTCGCAGATTTTGAAAGAGATTAGAAGGCTTATTTGACCGACGACTGTACCGCTCACGTGTTGCGTCGCTCCCTTCCTCGTCGTTGAGTGGTCGCCGGCACTGTGCCGCAGCAATGTTTTGATGCTGCGAGGATAGCCGGGCGTCAGTCAGTCCACTGCAAACGAATTTTTTTACGTTACAAGTCTGACCTACAAGTGTTGTAGATTTATTAAAAGTCTAAGTCGGAATTAGAAAATAAGTTCAGCAAAATGAATTTTTTAGCCTTCAAAGGTCGTGTGACACTAAAAATCTCGTTTATGTGATGAAAATTATCAAAGAATAATAATGAAGGCATCTACGGATGCTTTATTTCCAATTTCAAGCCTGGTACACATCACCTTGTACATTGAATTTTCAAATGCCTTATATCTAACGCCAGGACGCCATGACGCTTTCCCCCGGTCAAGACCGGCACCCATTTCAGACACCTGGGTAGAGTGGGGCATTGTGCTTGGAATTTTTCTCCTATACCTAACAGAGAAAATCGCCATCCAGCGCCGGTAGTCGAACCCGGGTTTCCCGCACGGCGGGCAGGGACTATAGACACACGGCCATGGCGAGCGTAAATCAAGTTGGAGAAGTCCCTCCATTGCCTTCACAGTGGAGTTTCTAGAGTGATTTTGTATTACTTACTCAATCTAATGTTTTTTCAAAGTCGAGAAGTACTGAAAAACTCGGCTTCCGTTATCGAGGCTTTTGTACATGTGCTACAGATGATTTTAAAGCAGCCTGCATTGTTAATTTGTTTGTTCGGAAGTCATTGCAGTTAACATAATTGAATTCTGTTCGAAATCGGACTATACTTTTCATGTGTTTCTGAAATGTTTTACTAAAGATAGGTAGGGCAGAAACAGTTCTACATAAAATGTATAATTTCTATAAGTTACAGAGGCAGATTTTCATAATTTTCCATCGTATCTGAAGTAAAGCGTTACTGGCGGAATTTTTTGAAAAAGGAAAAATTTTGAACAGAGAATGGTTAATTTAGTCTAATGAGATGGTGTTATTTTGGCGCTGCGTACATTTAACACGTGTGCCGGGGCAATTTCAATTTGTATAAATTATTTTTTAAAGTCAGTGGTGATACAGGCACGAATATTGGAGGCTTTAGTAAGCAGTAAGAGGAATGAAGATGTGTATATCCTGGTCGTTGAACACTTCAATTAAGATGTGGTTTATTAAGCTCGTCTACCCCCCTGCGGTGCCGTGTGTGTAAGAGCAGACGTCTCTCCTGCCCGTCTGAAGTGAAAGTTTTATTGGCATGTATGAATAATAATTATTCCTTCTCTTTGAACTCATTTCTCGGATGTAAATTGAATAATGAAGATTTATTTAGACTAATTCATGAAGTAGAATTATTAAGTTGAGTAGACTTCATATTTTTGTGCTGCGTCATTGCCTTTCTTTGAACCCACTGTTTGTCTCTTGAGAAAGTAGCTACTAATTTGTTTAATACTTGTAATTTAAAATAAAGCTTTATGATTAAATAGGTACACAATACTAAGCGTAGCAACTGAAATCTTTAGATCAATGCCGTGACACTTGAATTTGATCCAAAATGTCATTGATGTGCCTACGAAACATAATGAATCGTTTTTGAAATAATAGCGGGAAAATCGGTACAATGAAAATCCTGGGTATAATATCTACTCTTCTGTATTCAATGCCTTTGTATATAAAAATTATTGCACACTATTTCCTCCATATATATTGCGTAATAACTTCATTGTTAGGATTGATCGAGGGCGGCTCGCCCGTTCCCACAACCCCGTCGGTCACTTGGTAGAGAACACGCTGCGTTTTCCGGCAGCTTGAGTAGATGTCGCGATCTTTTTGTTATACAACGCACAAAATCTCTCTAAATTGCTATTGTTCCTGCTGTCCTGTATGACTTTTTCTGTATTGTGTTTAGTTTGTGTGTTTCTGCATTATTACTGAAGTAAAACCAGCTTATTCTTTATCGAAATCAATTCAATGAATTCGCAGTTGGGCTTAATTTGTCATCATGAACTCGCAACCATACTTCTGTTGAACCCCTAGCGCGTAGCAATAACCTTTTTCCGTGGCGGCAAAAATTTCCCGGCATTTTCAAAACCATGAATGTAACTCATTTCTGATGCACGATGAGAAGTCTTTAATTTACTGTTAAACAGGATTAGAAAAATCAGTTATGTTTCTTATTTAGGTGAATGAGATGTGCTACACTCATGTACTAATTATCTTAGTATTGTTGAAAAATCAATTAAATTTCTCTGCTGATGGAATGTGTCATTGTTTTATACCGATCGAGAGCATATTTGAACTCAAAAATAGTAGTGGAAGTTCAAAAATCAGTTGAGATGCTGCATTATGGCATGCTTCCCTCCAATGTAAATAAAACTCTAATGATATTCCAAAACATTGAATGATATGTATTAAGAAATAGCTTGATGCAATGTCATTCTGATTGAAATCCTGCTGCATGTCTCAGCGCTGGTATAGAAACGTGACAGAATGTCCTCACGCCTGCACTGTCTGTACAGATGTGGCTGTGCCGTGATGTGACCGTCCCGCGGCCTGACGTGGTCGTCCCGCGGCCTGATGTGGTCGTCCCGCGGCCTGATGTGGTCGTCCCGCAGCCTGATGTGGTCGTCCTGACGTGGTCGTCCCGCGGCC
This sequence comes from Morinoia aosen, assembly GCA_030386875.1. Lineage (NCBI taxonomy): Eukaryota > Metazoa > Arthropoda > Malacostraca > Amphipoda > Talitridae > Morinoia > Morinoia aosen. The sequence continues at coordinate 22,579,020 of CM059561.1, forward strand.
TGATGTGGCTGTCCTGACGAGGTCGTCCCGCGGCCTGATGTGGCCGTCCTGACGAGGTCGTCCCGCGGCCTGATGTGGTCATCCCGCTGCCTGATGTGGCCGTCCTGACGTGGTCGTCCCGCGGCCTGATGTGGTCGTCCCTGTGGCGGCCTGGTGCTGTCCCTGTGGCGGCCTGGTGCTGTCCATGTAGCAGCCTGTTGCTGTCCCTTTGGCGGCCTGGTGCTGTCCCTGTGGCGGCCTGTTGCTCTCCGGTGGCGGCCTGGTGCTGTCCCTGTGGCGGCCTGGTTCTGTCCCTGTGGCGGCCTGCTGCTCTCCGGTGGCGGCCTGGTGCTGTCCCTGTAGCGGCCTGGTGCTCTCCAGTGGCGGCCTGGTGCTCTCCGGTGGCGGCCTGGTGCTGTCCCTGTGGCGGCCTGTTGCTCTTCGGTGGCGGCCTGGTGCTGTCCCTGTGGTGGCCTGCTGCTCTCCGGTGGCGGCCTGGGGCTGTCTCTGTGGCGGCCTGTTGCTCTCCCTGTGGCGGCCTGTTGCTCTCCAGTAGCGGCCTGGTGCTGTCCCTGTTGCGGCCTGCTGCTCTCCGGTGGCGGCCTGGGGCTGTCCCTGTGGCGGCCTGTTGCTGTCCCTGTGGCGGCCTGTTGCTCTCCCTGTGGCGGCCTGTTGCTCTCCGGTGGCGGCCTGGTGCTGTCCCTGTAGCGGCCTGCTGCTCTCCGGTGGCGGCCTGCTGCTCTCCGGTGGCGGCCTGCTGCTCTCCGGTGGCGGCCTGGTGCTGTCCCTGTGGCGGCCTGTTGCTCTCCGGTGGCGGCCTGGTGCTGTCCCTGTGGCGGCCTGCTGCTCTCCGGTGGCGGCCTGGTGCTGTCCCTGTGGCGGCCTGGTTCTGTCCCTGTGGCGGCCTGCTGCTCTCCGGTGGCGGCCTGGTGCTGTCCCTGTGGCGGCCTGCTGCTGTCCCTGTGGCGGCCTGCTGCTCTCCGGTGGCGGCCTGGTTCTGTCCCTGTGGCGGCCTGCTGCTCTCCGGTGGCGGCCTGGTGCTGTCCCTGTGGCGGCCTGTTGCTCTCCGGTGGCGGCTTGGTGCTGTCCCTGTGGTGGCCTGTTGCTGTCCCTGTGGCAGCCTGTTGCTGTCCCTGTGGCGGCCTGTTGCTCTCCGGTGGCGGCCTGGTGCTGTCCCCGTGGCGGGCTATTGCTGTTCCTGTGGCGGCCTGTTGCTGTTCCTGTGGCGGCCTGTTGCTCTCCGGTGGCGGCCTGGTGCTGTCCCCGTGGCGGCCTGTTGCTGTTCCCGTGGCGGCCTGTTGCTGTTCCTCTGGCGGCCTGTTGCTCTCAGGTGGCGGCCTGGTGCTGTCCCCGTGGCGGCCTGGTGCTGTCCCTGTGGCATCGTGATACTGTCCTGCAGCCAACCGCTGCTGATCACGTCGTTGGTTTTCATTATCCTGTTTAGAGTTGACGGGAAAAATGTAACATGAATTTTTGGAGGTAAAATCAGCATAAAATAAATAGATTTTGAATTTTCATCACCAGAAATCGGAATTATTAGCCACTAAAAAAATTTTGATTGATGGAGAAACTTATAGGGAGTTCGAAAATGGTTTATTATGTTGGGACGAACGCGTGGGCATCGTAGCACCCATGTTTGGTAATAGTTGAAACCTTTCATTGAAAGGAATGCAGGAAAATACGCATTTTCATTTTTGGGCTGATCCTTGCTAAACAATTCACAAGGCGGCCACGTTAAACGGAAATGATACCCTTGCAATGATGAAATCGCCCATCAGTGAGTGTGTGACAGGTACGTTTACGGTAATAAGAGTGAAAGGGGATTGCGCGTGATGTTTTCAACTAAAGTTTACGAGCTAAAAAACGTGATTGAGTATGAGCGTCTTCTACGGTGACTGTCGTGAACTAAGTTTATTTGTATTATTGTTCCAAGTGTTGCTAAACAGTTCAATCCAAGTGTATCGGAACGAGTTTTTCTGAGTATCCCAAAACGATTTATCCCGTGTGTTCCGGGCAATACGGAACGGATCGTTCCGGGCACTACGGAACGGAACGTTCCCGGCGCTACGGAACGGATTGTTCCGGGCACTACCGATCGTTCCGGGCGCTACGGAACGGATCGTTCCGGGTGCTACGGAACGGAACGTTCCCGGCGCTACGGAACGGATTGTTCCGGGCACTACCGATCGTTCCGGGCGCTACGGAACGGATCGTTCCCGGCGCTACGGAACGGATTGTTCCGGGCACTACGGAACGGAACGTTCCCGGCGCTACGGAACGGATTGTTCCGGGCACTACCGATCGTTCCGGGCGCTACGGAACGGATCGTTCCCGGCGCTACGGAACGGATCGTTCCGGGCACTACGGAACGGAACGTTCCCGGCGCTACGGAACGGATTGTTCCGGGCACTACCGATCGTTCCGGGCGCTACGGAACGGATCGTTCCTGGCGCTACGGAACGGATTGTTCCGGGCGCTTCGGAAAGGATCGTTTCTGGTGCTACGGAACGGATCGTTCCGAGTGCTACGGAACGGATCGTTCCGGGCGCTACGGAACGGATCGTTCCGGGCGCTACGGAACGGATCGTTCCGGGTGCTACGGAACGGATCGTTCCGGGCGCTTCGGAACGGATCGTTCCGGGCGCTACGGAACGGATCGTTCCGGGCGCCACGGAACGGATCGTTCCGGGCGCCACGGAACGGATCGTTCCGAGCGCTACGGAACTATGATAGGCTTCTGGGAAGAAATGTTCGCGTGGTGTTTATAGAGCTCAATTATTGTAGGGTTTCATTTTTGTTTACTTGGTCAAACTGTTTCCGCGTATTCCATCATCACTTACGATAATTCGAAACTACGTTTGTATGAGTTGTTCCGAGCACTACGGAACGTTCCGGGCACTACGGAACGGAACGTTCCGGGCACTACGGAACGGAACGTTCCATGCACTACAGAACGTTCCGGGCACTACGGAACGGAACGTTCCGGGCACAACGGAACGTAACGTTCCGGGCACTACGTAACGTTCCGGGCACTACGGAATGTTCCGGGCACTACGGAACGTTCCGGGCACTACGGAACTTTCCGGGCACTACGGAACGTTCCGGGCACTACGGAACGGAACGTTCCGGGCACTACGGAACGTTCCGGGCACTACGGAACGTTCCGGGCGCTACGGAACGGAACGTTCCGAGCACTTCGGAGTTCGGAACTATAATAGGCTCCTGGGAAGAAATGTTCGCTTGGTGTTTATAGAGCTCAATTATTGTAGGGTTTCATTTTTGTTTACTTGGTCAAACTGTTTCCGCGTATTCCATCATCACTTACGATAATTCGAAGCTAGGTTTGTAAGAGTTGTTCCGGGCACTACGAAACGTTCCGGGCACTACGGAACTATAATAGGCTCCTGGAAAGAAATATTCGCGTGGTGTTTCTAGAGCTCAATTATTGTAGGGTTGGTTTGCAAGAGTTGTTCCGGCCACTACGGAACGGAACGTTCCGGGCGCTTCGGAACGGAACGTTCCGGGCGCTACGGAACGGAACGTTCCGGATTTTAGGGCCAGTGACATCTGTTCCACGGAACGTTCCGTTCCGGGCGTTCCATCGTTCCGTACTTTAGGGATTGCCCACAATACTCAGATCCTCCAGGATACAGCCACAGGGTCCAAAAAAATAATTCAAATTCCCCCAAAAATCCAGGCACACAAAAGTTACTCAAATACAAAAAAACAGCACCAACACTGAAAAGCCTAATGCAACTTTTGAGATCCTCTTAAGAAAAACTATCCTGCAGCTACTACCAGTCATTATTAAACTTCTTGTTGCAAATTCTATTACAGAGAAAATTGAGTGCCTGACTGAGCTTGGAAATGTATTAAACGCTGAAGAAATAATCATGGAAACGCTTAACAAACTAAATATTACTTCATTAATCAGTTCACAATGAACTTCACTATATTACAATGGAACTTGCGAGGTTTTTTTTCCAGACTTCCATTCTTACAGGTAATGGCAGAGCAACATCAGCCCACGATTATATGTATCCAGGAGTCCCACTTGAAGCAAAACAGCCAAGCTAAATTGAGAGGTTACAATGTTCCCTATAGAAAAGAACGCACTGAAGGTCAAGGAGGAGGTGTACTTACTTTTGTTCATTACAGCATTCCATCCATACCCTTGCATTCAATCAGTTTATTAGAGATGGTTGCATGCAGGGTTTTTGAAAATGAGAAACCCATTACTATTATAAATGCATATTTCCCTCCAACTCTTGAATTAAACTTCCTAAAACATAACCTTGAAGAACTTAACAGTCTCATCACAGGTTCTTGCATCATTCTTGTGGATTCAAATGCTCATAGCTGTTCGTGGGGTTCTGACTACACTGATAGAAGAGGACAACTAATTGAAACCTGGATCACAGAAAGTCACCTTGTATTACTCAACAATACCTCCCCAACTTTCCTATCATCAGCAGGAACGTACACACACATAGACTTGACTATTGTTTCAGAGGATCTATACCCAATGCTAACATGGAAAACGCACCCAGATACCGCCACAAGTGATCATTTTCCTGTATGGGTTGAAGCAAACATTGAAGTCCCTAGAATAGAGGTTCCCAAGAGATGGTTACTGAAATCTGCAAATTGGCCAAAGTTTCAAGCAACATTAACATTTCCAGACTGGTCCAATAAAACAGTTGAAGATACTTGTAGCATCATTACAAAAGCTATAATAAGTGCAACAAAAGATACAGTGAATATGAGCTCCAGCATTAATACCCAAAGGAAAAGCAACTGCTGGTGGAACAAGAAATGTAAAGCAGCCCACAAAAATTATCACAATGCCTACAACAGATATAAAAACCATAAAGGAAATATAGACAGGTGGATAGACTTTAAGAAGGCCAGGGCAGTTTTTAGAAAAACAGTGCTAGAGGAAAAAATGAACTGTTGGCGAGAGTTTGTGCAGAACCTAAATGATAAAAGTCCCTCCAATGTAGTATGGCAAAAGATAAGGTCTATGAAAGGGGGCAGAAACAAGAGTCAAATAGTTTTCAAAAATTCTCAGGATCAAAACATTACTTGTACCAAAGACATTGCAGACATCCTAGTCCAAAAATACGCAGAGAATAGTAAAAATGAATGTAAGGACCCATTATTTAATAGTCATAGGCTAGTTTGTGAAGCATCCAAAATTTCGTTCAAAAGCACAACTAGCCAGTATTATAATCGTCCTCTCACCTTTTCTGAGTTCAACAGAGCTGTGGATAGTTCAAAGACTAAAACTCCTGGTCCAGACATGGTCTCACTAGATTTCATTAAAAATATGAATAATGTTCAGAAGACAAACTTACTGAATTTTTATAATAAAATCTGGACATCCACAATACCAGACCAATGGAAAGAAGCCATTATATGCCCCATACTAAAACCAGGAAAAATTCCTACAGAACCAAAATCATATAGGCCGGTGGCTCTGACAAATGTGCTGTGTAAAGTTTTTGAAAAAATAGTCAACTGGAGACTTCTTGCCTACTTAGAGAACAAAAAACTCTTGAGTGAAACACAAAGTGGATTTAGAGCAGGACACTCAACCTTGGATGCACTCTCCCGGATAGAAAACTCTATCCGAAAAACGCTCATTACTCGAGATTTCTGTATTGCCATTTTCATAGACATTAAGCAAGCTTTTGACACTGTATGGCATCATGGCCTCTTAAAAAAACTTGAATTATTTGGACTGGAAGGGAATCTCCCTAATATAGTAAAGTCTTTTATCAGCAGTCGCAATATTAAAGTCAGAGTTAGCTCCACATTATCTGAACCATGCAAATTAGATGCAGGAGTACCTCAGGGATCTGTGATTAGCCCTACCCTATTTAATATTATGATCAACGACATATTTCAGGATCTGGATCCAAAACTACAAACATCCCTCTATGCAGATGATGGAGCACTTTGGCTTGAGCACACTGATGTACACCAGGCATTTGACATCATGCAAGATGCATTAGATATTATTCTTAGTTGGTCACAACGGTGGGGATTCCAAATATCAGCAGATAAAACTAAATACATGATCTTTACCAGAAAATGCTTGAAGCCCCCTTACCGCTTGAGATATATTAGTGCAAACATTGAGCAAGTCAAGAAACTTAAATTCCTGGGAGTCACACTGGACAGGCAACTAAAGTGGGGCCCACACATTAAAGAAAGTGCAAACAAATGTCAAAAAGACATCAGACTTCTTCGCATGCTCTCAAATACTAAATGGTCTGCAAACTTCATAATTCTCAAGAAAATATATACCTCACTGATTTTGCCAAAGCTGGAGTATGCCAGTTTTTTATGGGACACAGCATGTGCAACTCATCTCAAGCTGCTTGATAGGGTGCAGTATGCAGCTGCCAGATTGATGCTAGGGGCCCTTAGATGCACCAGAGTTAACAATCTTGAAGCAGAGGCAAACTTAATGCCTCTCAAGTACTTCCGAAAAAGCCAACTGTGTCAATATGCCATTAGAATATTAAGCATCCCAGAACACCCTGTGAGAACCCTGATACAAGATAACTATCCTTTCTTTGTTATAGAAAATAGCCCAGACCCTCTTCCTGTTTCTGGACGTATATATCACCACCTAAAAGAACTCAACATAGAAACAGAGAACATACCATGCATAGAAACAAAAGACAAATATGATATACCGGAGATTTGCTGCCAGCACAGCCTTAAATTGCAACAAAAGGACACTCTGTCACATAGCCATTGGATACTCTTGTTTCGGCTCGTGCAGGAGTCCTACGCCGACCGAAGGGAAATTTACACAGACGGCTCAATTCAAGATAACAGAGTAGGGATTGGCATATCTTTCCAAAATACCAACATCATGGCAAGGTTACCAAATAGAACTTCAATCTTCACAGCTGAACTAACTGCAATTTTTTATGCCATCAAATATATAGAAAACAAACCTGGGGAATTTATTCTGTTTACAGACTCCTTCAGTTCTATTCAGGCCTTAAACCAGTTATTGCCCTCTAAGCACTTCTTAACAGTTAAAATCAAGAAGCTTATGCATAAATTACCACCAAACAAGTTAGTAATTGAATGGGTACCGAGCCATGTAGGTATACCAGGAAACGAAAAAGCAGATGAGCTCGCCAAAGAAGCATGCAAGCTAAACACTGTTGGTTCTAAATTCCTAGCACATCCAGACCTCAAACCTTTTATCAAGAAGCATTTCAACCATAAATGGCAACAAGAATGGGATCTGAACCTAACAGACTATCACAACATTAAACCTATAATAGAACCATCAGTAAATACCACAATACCCAGAAGACACCAAGTTATTCTTACTAGACTTTGGTTACTTACTACACGGTTAACTCATAAGCATCTGTTCCTGAAGCTTCCACATCCTCAGTGCCAGGTGTGTGGATGTCAAATCAGCATACGCCATGTGCTAATTGATTGCCCTATGCATGATGTCCAAAGAATGTCTCTCAAAAAATGGGCAAATACAAATAACATAACCTTCAACATAGAAACTCTTCTAAGCAACAAGTTTGATTCAAAGCTGCTGCTTGACTTTCTGAACAATAGTAAGCTTGCCACTGAAATTTAAAAATGCACCACGTCCTAGAAGCTCAAATATCAGGCACTAATACCTTTAATTGGTGAGGCGTCTGAAGACCAACTAAGTAACTAAGTAAGTAACTCGCTCGCTAGCTTGCTTGTGGTGTGCGCACTCCCCTAGGAATACATGTATATCGATTCAAGCTTGCTCGCTTTCTCGCCTCAAATCTTTTGGTGTGCAGCTACCCTAAGAGGTTAGGGTTTGGTTCCATGCGTGTTTGTGAGTGCATGAATGTGTGGTCCAGCAGAACCTGTCAGGGGACATCGTGCTGGATTATTTTGAACAAAGAAAACGTGTCCATTCATACACATGTGCAAGACTGCGCAAACTGCAACATTAACAGGATAAACAATGGCAGAAGTCTGGTGATAAGAATCAGTCCGCAACTCTAGCGCCCGAGTCGCAGCCTGAATCCTCTTAACACCAGAATCAGTGTTCCAGACCAACTGGTCACAAGCTCTATCCTGACATTACAAGCAGCAACACAACTGAGTTTAAATGAACTACAGCCAAAATAATAGCTAAAGCACTGAGGTAATTAGAAAATTAATGTACTAAAATCTAAGTATGAGAAAAGGTGAAGTCTCTATACTCTATTATTCGGATAAGCAAGAATTGCAGCAGAAGTTACATAAAAAGGAGTAGCACATAAACAGACAAGAAAGTAAAAAAAAACAACTAGAGTTGGGAACAAAGTTACAGTGATTTACAGAGGCTCAATTAAATTCATGGAAAAATATTGAAATATAAGAACACTGATTCTATTAAGAAAAATTGGGGACAATATTTATTTTAAGTGCGGCAAGGAAATTAATAATTAAGGGGCAAATAATCACTAAAGGAACACATTTAATAACATTTTACAGGAATAACATTCTGCTCGCTGATGCGTTATTTTCGAATAATTGGACTTTGAAGTTGGCGCCGGCGCCGTTATTTAGTTAATAAGGGTAGTTAACCCCCTATTACAAACGTAAAGAGGTTGGGTCGTGAGGGTTAGCCACAGTTCTTATAGTGAAAATTATAAATAAAGCTTCTAACCCACCCATTAGGGTGACGACCGCAATCTTGTTTACATCGAATCCAAGATGGCGGCGCCCATGGTGGTCGTTTGCCGCACCTAAAGTAAATATTGACCAAAATTGGTTATGAATGGGTTTTAACTTTGACTTGTAAAAGAACTAAAACATTGTAATTGTATCAAAACCCTACTTAATTGAAAATACAGCTGTGAAGAATAAAAATGATAATAGATGCAAGTCTAACTTGATCACAAAAATAACACCATATTGAATATTGGCATATAAAAATTATTTTTGATACAAAAAGGGGAAATTCTAATCTTGATAAAAAATAACATCATATTGAAATGTTGACATAAAAATTATTTTAAAACAAAAGGGGAAATTTCCCTTATAATGGCTTTACATTAAATAGTGAGTTGACTTGAAATGAGTACTACAGAAAATACAAACGCGATTTGCTGCAATATCCTATTGTATTTCTTAAGATTTTTGGACTTTAAACGTTGCCTGTGAAACCAAAAAGAATTCCATACTTGTTTGAATCATGACTTAATTACACAATGCACGACAGTAGATAAAATACTAAAATTCTAGCTACTGTACTGCCAAAAGTTAATTGAATTATAAGGCTGACAGAACTGGTAAAAACACCAGTGCGAAAACGTAAAAAGACATTCCAATTGGAATCAGATGCTAAAGTGAATATGTAGGTTTGCACGGCTACATTAATTCAAGGGAAAAACACTGACGAAATGGCGCAGTGAAGTTGAAGCTTGTGCCTAACTACACCGGCACAGATAAACAAAGTGAATGTTCCTAAGACACAATAACGAGCGCTCCCTAATACGGAACAAGTTAAGACACAACACAGGAAAGTTAAGACATAATACCACTTAACATAAACACTTGATACTTACAATTGCCCCTCTGGGGCCCAAGCACTAACACAGGAGAATCGAACACGAGAATGACGCCTCTGCCTGAAAATGGCCATCGGAACTTGCGAAATGGTTCTACGTAATGTTTCCAACGGAAGTGACGGGCGGAAACGTGGTCAGAAAATATTTTCGAAAGACATTTTTTTGTAACATTTTGGGTTTTAACGAATAAATTCGGTCTTGTAAACTTATAAAAATAATTACATTTGTATAATTTAATTTTAGGAAGTTAGTTTTTTAATATTTTATGAAATTAGGCTGAAGTGCGGCTGAGGGTTCACTACAAGTATGAGCAAGAGAGAGAAAGTTTTATGAATGTGGTGCTCGAGCAGTATGGAGAGAATGAGTGGTATGCCAGATGTGCTGAAGATGATTGCGGTATGAGCTGTCTTGCTGGATTGGATCAGGAGTGTAATTTGAGTATCATTGAAGCTATGAAATGTTTCTTGTGCGTGCCTGGAGTAAGAGACAGTGACTGGAATGAGCCAGTCAGGTAGAATGGTCAGTAATGACCCAATATGCCTAAGGATGGTGTTTTGACACACTGGCTATCCCAGTGATGCCATCCAATGGCAGCTTGTGACAAGGATTGGTAGATCCTGAGTAGTTTAGTGGACAAGTCTGGTACCAGGCGCTGAACTCTGTGTGTGTTAACTGTGGAGGGAATTGTAGGCCGTTACAAAGGCCCCGACGCTGTCGGCCCTCAATTTCAAGTTCAAGTTCAAGATTGGCAATTTTGTGGCCATTTTTTACAGAATTGGCCATTTTTTGAACACCGTGGTATAAGAAAGTTTTGTTGCGATTTTTAGAAACATCGCACAATTCAAAGACCTGCAACATCTCGAGGAGGTGCTCTCGTCGTAATATTGTCAAAGTGAGTAAAAAAGCCATTATTTTTGTGGTTTTTATATGAAAAATGACAGAATATTTTGTTATGGCCATTTTGGCCATTTTTTTATCGTAAAATGTGGCCATGAGCTGACGATTTCATCTGGCAACCCTGATTATGTTGTCAAAAAAACAAAAAGAGTTCCAAATCTTGTCAAAACAGTCAAAAACGCGACAGCACAACGCCACTGATGTTGGCGTGTGCACGTGTGCCACTGAACCTCAGACTAAAATTGTGGTGAATTAAAATAAAGTTTTTGAAAAACTAGGGTAATTCATCAAATATCGAACTGAACTGATTATCGAACAACTTTGAAAATATGCGCGTAATAAATTTCGTAAGCATCCAAACTTGCACAGTGCCAGTGATCTTACATCTAAAACTCCTATTTTAGTGATAAGAACTCATTTCTGTGAGCTGCAAACTGCTACCAGCTGTTACGAACACATTTTCTGTACGACCCTTACAAATAGGTCATATTTTTTCACTTGAAAAATCTTACGCACCTTGGGAAAATTGCGATGGTTTAACTGTTGTTGTGCCAACGTCAACCTCCCGTCATAACTAGAGAGTAGTGTTGCCAAATGATGTTCTGTTGCTGTATTTTTTTCTTTTCCGATAAAAACATGATAATTATTCCATGTTCGACATTCAGTTCCTATTTCATGTCAGTATTAAATACTGAACAAAGGTGTTTGAATCAAAATTCCTTAAAAATCATGAATTTATGCCTCGAACAAGGCTTATTGATTCTTAATTCTTTTAAATAACTGAATCAATCTATTGAATGCCTGTTTCATTTCCTTAAAATATTGTATTAACGCTCGATAATAACATTGAATAGTTGAAGATGGCAACCAATCAGCTGCTGGTGTTCCAAGGCCCTCAAGATCATCAATGATTCGTCTGGCTACATTTACTGATGATCAATCCCTTGCCAAGAAAACTGATGCAAGCATCAATAATAATTCATTGACGAGTGCTCTACACTCTACTCCAAAAAAGGTCACACAGGTTGATGATCACAATGATGGTTCAACAAGCACTGCAAATGAAACATCATCATATTCAAATTTTGATAACTCTCCATTCAAATGCTTCCTGAAAATAAGTAATGAGACAGTTATTTTAAACAAACAAACAAAACAAACATCGGCATCTTTGGGATGCTTTATTTCCAATCAGCCTGATACAAATGATCTTAAGCATTGGTTTTTCAAATGTCTTATAACTAACACTATACATAGGACACCATGATGGTTCCCCCGTAAAGCCGGTACCCATTTCCGACACCTGGGTTGAGTGGGGTATTGTGCTTGAGCTTTCCATTATACCCAACAGGGAAAATCGCAGCGCCAGCGCCGGGATACGAACCCGCGACTCCTACATACAAGTCCGATCCCTTAACTGCTGTGCCACCGCGAGCACTTCCAAGAAAATCCAGTGCACCAAAGAAAAAAAAAGAAAGAAAAACGTTTATTTTCCAAGTGGCCACATGAGATACATGTCAACATATTGGGTTTTGAAAAGTTTCTTAATATAGGACGTCCTAAAACAAAAACTCCATACGAGAAGTACTAATTGACAAACCATCAGAGGTGTACATATAGAAAAGCCATACAAGGCATAATAATTGACAAACTATACGAGGTGTGCTAATAGATAAACTATCAGAGATGTACAAATAGATAGACCATACAAGGCATATTAATGGACAAAATATACAAGGCGTACTAATAGACAAACCATACGTGGCGTGCTAATACTCTCACAAAAGTTCCATACGAGGAGAACTAATTGACAAACCATCCTGTTTGGATCAAAATTCTTGTTCGATTCATGTTTGATATTGATAAAATTATGTTATTAAAGAATTCAAGTTTTAGAACAATAAATAAATTCCAACAATCTACGTTGTCTTTAAAGCGACATCACAGAACAAGAAAGCAACTGTTCAAGAATAATTTTGAGGCCTGCAACAGTTATTCAGAGCAAAAGTTACCTATTTATGAAGGTTGTTTCTAGACACACGTGGTTTCTGTTCGATATTTGATGAATTACCCTAGTATAGTTTGAATATTCACATGAGTATTGAGTGTGACATTGTATATAGTGTCCGATAGAGTAGTTCTTGTGCTGTTGAGAGTTGAGACTGAGCGTTTGTATTGTGACTTGCAACTTTTCACTAAAGTGTTTTGACTGGAAGCATAATATTGAAATTAATATTTTGGTTAGCAGGGGAGTGATGGGTCGTTTGCTCGGTGTGCATGTGTTCCGTGGTGAGATTAATGGGATTTCGGATCATTACTTGGTGGAAGGAAAGCTGAGAGTAAGTGGAATGTGGAGAGGTGTAAAAAGGAGGAGTGGAACGGAGGTGTTGAATGCAGGGTTGCGGAGTCGGAGGAATAAATTTGCGACTCCAACTCCAACTCTACCTTCCGAGAATTTGGCGACTCCGACTCCACCTTTTAAGAATTTGGTGACTCCGATTCCGACTCTGACTTCGACTCCACCTTTTCAGAATTTGGCGACTCCGACTCCACCTTTTCAGAATTTGGCGACTCCGACTCCACTTTTCCAGAATTGGGCGACACCGACTCCGTCTATTTGTGTGAAAATTGTGGAGGGAATTGTAGGCCGTTACAAAGGCCCCGACACTCGGCCCTCAAGTTCAAGTTCAATTTATTCACAATTTTGTGAATCCATCTCCACTTATTCATCATTTACAAGATGAATATTTTATTTCTTAACTAGTGGACACGGACCGTCAAAAATGACAGGATTCAATACCTTTTTTCAACAAATTTTCGTTTGAGTGGAATTTCCATGCTTAAGCTTATTCCAAAGGTAGCTTAACTTTCTTATTAGAGTAAAGGTAACATCGGCATCTTTGGGATGCTATATTTCCAATCAAGCCTGATACATATGATCTTGAGCATTGGTTTTTCAAATGTCTTATAACTAACACTATATATAGGACACCATGACGATTCCCCGGTAAAGCCGGTGTCCATTTCCGACACTTGGGTTGAGTGGGGTATTGTGCTTGAGCTTTCCCATATACCCAACGGGGAAAATCGCCGCGCCAGCGCCGGGATACGAACCCTCGTCTCCAACATACAAGTTTGATCCCTTAACCACTGTGCCACCGCGAGCACTAAATAATATTGTAATAAACCCTCACAACACAGTATTTTTGAGCCGCAAGAGAAGTAGTTATAGCAATTTGTGTCGTATCCTACATACAGAAACTCAGCATTACTGAAAGCAAATTTGAGCTTGTGCATGTATTTTTAGTATGCAACATAGTATATTGTAATACAGTATAGTGTAATATGCAATACAGTAGGTACATTGTAATATAAAATATCCTACCAAACTCGGTATCCACAAAGCAAACTTTTTCAGCACACTTTGCTCGTAGGGAAGATATATTATTGGATTGTACCTGACACTTGTTCATTTTCCCTACATTATTTGTTCATGTGTCATGCCAAACTCTGTCTCACACTTGATTCAGTCCTTGGTTCAGAAAATGTTCATGGCGGTGCGAACTGGAAGCATGTCATAACGTTAGAGTTTGTAATTGAACACACAACACAACTGCTGCAAAGTAGTGTGTTCTGGAAATTTTCCCAACAATTTAGGCCCTCAATTTCAAGGAACAAGTCAAAAGGTATTTTGAATGATAGAATGAAATATTTAGTTTAAAAACTAGGAATCCTGGGTGAAGAGCAGAATTGAAGTTCACTTTTTCCAAATAGCTACATAGTTTTGAGAAACATCAAAACCTGTTCCTGAATAATTGTTCATTTGCTAAAACACATTAGAAGTTATTGAAATGGATATAGGTAGTATAGTTAATGTTAATTATTGTCATTGGATAACTTATAAGGCTACCAAATAGTAAATTGATTAAAAAAACTGAACTTTTTAATGATTGAATTCAGGTAAGCTTTGAAGTAATATAAGTGAGCAATAGCAACACTGTATAGCCATTTTGTATCCATACCATAGATATTATCTCAGTATTGCCATAATTGGCAATACCAAATTGTAAGACCTTTGTAGGAAAACTTATTCTTCATCAAAAAATTAACTTTTTAATCTCCTTGCACTTGGGTAAATTATTTTGCTCCTTTAAATTTGTCTGAAAACTAAATTGCATAACATTAAGGACTGCCATGTTGACCTTGATATTTTGAATCTATCTCATTCAGTAGTAATCAATCATTTGAGTTTATCAGCTTCCCCATAATGTTCTGGAAAATAAAAGAATCTTACAACAAAGAAAGACCAGCAAAGCACTAACATTGAACGTCTCTCAACTCTGATTCGTACGTTTTTTGTACACTGTCCAATTATGTCTTTTTCCGGATAAATTGTTCTCCAGTTCTCAGCTTCTTTAAATACTGATAAATGCTGCAGGTCGCGTTGCGTTTCGTTACGAGCGGTGTGCACGTGTTTCTGGTCCTCCGACGAATATTGTGGTGAATTAAAGTGAAGTTGCTAAAAAATGGTATAGTTTGTATATTCACGTGAGTACAGTGTGTGACTTTGTATGGAGTGCTCGTGAGAGTAGTTTTTTTTGTTGCGTGAGAGTTGAGACTGAGCATTGGACTTTGGTGTGGTGACTTGCAATTTTTGACTGAGGTGTTTTGACTGGTAGTTAAGCTTTCTTTGCATATAAAGAGTATAGTGTGTGACATTGTAGAGAGTGACTGTGAGTAGTAGGAAACGTTTTTGTTTCTTTTTTTTTTGATAACTTGATTTTCAGTAGATTTGGTGAGTGAAGACTTCTTCTGCCTGTGAAATTTGTACTGAGATAGAAGTCTGTGTTTGAGGATGGCAAGAAATAGGACTGGTCGTAGGAAGGGAGGTGCAAGTGGAATGGATGAGGAGATTGAGTGCATGACTTGTAAAGAGTGGGTAGATATAGATGCATGCAAAGGTTTGAGAGAGATGAGTCGGAGGAAGTTGAATGATCTTGTGTTTACGTGCTGGAAATGTTTGAATGACGAGAGAAAGAAGTTGGAAGAGGAGGTTGAGAGATTGACAATTCTGATGGTTGCTTTAGAGGCTGATTTGAAGGATGAAAGGAAGTTGAATGAAGGAAAGAATGAGAATGGTGCAAATGCAGTGAATGAAGAGGTAAATGGTGGTGGTGAAAGGAGTGCAAATGAAGTGGATGATGGTGCAAGGAGTGCAAATGAAGTGGATGATGGTGCAAGGAGTGTGAATGCAATAAATGAAGTGAATGGTGGTGCAAATGTGCCAGCTGAGAGTAGAAGGATGAATGAGCATGATGAAAGAAGTACGAATGGGAAGAGAGTGAAGGAGCAACCTGTTGATATGCCACATGAGGTGCAGGCGCCTGTAGTGGAAGTGAATGAAAGGAAGATGGATGGAAAGAGTGATGTGAGTGGAAGAGTTGAACGAAAGAGTAGTATGAAAGGGAGAGTGAGACCTACAATTAGAATATGTGGTGACAGCATGGTGAAGAATGTTGATAGGTTTGTGAGTATGACTGACCGTAGTGGATGTACGAGCATGAGAGGAAAGGGAGTGAATGAGATTTGTAGGCATGCTGAGGAAGTGATAGATGGAATGGATGAAGGGATGGTTGTACTGCAAGGAGGTGGCAATGGATTGCTTGAATGTGGGAGAGAGCGTACGGTGAATGCAATTATGAATGTTGTTGAAAGGGCACGAAAGAAGAATGTAAGAGTGGCTGTGACCAGTCTGCTGAGAAGGCCTGCATGTGGTGAGGAGTATGAAAGGGTGCGAAAGGAGGTGAATAGGGAAGTGCATAAAAGGATCATGAGTATGAAAGCTGAGAGTATGAGAAAGCGTGAAATGGGTTCCAGCTTCCTTGATATGGATAACCTGATCCAGAGTGGGTGTTTTCGTGGAGATGGAGTCCACCTTACTCAAGAAGGTGAGATGAAACTCTCCAGGAGATACATCCAGTGGATTGGGTGTACTCATATTGTAATGGAAGGTGGAACTGGATGAATGGAAAGCTGTCAGAGCAAAAATGAAAAATGTCGTGAATTATCCAATAGTGTTGTAAGGTTTGGATGTATAAATGTGCGTGGATGGAATGCAGGAAAGTTAAATGACCTTGTAGCAGAATTTGAGAATGGAGATTTGGATTGTGTTGGTGTAGTAGAGACCCAAATGCGTGATAGAGTCAGTTTAAAATGTAAGGAGAGTAAGTACTACATGATTGGAAAAGGGCGTGTAAGTTGGCAAAAAAGAGGTGGTGGAGTTGGTCTCATTGTAAAAAATGCTCTAAATTGGAAATTAGAAGAAATTCCTGTTGGAAATGAACCTGAGAGTGAAGATCTGTTAGTAATAAAGTGTGAAAGAATGCATGCCAGAGAATGTGTTATTGTGGTTGTATGCTATATGACAACTGATGGTATTTTAGCTCATCAAGAGAATGTAAAAAAGTATGAAATATTAACAAGAATTGTGCAAGAGCATTGCAGATGCTCTCTGATTTTGATGGGTGATATGAATGGCCATGTTGGTATACTTGGTGAGCCTGTGAATGCAAATGGACAAAAATTGATTGATTTCTGTGATGAGAATGAACTTGAGAACCTAAATGTAACAATAGGAAATGGCTTGCATACATGGCAAAGCAGGGAATGTAAAACTGCAATTGACTATATGATAGTGAATAGTAGAGCAAGAGAGTGTGTCAAAGAAATGTTTGTAGATGAAGATGATTTTGATATTGATAGTGACCATAAAATGCTTGTACTAGAATATAATTGGGGTGGAAAGGAGCCGATGCAGAAGGCCAGCAGAGTAAGAGAAAATTGGCGTATTAAAATGGCAAACTGGGAAGAATTTAGAAATGAATTGAGTAGATGTAACTGGAACAGGTGTGGAAATGTAAATGACCTAAATAAGGAGATTGCAAGAACCTTGTATGATGTGGCAGAGCAAAAGATCGGTAGAATGAAATGCAGGAAAAGTACAGGGAATGCTAGGTGGTTTACGAGTGAGATAAAGGAAGAACGAACGAGAAGGAAGACTTTAAATAAAAAACAACGCAGTATGAGGAAAATGTATGAAAGACGCAGAATTACTGAGGATGAATGGCAGAGTGTATGGAATGAGTACAAGGACCAGCAGAAGAAAGTAAAGAGAATGATCAATGAGGCTAGGGTTAAAGAAGAGAGACACCAAGTTGAAAATCTAAGAAAGAAAGGTCCAGATGGAATAAAAGATTGGTATAGGTTTATACAAGGTAATGATAGAGGTAGTGAAGTTCAAGTTGATGAATTAGTAGTCAATGGTTGCAGTGTGCAAGATAGGATGCAAATGGTGAAAGCAGTTGAAGAATACTGGGAGGACATTGGTGGAATGAATGAGCAGGTTACAGATGATGAACCAATAAATTTTCTGATAGATGAACATGAACTGCAAATGGAAGACGAAATCACTTGTGAAGAGATTGTAAGTTTTTTGAAGAAAGTGAAAAATGGAAAGGCATGTGGCCCTGATAAGATACCATATGAGTTCTATAAATGTGGAGGAGAGAGTGTAGTCAGTATGTGGAAATGTTTATTTGATGAGATATGGAAGAGTGAAAGAGTACCGGATGACTGGAACAAGTGTAATGTAGTTCTGTTGCATAAGGGTGGACATAAGAGTATGAAAGAACTTAAAAATTACAGACCAATTGCACTGGGTGACACCGTATGTAAGATCTTTTGTGGTATTTTGAATGAGAGAATGAAAAATTTAGTTGAGGAATTAGGAGTCCTGGGAGAAGAACAGAATGGTTTTAGGCAAGATAGACGGGGGGAGGATAATCTGTTTGTAGTGAGTGAAATAATTGAGCGACTGAAGAAGGATAACAAGAAGGTATATTTAGCATTCCTGGATATTGAAAAGGCGTATGACAGAGTGGATCGGGTTAGGCTGTTTGAAATTTTGAGAAAAGTTGGTTTTAGCAGAAAAATAGTGAACATTGTACAGAGTCTGTATGAGAACACAAGTGCTATCTACAGGTTAGGAAATTTGGAAACAGGGCAAGTGAGGAGTGTTAGAGGAGTGAGACAGGGCTGTACTCTGTCCCCCCTGTTGTTTGGATTGTACACAGAAGAATTAGCAGTTCGACTGAGAGGGAGTGGTTTAGGACTGAAAGTTGGTAATGAGAGACTGAGCTGTTTGTTGTATGCTGATGATGTGGTTGTGGTTAGTGAATGTGGTCATGAACTACAAAGGATGCTTGACATTGTGAATGGATATAGTACAGATTTCAAGATGAACTTTGGTGCCAATAAAAGTAAGGTCATGGTTATAAATAGTGATGAGACTGATAGAGACAGACTGTGGAATATCGGAGAAATCAGAATAGGTAGAACAAAAGAATACAAATATCTAGGTTGTATGATGAGTGAAGATGGATGTACTAGAACTAAAGGTGAGAAAGTGGCTAAAGCAATGCAGTGGAGTGGACGGTTAGGTAGTGTGGCCAGATACAGAGCAAACAAGTACGAATGTGTGAGAGGAATGTGGAAGTATGTTGCTGTACCTAGTGTCATGTATGGTATGAGTGCTCTTGCTTGGAATGGAAGTGATCTTGAAAAGCTGGATGTGATACAAAATAAGGTAGGACGTGTAGCATTGGGTGCTCCGAAATGGACAGCTATAGAAGCCATTAGAGGTGACCTAGGGTGGAGCCTATTTTCAGAAAGAATGATGAAAGCTGTGCTGAATTATAAGGTGAGAATTGAAAGAATGCAGAATAGCAGGTGGGTAAGGCGAATCTTTGAATGGAATCTGAGTGTAAGCTATTGGGAGAAAGTATGTTGGGGGCATGCAAGGAAACTCAGTATGCAAAAGATTATTCATGTTAGAATTGGGAGACCTGTGGATGACTGGAGTTTAATAAATGTAGGAGGTGTAGGGCCTGAGTGGGACTGCAAGAGGTGGAAGAAAGAGATTGAGAGACAAACAAAAGAGTATGGATTGAATAAGTGGAAGCTTAGCATGATGCGGAAGCCTACACTTAACTGGTATATGAAAAAGAAAGCACCTAAGTTTGAGCTGTTCTATGATGGTAGTTTTGGAAGTCAACTCTTGTTTGCTGTGAGATGTAAGTCACTGAGTGTGAACAGACGTACATGGAGATGGCATGAGAATAATAACAGATTATGTCAGCAGTGTAATAGTGGAGTAGAGGAAACAATTGAGCATTTTGTGCTGGAATGTAGTAAGTATGAGCAAGAGAGAGAGAGTTTTATGAATGTGGTGTCTGAGCAGTATGGAGAGAATGAGTGGAATGCCAGATGTGCTGAAGATGATTGCGGTATGAGCTGTCTTGCTGGATTGGATCAGGAGTGTAATGCGAGTATCACTGAGGCTATGAAAGTGTTTCTTGTGCGTGCCTGGAGTAAGAGACAGTGACTGGAATGAGCCAGTCTGGTAGAATGGGCTGTAATGACCCAATGTGCCGGGGGATGGTGTTTTGACGCACTGGCTGTCCCGGTGATGCCTTCCAATGGAGGCTTGTGACAAGGATCGTAGATCCTGAGTAGTTTAGTGGACAAGTCTGGTACCAGGCGCTGAACTCTTTGTGTGAAAATTGTGGAGGGAATTGTAGGCCGTTACAAAGGCCCCGACACTGTCGGCCCTCAAGTTCAAGTTCAAGTTCAAGCTTTTTGCTGTTCAGTAAAGCATAACAAAACTTTGGTATATTTACATTTGGTACAAAAAATATTTACTATGTTACCTAAATGTAAGCTGTAAATTGCAAGAGCTTGTTGAGTTCCGTTAGGTATAAATAAATTTTTTTTTGTTCAGCCAAACTCTCAAGCACAGTTAGTTAATCCTCTTGCTGCAAAATAAAACTGTGGAGGAAGTGCAAATTTACCTCTGGAACTCAGCTGTCACAATTAAGTGCTGCTACAATGTGAACTACTATAGCTGACATTAAGGACTTAGTGGAATTTATTTCAAACAGGCCTTGTATGCGATATTTCATTCAAATCCCATCAAAATATTGCACAGAATTTGAAATGACTAGCATGTAAAACCTCATTTTTACAGCATAAGTTTCCATAAAATAAAACGGTTTTTAAAACTTCTATTATGGTCCTCAGAATGCTGGGCAAAACACTAGCATGTGTATGTAGATATAGAAAGAGTACAAATCTACAAATTAGTTTCACAACTTGTTACAGATTATCTACTTCAATAACTTTCCACCTTTCAAGACAACTACTGCATATTCCACAAAATATCCACTTGAAACACCGGCTAGTTATGAATAAAAGATGTAAAAAACTACAACTGGCAATCTTACTGAATCAGAATAAAAGTAAGAACAGCACGTCCTCATCTCACGAAGAGTGTCTCGACTCCGATGCAATGCAGCGCAGCTGAGCTGAGCCCAGGCTAGCAACAAAACGTAGTCGTAACATGTTCTGACACATTCAAACCAAGTAACTCCTCATATTGCTTACTGTTTACTAATTAGAGCAATATTCCAAAAGAGGACTGTATGGTCCTTTTGTCCACTAAAAGGTTAAATTACATTGTTCAATAAGTAAGTGAATTCAAATTGTCCAATCTACCTAATATTGGGGTATTGCATTATTGAAGTGTTTGACAAACACATTATTTTCTGCAATAAAGTTGTAGGCGTGGCCCCAAATGTTTTTTTTGTCTCTGTAATATCCAGTATGCATCAGTCTGAATTTGTTCTGTTTTCTCCTGTTTCTTGAATGATTTTTAGTGTCAAATATTGAGATACGAGTTTAAATGTGTGTTTTTAGGTGTTCATTTGTTGTTTTATGTTCTTGATTTTGCTGTATTTTTGTGTTTGTATAGTTTCTTAATGCACTGTCTTTCTTACACTTTCAGTCACTCAGATTTACAGTAAAACTAGTGTATTATTATTTCTTGGCAGAGCTATTCCTTCACTTTATAAAACCAAGTGTTGGCTTGTGAGTGTTGCTTCATTGTACAGTTTGCTTTGCTTGTATATACTTTGGTCAATATTGAATTTAATGTTGTCAATGAATTTCATAATTTCGTAGGTATAGATAGGTAATATAGTCAATTTTAAGACGTTTTACATGAATGACAATGTGCCCGGAAATGCTTATTTTTGGAGATATTTAACTTTGAATTTATAGGAACGTCATTTATAAAATTGAACAAACGGAGAAGTAAATAAGCAGAAATCCGGTTATGACTTAACGATAGGTAAGGTTAGGTTTGGTAAAGTTAATTTAGTTAAGTATCCTAACCTAAGTAAGCCTAAAATATCTTAATTTAACTCAACCATACCGAGGCCGATGACTCCCGCCAAAAAAACTAGGCGTGGTCCGCGTCCGCAAAACGCCGGAAGAGCCATATCGAAACTGCCGTTAATGCTATTCTTACCTGGCGTTATTTATCCTATATCTCCTAAACTAAGCATTGTCGGGCACATTGTCATTCGTGTAAAACGTCTTAAAATCGACTACATTATCTATCTATACCTACAAAATTATTAAATTCGTTGACAACATTAAATTCAATATTGACCTATACTTTTTTGTTGCTCTAGGTTAAGGAAACCATCTAGTCAGAATGAAGAAAATGGCCGTCCTGTTTCTTGTATGGTATCCAGATCTATGAAATTTTGCATACGTATGTATTTTAGAAAATAAATAAGGGTTATATTAGGCACTTTTTCCGTTTTCACCATAATTACGGAGATAACAAAATAAATGGAATGAAAAAATGGGGTACACATTCAAGCCACTTCTCAAAAATTAGTCATCTTAGAGAAATGATTTAGGTATCATTGAATGCAGAAAGAGCTGCTGTATAAAGAGTCAGAGGATTATATTGAAACTCCCAATAATTTATTTGTTATGGAATTTAAAAAAAAAAATTCAAAGTGTCATTCATTTTTCCATAGATTTTTTAATGTAAATGAAAATCATCTGTGAATTTCAACATAATCCTCTGACTCTTTATGCAGCAACTCTTTGCGCATCTAATGATACCAAAATCATTCCTCTACGATAACAACTTTTTGAAAAGAAGAAGCTTGAATATTGACATTTGTATTGCTCAGAAAACACGTTTTAGTGCCAAGACAGTGTTTTTTTGTTTGCAAGTTACATTTCTTGGAGAAATTGGTAGTGTTGACGTTTTGAATATCATTTTTGGAAGTTATTGTGGTTCCTTGAAGGAACCAGTACCACAAGTGGTACCAAAAATGTCTAAAACGCACCAGGAGCATAAGCTGGGGCGTCCTTGGCATCCTCGTAGGCTCCTCTTATAGGATATGGAAGCGCCACGCACAGCCAAACGCTTATAACACTACATTAGTACCGAGCAATCAATGTCAAATCCAGAAAAATCTTGATCTGCTATGGAAAAAAAAAACATCTAAATCTGAAAAAATTGTCAGTCTGCAACAACTAGATCAGCTAACGTGACATATCTACGCAAGCAGATCGGGCGAGCTACCAATCACCCTCTTTCCCCCGAGGGAGGAAGGGGTGGAGGTACCGAGAACTCAACTTGCCAAATCTCAAAAATTTTGATCTGCTAGCAGATAAATGCATATCTAATTATGAACAAACCGTCGGTCAGCAACAACTAACTCAGTTCATTTGTCATATGCGCATTAGCATGCTGAGCGAGCTTCCCCCACCCTCCTTCTTCCTCCCGAGGGAGAAAGGGGTGGAGGTACCAAGAATTCAACTTGCCATATCTCAAAAGTTTTGACTTGCAAGCAGATAGATGCATACCTAATTATGAACAAACCTATAGTCAGAGGCAACCGGCCAAGCTCGTGTGGCACATCTGGGCTGGCTGGCCGGGCGAGCTTCCTCCCACCCTCTTTCTTACTCTCGAGGGAGGGAGGGGTAGAGGTACCGAGAATTCAACTTGCCAAATCTCAAAAGTCTTGACTTGCAAGCAGATATATGCATACCTAATTATGAACAAACCGACACTCAGCACTAACCAGCTGAGCTGACGTGGCATATCTGCACAAGCTGGCCGAACGAGCTACCCTCCACCCTCCTTTCAAACCCCCATTTGACCTACTTTGGTGAGACGGATCGTTCTGCCGCTTTGCAGGAATGAAGCTTAGGACTTTCTCAATCGAATAGAGCAATAAAAAAAATATGTTGGATTTTGGATTTTCGACTAGACGAGGCCCTTAAGATTTACTACATGTTGAGCATGATGTTTTTCTGACATATTGGTTCTTCCGTTTATTTTTGTTGAAAGATCGAGTTTTTCAGTTTTGCTAGATTTCAAGACCATTTCTGTATTAATATTTTTCTTAAGTTACTCTTTTGAATTTGTTGTTAAATGATTTGAGTTTAATTTCATTCATATTCATTTCATAGTCCATTTTTTCAAATGCTTTGTTTCATTTTTAGTCAGCACATTTACTTCATTTAGCATGAATTCATTCACAGCATAGTTTATTTGTTCTGCTTCTTTATTTTGAAGTTTAATTTTGAGGAATCCACAAGGACTGTTATGGTATATTTTCTTTTTTCCTTTTTTTTTTTGTTTCATATATGTTTTCAGAGCGTTATTTACTAGCTTCTGATTTGTCTGCACCATTTCTGAGCCCTGTTACTTGTCATTGCATGTCAAATCACCTGTTCCACAATAAACTATCATTGTCAAAACAAGTTTCATTACTCCCTCACTATGTGGTTTACAAACAGCAACATGTAACAATGGGTTGTAGTGCCCTACCTTTCTTACCCCGCAAATCTCGATTCTAGTCATTTTATGTTCAGTAACCTTAATATATCACAATGTAAATTTATTCAATAAAAAGTTCCAACTCCTCCATTGCGTATCAACGATACCAACCGCAGGAGGAGTATAAAAGTAAGGCCGCTGCTTCAATCGCCTCATACAGAACTCAACAGGCGAAGTAGCCACAACACCTGGGCCTTACAGGGTGAACGCTAGTATCCCATCCTCTTACAAAGTAAGAACAGTATTTTATTTTAATTTTTAGCCCGTTGTGGCCTTGACTTTTTTAAATATTAGAGCAAATGAACATTTCATTACTCAGATACCTAAACACCCAGCATGGAGCGTGCAGTGGTCATGGTGCAAAAGCTGACAGATGCCGAAGTGGAGAGGCTGTGTTGCAGGCAGGACTTCTTCAAGCAGGAAGCTGCAGCGGAAGACAGGGTGCAAGGTGAGGCTTGATTCTGGTCTGGGTATGAGATGAAAAGTTGATATTACAGTTTAAAACTTAGCCTTTCTAGTGGGAAGCATGTAAGCCAAAGAAAATAAATTTTCTATTGTATGTACGACACAATGCTTGGTGTCTTTAAATAAATAACTTTATATATTTTTGCTTGTAACTTCTTTTATACTACAATGGGCTAGGTTTCTACACTTACAAATAGTTGTTGCTTGGTTGGTTTGTTGTTCTGTTACACTCTTAACACTCAGACTACAACGTGCACCACTGGTGACCCTTGAGGGGATTTTCATGATGCAACTGACCAGTAGTCATATACATAATCATAACTTAATTAAGCTAAATAAAAGTATTATTCAGTTAATGGTATTTGTTTTCAAGATAGCCCATTACTGTTGACTTTAAATAATGAACTTTAGTGTTAACAATCGTAGTGAAGTATTACGGGAAGTGTCTTATTTCCAAATCGTTTTTTTATTTATTGTCTGACTTGTTGTCTGAAACTTTGTAGTTACATGTAAAAAGGAATTCTAAGACATTTTTGCTTGCATTTGTTTTTTGAAGTTATTTATATTTTATAAGTAATTGACAATTTTCAGGTTGTTTTGGTAAATTTCCAAATTACTATTTGTCAGTTTTTAACTGATTTTCACCATTCAACTTGCAGAATAAAAAAGAAATGTTTGCTATAAATGTACAATCTGCTCTGTTTGAATTTCACTGACTTTTTATAAGATTAGAAAAAATGTAATTTTTTTGTTTGCAGATATTTTTCTCGAAATTTGAAAGAAAAATATTTTTCAGGACTAAATTTTAAAATGCTCTGGTCGTACTTTTATAGCTAACATCTTTTTCTTTATTTTTCAAATTGAATCATGAAAATCAGTTGACACTGGCCAAGAAGTAGCAATTTGATGTTGGAACATATTCAAGGTGTTGAGTTGTCTTTGTTTTCAGTATGAAACTTCTTCCCACAAGGTTGAGAATTGCTTTCATAATTGAGAAAACACGTCACTCAGTGGATTTCATTCTATTGAAATTGTCTCATTAATGATTTAAATCATGGTTGCAAATCCAAAGCACATTTTAAATGCCAATTTTTATTGGATTTGCTAGTTTTATGTGTATTGTAAGTATTATTCATTCTAAAGACTTTGTATATAACTCCCCCATTGTAATTTACATTTGCTTGTGAAAGCAAAAATATGACTCGGTTCATTTAGATCCTCAAAACTTTTGAGGTGTTAGCTATTTAGTTGAAAAAATTATATGGTGTTCATTGCTGGAAAAGGTTTTACTTCATTGTTTTTCCAAACCTACAAAATCATTCCAGTTTTTCACGTGTTCATCAATATTTATATCATGCAATTTTCTATGTATTTTAACACGTGAAAAACTGTGACTGCATTCATTATCTCAGATGCAATTTTTCTCAATGAGCTTGTGTTACTAGCAGGTGACAGGCCGAGCTCTGGGAGCCATCTAGAAGAAATTTATATCAAAAATGAAGTGCCTGACGCTGAGCTGGAGGCCGTTACTGTGAAAGAAGAGCCCGATGACTGGCATCAGGAACCCCAGGTATGCTAATTGGTGGCTTTTTCTTTCTTGAGTGCTTCTAATTGGTAAAGGCTTACTCTCCTTTGAATGATTCCATTTGCTTGCTCACTCAGTTGAGTGGATCCAATTGATTGCTTACTCTCCTCTTGAGTGCTTCCTATTAATTGCTTAAGGCGCTGATACACTGGCGTTCATGACTTCAGTCATTGCGTCAGTGGATCCGGCCGCCAGCTGGAAAAAGAACTGGCAAGGTGATAACACTCACCATGCAAAGTGAAGCACCGCGGAAAGCATTGTGAGGCGTCAGTCGGCCTCTGCGTGTCATACGGGTAGGTGCAAAATTGGGCCGTAATGATAAAATCGTAATATGTAAACCTGATGAAGGAAGAGGCATTGTAATTCTTGATAAGTCCGTGTACAACACTAAAATGGAAACTTTAATTTCTGATGTATCTAAATTTAAATTGATTACAGAGTCATGGGAAAAAACTATTCTCCAAATTGAAGATAAGATTAATAACTTTTTGCGGAAGCTAAAACATTCACAGGTTCTGTCAAATGAAGTATATTCAAAGTTGTGCATGTCTGGTTCATGTCCAGGAGTATTGTACGGTTTACCTATTGTCAATATTCATATTAAAAAGTTTTTGGCAAAGAAATCCTCCATTACCTTTGTCGTGATAGAATCACTGCAACATCTCTATTGCGTTTTTCCCTATTTTGGATATTACACTGATAAAATGTCACAAGATTTGGAAATTCTTTTTGAGCATCATTTTCCTCCTGTAAGACTATATGTTATGTATCTTAATTTGCTTAAAGTTGGCTCCTTTACTTAAAGTTGGACGTGATTCCTAAACGGATGTGGGCATCCATGTGTATAAGTTTAGTTATGTACAATGTACATCTGGCTATGTCGGCATGACAACTTTGCCATTCTATATTAGGATAGCCCAACTCCGTAGTCAGCTACTGTTGCGGAAGACTTCTGACCCAACCTCCTCATTCATTTATCCGGCGTCACAGTGAACCGAGTTGTGACCGAATAGTAGAGGAAAATTATTCTGTTTTACGCACAGCATCCAATGATTTAGATTTACCTATTTTAGAATCTCTTTTTATCTCCAAAGGAAAAGCAGAACTCAATAGCGCCAATAGTTCTTTATTCATTGCAAATTTACTTGTAGATTTTATTTGTATAGAAAAGACTGATTGTGTTCTTTATTTTTTAACTTTGTAAACTGTTAAGTGAAGATGGAGCTGGTCTGCAAAACGTTTTATAGAACTGACTTAGTTTTAAATTTATAGTTATTGTGAAATCTTAATTAAACACTATTTCAATACGTGGTGCTTTATTCGTTTTTAAATTTCTAATGATCATTTGCCTTAAGAAAAGTATTTTCCTCTACATGCTCTTGCCCACCACATTTGTCTTTATAAATAATAAGAATAATAATCAAGTTAGTAATGAGTTTTTCAGAGAAAAATGTTAGAAGTATACTTCTGTGTGAAGATCCTTATTTGAAATATTGTGGTAATGACATTAGCTGATGCATCTAGTAAAATTTGTCACTGTTATTGTGCGTTTATTTCTTGCAACAGTTAATGATATTTAAGGGGAACGTCTATCCAGAATAAAAAAAATGGCTCTCAACGTTTGTTGTATGGGAACTAGATCTATGAAATTTGGCATACGTATGTATCTTTAATTGGGTTAAAGGTGCGTATTCCAAACTTTTTTTAATTTTTGAACTAATAACTGAGATAATGGAGAAAAATTTGTGAAAAAATGGGTATTTTTAAAAGCTACCTTCTCCGAAAGTTAGTATCGTTTAGCAATGATTTAGGCCTCATTAAATGCACAAAGAGTGGCTGCATAGCTGAACGTAGAATGGATTTAAAATTCGTGAAAGTTAGGTTATGATATAACTTTTTTTGAGAGGTTAGGTTTTTTTTGTAGATTTCTTTAACATAACTAAAAAAGTGCTATGAATTTAAAACTGATTCTCCGTCCAGTCATGTAACCACTCTTTGCACATTCAATGAAATCTCAATCATTGCTCTACAAAAATAACAATGGGAGGAGATAGCTTTTGAAACAACTTATCTTCACTGTTCAGAAAATGCATTTTCAGGTTGGCCGGGGCTAGCTGCTGGGACACTCTTGTCGACCCGTGTCCCCCTCTTACGAAGCACAGAACGTTTTGTGCTTTCACTAGCTTATGAACTAACTATTTCTTTACTGAATAGAGCAATAGAAAAAGCAAAATCAAGAATTTTCTGGTGCATGGCGCATGCGCTGCATGGCCGGCGCTGGTTGCAGCATTCAAACCCATCCCCCTTCCCGACCACGTTTCCTCCCCTTACAAAGCTTAGATCATTCTGCAACTTAGCCAGCTTTTGAAATAAGCATATCGTTAGCGAATAAAGCAATAATAAAAAAATCAAGTAATTTCCGTAGGTGGGTAGACGTTCCCTTAAGAAGCTGGCAAATTTTATTTGATTCTTGCTCTGTATTGAAGTATTTACTGTCTGTGAAAAGCCAACATGTTTTTATTTGAATTTGCTTCTGCTATTGTTATTTCTTACCTTTTTATTATTATTTATATATTTCCATTGCTTTTTATCTTCAACACTGGGACGCATTTGGTCATGAATAAGATAAACACAGATGCTCGATTGCATAAATTGGATCCCTTAGGGGGATAGAATTATTGTATCTATGGGAGCTAGCACTCCCAATGGGAAAATGCGCAAGAATCCGTGCTGAAAGTTAGGTAAGCCTTCTTTTTGTTTGAATAAAGTGTTTTTAGTTCTGTTAAGGACCACCTTTTTTCAGTTCACTGCAGTCCTGTTTTCCAGCACCTACTACTTTCTTTAACTTTTATCTAGTTCCATAAATTTCTTTCTCAGCTTACGGTTTCCATGCTTCTTCTGCCTAGATTCTATCTCCATACTAAGTGGTGCCTCCCTCCTTCCTCTCTTTAGAACGCTTTTTTTAGTGGTTAGGGAGACTTAAACTTACATCAAATCTAATCTTGCACAAATTTGTTTCAAAAGTGAATGGGTAAACCAAATAATTAAATTTAGCTCTAACGAGCATAATGCTATTAAGGGGAGAATACTCCCATTTTTAAAAGTCCTATACTATTCGACCGATCTTCGTGAAACTTTGCATAGGTATGTAAAATTGAACAAGGATTAAGATTGGACCTATGTGTTTTTCCCATTTTCCCCATAGAAAACGAGTTATTCAAAGAAAACGGAAAAATGGGGGGTCTTGGGAAAATCCATGGACTCAATCAGATTTTGAGATGCAGAGATAATATTGGTATCAAAAGAAGCAGAATTGCATTCTATAAAAAACAATGGAGAGTTCTTTTCAGAATTTTCGAAATACTTTTTGAAAAAATGAAAAATACAAAAATTGAACCCATTTTCACTTTTCCCCACAAAAAAATGTAGCTAATTTTCTATTTCGGAAATAAATGCAAGTCGACATTGTCTTGTAGAGGATTAAATTCCGGTTCTTTTGATACCAAAATGATTACTGTAGCTCAAAAACTCAAAACTACCTTAGATGTAGAAATCGTAAATTGCAATTGTTCAGGCGCACATGCTGAAGAGCGCTCAAGTGCTGAACGGGGCGCGCTCTTCGGCATGACAAACCTACCCCCAGCAATTCAGGCAGGCGACTGACCATATTCCTCAACTATAAACTCAAGCACACATTCATGGACAGGTTGCCAAACATCTCCAGATAAAAAGATTTCATAGAAAAAAAGCTTAAATGGTGTGTGGCAACCACCGTGCCCCGCACCCCACCACTCTCGCCCCTCCCCCTTTTTGACCCACTTCCCGCCCCCCTCTGAGAGTAAAACTTCACCAATGTGTCCGCTAAATATATACGTACATTTTAATGAATAAAAACGAATTCCGAACAGTTTCAATTTTTTGGGGAGTATTCTCCCCTTAATCCTGTACTGTAATAATTGGGGAAAATTCTCCCTCACAGGCAAGTTCAAGTTCAGGCTCTCATGCAGTTACTTTCAAGAAAGAAGTAGAGGATGACTGCACTGGGGCATGTTCAGGGCTCGCAGAAGCTAAGGAAAAGTTGAGGGAAGGGAGCTCTGGTACGTGCAACAAAAGTGCTGTTCATCAGGGACCAGCTGGAGCAACTCAAGGGAGTACGGACTCGCTACCATCAGATGTGTCAGGTAGCGGCAGTGGTGTTGAGGCCGCATCACCTGACAGACTCATGTCACTGCCCTTACTATGTGAACATTGTGATTACTCCACTGGTAGGAGATACCTTATGGAGCTGCACCTCCGTGTCAGGCATAAATTAGGATTTCACTACAAGTGTGAGTTGCGGGATTATTCTTTTGCTCGTAGGAGTAAGGTTGAACAAAACCTACTAAGCAAACACGGTAATAGTCAGCTGTTCAAGTGTGAATTTTGTGAATATTCCTGCGTTCGTAAAGATATGATTGAAATACACCACGCTTGCAAACATGGTGAAGGTCAGCTGTTCAAG
The DNA here is from genome assembly GCA_030386875.1 of Morinoia aosen. NCBI lineage: Eukaryota > Metazoa > Arthropoda > Malacostraca > Amphipoda > Talitridae > Morinoia > Morinoia aosen. The sequence continues at coordinate 22,609,802 of CM059561.1, forward strand.
TGTGAGTTCTGCGAGTATTCCACTGCACAAAGAAATCACATTAAAATACACGCAGCCAGGAAACACGGCAAGGGTCAGTGGTTCCAGTGTAAATTATGTGACTTTTCGTCTCCTTGTAAGAATGAAATCAAATTACATCTAGAGAATAAACATGGTAGCGGTCAACTGTTCAAGTGTGAACTATGTGGCTATTCGTGTGCATGCAAATCTGAAATTGCACAACACCTAGCTGCAAAACATGGTAAAGGTCAGCTGTTTAAGTGTGAATTATGTGACTATTCGTCTGCCTGGAAAAGTATGATAAAATTTCATCTAGCTACGAAACATGGTGAAGGTCATTTGTTCAATTGTGAATTATGTGATTACTCTAGTGTTAATAAGGTTAAAGTTGAACAACACAAAGCCAGTAAACATGGTATAGGGCAACTGTTCAAGTGTGAATTATGTGAATATTCTTCTGCATATAAGAGTAATCTTGGACAACACCGAGCAAGCAAACATGGTATAGGACAGCGGTTCAAGTGTGAATTATGTAACTATTCATCTTTAATTAAATATAACGTTAAAGTACACCGAGCCAACCATCATGGGATAGGTCAGCTATTCAAGTGTGAGTTATGTAACTATTCCTCTGCAAGAATGTCTAACGTTATAAGACACCTATCCAGAAAACATAATTAACAGTTCAAATGTGAATTTGCTACGATTCTTCTGCTCGTAAAGATAGGATTAAAGCACAGTGCTACCAAACACGGTTGTACCAATTCGTTTCTTTTTTATCAACGAAATGCAAATTTCTGGGGTCCTGAAATGTCTAATTACTACTCCACACTTTAGAGTTGCTAAATATTGTAGTGGTTCCGTGTGGTCAAATGTCTTACAAGTGTCTTCGTCAAGAGAACGCCACATTTTGTCCAAGGAAATGGGTGTTCACAAAAAGAATGTTTTAGGTCCCGAACTAAGAGTCACGGAGGCCTTCTTTTGTTGTAATGAAATGTTTTTAGTTTTTGTAAAGGATCAACTTTTTTGGTATACTGCAGTCCTGCTCTCCAGCATCTGTTGCGCCTTTACTTTCACTTTGTTTTTTTTTAAACTTCCGATGCAACTTGCTGTTTCTATGAACCATGTGCATTAACTCAGCATTCCCTTAAGATCTTACTAAAAGATTTCTTCCAACTTCCTCTTTCAAATCCACTTTCTTATTAAACAGGCCCAAATTACCACGTCTAATCTGAGGGCTCCGTGGCGTTGTTGTCGGTAAAATTCTATTTCTCTTTTCACGTTGCATTCTTCGTTTTGGGTACTATGCTTCCCATCTTCCGGGAATTCGTCAGGTTTCTTTTTTAGACGAAATTAGAACTTTGCTTCAGTTGCAGTTTTTCTTTCGAGAGTGACGCATCAAAATAAACTGTCACATTCTTTTTCATATTGTTCATTGTCAGATGCGTGTGATATTTTCCGATTTGCTCTGCGGATCCTTTTTCTTCATTTATATTTCAGGATTCGTTAAAACTTTGAATTGTTTCATGTTCTTTGTTTGTGATTGTGAGAAAATATGCATTTCTTTTAATGTGCAGCAATGTTTTATTACATAGAAACCGTGTTCTTATGAGTTTTAATAACTAATCTGAAAATGAAAATTAACAGGGGAAAGTTATGTCAGTTTTCTTTTTTTAATCAAATTTTTTGTTTGGAACGGTTCTTTTCAACCCGTCTTTGTTCTCAGCATCTCTGACGTTCTTCAACTTTTATCATGTGACGAATCTTATACGAAACATACTGTTTCTATGCACTGGGGTTTCTCATCAGGAACACTTCTTGTGTATTGAATCCGTGTTCTCTCAACACCATCCTATACGGTGCCTTCATTCTTATTCTCTTTGGAACGTCTTCGTTGCGGTTAGGAAGCGAGGCTTAAACTTATTTCAAATCTGAAAATTTTGAAATAACACTTTAGCGCTCCCAGGGGGACTATGTAAGGGCCTGAGCTAAAGGTTAGGTAGGCTTTCTTTTTGTTAAAATAGAATAGGTTTTTGTTTTGTTACGGACCATCTTTTTTCGGTTCACTGCTGTCCTGTTTTTCAGCACCTACTACTTTCTTCTTCAACTTTTTCTTGCTTCATGATCTGTTTTCTTAACTTTCTGTTTTTGTGCCCTTTCTGCATAGATTCCCCGTTTCTTTAACTCCCTACTAAATGGTGCCTTCTTCCTTCCTCTCTTTGGATAGCCTTTGTTGCGGATAGGGAGGCTTAAACTAACTAATAATCTAATCTTGAAATAACACTTGGGATTTTTCTTGAAAATTTTGTGATACAATGACGACACAAAAATGAATTCCATCACACATTCTTCAATAGAAGGCCGATTAGGTTGCATTTCAGCTTGTATGTTTTCTAGTACATATTAAACTTGCTCGTTGTACTGATTTTTATCATTTTTTGCCAACTGTTTCTCATGTTGAAGATCATTTTGCACGGTATTTTGGTCGGTTGGGTCAGGTTTTCTGTGGGTTTTCGTTTTTCTTAACATGAAGCAAACAGTTTTATTACACAGCTCGTAGTTGATTTAATTGACGCTTTGCAATAGGAATTAGAATAACTTTTATTTTACATCAACTAATTAGACTTGAGTAATGTTATATTAAGGAGTTCCCTTTCAAATCACCTTTTGGGTAGAGAATATCCACCATTTTCTGACTTTTTTTTCTGATATTTGCGCCATCGGTGTAAAATGATGTAACAATATATTTTGTTCTCATGTGTTATTTTGTATTTTTTCATTTGTTTTTTTAGGGAAAATTGAAAAAAACGGGGTTTACGGAAAATGCTTCTCCTAAAATTTTGAAGTACCAGGAATGAAAAATATGCCAATCGATAGGGCTTAAAAATAGCTACTAAAGTGTTGCGCAGTATTTTCATTTTTGGATTTTTTTCTAAAATTTTAACATTTTCATACATTTACCTCTTATTTCTCGTAAAACTTTTCAACTAATTTCATTTTTAAATAAATGGTTAACAAATTTGTAGCTCTATCAATGTCCTTCGAATGATAGCTTTGCCATTCCTGTTTCTTCAAAACTGTGGGAGGAGCAGCATTTCGTGAGACAAAAAAATGAGGTTTTCAGTAGAGCCTAACCAATTCGTTGCTCTGAGAGGTCTGACGCTCAACCCTTATCAAAATTCGTTCGCCAAGTGTGTTGGAAGGTTTTTTTTCCGTGCCCAGGCCTTTCAATCGCGCTCCATGGCTAACTCTCGCCTGTTCAAGTGGGTAAAAACCCCAAGTCCATCATTTTCCGAGAATTTTTTGAAATTTCCATCAGTGTAAAATCATGCAACCATTTTTCAACTCATTTTTTCATAATTTTATTCGAACATTGATTTCTTTTCAAAAACTGAAGAAAAGAGTATTTTGGAAATTGTATCTCCTTCAATTTTCAAGTTACAGAACCGGCAACATTGTTTTTAAATAGCTGACTGTATTATTTAAAGATTCAGTGGAGTGGAATTCCTACATTTAGATTCGTTGAAGATTGGGATTTTTATCCGAAAAAATGCATTGCGATAAATTTGGAGACTTTATTAGTGTTATAATTACCAAAGCAAGCAATTTTTTCGAATAACTTGTACATCATTTTTTTCTCTCTTTGACCCCTCAGGGGGATACAACTATTGTATCTATGGGAATTAGCGCTCCCAGGGGAAAAATGTGAGGGCCCGAGCTGAGTTAGGTAGGCCTTCTTTTTGTTGAAATAAAATGTTTTTTGTTATGTTAAGGACCACCTTTTTTCGGTTCACTACTGTCCTGTTTTTCAGCACCTCTGACTTTCTTCTTCAACTTTTATCTTATTTCATGAACTTCTTTCCCATCTTACTGTTTCTATGCCCTTTCTGCATAGATTCCTCATTTTCTTATCTCCATACTAAATGGTGCCTTCCTCCTTCCTCTCTTCGATACGCTCTATTTTTGTAGCGGTTAGGGAGGCTTAAACTAACTTATAATATAATCTAATCTTTTCTCTCTTTGAGCCATATCGATTGATATATTTGCCATTCCTGTACCTTTAGAAATGTGGGAAAGTAGCATTTCAAACGTCAACAAGTTCAAGTTTTCAGGAGAGCCTAATGAACTCGCCACTTGGCCGTACAATGACGTAAGTGATTGACTTTTTGCAATCTGTAGTAGACGAACGAACACAGGAAGCAACGCAGCATATCGTAGATTCACCAAAAATCTCTATTACTTGAGCCCTCAAAAAAAAAAGATAGCTAATTTTTTAATTTTGGGGTGAACAGGTCCCTTTCGTAATTGGATAGCATTTCTTACGCTGTTGCAAACGAACGAACTCACAAGGAATAGAAGCATACCGTTAGATTCGTAAGAAAATTCCCCACAACATGAGCCAGAAAACATAATCGATAATATTTCGGAATTTGACCCAGGCCTTAATCCAAATCAACTACCTATATTTTATGCTCTCCGAAAACTTGTGTTCTGGTTCACAGTTCTTTTTGAGGGTGAAATATTCATGCTGGCCTTGTGCGACGGCCGCTTTTGCTCGTGCCTGACTATTGGAAATCTTTTGTGCCAGCCTTATTTTGGTAAGATTTTGAAGAAATATTTTGTTGCTATAAATCACCTTTCCCGAGTTGATTGCTAGATACTTATTAATAAGTATGCAGGAGAAATTTGTTTCAATTCAAAACCTCGATTTTCTAGTATTCGAGGCAAAAATTTTTTTTCACCGAGCCATATTTCCCTTCTAGGAGAGGGGGCTGAGTATCATTCACATGATACTCTTACAGGGGTGTACGTGAGGGGGTTCCTCATACCCCAGTCACGCCTGAGCTTATAGGCCTCGTTTTTCCTCTCGTGTAATGCCCAGGTAACACTCCTTGAAGACAGTGACTCCACTGCAGGCAACAACACTGATTTGCCGCGTCAGCGATTTCACACCATCTGCTGCGTCACCCAGGGGGACAATGTGAGGGCCCGAGCTGAGAGTTAGGTAGGCCTTCTTTTTGTTGAAATAAAATACTTTTTTTATGTTAAGAACCATCTTTTTTCGGTTCACTTCTGTCCTGTTTTTTCAGCACCTACTACTTTCTTCTTTAACTTTGATCTTGTTTCATGAACTTCTTCCTTATCTTACTGTTTCTATGCTCTTTCTGCATAGATTCCGCGTTCCCTTAAATCCATACTAAGTGGTGCCTTCTTCCTTCCTCTCTTTGGATCGGCTTTGTTGCTGATAGGGAGGCTTAAACTAATAATCTAATAATCTATCTGCGTCACCACAGGGTTCGAACCCAGTGCAGGAAGCATAGAACGCAAGCACTCTGTGCACTCGGCCACTGCATAGTTTACTTCCACCTATTATTTCTTCAACAAAATCAACTACCGCTACGACAGCCTAAGCTCTTGTGTAAATGTAATAGGAGCCTATCTACCGAGGCATTTTTAATAGGATAGACGGTATTTATCAACTTCGAGTCCTCCTGTGTGAATGAAGGTATCCAAGGGAATAGATTTTAATTATATTTTTGTCAATTAAATATTCCGCCCCTAACGCAGCTATGGTCTACTTGATACGGTTTGTCCTTCAATTTAAGGCCTTCATATTGAGTATCATTTATAACAATAATTGGAGGTGTTGAATTTCATACAATAGCTTCTTTGGAAATGAACCGTCTTCCTTTTTTGATATAAGGGCCACTGTATCAACGTATAAATGAGTTTCCTTGTCACATTATCAGTCGAATTTTTTACATCTTTCCACTTTCTAATTTGCAGCTAAGGATCATATTCACTTTTATTGCTATGCGGTTTGTTAATTAAACCCTAGGTGTAGATATTAAAATAGGCATTGCTGCTTCTCCGCAACTTAGATATAAAGCTTCAAGTATGAGAAGTTATTTTAAAAATCATTGTGTTTAATAAACTTATCGACATTAAACCGTTTTATTTTTCCTTATTATCAAATAGATCAGGGGTGCGGTACCAGGGAGGTTTGTTTATGTTTCCAAAGCCATCATGTCCAACTTCTTCTGTATGTTTACCGAGTATATGAATTTTCTTTTCTATGGTACTGACCGGCTAAGGTTTTCAGTTCAATTGGTTTTCACTCGGTCAAATATGCGCAAATAAATTCGAGGTATAATAACTGGATTAGCTTGTTCCAGCTAGATTATAAGGCAATAAATAATTTAACAGATCTTTTATATTTTTAAACTGCTGTTTATTTTTGAAAATGAATATTTTCTTGCTAAACATCGCCTCTCGCATACGAGTAAGCAACTGAGTAGGTTAAAAAATACTTTTTGAAGTATAGTACTTCAAAAAGTTTCTGGGACGTTAACACAACAAAACATGAGGATTCTGAAACAAAAACTCCCCACGAATGGACATTAGTTCATGAACAAGATGAGTTGCGAGAAGCTCGTATAATCATAATAGATAGGGTTGTGACATGGCATATTATGCATATGCAAGAAAAATATGTACAAAAAAATAAAACTGCAAATGGAAATGTGTGCACATAAATAAGTGCATATAAATCTTACTATATGCAAGTGCACAATGATATTACATTGAAAGTAATTTATGTGCAGACGGAAAGATACACATATGAAAATCAATAAATTATTCTTAAATATAAATTGCATGTGGGAGATGTAGACTGGAAAGATATGACAACTTTAATATTAACTTTATTACAGAATGAAATTCATTTTAAAAGTATGTAATGTCAAGTTTGAAAACAGCGTCTATCGTTTGAGTTCGGGAAAATTTGAAATCCTATATTTCATGTGCATTGCGGAAACGTAACTTCACTAAGGCTCTATATGAAGCAAAATCTGCATAATACCTGTATAGAGGTTTTAAGAATTACAGTTTGTTCGATGCCTAAAGTGGATAAAAACGAACGCCTTTGTGACATGGCACGTGAATTCAAAGATTATGAAGCCCTTGATGGATATTTGTTCTGTATTCCTTGTAGAAAAGAGGTAAGTTTGATTAAAAATCCTTTGTGCCTATTTATAATTATTATGCTCATTAATGAATAATGTTGAAAAATGCTAGCGTGGTGAAATGTTGCATTGAAGCTGACCAATCCATCATTTAACCATTTAATACCCCTAAAGAGTACAACCTTACTTCAGATACCAATCTCCAGGAGATCCCTCGCAACTCAATATTTGCTTACAAAGGGACATGTCAAGAACAGAGAGCGTTTGAGGAACAATGATGAAACTGCTAAGTCACACATAGACCAACCTAGTAAGGAAACCAACATTCAACCTGGTTCCAGCCAGCAACACTCTGGTCAATCAGATGATAGTCAATCAGCCGCCAGCCAGCCAAACGTCAAAACAAACATCGGCATCTTTGGGATGCTTTATTTCCAATCAGGCCTGATACATATGATCTTAGGCATTGGTTTTTCAAATGTCTTATAACTAACCCTATATATAGGACACCATGACGGTTCCCCCGTAAAGCCGGTACCCAATTTCGATACCTGGGTTGATTGGGGTATTGTGCTTGAGCTTTCCTTTATACCCAACGGGGAAAATCGCCGCGCCAGCGCCGGGATACGAACCCTCGTCTCCAACATACAAGGCTGATCCCTTAACCACTGTACCACGGAGATCACAGTTTCATGAAGATTTAAAAATAGCCTTTATTGCAGCAGACGTATCTCGGAATAAATTAAGCAATGCACAAGTGAAGTCCGTCATAAAAAAGAACACTGGTAGAGACTTACCCTACCAAATAACTCTCATGAAGTATTATGTCGCATATCTATACAAAGCAACAGTAAGCAGTATAAAAAAAGGCTGCAGGTCAAAACATTTGGCTATCATTGGATGAAACAACCGATATTGAACAGCGTTGCATAGCTTGCTTTGTACTTAGAGTTCTGGGTGTACAGCAAGAGTGCAAGAAATGTTATTTGGCGAACATCGCAGTCTTGCCTGCCGTCTACCATGCAACAATCGCTGCTTTCGTGAATGATTCTATACGAGTTATATATCCTGGACAAATTCCGTACGGGAAAATCCTTATTGAATGCACTGATGCCGCACCGTACATGGTTAAGACAAAGCGAGGAATGGCTGACCTGTTCCCCAAGATGATCCACGTAACCAGTTGAGTTTCCGACCCCAGTGAAGACCAAGAAATTTAACATTTTCGACGGTTGGTATTGTCTTTCCTTCCAATTGCAGCGTTGGAATCAGTGCAGGCTTGCTCTCTTTATTAAATTGCATTGCTGTTGTCTTCGTCGATGAGAATTTGAACCCATTGAGCATTGCCCATTGAGTGACTCTATCTGTTGTTGATTGTAACATTGTTTGAACTTTGGTCCTGTCATAGTCTGCGTGTGCGATGAGGAGATCATCCACGAACAGAGAACTGAAACACTTCAACCGGAATCTTTTCTGCCAATGAATTTATCCTTATGGGGAAGAGCGTGACACTCAAGGTGCTACCCTATGGCGTTCCAGTGGCAAGATCTTTCACCGATCACATTTCTTCATTTAGTTTTACGCGGAGTGTTTTATTTTTCAGGAATTCTCCAACGAATTTTGGTAACCGTCCTCTCAAACCTGCTGCTGCTAGATCCTTCATAATACCGTAGCGCCACGTCGTAACATACGCTTTCTCCGAGTAAAAAAAACCGCCACTACAAATTTATAATAGGTCAGAGATTGCTGTATGAATGCATCAAATCCGCACAAGATGATCTATTGTAGCCCAGTGTCTTCTGAAGCCACATTGTATGTCAGAAAAGATTCTATTGCTTCTAAAATATTCCATTAATCTTCTGTTTAAAATTTTTTGTATGTTATACAAATGCAGCTAGTCAATGATATAGGGCTATAGTTCTTTGGATTGGTGTGGTCTTAACCAGGTTTCGGGACAGGGATTATTGTGGCTTGTAGCATACCGCTACATAAGCGTAAAAATTATAAATTTGCTATTCATACTTAAATTAATTAATTAGTAGCATTAAAAATATTACTCTAATTTATTATCAAGTATTTTCTACTTCTAATTCGTAATCATTGAAGTTTTTGTGTAAAGGCATGAACTAATAAGAATAACACTTGACATTTTTCGAGAGAGAAGCCCTCTGGTGGCAATACTGCGCAATGCGCGTCTCTGGTTCAAAAAGCCACTCATGTTCTGGCGTCCTACCTTGTCGGTGTTACAGCAAATTCTCGTGAGTTTTTTTTTAAATGTGTTAGAAATTTATCGTGTCCTTTTCGTCGTGTCAGTGAGTATTAATAAGTGACAGTGCAGTGTTATTCAGTTGCGTAGTTGTGCGTGGGAATATTGATGTAGCATGTGTCTCATTTCTGTGTTTGTCTTTTCCCAGCGTGACTTAGCGTAAAGATATTGCATTTCCGTGTCATGATTTTATTATCAAAGCATAATCATGTTCGATGTGCATTTCATTTCCGTGTCATGAATTTATTATCAAAGCATAATCAGGCTCGTTCCTTCTTCCTTTCGATAATCTACTAATCCACGATAATTTCTGCTTGAATGAACGCGGCGAAAATTGCCGGCGTTCGTTCGATAGCGTCTTTGTGTAATGGCGGAACCTCGCATCGCTGTCTCTTGTCATTACTCTGTGATTATAAATACTATAGGCATGTGTATAGTAGCATTTATTCTTTTTTTTGGTAGTTTAAATTACGTAAAGTATTCAGGCCTATGCTTGATAAATTTTGGTACTTCACTTCTTAATTCCATACTCGTTTGGAAACCTTTACGTAAACGCCTTTACTTCAATAGAGAAACATCTCAATGAAATTTAATTTAACTCATCGCATTCTTGTGACAAAACAACCATTACTATCTGCCTATCTTAAGTGTGTGCAAATTGCTGGCGGTTTTGGCTTAGGCCGACGCGTAAGCCGCCGGCTAAATCGCCACGCGTAACGTCGTGCTTTCGTGTTTTCTTTCTTCGCGTATTTTCCGCCTGTGAAATCAACGTTTAGGTTTCCCCTTCCTTTCATCATTGGGGATACATATTATTATTTAATTTCTTTATTATTGCATATGATATCTACTAAGATTTTTCAGTAGGATTTATATCCATAAACTTTAGGATTTTTATGTTTTTTCTTACTGCTTTCAAAAGTGCAGTCATTTGATATTTTCACCATTTTTCGTAGATCTCGTGTTTACTTGCCCGTAGTCTCTGTAAGGAATCACGATCTTTATTCTTGGAAATTCTTAAGCCATTACTCAGAACTTAAAAGCCAGAGGCATTAGTGATTAAACAATTTATCTCTTGATTAAAAATCTGTCAACCTAAAGTCTGTCCTATCTCTTTTGAGTTGCCAAAAGTGAGAATCCCAATGTAGCCGGAGCCAGACCTGTAGGAGTTTTTCGGATTTCTCCGTGTGGGAAGAGTTGTCATTATAATTTGGATTGTCAGTGATTGGAATGTCTTGATGTCTCTCCTGGAATGTTTCACCCAGCATCTTGGACCCCTTTGCAGGACCTCTACAGCATCGCCATACACACAAACCATTATCCCTGGGTCTTGAGCTTTGCCTTTAACTCAGCCTAGAGTTTCACGTCAACAAACGCCACCACACATTATCCCTGGGGTAACCTTGAGTGCCATGTTAATTGCTATTCTCACATAAGCAGTGACTAAACTTGCTACTACTAATCTGAGCAAGTAATTCAACTTGCTCCTGCTAATGTGCCGACTTGATTCTGCTCACCTGAGCCTGATTTAACTGCTCACTCACACCCCACCTTATTTTGGAGTCATTAGTTCTACCTGAACTAATTTACTGACCTGAGCTCAATCATCTCTAATTGCCAAACTCAAATTCCCAAATACGACTCACTCACCCTGCTTACTCCATCGCGTGCCGGCCTTCGTCAACGCCAGCCTGGTCCTCCGGCGAGGATTGCCCACTTAGACAAGCTCTCCGAGATCAAGATCCAAGCCAGCTCTCCTGGTTTACTCTTCCAATAAACTCCACCTAAACTGAGCTGAGTTCCAAACGTTTTCATTTTCCCTCTCATAATTTTCCCATGCGCTTCGAGAAAAGATCGAGTTTTTATTAGCCGTTCAAATTAATATTTACATTCAACCACCCAACGGCGGAAGATTAAAACCCGACACTGGTGCATCGGCCGGGAAATTCGTAAAATAAAAACTAAACTCGAAGTGTTTGAGAGATTGTGGGAGGATAATGTTGGCGTATCATTGTAGTGATAAGTTTTCCCATTTCGTGGTAGTTTGAGAAATTTCCTGTGGGTTTGTCCGTGCTAATATTCTCTGAGCAGCTCTAACAAAAATTTTTTTTCAGCGCCATTTCCTGTCCTTGTTTGTTTATTTCATGTGCCCCAGTAGTTAGGAAAAATATTTTTTTTTATTACCGCGCTGTGCATTTATTCTGACTACCGTAAAAATCTTCGCTTCCATTCTCTCGTTTCCGTTTTCTTCAACGCTATTGATTGATTGAGTAGGCAGAAAAATAATTTTTTCTCACCTGCTTTAAAAATAGTGCCTACGCAAATTGCCGCATACCGCAGAAATATTTCTCGTTTCCAATTTCATACTTCCTTCCTTCTGTTTCAACTTAATTTGAATGATTGAGTAGGTAACGAATTAACGCAAACCCTTGCTACTTAATCCCAAGTCATAGGCACTGATTTCTTAATTGCGCATCCCCAAAAGAGATTGCTAGCATGCCTGACTCAGATAATGATGATCGAGCCAACACAAATCCCATTAGGCTCCCTCCTTTCATTCCAGGGGACGCGCACACCTGGTTCAACCAGGTGGAAGCAGTGTTTAGGTATAATAGGATAAATCAGGAGATAGACAAATTCTATGCTCTTGTGAGCGCCGCGCCCACAAAACTACTAAATGACTCTAATGACATATTAGAAAACCCTCCAGATCATAATCCTTACGGAATCTTGAAAGGCAAAATCTTGGCAAGGCTTCAGATGTCCGATGCGGACAAATTCCGAAGTCTTGTAGATGCCTCCGCAATTCCATCTGTCTCTGCTTCTTTCTCTCCCTCTTCGCTCGTGAAAGAACTTCGGAAACTCGCTACTGGTGTTGCCGTAGCTGAGGGGTTTCTGAAGGAAGTTTTCATGACGAAGCTGTCACCTAACGTGCGCCCTTTTCTATCGCTAGCAGGGCCCGAGCAAACGCTAGAGAAATTAGCGGAAGCCGCAGAGACCGTGATTAGAAATATCAATTTGCCACGAGAACCACAGGTTGCTTCCTTAAATGTAGCAGCTACAACTTTTAGCCCGTCAAATACGGCGCCTAGCCAATCCTCAGCCACAATAGATAAGCTGCAGCAGGATATCGCTGAAATAAAGCAAGCTCTCCAAAATTTTCAAATAGGTCAGAGTCAAAGTGTGGCTCACATTCAGCAAGGCCCAGGGAGATTCCAAAGCCACCAAAATGCCTACGACTATCCCTATGACTATCACTCTAACTATCCTCCTCCTCCTCCTCAACGCTTTGATAGAGGTAGATCTTATGATAGGTCAAATCAAGACCACCGTTTCAGGTCGCGCTCTCGTGATGCTAGTAGCAACTTGTGCTGGTACCACATGAAATTTGGTGACCAAGCTCGCAAATGTGCCTCTAGATACTGTCCTCGTTATACCGTAATGACTTCGGGAAACGCCATCAGCGACGCATAGTAGCGAGTACTGCGTTGCCTCATTCCCAGACTACTCGCCTCTTGACCATTCACGATCCCGTCACCAAGTATCGATTTTTAATTGACACTGGATCCAGTGTATCAATTATCCCAGCCACAGTGAAAGACAAAAACCAACCATGGTTGGCGACCTTACGCGCCGCAAACGGCACGCCAATACCCTGTTACGGTGAGAGAATATTAGAGTGCGGTCTGGGATTGAGGAGGAAATTTGTATTTACCTTCATGATAGCTGATGTTCAAGAACCAATAATTGGTGCTGATTTTTTAGCCAAATTCGGCATCATTGTAGATATTAAGAACAGGTGTATTCGGGACGAGGAGACACAGATCTCAATTCCCGCTTGCAGCATAACTAAAGCTAATGTCTTGCATTCCTTCTCGATTGCTTTCAAGGAGGAGTGCATGTTTGAACAGGAACTTAAAAATTTCCCTGCATTAACAAACCCTAACTTAGTTTCTAACAGCATGCAAACATGTACAAAGCACTTCATAGAGACCCAAGGTCCGCCAGTTTTCTCCCGTGCTAGGCGACTGCCGCCTGATCGATTCGCGTTAGCTAAAAAAGAATTCGCTAGGATGCTCGAAGATGGCATCATTCGCACTTCCAAAAGCCCTTGGGCTAGCCCTCTTTTGCTAGTACCCAAGGCTAACGGTGAATTCAGACCGTGCGGGGATTTCCGCAGGTTGAACGCCGTTACTTTACCTGATCGATATCCTATTCCTTACCTTCACGATTTCAGTGCAAATTTAGAGGGAGCACAAATTTTCTCTAAGATCGACCTTCAGTCCGCCTTTCATCAAATACCCTTGGATGAGTCTGCGATTCCTAAGACCGCGGCAATCACTCCGTTCGGTCTCTTCGAATTCTTAAAGATGCCATACGGCTTGAGGAACGCTCCTCAGACGTTCCAAAGGCACATGGCTGAAATTTTCTCTGATCTCACTTTCGCTTATGTCTATCTAGACGACATCCTTGTGGCGTCCACTACCCCAGAGTTGCACAAAGACCATCTTAGGGTCGTTTTTCAAAGATTGTCCGACAATGGACTCCTTGTAAATCCTGCAAAATGTGAGCTCGGAAAGCCATCACTGATTTACTTAGGTCATGAAATCTCTAGCCTAGGTCTAAAACCTTTGCCTTCCAAAGTAGAAGTGATCAAAAACTTTCCTCTTCCACAGACCCAGAAGGAACTAAGAAGGTTCCTAGGCTCTGTTAACTTCTACCATCGTTTCATACGCGACTGTGCTCAAACTTTAGCGCCCTTGTCTGACCTCCTCGAACCGAAACGAAAAGGCAAATCTATTGAGATAAAATGAACAGAAGAAGCGCGAAAAGCTTTTGAAACAATCAAACACAAGTTAGCTTCCGCGACTGAACTATCTTACCCTATTGCTAATGCTGATTTCAGCCTCGTTGTTGACGCATCCAGTACCGCCGTAGGTGCTGTGTTGCAACAACAAGTGGGTACTAACATCTCTCCTCTTGCTTTCTTTTCCAAAAAGCTGTCGCCCACTGAGCGTGGTTATAGCGCGTTCGGTAGGGAACTTCTTGCTATCTACCTATCTGTGAGACACTTTCGCTACGCTCTAGAGGCGAGGGAGTTTGTGATCTACACAGATCACAAACCTTTGACCTCAGCGATCAAAATGCCTTCTGAAAGACATTCCCCTAGGGAAGCTCGACACCTGTCATTCATAAGTCAGTTTACCACTGACATTCGTTACATTAAGAGACTAGACAATACTGTAGCCGATTGTCTCTCCAGAATCAATTCTGTCCAAACCAGTGGTGAAATCACCTTCGGCAACATTGCTAATGCTCAGAAGGAGGATCCTGAACTCCAGGACCTTCTCAAACCTTCTAACACTTCCCCTCCAAAACTAACCTTGGTTGACGGCGTGTACCGTGATGCCGAGCGACCTTCTCGTTTGTATCTTCCTGCGACGCTCCGCAGAGTAGCTGTCCTCCACCTTCATTCCCTCTCTCATCCAGGTATTAACCGTACATTGCGTTTGATTTCTGATCGTTTCGTCTGGCCAGCGATGCGTAAGGAGGTCAAGCAAATTGTGCAAAATTGCCATGCGTGTCAGAGTAGTAAGGTGGTGAAACATAATCGTGCGGCGCTGCAGAGTTGTGCATTCACGGGTCACAAGTTTGACTCTGTACACCTAGATTTGGTGGGTCCCTTGCCCGTATCGCGCGGTTATTCTTATTTGTTGACCATCATCGATAGGTTCACGCGTTGGGTTGAGGCTGTCCCTTTACCTGATACCCAAACTGAGACGGTAGCGCGCGCCTTCTTATCTAACTGGATCTCTAGATTTGGGGTTCCCTTAAGTGTCACACATGACCGGGGATCACAATTCACCTCCAAATTCTGGTGCGAGCTTAGCACCGCCTTAGGGTGTGCAAATACCTCAACTACAGCTTATCATCCGCAGTCAAATGGACTTATAGAGAGAGTCCACAGAGACCTCAAGTCTGCCTTGCGCTGTCTTAATTGCAGTCACGATTGGACTGATAGACTTCCAGTAGTACTACTTAGCATTCGAAACCTACACAGACAAGATCAGCAGTGCACAGCGGCTGAAATGTTGTATGGGAAGACGCTTCGTCTTCCCGGCGACATTGTTGACCCAAAACCTTTGCCTGAATTTTCATCCGCTGACCGTTCCGCTTATGTAACCTGCCTTAACCCGCGCACTGTAACTGGTCGCCTCATTTACCAGGCTCACTGGTTGCCAGACGTAAGGCATAACCCCAAGTTGTTATACACCAAAATGATCGTCTCAGCGAGTGCTACACAGCTGGAGCCAGAAACCCCCACATTGTGGGGGTTAAGGCAGAGCTCCAACCACTTGGAAGTTGGGAGGGGTAAGCACAGTCAGTGTGGTAAATGAGGCGACCGTGAGAGGGTGTGCGTGCGAACAGTCAGTGGCAGCCTCAGTTACCAGCGAAACTACTCAGGGCCTTATTTCGCCTTATTTCGTAAAAATGGCAAATAAGACAAATCTGAAGTCAGTAGCGTGTAGAGCAGTATTTTATTCATATTGTGTGAAAATTACAAGTTTCGAAACACTATACTTACAGTAATATAACCAGACATGCAAACATGCATTTATGTAGGAACTAAAACGAAGAATGGATAACACCTAGTAGACATAAATGGTCATAACTTTTTTTCTAATTGTTGTAGAGGAAAAATAAAAACATCAGCAGGTTTGGAAGGATTTTCTGCATAAAATAGCAGTGAAAAACATTACATTGTTCCCAAAACACAAAAATGGCCATTGATCTCTTTGAAGCAATGTTGTGCAAAAATCTACGGAGTTTGACTCCATATTACAAAGAAACGGTTCAAGTTATCAAAAATTTGACAACATCAAAGTGTAAAGCAACATTTTTTACTCATTACTTCATATTTTTACATCTCTGCCTATTACGGTAAGTGAACAGGGAACGGCAGAGTAACGCGGGTAAATTGACTACTTTTCTGAGGGATGCGCGACCGTGCGCGGGTTAAAGACTGCATGCGTAAGATCGAGTATGTTGCTCCACGAATGCCTCAGACTCAGGACAAACTAGATGCCGCCCTGCAAGACTGCACACATGTGTATGTCCGCAATGATGCTATAAAACCTACACTCACGCGCCCTTATGATGGCCCATTCAAAGTACTTAAACGCAAGCAAAAATACTTCATTCTCGAAAGATTCGGCTCACACGACCCTGTGAGCATTGATCGATTAAAAGTCGCATACACTTCTGATCATAGTGTAACTCATAACTCATCCTCCTCTCCGCAGATTTCTCCTTCCACTGAGACTCGATCATATCTACCATCTCAGCTCCCTCAGTTGGCTGCCTTATTGCCTAGTCAACTCGAGTGTAACCCTTTCTACGTGTCTGTACATTCAAACCCTATCTCTAACCCTGTCGTAGATTCTAACTCTAGTCCTCTTACTGACACAGCGACAAGTCTGGAGAGACCAGACGAGCCCGCTGCAGTAACTCCTGTTCCTAGGACTCTTGCCGATCTAAACTTGCAGACCCGTTTGGTGAAACTTCCCCGCTCAGTATCATTTGCCAATTGCCGAACTCGGCAGGGTCGTGTAGTTCGCCCTCCTTCCCGCTACAGATGATTGCAGCGGGTGGACCTTTCGGTCTGCGCCTTGGGGGGTAATGTAGCATACCGCTACATAAGCGTAAAAATTATAAATTTGCTATTCATACTTAAATTAATTAATTAGTAGCATTAAAAATATTACTCTAATTTATTATCAAGTATTTTCTACTTCTAATTCGTAATCATTGAAGTTTTTGTGTAAAGGCATGAACTAATAAGAATAACACTTGACATTTTTCGAGAGAGAAGCCCTCTGGTGGTAATACTGCGCAATGCGCGTCTCTGGTTCAAAAAGCCACTCATGTTCTGGCGTCCTACCTTGTCGGTGTTACAGCAAATTCTCGTGAGTTTTTTTTTAAATGTGTTAGAAAGTTATCGTGTCCTTTTCGTCGTGTCAGTGAGTATTAATAAGTGACAGTGCAGTGTTATTCAGTTGCGTAGTTGTGCGTGGGAATATTGATGTAGCATGTGTCTCATTTCTGTGTTTGTCTTTTCCCAGCGTGACTTAGCGTAAAGATATTGCATTTCCGTGTCATGATTTTATTATCAAAGCATAATCATATTCGATGTGCATTTCATTTCCGTGTCATGAATTTATTATCAAAGCATAATCAGGCTCGTTCCTTCTTCCTTTCGATAATCTACTAATCCACGATAATTTCTGCTTGAATGAACGCGGCGAAAATTGCCGGCGTTCGTTCGATAGCGTCTTTGTGTAATGGCGGAACCTCGCATCGCTGTCTCTTGTCATTACTCTGTGATTATAAATACTATAGGCATGTGTATAGTAGCATTTATTCTTTTTTTTGGTAGTTTAAATTACGTAAAGTATTCATGCCTATGCTTGATAAATTTTGGTACTTCACTTCTTAATTCCATACTCGTTTGGAAACCTTTACGTAAACGCCTTTACTTCAATAGAGAAACATCTCAATAAAATTTAATTTAACTCATCGCATTCTTGTGACAAAACAACCATTACTATCTGCCTATCTTAAGTGTGTGCAAATTGCTGGCGGTTTTGGCTTAGGCCGACGCGTAAGCCGCCGGCTAAATCGCCACGCGTAACGTCGTGCTTTCGTGTTTTCTTTCTTCGCGTATTTTCCGCCTGTGAAATCAACGTTTAGGTTTCCCCTTCCTTTCATCATTGGGGATACATATTATTATTTAATTTCTTTATTATTGCATATGATATCTACTAAGATTTTTCAGTAGGATTTATATCCATAAACTTTAGGATTTTTATGTTTTTTCTTACTGCTTTCAAAAGTGCAGTCATTTGATATTTTCACCATTTTTCGTAGATCTCGTGTTTACTTGCCCGTAGTCTCTGTAAGGAATCACGATCTTTATTCTTGGAAATTCTTAAGCCATTACTCAGAACTTAAAAGCCAGAGGCATTAGTGATTAAACAATTTATCTCTTGATTAAAAATCTGTCAACCTAAAGTCTGTCCTATCTCGTTTGAGTTGCCAAAAGTGAGAATCCCAATGTAGCCGGAGCCAGACCTGTAGGAGTTTTTCGGATTTCTCCGTGTGGGAAGAGTTGTCATTATAATTTGGATTGTCAGTGATTGGAATGTCTTGATGTCTCTCCTGGAATGTTTCACCCAGCATCTTGGACCCCTGTGCAGGACCTCTACAGCATCGCCATACACACAAACCATTATCCCTGGGTCTTGAGCTTTGCCTTTAACTCAGCCTAGAGTTTCACGTCAACAAACGCCACCACACATTATCCCTGGGGTAACCTTGAGTGCCATGTTAATTGCTATTCTCACATAAGCAGTGACTAAACTTGCTACTACTAATCTGAGCAAGTAATTCAACTTGCTCCTGCTAATGTGCCGACTTGATTCTGCTCACCTGAGCCTGATTTAACTGCTCACTCACACCCCACCTTATTTTGGAGTCATTAGTTCTACCTGAACTAATTTACTGACCTGAGCTCAATCATCTCTAATTGCCAAACTCAAATTCCCAAATACGACTCACTCACCCTGCTTACTCCATCGCGTGCCGGCCTTCGTCAACGCCAGCCTGGTCCTCCGGCGAGGATTGCCCACTTAGACAAGCTCTCCGAGATCAAGATCCAAGCCAGCTCTCCTGGTTTACTCTTCCAATAAACTCCACCTAAACTGAGCTGAGTTCCAAACGTTTTCATTTTCCCTCTCATAATTTTCCCATGCGCTTCGAGAAAAGATCGAGTTTTTCTTAGCCGTTCAAATTAATATTTACATTCAACCACCCAACGGCGGAAGATTAAAACCCGACAGGCTTGTTTCCAAGGTTGGTAGACATATTCTGACTTCCGCATTTTGTTGTACACTTTTAGCAGGTATTGTTGAGCATTGAGCGGCATATATTTGATCATCAGGTTACTGATATTATCCGGTCCAGATGTCGTGATCTTGTTGCTCCTGATAGCAGATGACAGCTCGTACATGGTGAAAGGTACATTATACAGTTCGTTGTTGTCGCTCGTGAAGTCGATGGGAATCTGTTCAATAAGTTGCTTGTACTGTAAAAATTGATTTGAATAGTTGAATTGAATAGATCAACAGCAAATTAAATGATCCTTATGAGGCATTAGAAATGAGTTACATTCATGGCTTTGAAAAAGCCAGGAAAATAATGCGGCTAGGGGAAAAACGGGCATTGCTACGCGCTAGGGGTTAAACGGAGGTATTGTTGCGAGAAGATGCCAAATCCAAACAAACTGCGAATTCTTAAAATTAATTTCAATACAGAATAAGCTGGTTTTATTCAGTAATAATGCTGGAACACACAAACTAAACACAATACAGAAATAGGCATACAGGACAGCAGGAACAGTAGGAATTTAGAAGGAAGATATTGAGCGCTATTTAGCAAAAGGATCGCGATATCTACTCAAGCTGCCGAAAAACGCAGCGCATTCTTGACTATGTGACCAACGGGGTTGCGGGTTCGTGACGGACCGCACTTGATAAATCTTAACTATGAAGTTATTCAGCAATATATATGGAGAGGAGAGGATGGTTAACAATAATTTTTATACAAAAAGTATTTAAATAGAGAAGGTAAATCTTCACCAAAGGATTTTGATTGAAACAATTTCTATGATATTTCAAAAACACTTCTATGGCATTATTTCAAAAACGTTCATCACGTTTTCTAGCCACATCAATGCTATTTTCGATCAAATTCAACTGTCAGGGTTATGGTTTTAAGTTTTCACTTGCTTTGCTTAGTATTTTACTCAGACAAAGTCAGAATTCATCATTTTAAACTATAGGTATCATGCAAATTAGTAACTACTTTCCTAAGAGACAAACCGTGGGCTCGAAGACTTGCAATTACGCAATACAAGAATATAATTTTGAAGTCTATTTTCAATTTGCTTTTCTTTCTCAACTTAATAATTCCATTTTATGAATTAGTCTAAATGAAACTTTATTATTCAATTTTCATACGAGAAATGAGTTCAAATGGAAGGAACAATTATTATTCATACATGACGATAAAACTTTTACTTCAGACAGGCGGAAGAGATGTCAACTCTTACGCACAAGGCACCGCACGGAGGTAGACGAGATTAATAAACCACATCTAAATTAAAGCCTTCAACGACCAGGAGAACATATATATCTTCATTCCTCTTTCTACTTACTAAAGACTCCAATATTCATGCCTGTATCACCACTTACTTTAAAAATAATTTATAAAAATTGAAATTGTCCTCGCATACGTGTTAAAATAGCGGAAAAATTATACCATCTCATTAGACATGATAAATCATTTTCTATGCAGAATTTTTCCTTTCTCAAACGCTTTTTATCAGATACGATGAAAAGTTATGAAAATATACCTCTATAACTTATAGATAACATACAATAATTCGTTGTCCTGTTTCTGCCCTACCTATCTCTAGTAAAGCATTTGAGATATATATAAAAAGTATCTCTGATTTCGAACAGAATTGTTTTTTTATTAATAGTCAATGACTCACGTACAAAAAAAAATTAACAATGCAGGCTGCCTTAAAATCATCTGTAGCACACGTACTCAAGCATCGATAATTTAAGGTGGCTTTAGACGGAGGGCTTTTTCCCCAGGGTGACGCCCCGGCCCTTCCCCTCTAACCCGCTCAAGCCTCCCCACTTGCATCTAAACGGAGGGCGAGATCCCCACAGCAGTAAATATTACTTTTTCAGTACTTCTCGACTTTCAAAAAACATCAGATTGAGTAAGTAATATAATATTACTCTTGAAGCTCCACTGTAAAGGCATTAGAGGAACTGCTCCTTCTTGATTAACGATTCTTTGATAATTATCTTCGGGTAGAAGAGATTTGAAGTGCCACGTGACCTCCGAATGCTAAAAACTTTATTTTTATGAACTTAGTTTCTAATTCCAGTATCGACGTTTAATAAATCTACAACACTTTTAGGTCAAACTTGTTTTGCAAAACAAAATTCGTTGGCAGTGGACTGACGGCTATCTTCGAAGCATCATATCATCACTCAGGCGTTAAAGCCCCCACACACTACACGCGCAGCGAGCCGAACCACGAGCAGGGCCTCAGGCTCGCGCGAGCCTGCTTGGCTCGGCTCGTGCTCTTTGCCTCCCTAAACATTACACGAGCCGAGCATAAGTTTGCAAGTGTTTTCTCTAGAGATAACATGGACTTCTCCAATTCAGATTCAGATGACCTATTAGTGATTGCGATTTGCTTAAGTGCTAAACAACCTCAAAAAAGGTCTAAATAGTGCAAGTCTTGGCTATTGAAGAGGGGAGAACTGTCTCATGGCCAGTTAGTTCAAAAATTGAGACTAGATTGACTAGAGCTACATACAATGATAACTCCGATAAAGTTCAATAAATTCTACAAGAAAATCTTTCTTGTCCATATTCTCTTTTATCACACTTGAAATTCTATAGTGCGTCGTACATCAAACACTTTCTGAAAAAGGGAAATTCGTTAACATTATGCACTAAGCTGACCGCAGGCTCGGCTCGTGCTATTTTACCACCACACACTACCCGAGCCGAGCCGCAAGACAGGCCAAATATCTGGAAGTGACAGATCAGCACGAGCCGAGCCACGAGCCTGATTGCGCGGCTCGTGGCTCGGCTCGAACATGCCCACACACTGCACGAACTGGCTCGGGGCTTGGCTTGTTTGCTAAGGCTCGGCTCGTGGCGCGTGTAGTGTGTGGGGGCCTTTACACAGGCGACCACTCAACTCCAAAGAAGGGAGCGACACAGAACGTAAGCGATGCAGTCGCCCGGTCAAATGAGCCTAACCTCGTTCAAAATCTACCTAAGCAGTTTCACATAAACTACGCGTATTCTTCAGTAGGGTTGCTTGAAAACGTCGATTTAGTTACCTCCAACCTAAACTGGGGGCTTCAAAGTTTCGAACGTCCCGCAACCAATGCCCTGTCCGTACATCTCGAAAATGGACGAATTTTATCAAGTCCGGAATTAATAGAAGGCATAGCTTACTCCGGAATTACTAAAAAGGGATTCGATTGCAGGTATTCGAAGTGAGAGGTTCAGTCTCGTCTTCGGAATTGTGATCGTGTTTTTGCTATTATCGAGACGCAAAACCTTTTGAAGCAGTTACCGCCAGACCGGCGTGCAAAGTTAACTGCTGACCCTCCAGACGGAGGATTGTCGCCTCCAATCATGCCTCCAAAGTTGAAACCCAACTTGGCAAACACCAGAGAGGAACCGGAAGATCAGGATGAACTGAGTGAGGACGTGATCAGTGCCGACGATGTGGAACTGGAAGATTACAGGGCAAGAGAGAGAAGTCAATCTGAGCTACCGGGGACGGCAGTGATAGAAGGAACCTGGTTCAAAGAAAACAATAAAGCAAAACGGACAAGGACAACAACAGAAACCTCAAGTGACTCGGCTCGGGACACGGCCAGAAAATACATTGCAACAGAAAAAGGAGACAAACCATATCCAAACTGCCCCAGTAATGAAACACAGGAATCTCTAGGAAAAAACTGCACGGTGATCATTAAACAAGTTGAATCAAGTGAGATCAACTGGGATTCAAAGAAAAAAATAACACTAGACCCTATCTGTGTATCAAAAGGATTAGACTCTGTGCTAGACTACAGTGCGGTGAAAGACGTCCGAGTCAACAAACGTAGAAATGTTATTGCTGTAGAATTCAAGAGCTCAACCACCCAAGAGATTGAAAAACTTCTACAAGTGGGACACATTGGAGAGTATGCTGTTAAGTGCCACTTACCTACAGCAGAAGAGCAAAACACTGTTTATGGAGTGATTGGCCCCATTGGAGAGGATGTTGACCTGGAAGACAAGGTGGAATATCAGGGAACTTTATTATGACCAGACACAATGGCACATCTGAACTATGAGTAGCAGTCACACGAACTTTTGTGAACTATTTCTATCCTTCCTGAAAATTTCAATCGGCACCCTATTTTCGATCAATAGTGACCACAAATAGGTAATTAACATGTTATAATACGGGACAAATCATGAAAACGCTAATTTCATGCAGCTTTCCCATGAAAAGTCGAAGAATAAACTACGATAAGACAGAGCGTCGACATAATCCCCGTACGACAGTTTGAAGGTAACTGAACCGCTGTGAGCCCGTGAGTCCGTGACGTCAAAACGAACGTGAAATGAACTTACGTTCGTTCAAATGATTACACATCGTATTAAAATGCATTTTTACACCATAATTCTTTCAGTATTTGGGCGTATCCTAATGTCATTGGAAAGAAAAAACTTTCAGCTTTACGAAGAGGTAATTTTTCATGGAAAAAAAATATTTATAAGTACTTTTATTCGTTATTGTTCCCTGCACACCGTAGCAGACAGAATAAACTCCAGTCTTTTCAAAGGAAGAAATTAGCCTTGCGATCAAGTTCAGGGCATAAAAACCACTTGCTGAATGTAAATGAACTACGGAGTGCGGAGAAGTTCCTTTGACATCATTCCGATGTTTCTTTCCTGCAGCAACAATTTTTCAGTGTGTATGCGGTGTAATGTACTGACGTTAAATTAAGGATATAATGATGTATTGCATTGTAATGAGATATATAAAATTTGAATCCCATGAACGTGGTACGAAATAGTTGAGATGTAAATCAAGTTTTCCCCTTATATTGTTCGTAAAATCCCATAATATATATGTTTGCATTGAAGTGCTTAGATTGCGAATTTTTATTTATGAATAGAAATTCGTTATATCAAGTTAATGATAATCAAGATTTTGCCAGCCAAATAAATGACTATGTTTTAACATCATTCATCGGGAATAGAAATGTAAAAAGTTCGATTCGCGACTCATTCATCTAAAATAGCTACAAAAGTCTGTAAGACAAATTAAAACCATTTAATTTCTGTGCTCACATTTGTGAATGAAATACTCTAATTTTCTAGTGACATGAGCACAAAAACAATAAGGTCATCAATGCTATATATCCCACGGGCTACTGCATTTACTTAAGACAAAGTCTAATAAAGTGTAATAATTATTTTGTGATAAATACGACTACCTATTAGACAATTTTGGCTAGATTTTTATTTATTAACTACAAAAGAATAAGTTCACATGATGTTTTACATTAAAAAAATCTTGATTTGCCATAAAATATAAATGGTTTGATTTGACAAACATATTTTAATCAAAGCCACTTGATAAACTTCCACGAAAAATCTGTAGCTAGGCTATTTCATTTTTTCAAATCGTTTACATGCATATTTGATACGTAGGAATAAAAGATGTCGAATGACGACCTCATACTCATAAGCGCAGAATTTTTCAATCGATATACTATTTTCATTATTAACCCCTGATATCCAAGTTCCTAAGCTCATATTTCAACGTAAGTGCGCACTAATAAAAATGTTGTCAACAATGCATCGTCACTGGTATTATATTATTTTAATTTGTAGCTATACGAATTATGAAACCTCGACTACTGCATGAGAGCTAAAGCTTTTTTTACTCTTTTCTCTCAATAATTGTTTTCGACAATTGAAATGAGTATTAAGATACAAGCATGCTCATCTACTATGTATCTTTATTGCATGATATTTTATAAACAAAATGATCGTTTTGTACATTTTTTTGGAAACAAACTGCTCAGAATTATTTTTTGTCTCACATTATATTCACAAGTTACAAAAATAGAGGAGTGCCTTGCAAGTAATGGCCTGCAAATAACATTTTATTTTCCTATTTTTTGTTTTCTAAGATCGGAAATAAGTTTTTTCAAATGACGCTTTCCAATTTCATTTGGTATACATATGAATAAATGCAAATTCATGTTGAGAGCGAGATACTTTATAGCATACGTTGCACGTTCGTCCAACTAAATCAGGTTCGAAGACTTTTGCGATATTACAGAAATAATTGAAGATTTGTGTGCAGAGCCCATCAAAACTGAAGGCAATGGATGCTCGAATAGTTTGACAGAGCACGTAAAGATTTTAATTGGTGGAAAATATTATCAAATAGCATATCTTTCTGAACAATCATGTTTCGATTATGAGCATGTAATAATTACCTGCAATGCAGGATGCACCACCTTGTGAATTTACCCATCTAGATCTTGTGTGTGCCCATAAAAAATTTTTATTTCTACTACAATGATACCTCATTTTCAATATAATTCAAACAGTGAGATTATACAACTTTTTTACACTCATTAGTACTGTCACCGGCACCTGAGGAAAATTATATTTTAGCTACACGGGCTTAGCGAAAAGGGATGTCTCTATTCTTTTCATAAAATTAAAGTGTTTGCAAAATGCTATGAACATTATAGTTAAATACTCCAAATAACATGCATATATAGAATTGAGTTAGCAGCGAGACTATGAGGGAAATATTGTATTTTTTGCGCAATTCTGAAATGCGCTCTTTTTTACAGGTTCTCGTATTAATTAGAAATAATTAGAAATGTAAAATATAAGTTTTGCACCTCTATATCAATCCATCCAAGTTGTTCAAATTCATTGCTTCATTTGGTAATTTCCTCAACACTCATAAATATTAACGCCTTGAATTTATACCTCCTCTGGATGATTATTATTTTAGTGATTATTCAAAACGTATAATGGTATGCGTCTCTCAGACATTCGGATTTCGGACAGTCCGATCTCGAAAGTTGTGAGGTGCGAAGGCCGATACAAAAGCTCTGACGCTGTCGCCACTCGACTTCAAGTTCAAGCGATTGAGCTTGCAAGGGTTTTTCAACATTTGTGTTGTGATTCACTAGGTTTGTCACTGCTTATATTTTATGTTCATATTTTTGAGGTATAGTTATATGATGCGATAATTTGAGAGAAGTGCTAGTATTAAACTCAGAGTGAGGACATTTAAATGCTCTTTCAATGATGAAGGGTGTGTTTTACTTCGAAGGTAACGCAATTGGGTTTATTCGAAGAATATCCTTAAAAGACAAGAATGTTGAATTTTACAGAGAGCAATGGAAACTTGAAGTTGTTTAAGAACTCAAGCACTAACTAAACTAAATTCAATTTTTGAAAGTTTGAAATCCTTGATTATTTACTGATAAATAGTCTGAAAATTCACCAAATGACAGTGAAAACATTGATCAAATCACAATAAAAAATTTAAAACATGCAAATGACTCTAAATATTATTGTTCATATTAACCATCCATCATAAAATGGGGAAAAAAGTGAACTATTTTTACGGTCATTCAAAAAATTTTTTGAACTTTTTGCTAATTTGTGCCATCCAATCCTCAAATTACACCCTGCTGGAAGAGTTGCAGTCAGTAGCCAGCTGTGAGGGAGCAAAAATAAGGAAAATGCAAAGAATCTACAAGTTTTCAAACGGATGCAAGGAACCTACACGGTCAGTAAAGGTAATGTTTGGCACAAAAAATATTCCGCAGCATCTGAGACTTGGTTTTGTGCAATACAAAGTAAGGCTATTTGAGCTCCCTCCTCTTCGATGCTATCGATGTCAGAGACTGGGACACCTGGCCAGTGGATGCGCAGCCCCAATGAGATGTCTAATCTGCAGTGGAAATCACCCCAAGGAAAATTGCCAGGCTGCATTGCCAAAATGTGCAAACTGTGGAGGTCAACATGTTGCATGTGCAAGAGAGTGCCCAATGATGCAAGATGCAGCAAGACTACAGGCCCTGCAACAGGATGGTTTCACCTTTTATGAGGCTCGCAAGCAAGTGATGGAAGAGAGAAAAGCAAAACAAGGGCAAAGAAGTACTGGAAATGCAAGTCAACTAAATCATGCAGGAACATTCACACATTATACAGTGCCCTCTGGAGATGCTAGCCTCAACTCAAGCTCAAGAAATATAGCAAATTTGACACCAAACCATCCTTTAGAGACAGTGGAAGTTGAGGTTGATGTCCATCAAACGCAGGGGTCCTACTACATCCCTAGAAAAGTACCTTGCCATAAAGAGTCTTACGCAAATGCAGTGATATCCCATATGCCAAATCAACAACACCAAAAATCCTGCAGTGAAAGGATGGAAGCAAGCATTACGCAAAGCGTCAAAAAAACTGTAAGTAATGAACTAGAGAAAGAGATTATTGAAAAGTGCCAAAATTTAGTGCAGACAGCAGTTCAGCAAATATTTGCAAAAATAACCAAATTCATAAGTGAAGCACTGTCTACCAACTTATCAAAGGAAAACAAGAAACAAAGAGACTTACTTCTCATTGGAATGGCACGGAACCACTTTGGAGCCCAGATTGGAGAGGCTCTCCTTGGACAATTTTGCCAATCAGAGGACACGTCTCAGACGGTGATGGCTACGCAGGACCAAGTTCCAGTAAGGGGAAAGGAGGCTGCAGTGAAGAACCAGGAAGGCCTACTAGAAAGAAGTGAAAGTGTAAAGCAAGTGTCCTCTGCAAGTGTTGGGGCAAGGAAAAGGCCCCAGAAACAAAGAGTTGCAACCAGAAAACTTGGCCTGTAGAACATGAATTCCACCTTTTTACTCAAGAATCAGAAACTGAAGAGACAACCGAACATGGAAAATAAGCTCATACTGGTACAGTTCAATTGTAATGGTATATCTAGCAAACTGTCAGAACTTAAGCTCTACATTTATACTAACAAACCTGACATTGTTTGCTTATGTGAAACCTGGCTAAGTCAGAATGAGCCAAAATTTGTGGGATACCAGGCGGTGTGGTTGCATCGGGATATTGCTCCTAGAGGAGGTCTAGGAATATTAATCCGCGATGATATTGGATATTCTGTAAATGAGCTTGACATATTTCAAAATGGAAGGTTGGAAATTTGTTCTATTCAAATTAGTTCCTTTGTAGGAAGAGTAGATGTTTGTAATATTTACAATGCCAATCATAATGTACAACTTGAAGAATTTGTGCATTATTTTTCTCAAATGTCTAATAATTTTATTTTTGTTGGGGACTTTAATGCTCACTCTCCACTCTGGGATCACAGAGGAAGGCACAATTTCACAGGAGCAAGCATTGAGAGATTGATGGAAGTATGCCCAGTGGGCTTATTGAACCCTTCTGATCTTCCAACATATATAGACAGACGAACTGGTTCTGCCTCGACCCTTGATCTGTGCTTGGTTTCTCATTCACTCCTTATACAAGGGAACATACGTAGGGGAGCTGATCTGGGAAGTGATCATTTTCCTATTGAGTGTGTTTTTGGAGTGCGCATTACAAAATCTGACCCAGCAGGTCCAAAGCGCTGGATTCTTAAGAATGTTAGGTGGAGGGATTGGTCCACTGAACTAGGAAAGTGTCATATTATTGTCTGTCCTGCAAGTGTTGATGATTTACATGATAATTTTGTTGCTAATCTAAATAATTGTTCATTGAAAGTTTTCTCCCAAACCTCAAGGAAACCTAAGTTACATAGGAAAACTCCTTGGTGGGATGCAGAGTGTGCAGCAGCAGTTGCTAGGAGACGCAAAGCAAAGAACATTCTGTCTAAGACTCCAAACACGGTAAATCTGGAAGCATATCTCAAGGCTGAAACACATGCCAAAAATGTCATTAAAAGTAAAAAACAAAACAGCTGGAAATCCTTTGTTCAAACACTGAGTTCTGATACAAATGTTGCACAGGTATGGAGAGTAGTGCGTAGCATGAGCGGGCTAACAACACCCAGATCTAGTTTTCCAATAGGCAGCACAAACAGCACAAATTCAGAGAGGGCAGAACTGTTTATTGAACACTTCACAAGACATAAAATCACAACATCGGATTATTCTGCAAACACCATTAGAAGCAGGATCAAAAATATTGAGCACATGACAATAGATGAAAATTGCCACAATGCCCCCTTGGTGTTGTTTGAAATTAAGAGAGCATTGGAGGGGTTGAGACAGACCAGCCCAGGGAGTGACAATATTCCTTATGCTATGCTTCAGAAGTTGCCTGATCTGTTCCTTAACAGGTTGCTATACCTATTTAATACAAGCTTCTTCTTGGGAGTTGTGCCAACCTCATGGAAGACTGGTATCATGTGTCCAATAAAGAAACCAAACAAAGATCAAAATTCTGTTCAGGGCTATCGTCCAATAACCCTCCTGCCATGTATTGCCAAAGTGATGGAGAGAATTCTGAAAGTTCGGTTAAATCATTTTCTTGAGTCTCATAATGTGTTCTCTGTATATCAAACTGGCTTTAGGCGTGGGAAATCAACGACTGATGCACTGGTGCTCATCAGTAATTTTATTAGACGATCTATTAAAAATAAATATCTCTGTGCAGTAGTATACCTAGATTTAGAGAGTGCATATGACTGTGTTTGGCATGATGGGTTGATATATAAGCTATTGAATGTGAACTGTGATATTAGGACAGTGAAATGGATTCAGGCTTATTTAAGGAACCGAACTGTTAAAGTTAGGATTAATTCAACACTGTCTACAGAAAGAGTTCTTGGCTGTGGTTTACCTCAGGGGTCTGTCCTGAGTCCTCTCCTTTTCAATGTCATGTTGCATGATTTGCCTTGCTGTACTGATGTAGAAGTGGTGTCTTATGCGGATGATATAACTATACTATGTTCGGCCGAGTCATTGCCTAGAGTTAAAACAAAAATGCAGAACATGTTGGATAAACTTGATAGATGGCTGAAAACTTGGAAGCTCAAAGTCAATCCTGTTAAAACTAAATACCAACTATTTCATAACAAAAGAGGATACTATGATGTAGAGTTGAGACTGTGTAACTCTCTTATCTTGCCTATTGTGAACCAGAGAGTGTTAGGGGTGGTTTTTGATGCACCTAAGCTAACACTGCACGGCCATGTTGAGTACATTCGAGCTGACTGCCTAAAGAGGATTAATGTTATGAAAGCTCTATCAAGCTCTAAATGGGGATCATCTCAAATGCTACTGAGAAGGTTATATATAGGATTTATTAGAAGCAAAATTTCTTATGCTGCTATCATTTATCCTGAATTTAATAAGAAGTACATGAGCATTTTAAATGTTTTGCAGAATGCTGCCCTGAGATGTATTGTGGGTGCATGGAAGACCACCCCTATCTGCTCTCTTGAAGTTGAAGCCTTTATGATGCCTCTCAATTTGTATTTTAAGTTTCTCATAGTGAAGTGGTGCTGTCAAAAACAATGTAATTTGGGATCTAGGGAAGTCTCTTCAATGCTAGACTTGTTTGCTGCGTCAGAAAGAAGCGACATTTCTGTTAGGTTAAATAAGATTCTGTGTGATACCCATCTGGAGATACATCCAAAACCATGTAGAATTTCCTTGTATGCCATTCCACCTGTGACAGAGCTCAATAACTTAATTTCCTGTGATGTGCCAAATAGGGAATCATGGTTGCCAGCTGAGGCTAATGTAAACTTTGAGATGTTTTTGGCTAGGAAATATAGTAACCTTGAGAGGATTTACACTGATGGGTCCAAAGTAGCAACAGGATCAGTGGCTGCTGCCTTGTATGTTGCATCATCTGGGATGGCAACTTCCTGGCGGATGAACCCGTCTCATTCAGTTGTAGGAGCTGAGTTGTTTGCCATATTACAGGCTTTGAAATACATTCAAAACAAACCAGGAAACAGCTATGTCATATTGAGTGACTCACAGACGGCACTTGGACTGCTGCTAAATAATAAAAAGGATGCATATAGAGAATTTTGTTTGGAAATCAAATTACTGATGTTAAACTCCTCTCATTCAGTACATTTGCAGTGGGTCCCTGGTCACTCAGGTGTTCAGGGAAATGAAATCGCAGATAGATGTGCAAAGCTTGGCCATCAAAATCTCAAATGCGTTTGGACAAACCTCCATTGTGAGGAGTTTCTAAGTCAAATTCGGAACCAGTTCCTTAATGTCTGGACGCACCAATGGCATACACAAGTTGACTCCTCCGGCAAGGGTCGCTTCCTCAGAGATTTGTTGGATAGACCGAGGAGGCTAACATATAAGGGGGAAACTCATAGACGAATAGAGTGTGCAGTTAGCAGACTGCGTATGGGGCACGCTGGTGTGTTGGCACATCTCTTCAGGTTTAATATGAGTCCATCTCCTAACTGTGAAGCATGTGGTATTCCTGAGACTGTTGAGCATTTCCTATTGCACTGTCATAAGTATTCTAGGCAAAGGAATGTGCTAACCTTGCAGCTTGACCGCATGGGTGTGGAAGTTGGCCTCAAAA
Source organism: Morinoia aosen (assembly GCA_030386875.1). Taxonomy (NCBI): domain Eukaryota; kingdom Metazoa; phylum Arthropoda; class Malacostraca; order Amphipoda; family Talitridae; genus Morinoia; species Morinoia aosen. Next base: position 22,641,305 of record CM059561.1, read on the forward strand.
ACTTGTTGGGCTGTGGAAACCACACAGTCAATGTTCAAAGGAAAATAACTCATTTACTTGGCAGCTTCCTTAGAGGCACTGATAAATTGGATGTACTTTGAAAGTTACAATGTAAAAAAAATTCCTGAACTCTCCTTATCAAATGGCTTGAGTAGCACTTAAATCAGTCTTATGACGAGCTCCATTTAAATGTTTATGTTGGCCACATGAGACAGCTTCTTGTAAATGAAATTATACAGTCTAAGTGATGTCACCGCTTCTGTGTGAAATTGTGGAAAAAAATTGTGTGTATTTGGATGTTAAACCACTCACATCTGATCACCTTGGCTCTGACTGGGCGCAAGCTCTGTGCTGCATAAAGTTCAATGAGAACCTCGTCAAAGCCTTGAATACAGCACTGAAGATACCAGGTCCGACGGGTTTCTGTTGAAGAAAACCAGCGACTTTATGAGGAAGACCTCTCTTCCTCCACCCCGACTATCATCATCACTCCGGAATTAATAGAAGGCAAGATAGACGGGGGGAGGATAATCTGTTTGTAGTGAGTGAAATAATTGAGCGAATGAAGAAGGATAACAAGAAGGTATATTTAGCATTCCTGGATATTGAAAAGGCGTATGACAGAGTGGATCGGGTTAGGCTGTTTGAAATTTTGAGAAAAGTTGGTTTTAGCAGAAAAATAGTGAACATTGTACAGAGTCTGTATGAGAACACAAGTGCTATCTACAGGTTAGGAAATTTGGAAACAGGGCAAGTGAGGAGTGTTAGAGGAGTGAGACAGGGCTGTACTCTGTCCCCCCTGTTGTTTGGATTGTACACAGAAGAATTAGCAGTTCGACTGAGAGGGAGTGGTTTAGGACTGAAAGTTGGTAATGAGAGACTGAGCTGTTTGTTGTATGCTGATGATGTGGTTGTGGTTAGTGAATGTGGTCATGAACTACAAAGGATGCTTGACATTGTGAATGGATATAGTACAGATTTCAAGATGAACTTTGGTGCCGATAAAAGTAAGGTCATGGTTATAAATAGTGATGAGACTGATAGAGACAGACTGTGGAATATTGGAGAAATCAGAATAGGTAGAACAAAAGAATGCAAATATCTAGGTTGTATGATGAGTGAAGATGGATGTACTAGAACTAAAGGTGAGAAAGTGGCTAAAGCAATGCAGTGGAGTGGACGGTTAGGCAGTGTGGCCAGATACAGAGCAAACAAGTACGAATGTGTGAGAGGAATGTGGAAGTATGTTGCTGTACCTAGTGTCATGTATGGTATGAGTGCTCTTGCTTGGAATGGAAGTGATCTTGAAAAGCTGGATGTGATACAAAATAAGGTAGGACGTGTAGCATTGGGTGCTCCGAAATGGACAGCTATAGAAGCCATTAGAGGTGACCTAGGGTGGAGCCTATTTTCAGAAAGAATGATGAAAGCTGTGCTGAATTATAAGGTGAGAATTGAAAGAATGCAGAATAGCAGGTGGGTAAGGCGAATCTTTGAATGGAATCTGAGTGTAAGCTATTGGGAGAAAGTATGTTAAGGGCATGCAAGGAAACTCAGTATGCAAAAGATTATTCATGTTAGAATTGGGAGACCTGTGGATGACTGGAGTTTAATAAATGTAGGAGGTGTAGGGCCTGAGTGGGACTGCAAGAGGTGGAAGAAAGAGATTGAGAGACAAACAAAAGAGTATGGATTGAATAAGTGGAAGCTTAGCATGATGCGGAAGCCTACACTCAACTGGTATATGAAAAAGAAAGCACCTAAGTTTGAGCTGTTCTATGATGGTAGTTTTGGAAGTCAACTCTTGTTTGCTGTGAGATGTAAGTCATTGAGTGTGAACAGACGTACATGGAGATGGAATGAGAATAATAACAGATTATGTCAGCAGTGTAATAGTGGAGTAGAGGAAACAATTGAGCATTTTGTGCTGGAATGTAGTAAGTATGAGCAAGAGAGAGAGAGTTTTATGAATGTGGTGTCTGAGCAGTATGGAAAGAATGAGTGGAATGCCAGATGTGCTGAAGATGATTGCGGTATGAGCTGTCTTGCTGGATTGGATCAGGAGTGTAATGCGAGTATCACTGAGGCTATGAAAGTGTTTCTTGTGCGTGCCTGGAGTAAGAGACAGTGACTGGAATGAGCCAGTCTGGTAGAATGGGCTGTAATGACCCAATGTGCCGGGGGATGGTGTTTTGACATACTGGCTGTCCCGGTGATGCCTTCCAATGGAGGCTTGTGACAAGGATCGTAGATCCTGAGTAGTTTAGTGGACAAGTCTGGTACCAGGCGCTGAACTCTTTGTGTGAAAATTGTGGAGGGAATTGTAGGCCGTTACAAAGGCCCCAACACTGTCGGCCCTCAAGCTCAAGCTCAAGCATATGCTCTAAATTGGAAATTAGAGGAACTTCCTGTTGGAAATGAACCTGAAAGTGAAGATTTGTTAGCAATTAAGTGTGAAAGAATGCATGCCAGAGAATGTATTGTTGTGATTGTATGTTATATGACAACTGATGGGATTTTAGCTCATGAAGAGAATGTGAAATGTATGAAATATTAACAAGGATTGTACGAGAACACTGCAGGTGCTCTCTGATTGTGATGGGTGACATGAATGGGTATACTTATACTTGGTGAGCCGGTAAATGCAAATGGACAAAAATTGATAGATTTTTGTGATGAGAATGAACTTGAAAACCTGAATGTCACAATAGGAAATGGCTTGCATACATGGCAAAGCAGGGAATGGAAAACTGCAATTGACTAGATGATTGTGAATAGTAGAGCAAGAGAGTGTGTCAATGAAATGTTTGTAGATGAAGATGATTTTGATATTGATAGTGACCATAAAATGCTTGTGCTTGAATATAACTGGGGTAGAAAGGAGTCAATGCAGAAGGTCAGTAGTGTGAAAGAAAGTTGGCAGATAAAAAAGGCAAACTGGGAAGAATTTAAGAATGAATTGAGTAGGTATAACTAGAACAGGTGTGGAAATGTAAATGACCTAAATGGTGAGATTGCAAGAACCTTGTATGATGTGGCAGAGCAAAAGATTGGTAGAATAAAATGTAGGAAAGGGACAGGGAATGCCAGGTGGTTTACAAGTGAGATAAAGGAAGAACAAATGAGAAGAAAGACTTTAAATAAGAAACAACGCAGTATGAGGAAAATGTATGAAAGAAACAGAATTAGTGAGGATGAATGGCAGAGTGCATGGAATGAGTACAAGGACCAGCAGAAGAAAGTAAGGAGAATGATTAATGAGGCTAGAGTTAAAGAGAAGCGACACCAAGTTGAAAATCTAAGAAAGAAAGGTCCGGATGGAATAAAAGATTGGTATAAGTTTATACAAGGTAATGATAGAGGTAGTGAAGTTCAAGTTGATGAATTAGTAGTTAATGTTTGCAGTGTGCAAGATAGGATGCAAATGGTGAAAGCAGTTGAAGAATACTGGGAGGACATTGGTGGAATGAATGAGCAGGTTACAGATGATGCACCCATAAATTTTCTGATTGATGAACGTGAACTGCAAATGGAAGACTAAATCACTTGTGAAGAGATTGTAAGTTTTTTGAAGAAAGTAAAAAATGGAAAGGCATGTGGCCCTGATAAGATCCCATATGAGTTCTATAAATGTGGAGGAGAGAGTGTAGTCAGTATGTTGAAATGTTTATTTGATGCGATATGGAAGAGTGAAAGAGTACCAGATGACTGGAACAAGTGTAATGTAGTTCTGTTGCATAAGGGTGGACATAAGAGTAAGAAAGAACTAAAAAATTACAGACCAATTGCACTGGGTGACACTGTATGTAAGATATTTTGTGGTATTTTGAATGAGAGATTGAAAAATTTAGTTGAGGAATTAGGAGTCCTAGGTGAAGAACAGAATGGTTTTAGGCAAGATAGACGTGGGGAAGATAATCTGTTTGTAGTCAGTGAAATAATTGAGCGAATGATGAAGGATGATAAGAAGGTTTATTTAGCATTCCTGGATATTGAAAAAGCGTATGACAGAGTGGATCGGGTTAGGCTCTTTGAAGTTTTGAGAAAAGTTGGGTTTAGCAGAAAAATAGTAAAAATTGTACTAAGTCTGTATGAGAACACAAGCGCTACATACAGGTTAGGAAATTTGGAAACGGGGCAAGTGAGGAGTGTTAGAGGAGTGAGACAGGGCTGTACTCTGTCTCCCCTCTTGTTTCGACTCTACACAGAAGAATTAGCAGTTCAACTGAGAAGGAGTGGCTTAGGACTGAAAGTTGGTAATGAGAGACTGAGCTGTTTGTTGTATGCTGATGATGTGGTTGTGGTTAGTGAATGTGGACATGAACTGCAAAGGATGCTTGACATTGTGAACGGATATAGTACAGATTTCAAGATGAACTTCGGTGCCGACAAAAGCAAGGTTAGGGTTATAAATAGTGATGAGACTGATAGAGACAGACTGTGGAATATTGGACAAATCAGAATAGGTAGAACAAAAGAATACAAATATCCAGGTTGTATGATAAGTGAAGATGGATGCACTAGAACTAAGGGTGAGAAAGTGGCAAAAGCTATGCAGTGGAGTGGACGATTAAGTAGTGTGGCCAGATAGAGAGCAAACAAGTATGAATGTGTGAGAGGAATGTGGAAGTATGTTGCTGTACCTAGTGTCATGTATGGTATGAGTGCTCTTGCCTGGAATGGAAGTGATCTTGAAAAGCTGGATGTAATACAAAATAAGGTAGGACGGTTAGCATTGGGTGCTCCAAAATAGACAGCTACAGAAGCCATTAGAGGTGACCTTAGGTGGAGCCTATTTTCAGAAAGAATGATGAAAGCGGTGCTGAATTATAAGGTGAGAATTGAAAGAATGCAGAATAGCAGATGGGTAAAGCGAATTTTTGAATGGAATCTGAGTGTAAGCTATTGGGAGAAAGTGTGTTGGGGGCATGCAAAGAAGCTTAGTATGCAAAAGATTATTCATGTTAGAATTGGGAGACCTGTGGATGACTGGAGTTTAATAAATCCTGGAAGTGTAGGGCCTGAGTGGGACTGCAAGAGGTGGAAGAAAGAGATTGAGAGTCAAACAAGAGAGTATGGATTGAATAAGTGGAGGCTTAGCATGATGCGGAAGCCTACACTTGACTGGTATATGAAAAAAAAAGCACCTAAGTTTGAGATGTTCTATGATGGTAGTTTTGGAAGTCAACTCTTGTTTGCTGTGAGATGTAAGTCATTAAGCGTGAACAGACGTACATGGAGGTGGAATGAGAATAACAGATTATGTTGGCAGTGTATTAGTGGAGTGGAGGAAACAATTGAGCATTTTGTGCTGAAATGTAGTAAGTATGAGCAAGAGAGAGAAAGTTTTATGAATGTGGTGCTTGAACAGTATGGAGAGAATGAGTGGTATGCCAGATGTGCTGAAGATGATTGCGGTATGAGCTGTCTTGCTGGATTGGATCAGGAGTGTAATTTGAGTATCATTGAAACTATGAAAATGTTTCTTGTGCATGCCTGGAGTAAGAGACAGTGACTGGAATGAGCCAGTCAGGTAGAATGGTCAGTAATGACCCAATATACCTGGGGATGGTGTTTTGACACACTGGCTATCCCAGTGATGCCATCCAATGGCAGCTTGTGACAAGGATTGGTAGATCCTGAGTAGTTTAGTGGACAAGTCTGGTACCAGGCGCTGAACTTTTTGTGTGGAAATTGTGGAGGGAATTGTAGGCCGTTACAAAGGCTCTGACGCTGTCGGCCCTCAAGTTCAAGTTCACAATGAACTAGTAAAAACTATAATGTTAATTTGTAGGTATTTTTCCACGTTGTTTTCTAGTATATTGTATTTTTTAAATTTTAGTTAGATTTAAATTCTAATTTCTAGAAATAGGGCTGTATAACATACTGAAAGAATGCAAGCATAGTTCAAGTAAGCTAAGCAATTTATAACCATTTTCTGCAAGTGATATAGTTAGGCCTATCTAAAAGATTATTTTTTTAAACTAATACAATAAAGACTTTCAAACACAGCTACATGTAACGTACTAATTTTATTGGTAAATGTTGAGGATTAACCGGGAATCGATTTTCAACTTTTTGAATCCTAAACACAGTTAATTAGATTGAAATAAGCAAGTTTTCTTCTATGCACTTTTTGTCGTAAATGAGTATTTTACGATTTTAAGGGGTAGGTTTAGTTTTGTCTTTGATGACAAATGCACTCGGATAAACAGCTGCTCATTGATTTTTTAATTTTTGTTGCTTGAATCATGGTAATAACATTGAAATAAACTACTTTTCTTCTATACACTTGGTCAATTTGGGTTTAGGTGATGTGGGGAAATTAAGCATTCCGTTTCACATAATCACTTAAGAAGCCCATTTAAGAACGTTTTACAGGAATGACATTTTTTACGCTGATGCGTTATTTTCGAATTATTAAACTTTGAAGTTGGCTATGGGCGCCGCCATCTTGGAGCCGGCCGATGTAAACAAGATTGCGGTCGTCACCCTAATGGGTCGGTTAGAAGCTTTATTTATAATTTTCACTAAAAGAACTGTGCCTCCCCCTTACGACCCTACCTCTTTACGTTTGTAATAGGGGGTTAGCTTCCGTTATTAATTGAATTCTGCTTGGTGCGCCCGCTTCTTTTGGCGCGCTAATTTACCGCTCTAACTCAAAAACTAAGCATCAGCGGATAAAATGTCATTCATGTAAAATGCTTTTAAATGGGCTTAAGTGAATATGTGAAACGAAATGCTTAATCTCCCCACATCACCTAAACTCAATATTGACCATACACTTTTTCCCCAAATGAATATTTTATGAGTTAGCGCGGTAGGTTTAGTTTCGTCTTTGATAACAAGAAAACTGGAAGCGAGACGCCATTGCAGCGTTGCCATTTGCCTGGTCAAATTAATTACTTCCTGCTTCAAACACTTGAGTTGCGGTAACTAATTTACCGCTATAACTCGTAAAATACTTATTTACGACGGAAAGTGCATAGAAAAAAACTTGCTTATTTCGATCTAATTAACTATGTTAAGTCAGTTAAAAATCAAATATTGATTCCCAAATAATCCTCAACATTAACCAAACCAGCTAGGTATTCTGAAAAGATGTTCTTCACATATATCTGCCCTCCCCATGTCCTTACCTTGTCGTGGTGGGAGGGCTTGCGTGCTGCCATGAAGGTTGAGGCTATACTGCCGGGGCCCCGGTTCTGGTAGGTTCAACCATGGTAGGCTGGCTCAACTGGAGCAGCCTGACAAAAGGGGGACCATGGGTGAGGTTTCCCATGTAAATATAAACCGGGCCCCGGCAGTTACGGGTTATAAAGTCTCTGTTATCTCGGGCGTACTTGGAGACTGCCACGGGCCGGGGTCGACGGTGGGAGGAGGTATTTACTTCCTAGTGGTCAGCGTGTGCCCGCCTTAAGTGCAGAGATGCATCAGAATGCTGCTGATCGCCCGAGGGGTTCTTTTCCGGCTTGAGCGGGCCTGGATAGGTGAGGGGCAACCCTCACTGAAAGAGAATCCTAAACCACCGCTTGCTTCCACCAATGAACCCTCTTCTCGACTTTCTGGTGACGACCTGGCCCCTCCTCTGCTTCCATCAGAGGAGCCTCCCATGGATATTTCCACTGATCATTCCGCCGTTCTACCTGCGAAACGGGCACCATCACAGCTTATGGCTGAGAGTGGAGCTGGGTCCGGTATGAACCAAACAGAACTCAAACAAGTACTACATTCTGTGGCCTCAGAAAATACGCCCACGCTGTCATCGACCGCTCCCCCTGATGATGGTGGGGACAGCCATCGGGCTCATGAAGACAACAGGAATCGAAACCTAACTCAGATTCAGACGCTTGAACCTTTCCAGCCTGCCTCATCTAGAGGGCGATGGAGGAGAAATAGGAGGGTCCGAACCGGTAGTGACGCCCCTGCATACCCTCCCCTTCAACAGTGGCAGGAGACTGACTACAAAAAGTTCTTCTGCATATCATCTCCATCTAATACAAATCTGGCCACTATCAACGTCATTCGAGCAAACGATGAGATAGTGCGAACTATTGGGGGCCAGCCAAAGAATATTAATGAGACTCGTTCCGGAGGTGTGATTGTGGAGGTGGCGAATCGAATGCAGAGCCAGGCTATTGTTAATTTGAGGACCCTGGACATGAACGAAGTTGTTGTGGAGCCTCACAAAACCCTCAATCAAACTAAGGGAACCATTCACTACATGAATGCTCCAAACTTCACTCCCGATCAGATACTCGAAGGCTTGAAGCGGCACAAGGTAACGGATGTGTATCAGACGAAGAAAAGAATTGGCGGAGTTTTGATGAATCAAAATGTCTATATCTTGACTTTTGATGCCTGTCAGCTCCCAACTGAAGTCTCCATTGGTTGGACCAAGTGCTCCGTACGGGATTACGTACCCAGACCCAGACGATGCTACAAATGCCAACGTTTTGGACATGGCGCTGGGTCGTGCAGGGCGGCTGTGGGTGTTTGTTACCAGTGTGCTGGAGAAGTGCATGAGCTGCCCTGTTCTCTCCCAGCCAGATGCTCGAACTGTAGAGGTCCCCACCCAGCCTCATCTCTAAACTGCCCGACGTATAAGCAGGAACAAGAAGTTGTGGCTCTACAATGCAAGGAAAAACTATCTTTTGGAGATGCTAGAAGGCGCGTGGCAGCCCGATATGTCCGTGAGGGGGTCACGTTCGCAGATATTGCCAGGCCCATGGGCATCAGTAACGCTGTTCGAGGTGAACCCTCAGGTCCTGTTGAGGCTGCCCCCCCGAGAGGAATGGTTGTGCAACAGACCATGAGGGAGCTTGATAAAGGCCATAGACGACAGGTGAGCACAGACGACGAGGGTCATGCCGAGGGTGAGGTGCTGGTGACGTCCCGAGGCCGTACCGAAACCGGCTCCCCGCCTAGGGCTGCTCCTGTAGTGGAAGGCCCAGTTGTGAGTGAGGATGTTCCTCCCGACAGTGCCACCACCACGACGCTTCCGGAGGGTAGGACTAGCCAGATTTCGTCTGTCCAAGGTAAACCACCGAAAGCTACTGCAGGTCCTAGTGCAACTGCCTCAGCTAAATCTACCACTGCTAAATTACCACCACCAAAGGTGCCACCGCCTAAGGTGCCAGAAAAACTTCAAGCCATGGGAATTCCACGCAAGCGCCTCCAGAGTGGAGCGTCGCCTACCAGCACACCTCACTCAAAAGTAGCTCGCGACCAGTCGGGCGAACCCAGCATAGCCCAGAGAAAATATTCATTTGACCGTGTTAGACATGTACCCAAGGGACTCAGTGATGAGTTGCTGAAGAAGTATCCTCCTCCTCCCGGCCTTCCCTCGATACCACCACCTGATGTCGAGGTGCGAACGTGGCGCGAGGGAAGAAGGAAACCAGACGAGGCGAGACCTATCCCAACTCTGGTCAGTCAACGTGTAGCAATCACCGAATCTAGTGCACCACCTCAGAAGTAACAACTGTAACTTTTTATCAGACTGGCTTTTACCATCATTCATTGGAATTGTCGCAGCTTGCGACGTAACTACGGTGATCTCCATGCTATCCTACTAGAACTTCAACCAGCTTGTGTACTCCTCCAGGAAACTATGCTCGGAGGCAGTGCTCCGCCCCGACTTAAACACTACCAAGTAGAAACTTACTCTACAAACAATAATCCTCTTCCTGGAACAGGACTGGCAATCTTTGTGAGACAGAGTTTCCCATATTACAGGCTGCCCATCAATTCACGCTTGCAGGTGATGGCTGTCCGAGTGGAGACTGCTACTGCACCGTTTACAGTATGTAATCTGTACATCCCTCCTCTTCGCATAGCTACATGTGAAGAGCTTTTGGACGTCATAAGGCAACTCCCGGAACCTTTTGTGGTGGGCGGTGATTGGAATGGGAAGCATGCTGCGTGGGGTAACAACAGCATCGATCAACAGGGCAGAGAAGTGGAACGACTCCTTGCTAGCACAGATTTGTGTCTGTTGAATACGGGAAGTATGACTCACTTCCACGTCCAAACCGGGACTACTTCCGCAATAGATATCAGTGTGTGCTCCCCGGACTGTTACCCAGATGCTCGGTGGACTGTCATGGATGACGCCCATGGAAGTGATCACTTTCCAGTGGTGGTGACTTTCCCCACCTACCTCCCTTTCAACTCGGAGCCTCACTACTTGCTTAAACGAGCTGATTGGGAAGCATTTGAGGCTCTGACAGCCTTAGAAGATGGTGGGGACCAGACCACTGTGGACGAGGCGCTAGAGAGGTTTACTAGCACTATTCGTACTGCCGCATCTATTGCTATACCCCGCTCGAAGGGAGGGAGAGTGAATCATCGAGTCCCATGGTGGAGTGACGAGTGTGCCCAGGCTAACTTTGAGCGAAAGAGGGCCTTACGCCGGTACCAACGGAGCCACAACCTTGCTGATAAGATACTCTACCAAAGAGCCAGAGCAAGAGCACAGTTAGTGAAGGATACGGCCAGGAAACAATCATGGCAACGGTACGTATCCACGCTAAACGCTGACACGCCAACTTCAAAAATATGGCAGAGAGTTCAAAAGATGAGAGGACGAAGCGGACATGCCCTACCTTGCCTCACGGACAACGGAGAGATCACCATGAACCAGGATCGCGTTGCCTCCTTGCTGGCGGAGCATTTTGCCGACGTCAGTAGCGGAAGGCACTATACACCCGGCTTCCAGATCATTAAACAGCGCCAAGAACAGTCTCACCTTAATTTTGCATCGGATGAACAATATCCATACAATTCACCCATAACGTACCTTGAACTGTATCATGCACTTCGACAATGTAAGAATACATCCCCTGGACCAGATGGCATCCACTACAAGATGCTAAGGAAAATGCACTCATCAGCAATCACCTACCTTCTTCATTTGTATAATAAAATCTGGACAACCCATGTATATCCTACAGAATGGCAATTAGCCACAGTACTTGCCTTCTTGAAACCCAATAAACCATCCACTGAAGCATCTAGTTACCGCCCCATAGCCCTAACAAGCTGTGTAGGAAAGGTACTAGAGAAGATAATCAACGTAAGATTGATGCGCTTTCTGGAGGCCGGAGATCATCTCTCTCCAGTTCAGTTTGGGTTCAGAACTCTTCGTGGAACCACGGATGCCCTCCTCAGACTGCAGAACCATATTGTTAAAGAGCGTGCCCAAGGAAGACACACTATATGCGTCTTCTTCGATTTGCGGAAGGCTTATGACACTGCCTGGCGATACGGTATATTGGAGCAACTGCATAAGATTGGTGTACGAGGTCACATGGCAATGTATGTACGCGAGTTTCTAAGAGAACGTCGGTTTAGGGTTAGAGTGGGCACACGGTTTTCTGCTCTGATGACTCAGAACGAAGGGGTACCTCAGGGCAGCGTTATAAGCTGCACGCTCTTCCTACTTGCAATGGACGCCATCACGAAGGACCTACCAGGGCATGTTTCGTTTTCCTTATACGTGGATGATTTCATGCTGTATGCATCCTCTAGATACCTACCCGCCCTGACTCGTCGAGTACAGGAAGCCATTAACCGCATTGGAGCCTGGGCCGACAAGCGAGGCTTCTCCTTTTCAGTTGAAAAGAGTGTGGCACTCCACGTGCAGCCCCGTCGCACTAATGAACCTACACCTGAGCTCTTTCTCGGTGATAGGTTGGTCAACGTCTCGCCCACAGCCTCCTTTCTGGGCATGTTGTTCGACAATAAACTGTCATGGAGACCTCATATACTGGCTTTAAAAGGAAGATGTTCTAAAGCTCTGAATCTCCTGAAATGCCTGTCCAGATTAACATGGGGTGCTGATCGAACAACCATGCTGCGACTTTATAGAGCCACCGTTCGTGCCAAGATTGATTATGGCTGCGTCGTCTACCAGAGTGCCAGCCCATCATGCTTATCACTCCTGGACCCAATCCATAACTCTGCTCTAAGGCTGTGTACGGGGGCCTTTCGGACATCACCGGTGATGAGCTTATTGGTGGATTGCGGTGAGCCAGCCTTGCAACTTCGTCGAACACAGCTTACTCTACAGTATGTTGTACGACTCAGACAACTACCTTTCACGGCCACGTGGAATAGCGTGATGGAGGGAGTACGGGGTCGGGTGTTGTTTCCGTATTATATCCCCTCCTCTACTGACTACGAAGCACTTGCGGAGATGGCGCAGTTGCCTTCGTTTAAAGTTGAGCGTGCCCCCACTCTGGAAGAGCCAACCTGGCAAATTCCGATTCAGACCTTCTGTCCAGGACCGCAATACCCAAAGAAAGAGATGATGACAAGATCCATTCTGCGACATATTTTCCAAGATCACCTTCACAGTGACCACGAGGGAGCTTTCCATATCTACACTGACGGTTCTAAAGCGGATGATGCAGTGGGCTGTGCTGCAGTTTCTGATGGTGGAGTGGTGGAGGAGAGACTGCTGCCTGAAACGTCAATCTACTCTGCGGAGCTGATCGCCATCCGTGCCGCACTCCGCATGATTGAGGAGCGACCTGCTTCGGGTTCTTATGTGGTGTTCTCCGATTCCAAAGCTGCCATCCAGTCACTGAGATCCTACAACTCTACGCATCCAATAATTTCTGGAATAATGTCTAGCCTTTTGCGACTTGCAAGCTCCCCAAAACTTGTAACTCTATGTTGGGTACCTGGCCATGTTGATGTGCGTGGCAACGATCGGGCAGACGAGTTAGCGCGAAATGCTGCAACCTCTGCTGCTAACCCAACAAATACCAGAGTACCCGCCCGAGATTACTACCCTATAATTAAAGCTGCATTAACCCAACTCTGGCAGCGACAGTGGGAAAATACCCTAGACAACAAGCTGCGCAAGATTAAGAACAGTGTCCGAGCCTGGCCCTCTTCAGCATGCCGGAACCGCCGCGTAGAAGTCCTCCTATGTCGACTGAGGATTGGTCACACCCGCCTCACTCATGGTCATTTAATAGAGCGTCGCCCGGCCCCTGTTTGCGATCACTGCTTGGTGCCGCTGTCGGTGCAGCATATATTGGTTGAGTGCCTCCACTTTTCCGATGTACGTTCCCGTTATTACCCTGGTTTACAGGGCGCTGACTCTGATTTCGTTCTGTGCAAGATGTTGGGAGAACCGACTCGTGGGCGTTTTAATCATTGGCGGCTTATTAGTTATCTCTCTGACTCGTCTCTTATGAACAAATTATAGTGCCTCTGTACACTGAAAACTAAGAAAAGTTTTTTATGTTTGAAGTCTTTTGGAAGATTGTAGATAAGGATACTGCAATATGGCCGGGCGCGCTACGTTGAAACCTTGGGGGGTTTCAGCGTGGGTAAGGCGTCCGGCCATAAATGGGTGGGCAGCTGAAACCCCCTAAGGGGTCTGGCTGCCCAGTGATTTGGATGTACTGTTGTATGTACAAAATTTCAATGGAGAGACCATTGTAATCTTGAGTTGTAATTAAATCATGATCCTGTAATTTTTGATGTTCTTATAATGTTGGTGTTCACCTTGCGTGGTAAATCGGAAAAGCCTGAGACCGATTAAATTATGTGACCTTCGGTGCGATATAGTCTAAATAACTGAAGCGCTAGCAAACCTATGTTATTACTACTACTACTACTCACATATATCTGCAAGTATAAGGGTATCAACAACAGACTTGCTTTTTAAATGATTTTATATATGATACTTGTAACTATTTGATTCTTCTGCAAGATGCCAATGATTTATAAACTTCTCTTATATTCCATTGTAGGTTGTAATAAAAGTTGCTTTGATATATTTGTGTTGACATTCAGTTTCTGTGATGTTATCTCTACTGTATATCTTTTTGCATTTTTAATTACCTATAAATTCAACAGTTTTTATATTTTTTTTTATATGTAGGTTTGAGAGAGGCAAAGAGGCTTCAGTGGTGGTTATCATAGCTAGGACTCATGTAAAACTATTATCAGTCTTCTAAATATTTAACTGCAGTTGTATGACACTTTTATGCATTAATTGTAGACCATACGTTTTAGATGGATGGCCCAGAAGATTTTTTCTTATCACAAGATGTTAATAAGTCCTAATTTCTTATCCAAGATATGAGAGTTTGTGATGCATTCTCTCATGACAGTTTACTATTGCACTGCAAATCCAGCTAATTTGTATATTAGCAAAAAAATACCTAAACAAACTACAGTGGTACCTCGGTACTTGACCATAATCCATTTTGAGGTGGTGGTCGAGAACCTATTTGTTCGAACACCAAAACCAATTTTCCAATAAAAAATAATGGAAAGTAATTGAATCCATTCTTCCCATTAAGAAAAATACCTAAAATACTATAAGAACGTGTATCTAAACAACAATTGTCTCTTCCTTTGTGATATACGTGTTGGCCGGCAATTTCTTCCAAAGCAAGCCGGTCTTATCACAGTTAAACATTTGTTCAGGAACATACTCTTCAGCCTTGGTGGTCTCGCTGAATTCTGTAACATATTTCTCAGCCGCTGCTTTGCCCGAATTGGCTGCCTCCCCATGCCTGGTAGCTCTATGAATCCCCATTCTATGTCTAAATTTTTCAAACCATCCCCTGCTTGCCTTGAAAGTAAATGAACTAGCACCTTCACCTCCAGTAGTTTTCAATACATCTTCGTAAATTTGAAGAGCTTTTTTGCAGATGAGAGCTTCACTAATGCTGTTCCCTGCCAACATCATTTCCTTGATGAAGAAAAGAAGCAACTTCTCCATTTCTTCCATTATCTGAGGCCTTTGCTTACTAATTCCTGTCACTCCCATTGCAACATCAGCTTTCTTTAATCTTTAAGTGGAAATCCTTGATTTTGCCATTTTGTACTGCCATGCGAGGTCGGACACTCGTGCACCACTTTCATATTTTGCAACAATTTCCTTCTTCAGTGGTCCTCACTATTTTCCTCTTTGCCTTCCCCTTATCACTGTCTTTCTTTTGACTCCCATTAAGGGCTAGAGCAACACAAAAAAGTTTAAATCTGGAAAGAAATACAGTACTCGAACAAACTGCGTACGTCTTACTCCGCTCACGGTCAGAGTCGAACTGACGCTTACCCGCTGGCCGAGAAGGGCCAAGGAGCGCGTTCGGGTCGACTCGGCTAGTCGAGTACCGAAAATCTGTTTGAGATCTGAAGCATTTTCTACTCGAATTTTTTGGTAGAGAACCAATTTGGTTGAGTATAGAGGCGGTCGAGTAACGAGGTACCACTGTATGCAATATTTGTATGAACTGAGCAATAACTGATAAAAAGGTTTTACTATGAACAAAGCATTGCCAAATAAATATTGACTGTAACAACCCTAAGTGCACAACAGTGCAAGATGGCTTGCTTGAGGAGAACAATATACAGTAATTAGTTCACTTGTGGCGATGTGGTGACCATTGTGGTTGTAAACGCAGGAGCAGTAGTAATTTTGGCTGCAGCCAGTAACAGAGCAAGTTTACATAGGATATTCCAAGCCTGACAAATGGGCTACATGTTAATTAACGTTTGTGAAAGAGGCTTCACATTGCCCAGTCTGGAGGCCCTTGATTTAGATATATACCTTTTATGCTGTTTCTTTTGAGTAAATGTCTTCTTTACTTCCAAGCAGAGGACTTGATTTTATTTTTCATTTAAAATTTCATTAAAGTTGTGTCATTGCAGAAAAATTAAGATGTGGAGCTGCAAACATCCCTGAAGGTGTGGAGCTGTATGGAATCATCACTGAAGCTCCAATAAACATGAAACAAGAAGAAAAGAAGACTGGAGTTTTTTCCTGGCTCTAATTATGGGCCTCTTGCTTAGAGATCTCTCTGTGAATTTGTCAAAAATAATGAATAATCACTAGATTGGTGAAATGTTCATTTGATTATAAAGTAATATACAATTTAATATGAAAACATACATGTGAAGAAAGCTTTTAATTTTAATCATGCATTGGTAACTAATAGATCAATAAATATATGTTCCTTCCTCTATATTTATTGATTGATGTAATACTTAACTTTGCTGGAGTTAAGTGGTGCACATTCTTACCATTGTTGAGTGGAAGAATATTTAACCAACTATTTAGTAAACTTTAGTGTTACTTTCCAGTAATCCATAAAATTTCTATTTAATATTTACCCAAAGCAAAATTAAGTATACATGTTAAAGAGAACCTATTGAATTGCAGCGTTTTATTTCCAAACATGGGTTAAGAGACTGGTAAATCATACCACTACAAGGTTTTTACTGTTCTTAAGTATCTAATAAGAGTGTACATGTTAAAAAGCACCTTTATTTTCTAATTAGAAATATATGGTTACAATGGTTGCTAAGGAAGTGAGATATCAGGATGATCCCTGAAATTTTGTTATAGCAGCATATTCTCCGTTTGGTATAGATGATTGCAATATTACAACTCATGATTGTAGATCTTATGTCGGATGGAAAGTTTTCTTTGGCTGCTAATTACTATTTTTACACTTGCTAGTAAGGATGATACCTCATAGATCTCAATTGCAAGTTCTAAAAACTCATTGTATAGAGTATTCCTATTTCCCTATTGTGAAATCTGTTGTTACAATTCATTTCAAGTATAATAGTGTTGGTTATATTTTCTATTTTTTAGTTTATCAGTACTTGATATTTTTTCTGAATTGGTCACAAACTATAATTTCATTGTGTTTTGCGCAAACATTAATTCTTGTGTGTAAATTTTTCTTGTGTAATAATTTTACAGCCACTTATTTGTGAATCAAATTTACTATTGCACATTTTTCATTCAGCTACTTGATTTGTTTTTATTATTGTTTCTAAAATGAAATATTGTCAACTGTCACATAAATTGATAAAATCTAGGTTACTACATAACAGCTTTTGGAACTTGAACAGACAGCTTGTGCCAGCTGCAAGTGTGCACCAACTGGCTGGTACATATGGTGATAATCCCCTGTCACCTTCAACACAACACGGTAAATCTGAAGTAATCATTTTTCATTATCACCCTAGGAAATTGGTGAATGATTTAGTAATATTCTGATTAACCTGCTCTTAAAATGTTAGTGGTATGAAATGGAAGCACTCTAAGATTGTATTCCTGTTCTACATATTATTACAGGAAAGCATGGTTTCAATTTCTGTTTGACAATGAGTGTATTTGGTATAAATTTACCTTTGAAGATATTGTATTTTTGAAATATTTATTCTTATGGAGTAACAACTGTTGTACGTATGAAAATTAGCACTACCAGTTGAAAAATGTGCACTCCTTAGATGAAGGTTTAGTAGGCCTTGCTTTAGTTGAAATAAAATGATTTCTTATTTCCTTAAAGATCAAATTTGTTTTTAGTTCACTGCTGTTGTGTTTTACAGCAGCTATTACTTTCTTCTTTTATTTTGAATTTTTTCAAAAACATACTTCCTAACTTGCTGTTTTTATGCACAGGGAATGCACCTTGCTCATATATTTTTTTTGTTCCTTAAACTCTTTACTATTTACTAAATATTACCCTCCTCTTTCCTTTATTTTAACCTTCTTTATAATTTGAGAAATGTGAAAAAACTTATAATCAGAGTTTGAAACATTTACATGGAAAGTTGTTCAAAGGGCAGAACGTCCTTTAGGTAATTTTCAAGGGCAAAAAGTTTGATCCTGTATTGTTAGTATAATTTTCTGGATTCAGCTTTAGTAGTATAACCCTCCAAAATTCAGTGATTTGTGTTCTAGCTTACTATAATTTTTGGTGTTTTGTGGTATGAAAATTTTATTATACTAATTTAATACTTATTATTGCAATATGTATTAGTGATTATCTGTTTTATGAAGTAGAGTATGGTGTACATGTAACATATTTATTTAGGTACAATTCATTTCCAAACAGTTGTTGAAAATGAATAAATTCCCTGTGCCAAAGTTAGAAACAAAATGAATAGCAATAACTCTTTTATGCTTCAATTTTTCAATTTACTATCAATTGTGATAAAGTTATTGCTTATATGTAGATAGTTTTTGAGGCAGAAGTTCAGCTTTCATTAAAATGTTACACTATTATTGACTTAATTAAATTTTAGTATTGATTTGATTTCCTACCTATATATTGCTACTGATGTGGCATTTAATTTGATTTAATTATATTTTACTATGAATTTCAGTACCTACTTTCAATTTGCTTCTGAGTTTAATTTTGATGATGCATTTTTATGTAGCTCTCAATCTTCATAATTTAACTCTTCATTTTATATTGGCTTTGTGTGTGATTAATGTTGTTGTACAATTTGATGTAGATGTAGTTTGTGGTATTTGTCTGGCTTGACTTGAAGCATTTTGTGCTGTGTTAGAACGTACTGTATACAAGCATTAGCCATAGCACTCATGTACCCACATGCACCTGAAAAGTGGAATGTCAATTTGCATACTTCAATGCATTTTAGACTTAGTGTTGCTCATTATGTGTTGCAGATTTTGTGTGTGGGGTATAGTAAGCTGTGCGTATCAAGACTGTCCTCTTTTTTTGTTTGTGTGAAATTTAGTTTAGGTTATTTTGCTGTACTGATTATCTCAATTCAGAAAATATAAATTAAACTTAGATTTCAAATTATTGAATATTATTCAAAGTATTAAATAATGTTACATATACCACAACTTGAAAAAATTATGTTGACACTTTAACTGCGGCAGGTTAAACTAAAGTTTGATATTCAACTCGAATTAGAGTTAATTATAGAGATCAATTTTGACAACAGCGAACATTGAATAAATGTCGCCTTCATTTAGTTTCGATTAAGTATTTATGAAAATTGAGTTAGTGACTGCTGGTCCGTCAGCAGCATGATGAAAATCCCATTCGTGACCACCGGTGGGTCCCTTCGCAGGAAACGTGTTGAATAATTTCCATTGAATGTTCATGATTTTTCACAAACTGGTGAGGTGTCAGAATAGAAGAACAAATATTTAAGACGTTTAAATTCAGTTTGGGTCTTGTGACAAATTGCACAACATGGATTAAAAATAAACTGATAGGCTCAAAGCTAATTTGTAACTTTATTTGCATGGGTATAAAAACAGGTAATATAAAACAATGGAAAATTTTTTGCTCAAACAATTTAGGAAAATTGTTTTTATTTTTTAAAGATATTATTAGGTTGAATACTTGCATAAAAAAGTAAAAAAGTTTTAGAAAATCTTAGAGTAGTTTCTAATGTACTCTAAATGAGTCAAGAGGCATATTGCTGGTCCTCTGCAATGACTGCTTAGTGAAGTATGAACAATTACTATCAGTCCTAGCACCCATAGCTTGAAAAAAAATTATTAGGCTGCTAGAGAATATTTTGAAGAAATTGATATGTAATCTATGTTGTTTGTGAGAGTTGATGCATGCTTACATTTTCTTTTATTTGAGTAGATGCTTTTAGTTGTTTAGTGTATGAGTAGCTTGTAATTTTTGTGGCTTCAGTTACAGGCACTGTAGTGGGTGCTCAAGTGAGAAGTGGCCCGGCACATTGCTATGTTGATGCTTACCGCAAGTATGGACATCTTAAAGCTGATGCCAACCCTCTCTTTCCTAACAAATCCCTGTGAGTTGCATCTTTTCTTGCATGTTTTACAGTAACTCGTCCTTTCTTTTTTCTGGGCCCTCATTGTGAACGGTAGATTTTATATCGAAACTCAGTTTGTAAAAAAATGCGTTCTTTTTTGTGTTGGGGGACTATTTTCTTTCTTGTTGAGACTCAAGGATTTTGTTGCAACTTTATTGGTTTCAATGTGGGTTCAGGAAAAATACGGAGGATTTGCTGTTGTATCAAGTTCAGTGTTTTCTGTGTAGCTTTCATTTTAAGTTACTTCTGCTGCTATTGTCATATCATTTTAGCTGTATTGAGCTTGATAACTGTGCTTTGCATTTAAAAGTTTACTCAAATAAATTTTAATTGCAGGATTTAAACTATTGAGCGTTGTTCTACCATTATTTTTTTTAAAAGCCTGTTGGCATGAATAATGTTCATTTCAAAATTGATTGCACACATTCTAATTTCAGTGTACAAGAACTTGAGCCAAGCCAGTATGGATTGGACAGCAGCTCTGAGCTGTCCTCAGAAGGCCTTGTGTACAATGGCTCGAGTGTGGCATCTACCGAGCAGCTGACGGACTGGCTGGAACAGCTTTACTGCGGACCTGTTGGCATCGAGTTCATGCATTTACCGGTAATGTTATTGGATGTTGCTTTTTTGTCATTACAGAGGGTTCGTGCATCAGCGAGTGATTTTAAATGCTGCTCACATGTGTAACAATGTGAATTTACTGCCCAAATAGGTTCTTTCCAGTAGCTTTGTGTGCTACTTTTTGTGCCATAAGCAAATATATATATATATATATATATATTGCTTAACCTACAAAATTCTACCTTAAGTCTTTGAATTAATTTGTATAAATTTAAATTGATTTGTGTAATTATTTTGCTTCATACCAGTGAATAAGATGCTGTAAGAAATAACATTTGAAAGCCAACAATTAAATTTTGTTTATTTTATTGTGCTAGACTTGACATTTCATTAAAACCATTGAAAACAAGGAAAAAACATTTACTGGTGTTTTGTCCTTGTTTATTTATGCTATAAATTATATATATCTGTTTTCCTAGCTGGTATTTCAGTAGAGAAATGCTCTTTAGGTACTCTTTATGAAAAAGCCACATAAATAGTCTGTTGAAAGAGAAACTTGCACGCAAAATATTTCAAGCATTGTCTGACAATTTTGAGTCACTGAAATGTGCCGTGCACACAGCATGTGTATTACGTATTATTTTATTGGGAGGAACGTGTTGTAAATGAGAGGTAAAGCATTTTACCTGCCTCCATGTGATATTATATTGCATGAATGTTTACACTTTGGCTGCAGCGTGAGGCACCGGTGGCCACGGAGAGGATTTTCATAATGCTGCTGACCAACCAGTAGTCACTAACTCAATTTTCTTAAATACCTAATCTAAATTAAATGCATGCATGATCCAGTTAATGTTTGCTATTTTCAAAATTACTTGCTACAATTGGCTTCAAGTTTGAGTTGAATATCGAACTGCAGTTTTACCTGCCGCAGTCAAAGTGTTGAGCACTGTCCATTGGCTGGTGGGTGATGCAGACTTCAGCCAATAGGCAGGCTGAGTCTTTGGTGCTTCTAAATTCAATGCCATGACTTTATTGTGATGTGAGAAAAAATTCTAAGCCTAAGTTTCACTGTTTCAAATCCAATGTTCTAAATTTTTTAGATTTTTATTTCATTGAATTTCTTCGATTTTTATTTCCATCAAAATATTGGCTGCTGAAGTGGTGTTGAAATATTGAAATATTGTTCTAAATTCTCTAGATTTTTGTCTCAGACTAGCATTTTTTATTCATTAGAATACTTTACAATTTGAAGTGTGGAGCATTATTTCATTCATATATTTTTTATTTCTAAGACTGTATTTAATTTTCTGAGCAGAGTGCAGAAGAACGGGATTGGTTTGCTGGAGAGATAGAAGGAGGAGCTCTGATTGAGCCTTTCTCCAAGGATGAAAAGATTCAGTAAGCAGAACCAATCTTGTGGGGAAAACAAAACACTAAAGTAGCACATGTTAAAAAACAAATTGTTAAGGAAATATGATTAACCTGGGTTATAAGAGGCTCTTGTGAACTGAATTCCAACTTCTTGTTCATTCAAGGTCATCCTTATTCATTTAATAATTGATTTTAATGTATTGTTTCAATGATTTTAATCTTCGTGTAGGATTGGTGTAGTTGCTATTATGTTTTAATGAGTGATTTCTAAATGTTTTTATTCCTGTACAACTTTAGCAACTGTTTGAATAAAGCTGTGTAGGTCATTTACATCTTTTGCCCAAATACTTTACACGTGAGATCATTCTACATGTAATTTAAAAGAGAAATATCATGCACTGTGCTGCATATGCAGAATACCTGGGCAAAATATGGATGCCCATGAATTTTCTTGATATGATTGTGTCTGTATTCAAACATTTCACGGAGTTTGCGGTAATTTCAGGCTTATTAATGTCCGTGGTCAAACATCACCTTTAGCTTACTGTTATGTTCAAGCTTGATCACTTTTATATCTAGTCAATCATGTCGTTTATTTAGCAGTAATCTTTCAGCTTTATTATTACCATCATTCTTTTGATATTTGCGGTTACCTAGTTAGTTGCCATGATGTTTGAGCATTAATATTATTATATCTCTAGTTAATCATGTGATTCGGTTTGCAGTTATGTTTCAGCTTTATTATTATATCCGTGTTCAAACTCTCCAGTTAGTTGCCACAATGTTTGAGGTTGTGGTAGGCACAGATGTCTTGCTAATATTTCCCTGTCGTTTTACGACGCTTGCAAAGTTGTTGGCTGCTGAAGTGGTGCTATGTTATTACAGTATGCTGAAATGGTGTTGGAATATTGGCTGCTGAAGTGGAGTTCGAATATTGGCTGCTGAAATGGTGTTGGAATATTGGCTGCTGAAGTGGAGTTCGAATATTGGCTGCTGAAGTGGAGTTGGAATATTGGCTGCTGAAGTGGAGTTGGAATATTGGCTGCTGAAGTGGAGTTGGAATATTGGCTGCTGAAATGGTGTTTAAATATTGGCTGCTGAAGTCGTGTTGGAATATTGGCTGCTGAAGTCGTGTTGGAATATTGGCTGCTGAAGTGGTGTTTAAATATTGGCTGCTGAAGTGGTGTTGGAATATTGGCTGCTGAAATGGTGTTTAAATATTGGCTGCTGAAGTGGTGTTCGCATATTGTCTGCTGAAGTGGTGTTGGAATATTGGCTGCTGAAGTGGTGTAGGAACATTGGCTGCTGAAGTGATGTTGGAATATTGGCTGCCGAAGTGGTGCTATATTACCGGCTGCTGATGTATTGCTACATTATTGCAGTATGCTGAAGTAGTGCAATATTATTGCAGTATGTAAAGTTTTTACACACCGCAAAATGACTGGGAAATATTTGGGACATGGACAAAATGACTGGGAAATATTTGTTGCCACAAAATGACTGGGAAATATTTGTTGCCACAAAATGACTGGGAAATATTTGTTGCCACAAAATGACTGGGAAATATTTGTAAATATATATACCACTGCTGAAGCGTTGCTACCTCATTGCAGTATGCTGAAGCTGCTGCTGGAGTCCCAGTGCCTAGACCTGTTCCTGTCGGCCAAGTTCCCGAGCGTGAAGCGGTACTCTGGGGAGGGAGCCGAGGCCCTCATGTGCTGCTACTTCCACACCCTCAGTGCTCTCGCGAGCTGTGAGTTCTGCTCTCTCTCTTGTGACCATACTACTTGTCATACTTTTGAATTGTGCTCTTGGGGTCTTGGTCTCACTTGATATTGTGGTGTGACCACGCTCGATGTTGTGGTGTGACCACGCTCGACATTGTGGTGTGACCACGCTCGATGTTGTGGTGTTGGTGTTTTGGCCACACTCGATATTGCGGTGTTGGTGTTTTGGCCACACTTGATATTGTGGTGTTGGTGTTTTAACCACACTCGATATTGTGGTGTTAGTGTTTTAACCACACTCAATATTGTGGTGCTGGGGTTTTGGCCACACTCGAAATTGTGCTCTTGTTGTTTTGGCTATCTTGCGAGCTGAGTTTGCTCTCGGTTGTGTCTTTACTGACCAACCGAGTCAGTTTGGGTCATGCTTCAAGTTGTGCTTTTTGGGTCTTGGTCACACTCGAAATTGTGTTTTTTTTTCTTTAATCTTGGCCACACTCCATATTGCGCTCTTGTTGTCTTGGCCATACTCAAAATTGTGCTATTCTTTTTTTTGCTTGGTGCCAGAAAAAGAGAAAGTAGTGTAATTTTGTTGAAATGGATATGTAAAATGTAATGGAATATTTTTTCTTTGAGGTGAAGCATAAACTCATTGAGCATGCTCTTCACTTCTCTTTCCCCTCCTCTTCTTCGTTAAAAAATTATTTAAACAAAGAATATTTTTTTCAACGAATGGTGCAATTGTCTTCAATGTGTTAAAACAAATAATATTTTTTGAACGAGTGTTGCCATTGCGCCAAAGTATTGAAACGGAGAATAATTTTGAACGAGTGTTGCAATTACCGTCAAAGTGTTGTTTTATTGCAACAAAATGTTTGTTGAACGCGTGTTGCATGTGCAGGTGGCGTGCCGGAGGTGGTGGTGGGCATGGCGCACCGAGGGCGCCTCAACTTCCTGACGGGGCTGCTGGAGCTGCCATTGCCGCGCCTCCTCAGTAAGATGATGGGCAGGGCTGAGTTCAGCGACCAGTTCTCTTTCTCTGGCGACACCCTCATGCACATCAGTGAGTCCCCAGTGTCATGTGAAAGCCTCATATCTTTTTTTCATTGCTGTGTCAGAGTCTCATTTCTTTTTTTCGTTTTTTACACGATTGCAATCGTTTTGTAAAGTTATTTCAGCTTTATAAGCAATAGGGTTCTTTGGGGACACCCTCATGCACATCAGTGAGTCTCTGGTGCTACTATAGCGTCAGGTCTACAGTCTACTGCCATATATTGCCTACCCGGGTGCAGTTTGACATTTACAAAATTAAAATGTTTATTGTCAATTAAATGTAGTGAAATTAGTAATACCATTAGTAAGCTAACCAGGTGCTGCTATAGCGTGAGGTCTTGATATTCATTCAGTTATTCTTAACCTATAAAATTTCTTTTAAGATAAGCACTGAATATAAAGAAGTATAGCTCAAATGATGAGGTAGGCGACTGAGTATTTAAGATAGAATAGAATGTGTTGAGTTCAAGGCATTCATACAAATAGAAATGCTTCTGTATATACCAAGTTTATTGTTCTACACTGTAAGTTTCTGGGTGATGATGGTAATAGGTCTTGGCTTAGAGAAATTTTCCTTAATCCAAAACTCGAATTACTCAAAACGAAACTCGAAAATTTCCTTCATCCAAAACTCGAAATACTTGAAGAAACAAAACTCTAAAATTTCCTTCATCCAAAACTCGAAATGCTGGGAAGAAACAAAACTCAAAAATTTTCTTCATCCAAAGCCAGTTAATTTGGTTTACTGTATGAACCCTTCATCCAAACACAGCGTCTAGCTCACGCGCCGAGTAATGTGCCAAAATTTGCTTGTGGTATGAAGCCTTTTCTTAAACCTAAGATATGAAATATTCTCATAGCCAGAAAATCACTCATTACATTTTCCAAAATAACAGACAACGGAATGAGTACTTTCCACAGGGGAAAACAACCACACCGTCACATTTTTCAAAATAGACAATGCAATCAGTACTGTGTATAACCACCACTCTATGCCGTTCTCAGCAAACCTTAACTTTACCCCAATGTCGTTCTCACCAAATATGAACCCGCAGCATCAGCAGCAAACGTGGTGTTCGCTGACGGGTCTGAGATGAGGGTGGAGATGCTGGCTAACCCGTCGCACCTGGAGGCCGTGAACCCCGTGGCCATGGGGTACACTAGGGCCCTGCACCGGCGTCTGGGTGTGGGGCAGTACACCGCGCCGCCACAGTGCACCTCCACCTCCTGTCAGACGGAGCTCGCTTCTGCCCCGGCGCCTGTGCCGCTCGTCGTGGGTCCTCTTGTTGGGCGTGTCTGAACTGCGTGTGGTGGAGATTGTGTGTTGGTTTCTGGGTGTTAGGGGATAATCTTGAGGTGGTTTTTGAGTGTGATGGGGAGGTGTGATTGACCTTTGGGTGTGATTGATCTTTGGGTGTGATTGACCTTTGGGTGTGATTGATCTTTGGGTGTGATTGATCTTTGGGTGTGATTGATCTTTGGGTGTGATTGATCTTTGGGTGTGATTGATCTTTGGGTGTGATTGATCTTTGGGTGTGATTGATCTTTGGGTGTGATTGATCTTTGGATGTGAGGGGTAGGTGTGGTGGTGGTTGTGTTTTAGTCTCTGGTCTCTGGGTGGTTTTGTCTTGGTCTTTGGGTGTGAGGGGGAGATGTGGAGGTGGTTTTTGGTTGTGTCTTGGTCTCTGGGTGCGTGGGGGGTAATCTTGCGGTGGTTTTTCAGTGCGATGTGGTCTTTTAGTGAGATGGGGAGGTGGTCTTGGGTGTTTCTTGGGTTGTGTTTTCGCCTTTTGGTAGAAGGAAAAGGTGTGTTGTGATCTTTTAGTGTGCGAGTGAGATATGGAGGTAGTCTTAGGGTGAGAGGTAGAAGTGGTCTTTGAGTGTGTTGTGGAGGTGGTTTTGAGTGCTATGTGGAGGTGGTGTTTCGGCGTGGGAGGGAGGTGTGGAGGAGGTGTTTGGGTGGGAGTGTGAGTTAATTAGTCTGGAACTAGATGGAACTAGTATTAGCAGAGTATTTAAGTAGCATTGAATTATTATTCTGTCAGCACTGAATTAACAGTAAGTGAGTGTTCAATAAATATGAAATCGGTAGAAGCTTAGGGTTAAATTAGTGCTAATTAGTATTAAAAGCGTGGTTAACTAGCATTGGGTTAGCAGTAAATGGGTCTTTAATTAACTCTGGAAGAGCATCATATGAATCAACATTGAATTAGCAATGAGTGAGTTTTCAATATGCAATACATTATAGTGAGTATCAGAAAAGCATTTAACGCGCATAAATCTTCAATTGACATTAAAAGAGTAGCAAGCATTAGAGAAGTATTATATAAGTACCAGACGAGTATTTAATAAGCATTAAATAAAGCTTACATGAGTCATCAATTGACATTAACATTGCGCCCAGTACTGTATTAGTATTAGAAGAGAATTTAACACGCATTAAATAAGTATTATTTTAGTATCAGAAGAGTATTTAACAATCATTAAATAAATTTTATTTTAGTATTAGAAGAGTATTCAATAAGCATTGAATGAGTATTATTTTAGTAATAGAAAATAATTTAACAAGCATTAGATATAGAATAAATGAGTTTTCAATTGACATTTAAAAAGTATTAGACAAGTATTATAGTAGTATCAGAGGAGTTAAGGATTACGCGAGATTTCAATTACCATTAAAAGAACAAATACTAGATGAGTATTACATTAGTATCAAATGTATATCAGACAACAACCAGTACTAGATAAGTATTACATTAGTATCAAATGTATATCAGACAACAACAAGTACTAGATAAGTATTACATTAGTATCAAATGTATATCAGACAACAACCAGTGCTAGATAGTATTACATCAGCATGAGGGGAGTATTAAAACGTGAGTATTGGCTTTCAGATCCACGGAGACGCGGCAATGCGCGGCCAGGGCATCCTGCAGGAGACGCTGGCGCTGACGACCGTCCCGCACTTCGGTGTGGGGGGCACCCTGCATGTGGTGGTCAACAACCAGGTGTGTTGTGTGGATATTACTCCATTTTTGTAAGATTAAAACAAAGCATTGCCACTTAACATATATTAGAAGTACAAAACGATATGGAATACAGCGCTCCTTGACATACAATTTTCCTTATATGGAGTTGTCTGCAACAGTAGAGGTCACCCAAAAACTCTTATTAATAATATTGAAAAATTTTATTTTTCGTTATCACCCCTCAGGGGGATACAGCTATTGGATCTGTGGGAATTAGCGCTCCCAGGGGGACTATGTGAGGGTCCGAGCTAAAGGTTTGGTAGGCTTTTTTTTTTGTTAAAATAGAATAGATTTTTGTTTTGTTACGGACCATATTTTTTCGGTTCGCTGCTGTCCTGTTTTTTCAGCACCTACTACTTTCTTCTTCAATTTTGATCTTGTTTCATGAACTTCTTTCTCATCTTACTGTTCCTATGCCCTTTCTGCATACATTCCACGTTCCCTTTCTTCATACTAAATGGTGCCTTCTTCATTCCTCTCTTTGGATCTCATTTGTTGAGGATAGGGAGGCTTAAACTAACTAATAATCTAATCTAATCTTTCATGTTATCAGTGAATCAGGTTAGTATTGAACTAGATGAACGCTGAATTAGATAAAGGTAAAACCAGGCAACATTAATTTACGT
The DNA here is from genome assembly GCA_030386875.1 of Morinoia aosen. NCBI lineage: Eukaryota > Metazoa > Arthropoda > Malacostraca > Amphipoda > Talitridae > Morinoia > Morinoia aosen. The sequence continues at coordinate 22,669,271 of CM059561.1, forward strand.
TAAATTAAATTAAACTAACGTTATATATTAACATTGAATTATGTCAATATTCAATTATAACACTGAATAAGGTCAATATTGTATTGGATCAGCAATAAATTAGGTTGAAATCAAAGATATGCATGGGTACGTGCTTTAGAATTGACCATAATTGAGTACATACATCTAAAGGCATCAAAAATTGACCAAAAATATACTAATTCATAGGCATTGTGTTGACTGTGACATGTCTATGACAGGTTGGCTTCACGACGGAAGCGTCAGGGCGCGCCAGCGACATCGCATTGGCTGGCAGAGTGCCCGTCATGCGGGCCAATGGCGAGAGGCCTGAGGTGAGGGGTCTGCTACTCAACACTATAATGGGTGTTGTATTGCATGTGTATTGTGTTGGTGTGAAATGAGTGTTGTGTTGGTGTGAAATGAGTGTTGTGTTGGTGTGAAATGAGTATTTAATCTGTTCATACTCGGTCCACTCACGGAGTACAACTATTGTATCAGTTAGTGCTCCCAGGGGGAAAAGGGGAGGTTCCGAACTGTAGGTTAGGTAGGCTTTCCTTCTCTCAAAATAGAGAAAGTTGTTTGTTTTGTTATGGAACATCGATCATTTTTTTTGGTTCACTGCCGTCCTGTTTTTCAGCTCTTCTGAATTTCTTATATCTTGCTGTAAAAACTTCTTTACTAACTTATTGTTTCTATGCGCTTGTGCATAGATTCCCTCTTTGTGGCATTTTGTCTACCCGTAGTTGTCATACCTCTCTACTTCGTGCTTCATAGCTTACGTTTGGAACTTGGAAAATTGTGTTTACTGCAATGTCGCAAGGCAGTTCGTGATAAATATTCTTGAGTTTTTTGTGTATGTGATCACCTCGTCACTGAAATTGGCTATTTTCTAGTTTTTGGTCTTTATTTCGCATGCTAGTACTTTATATTTCAATATGCTGTCATGCAAAAGTATTTTTTTATTTGAATGTTGTTAATTTGTCGTACAAATTCGGAAAATACGAAAAATGAACATTGCTTTTTAAACTATTTAAACTACTACATTTTTTTCACTAAGGTTTGAATAATGACGGATGTTATTGCGCCTCTGAAAGTCGCAAATTTTACACAGAGGCCAAAATAATGACGTCTGTTATCGCGCATTTGGCAACAACCCATTTCACACTGAGACAAAAATAATGAGTTTTATTGCGCATCTGGTAGGCCCGCCATTTTTCACCGAGGCAAAAATAATGACGGGTGTTATATTGCGCATCTGGCAGCGCCCATTTTCCACCTAGGCAAAAATAATGAGTGTTATTGCGCATCTGGCAGGCGCCCATTTTCCACCTAGGCGAAAATAATGTGTTATCGCGCATGTGGCAGGCGGTGTCTCGAGCGGCGCGTCTGGCAGTGCGGTACCAGCAGCGGTTCGGGAAGGACGTGTTCGTGGACGTGCTGTGCTGGCGCAAGCACGGCCACAACGAGCTCGACAACCCCCGCCTCACCAACCCGCGCATGTACTCCGTCATTGACGCTAAAACGTGAGGCATTCACAAAGCCCTTTAAAATAAAAATGCCCTTCTCCAAAGGGAAGTTGAGCCCTTTAAAATAAAAATACCTTTCACCAGAGGGAGGTGCAGCCTTTCAAAAAATAAAATACTTTTCACCAAAGGGGAGTTGAGCCCTTTAGAATAAAAATGCCTTTCACCAAAGGGAAGTTGAGCCCTTCAAAGCAAAACTGCCCTTCTCCAAAGGGAAGTTATTTTTGCTATTTAGTGCGCGTCGCTGCCCAGATCGAGTAATTCCCGATTATTAGGGGTGAAAATAATCATAATAAGAACGCGAGGCATCTAAAAACTCGATGCTTTAACACTCTGACCGCAATGTGCGCCACCGGTGGCCACGGAGGGGATTTTCACAATGCTGCAGACCGACCAGCATCCACACACTTAATTTTCATGAAAGCTTAATTAAAGTTAAGCGAGGACGTGGTCCAGTTAATGATTGCTATTTTCTGAATTGCTTTGTATAATTGAATTTAAATTTGAGTTGAATAATGAACTTAAGTTTTGCAATTGCTTTAAGTCTTAATATGAACATTAATTTATAATGAATGAAAATCTTAATATGAACATTAATTCATAATGAATGAAAATCTTAATATGAACATTAATTTATAATGAATGAAAATCTTAATATGAACATTAATTCATAATGAATGAAAATCTTAATATGAACATTAATTCATAATGAATGCAAATTTCAATATGAACATTAAAATATAGTGAATGAAAAGGTAAATCCAATCACTTTGATTGAGTTGCCTCGGTTAATCCATCCACTTCTACCAAGGTACCTCAGTTAGTATAAACATGTCTACTCAGGTGCCTCCTCAGTTAATCCATCTATTTTTAATTCTTTCACTTCTTCTGGTAGTCTTATTCCTTTCCATTTTTTCAAAATTTTGGGATCAGCAACGACAAATTTAATTTTTTTGACCCAAGCTTGGGCTAGATTAGCTCTAGCCGTCATCAGGGGAACGATGTATTTTTAAACAAAACCTCTTATGGTATCCGCGGGTATCTAGTATACAAAAAATTTTATTAAATTTTTACATGCAAGCCGAAAATCATTGATCAAGGGCGACTGATGAGCACCTAGCGGGTACTGTTGGGATGTCAGTCGCCCTTGATCAATGATTTTCGGCTTGCATGTAAAAGTTTATTAAAATGTTTTTATATACTAGATACCCGCGGATACCATAAGATGTTTTGTTTAAAAATACATCGTTCCCCTGATGACGGCTAGAGCTAATCTAGCCGAAAGCTTGGGTCAAAAAAATTAAATTTGTCTTTGCTGATCCCAAAATTTTGAAAAAATGGAAACTTCACAACCAAGACGTCCTTTATTTTAACAATTGAGTCTTATTCCTGTTACCCAGCCGAGTACTTATTTTGGTTCTTTTAGGCTTCTTTTAGTCTTTTGAAGAGGAATGCTGATAAATTTCTCCTGTAAATATTGACATTCAAAGTCCTGACATACGGTTGTTTAACACTTTGACTGCGACGTGCGCCACCGGTGGTACACAGAGGTAATTTTTGTAATGCTGCTGATTGGCCAGTAGTTGCAAATTCAGTTTTCATAAATACTGAAAGTCAAATGAAAAGCACGATCCAGTTCAAGTTTGGTATTTTCAATTTAGTGAACTACAATTGACTTTAAATTTCAGTTTGGTGTTGAACTTAATATTTAGTAGTTGCAGTCACAGTATTAAACAAAATGAGTGAAGAGCATGCACAAACCTATTTATAATTTTGTTGTTTGTAGTCCTGATATAATGTTTATTGCTATATTATCAGTAACTGTAAAAGCAGCGTACATGGATCCAGTAAATGCACCATAATAATACTAGTGTACACGACCTGTCATAAATCCCAGAATTTAATATCTGCGTTAAACAAATCCTCCAGATGTGGATGCCCAACAAATATATCCATCCCAACAGTACCCGCCATCAAAATATTCTTGTACTTGTGCACTGGTGAAACTCGTATCACAGATACGGTCATTGAGCGTCCTTGTGAGCGTCACAGACACACGGAAGCAGCGGACACCAAACAAATAAACCAATGGTATTATTAGGTAGTAGCAGGACTCACGGAAATTCTGTGGAAAGGACCTCTAGGTTTCTTAAGGAGTAGTCATCAAACAAATATATAAATAAATATATAGATAAACACAAGGGGTATTAGTATGTTAGATAATATCAGTACAAACGTTGTACACGGTACATTTGTGAGGGCAGGAGCGTGCCGGACCAGTACGCAGGCGCCCTGGTAGAGGCAGGTGTGGTGAGCGAGGCGCAGGTGTCCGACATGACCCGAACTGCCACCGACAAGCTGGCCCGGGCCTATGAAGAGGCCCAGTCTTACACCCCTGACCCCTCGGTTGTACTGGCCCAGTGGGACGGGCTGTCCCAGTGTCCCAAGTCCACCGTAGAGGTCTGGGACACAGGAGTGGCTATCGATACGCTCAAGTTTGTCGCAGCCAAGAGTGTCGAGACCCCGCCCAGTTTTGTGAGTGCTTTTTTTTGGGTAAATCAAATTCTTTTTGGATAAATTGCTGTTTTAAATAACATAAATTTAATCGAACTCTTTTTGAATTAAGAGCTGCTGTTCTAAATGACATGAAATTTAATCAAACTCTTTTTGAACCAATGGTTGCTGTTTTAAATAGCCTGTAATTTAATCAAATGAAGAGCTGAATGAAGAGCTGCTGTTCTAAATGACAAAAAATACAAATCATTTTTTGCCATGTTCTCTTTGGAAGTATGGTCTGTACTCCCACTCTTTTGAGTACGTGTATTTTTGATCAGTAAATCAAACTCTATGTGAATAAACTACTTTTTAAATTATGTAAAATAATTTTCATTGCAAAGTTGTCTTTAGAATGTAAGAATTGTACTGCCACACTTCTCAAATTGAAACAAAGGTTTACAAAGTTGTGCGGTAAAATAATCTTTACAGTAAAGTTTTCTATAAAAAATGGATTGCTCTCTCACACTTCTCAAGTTGAAATGAAGATTTATGTATGAAGTGAAATGAAAAATGTGTATCTATATTCAGAGCAAGTATCTGATTAACTTAGCGTGAGTCACCTCGAGTTACTGGAATGTAAGTATCTGATTAACTTAGCGTGAGACACCTCGAGTTACTGGAATGTAAGTATCTGATTAACTTAGCGTGAGTCACCTCGAGTTACTGGAATGTAAGTATCTGATTAACTTAGCGTGAGACACCTCGAGTTACTGGAATGTAAGTATCTGATTAACTTAGCGTGAGACACCTCGAGTTACTGGAATGTAAGTATCTGATTAACTTAGCGTGAGACACCTGGAGCTACTGGAATGTTGTTAGTTCTCTGAAGATTACTTATTATTTACAAAATATTATTATTATTTTCGTACAGAATTTTATTTACATACAGAATTAATAATTATTATTAAATATTATTTATATTGTTTACGTACAGGAATTATTATAATGTTAGCATACAAATTAGTGTAGTTATTGCTCACTCGCTATGTATAGACTATCCCAGTTGAACAGTTTGAATAGTATATAGAATGTAGTCGTTCCTTACTCAAGGTTTATCAGCCGTCCCAGTTGAAAAATTTGAATGACTGGCTTGTAGTTGTTGGTTTTTTGAGTAAGACAACCTAATGAACTAAAAGCTAGCAATAAAGAAAAATAACCAAAACTTGAGCTCTCGAGGAAAATTGTGGTGAACACATACCGCAGTGACTAATGAATTGAAATTTATTGACCATTTGATGTCCCTGTTCTATGTGCAAGACCAAATCTGACCATTTTGTCCTTGCTTAGTGTGGCCATTTTGCACCTGTTTGATGTCCGAGATCATTTCTGACCATTTCGTCCTTGTTTGATGTGACCATTTTGTCCCTTTTGCCCCCACCAGAACCTGCACCGACACCTGCAGAAGACGCACGTAGCTGCTCGCCTCACGAGACTGGGGCGCGCCCCCTGTGTTGTGGACTGGGCAACCGCTGAGGCCATGGCCTTTGGGTCCCTCCTGCTGCAGGGTGAGGCCATGTTGTGGACTGGGCCACGGGTGAGGACATGGATATTCATTGTATGGTGGATATTCATTATGGGCCATGGGTGAGGACATGGCGTGTATGGTGGATATTCATTATTTTGACTCTAGGTTTCGTCTTTCCGAGACCTTCGCATTTTGCGTTCTCGTTTCCTCGTATGTTTGATGAGACAAAAGCTGCTGAACAGACATTTGGTGTTGGTGCTGGTTTGGCTGCTGTTCTTTTCAAGCTCCACTGCGAAGGTTAAGACTATTTTCTGGTATTTTGGACTCTTGTTGTAGTTGTGTTTGTGTGCTGGTTCACTTGTGCTTTAAAGGAGAGGTGCTTCAAAGAAGGACATTTTACAGTCGGGGAGAGATGTTCATTAGACTGGGGAGGTGCTTCAGAAAATACCACTTCACAGTTGAGGAAATGCTTTGAAAATACCACTTCACAGTTGAGGAAATGCTTTGAAAATACCACTTCACAGTTGAGGAAATGCTTTGAAAATACCGCTTCACAGTTGAGGAAATGCTTTGAAAATACCACTTCACAGTTGAGGAAATGCTTTGAAAATACCGCTTCACAGTTGAGGAAATGCTTTGAAAATATCACTTCACAGTTGAGGAAATGCTTTGAAAATACCGCTTCACAGTTGAGGAAATGCTTTGAAAATACCACTTCACAGTTGAGGAAATGCTTTGAAAACAACACTTCACAGTTGAGGAAATGTTTTGAAAACACCACTTCACAGTTCAGGAAATGCTTAGAAAACAACACTTCAGCAGTTGGGGGGGAGGGAGAAAGAACCCTGCTGTTCAATACCCTGAGATGTCACCTACTCCTCTTGCAGGTGTGGGGGTGCGTCTGTGTGGGCAGGATGTGGGGCGTGGCACGTTTGCCCAGCGCCACCTGCAGCTGGTGGACCAGGTGTCGGAGGCGCGCCACCTGCCCCTCAACCACCTGAGCGACTCCCAGACCGCCTTCATGGAGATCGCCAACAGTATCCTCTCAGGTGCTGCTGATGCTGCATGGTGCTTGAAACTGATACAAGATTGATGATCGTATCAGTAATGAAATCCTAGATTAGATCTTAGTTGTTTCGTGCATCATTTTGTGGTTCGATGTGACCATTTTGTCCATGTTTGATGTGACCATTTTGTTCATGTTTGATGTGACCATTTTGTCCATGATTGATGTGACCATTTTGTCAGTGTTTGATGTGACCATTTTGTCAGTGTTTGATGTGACCATTTTGTCCATGTTTGATGTGATCATTTTGTCCATGTTTGATGTGACCATTTTGTCTCTGTTTGATGTGACCATTTTGTCTCTGTTTGATGTGACCATTTTGTCTCTGTTTGATGTGACCATTTTGTCACTGTTTGATGTGACCATTTTGTCCATGTTTGATGTGACCATTTTGTCCATGTTTGATGTGACCATTTTGTCCATGTTTGATGTGACCATTTTGTCAGATGTGACCATTTTGTCCATGTTTGATGTGACCATTTTGTCCATGTTTGATGTGACCATTTTGTCCATGTTTGATGTGACCATTTTGTCCATGTTTGATGTGACCATTTTGTCTCTGTTTGATGTGACCATTTTGTCTCTGTTTGATGTGACCATTTTGTCCATGTTTGATGTGACCATTTTGTCCATGTTTGATGTGGCCATTTTGTCCATGTTTGATGTGACCATTTTGTCCATGTTTGATGTGACCATTTTGTCCATGTTTGATGTGACCATTTTGTCCATGTTTGATGTGACCATTTTGTCTCTGTTTGATGTGACCATTTTGTCCATGTTTGATGTGACCATTTTGTCCATATTTGATGTGACCATTTTGTCATTGTTTGATGTGACCATTTTGTCCATGTTTGATGTGACCATTTTGTCCATGTTTGATGTGACCATTTTGTCCATGTTTGATGTGACCATTTTGTCCATGTTTGATGTGACCATTTTGTCCATGTTTGATGTGACCATTTTGTCTCTGTTTGATGTGACCATTTTGTCTCTGTTTGATGTGACCATTTTGTCCATGTTTGATGTGACCATTTTGTCCATGTTTGATGTGGCCATTTTGTCCATGTTTGATGTGACCATTTTGTCCATGTTTGATGTGACCATTTTGTCCATGTTTGATGTGACCATTTTGTCCATGTTTGATGTGACCATTTTGTCTCTGTTTGATGTGACCATTTTGTCCATGTTTGATGTGACCATTTTGTCCATATTTGATGTGACCATTTTGTCATTGTTTGATGTGACCATTTTGTCCATGTTTGATGTGACCATTTTGTCCATGTTTGATGTGACCATTTTGTCCATGTTTGATGTGACCATTTTGTCCATGTTTGATGTGACCATTTTGTCCATGTTTGATGTGACCATTTTGTCCATGTTTGATGTGGCCATTTTGTCCATCTTTGATGTGACCATTTTGTCCATGTTTGATGTGACCATTTTGTCCATGTTTGATGTGACCATTTTGTCTCTGTTTGATGTGACCATTTTGTCTCTGTTTGATGTGACCATTTTGTCTCTGTTTGATGTGACCATTTTGTCTCTGTTTGATGTGACCATTTTTCAAATATTTAAGTATTTAATCAAATATTTGAGTTTTCAAACAAACACTTGAGTGTTCAATCAAATATTTCCCTTACGTTTGTCAATATTGCGAGCAGAGGAGGCGGTGCTGGGGTTCGAGTACGGGATGTCAGTGAACTGCAAGGACGCGCTGCACATCTGGGAGGCGCAGTTCGGCGACTTCTTCAACGGCGCCCAGACCATCATTGACACCTTCGTCTCCTCCGGCGAGGGTGGGGGCAGGCTTTGCCTTTCTGATGCTGGCCTTCTTAAGCCTCTTCTTCTTCTTCTTCTTCCTCCTTACTCTTTTTCTATCTTTTTTTTTCTTCTTTCCTCTTCTTTTCTATTTCTTCTTCTCCTTCTTCTCCTTCTCCTTCTTCTCCTTCTCCTTCTTTTCCCTCATGTGTCATGTCATTCCTTCTTTTCACTCATGCATCATATTTTTTAGTTCCTCCTTCATACGTCTGGTCATTTCTTCTTTTCTCTCATGCGTCGGGTCGTTTCGTCTATTTCCGTTATGCATTGAGTCATTTCGTCTTTTTCTGTAATGCGTCTTGTTTTGTCTTTTGCCTTCATGCGACAAATTTTTATTTTTCCTCGTATATCACATCATTTCTTCTTTGTGTACCTAAAATATGCAGGTCCAGTGTGTGCTTGATTAAAGCTGGCAGGTCTAATTTGTACCTAAAATTAGCATGTCTGTGTGTGTGTGCCTAAAATTGGCAGGTTTAATGTTTGTCCAAGATTGAGAGGTATAGTGTGTACCTGAAATAGACTGGTCTAGTATGTACTTCAAATAGACTGATCTAGTATTTACGTCAAGTAGACAGGTCTAGTGTGCAGCAATTTCCCTGTTATGCAGCAAAGTGGCTGTACCGGAGCAAATTGGCTGTACCAAAAATAGACTGATCTAGTATGCACCTAAAACAAGACTGGTTTAGTGTGTACTCTCAATGTGTACAATTTGCAGCAAAGTGGCTGTATCTAAAATAGTAAACTGATCTAGTATTTACGCCCAACTGTCCGCTGTTTGCAGCGAAGTGGCTGTACCAGAGTGGGCTGGTGCTGCTGCTACCACACGGCTACGACGGGGCGGGCCCGGAGCACTCGAGCTGCCGAGTGGAGCGCTTCCTGACGGATTGCCGCAGCGCCGATCATCGCGCCGACTCCTGCAACACCAACTGGACCGTCGCCGCGCCCTCCACTCCTGCTCAGTACTTCCACCTCCTCCGCCGTCAGGTGAGCCGGATACTTGTACACACTTAACCTCCTCTGCCTCCAGGTGAGCCGGATACTTGTACACACTTAACCTCCTCTGCCTCCAGGTGAGCCGAATACTCGTGCACACTTCCGCCTCCTCTGCCTCCAGGTGAGCCGAATACTCGTGCACACTTCCGCCTCCTCTGCCTCCAGGTGAGCCAAATACTCGTGCACACTTCCACCTGCTCCGCCTCCAGGTGAGCCGGATACTCATGCATTTCCTGCCCTGGTCAAATACGTTTAACTTCTTATATTGATGTATGGAGGTTAAATACGTTATGTTTTGTTCAAGGTATGTACCTAGGTTAAATACATGTTTTTTTAACTCAAACTACAGGATGTAGTAACTTTCGTTACTTCATAGTAATGTATAGTAAGGTTTGTTAACTTTTTTGTTTCAATTGTGCCAGATATAGTGTTTCTTGTGTGTTTTCAGCGTGTTCATCCTCGTCCATTGATTACTTTGATATACTCTGTGTTGCGAGCTGTGTGAAGTATACAGAGGAGTGACAGTGTGTATCCAAGTAAATGGTTAGAATGACCCTCCCAACGTCCCCCTACCTTATTGTGGTGGGAGGGTTTGCGTGCTGTGAGGAAAGGTGAGGCTATGCTGTCAGGACTTTATGTCCTGGTGGGTTCAACCGTGGCAGACAGGCTCACCTGGAGCAGCCAGACAAAGTGGGGGGCCATGGGAAGGCCCCCCATGTAAATAAAACCGGACCCCGGCAGTTACGGGTGATAAAGCCCCTGTTATCCCGGGCGTACATAGGGGCTGCCACGGGCCGGGGTCGACGGTGGGAGGGATTTTCATTCCTATTGGTCAGTGTGTGCCCGCCTTAAACGCGGAGACGCGTCAGTAGGCTACTGACCGCCCGGGGGGTTCTCTTCCGGCTTGAGCCGGCCTGGATAGGTGAGGGGGAACCCTCACTGACAAGAGTCTCCTAAACACTTGAGCTTGCTTCTTCTTCTTCTGATACTTTACCTACTTCAACGTTGACGACACGGCCCTCACAAATGGATACACTCACTGGAATTACCTCTCCTGAACCCGGTAAACGAGTCGTACCGTCATCTCAATTTCCTGTAGGTGGCGAGGGGACAGGCCGACGTGACGGAAGTGCAGAGTGGACAATGCAGCCATATGAACCACCCAGACCTTCGAGACCTGCCGAGGCCTCATCTGATGGCCGAGTGCCGGGAGCAGGCAGAAGGAAAAACCGTCGATGGCAACGCCTGCCCTCAGCGGTAGAAGATGAATTGCCTGCCGTGGAATACAAAAAGTTCTTTGTAATAAAAGCCAACGATAACTCCCCTATGGCTGAAGTGGACGTCGCGAAAGCCTACAGAGAAATATGTCACCGACTCGGGGGTGAACCCACTAAAATTAATGAAGTCCGTAACGGCAGTTTATTGGTCGAAGTCAAGAATCTTCACCAGAGCCGCTGCATCACCACCATTAAGTCTCTTGCCGGAGTGGAGGTAACAGTATCTCCGAATGAACGCCTTAATCAAACGAAAGGAACAATCTGGTATAAGAACAGCCCAAGGTACACAGACGCTCGTATCTTAGAGGAGCTGGAGCGATTCGGCGCCAAAGAGGTATATTGCTTCAAAAGGAGAGAGAGGGGCGTGCTAACTCCAGGTCGAGTATACCTCATAACATTTGATCGTTGTAGGCTGCCTGATACTGTGTCAATCGGCTGGACGCGATGCCTGGTACGCCAGTACGTGCCGAGACCGAGGCGCTGTTTTAAATGCCAGGCCTTCGGACACGGCGCCAAAACCTGCCGCGCCCAGCGAGGCACGTGCGCAAATTGCTCAATGGAGCAACATGAGTCGCCTTGTGTCCGACCTGCGAGATGCGCCAACTGTGAAGGTCCGCATCCAGCCAGCTCCACATCATGCTCCCACTATGAGATTGAAGCAGAAATCCTCGCAACTCAGGTGAGAGAGAGCATTAGCTATGGAGAAGCCAAGAGGACGGTGACATCCAGGTATGTTTCTCCCCGCACTTCTTACGCTGACGTCGCCCAACACCGTAGACTGAACTCTCAGCCAATCTTTCGGCAACCTGAGCAACCGCACTCGCGGAGTGTGGCAGCACGGCGAGATGAGCAGGAGCCAGAGCCTTTGAGCCTTGTGGATGCCTCTGCTCTAAGAAGCCAGAGCCTGGCCCAAAAGCCTCCAGTGCGCGTGACCCAACCTTTGGCTCAATCAGGACCCTCTAATAAGGAAATTTCAAAAGATCCAGCTTCCACCACTCACCAGAAAGATTCATCTAACGAACAGTTTCAATCAATCCCCTCAATTATTACCTCCCGCAAAAGAACTAAAAGCGACATATCGCCCCCACAAGATGTAAAACAAACAAAAACTCCGAAAACACTGAGATTTATGGAAGACACCCCAGCAGACAATCAAGGCCAAGCTATCCCGAGTCAAGAGAAGGATCCTGTCAGGGATTCAGTGGCTACAACCGGTGGAAGGGCAGAGCACGAACGCAGCACTGTGAGGGAATCTCGATCTGCCGTGCGAGGGCCCAGCCGTGGAGACAAGCAGGAAAGGGGATCCGGGCGTGACTTGTCGCTACCGACCAAAGAAAAGAATAGCTCCCACATTGACAGTGAAAAGCAGCGTAACATTGTTACCCAACGCATTCGTTCTTTAGAGCGGGTTACGACCGTCCCAAAAGAAGTAGCAGCACACCTGTTGAAAATCTTCCCACCCCCAAAAAACCTCCCCACCGGGCCTCCTCCGGCGGTACCTGTCCACCCGTGGATTGACAGACCTCCTGTCTCTACGTCACCCGGACTGACGTGTGCCGCAGGTGAGGGAATTGAAAAGGGTCCTACGCATATAACATCTAAAACTGACAAAAAATGAACACCTTCTTACAATGGAATATACGTGGCTACAGACGGAATTACGGAGACTTGAGAGCACTTCTGGAGAGGCATCAGCCCTGTTGTGTTTGTCTGCAGGAAACACTGCTGGGGAACGTTACCCCAAGGCCTCCAAGCAACTACAATATAGAGTTGTTCTCCCCAGCGCCCAACCCGGTACCTGGAACGGGACTGGCGGTGCTTGTGCGGAGAGACGTTGGCTACAGTAGATTTGCGGTAAACACCAGGCTGCAGGCTATCGCTTTCCGTGTCTACATTGGGAAACGTATGATAACAGTATGTAACATCTACATACCACCAGGCGAACCCTTAGCCCTGCAAGATCTCAGCCTCTTAAGCAATCAACTCGCGAGGCCGGCCTTGATCCTGGGAGACGTCAATGCCAAGCACATACTTTGGGGAAACGCCCGGAGCGATCGTCGAGGTGAAATTGTGGAGGACTTCATCGTCGCTTCTGATTTTTGTCTTCTGAACACCGGAGCCCCCACGCATTTTCACGTGCAGACTGGGACTTCCTCCGCCATCGACCTGAGTCTTTGCACTCCCGACATCCTTTCCGAATTTCAGTGGTCCGTGAGTAGCGATGCACACGGTAGTGATCATTACCCCGTCTTAATGCACTCGGTCCAAAACCAGCAGATGCTGATAGAACCAAGGTTTAACTTCAAAAAGGCCAACTGGAGAAACTTTGGAGCGCTGACGACAATGGAGGACCCAAATGAAGCTCATGGCGTAGATGAATTGGTTGACAGCTTTGTGAGTGCAATGCACGAAGCCGCCAACAGTGCTATTCCAAAGTCTAAAGGCGGTTGCCCAGTGCACCGCGTCCCGTGGTGGAACAATGACTGCCAGGCCGCTAATATCGAGAGGAAACGCGCATTGCGACGATACCAAAGAACAAAAGAACTAGCCGACAAGATCGCATACAATCGGGCTAGAGCGCGAGCTCAGATTATAAAAGACGTCGCCCGTAAGGTATCGTGGCAGAAATACGTCTCCACTCTCAACAGCGATACTCCTATGGCCAAGGTATGGCAGCGAGTAAATAAAATGAGGGGAAAATGCAGTTATCGACGGCCGTGCCTAGAAGTTAATGGCGTTCTCACCTCAGACCCGGAGTGCGTGGCAGAAGCACTGGCCCGAAGCTTTTATAGTGTCAGTAGCGGACGACTCTACTCTCCTGCCTTTACAGTGCTGAAACAGCAACAGGAGCAGCAGCAGTTGGACTTCTCAACAAACTCCACCTACTCTTATAATGACCCCCTTACAATGGTTGAATTTTACAACGCCCTGAAGAAATGTAAAAATACCGCTCCCGGACCAGATGGTATCCATTACCGGATGTTGAAGAAAATGCATACTACAGCCATTAAATTCTTGCTATATATTTTTAATGAAATCTGGATCACGCATACATATCCTCAACAATGGCGCACATCATTAATCATGGCTTTTGAAAAACCCAACAAACCTCCATCCAACCCTGACAACTACCGACCCATTGCCCTAACTAGTTGCCTTGGAAAATTGATGGAGAAAATGGTCAATGCGCGACTCACCAGATGGTTAGAGGCGGAGGAGCTACTGAACCCTGTCCAATTTGGCAGTCGGCAGCTTCGAGGGACCACAGACGCTCTGCTCCGCTTACAGAACCACCTGGTGGCCAACCTTGCCGAGCGTCGCCGAACCATGTGTCTTTTCTTTGATATGCATAAAGCTTATGACACCGTGTGGAGATATGGAATACTTAAGACACTACATGAGTATGGACTCCGTGGTAACATGGCCCTCTATATTCGAGAATTTCTTGGTGAAAGAACTTTCCGCGTTAAGGTCGGTGGCACCCTCTCTTCCTCGCAGTTGCAGTGCGAAGGTTTACCGCAGGGCAGTGTTATGAGCTGCACACTGTTTAGTGTCGCCTTAAATGGTATCACCTCCACCTTGCCTCCCGGAACGGTTGCCTCCTTATATGTGGACGACTTTATGGTATACTCTTCATCAACACATCTTCCGGCTCTGACGCGAAGAATGCAATTAGCCATCAATAACGCTAATAAGTGGGCTCAGGAACATGGCTTCAACTTTTCACCCGAAAAAACCGTTGGACTTTACTTCCAGGGCCGTGGCCGTAGTGATCCCCCACAGCTCACACTGCAGGGAAGACAAGTGAGTTTCTCACACAGCGCCAAGTTTCTGGGGGTGACGCTTGATGACAGGCTCTCTTGGAAGCCCTACCTAGCCACCCTCAAGGCTGACTGCGTCAGAAGGCTGAACTTGCTAAAAAGCCTGGCCGGCCTGACGTGGGGGGCTGACAGGATGACCCTACTGAGACTATATCGTACTCTTATTAGAAGCAAAATAGACTACGGCTGCATAGTGTATCAATATGCTAAGGCGACTTCACTTTCGAAGCTGGACCCTGTGCATCATGCTGCTATCAGAATCTGCACTGGCGCGTTTAGGTCGTCCCCTTCCAGCAGCTTGTGTGTGGAGAGCGGTGAACCTCCTTTACGGCACCGACGTGTGCAGCTGACCCTTCAGTACTTGGCGCGGTTGGAACAAGTCCCCTTGTCTCCTGCATGGACCAGCGTGCATGCGCCATTAGGCCGACATCTGCCTTTCCCTTACTTTCTGCCCTCATCGGAAGATTATTCGGCAGTCGTGGCTGCAATGCAGCTGAGGCCAATGAGAATACAACCAGTGTTCTTGGAAAGTTTTCCCACGTGGCGTGTCCCAATCGGGAGTTTTTGTCCGGGATGTCAAATGCCTAAGAAGGATTCTATGCCTACACACATACTAAAGGGGATCTTTTTGGACCATATTGCCGAAAAACATGCCCGTGCGATGAAGTTCTATACCGACGGCTCAAAGGTGGGAGACGCTGTAGGGTGTGCCGCTGTGTCGGGGGAGCTGGTGAGCGCCAAGAGATTGCTCCCAGAGTCGTCCATTTTCACTGCGGAACTTTACGGTGTGCTGGAGGCCCTCCGACTAATTAAACATTGTGTGTATGATACTTTTGCTATTTTTGTGGATTCAAAAAGTGTGGTGGAGGCCACTCGAGAGCATAATAGCACCCATCCGCTCGTTGGTGAGATCGTCATGAACTTAATAAATTTAACACGTGAGCGTAAATCTGTGACGTTGTGCTGGGTGCCCGGCCACGTAGGAGTGTCTGGCAATGAAAGAGCTGACCAGGAGGCTAAACGGGCCGCAGAGGCAAACGAGGAAACTCTAAATCTGATGGTTCCTTTCCGAGATTATTACCCTCGGATCAAAGCGGCAGTGAGAGAACGATGGCAGCATGAATGGGACAACGCTGCTAACGATAACAATAAATTAAGAAGCATTAAACCCACTATACGTGAGTGGATATCGTCCAGTTGTCGTGGTCGCCGGTTAGAGGTGATGCTTTGTCGCCTCCGTATTGGCCATACGCGGCTAACACACGGGCACCTGATGGAGCGGCTACCACAGCCGCAGTGCGAACGGTGTCGTGTGCCTTTGACTGTAAAGCACTTCCTCGCGGAGTGTCCCCTGAATGCTGTTGCCAGGAATCTGCATTTTCCGCACCTTCGCGGGTGTGCACAGGATGTTTTGACTGGAATACTTGGGGAGGCTGAGCGGTCAACTTACAATGTGACAGCGCTGCAGTCGTTTATTGGAGCGTGTAATCTGTCTTCAAAAATCTAGCCTGAAGATTCTACGCATGGTAATGCGATGTAAACACTGAACTGTAAAATGGCCGGGCGCGCTGCGCAATGCCCCTGGGGGTTTCAGCGCGGGTGGGGCGCCCGGCCATAATTGGGTGGGCAGCTGAGACCCCCATTAGGGGGTTAGGCTGTTGCTCAATGTGCAAACTGTGCATGTACCTTAAGATGATTATATGAACTGATTGAACCCTAAGCATGAGGAGTATGGTATTGAACTAGCAGCTCCTTTATTACTGCCGCTGCTACTACTACTACTGTCACCAATGAAATCAAGTGTTGTTCAGATCACGCTCGTGGCTGTCGCGTCTTTGTTTGTTTAATAGTTGCTGTGACTTGCGGTGCGATGTTTGTGGCAGTAAGACCTCGAAATTTGAGAAGTGGAGACAACCTGAATTGCGAGACCTTCGGCGCGACATAGTGCAGGCACTGAAGCGCTAGCAAATTGATGTTATTACTACTACTACTACTGGTTAGAATGAGTTTTGCTGTCACTTTAGTTTCGATTTTTTTATCTTTAACCTACGTTGTTTCTGGCATTCCAATGAATCAATTCTGTTAATTTATTTCGGTGTAAGATGGTTGCTTTAAGTCAGTAAAGTCCGAATTGTTTTGATTCAAAACCTACCTTAAAGACTTGCGTTAAATATGTTATATTTAGATTGATAACGTAATATCGGTAGAATTTTTGTATTTCTCGCATGCAAGTTAACTAGATGCATTTAGGTTAAATATACTGTATTTAACCAATATCTTATCTATTTCATGTTGAAGGTTTATTGCTTAAATAGTTAACGTGAATGCTTCTATTTTGTTCAGATAACCAGGCCATACCGGAAACCATTAGTGGTAGTGGCTCCCAAGACCATGTTGCGGTTACCTGCCGCTGTCTCTGACGTCTCCGGCATGGCGCCCGGCACGCACTTCCTGCCTGTGATTGGTGCGTTTGTCTAGGTCTTCTTGCCTGTGATTGGTGCGTCTGTGTAGGCCTTCCTGCTTGTGATTGGTGCGTCTGTGTAGGCCTTCCTGCTTGTGATTGGTGCGTCTGTGTAGGCCTTCCTGCCTGTGGTTGGTGCGTCTGTGTAGGCCTTCCTGCCTGTGGTTGGTGCGTCTGTGTAGGTCTTCCTGCCTGTGGTTGGTGCGTCTGTGTAGGTCTTCCTGCCTGTGGTTGGTGCGTCTGTGTAGGTCTTCCTGCCTGTGGTTGGTGCGTCTGTGTAGGCCTTCCTGCCTGTGGTTGGTGCGTCTGTGTAGGCCTTCCTGCCTGTGGTTGGTGCGTCTGTGTAGGTCTTCCTGCCTGTGGTTGGTGCGTCTGTGTAGGTCTTCCTGCCTGTGGTTGGTGCGTCTGTGTAGGTCTTCCTGCCTGTGGTTGGTGCGTCTGTGTAGGTCTTCCTGCCTGTGGTTGGTGCGTCTGTGTAGGTCTTCCTGCCTGTGGTTGGTGCGTCTGTGTAGGTCTTCCTGCCTGTGGTTGGTGCGTCTGTGTAGGCCTTCCTGCCTGTGGTTGGTGCGTCTGTGTAGGCCTTCCTGCCTGTGGTTGGTGCGTCTGTGTAGGTCTTCCTGCCTGTGGTTGGTGCGTCTGTGTAGGTCTTCCTGCCTGTGGTTGGTGCGTCTGTGTAGGTCTTCCTGCCTGTGGTTGGTGCGTCTGTGTAGGTCTTCCTGCCTGTGATTGGTGCGTCTGTGTAGGTCTTCCTGCCTGTGGTTGGTGCGTCTGTGTAGGTCTTCCTGCCTGTGGTTGGTGCGTCTGTGTAGGCCTTCCTGCCTGTGGTTGGTGCGTCTGTGTAGGCCTTCCTGCCTGTGGTTGGTGCGTCTGTGTAGGTCTTCCTGCCTGTGGTTGGTGCGTCTGTGTAGGTCTTCCTGCCTGTGGTTGGTGCGTCTGTGTAGGCCTTCCTGCCTGTGGTTGGTGCGTCTGTGTAGGTCTTCCTGCCTGTGATTGGTGCGTCTGTGTAGGTCTTCCTGCCTGTGGTTGGTGCGTCTGTGTAGGTCTTCCTGCCTGTGGTTGGTGCGTCTGTGTAGGCCTTCCTGCCTGTGGTTGGTGCGTCTGTGTAGGTCTTCCTGCCTGTGGTTGGTGCGTCTGTGTAGGTCTTCCTGCCTGTGGTTGGTGCGTCTGTGTAGGTCTTCCTGCCTGTGGTTGGTGCGTCTGTGTAGGCCTTCCTGCCTGTGGTTGGTGCGTCTGTGTAGGCCTTCCTGCCTGTGATTGGTGCGTCTGTGTAGGTCTTCCTGCCTGTGGTTGGTGCGTCTGTGTAGGCCTTCCTGCCTGTGGTTGGTGCGTCTGTGTAGGCCTTCCTGCCTGTGGTTGGTGCGTCTGTGTAGGCCTTCCTGCCTGTGTAGGCCTTCCTGCCTGTTTAGGCCTTCCTGCCTGTTTAGGCCTTCCTGCCTGTGATTGGTGCGTCTGTGTAGGCCTTCCTGCCTGTGGTTGGTGCGTCTGTGTAGGCCTTCTTCTAATTTCTGCCTGTGATAGGTTTTTACTTCTTGTCTTCTTGTGGATCAACGTTGATTACTCAAGTTTACTTGCCAGGACTGTGTTAGCGGCAAGTTCCTTAAATTTGAGCGCTACTTGTTACCTGAAGCCTCCACCTGAGATGCCTAAGACTTGCTCCTGTGTTAATTTGGTTTTTGAACTTCATGAGTATTCCTGTCTTGTTTACTTGCACCTCTCTTTTGTTCCCTTATGCAATGTTTTACATCTTTTCCATTGTATCTCATTTCTCTTATATCTTTGTCTTATAATGTGTATTCCTCTCATGCTTCTGTCCCCACCGTGGCATTTTTGGTGTGGTTGCATAATATTGGTCTAAAATATAAAATTATTTGGTTACATAATACATACATACACATTCATACATACATATACCGGGCTTATCCTCCCTATGGGAGGGTAGCCGACAGCAGGCCACAACCCCCACACTTAGTCACTAGGAGGCGAGAGAGGCAGCACTGGCCGCACCTGAACTGCCAGGATCAGCAGCAGCCCAGCACAACCACCTTCCACAGTCAGGCCCGACAGCCACAGCTGGTTTACCCCGACTGCTTCATTGAGTGCAGCCCCTCCCCCCGCACATGACAGGTCAACCCCATCACACGCGGGCAGCTTCCAGTAACGCGTCAAAAATAAAATTACCTCCTTATACACTGCCCCCACTCACTTCTGTCCGCAGCCATCCTTCTTGCCACGTCCACAGTCAGACCCCTCTCATACAAAGCACGTCGCACCCCATCCATCCAACTCATCCGTGGTCTACCTCGCGCTCGAAGACCACTCACTTCCGACGTATATCTTTTTCACCAGCCGCTCAACATTCATTCTTTCAACATGCCCAAACCATCCAAGCACTCTTTCATCCACTCGCCTGCTCAACTTTTTGATAACACCCGTCTGCCCCCTAACCAACTCATTCCTGATCCTATCTCTTCTAGTTACTCCATACATGCTCCTCAAACACTTCATCTCAAACACATCCAACTTCCTCCTCTCAGCTGCTCTCAACCCCCAGGACTCTGCTCCATACAACAAAACTGGCACAATCAAACTTTCATACAGTCCCCTCTTAACATTCATACTCAAACTCCTGCATTCAAAAACTTTCCTCATTGCACCCAATGTCTTACAACCTTCACTCACTCCATGCTTCACTTCTACTTCCATACTATCCTTAACAGTCACATCCGACCCGAGGTACCTAAAATGCTCTACCTCCTCTAAAACTTCCCCATTCAACCTCACATCCAAAGTTCCAAACACTCCACCTCTTGAACATCTCATCACCTTACTTTTATTCACATTTACCCTCAATTTCCGCCTTTCGCACACTCTACCAAACTCTGTAACCAGTCTCCTCAGTTTTTCCTCTGAATCAGCCACAAACGCTGTATCATCTGCAAACAACAGCTGACACACTTCCCAATACATACCATTTCGTCCCACCAACTGCGCACCTTTTCCCAACACTCTGGCATTCACTTCTCTCACCACACCATCCATAAACAAATTAAACAACCACGGCGACATCACACATCCCTGTCTCACACCTGTCACAACTGGGAACCATTCACTCACCTCATTCCCTACTCTCACACATGCTCTGCTATCAATGTAGAAACTCTTGATCGCATTCAACAGTCTCCCACCCACTCCATACAAACTTACCACTTGCCATAGAGCCTCGCGATCCACTCTGCCATACGCCTTCTCTAGATCCATAAATGCCCAATATACATCCTTTCCCTTTATTAAGTATTTTTCATTCACCTGCCTCACAGCAAACATTTGATCCACACAACCTCTACCACACCTAAAACCACACTGTTCTTCAGCAAGCACACGATCCGTCAACACTCTCACTCTTCCAATTGACACTCTTCCATACAGCTTCCCAACGACACTCAGTAGACTTATACCCCTAGAATTACTGCACTCATACCTGTCACCTTTCCCCTTGTACAACGGAACTACGCACGCGCTACTCCAATCAACCGGCACTTCACTAGCCTCGAAACACACATTTAATAAACGCACCAACCATTCTATAACCACATTTCCTCCTTTCTTTAGACATTCAACCGTGCAGCCATCCAAACCTGGAGCTTTCCTATTTTTCATTTCATCCAACGCACATCTCACCTCTGCACTTCTTATTCGACTTCTATTCACTTCACCAAACACAGGCATTCTAACGTCACTTCCAACAGCTACTACTCTCGCAATCCTATCATCCCTCACGTTCAGCAGTTCCTCAAAATACTCCGCCCATCTCTTTCTCACATCACAACTCTCCACTAGCAGCCTACCATTTGTATCCTTCACTCTTGCCTCATTCTCCCCCTGACCCTTCCTAATTCTCTTCACTTCCTTCCAGAAAACCTTCCTTCTCTCCATGAAATCCCCTCCCAACTTCCTCCCCCATTCCTCATCCGCCGCCCTCTTCGCTCTCCTTACCATTCTTTGTACCTCTTTCTTCCTCTCCTTATACTCTTCAAAATTTTGCTGGTTGCCTCGTTGCAACCACCTTTCGAACGCCCCCCGCTTTCTTTTCACAGCCGCTCCTACTTCTCCGTTCCACCATTCACTCCCCTTTCTAATCCCCCCTCCAACCTTCCTTACCCCACACACTTCCCTTGCACATTTTTCCACCGCATCTTTAAACAACTTCCATTCCCCTTCCACTCTACCCACCTCACTTTCCTTCACCCTCCCTTACTCCACTTTCATCTTCTCCTGGTACACTCACGCTCAGAATCATGTAACTTGCTTACATTTAACACCTCCCTTCCACTCCTCCTTTTTACACCTCCCCACATTCCACTAACTCTCAGCTTTCCTTCCACCAAATAATGATCCGAAATCCCATTCATCTCACCACGGAACACATGCACATCGAGCAAACGACCCATCACTCCCCTGCTAACCAAAATATAATCCATCAATGCTCTCTCCTCTATCACACCTCCATTCGTCCTCACATATGTATACTTGTTTATACTTTTTTTCTGAAACATAATATTCAGGTCAAATGCGTGTCACATCATTAGATAGTTATGTTGTTATGACTATTTTACGACGCCATTGTAGTTGTTGCGTCGCCTTTGCCACTATGACTGCAAGAGCATCACTATTTCACAATTTTTAGCCCTATTATACTGGTATTATGTTCATTACTGTACTTTTATTGCCACTAGTCCACCCCCCTTTATTTGAAATAAGAAAGAAGGCGAAATGAAAGAAAGGCCGTAAGAAATAAAAAAAAATCAATCTCTCGAGAGTTGATGAGGTTGCGTGAACACGGCCCGTCAAAATATATAGGGCTGGAGCTTGTATCACAGATACGCTCATCACACGCTGCAGGCTGGCTTCGGACGGACCGACGGACGGACGAGGCTCTTATTATAGTACAAAACTCGTTATTACGCAAGTTTTCACCAAGATTTTCTCCAGTGTTTAAGTATCACACCATCTTCATCACCATTGCACAAGTGTTTCCCACCCTTGTCACTACTACATAAGTATTACTACACCACCATCAGTATTACACTAGGATTCTACCACCTTCATCACTGTTGCACTTGTATTTCACTAGTATTACACCACCTTCATCAGTGTTACACCATCTTCATCATCACTATCACACTAGTTCTTTACCACTTTCATCCCCAATGTACTAGTATTACACCAAGTTTATCGCCACGTCTGAAGTAACATGACCATTTTCCATCATTTATCACGTGCCCATCATAATCGGCCAACGCTGCGTTTGGGCAGACGACCCCGCCGTGACGGACGCCAGCAACGTGCAGCGCGTGGTGCTGGTGAGCGGCAAGCTGTACTACGCCCTGATGGAGGCGCTGCAGCAGAGGGGCCTCACCAACACCGCCCTTGTGAGGGTCGAGTGCTTGTGTCCGTTCCCCGCTCACCAGCTCAACCAGGTCCTCAAGAAATACAGCACCGCTAAAAGTAAGTCGGCACCCGGGTTTGATTCTGGTCCGGCGCTCGTGTTTTTTCATGTACGTGTAGCTCCACTGGTGATTATAGACGAGTAGAGGTCGTCGGGAACTTGTCTACTTGTTTGAATTGCACCTTTCTCTTTCTTTCTAGGGTGAAAATTAGAATACAATTTTCAGAACGCTTTTAAGAATGGGTCTTTCAAAAATAGAAGTTTACTTTTTAAGGTTGTTTTCCCGTTTCATGAAGCACGGCGTAGCTGTAAAGCCGTTCACCAGGGAATGCAGTTATAAGTGCAGTGGGTGAACATAGTAATGGTACTGCATGGCACACAAAGGAACGGATTGCATTGAATACGGGAGTGAGTGTTTATAGTGCACTGTTGATGAAATGGTCAGGAATAGCATTTCAAACGTATCCTTTTGGTAACATTTCACGTTCATCTAGGAGAGTTTAATGGAGATATGTTGCATTGCAAAACTCGTTCAACACGGGATTTTGAAATGATAGAAAATGACAAGTATTTCACTGTGGAAACATTTCAATAACATTCATGGGAAATTAATGATGATGTGTTGCATTTTAAAGACCATTAATTAGGCAGAAATCGTGTGGGCCGAGGATGCCATTATTATTAGTATTACTATTATTCCTTTTTATTCATATTATTGATCACAATACTATTACTATTGTCAATAATTTAGCGTTGCATTTTAATGATCGTGAATTAGACAGAGATCGTGTGGGCCCAGGATATTATTATTATACTATTATCATTATTGTTCACGATGTTATTACTGTGGGTAATTTAGTGTTGCATTAAAAGCTGGTCAACTGTGCAGAGCTGGTGTGGGCACAAGAGGAGCCCCGCAACATGGGGGCCTGGCCCTTTGTGTTCCCCAGGCTGCTCAACATCTGCGGGGCCAAGGTAAGGAGGGGGAGGGAAAGAGAGGGAGAGGGAGGGGAGAAGTGGGGCCAAGGTAAGGAGGGGGTGGGAAAGAGAGGGAGAGGGAGGGGAGAAGTGGGGCCAAGGTAAGGAGGGGGTGGGAAAGAGAGGGAGGGGGTGGGGAGAAGTGGGGCCAAGGTAAGGAGGGGGTGGGAAAGAGAGGGAGAGGGAGGGGAGAAGTGGGGCCAAGGTAAGGAGGGGGTGGGAAAGAGAGGGAGAGGGAGGGGAGAAGTGGGGCCAAAGTAAGGAGGGGGTGGGGAAGAGAGGGAGAGGGATGGGAGAAGTGGGGCCAAGGTAAGGAGGGGGTGGGAAAGAGAGGGAGAGGGAGGGGAGAAGTGGGGCCAAGGTAAGGAGGGGGTGGGAAAGAGAGGGAGAGGGAGGGGAGAAGTGGGGCCAAGGTAAGGAGGGGGTGGGAAAGAGAGGGAGAGGGAGGGGAGAAGTGGGGCCAAGGTAAGGAGGGGGTGGGAAAGAGAGGGAGAGGGAGGGGAGAAGTGGGGCCAAGGTAAAGAGGGGGTGGGAAAGAGAGGGAGAGGGAGGGGAGAAGTGGGGCCAAGGTAAGGAGGGGGTGGGAAAGAGAGGGAGAGGGAGGGGAGAAGTGGGGCCAAGGTAAGGAGGGGGTGGGAAAGAGAGGGAGAGGGAGGGGAGAAGTGGGGCCAAGGTAAGGAGGGGGTGGGAAAGAGAGGGAGAGGGAGGGGAGAAGTGGGGCCAAGGTAAGGAGGGGGTGGGAAAGAGAGGGAGGGGGTGGGGAGAAGTGGGGCCAAGGTACATAGGGGGAGGGGGTGGGAAAGAGAGGGAGAGGAGAAGTGAACAATTAATGAAATTCAGAGAAAACAAAAGAAATTCCACTAGGTTAAGTATTATTATTAATACATTTGGCCGCCCCTCTACTGCCTTCAACACGAATTACTCGCTTAGCACGTTCTCCGCTTTTCCGCTGGGTAAACCGAACCACCACTGGTTTGTTTGGTCAGGTTGTAAGTAGCAGAATAGAGAAATCGACTCAAATGTTCGAATACATTTTTTGCTTTCTTAGGAAATGTGAAAAATACAATGGCACGCGACATTTCATCTCGTATAAGAGTTATTTCTTGAATATGCCGCGAAACACATGAAATGTCATTCATTTATACCGGTACGTGAAAGCAATTTATCGCCTGGTACACATATGGCCCAATACGCGGGGAATGTATTGAATTGGTTACAAATTCGTGTGTACACCTCGTACGTACATGACTTGAATAACATACACACACGTTTCTAAATTTGTGTGTACATCTCGTACGTACATGACTTGAATAACACATGCGCACACGTTTCTAAATTTGTGTGTACACCTCGTACGTACATGACTTGAAAACCAACACACACAGGCGTACGTACATGACTTGAATACCACACACACGTGTGCAGGTGACATACGCAGGCAGAGAGGCTCTTGGCACTCCTGCTGTGGGCGTGACGGAACTGCACCGGCAGGAGGTGGCCGCCCTCGTGGACAGCGTCTTTGCCTGAGCCGCCCTCTGCCAAAGGGCGCCGCCCTACGTGGTTGTCCTTGTGCCAAAGGGCGCCGTCCTGCAGAAAGGGGTCGCCCTACGTATTTGTCCTTGTGTAAAAGGACATCCCCTTGCCAAAGGGCGTCGCCCTTTGCAGTTCACCTCCTACAAGATGCGCGGGATGCGAAGTTTGCTGACAGAAAGACGCTGCTGAGCGTTTGTTAATCTCAGTGCCTCTGCAAGTCTTCCATTTAGTGTCTGCTATTTTGACTTATGTTTTTTCACCTTTTTTTTTTTGGCCTATGGAAGCTAGGCCAAAGTCAGCTTCTTCTAGTGAAAACTTGACCTATATATCTTGCCTATTGAAAACTGCGCCGCTGGTTCTTGTCAAAACTTTGACTTAACTTTGCAAAATGTCTTTCGTGTTACTGAATGCTGCATCAACTGCCTTTTGGAAATTGGAAAATTTGGGGTGAGTTAGAAAAATCTGACCCACAGAGCTTTTTTAAATTTTTCAGTACGTAGTACATTTAAAAATTTTAACTAAGATCTTTGAAAAAAATTGGTTTCAGAACTTGATCTTAATCAGCTGACCGAGGGTGATGCTTTCTGTTTGCTGTTTCTAAGTAAGAAGATTTAAAAGGCTTATGGCTTAAGATTTAGGAGCCTTTGTATTAGTAATATTTTCTGGAAGAGCTTGTGAGGTCCCGAGCTGAAGGTAATGCAAGCCTTACTTTTTAGTGAATTAAAATATTTCTTGTTTGGTTGTTGACTATCGTTTTTTAGTTCACTGCTGTCCTCTTCTGCACCTATTACTTAGTTCAACTTTCATCTTTTTTAATTTTTTCAATCTTGTTACTTTCATATGCAGTGTTCAGAGAACACACCTTGTGCATAGATACCTTGTTCCGTTCCCTTCCCCTACACTAAATGGTACATGCCTCCTTCCTCTCTTGTGAATACCCTTGTGGTTAGGTAGGCTTCAGCTAACGTATAGTCTAATCCTAGTAATCATGTGCGAGTTGTTCTGCCTTTTTTTCCATGCGCCTACTTTAAATGGGAAAAAAGCTTATGTCATTCTCTCAGTTTCATCATTTTCGTAAATTGTAAAGAATTTTTCTTACAAACAAGTGAATAAAATGATTGGTTAAATTAGATAAGTCAGTTTGAGCCACCGCAATCGCTACAAAGGTGTTTCAAAAAGAAGAAGGACGGAGGCACCATTTAGTATGGACTTGAGGGAACGCGCAATCTATGCACAAGGTGTATAGAAACAGTAAGTTGAGGAAGAAATTCAGGAAACAAGATAAAAGTTGAAGAAGAAAGTAGTAAGTGCTTAAAACAGGACAGCAGTAACCGGAAATAGATGGTCCGTCACGGAACAAAAACCTATCCTATTTTGACAAAAGGAAGGCCCACCTAACACTTAGCTCGGGACCTTACATTTTCCCCGTGTGAGGGAACAAAATGGTTATAGAGCGATTTACTGGCGTGTACGCGCTCGAATGATGGCGAGAGCGCTCCACGTGACACGTTCTATTCTCTGTATAATTTCTACCTGTAGGAGCATTCTCTCTATTTTAGTTCTACATAATTGACGTGTTTGTGTGTATTTCTTAAATTAGTTACTACCAGAAATTACTAAATTACTTAAATTAGTTAGAAATTAGTTAATTATTAGTTAGAAAAATTAGAAATTACTTAAATTAGTTCCCATCAGAAAATGCTTCCATCCTCAAGTAGCAGTTTTGACGCCCCCGCATAGTATTATCGTTACGCAGTGAGTTCCTTGAAGAGCGTGTTTTTTGCTTTGCAACAGTCTTTCTTATTTTTTTAAACAGTCTTTTCCTTAGCTTTGAAACAGTCTCAAGTGTTTGGCTGTTCTACTTGGCATGTAGTATTTTTTGTCATTGTTTTGCACCGCTTTTTGTTACCATTCGGTTTTTGTTTCAATTCAGTACCGCTTTTTCTGACTATTCGGTACTCCTTTTGTCACTATTCAGTACCTTTGTTTGCTTATATTATTGTGATATGTATCTTATTTTCTGGAGCACATGCCCATTGAGGAATGCTTAAATTCGTTTTTATCTCTGTCGCCACAAGTTGCTTGCTTCGTGTGACTAATTTTTGTGTGTTGATTCAAACCACATCGCGGCAACACAGCAGAGCGCCTCTGTTGAATCGCGAGTCAAAATTGTGCGCGTTTTGCTTACACTCGAGACCACAACTCTCCTTACTTCTAATAAGGCCTATTCATAATTATGTCTATTTCTGATTACGTCAAGTTCTAATTACGCCAATGTCTAATTACGCCAATGTCTAATTACGCCAATGTCTAATTACGCCAATGTCTAATTACGCCAATGTCTAATTACGCCAATGTCTAATTACGCCAATGTCTAATTACGCCAATGTCTAATTACGCCAATGTCTAATTACACCAAATGTCTGATTACGCCAATGTCTAATTACGCCAATGTCTAATTACGCCAATGTCTAATTACGCCAATTTCTGATTACGCCAATGTCTAATTACGCCAATGTCTAATTACGCCAATGTCTAATTACGCCAATGTCTAATTACGCCAATGTCTAATTACGCCAATGTCTAATTACGCCAAATGTCTGATTACGCCAATGTCTAATTACGCCAATGTCTAATTACGCCAATTTCTGATTACGCCAATGTCTAATTACGCCAATGTCTAATTACGCCAATGTCTAATTACGCCAATGTCTAATTACGCCAATGTCTAATTACGCCAATGTCTAATTACGCCAATGTCTAATTACGCCAATGTCTAATTACGCCAATGTCTAATTACGCCAAATGACGAGACCCTTCGACACTTTATACGTCTCCTGAAACGCTTTTGTTTCTGTGTTAAACCTCTTCTAGGCGTGCCTTGTTTTAGATTCTAATGCTATTGTTTTCTATGATACATTCCAATAGTTTCCAATAAACTATTCTAATCTATCTAAAATGTTGTATTGTCAACAGTTAAAGCATTTATTTAGTGACCTTAGATGTCATCTTTGGACTGTCGTGACGTTATTGCTGCGTGTCACGTGCGCGTAGAAGCAGGCGTGCGCATTTAACACTTCGACTGCAACGTGCGCCACCGGTGGTACACGGAGGTAATTTTCATAATGCTGCTGACCGACCAGTAGTCGCAAATTCAATTTTCATAAATGCTTAATCAAAGCTCAACGAAGGCACGATCCAGTTCTTGTTTGGTATTTTCAAAATAGTTAACTGCAATTGACTTCAAATTTTAGTTTAGCATTGAATCAATATTTATTAGTCGCAGTCAAAGTTATAAGGGCTATTGACACTACGTAGCTAGCGCTAATTCCCCGCCATATATTTGGCAAAAGTGAGGTCCCGAGCCGAGAATTAGGTAGTTTTTTTTGGAATGTAGTGTTTTTTGCTTTGTTAAAGACCATTTTTTCGATTTACTTCACTGCTGTCGTGTTTTCCAGCACCGACTTCTTCTTCAACTTTTATCTTGTTTCATGATCGACTTTCTCAACTTACTGTTTCTATGTACCTTGCGCCTTCCTTACTAAATGGTGCCTTCCTCCTTTGTTTCTTTGGAACGCCTTTGTTGCGGTCAGGGAAGCTTGAACTAACATATATAATCTGAAGTCTTATAAGTAATTTCGCGAATATCACGTTGTCTCTACGACCTTCTTGTGAACTCTGTTTTGCTTTTGGAAACCGTATGGCAGCTTGGAATATATTACAACAGATTTTTTTTGTTTTTTATCTACAGTAAGTCCGTGAAGTGTTCATATTCACTGACACGTAGCATTATAATATTTGGTGCTGCTCTTGCTGCGTGGTGCTGCTCTTGCTGCATGGTGCTGCTCTTGCTGCATGGTGCTGCTCTTGCTGCATGGTGCTGCTCTTGTTTTGAAATAGTTTTTTTTTGTTTTGTTACGGACCATCTTTTTTTGGTTCACTACTGCCCTGTTTTCAGCACCTAATACTTTCTTCGTCATATTTCATCTTGTTTCTTCAACTTATTTCTCAACTTACTGTTTCTATGCACCTTGTGAGTAGATTCTGCGTTCCCTTTAGTCTATACTAAATGGTGCCATCCTACTTCCCCTCTGTGGGACACCTCTATTGCGGTTAGGAAGACGTAAACTAATCTTTTTAACGCATCTTTATTTTACAGCGTACTGTTGAAGCGACCTCGTGCAATATTTCTGTAGAATTAATTCATTTTTCCTGTAAATGCTCTCTACTGCTGTTGGAAAGATTGTTTTGGATAATTTCAGTGATTGAAATTAATATTTTAAGTATACATGGTGCATATTCCACGAATAGTGGTATTCCAGTATAAATGTATTAATTAGCTATTTAATATTAAGTGTATGTAATCCATGCTGTCTAATAGTACGTTAAGTGTTCATATCCTCTCTACTAGTTAATGCGGTACTATGTGAAGTAAGATCCGCTGTTTTTGATATTAATACATAGTATAATTGAATGGAAACCTTAAAAGTCAACTTCCGCTTTATTAATGTGTACTTTAACTTTGTTACTAATACATTATAAAAAATGGAGCTGAACTCAAAATTAAACAAATTTTACTTTTCTAGCTGAATTTGATTATAATTTAATAAAATACAAATATGCAGATAACTACGGTAGTTAAACAATTACAATACTAATAACAACAACAATAATACTAATATGGAGATACCGATTTTAGCACACCGGAAAGCAATGCAAAGAATTCCAATCAGTGTGACCAAATGGCTACAGATATTTGCATTCATTATGTAGTGTTGAAGTGTCCCAGTTTTCAGGGTGGAGATCCAGTTTACAGGGTGGAGATCCAGTTTACAGGGTGGAGATCCAGTTTACAGGGTGGAGATCCAGTTTACAGGGTGGAGATCCAGTTTACAGGGTGGAGATCCAGTTAACAGGGTGGAGATCCAGTTTACAGGGTGGAGATCCAGTTTACAGGGTGGAGATTCAGTTACTAGGGGGAGGTTCAGTTTACAGTGTGGAGATCCAGTTTACTGGGTGGGTATCTAATTGCCAGAGGGGAAATCCCAAATACAGAATGGAGATTCTGTTAAGAGAGTGGGTATCTAGTGTACAGGATGGAAGTCCTGTTTACAGGCTGGAGATCCAGTTTACAAGATAGAAATCCAGTTCACAGTATCCAGTTTATAGGATGGAAATTCTGTTTACAGGGTGGAGATCCAGTTTACAGGATGGAAATCCAGTTTACAGGATGGAAATCCAGTTCACAGTATCCAGTTTACAGGATGGAGATCCAGTTCACAGGATGGAAATCCAGTTTACAGGATGGAAA
The DNA here is from genome assembly GCA_030386875.1 of Morinoia aosen. NCBI lineage: Eukaryota > Metazoa > Arthropoda > Malacostraca > Amphipoda > Talitridae > Morinoia > Morinoia aosen. Next base: position 22,699,519 of record CM059561.1, read on the forward strand.
TCCAGTTCACAGTATCCAGTTTACAGGATGGAGATCCAGTTCACAGGATGGAGATCTAGTTCACAGGATGGAGATCTAGTTCACAGGATGGAGATCCAGTTCACAGGATGGAAATCCAGTTAACAGGGTGGAGATCCGTAGTACCACGCAACATTTTCATTACAAATGGCCCAACTCCGTAACTCCTTGTGTATTCTCAGGTTGGCGTTGCTGACATTTGAATACTTCTGTGTAACAATACCAGTCGCTCTTTGGCCAAATGTTTTTGTTGCGTAAAGCAATTCTTAGGTCGTTGTTTGTGAAATACGTGTAGTGGGAGGAGATTTTAGTGTGAGTTAGTCCAGTTCCATGTTTACTTTTAGAGTGTGAGGTCCAAAGCTTTGAAAATGTGAGGTCCTAAGCTTTGAAAATGTGGGGTCCTAAGCTTTGAAAATGTAAGGTCCCAAGCTTTGAAAATGTGAGGTCCAAAGCTTTGAAAATGTGAGGTCCTAAGCTTTGAAAATGTGGGGTCCTAAGCTTTGAAAATGTGGAGTCCTAAGCTTTGAAAATGTGGGGTCCTAAGCTTTGAAAATGTGAGGTCCTAAGCTTTGAAAATGTGGGGTCCTAAGCTTTGAAAATGTGGGGTCCTAAGCTTTGAAAATGTGAGGTCCCAAGCTTTGAAAATGTAAGGTCCCAAGCTTTGAAAATGTGGGGTCCTAAGCTTTGAAAATGTGGGGTCCTAAGCTTTGAAAATGTGAGGTCCCAAGCTTTGAAAATGTAAGGTCCCAAGCTTTGAAAATGTGAGGTCCTAAGCTTTGAAAATGTGGGGTCCTAAGCTTTGAAAATGTGAGGTCCTAAGCTTTGAAAACGTGGGGTCCTAAGCTTTGAAAATGTGGGGTCCTAAGCTTTGAAAATGTGGGGTCCTAAGCTTTGAAAATGTGGGGTCCTAAGCTTTGAAAATGTGGGGTCCTAAGCTTTGAAAATGTGGGGTCCTAAGCTTTGAAAATGTGGGGTCCTAAGCTTTGAAAATGTGGGGTCCTAAGCTTTGAAAATGTGGGGTCCTAAGCTTTGAAAATGTGGGGTCCTAAGCTTTGAAAATGTGGGGTCCTAAGCTTTGAAAATGTGGGGTCCTAAGCTTTGAAAATGTGGGGTCCTAAGCTTTGAAAATGTGAGGTCCCAAGCTTTGAAAATGTGAGGTCCCAAGCTTTGAAAATGTGGGGTCCTAAGCTTTGAAAATGTGTTGATAGTTCGAGTTTCGAGACATTCAGTGTGTATTTGAGGAGGGAGGAGGGGAGAGAAGTTCCATTTGGGCAGCTGTATGTTAATTTAAATCCTTTAATACCTTTAATTCAAAGAAAATATTTTCGTGAAAAGGATCTTCCATAACCCGTAGAGCTTCTACTATTTTCACTGATGCGTATCCTGTTTTTCTGCAAATCTGAATTCCTTGTTCAACTTTTATTATCTTGTATCCTAACCTTAAATATCAACTTGATCTTTCTATGCGCAGGAGATCCTATGCGAGAACACATCTTGTGTACAGATTCCGCGTTCCCCTAACTCCTTACGAAATGGTGCCTTTAACCTGCTCAGGGTTCCATACGGATACCGCACAGGGTTTCTTAAGCTTAGCACCTTAACTGCGGCAGGTTAGCACCTTAACTGCGGCAGGTTAGCACCTTAACTGCGGCAGGTTAGCACCTTAACTGCGGCAGGTTAGCACCTTAACTGCGGCAGGTTAGCACCTTAACAGCGGCAGGTTAGCACCTTAACTGCGGCAGGTTAGCACCTTAACTGCGGCAGGTTAGCACCTTAACTGCGGCAGGTTAGCACCTTAACAGCGGCAGGTTAGCACCTTAACTGCGGCAGGTTAGCACCTTAACTGCGGCAGGTTAGCACCTTAACTGCGGCAGGTTAGCACCTTAACAGCGGCAGGTTAGCACCTTAACTGCGGCAGGTTAGCACCTTAACTGCGGCAGTTTGAACTATAATCAATATTCAGCTCAAACCGAAGTTAATTATAAATATCAATTTTGAAAATAACGAGCGCTAAATAGATGGGATCTTCACTCTGTTTTCATCAAGTATCTGTGAAAGTTAAGTTTGTGACTGCTGGCCGGTCAGCAGCATCATGAAAATCCCCTCCGTGACCACCGGTGGGTCACGTCGCACTTTGAGTGATAACGTGCGGGGTTTATTGACGAACTGTTTGGCTCCTGTTGTTTTTTTCTTGTTGATTTGCTCTCTATTACGTCACTGTTGAATTGCCTCCTTAGGGCTAATATAATAAGATACGAACAAACCTTCACCAAGCAATGCAGTTCGTCAGATGTTGTAATTTTCTCCTTTTTTATAGTGATGAAAATTCTTTCAAGAGAAATACAAATTTTGCCTTAGTACACGTGCCGGATTTTGCGGCAAGTTTGCGTTAAGTGAATTGGCCATTATATTTGTATATGCATGATATGTATTATGAGAGGTAAGATACTAATCTTAGCGTAGAACGTTATCAGAGATTAGTGAATTAATAATCAGTAATATAATCTTATTCCATCAGTGGTAAGTTGAGAAGAAATAAGACATCCTAACGATTATCATGTGTTTTATCGATATTTATATTGCTATGTATAATATTATTTGGTAAATTGAGGTTTGGGGCATTGGGGCTCATTTTTCACACGCTTTTGCTTGTGGGCTTTTGTACTAGTGTACGTATCTGAAATGTGTCTAAAATTTTACATTTTGTCTTTACAATACATTTAATTTTTACACTTGTTTTTTTTACCATTTTTTGACGTACGAATATGATCTCTTTGAGAATTTAAGGGCTTTGCCTCTGCTCTCAGTTGTCCAGTTGGGCTTGGAGTACAAGGTTACACCACGGTAGAGGAAACAAGGCAGGGTCATTTCTACGGGAGAAATTCTCCCTCCTCTTGTTCGGCTATCCCCCTCAGGGGGATACAACTACTGTATCTATGGGAGTTAGCTCTCCCAGGGGAAAATACGAGGGCTCGAGCTGAGAGTTAGGTAGGCCTTCTTTTTGTTGAAATAAAATATTTTTTGTTATGTTAAGGACCACCTTTTTCGGTTCACTGCATTTCTGTTTTTCAGCAACTACTACTTTCTTTTTCAACTTTGATCTTGTTCCATATCTTCTTTCTCCACTTACTGTCTCTATGCCCTTTATGCATAGATTCCGCATTCCCTCAACTCCACACTGAATGGTGTCTTCCTTCTTCCTCTCTTTGGATCGCATTTGTTGCGGATAGGGAGGCTTAAACTAACTAATAATCTAATCTAATAATTTCTTCGGCTGGCCAATAGAACGGCTTCATTTTAAAAACCCAGTAGATGACGTCACCATCGTAACATGTCAGTCCAATAGTGGTGCGAGATTTGGGGCTAGCAGTACTGCCAGATGCAATATTAGTGCTGTTATTGGTTCGTTGCCGTGACGTCAGCATTGCCACGTGATCGGCAAAACACTCTTTCAACGAATACGGCTTAAAATTTCCCCATAAAATAATAGAAATATTTAAAAAATAAAAATATGAAATAATGAAAATGATAGAAAATGATGAAATAATTAAAAAATAATGGAATAATGGAAACAATTTGAGGCGTGATCCGCAGGGAAGTCTCGCAGCAGACGAGGGGCGTGACAAACCTCCGGATCCCTAGTCCTTGACTAGTCCTAGGTCTACCAGTCCCTAGGCCTTAATTTAGAGAAACTAGATCCTTAGTCATTAATTTAGGTCAACTAGATCCCTAGTCCTTATTTAAGGCCAACTAGATCCTTGTCATTAGTTGAGGTCTACTAGTTAATTTAGATCAACTAGATATATGGTCCTTAATTTAGGTCTACGAGTTAATTTAGGTCAACTAGATATATGGTCCTTAATTCAGGTAAACTAGTTAATTTAGATCAACTAGATATATGGTCCTTAATTTTGGTAAACTAGTTAATTTAGATCAACTAGATATATGGTCCTTAATTCAGGTAAACTAGTTAATTTAGATCAACTAGATATATGGTCCTAAATTTAGGTAAACTAGTTAGCTTAGATACTAGTTAGTTTGAACTAGGTCAACTAAATAGTTTGAATTTCTTCTTTAGCCGTTTTTATTTCATTCTATTAAATTTTTTCTTTTAATTTTAGTAAATTCTATTTGATTTTGTTCTTTTCATTTCCATTCAATTTTACTTAACTTTATTCAATACTATAGAATTCCGTTCGATTATAAGTATTTACCATGGTTGCGTGATCTTTTATAAGAAGAATTTATATTTTATATTTCAGAATTTATAAGAAGAATTTTTGTAAGAATTACCGATTTTCCATAAGTATCTTGCTTTCAAACAAGGGAATTTAGTTTTAACTTAATTTAAAATGATTAACAGGAGTACATGGATTCTCCTGTTTCCAGCTCTGTTCGGTATAACTGCAGCTAGACCAATGAATCCATATGAACTTGCTCTCCCAGGGGAAGATGTGAGGTCCCAAGCTAAAACTCAAGATGTGCTTCCTTTTCTTGTAAGAGAATAAGCGTTTTGTTTTTTTAGGAAACACCATTTTTTCGGTTGCTTCACTGTCTTTTTCAGCACCTTCTAGCTCTCTTATTCAACTTATATCATGTTCTATAAACTGTAATAAATTTTCTATCTCACTGTCTCTATGCGCAGGGCGTGAGGACACACCATGTGCATCGATTCACCCTCAATTCCAAACTAAATGGTGTTTCAATCTTTCCTCTCTTAGGGACACATATGTTGGGGTTAGGGAGGCTTAACCCTACAACGACCAAATTACCGTAATCTTTCTTGAAGGAAAGATTACGGTAATTTAATTAATTTTATTGATTACCGTAATTTAATTAATTACCATAATTTAATTAATTTTATTAATTACCGTAATTTAATTAATTTTATTAATTACCGTAATTTAATTAATTTTATCATATAGCGTAATTTAATTAATTTTATTAATTACCATAATTAATTAATTTTATTAATTACCGTAATTTAATTAATTATCGTTGTACAATTAATTTTAATAATTACCATAATTTAATTAATTTTTATCATTTACCGTAATTTGATTAATTTTATTATTACCGTAATTTAATTAATTTTACTAATTACCGTAATTTAATTAATTTTATTAATTACCGTAATTTCTCATAATTTCTCGTACATGAAACCCAGTAAATGTAAAATTTTCATCGAAGAATTCAGAAATAAAAACTATGTGAGTAATTCCCGAATGTCCTTCAGAAAGGACGGTGGTCGATTTTGGCACATTTCGTGCGAAGTGATTTTCATGGTGCTGCTGACCCACCTGGAGTCACTAATTTTTTATTAATACTTGATGTCAGCTAAATGAAGGCCCAATCCAGTTAATGTGTGCTATTTTCAAAGTTGATTACCACAATTGACTTTACATTTGAATTGAACATTGAACTTCAGCTTAACCCATCGCAGTTAGCGTGTTAACTAACACGTTCCCCGAGTATAGGGCCACATGTGTACCACTCGGTAAATTGCTCCTTCACGTACCGGTATAAACGAATGACATTTCACCTGCTTCGCGACATCTTTAAAAAGTAACTGTTATCATACGAGGTGAAATGTTATCGTGCACTTGTATTTTTCATTTTCCTAAGGAAAGATGAAAATGTGTTCAAGCAGTAAAATTGATCTCCCTGTTCTGCTACTTGCAACCTAACCAAACCAACCGTTAACGACCGTAAAACGCGGTGAACGCATTAAACTAACACTTGAGTTTTAAGTATCTGTAAGGAACTGAAAACATATGCACTTACGTTTGATCAAATTGTAGGTGGGAGGGTCATTAAAAGAACCTAATTGATATAATCTTTACACGTCATAGTCTGGAGGATTGCACTCTTAACCCTTTAATTAACGCCCAACTGGACTATTCGGTCCTCTTTCAAAAATAAAAATAATATGTTGTATTTCTTATTCAATTTGTTCACTAATGCGTCCTTTGAACTTCACTGCCGAGTGGCAGTTCCTTCCCCATCTTGATAAAAGTGACTACCTAATGCCAGTGTCGGTTTAGTGATAATGGTTGTGTTATATATCAAGACAGAGGTAACATTAGTACACCTCATCAATACACAAATAGCACATCAATAGACAAATGCAATGACACATCACATAAGGTAAATAATTCACTCACCTCTTAGATGCCTTACAACTTAAATAATCAACTACCAGACATGTGGCCAGCAAGAGTAGAGCGGAGATAGATTGAAATAGCAGGATAGAGTAGAATAGAATTAGTAGTAGGTAGTTATAGAATAACTTAGAGGTAGTTTACTTGCCACATTAGGTAATTTATATACACACACTCGGCCAACATCTTCTGTTGTTGGGCCCGAGACCAATAGAAGACTTGACTGCGAGTGTTGCTTTCACGAGCGTTGCCAACTTTTGGTATGTCTAACTAGAACTTACATTTCCCGCTATGTTACAGGTTGTCAACGGTAGTATGAGTATAAAAATGTGGGCGTTAAAGGGTTAAGCTTCCACCACTAAACTGCTAAGTAGTAGTAGTTTTAAACTAATCTTCCACCATTTCAAAACACCGCACTGATCTATGCCACATTCCTGCGCAGATATTAGGCATAAAAACCGTAATTTTACTTCACACGTTCACTACCTTTCCGCGGTTGCTACGGCCGGTTTGGTTAGGTTCGTAGGAGCAGAATTAAAAACCCATCTTTAATGTTTGATTACATTCTAAGCCTTTCTAGCAAGCGGGAAAAATATAATTGCACCCGAGCTAAAGATTAGGTTGGCTTTCTCTTTGTTAAAATAGAATAGGTTTTTGTTTTGTTACGGACCGTCTTTTTCGGTTCACTGCTGCCCTGTTTTTTTTTTTTCAGCACCTACTACTTTCTTCTTCAACTTTGATCTTGTTTCATGAACTTCTTTCTCATCTTACTGTTTCTATGTCTTTTCTGCATAGATTCCGCGTTCCCTTCACTCCATACTAAATGGTGCCTTCTTCCTTCCTCCCTTTGGGTCGCATTTGTTGCTGCGGGTAGGGAGGCTAAAAATAACGACTAATCTAATATATAATTGCACGATAACATTTTAACCTGCGCGCCGTAGTCTAATTTAAGTAAAGGTAGTCAGATCAGTGAAATGGTAGCCATTGTTACCGGTACGTAAATGTTACCGTAAATACCGGTACGTAAATGTTACCGTAAATACCGGTACGTAAATGTTACCGTAAATACCGGTACGTAAATGTTACCGTAAATACCGGTAGGTAAATGAGTAATTTACCAAGCGGTACATGTGTGTACCAAAACGTAGTGAGCGCGTTAACGCGCTGCTTGCGATGCGACCCATCGATGGGTCGTTTGAAAAATACTTTAAACAATCTTTTTGTTTAAAAGAATTGTCTTTCTGGACAATCTTCTTTAAACAGATGGGATTTAAGGAACACAGTTATTGTTTGGTACTTATGAATTTACTCATCACTTTCGACTTTAAATTTGAGCTGAATATTGAACTTTAGTTCAACCCATCACACTCAACGTATTAAGGAGGAATTCCAAGTGAGGCATAACAAAGGAGGAATAATTAAACAATTTAAACAATTTATTTACCACAGGTGATACAGGGATAAAATGTTTCTTAAGTCTAGTACAATGGTCAAATTTGAGTATAGCTACCTGTGGGCCCGAATAAGTTCAGTGACTTCTAGGGCATCCTACCATCAAGGTTAGTCTAAAGAGTATAATAATGTTTAACCTAATTCACTTAAACTAGAGACGCATTAGACTGATCAATGAGATAATTAACTCGAAATTAGATACTTCATTTCACAATATAGTTCATATGGACTAGATTTAACAGTATATTCGACAAACGATTCAAGAACAGACTGAAGATCGGCGAAATTAACCAAGGCAAATTACATTATTAGGACCAGTTATGTAGGGGACAAGGTTTGACTCTGTGATCTTACACGACTAGTAATCTGATAGGAAGTGAGATTCAAGATTTTTTTTTTTGAATACCTTATAAGAATTACTTTCACGGATCTCCGCAGGTATTGAGTTCCAAGTTTTAGTTCCAACGAAGAGGATACTGTGTTGTGACCGAGCCTTACTGATTACAAAGGAGGAACAACAAAGGAATAACTACAAAGAAGGGACAACAAAACAAAGGAATAATAACACAAAAGAGAAGGCACGCGAGAGGGCATGGGATGGTGGGGCAGGGGTGTGGCGGTGGGGTTGCAGAGGGTGCTGCGGACGTACCCGGTGACCCGAGGGATGCTGTCCTACTCCGTGCTGTGGTCGACCTCCAATGTGGTGCAGCAGACCCTGGACCCCAGCCGGGAGCGCTATGACCCCCTCGAGTTTCTCAGGTGAGGGTGGCGACCCCAGCAGGCAGCGCTACGACCCCCTCGAGCGTCTCAGGTGAGGGTGGCGACCCCAGCAGACAGCGCTACGACCCCCTCGAGTGTCTCAGGTGAGGGTGGCGACCCCAGCCGGCAGCGCTACGACCCCCTCGAGTGTCTCAGGTGAGGGTGGCGACCCCAGCCGGCAGCGCTACGACCCCCTCGAGTGTCTCAGGTGAGGATGGAGACCCCAGCAGACAGCGCTACGACCCCCTCGAGTGTCTCAGGTGAGGGTGGCGACCCCAGCCGGCAGCGCTACGACCCCATCGAGTGTCTCAGGTGAGGGTGGTGACCCCAGCCGACAGCGCTACGACCCCTTCGAGTGTCTCAGGTGAGGGTGGCGACCCCAGCAGACAGCGCTACGACCCCCTCGAGTGTCTCAGGTGAGGGGGCGACCCCAGCAGGCAGCGCTACGACCCCCTCGAGTGTCTCAGGTGAGGGGGTGACCCCAGCAGGCAGCGCTACGACCCCCTCGAGTGTCTCAGGTGAGGGTGGCGACCCCAGCCGGCAGCGCTACGACCCCTTCGAGTGTCTCAGGTGAGGGGGTGACCCCAGCAGGCAGCGCTACGACCCCCTCGAGTGTCTCAGGTGAGGGTGGCGACCCCAGGCGACCCCAGTCGGCAGCGCTACGACCCCATCGAGTGTCTCAGGTGAGGGTGGTGACCCCAGCCGACAGCGCTACGACCCCATCGAGTGTCTCAGGTGAGGGTGGCGACCCCAGCCGGCAGCGCTACGACCCCATCGAGTGTCTCAGGTGAGGGGGTGACCCCAGCCGACAGCGCTACGACCCCCTCGAGTGTCTCAGGTGAGGGTGGCGACCCCAGCCGACAGCGCTACGACCCCATCGAGTGTCTCATGTGAGGGGGTGACCCCAGCAGGCAGCGCTACGACCCCCTCGAGTGTCTCAGGTGAGGGTGGCGACCCCAGCCGACAGCGCTACGACCCCATCGAGTGTCTCAGGTGAGGGGGTGACCCCAGCCGACAGCGCTACGACCCCATCGAGTGTCTCAGGTGAGGGTGGCGACCCCAGCAGGCAGCGCTACGACCCCCTCGAGCGTCTCAGGTGAGGGTGGCGACCCCAGCAGACAGCGCTACGACCCCCTCGAGTGTCTCAGGTGAGGGGGTGACCCCAGCCGACAGCGCTACGACCCCATCGAGTGTCTCAGGTGAGGGTGGCGACCCCAGCAGGCAGTGCTACGACCCCCTCGAGCGTCTCAGGTGAGGGTGGCGACCCCAGCAGACAGCGCTACGACCCCCTCGAGTGTCTCAGGTGAGGGGGTGACCCCAGCCGACAGCGCTACGACCCCATCGAGTGTCTCAGGTGAGGGTGGTGACCCCAGCAGACAGCGCTACGACCCCCTTGAGTGTCTCAGGTGAGGGGGGCGACCCCAGCAGGCAGCGCTACGACCCCCTCGAGCGTCTCAGGTGAGGGTGGCGACCCCAGCAGACAGCGCTACGACCCCCTCGAGTGTCTCAGGTGAGGGGGGCGACCCCAGCAGGCAGCGCTACGACCCCCTCGAGCGTCTCAGGTGAGGGGGGCGACCCCAGTAGGCAGCGCTACGACCCCCTCGAGCGTCTCAGGTGAGGGTGGCGACCCCAGCAGACAGCGCTACGACCCCCTTGAGTGTCTCAGGTGAGGGGGGCGACCCCAGCAGGCAGCGCTACGACCCCCTCGAGCGTCTCAGGTGAGGGGGGCGACCCCAGCAGGCAGCGCTACGACCCCCTCGAGCGTCTCAGGTGAGGGTGGTGACCCCAGCAGACAGCGCTACGACCCCCTTGAGTGTCTCAGGTGAGGGGGGCGACCCCAGCAGGCAGCGCTACGACCCCCTCGAGCGTCTCAGGTGAGGGTGGCGACCCCAGCAGACAGCGCTACGACCCCCTCGAGTGTCTCAGGTGAGGGGGCGACCCCAGCAGACAGCGCTACGACCCCCTCGAGTGTCTCAGGTGAGGGGGCGACCCCACACAGTTAACTTCTTATTTTCCATCGTATATGTTTTACGACATTTAAAGTTTATTAAAAAACTCCGTTTTAGCTCGGAGATAGCGTGAATAATCGTGGCAACAATTGGTCACGTGTGTGGTCACTGCAACAATTGGTCACGTGTGTGGTCACTGCAACAATTGGTCACGTGTGTGGTCACTGCAACAATTGGTCACGTGTGTGGTCACTGCAACAATTGGTCACGTGTGTGGTCACTGCAACAATTGGTCACGTGTGTGGTCACTGCAACAATTGGTCACGTGTGTGGTCACTGCAACAATTGGTCACGTGTGTGGTCACTGCAACAATTGGTCACGTGTGTGGTCACTGCAACAATTGGTCACGTGTGTGGTCACTGCAACAATTGGTCACGTGTGTGGTCACTGCAACAATAGGTCACGTGTGTGGTCACTGCAACAATTGGTCACGTGTGTGGTCACTGCAACAATTGGTCACGTGTGTGGTCACTGCAACAATAGGTCACGTGTGTGGTCACTGCAACAATAGGTCACGTGTGTGGTCACTGCAACAATTGGTCACGTGTGTGGTCACTGCAACAATAGGTCACGTGTGTGGTCACTGCAACAATAGGTCACGTGTGTGGTCACTGCAACAATAGGTCACGTGTGTGGTCACTGCAACAATAGGTCACGTGTGTGGTCACTGCAACAATTGGTCACGTGTGTGGTCACTGCAACAATTGGTCACGTGTGTGGTCACTGCAACAATTGGTCACGTGTGTGGTCACTGCAACAATTGGTCACGTGTGTGGTCACTGCAACAATTGGTCACGTGTGTGGTCACTGCAACAATTGGTCACGTGTGTGGTCACTGCAACAATTGGTCACGTGTGTGGTCACTGCAACAATTGGTCACGTGTGTGGTCACTGCAACAATTGGTCACGTGTGTGGTCACTGCAACAATTGGTCACGTGTGTGGTCATGGCAACAATAGGTCACGTGTGTGCTCGTGGCAACAATAGGTCACGTGTGTGGTCATGGCAACAATAGGTCACGTGTGTGGTTAGTGCAACAATTGGTCACGTGTGTGGTCATGGCAACAATAGGTCACGTGTGTGGTTAGTGCAACAATTGGTCACGTGTGTGGTCATGGCAACAATAGGTCACGTGTGTGCTCGTGGCAACAATAGGTCACGTGTGTGGTCATGGCAACAATAGGTCACGTGTGTGGTTAGTGCAACAATTGGTCACGTGTGTGGTCATGGCAACAATTGGTCGCGTGTGTGGTCAGTGCAACAATTGGTCACGTGTGTGGTCATGGCAACAATAGGTCACGTGTGTGGTCATGGCAACAATAGGTCACGTGTGTGGTTAGTGCAACAATTGGTCACGTGTGTGGTTAGTGCAACAATTGGTCACGTGTGTGGTCATGGCAACAATAGGTCACGTGTGTGGTCACTACAACAATTCTGCCCAGATTCCTGGTGATGGGCACCTTCATCACGGCGCCCACCGTCTACGTCTGGGTCAAAATTACCGGCAAGCTCGTCAAGGGCAACACCTTCCGGCATGCGCTGCTCAAGGTGACCTGCAGTTATCATTACGGTCAATTAACGGTGACTAAATATGATCATAAGATTGTAACTTGCAGTGATCTTTATGGCCATAAAACGGCGACAGTATATTACCAACAATGTACAGTCATGAAACGGTTCTGCTCAGGATAATATTCAGTAATCGTTATAGACATAAAAAGGCTACAATGTACAGCCATAAAACGGCTCCGCTCAGGATAATGTTCAGTGATCATTATAGACATAAAACGGCAATATGTAGCCATAAAGCGGCTCTGCTCAATGTAACAAGCAATTATTATAGCCATAAAACGGCAACAATGATAGTAATAATCATGTTAGCAATGAAAAGGCTTAGTAATAGTAATGCGAAGTTTGGATTAATGAAAATAATTATATAGTGATACTACTCATACAGCTCTCTGTATAGATAGCTCTCTGCATGCTCACGGTCAAGTTTAGCTGAGTGTAACAGGTGCGTATGTTTGAGGTTGAGTTTCGATGGACTTGAACATTCGTCACCTGGCCCAGTATTTGGTGTAATTTTTTCGAGTATTTTTTATCATTCATCCAAGTATTTAGTATCATTAGAAAGTGATTTTTTATTTTAAGTCGGCTGTTTCTTAGCGTTGGACTGAATATTTATCGCTCAATCAAATATGTGGTTTCATTGAAAAGAGAATTCTCAACCTTTGGCTGCGGTATTCATTGCCATTCAAGCGAGTATTAATTACCATAGGGCCGAGTATTCATTACCATATAAGCAGATATTCACTACCCTTAACCAGAGTATTCATCGTCATTGAAAAGAATATTCAGTATTATTGACGTGAGTATTCATTATCATCCAAGGGGAGGTTCCCTACCATTTACTCGAGTATTCCTTGCCATTCAAACGAGCATTCGCTTCCAAATCCCCGAGTATTGGTAGCTGTTGACCCGAGTATTCACTATTCACTATCAAAGCCCCGAGTATTCCTTGCAATTCAAACGACTATTTACCACCATTGACCTGAGTATTGGTTATAATTAGTACCTCCACAACTCACCAAAGTAACATCTCCCCCTGTGTACCACCACCCCACCACCACTACCACCACCGCCACCACCATCACCACCAGGCTGATAAATGCTTTGATTATTCATGGATCACAACATAATGACATAAATTGAATGCATTCTTGTTTCTCCTATGCATCTGCATTATAGGCGCTGTACGACATCACCCTCTTCGCGCCCGTGGGCCAGTCCCAGTTCTACTTCTGCATCTCGGCGCTGGAGGGACGCCCGCTGTCTGACTGCGTTGAGGAGGTCAAACTCAAGCTCATCCCCAGCTGGAAGGTGGGTGTGTGGCAACACTCACTGTCTCCTCTGATTGTTATTTTGTGTGTGATGGTAATGACTGTGCCATCTCAACCGTCGGGAGTAAAAGTGTAATTATGTTCTTTGTTGTGTCTTGTTAACCGAAATAATGATTGTTATGTCATGTTAGCCGCAGTGATGGTAGGTGTAATTATGTGGATTTTCATTTCATGTTTACGGTAGTCATGTTAAGTACATTATGTTGATTCTTATGTCATGTTGAGTTGTTAACTGTAGTGATGGTAGGTACAGTACATTATGTTGATCGTTATGTCATGTTAATTAACCGTAGTGATAATGTCTCTTCTATCACTACTAGGCCGATAGAAACCTACTGTTCGCTTTTTAATTATAGTAATAATAATTATAGTAAGTGTAGAGATATGGTTAGGATTTAGGGTAAGAATACTAGCATTAGCAGTAGCGGTGATGGACGCAATGATGAGAGCGATAGTACCTAATATTTGACACTTATTGTAGCGGTGTGGGGAGTGTGTTTTGTGTGGTAGAAACAAAAGTGATTACAGTAATCATTGCAGCATTAAAACGGCTATGATGATAGCAGTAATCATTGTGACAATAAAACTGTTATAATTATAGCAGCATTCAGTGGTGCAATAAAACGGTGATAGTGGTAATTATTTCAGCAAAAATACGTTTATAATTACACTCGTAATGTAACTGTTGTAACGATAATGGTAGCAATAATCTTAATAACAAGAAAAATTAATGGTAGCAGTAATATTAATCTTAGATATAGAGGTATGAAAATAGTTATATAGTCATAATAATTATAATTATGAAACCTTGACCACGCCATAAAAAAATGATAGATTTCGCTATCTGACACACACGCAGATATCCTCCATAGTTAAATTTTGGCGTTTTGTTTAAGGTCGTCCGATACGTGGTGGTCTTAAAGCATTACATTTTGACGTATCGGATGTCTTAAATAGCAGCTGAGAAAAATGAACACACGCTATAGTGTGAGTAGTAATAATGGAAGCAATAAATTGTAAGCAATGGAATGCATAAAAAATAAATAAAAACGAATAGTGACAGTAAGAACAACAATTATTGCAGGCTATGGTATGAGTACTAATAATAAAAGCCACAAATTGTAAACAACAGAAGGAATATTTACAATGACAGCAATGAAAACGAACAATGTTGATAGTAAGAACAGTGCTCACTACCGCCAGGTGGGTGCCTGCTTCTGGTCTCAGGTGCAGACCACAAATACAAGAACAATTACAATGACATGAATAAAAACGAACATTAGTGATTAGAAGAATAATAATAATAACACCCGGGTTCACTACCGCCAGGTGGGTGCCTGCTTCTGGCCAGTGGTGCAGACACTCAACTTCGCCTACGTAAAAGAACGTAACCGCGTGATGGTGGTGTCCGCAGGCAGCTTTGTGTGGACCATCTTCCTGTCGTATATGCACCACACCGACCCGCACCATCTGCCTGCCTTCCTTAGACCTAGCAAGGCACAGGAGCCTCCACAGCAGCCTTGATGCTGTTGCATCAGCGTTGATGTGAATTGTAGTTACTCTTTCAGAGCTCAGAAGCATTGACCTCGATCGGCTTCTGATATAAACTTGTAATTGCTTGTTAGGGCCTTGAATTTCGAAGCTGCGAATTTTACAGCCGTGTTTGTGTGCTTGAAAAGCTTTGCTTTAGCTATACAGTGCTCATATAAGGAATTAATCGCCGTGTACTGCACATAACATGAGAAACAGCCAACTGTGTTCGATTTTCGAGTAAATATATCATGGCTGCCTTCCTCCCTCCTCCCTTCCTTTAAATCAGGGGTCTCCAAACTACGGCCCGCGGGCCAAATCCGGCCCGCCAGTGTGATCAATCCGGCCCGCAACAGTTAATCCGACCGCGTATTCGCCAACTGCTCTAGAAATTATATGTAATGTCAGGAAAATTAAAACGGTTTTGGCCCTTTGAACTTTCTGTAGTAATCAGTATGGCCCTAAGTCTGGCAAGTTTGGAGACCTCTGCTTTAGATCATAGATCCTATATAGACGCATCTTTAGGAAAATAACTCAATATCTGAAGTCTGCGCTGCATAAAATGAGTGTTTATCTTTTTTAAATTAGCCTGTGAATACATGTATTGGCTTAAAGTAATGTTAAAAAAACTTTACGGGGAACCAGCGACGGCCTACAAGGGGCGTGGCACACAGCGAGCCTTCCGTCGCCAGCCAATCATACCCTTGAAATAACGTGATCATCGAAGCTGGGCACCTTACAGACCAATTGGGTTGGCGGACGGTGAGCGAGCACCAGCACATAGCCAATGGAAATCAAAAACGTCAGGACAACGACAAAAAGCACCAATCAAAAGAGAATAACTTGCTCTGAAGCGGCGAAGGATCTGGACTTTTCGAGAGAGTACGAAGCAACGGGGATATAAAGAATTCACGCCAATAATCGTGAGGATTCTAGTCCCGGTAACGCCAAAAGAGACGCGCCAATCTTGGGAGTGCAAGGACCGGGAGGTCTCGGCAATATGCTGACATTTCCCGGGCTAGTGTTAATTCAGGATTGACTTCACACGAAAAATCGAAGCCGATGTTTAACTCCTTCAATAACGACAAGATTGTGCAACAAACACCCGCTCGAAGTGTGTGCTGATAATCTCTCCGAACGCTCAAGGAGACTGCGACTGTATCGTCGAAGTGTTACCCTGCAACAAGCACTCGCTCGAAGAATTACGGCCTGAGCACATCAACAATTCAACGTGAAGAGAAACACCCATGGAGAATCTGTGCGCCAATTATAAGCTCACAAACAACCGCAGCATTAAAATGTGGAGTCACGCGTTCACCAACAATGCGGAGGGAAACAAGAAAAGATCTACAGTTAGCCAGCCCTTCAACGCCGCCAAGACTCAGACGTGCGAAGCATGGGTGTGAGAAAAATGGAGGGCAGCAGCGCAGGCCCGACGGAGCATGAGTATCACCGCCGCCGCGATAGAACTCTGAGAACTCTGTTGAGAGTCCCGCGAAGCTGGAAGGACTCGACACCGAACATTCAGCGATCGCGCATCACAGAAGAAGTAAAATTTTGTGGTGTAGAGAACTTTGAAACAACGCAGTAAAGTGGAATATTGGAAATCAAAATAGCACACAGAACGGTGCTTTCAGATTACCGCGCAGTCCAATGTGATTAATGTGATGTGTTTTCTTAGCTGAGGTTCTCATTTTGTGTTGTGCATAATGCGAAGCATTCGATTCTTTGGCACCTTACTGTAAGTCAAGGTTCTACCGTTTGGCATTACCATTTCATTTTATGTGTGCGCTGGTCAGGGCATTCATTTTATGTTATTGTGCGTAAATTCCATGTTTGCTCCCCTCAGGGGGATACAATTATTGTATCTATGGGAACTAGCGCTCCCAGGGGGACAATGTGAGGGCCCGAGCTAAAGGTTAGGTAGGCTTTCTTTTGTTAAAATAGAATAGGTTTTGTTGTGTTACGGACCATCTTTTTTTCGGTTCACTGCTGTCCTGTTTTTCACCGCCTACCACTTTCTTCTTCAACTTTTTCTTGTTTCATGAACTTCTTTCTTAGCTTTCTGTTTCTGTGCCCTTTCTGCATAGATTCCACGTTCCCTCAACTCCATACTAAATGGTGCCTTCTTCCTTCCTCTCTTTACATCTCATTGTTGAGGATAGGGAGGCTTAAACTAACTAATAAACTAATAAACTAAACTTCCATGTTTGCTAGTTGCCAAGAAATTATGTGTAGCGCTGAATTAAGCAATCGTTCGCTGGCGCTTATTAATTTTCAAACTTGCATCTCTTATGTTGGGCCAGAATATGTTGATCCATCCCTAACGACACGGAGCGTACGCAAAGTGCGATTTGTGTCAGTTGTGGTCTATACAGCCAAGGTGTAGTTTTCTCATTGTGTCGTATGGTATTGTCAGGTCGTTAGGATCATGAGCATCTTGCAATATTACACTGGTGCGCATGTCATTTCTTCATTCAAACGTTTTCCTGTGCTTTAATCATTGCATTGAGATATTTTGTGTGCTCGTATTTTGACCCACGTGTTCGCAAAATAAAACCCATTTTAATCTTTAATTCTTTTATTGTCCATGCTTTTATGTAGTATTCACGCGAACACAAGGTTAACATTGTTAATAAATTAATTAAGGGGTTGAAAATCCTCTCATGCGTACGTGATTAATAACCATTTTCACGTATCGCGACAGGAACTATGTATTTGAACAAAAGTAGCATATATTTTGAGGTTTCTGCATAGAATTCTATTTCATCCACTAATTAAAAAAAACTGTTCGTTTTATAAAGAAGAATTTTATCTTGTATGAAGCGTAAATGAATAATTTACCTTTCCCCATCGCTCGAAAATGTGGTCAAAGGTGTCACGAAACTTAGCACAGTGTTGCGTACGTGGCGCTGATCAGGCGCCCTCCACTGTGTTAGTTCGAATGGAGGACTCGAAACCTCCTTAGTAAGAGGGGAAAGATGAAAATACCAGAGCGGAAAACACAGAAAGAGGAAATGGTAGAACAGTTGGAAAAATAGAGAAAGTGACTACTGATCTGCTCACTCACACCAATACCTCAGTTCAACATGGGAAATGAAACACTCAGTTAATGGTGCATTATTGATTACTTTATTTTTAAGTTAACTAATGAACACGTGAAATCGTACATTGAATTAATGACCAGTGCATGTTCAGACATATGTGTGGCAGAATGTGAGAAGTTTACACTGCAGCAATGCCAACCTTTGCGTTACATATCACAATACCCGGGAATAGAAGTTGTTCCCTACCAATGCCAAAGCGCCCACTGCAAAGCGTATCGCGTTTCACTGTACCAGCTCACTCCTACGCGCGCGCTATCAGCCTGCAACTTTCCTGTATGTAGTCGACCTGCTACTCAGTCTGTGTACTGAGGTTGACTTGATGGAACTTGAGTCTTTCCTCAGATGTTTGGCTATCCCGCTCAGCGACATTTCGCTGAAGGTTGCCCCTAGGCTGCCTGAGATTTGAGAGCTGCAGAGGGCACCACGACTGACCAGCTGCAAAGACAGCGCTCGGTTGCAGAGAGAACCCCCCCGGTTGCGGAGGCCCAACTCAAACCCAACCCGCCTGCGCAGAATAAGCTCATTAAGTACCTAGTTCCACTTGAATCTTTATTCCTTGCAATGCCCCTACTTCGAATCGAATTTATTGAATTTTACTCCCCTTTAATCCCCAAATAAATCATAAAATTTATTTATTCTCCCTCTAACAAATCACCAAGCACTCTGTTTCGGAATCAAATGAAAACCATTTAGCCTACACTTCAATAGTTCAATAAGACACGAATCTCCTGATTTCCCTTTAAGAAATAATGTAATACTTCCTTCATTCCCCACATTAAAGTGAAACTCTAAACACGAGAACAATTCAAGAACAATCTAAAATGAAAACCCAAAGAACTTACTTCAATATTAACAATGAAAATCCCTGCGCCCCACCTAGACAACAACTTCAATTGCAATAAAAATTTGTCAACCATTTCTACTTGAATCACTCCACTCTTTTTATGAACACAAATTTAATAAGCTGTATGAGATTCTTCAAAGAACAAAGAACAATATCTCACCTCCCCCTCGAAGAACTCGTATCCCTACATCCTGCACTGAGTCAGTGAATCGACGAAGTAGAACGGCTCGCTTTCTCTCTGCGTTATTTATACGCCCCCTCGAACAAAGCATGCGCTCCGTGGGCTTTGCTACACCCGCGAAAACTGAAAGTGACGTAGCGTATCGCGATTGGCTAACCCTCAAGCGTCACCTCACTATACTGACGTGTCCCTTACTTCACTATATTGCTACGCATATATCTCTAAAATAAACCCAGAAACCCCTGATTTCTTACTCATATGAAATTCAATTTTAACCCACTGTCTTCTGTGCTATGTATTCAAGTTGCCCCCGTCTTATTCTGTATGCAATTTAGCGCACTAGCTTTTCAATCAAGCCTCTACCCCCTCTACCTACTCCTCCTTGCTCCTGTACCCCCTATACCTCTCGGGCAGCCTAGCGTCGACCTGCCGGTTGTCGCGCCTATCCTCTCCACGTATATAGATAACTTTTGTTGAATATATCGTTACATCCCCTCGCCCTTCGGAAAATTTGAGCCAATGAAGTTGGTTCAAATTTTTAAATTGTTTTTCAGTTCTAAATAATTGATTACATCAAACTCTGGTCTAGACATCGCATATCACACCAGCCGTAAAATATCATCCGTACATTGAACACATACATGGACACACAAAAGGAATGAAAACGCACACAATATCATATTATTAAGGCACCCTAATAAAGAACACAATGCTCTTGAGAACCGCATCTGTTTCATATATTCTTACATACTCAAAAACGAAGAAAACTCGCATGACGCTATGTATAATCTTCCATTTGCAAAACGAAGGAGACTCTCATCTGTTACAAATAATAGACGCACAACGACATCGATTAAAAAAAATCGAACATTATCCGCTTGATTTCTCTTCATAAAATTCAGTCACATAAGCAGAGAAAAGAAAACACAATGCGATCAATTAATACAGCGAACTTTGCACAAGGACATAGACATGGTAAATCATTCCTTCACTTGGCATTCACGTAGAAAGATCTCAAAGTTAAATAAAGTTTACTCTTGAAACATTTTATTCTCGATGAATCTCAATTGATAATTTCCATCTTGTTATTTCTGTACAAGTCTTTCGGGGGGTACCCCTGGGTCTCAGGTGATCAAAATATAGCAATGCTCCAAAAATTTTCATCCTGCTTGTAGTCCATCATTCCTGTGGTATTATCAGCGACTCGCGTTAATACGCGTATGATTCCTTTGGGTGGGCTCGTTAGCCTGTCTCCTCGATGAAAGTTGATCATTTATAATTATCTACAAAGCCATCAGGTTAGGACAACTCATTTCCCGCCGGCTGGAAGTGCAGTTTAGACCCCTGAGGTTTGGATATATGACATCTCTATTGACGGTACAAGTCTACTCTATTGGAGCAGAAGTTACCCATGAGATTTCCTAAATGTAGCAATAACTTGGTATCAATCAGCGACAAGTTTAAAAAATAATTTTCAATAGTGTCGCCTGACCGTTCATTACTGCACACAAATATATGTTTCGTAATACAAGTAAAAACACATTCTAGCATTCCAGTGACATTGCGAATGGGCCCCGATTATTTTTTCGATGCCTTTCGATCACAGGACTACCAAAATAAATAAAAAAAACACACATTTAATTTCACATACATAATGACTTGCAGATTGCCAAGAGATCTACCCACTGGGCCGAAATCTTGTACCTGAGAACAAGTACACAAATACATGTAATATTATGACGTTGGTCAGACGTGTGTCATACTCTGCTGCATACAGCCTTTCAGACTTTGACGTTGATTAGACGTGCGTCATACTCTGCTGTACACATCATTTCCGACAATCCGACCAACACACACACAAAAATTTATGAAGTGTTGAGTATATGCATTGTAAACATCAACCTGATCCCAGCCCCTAGACTGTACTTTTCATCTTCATTCATCTCTCTAGATGAGAGGTACTCCGTATTCACCTAATAACAAATTTTCTGTATATACAACGTTTGGGTTAGCAGAATTATATGGAATCCGTTGATTTAACGGCAATGTTTGTGTCTTAGAAGCTACGTGTAATTTGCATATCCTTCAGTTTGGAGTATTTAAACATTCAGTTTCCTCAATCTCTACTGGTGCGGAGAGTCAGCGAATTTTAAGTTCACACCAGATCGTCTTAAGTACTAAAGTCAAAGCTCCAATTATGAAACCCGGGCATAGTATCAACTGCCTATTGTTTCCTTTAAAAGATGGAAGTTGTGATGCGCTTGCAGAAAACACAGACATTAATACACGTTCCCTTCGCCAGTGGCACATCAGTGAAGTAATAATCGGGAATTTACCACCTACAACCAATGAATCGGATATGCGTTAGTTTATTAGTTGTAAGTAGGCAAAAAAAATCATATTCGGTAATTAAATAACAGTTCCTATATTAACCCCCACAGTCAATGCTCACCAGGCGAAAAGCAAGAAAATTCCTGATGACACACATGATAGGTTAGGGAATTAGGAACCATTCTTACACTATAAACATAATACTTAGAATAAATGAAAACATCCTAGCACAGTCAAATCACGGGATCAGCTCAGCCAGAACATGAGGCAAAAGACACCGAGCGAACCCCCCTTGAATTTCAGCGACCAAGAAACAATTTTCATTTGCAACTTAAATAACTACTCAATATGTTTTTGAATTATTTACAAATATTCATGCGTTGACCCGAGAATTTATATTTTCTATATGCTGCCTAGTTGTACCACTCGACGTCTGATCTATCGACCAACACAATCCTAGCAACACAATTTTATTATTTGCTTTGCTCCTTTCAAAGCTGATACACAGGGTATGGCACGCAGAACACTTTTCAAATTTTATAACTCGTAAAGGGCAAAGCAAAAAAAACGAGTCACAATTATTTCCAGTAAAATCCCGGCCATTTAAATTTACATACATGTTTTCAAATTTTACTCATAATAATCAATGCTTCTTTTATTTTAACCTATTGTGCTATCACATCCCTTCGGCTCGCACGGGGACTCACTCTTGACCTACTGACACAGACAAGGAGTACCCTAATGGCCGAGATCACTTTTATGGCCCTTGCGTGGAACAAGTTGTAAAATTCGGACACACCTTCAGCTTTACTCGCCGTTACACACACTCAGTTACACTCTATACGTCTCACAGAAACAAAGATTTTGCTGTGGAATCTTTTTGCCTGCTCAAGCTGATATGAAACACTACATGGACACATCACACTACTTGCATAGGCATGGTCACTTCAAGACAGTATAACACAAATACAAGGCATGAATTCATCTTCTCAATAGCATTCCCGTCAATTTTAGATTCCTCCAAATTTTTCAATGTAGATAAAAATTGCAACATACCTCTCACGTGTTCATTAAAATAATCACTAAATTTAATTAAGACTCCTTCCTCATCTCGAGGTAGATCAATGAGATAAGAAAATCCTACATTTACTCGCCAATGCACGGTAGACATTTTTGTTAAAGTTTTATTTTCTTTAACGTAATTTTTATTTATCATATTCTGTGAAGGAGCATTACTTCTACTGCAATTCACTTTGGTAATTTAACATTAGCAAGAAGTGCGTAGTTTCTCCATCCACCTTCCAGATAGATTTAATTTCAATCTCAACAAAATTAAATTAGTTTATCAATCAAGTTCCGCAACAAAATATTTGATGACTTTTAATTTCTTGAGAAATTCTGTTGACTTTGCCAGATGAATAATTAGCATCTCGTTTTCTATACTAATGCTTTGGAATTATTAAGCTTTAAAGAAAATTTTGTATGTTTCATGTATCTAAATGACAATTTCACAAGTTGTCAACCGTGCAATGGACGTTAACCTACACTAAGGCACTAAAATTAAGCTTTGAGCAGCACAAGCATCATTCTAAAATGCTATCACGTAACTTGTGAAAATTTACATTCCCATGTCACTGATTCGCGCGCTCCTACATAGATCTATTTTCCGTGTCTATTTTAATACTTCGGCAGCCAAATGCCGCCTAATACTACTTTAAGATGCCTAATACTACTTTAAGATTGACATTTGTAATTATCCAAAACATTTTGAAATTGTACACGCAGCTCACTATTAAGAAAGGTTTTAGATAATCTCTTTCTATTTTAATGCCCAAGTGCTACGTAATATCATCATCCAGTCTGAGAAGACACATAAAAAATTTGGCTAGCGGCACTGAACAAAGTAGAGAAAAATAGTTTGAGTTAGACATGATGTACAATACGATTTTAGCAGCTGTTAAATACTCAAGATAATTCCCTCTACAAGTGGGCAAATTTTTGAGCGAATATCTGAACTCGACCCACGCTCTCCCTCCTACGAGACATGCGCTTGCGGTTGCTTTATGGCTCAGGAATTTTCTGATGAACCTCTCATGCTTGCAAAGCTCGACAATGGATAGCACAGAGCATCTTACTACAGAATATTTTCAAACAGATACTTGCGCCAATTCAGGGAAGTTACTTTAACACACAAATTAATGCGATATACTGAAAATAAAATGATGTTCACTGTAATTTATTTGACATCTACGGTGATTAATTCCTCAGTAATTTCAGCATTCAGATAAAGCACCTACAGCTCATATCTTGATGTTATAATAATTCCTCAGTAATTTCAGCATTCAGATAAAGCACCTACAGCTCATATCAAAGACAGTTTCCCTGTTACAGCACCATGGATTCGTCTGATAATTAATACATCAATAGTAACCAACACATTTCCAAACCAATGGAAACACTCCATTATTAGACCGTTGCACAAAAGTGGTGACTTAAATACAGCATCAAACTACAGGCCCATCAGTCTTTTGCCTGTCATGTCCAAACTATTGGAGAAAGTGGTGACAAATCAACTGTCATTTCACCTGGACGAGTCAAATTTACTCCACCAAAATCAATATGCCTATAGAAGAAATACTAGCACTCAAGACGCTCTGCTCAATATATCTGAAAAAATATACAGTGACATTGATCAAAAGAATTTAACACTCTTGCTGCTACTCGATCTCTCTAAAGCGTTCGATAGCGTCCAACATGAAAGACTTCTACGTAAAATACTGAACTTGGGAATAGACACGCAATGGTTTGAAAGTTACTTGTCAAATCGATCTCATGCAGTCCGCATAGAAAACAAATTGTCCCCATTCATTCAAAACAATTTTGGTGTTCCCCAAGGATCCATTCTTGGTCCACTACTGTTTTCTATTTTCATTAATGATTTCCCTCCAATGCCTTCTAACACACGGATCTCAATGTATGCAGATGTTCAAATTGCAATAACAAGTTCTGTATCGGAAATACCACAGACGCAAATTAAAGCCGAAACTTTACTGACTAGCCTGAAATCATGGTACGACCGAAATGGTCTGAAATTAAATGCTAATAAAACACAATGCATTATTTTTGGATCCAAAGATGCAATTAAAAAAACTGCAGATCTTACTCTTGCAGTTGGAAATGATAAAATTAATGCATCAGAAAAAGTTAAAAATCTGGGTATCTGGTTCGATAGAAATGTGTCCTTCAAATCTCACGTTGAGACTACTTGCAACAAAATCTACGGAACTTTAATGTTTTTTCATCGTATAAAAAGTATGCTAGACGAAAAATCCAGATTATTAGCCATTCAATCCCTTGTGTTATCGCGCATTGACTACTGCAGCCTAGTATGGGGAGACTTACCTCAATACCTTAAAAGGGACTTACAAAAATGCATGAATTTTGCAGCCAAGGTGGTATGCAACGGTAATTTCAAAAGACGTGATCACGTAACCCCTCTCCTCAATAAACTCGGCTGGATCCCTATCCAAGAAAGGCTCCTCATGCAGAAGGCCCAATACGTATTCTCCTCGTTATATCTTCCTCAGAGCAATGCTGAGATAGTGCGTTTCCATCCACCCACTGTAACCAATCAAAAACCGAACAGAAACAATAATGTCTTAGTCAACTATCGTTCATCTCACTTAGGGCAGAAGGCTCTGTCCATATCAGGCGCCTTACTGTGGAACAAACTTCCCCTGAGTATTAAAGTCCCTCAAAGACCGAGAGAATTTAAAGCCAAAATAACTCGTCATCTTGTGTCTCAATAATAATCCTTAATTACAGAACATACTGAATGAGTACTGACGAATCTCATTTACCTGGTATCTCCATTGCTGAACAATCTCCCTCGCTCATTGTTTTATAATTCAAGACATCACACAACAGTTTTGAAGTATGCGTAGGTATTATGATTTGACCGCCTATACGTTGTCATTTGCAAACATGCTTACTTGTATATGTGTGTACGTATATAGGTGTATGTGCGCATATGGGTGTGTATATGTGCACGTACAACTGTGTGCACTAGAGTAGATCAACCAGTCGAAGGTGCATTTTATGTCATTCCTCTCCGTTTCTGTGCAAGCATCAAACTAGACCGACATGGTACCTATGTGTGTGTGTGTTGATCAATAGCAGACATTCTGCACCATATTAAAAAAAATAATGTGTTTTTTTCTAATATGAAATTGTAAAGCATCCATGTAAAAAAAATAAATTCGTTGTGTGATCATCCATTTATACTGCAGTAATATACTTATTCGGCTTATAGTTATATGCTTATAATAATGTGATACCTATGTTTGTTTATCAACTGCCGACAATTTGCGCCATATTTCAAAGATAATGTGATTTTTTTTTCTAATATGAAACCTTTATAGGACATTAATGTTTTCTTTCTTATTCACGTCCCACAATCGTTTTCATGTTTCCGACTTAAGTGGACTGTTTTGTGCCACTATTTTTAGTACGAAATTTTATAAAATTCATGCTATAATAAAAGATATTTTCTCCGTTTCCCTCGATTGGAATTCTAGTTTATACGAACTAGTTTACGCTGATATTTGCGCACATGCTTACTTGTGTATATGTGTACGTGTCCACGCTATGCGTATGACACTCTGTAGAATGCGTATGTATTGCCTCGATGCATAGAAATGCATTTGTGTTTGCTTACGAGTTTGGTGTAAGTATGTGCGTGGGTATATGTGTGCATGTGTATGTGTATATATTTACATGTATACGTGCACATATGTGTATACTAGACTGACAACTAGCATTTTACCAGAGATAATGGTCTTTTTTCTGTGCACTCTCAACTTGTAACATTACCTAACTCGTCAACTCTTTAGTATTGTGAAGCATTCATGTAAAAACTATACTTTTGTTGTGCGATCATCCATTTATATTTAAATAAAATGCTTGTTAACTAATGACCGTTATGTTAAAATTGTTGAATCAGTAATACAAAACTTATAATCTTCTTGGTCCTCATGCTTATATGTATATATGTATTTGTGTGTGTGTGTATGTATGTGTGTGTGAGTGTGTGTATGGATATACACACACATGCATACGTATATGTACATATGTGTGCATATGGATATATATTTATATATATTTTTTTTCATGCTTCCTTAAAACGACACTTGTGAACATTGACCGAAACAAGCGATTTCATATATTATTTCCTGGCGTCAAGAATTGCGAAGTTTTATGTCATGTACATGTAAACTGTCAAAAGTGTTTTCACCCCACAATGAAAATGCATCGTCCATGAAATTGTGTTATCTCTTATAATTATCATTACATGTATTATCAAATGTAGATTAAGCTAGATTAGGAGTTCATTGCCCTCAATCATTTCTTTTCGACTAGTGACACGAGTTTTTCAATACTCGTGTGTGTGTATCATCTAAGTATATTAATTTTAAGATATTTAAAAACCAATGATTGTAATATTGTACAATCTCTATTGGAAATAAACTGTTTTTCTTTCTTTCTTGAGAATTTTAAACAAGAATTGGAAGTGTAAAAACACAAGATGATTGACTTCACCAGCATGAGAATTCACAAAAAAAAAACACAGTTTAGAATGCACATAAGCAATAGTTACAATTTGCAATGCATTGACTGAGAATCGGTATTAACTGCTCAAAATATTGCATCATTTTCACAGAAAAATTGCATGACGTGCATATATTATCTACCACCTGCCAGACTCCTGATATCACTTGAGCAGAATTCAATTTCTCTTTTTCAACATTTAGAGAGCAAATTCAATTTCTCTTTTTCAACATTTACAGAGCAAATTCAATTTCTGTTTTTCAACATTTAGAGAAGATCACGAAGAAAAAAATCACTGCTTGAAAAATACTGGTCACACTGAAACACGCTACTTCACACATGCTCTCACTTAGCATTATTCACTGAGCCATTGCATACTTATGCCACTCAAACCTATGTTATGTGCGCGCTGCTGATGCCTCTACACTTCAAACTTGAATTTTATGGAGCCAGCTATGGAATGCGCTTACAGCCCATACAGCCCCTTTTAACATGAAGAGAGAAACCGCAAGCTCGCAGCTGATGCTTTGCCGGCCTCTACACTCAGATTCACTGCAGCTCTAGAATGCTCGACTGGCTTTGAAGAATCACTTTGAGTTATTATTAAATTTTTATCAAACAGAAAGAATTACGACACAAAAAAAATTTTCCCATGTAAACCGAAGTACCGGATGGTAAGCAGAACAGTAAATAATTCAATTCAGTTTACGGTGTCACGAAACTTAGCACAGTGTTGCGTACGTGGCGCTGATCAGGCGCCCTCCACTGTGTTAGTTCGAATGGAGGACTCGAAACCTCCTTAGTAAGAGGGGAAAGATGAAAATACCAGAGCGGAAAACACAGAAAGAGGAAATGGTAGAACAGTTGGAAAAATAGAGAAAGTGACTACTGATCTGCTCACTCACACCAATACCTCAGTTCAACATGGGAAATGAAACACTCAGTTAATGGTGCATTATTGATTACTTTATTTTTAAGTTAACTAATGAACACGTGAAATCGTACATTGAATTAATGACCAGTGCATGTTCAGACATATGTGTGGCAGAATGTGAGAAGTTTACACTGCAGCAATGCCAACCTTTGCGTTACACATCACAATACCCGGGAATAGAAGTTGTTCCCTACCAATGCCAAAGCGCCCACTGCAAAGCGTATCGCGTTTCACTGTACCAGCTCACTCCTACGCGCGCGCTATCAGCCTGCAACTTTCCTGTATGTAGTCGACCTGCTACTCAGTCTGTGTACTGAGGTTGACTTGATGGAACTTGAGTCTTTCCTCAGATGTTTGGCTATCCCGCTCAGCGACATTTCGCTGAAGGTTGCCCCTAGGCTGCCTGAGATTTGAGAGCTGCAGAGGGCGATGTCACGAGAAATGGTCCCTTCACCTCCTTGTTAACAATTCATTAACAAGAAGATCAGGTTCTCGGAATAGAGTAATGGCACACCTCCAGGCTATATACACAACACAAATTAAATGAATAATAATCGGCAATCACCGTACATATACTAAAAAAGAAAAGGTACTCACCGATTAGTTGATACACGACTTACATCCGCGCGATTCTGTGCGCACCTGTATCGATGAGCTGCCTTTGCATTGACGGATATTTATATACGCCATATGAATTCAACATAAATTTATAATTACGGCAGAATTGATACAATACGATAACATCGACTCACAATCCATGAACATGTCATTAGAACCCAGTTCAATTTTACAACCTGCCTCAAAGCCTACCCTACTGAATTACACACAATTGATATCCCAGTAAATCTGGCAGGCCAGCCCTTCCCTCACTTTCCCACACATGAATATAACAGAATACCCCTCAATTATTGTGGCGTTCAGCAGTACAGATGTGGTCATAACGTTCGTTCACACGTTCCTTCTCAAAGGCACGAATCCAGTTCAGTCTCCACAAGTGATTCTCAGTTCAAAAAATTTATGACGACCACCTTCCAAATTTCCACTTCTGACTTCTAGCGCGTAACCTCCAATCACGTTAGACATCTGCGACGACCGCCCTGCCCGCCCAACTGTCGTTCAAATTATTACTTCATATACTGCACAGTTTGGTTACGATGTTTTCATTTTTCTTTCTATGATGATGCACCGCGTCAGACTGATCGCCTCTCATCAGCTCTGTCCCTCCGTTCAAAAGCTGTACTCCCCCTTTTCTTTGTGAGACCAATCGTGTTCTCACGGGCTTCTTGAGCGTCCTCCTAGACTTCCCTCTAACGTTCCCATTGGTTTTCCCTGAGGCTGTCCTTTTCTTATTTGCTGTTGAAATGTTTTGCCAAGCGCGCCGTAATCTCCGCCTTCTTCTGAGGTTGTTTGCTTTTCGATAATATAATATCGCTCGCTCTCTAACGGACCTCCTAAGCCTACCATGGTGTGTCATAAATCTGTCACCCTCTTCTGTCCAGCGTCCTCAGCCCCAACGCTTACAAGTGCTTCCAATAAATTTCTCTCCATGTGGTTCAGCCGAACCCTCTCAAGTTTCGCTGGCCTCTTCTCCTCATGTTATTTTAAGATCGCCCTGTCTACAAACACTTTTGTGGAAAGGTTTCTCTGCCCTGTAAGAGATCTTGTAACCAAGTTCCCTCACACATTCCTTCGTGGTAAAATAAATACAAAACTGCCCGATGCTCTTCAGAATGGCCTTACCAAAACATTCTTTCAACGAACGTGTGGACTCGATCACTCTCTGTACTGCTGAATGCGCACCCTACAATGTTTTTACAACACATAAAGCAAAGCCCACTGACGTATTTTTTTCTTTTCAAAGTACAAAATTTGTTACACGTAAATTTGTTACACATGATCAAAAACTCGAATTTATTACACCTGGTTAACACGTTAGTTGCGATGGGTTAAACCGAAGTTCAATATTCAACTTGAATTTAAAGTCAAAAGTGATAAGCAAATTTGTAAATATCAAACATTAACTGGGCCTGTTAAATACCACTAATTTAGAAAGGTTGTTAGAATTTTTCAAAACGACCCATCGATGGGTCGTTTCGCAGCAGGAAAAACCTAAGCACGACCCACCGGTGGGTCGTGTCGCAGTCAACGTGTTAAGATTTTCCCTAAATTCTCATTTTTAATTCGAAAATTGATTATTCTTAACAGATTCTCGACAGACGGCCCTCCTAGAGTTAAAAAAAATTGGCCTGACAATTTTTTTTTTTTTTTTTTAATTAGCTTTCAGCTATTTATTGAATAATAAGTACTACAGTATGCAGCCAATATAAGACACACATGGTAAATTCTACTTAAGCACATTATCATCTAAACGTTGTTCCGCAGAAACAGGGTACCTTACAATTAACACTACAATCATTACTATCAGCCACAGCGTGATATATTGTGTCGTGTTCTTCTAACCGACGTATCTGTTGTTTCCCCGCCGAAGTAAAGTGCGTACTAAATACTTGAGTACTTAACCCTAATAACATTCACAAAATTTCACGGGCACCTTTCCCACTCCTCAGACATCCTAAAGTATCGATGATTTTACATTCCGTAGATTTCAATTCCCGCTTGTATATTCTGTTGTCCAAGTCCTTGACGCTGCTGTTGACTGTTCGATGTTGACTCCTTTGGTACTGACGTGTCCCTTACTTCACTATATTGCTACGCATATATCTCTAAAATAAACCCAGAAACCCCTGATTTCTTACTCATATGAAATTCAATTTTAACCCACTGTCTTCTGTGCTATGTATTCAAGTTGCCCCCGTCTTATTCTGTATGCAATTTAGCGCACTAGCTTTTCAATCAAGCCTCTACCCCCTCTACCTACTCCTCCTTGCTCCTGTACCCCCTATACCTCTCGGGCAGCCTAGCGTCGACCTGCCGGTTGTCGCGCCTATCCTCTCTACGTGTATAGATAACTTTTGTTGAATATATCGTTACAAAGGTAAAGCCCCCAAATGTGCGAAAATTTCTCTGAATAACCGTTTGACTCACACATGTGTGTCAATATTTCTCAGAATAACCGTTTGACTCACCTAAGTGTGTCAAAATATCTCAGAATAACCGTTCGACTCACCC
This sequence comes from Morinoia aosen, assembly GCA_030386875.1. NCBI lineage: Eukaryota > Metazoa > Arthropoda > Malacostraca > Amphipoda > Talitridae > Morinoia > Morinoia aosen. The sequence goes on from CM059561.1 coordinate 22,730,482, forward strand.
AAGTGTGTCAATATTTCTCAGAATAACCGTTTGACTCACCCAAGTGTGTCAAAATATCTCAGAATAACCGTTCGACTCACCCAAGTGTGTCAATATTTCTCAGAATAACCGTTTGACTCACCCAAGTGTGTCAAAATATCTCAGAATAACCGTTCGACTCAACCAAGTGTGTCAATATTTCTCAGAATAACCGTTCGACTCACCCAAGTGTGTCAAAATATCTCAGAATAACCGTTCGACTCACCCAAGTGTGTCAAAATTTATCAGAATAACCGTTCGACTCACCCAAGTGTGTCAATATTTCTCAGAATAACCGTTTGACTCCCCCAAGTGTGTCAAAATATCTCAGAATAACCGTTCGACTCACCCAAGTGTGTCAATATTTCTCAGAATAACCGTTCGACTCACCCAAGTGTGTCAATATTTCTCAGAATAACCGTTCGACTCACCCAAGTGTGTCAAAATATCTCAGAATAACCGTTCGACTCACCCAAGTGTGTCAATATTTCTCAGAATAACCGTTCGACTCAACCAAGTGTGTCAATATTTCTCAGAATAACCGTTCGACTCACCCAAGTGTGTCAAAATATCTCAGAATAACCGTTCGACTCACCCAAGTGTGTCAATATTTCTCAGAATAACCGTTCGACTCACCCAAGTGTGTCAATATTTCTCAGAATAACCGTTCGACTCACCCAAGTGTGTCAATATTCCTCAGAATAACCGTTTGACTCACCCAAGTGTGTCAAAATATCTCAGAATAACCGTTCGACTCACCCAAGTGTGTCAAAATATCTCAGAATAACCGTTCGACTCACCCAAGTGTGTCAAAATTTATCAGAATAACCATTTGACTCACACAAATGTGTCAAAATTTCTCTGAATAACCGTTTGATTCAAACAAGTGTGTCAAATTTTCTCAAAATTACCGTTTGACTCCAAGTGTGTCAAAATTTCTCAGAATAACCGTTCGACTCACCCAAGTGTGTCAGAATTTCCCTGAATGCGATAGCGATGTTTACTGTGCACTCGCTAGTGCGTGGCAAAAGCTCGAGAGATTTCTACCTAATATCTTTGCATTTATAACTACTTAGTGAGTCTTGCCGAACTGAAGTGTAGAGATCCTTTTTAACTACCTAATTTGTGATGAGCTAGCGGGTATTACGTAACCTATGTGCGCTGGCCAATCAGCGGCGTCTTTTAGCAGCAACATGGCGGATGTTCAAGATGGCCGACGCTCAACATGGCGAATGTTCAAGAAGACGTACGGACGCTGCAGATAGGCGTCAATTAGGATTTTCGAACTGTGTAATGCATGATGTGCAAGTTGTGTTATTTCTTATTCTATTATTTATGACTGCATTAAAATTAGAACATGTTGGGATGTGTTTTTCTGTGTATTTGAGAGTTTATTACGTGAATCTTTTTTTTAGGTAACGCCTCTCGGAACTCTAATCAAAACTTGTTAATATTTTTGTACTATGTGGCATCGAATCAGAGTAAAATAATTGAATCGGCGAAATTTCATGTTGAAACTTGTACGCGATGAGCTCAGCTCAACCCTCATTCGTTTTTTCTTCATTTATTGATTGGTTGTATTTTCGTTGGTGCTAGGTGCTTATGAATGTGCAGTCCTTCCATATTATTGATTGGTTGTTAATAGGCTGTCTCATTTGACGCATATGATATGATATACCGTAAGTGTTTGACCAGAATTTTTTGTTACAATATGAAATCGACCTTAAAAAAAGGGTGGAACAACAAATGGTGTTGTAAAAACAAGACGCGCTACCGGAAAAATACGTTGCAGAACCACAACAAGAATTCGTTGTACTTGTTTTAATAATGATAATAATAATAATAATAATAATAATAATAATAATAATAATAATAATAATAATAATAATAATAATAATAATTATAATAAAGTTTAGGACTCCCTTCTCATATACTAGTTTACATTCATTAATCAAAAATAATTACTGAAGTGTGTGCAATATTATGTTTAAAATGATTTCATATTATATTAATTTTTCGTTATACGATTAAAATCACACTTTAAACTTGAACTATTTATAATATTAAATCACTCAGTCATGATTGACACCGTCGATTTCGTTCAACATTACACGAAATATCTATGAATAGAACAATATATTTCATGTGTCCTTCGAGCATTACAAAAGGGTGTTCATGAATAATACGAGATATACTCCCCTCACGAATTGTGTTCGACACAAAATGAGGACATTTTCACTACTGGATGTGCTTCCTCTATATAGCTGTGTGTTCAGTGGCGAGTCTAAAGCGGCCAATAGACGATCAATTTTATTGTCAATATAATTGCCTCATTATATTGATGAGATTTTTTGTTGCCCACAAAGTCAATTAATTGACGGTCGTCAATCAAGCCCACAGACGATCAATTAAATTGTCTATATTCATCATTGTCCGTGGGTCTGTGTGGACCATCTTCCGGTGGGTAACTCGCATAATAGAAATCCCCTCAGTGACCACCGGTGAGTCACATACGTTTACCTGCAGCGAACAAGTGTCAGTCTACGTACCGTGTTGCGATCGTAACGCAAGACCTATATGGGACGATTTAGAATCATGCCGCACAACGTGGTATGTCTCGCTTGTTTTTATTCCAATAAAATTTACACTTTCAAATTAAATGGGTGTGGAAAGCGCTTGAGATACCACGAAACGTCATCTTACAAGAAATTTTTGAACGATTTACGATCATGTTGCGCCACGTGGCGTATCTCGCTTGTTTTAATTCAAAATACATTCAAACCTTCAAATTAAATGGGTAAGAAAATACGCTTGATTTACCACGAAACATAGCTAAGTCGATTAACAAGAATTTTCGCTGTCATCTGTGCCGCTATGACGATGTAATTTTCTTTAAATCCTGCCCGTTGTGCTGTGTTGCGTGAATGAACTTTGTAACCCGAGTTTTATTCTTTGCTTTGGCAAGTGAAGCTTATATTTTTGTAGTCACATATTTTATACGATGTAATATTTTTCATGTCACAAGTGTTGGGCTTCTTGATTCAGAGTCAATTTTTGATAACCGTTGTTGGAATTCTATTTATTCGTTATTTCTTGTTTTTATAGATTGAGTTTTATTTACATAGTAACTTTGCTACTTTTGGCAGAGTTTTAGCTTTAGAGGTGACGTCAAGAAATACAAAGCGTGATTCATTTTGCCCTGTGTTTCAGAGCGAAAATTCTACTGGCTCTACTTGGCTCTACTGTGGAGCTCCACAGTAGAGCCAGTAGAATTTTCGCTTTACAGAGGCCAATCACCGGCACTGTTCACGATGCTCTGCGGTGTGTTGTATTTATTAATGAAGTTAATTATTTAATTTGTCTTGCTCCTTTCAGAGGAGTAAAACTATTGTATAGATAGGAATTAACACTCCCTTGGGGAATGTGTGAGGACCCGAGCTGGGAGTTAGGTAAGCCATCTTTTTTTGTTGAAATAAAATGTCTTTGTTTTGTTAAGGACTATGATTTTTCGGTTTACTGCTGTCCTATTTTTCTGCACCGACGATTTTCTTCTTCAACTTTTTCTTTAATTTTTTTTCTTCTTCAACTTCAACTGTTTCATGAATTTCTTTCTCAACTGACTGTTTCTATGCACCTTGAGCATAGATTCCGCGTTCCTTTATCTTCATACTAAATGGTGCCTTCCTACTTCCTCTCTTTGGAACGCCTTTGTTGCGGTTAGAGAGGCACTAACATCTAATCTAATTTGTCTTGCCTCGTTCTGCTCTTTTCGTTCCCGCGAGGGAACGAAAATGCCTTGTTTTGGGAGTAGATTTTTCCCGTCACTTTTACCCTTATTATTCCTTCCGAAAACACAGCGATGAGTCAGGAAAACCCTTAACAAATGTTTTTCCAAAACATGGCTTCTATTTCGGTCACTATGAATGACTCGTTAAATGTATTTGTTATTCATGAGTTTTTGTTAATGCTTCAACTGTGTCGCATTTCCTTTTTTTTAATGGCTTGAAGGTCTGCCCACTTTTTGCGGTGACGCACGTCCGAGTTTCTTTTGCAAGCAACAAATTTCATTTTATTTCATCGAACTTTGAAATTTTATCAAATTACGTCGACACGATGAATAAGATTATTAGTAACGAACTCGAAATTTTAAATTTCATTAAATAACCGCGATGCGCCAAATAAATTTTTCAGTAACGAACAATTATAAAATTTAAATATTGATATTTTTCGCGATTGCAACACAAGATTGCAAGCTTGAAATAGAATATACGCGTTTTTCCTCATTGGAACCTAGGAATGTAATCTTACCGTTCCCTCGCCGGTAACCCTCTCATTCCCCTCGGTTTTAGAGGGATTTCCCCCTAGAGTGAGAACGTCTGTTGAGATAAATCGCTAAATTGGATCTGCTCGATCTCTCCTAATTCGAATTTCTTGACTCATTTTAATTGGCTTTCAACGCGTAACATGACGGGGAAGTTGAAAAGCCGTGCGTGCGTAAATTTGTGTTTGTATTTAGTTTTTTAGGTACGTGTTATTTATGAAGACAGCATGCGGGTATAGGTGTACATAATAAATTCTGTTGCTCAACGTTCGACGTTATTTTCCTTGTATTTGTTTGCGGTCAAAAATAACGAAGGTTATTATATGTATATTAATTTATACAATAAATAAAATATAATATTTATATTAATATATATAATAAATAAGCTTAACGAACAAAAACACAAAGAGACGCGTTGTTTATCACCGTGCTTTTCTGGTTCTAGGTTATTTGTTTTTGCCCACGAAACTATGTATTGAAAATAATCCTTAACGTCTAGAACTGACGATGTGAACAGAAGAATGAGCATGCCGGTGCACCGACGAAAATGAACTGGAAATATAGATAAATAATTATATGATCTTTTAATACAGAGACACGCAAAACTGAACTTAAGATACTGTTTTTTTAAAAACATGAAAATGAACCCGCACCTAAGTTTTGTTATCTTTTTATTAAAATTCTGAAAACGAAATAAAGAAAGCAATCGCGAACGTTATCTTCCTGTGCGCAACTTGTCTTAAATTCTATACGAGAATTATAAAGTGACCAGTGCCACGACCTGTCAAAAATGACGGTATTTAATTAATATTATCCTTGAATAAATCTTGCAGATGTGGATGACACACTAATATATCCATCCCAATGGTATCCGCCATTAAAATATTCTTGCGCTGGTGCACTGGTGAAACTCTTATCACAGATACGGTCATTGAGCGTACATCAAGAGCGTGAAAGAGAGACGGACCAACTGATTTAATGTGTTTAATGGGATTCCCATTGTAATGAATTAGGAGAAATTACGCATAAAAAATATATAACCTAATTTTTTCTATGTAAATTTAAGGGGACTCCTGGCGTTTTATTATACAGTATGTCCCACGAAAGTTCGAACCGAGTATTTATACCCATACATACTTCTCGATTCGGGTAGTATTTATACCCGTACCGTACATACCCGCACTTATGCAAAACACTTTGAAATAAAAAGATATGGCGACAAACTATTACCACCTCCTCGAAGTGCTCAACGCATTCGGCGTTCTGTGGGTGGCGTGAGTGCTCTAGCCCTGCATTGCGAGCCCGGTGTTTCTTCCTGTTGGGAGAGGAAAGAACGTTAGTTGCATTTCTGCCCTAATATTTTTTTCTTTCTTTTTTCAAACCAGGAGTTTGAAAGTGGACCAAAATCGATTAGGGTGTAATTGTCATTGCGTTTCTTTAATTATATCAGTCATTTGAAAGCTAAGGAGTGATGCGACATGTATCAAGTCGATTAAAATAAGTCATTTTCTTCTCGTTAGACGCTCGATGCTATTTGTAGTTATTCATTTTTTTTTCATTATTGTAACGCAACCACCTCCCTCTCCCCCCCAAAAAAAATCAACGAGGAACATTGCACGTAAATTTGTAGAACAGAAACAAAAGTGTTTCACAGAAGCGTCTGTTCAATTTGTTGAGTATAAAGACGGAAGAAATTTTTATATTTTCACCTGATCTAATTCAAAAACCACACAAACATCAGCGATTCCAAAATGATGACTTCTTTGCTTGGTTTCAGCGTTAAATGTAAAATTTCGTGAAGAATTAAAACTTATGTCGCTGCTTCATTACATGGATAACGAAACGTATAAGATGGTTTCATTATTTTGATAGTGAAACCTACATAATTGTTTAACGATTTTGATAGTGAAGCCTACGCCGCTGCTTCATTATTTTTATTGCAAAACCTTTGTCGCAGTACCATGATACTGGAACCTACGTAACGGTTAGATTATTTCATCCCACTTTCCATTAACTTTATCCAAGAAAAGCCCGAACTTGCTCGCTCAAACCAAGTGTCAGACACGAACCGGAAGAAAAAGTGCTGGAAGTTGCGCGATGGCCGGCGAATACAAGACGCGGTCTCGGCTCTCTCTTCCCTAATCTGAAATTGCCAGAACTCGTCTGTACGTTACCAGCACTTACCGCCCTTGCTTAACCTATGCATACCAAGCAACGCAGCGCCTCTTTTGCGGACTCCACCGAAACTTCGACTTTCTCCCCTGTGGGGAAGTGCGAAGAACAAGATGCTCGGATGTCCGCTCTTTTGAGTTAACGAGATTGCCGTGCCTGGAGCTATCGATTGCGCTGTCCGTATTGATCTTGAAATCTCGAGGGCGATTTATGCATGCACGCTCGTGCTTTGAATTGAATCGTGTGTTACTTACTTGCAGTGTACGCTTCTTTCTTATACTACCAAATTAAAGTATACTTTTCTAAAAGAAATTTGCAGTGTACACTCCGTATACCGCCAAATGAAAACGCGGTGTGTGCTTTTTTGAAAACGAAGTTTGTTGTGCATGTTCTGATGCGTGTTTGCAGTTCTTCAAAATGTGAAGGCTGGTTTGCGTGTCGCAGAAAAATGCAGTTACGTTGTTTGACTTTAGCAATTTAAGGGATGTGATACGATTCTCTGTTTCACTCCAAAATACAATGCACGACCAATCCTGTTGAGAAAATGAGAGACTACAATAAATTAATACATGTATTTCTAAGAAGTTTATACATCTTTCCAAAATATTTAGCATCTATATAACATTCTGCTTGTTCCTTCCTTAGTTAGTCCTTCCGTTACTCTTTCGTCCGAGTTAGCAGTATCATGGATACCGAATTCCTCAGAATAATATCAAAAGATCACCTTTACATGCATTGATATGGTTGACATTTCATCAGGATAGGTTCAGTTAGGATGGCATAGGTTAGGATCGTATAGGGTAGGATATGTTAGGTTAAGATTGGTTGAGTTAGCATAGGTTAAGTTATGTTGCCGGAATTTTTTCACGGGTCCACCTAGCTTAACGATGACATTGTCCGTGGAATTTCCACGGGTCCTGCTATGGTGTTTATAATCCCCTTATGGCAATCTTTAGTTCATTAGAAAATAAATTTCATCTTGGCTTTCCCGCTTTCATACCAATGTCGATAGCAGCTATGAATATCAAGTCTACCTTGCGAGAATTTGACTAACGATTAAATCGTCGTGACCATCCCAACACAATGTGAGGGATTAACTTCCATAGGCTGCTCTGCTCTAACGACTTGACTCTGTAATCTTACTCAATAGTACCCTCGGTGTTTTTATTTATTTATATATAGGATGGTTGCTAAAACTATCCATTTTAAAATTCCAATAACTTTTTAAATATAAAAAATAGGAGACTATAACATAGAACATCCGAAAGGATATAACTCAATGTTTTCTTACGTATCTGGCATACCCTCCAAATGAGCACAAGCATCAAGGGTGCAGGCAAGAAGATTACTGTAATCAGCTAACATGGCACAAGTGACTCTTCAACAACGCAAGTTCATGCATCATCGAAGAAATGACGAAAATTGAATCAATTCGCTGGACTCGAAGGAGATTCTTTTTGGTATACCGATTCAAACCTAAAAAAATAACTATTCAGAATAACTCCCAAAAGTGGTAATCCAAGTTTATTGTAAGAAACATAAATAAAGGAAGATCTAGAAGAAAAGTTACTGAACGCACAGCCGGAAATGTTGAATGACTGACAACTCTAATCCAAGATGAAGCCACGAATTCGACACTGAAATTAGCGTTACAAACTAGAATTAACAGAAACACTGTGTTGATCTTTCCAATAATACTAGTTTTATTTCCCTACCCTCTCTGGGAAAAAGATTATAGCAATTTTAAAAGGTATACATTTTTAGTGACCACCCTGTATTTGTTTGTTCCGTCTCTCTGTGACGCTCACAAGGACTCTCAATGACCGTATCTGTAATACGAGTTTCACCAGTGCACAAGTACAAGAATATTTTAATCGCTTGTACTATAAAAATGGATATATTTATTTGTCATCCGCATCGGTAATATTTATATAAGGAAAATATTGAATTCTGTTATTTTTGATGGGCCGAAAAAGCTCTGGAACAAAGAGACATAGTAACCTGTCCCTAGTATTCTTATACTCTAATGTACACGACCCATCAATAATGACGAGATTCTATTGTTTCATTAAATAAGTCTCAAGATATGGATGGCAATTTGACAAACAAATATATCCATCCCAATAGTACCCGCCATTAAAATATTCTTGTACTTGTGCACTGGTGAAACTCGTATCACAGATACGGTCATTGAGCGTCCTTGTGAGCGTCACACGCAGACACGCGCACCAACCAATTGTATGTGTGAAGTAAGATTTCCATTGTAATAACATAGGAGAAATTACCCACAAAAATATCTAAATTTATTTGTTTATAAATTTAAGGAGACACCTGGCGTTTTATTTTGTAAGGGATATCAACCATTTTCTCAGTGAAATTTGTTATCCAGTTAACGTGGTCTATAAGGGCTAATTATATTTTAAAAAGGTCATCAAAAACTAGAACAATAGTTGCTCTGAATACTGGCCACCTAAATTAGTTTATTCCATGATCATTCTTATTGTTAAACATTGAGAGTGTATGCCCATAATTCATTGTAATTTGATCTTTTATTTCAGACTTAATGACTTGTTTTTTAACTGAGGGTGGAGCTGGACTCCAAAACGTTTTCTTAGTGAAGATGATTAATTTTTTCGGAATTCTCTTCATTTTAAAATGAGAGTGAAGCAAACAATGTAGTAATTTATTCTTAGAATTCAAATGCATCAGCGACTTTCTTCAAGGAATTATCAGTATTTATAGTTTACGTGTGTGGGATTTATAAAAACAACTGAAATTGAAAAGCCCCCAAAAAATCATGTACACAAAATGATAATTCTAATTAATTTTATTCACCTAAAATAATTCACTCTTTACGAACCTTACGAACTGAAAAACACACAAAAAACTCAAACCACTATTATCATTCAATGCAAAGACTCAGAAGTAAACCTCGAAGAAGAGCAGCAACTGCCGTTGTCACGTTCAGCGCACACCATCAGTCGCCGCCTCGCACCTGCCAAATACGTGTTGAAATCCTGGCAAATTTTAAAGGCAGTGCCAAAGAAGACCGGCATACTTTGACCACGCTTTCCGCGCCCGCATAATATTGGCACAAAACCGGCAGGTTTGGGCATGTTTTGCATCAGAGAGCGCGATCGTTGAGGGAGCAGATGATCCGGAGTAAAGCACGCGCTCGCTGCGCGCGCGCGACTCCATGCATACCAAAACCACGGTCCGTTTTTTGTGTTTTCCGGACTGGCTTTTGGGTCCGAGGTCGCTGCCGCGGTGCTGGGCATGCAATTAGCGGCTGATGGATAGTAACGATGTGCTGTGAACAGGGCGCCCTGAGGCCTAGGGAGTGGTGGGGATCTGAGAACTATATAATGGTTCTACATAACCGAATGGTTCTTTATGATGTGCTCAACTAATGGTACTCTAAAAACTAGAGGTGCTCTTAGAACTATATATATACAGGTATATAGTGGTTCTCTATTACGGATTGGTTCCTTATGATGTGCTCAATTAATGGTTCTCTAAAAACTAGACGTGCTCTGAGAAGTAGTGGTTTTCTATTACCGAATGGCTTATAACGATGTGCAGAACTAGTGTGTTCTAAGAACTAAGGGTGCTTTAAAAACCAGTGGTGCTTTAAGAACTAGTGGTTCTCTATAACCGAGTAGTTCCTAACGACGGGCCCAACTAATGATGCTCAAGAACTAGCGGTTCTCTATAACCGAGTAGTTCCTAACGACGGGCCCAACTAATGATGCTCAAGAACTAGTGGTTCTCTATAACCGAGTAGTTCCTAACGACGGGCCCAACTAATGATGCTCAAGAACTAGTGGTTCTCTATAACCGAGTAGTTCCTAACGACGGGCCCAACTAATGATGCTCAAGAACTAGCGGTTCTCTATAACCGAGTAGTTCCTAACGACGGGCCCAACTAATGATGCTCAAGAACTAGCGGTTCTCTATAACCGAGTAGTTCCTAACGACGTGCCCAACTAATGATGCTCAAGAACTAGTGGTTCTCTATAACCGAACGGTTCCTCACGCTGCGCACAACACGGACGTACCACACGCTCGCAAATGACGCGCAGGCGGCGGACGTACGGTGCAAAAAGCACGTGGCAAGATTTGTGAGAAAAATGGAGCGGCTTTTTTCAGTACATTTGGATTTGATGCTTAGGTTATCTGATATTCTTTCTAGAGGTTTTTGAATCGGTGCACGGCATAGGAAAAATGTTTATGAGGTATCTGGCACACATGTGTGTGTGTGTGTGTCGTGTTAGAAAATGTGTGAAGTTGAGCGAAGAAAGTGAAAAGTAATGCATAGTAAGTAGTAATGTGCGTATGTTGAGGAAGTAATGTGGGTGTGTTGAGGGAGTAATGTGGGTGTGTTGAGGGAGTAATGTGGGTGTGTTGAGGGAGTAATGTGGGTGTGTTGAGGGAGTAATGTGGGTGTGTTGAGGGAGTAATGTGGGTGTGTTGAGGGAGTAATGTGGGTATGTTGGAGAAGTAATGTGCGTATGTTGAGGGAGTAATGTGGGTGTGTTGAGGGAGTAATGTGGGTGTGTTGAGGGAGTAATGTGGGTGTGTTGAGGGAGTAATGTGGGTGTGTTGAGGGAGTAATGTGGGTATGTTGGAGAAGTAATGTGCGTATGTTGAGGGAGTAATGTGGGTGTGTTGAGGGAGTAATGTGGGTGTGTTGAGGGAGTAATGTGGGTGTGTTGAGGGAGTAATGTGGGTGTGTTGAGGGAGTAATGTGGGTGTGTTGAGGGAGTAATGTGGGTGTGTTGAGGGAGTAATGTGGGTGTGTTGAGGGAGTAATGTGGGTGTGTTGAGGGAGTAATGTGGGTGTGTTGAGGGAGTAATGTGGGTATGTTGGAGAAGTAATGTGCGTATGTTGAGGGAGTAATGTGGGTGTGTTGAGGGAGTAATGTGGGTGTGTTGAGGGAGTAATGTGGGTGTGTTGAGGGAGTAATGTGGGTGTGTTGAGGGAGTAATGTGGGTATGTTGGAGAAGTAATGTGCGTATGTTGAGGGAGTAATGTGGGTGTGTTGAGGGAGTAATGTGCGTATGTTGAGGGAGTAATGTGGGTGTGTTGAGGGAGTAATGTGGGTGTGTTGGAGAAGTAATGTGCGTATGTTGAGGGAGTAATGTGCGTATGTTGAGGGAGTAATGTGCGTATGTTGAGGGAGTAATGTGGGTGTGTTGAGGGAGTAATGTGGGTGTGTTGAGGGAGTAATGTGGGTGTGTTGAGGGAGTAATGTGGGTATGTTGGAGAAGTAATGTGCGTATGTTGAGGGAGTAATGTGGGTGTGTTGAGGGAGTAATGTGGGTATGTTGGAGAAGTAATGTGCGTATGTTGAGGGAGTAATGTGGGTGTGTTGAGGGAGTAATGTGGGTATGTTGGAGAAGTAATGTGCGTATGTTGAGGGAGTAATGTGGGTGTGTTGAGGGAGTAATGTGGGTGTGTTGAGGGAGTAATGTGGGTGTGTTGAGGGAGTAATGTGCGTATGTTGAGGGAGTAATGTGGGTGTGTTGAGGGAGTAATGTGGGTGTGTTGAGAGAGTAATGTGGGTGTGTTGAGGGAGTAATGTGGGTATGTTGGAGAAGTAATGTGCGTATGTTGAGGGAGTAATGTGGGTGTGTTGAGGGAGTAATGTGGGTATGTTGGAGAAGTAATGTGCGTATGTTGAGGGAGTAATGTGGGTGTGTTGAGGGAGTAATGTGGGTATGTTGGAGAAGTAATGTGCGTATGTTGAGGGAGTAATGTGGGTGTGTTGAGGGAGTAATGTGGGTATGTTGGAGAAGTAATGTGCGTATGTTGAGGGAGTAATGTGCGTATGTTGAGGGAGTAATGTGGGTGTGTTGAGGGAGTAATGTGGGTGTGTTGAGGGAGTAATGTGGGTGTGTTGAGGGAGTAATGTGGGTATGTTGGAGAAGTAATGTGCGTATGTTGAGGGAGTAATGTGGGTGTGTTGAGGGAGTAATGTGGGTATGTTGGAGAAGTAATGTGCGTATGTTGAGGGAGTAATGTGGGTGTGTTGAGGGAGTAATGTGGGTATGTTGGAGAAGTAATGTGCGTATGTTGAGGGAGTAATGTGGGTGTGTTGAGGGAGTAATGTGGGTATGTTGAGGGAGTAATGTGGGTGTGTTGAGGGAGTAATGTGGGTATGTTGGAGAAGTAATGTGCGTATGTTGAGGGAGTAATGTGGGTGTGTTGAGGGAGTAATGTGGGTATGTTGGAGAAGTAATGTGCGTATGTTGAGGGAGTAATGTGGGTGTGTTGAGGGAGTAATGTGGGTATGTTGAGGGAGTAATGTGGGTGTGTTGAGAGAGTAATGTGGGTATGTTGAGGGAGTAATGTGGGTGTGTTGAGGGAGTAATGTAGGTATGTTGGAGAAGTAATGTGCGTAAGTTGAGGGAGTAATGTGGGTGTGTTGAGGGAGTAATGTGGGTATGTTGAGGGAGTAATGTGGGTGTGTTGAGGGAGAAATGTGGGTATGTTGGAGAAGTAATGTGCGTATGTTGAGAGAGTAATGTGGGTATGTTGGAGAAGTAATGTGCGTATGTTGAGGGAGTAATGTGGGTGTGTTGAGGGAGTAATGTGGGTGTGTTGGAGAAGTAATGTGCGTATGTTGAGAGAGTAAGGTGGGTATGTTGGAGAAGTAATGTGCGTATGTTGAGGGAGTAATGTGGGTGTGTTGAGGGAGTAATGTGGGTATGTTGGAGAAGTAATGTGCGTATGTTGAGGGAGTAATGTGGGTGTGTTGAGGGAGTAATGTGGGTATGTTGGAGAAGTAATGTGCGTATGTTGAGGGAGTAATGTGGGTGTGTTGAGGGAGTAATGTGGGTATGTTGGAGAAGTAATGTGCGTATGTTGAGAGAGTAATGTGGGTATGTTGGAGAAGTAATGTGCGTATGTTGAGGGAGTAATGTGGGTGTGTTGGAGAAGTAATGTGCGTATGTTGAGAGTAAGGTGGGTATGTTGGAGAAGTAATGTGCGTATGTTGAGGGAGTAATGTGGGTGTGTTGAGGGAGTAATGTGGGTATGTTGGAGAAGTAATGTGCGTATGTTGAGAGAGTAATGTGGGTATGTTGGAGAAGTAATGTGCGTATGTTGAGAGAGTAATGTGGGTATGTTGGAGAAGTAATGTGCGTATGTTGAGAGAGTAATGTGGGTATGTTGGAGAAGTAATGTGCGTATGTTGAGGGAGTAATGTGGGTGTGTTGAGGGAGTAATGTGGGTATGTTGGAGAAGTAATGTGCGTATGTTGAGAGAGTAAGGTGGGTATGTTGGAGAAGTAATGTGCGTATGTTGAGGGAGTAATGTGGGTGTGTTGAGGGAGTAATGTGGGTATGTTGGAGAAGTAATGTGCGTATGTTGAGAGAGTAATGTGGGTATGTTGGAGAAGTAATGTGCGTATGTTGAGGGAGTAATGTGGGTGTGTTGAGGGAGTAATGTGGGTATGTTGGAGAAGTAATGTGCGTATGTTGAGAGAGTAAGGTGGGTATGTTGGAGAAGTAATGTGCGTATGTTGAGGGAGTAATGTGGGTGTGTTGAGGGAGTAATGTGGGTATGTTGGAGAAGTAATGTGCGTATGTTGAGAGAGTAAGGTGGGTATGTTGGAGAAGTAATGTGCGTATGTTGAGGGAGTAATGTGGGTGTGTTGAGGGAGTAATGTGGGTATGTTGAGAGAGTAATGTGGGTATGTTGGAGAAGTAATGTGCGTATGTTGAGAGAGTAATGTGGGTATGTTGGAGAAGTAATGTGCGTATGTTGAGGGAGTAATGTGGGTGTGTTGAGGGAGTAATGTGGGTATGTTGGAGAAGTAATGTGCGTATGTTGAGAGAGTAAGGTGGGTATGTTGGAGAAGTAATGTGCGTATGTTGAGGGAGTAATGTGGGTGTGTTGAGGGAGTAATGTGGGTATGTTGGAGAAGTAATGTGCGTATGTTGAGAGAGTAAGGTGGGTATGTTGGAGAAGTAATGTGCGTATGTTGAGGGAGTAATGTGGGTGTGTTGAGGGAGTAATGTGGGTATGTTGAGAGAGTAATGTGGGTATGTTGGAGAAGTAATGTGCGTATGTTGAGAGAGTAATGTGGGTATGTTGGAGAAGTAATGTGCGTATGTTGAGGGAGTAATGTGGGTGTGTTGAGGGAGTAATGTGGGTATGTTGGAGAAGTAATGTGCGTATGTTGAGAGAGTAAGGTGGGTATGTTGGAGAAGTAATGTGCGTATGTTGAGGGAGTAATGTGGGTGTGTTGAGGGAGTAATGTGGGTATGTTGGAGAAGTAATATGCGTATGTTGAGAGAGTAAGGTGGGTATGTTGGAGAAGTAATGTGCGTATGTTGAGGGAGTAATGTGGGTGTGTTGAGGGAGTAATGTGGGTATGTTGAGAGAGTAATGTGGGTATGTTGGAGAAGTAATGTGCGTATGTTGAGAGAGTAATGTGGGTATGTTGGAGAAGTAATGTGCGTATGTTGAGGGAGTAATGTGGGTGTGTTGAGGGAGTAATGTGGGTATGTTGGAGAAGTAATGTGCGTATGTTGAGAGAGTAAGGTGGGTATGTTGGAGAAGTAATGTGCGTATGTTGAGGGAGTAATGTGGGTGTGTTGAGGGAGTAATGTGGGTATGTTGGAGAAGTAATATGCGTACGTTGAGCGAGTAATGTGGGTATGTTGGAGAAGTAATATGCGTACGTTGAGGGAGTAATGTGGGTATGTTGGAGAAGTAATGTGCGTATGCTAAGGGAGCCAAAGTAATGCATGTGCGTATATTGAGGGAATAAAAGTAGTATAATGTGCGTATGATAGAGAGGTATAATGTGAGAAATGTTTAGGGAGTAGCAGTAATGCGTGTGCGTATGTTTGAGAGAATACAAGGCTGTAACAAATGCACCGACTGCTCTCTGTAGCATTTGAATGTTTAAGGATATGGAGAATAATCAGGATAGGCTTACGGACACTAATAACAATCAAAAAATGTTTAGCTTTGAATAATAATGTGAAAAAAGTATATGAATATCACCGATAATCAGGAAAGGCGCATGGACACCACATGATGGTGAAGAGAAGCATTTGGGCAGTAATAATAATGAAAAAACGCGCGACTATATCAGTAATAATGGGTATAGGTGTATATACATTAAATAATGCAAAAATACTCCTGTAAGCAATAGTTTTTATAAGGTGAAGAAAACCACTAATCTAAATGAATAAATCCCTTAACTCAATGCGCGCAATGAATACGAATGTGTGGACAACCCGATACTCATAAGGAAAACCTGTAGTGTGATGGCAATTAAAATATTTTGTCTTCAATGTCCCATAATTAAAATAATTCGAATCCCAGCTGTTATTTAATAATAATCTGTTATTATTAAATTACAGATTATTTAAATATAACATAATCATTATAATTATAAATACAGATTATTTAATTTAGTTATTTTGTCCCCGGCTGTATTGGTGTTCCGAAGTTTTTTGATGTATTTTTCCTGAAATGACACTAAGTGAAAATTTGCATGTTGTCTGAACATGTCACTTTTGTGTCTGGGAATTACGACGGCTAATATTCGTCCACATTTTTAAATAAACTGTTTTTGTTAGAACCTGCATTAACACGATCCACAAGTTTTGGGCCACATGGGCCACAACTGTTATCGTACGAGGTGTAATGTTATCGTGCAATTATTTTTCCATATTTATTGGGAAGGATAAAAATGTATTCGAGGAATAAAGTCGATTTCCCAATTGTGCTGCTTACAACCTAACCAAACCAACGGTTAACAACCGCAGAAACGCGGTAAATCTGCATTTTAATTACCTACATTACGCAAAGGTGCGTGCATCTTGATTCCATAAGCGCACAGCGAAGTGTTCTGAAAGTACCACAAAAATAAGCGAAGAACCAAAAAGTCCCGTGAAGTATTCTTTGAATCGTTACAAAAAATATCAAATAATCAAAACGTGCAGCGAAGTATTCTGAAAATGCCGCAAAAAAAACAACAAAAAACGTCCAGTGAAGTATTCTTTAAAGCGCTACAAAAAGTAACAAATAACCCAAAATTCCAGTGAAGTATTCTTTAAAGCGCTACAAAAAATCACAAGTAAAACCAGTTTCGCTTGAAGCCCCATTTATTTAGAGCAATCATCGGAATTCAGAGCTCCAAAGTAAATCATTCGGCTTCCATTCATCAAAACAAAAGGTTCGCAAGCTCATCAAGCGCGAGCACCCGATAAACAGACGCCAAATTTACACTCCCGATAAACAGGCACTAAATTTAGTACCGCTCTCTGATTTACGGCTCAACAGCTGCGGAATGAGTGAGCTGTAGCGCCTCTTTTGTTTTATTTGCGTCTAGTGAGGTGCTGTCGCTTCGGAAAACCATTGCGCTTCCTGTTTTTTTCGCATTTTTCTCTGAATTTTTTTCTGGTTTGCGATAAAAAAGGGAAGTTCCGCGCGTGCAGTCGTCGCGGGTTGCCGGGTTGGAAAGGCGTCTCGCGCTGTTGTATAGAGTGTGAAATTAGTGATGGTAAATTTATGTTTATCCTTTGAATTTTCATGTGTGTTTAATGTCAGGAAGTTGGTAATGACTGACGGTCTTTAAGTTTGTGAAATTAGTGATGGTAAATTTGCATTAATCTTTTGAATTTTCATGTGTGTTTGATGTCAGGAGGTTGGTAATGACTGACTGTTGTTTAGTTCGTAAAATTAGTGCTGGTAAATTTGCGTTAATCATTCCTATTTTTTACGCATGTTTAATGTCATGGGGTTGAAGAACAGAGACAAGTACAGTAACAGTTTACTCTATTTGCCTGATTTTATTTCCCATATTTACGAAAGAAGCTTAGAAGCCTCGCGTTGTCGCCACTGTCGAAAATTGACTGTTTTTGTATAGTTGACCGCGAATAACATCTTAGAATTGCTCGTACACAAGTCGCTTGGAGAGCTGAACTGAATGCGTCTGAGTCTCTCTTAATTCATACTTACTAATGTTAATATATTAGTAATTAATCCTAAGTAATTAATAGTTAATACTAGTTGGAGAAGAAATGCGTATGAAAATTCTTCATTTGTCACAAAGTTAAGAAAAGTCAGAAGATGAATCATTACGCTTATTGATGACTGCAAGTGTGGGTTGTTCGACAGAGGATGTAAAATCACGGAGGGTGAAGGTAAAATGAACGTGAGAGTCTGAATTATAATTTTTAAACGTTTTTTTACCGATTAAACTTAAGCCTTTAGGGTACCTCTATGATATGACGACCAAACTTAGGCCTTTAGAGTACCTCCATGGTATGACGACCAAACTTAGGCCTTTAGAGTACCTCTATGATATGACGACCAAACTTAGGCCTTTAGACTACCTCTATGATATGACGACCAAACTTAGGCCTTTAGAGTACCTCTATGATATGACGACCAAACTTAGGCCTTTAGAGTACCTCTATGATATGACGACCAAAATTAGGCCTTTAGACTACCTCTATGGTATGACGACCAAACTTAGGCCTTTAGACTACCTCTATGGTATGACGACCAAACTTAGGTTTTTAGAGTACCTCTATGATATGACGACCAAACTTAGGCCTTTAGAGTACCTCTATGATATGACGACCAAACTTAGGCCTTTAGAGTACCTCTATGGTATAACGACCAAACTTAGGCCTTTAGACTACCTCTATGGTATGATGACCAAACTTAGGCCTTTAGAGTACCTCTATGATATGACGACCAAACTTAGGCCTTTAAGAGTACCTCTATGATATGACGACCAAACTTAGGCCTTTACACTGAAAGAAATTTTGGCCTCTCTATGTGTCTCATGGCTGTTCAAGTGTCTCATAGATAGCCAGAACGTCTCAAAAAGAGAGAAGATGTCTCATCGGAAGTGCGACCCCTAGATTAGCGCGAAGTGTCTCAAAATGCTGCCTATCTTTTATTGGCGATGATAATGTAATAGCTTAGTCACCCCTCAAATTTGACTTAGTTATTCAAGTGTTCAGTAAATGTAATACGGAAGAAGTGGAATTTTCGCCTAGTGAAAAACTTCTCCTAAAGGCTGTTTAAATAGTCTTTGCAAGGGAAGATTCCACTTTATCGCTACCGATCTCAGCTGAACGAAAAGTGTAGCTGCAGGCATGGAAAGGTCTACCTGCTGGAGACGATTGTAACTCCTGGCGCAACTCAACAGCGGTGAGACCAAATAATGATGTCACGAATAGCAGCTATCACTTAGCTAAAGAATACAAGCGTTTGAATGTTTCTTCATGGAGCTAAAAGCGTTAACTTTGCTTGGCTGTAGAATGTTACAGCTTAATATCCGTAGAGTTTAGTGTGAGACATCAGTTGTAAATGCATCAAACTCAAGCCCAAGTGTCTCATCGATGAGACACTGAAGCACTTTTAGTGATACACTAGAGCGTCTCTAAATCGGGTCTGGAGACACTGGTATGCATCCTAATCTTGGGTGTCTCATTGATGATGCATCTGCGTGTCTCGGTTTTGGGACAAACGTCAGATGCACCTGAGTGTTTCAAAATAGGGCTATTGTTTCTTTCAGTGTAGACTACCTCTATGGTATGACGACCAAACTTAGGCCTTTAGAGTACCTCTATGATATGACGACCAAACTTAGGCCTTTAGACTACCTCTATGGTATGACGACCAAACTTAGGCCTTTAGAGTACCTCTATGATATGACGACCAAACTTGGGCCTTTAGACTACCTCTATGATATGACGACCAAACTTAGGCCTTTAGACTACCTCTATGGTATGACGACCAAACTTAGGCCTTTAGAGTACCTCTATGATATGACGACCAAACTTAGGTCTTCAGACTACCTCTATGGTATGACGACCAAACTTAGGCCTTTAGACTACCTCTATGGTATGACGACCAAACTTAGGCCTTTAGAGTACCTCTATGATATGACGACCAAACTTAGGTCTTCAGACTACCTCTATGGTATGACGACCAAACTTAGGCCTTTAGACTACCTCTATGGTATGACGACCAAACTTAGGCCTTTAGAGTACCTCTATGATATGACGACCAAACTTAGGCCTTTAGACTACCTCTATGATATGACGACCAAACTTAGGCCTTTAGAGTACCTCTATGGTATGACGACCAAACTTAGGCCTTTAGAGTACCTCTATGATATGACGACCAAACTTAGGCCTTTAGACTACCTCTATGGTATGACGACAAGCCTTAGGCCTTTAGAGTACCTCTATGATATGACGACCAAACTTAGGCCTTTAGAGTACCTCTATGATATGACAGGATGCTTAGTTAAGGGCTGCAGCCAATGAATGTTCAACGTATTCAAGCTCCTTTATGAAAGAATATTGCAACAGTAAGCGAATTTCTAAAATCAGCACAGAACGGTTATTACGGTAGAGGAAACAAGGTAGGGTCATTTCTATGGGAGAAAATACACCTCCTCTTGTTCGGCTAGCCAATAGAACGGCTTTATTTCAAACAAACTTTATAACGTCACCAAAACGCCATGTCGTTAGGCCAATAGTGCAGCCAGATTTGGGGGTAGCAGTGCTACCAGATGCAATATGAGCGCTGCTATTGGTTCGTTGCCGTGACGTCAGCAAAACCACACCATCAACGAAAAAAAACTGGTTTGAACCTACCTTGTTTCCTCTACCGTGACGGTTATGCAGTCTCTTTATGCGAAGATACCATGCACCTCTATAGCGGTGTATTATATGCTCGAGATGATATGTTAACTCTGATACTTCACTTGCTTTATAATAGATAAAGTGAACAAAAGATTGTTAGGTCTTCATTCAAATGAAATGATAGCAAATTAATTGAAAGTTCTTACCTAAACACAAAATTGCTGAAACTTAATTCACTACTAATGAAGATGTAAAAATATTAATTCATTTAAATTTCTACCTTTTTGCCACAACATCAAGTTCGTTTTTCCGCAACTCACAGTTTCGCTCGTTAAGTCTTCCGCTATTTCAATTTTTTCTTGGTGCAATATCACGCATTCGTTGCTTGTTTCATTGATGAATTTAGAAATCTATACTATTATAAAAAGGGTGTCTGTCTGTCTGTCTGTCCGCCTGTCTATCCGAAGCCAGCCTGCGTATCTGTGAGATGAGCGTATCTGTGATACAAGCTTCATCAACTCCACAATTTCCACTGCATTAATCCATCACATTCGAGTAGGAATGAATATCACGTGAATTCTTAGGAAATAGGAACGTGCGTCTTGTGATTTGTCGAACATTATTGTATATTTTTGACGGGCCGTGTGCACTCGGCCTCATCAACTCTCGACAGATTGAATTTTTTTTATTTCTTACGGCCTTTCTTTCATTTCGGCTTCTTTCTTATTTCAAATAAAGGGGGTGGACTAGTACCTCTAATTCTTACGTGATCTTACAATTCCTTCGTTTCAGCATATAAATGAAGCGAAGAGATAATTATTGGTAGTAAATTCCGGCCTTGTATACTTAGCATTCATTCTGCATCTATAAATTGTCCCTTTGCCTACGAGCGCTACGAGCGCCGCCAGTTGAGCAGACGATCGTGACGATAGAAGAGTGGGGACCGCACATGTAAGGCAGTCAGAATATTAAGTTCCCAGTCAGAATACCTAGTCAGAATACCTAGGCAGAATACTTGGTCAGAATACTTGGTCGGAAACTTGGTCAGAGTACTTGGTCAGAATACTTAGTCAGAATACCTAGCCAGAATGCTAAATTTCTAGTCAGAATACCTAGTCAGTGTATCACGTCAGAATGCTGTCGGAATGCCTAGACAATACCTGGTCAGAATGCTGTCGGAATGCTTAGCCAGAATACCTATTCGGAATACCTAACCAGAATGCCTAGCCAGAATACCTAGTCGGAATACCTAACCAGAATGCCTAGCCAGAATACCTGGTCAGAATATTAAATTCTCTGTTCACATATGCAAGATTACAGCTGATGATGGGTAAGGCCCATCGTTCGTTTATGCATTGCCCCACACACAATTTTAGCAACGTGGACTTCTTTGGTTTTACCGTCAACTTTTACTAAGGAAGAGTTTCGCAGAGCTCCCGCAAATGATGATACTTGAGAGGAGACCTCGTGGCTGCTTCCATTTGGCATATTTCATTACCATGAAGAAGGCATTGCGCGAGACAGCGTTGCGCTCTCCGATGTTCACTTTATGCTAATACTCTGTAAATCAAAGCGAGCTCAAGCAATCTTCTGAGTCTCTTCCTAACATAGATTTCTTTCCTTACTTGGGGGTAGGTTGAGTAAGAAGCTGGGGCTGTGTTGGATGATCATGATCTATGGATGCAAAAATGGTATTTTGAATAGTTAGGTAAGAAGCTGGGGCTGTGTTGGATGATCATGATCTATGGATGCAAAAATGGTATTTTGAATGGTTAAGTAAGAAGCTGGGGCTGTGTTGGATGATCATGATCTATGGATGCAAAAATGGTATTTTGAATTCGAGGGAGTTGGGAGGTTTTCGCGTTGGTTTAATTATTTAATTGAGATTAAGTTGCGTTGAATATAAGTTTGAGATAAATTTGTGAAATGGATATAAGGTGGTTATGAATATTATTTCAGTTAAATATGAGTTAACAGGTGGAATTCGATGGGTTAAACTCAAGTTCAATATTCAACTCAAATTTAAAGTCAAAATTTGCTAGTAATTTTATAAATACCGAACAGTAGCTAGGGTCATTGAATACAATTTATTTAAAAAAAATTAAAACTTTTTCAAAAAACTCATCGACGGGTCGTATCGCCAGCAACTTGTATATGATAAGTTCATGACAAGTTGAATAATTGTGCAATTTAAAGATGGATCGTTTTCTCCGTGAGCCAAGAAGTGAAGCATCGCACTTAGGAGAATAAGAAAAAAGATCCTCCATAAACAAGAAATACCCTGGTTCGATCCCAGCTCTGCACCCGTAGTGTTTTCCCCATAACGCAGCTCTGTGCTGATTAAGTAAACAGAGGATACGGAGGATACAAGTAGAAGAGGCATGAGTCGAAACTCAGCTTTTAGGTCAAGTTGTAGGCCAATTTTACGAGCCAATTCAAATAACGTAGCAATCAAAAGAGGTGCTTCCTTTTTAACACAGCGTTAACCTATTTCAAGGCACTTTTAAGCGGGCTAGCACAATAAATTAAAAAATGGAGTACCATGAAGATTTTCATAATAATGTTCCTAATGAAAAACAATAGACAATGCTGCAAATAAAAAATATTCTATCATAGTATACAGGAAGATCAGGGAAGATATGCATAATTGATGTCCCACGGTAATCCTTCCACGTCCTAGAGGACTATTTTGTCCTCCTTTAAATAAAGGCTTCATATGCTGTTTAATGGCTCGTGTGTATTGTATATTATATCAAATAATGGCTCAATATGCGGTGTAGAATGGCTTGAATACATTGTTTAAATATATAACAAACTGGCGTAATAAGCTGAATAATGGATCAATATGCTGTATAATGGCTCGTATATATTGCATGAATATATCAAATAATGGCTCAATATGCTGTATACAATGGCTTGAAGATATTGTTTAAACATTTCAAAAATTAGCTTAATAAGCTGAATAATGGATTAATATGCTGTATAATGGCTCGTATATACATAGCATAAATATATCAAAGAAAGGCTTAATATGCTGTATATGCGCCCAATGTGCACCTCGATGCGCTGCTGTGAGAAGTTCCCTAGCGAGCGGCGGCCGCTGGAGTGCCAGAGCGAGGCACGTGGAACAACACTGCAGAACTGGGCAGAAATGAGATGAGGTGCAGTCACAGTAGAAGAAACAAGGTAGATTCAAACCAGTCTTTTTTCGGTAATGGTGTGGTTTTGCTGACGTCACGGCAGCGAACCAATAGCAGCGCTCACATTGCATCTGGTAGCACTGCTACCCCCCCAAATATGGCTCCACTATTGGCCTAACGATATGGCATATTGCTGACGTCATAAAGTTTGTTAGAAAATAATGTCTAGCCGAACAAGGGGAGGTAAAATGACCATAGAAATGACCCTACCTTATTTCATCTACCGTGGTCTCAGTTCACCTGTAAATTAATAAATTCATTTTCGCCGTACAAGGGCAATTTAATAAGTCATTTTTAAAAGAATTAAAGAGATCCAGAGCCTTATATACTCGAGTCCGTATCGTGGATACCGAGTTCGGGATCTACAGCACCAGGGGAGGCAATATATAGCGGTAGACCCAACGCTATAGTAGCACCTATTTGAATTAGGTGCTGCTTTTTTAAGTCCAATGTGTAGTAATACATCTCGTGTAGCACTTTTTTTTTAAATATGAACGATTTTTCTTTCTCTATTTTCTTTATTTCTGTTGTGAAACGCTCCGCAATGTTCGTGCCTCTCCCGTCCAATTCATTCATATCAAGAAAACTCAACGAGTTTTTGTGGGAATGCGACATGCAAATTAAAGTTTGGTTGGTTTTAAATCAGTGCGTCTTGACCCCCGGGTCGCGCCCCAGGACGTCTGTTGTTTTAATGTGTTGCTTATATTGATAAATACGACAGCAATCATTTTTGTTTCTGTAGCATAAACCTATAGTAACATGCTTTCAAAAAATTGATCATATTATGAATAAAATAATTTTTATTGATATGGAGGCTTGGGTTGCGGCAGTTAATGTATTTTGAGCAGATGGATCTTTTCCAGATAAGCCCCGCCACTAATGCAACACGTAAGTTCACCCACTTGTAACTTTCGAAATAATGCGCCTATCGACTTCAAATTACTTTTCAACGAAGGAATGTTTTAATATTACTTTCTTAATATAATTTGAAGTTAGTAGGTGCATTATTTCGAAAGTTATTAGTGGGTGAACTTAAGAGTTGCGTTAGTGGCGGGGCTTATCTGGAAAAGATCCGATTTTGGGTGCATGCCCGAAAAGGTTGAAAACAATTGTTCTAGATGAGTCCACACGGTCGCTTGACACCATGTAGAACACATGCAAATTACGGGATATTCTGAAACATTCCGCAATGTCCGTGCGCTGTGTCCGGTCCGGAGTGCCGCTCGTTCCGCAGTGTGTCAGTGTGCCGAGCGGCGTTGTGCGTGTAGGTTGTGTAACTGCGGCGCTCCGATCGTCCACGTGCCCAACCAAGCGACCCTCGACTTCGATGCGTTTTAGAGGTAAGTTTTGTATCTGAAACCAAAATACCGTTCGTCATAAAGTGAAAATGAACGTAACGTCGTTATTTTTTCTGCGTGAATACAGGAGCGTTTACCTGTCGAGTTATTATATGCAATTGTTCAGGTGTTGTCAAACCGGTCATTACTGGGCGCTAATCGTACTCACTTCTACTGTAATTAAGTATATTTTAAATTAAGTAATTAGAGAAAAAGAGGTAATTTTCATTCTTTCAAATCTTCGAGTAACTGGTTTTGTTATAGAGCAGCACTTACAAAATCAGTGGGCGGTTCTTTCCCCAATTGAATTGGCGTTGCAGTTGACATTTACCTGCGTGCGAGGAACAGATTTTCTGACGGCTAAAACTTTCTCGCATTTTCTTGTTAGTTTGACGGATCGGTTAACTATAGCGTTTGGGTCCGCGAAATTTGATTAATTATGAAGTTTTTATGAGGAGTGGGGAGTTACTTGAAATTTTAAAAGTTTCATGAGTGGAGGGTAACTTTAAAGTTTGAAAACTTTGTAGGGACTGGAGGAGCAACTTGAAAGTTCTGTGAAGACTGGTGGAGTAACTTGAAAGTTTTGTGGGGACTGGTGGAGTAACTTGAAAGTTTTGTGGGGACTGGTGGAGTAACTTGAAAGTTTTGTGGGGACTGGTGGAGTAACTTGAAAGTTTTGTGGGGACTGGTGGAGTAAGTTGAAAATTTCCATTAAAGCAGGTTCTAAACTTTGAAGTTTGTGATCTAATTAGTGAGAGGAATATTTTCCTTGCCTAAGACGAGGCGAAGGGTCCGTGTCTTTCGGTGTAAACGACGTACAGAATTACATATTTATCTAATAAATTATCTGATGAATTTGTCTGTTGAATTTATCTGAAGAGTTTGTCTGTTAAATTTTCCTGACGAATTAGTTTATTAAATTTTTCTGATGAATTAGTTAATTAAATTTTTCCGATAAATTTGCCTAATGAATTTAAGCAACAAATTTATCTGATAAATTTGTGCAGTATTTCTACAACCTGTAAGCGTAATCTGAAAATGCGAATTTCTATATTTGCGGTGGCTTTTATGAACGAGAAAATGTTTTTATATTTGTAACGGGATCAAAATTGAGAGACGGTCTTTAATGCGTCATGTAATTCGTACGTAGCATTAATTCATGTGCTTCGTTAGTTCATTTTTGTTCTTATTTCAAATGTAAGTAATTGTGTACGAATAATAGCCTACATGTGGTATTATTATTTTGTAAGTATTATTGATTGATTTGAAAGTTATAGCAAAGAAGAATTTTAAAATAATTTTAATAAAACGTTTCAAGCCTCGGCATTTCAGTCATGATATGCGAAACACGACTTTGTGTAATTCGATGCGCATATTTTACCGATATACAGAAAAAACGCTAAATAAAACGAATTTTAGGAGTGACAAAAACCTCAAAACTGCTTCGTCTTCGAGAAATGACGACCTGAAATAATTTTAGATTCCCGTAGCAACTGCCTAAAGCGCACGCCGACAGCCTGCCCAGGAAGTTAGATTTTACTCGTTGGCTGCATGGTAGGCCTATGCTGCATGGTAGGCCTATGCCTACGGGAATCTTGAATTATTTCGGGTCATCATTTCTCGAAAACGAAAGTGTTTTGAGGTTTTTGTCACTCGTAAAAATTGTATTATTTTGCGTTTTTCTGTGTGGGTAAAATATGTACATCGCATTACACAACACCCCGTACACATGCATTGAATTAAAACAGCGACTAAGTTGGCATCTTTCCCAGATGCGCCCCGCCACTAATGCAACACATAAGTTCACCCACTTGTAACTTTCGAAATAATGCGCCTATCGACTTCAAATTACTCTCCAACGGAAGATTGAAACATTGTTATTTTCCGTACCATAGACGGTACGAAAACGGTTTCCTGTAAACTACATAAATTTTTGGATATACATATCCAACTCGCACGCCGTCATAACACATAAGTTCATCCACATGTAACGTTCAAAATAACGCACCTATCGACTTGAAATTTGTTTTCAAATATAAAAGAATGTTTTTTTCTTCCGTTTGAGAGTAATTTGAAGTCGATAGGTGCATTATTTCGAAAGTTACAAGTGGGTGAACTTATGTGTTGCGTTAGTGGCGGGGCGCATCTGGGAAAGATCCTCAAGATGCTCTACAATTGTCCAAACTAGGGTTTAAATAAAAACAATGATGTGACATAAAAAAAACATTAAAAAATCTAAATATCAGTATCTAAACTACACAGCATCGTGAATGTGAAAAAAAAACAAAAAATAAAACCAGTAGTACAACTATATATAATTTGGTACGGTCATAGGGACAAATTACTGAGGTTAACGAAAATTTGCAATGTCGGTTTGAAAACCATAGTAGTTTTAATTGTAGTCGGTTGGATATATGTGAGTTCCCGAGATAATGGTTGGGTAGGCATTCCTTTATTTTGAAATATGATAGTTTTTGTTTTGTTACGAACCGTCTTTTATCGGTTCACTGCTGTCCTGTTTTTCAGCACCTACTACTTTCTTCTTGTTTCATGTACTTCTTTCTCAAGTTCCTGTTTCTATGCACCTCCTGCATAGATTCTGCGTTCCCTTAACTCTACACACTAAATGGTGTCTTCCTCATTCCTCTTAATGGAACGCCTTTGTCGCGGTTAGGGTGGCTTAAACTAACATCTAATCTGGCGGGTTTGTAGCAATTCTTCTTTGATTATTTTGCGGGCCAGAGTCCCGTGCAACCGATTTTTCATTTGTTTACGCTTTTTTTTAATATTCTTGTACGAAGGTAGGCCTTCTAAACTAAACACATTCTACGATCGATGGTCGTGTCCTAAGTTAAGGTTTATTCACTAATGTTTGGAAAATATCTATTTATCAATGTTTAGTGAATACTTTTTCCTAACGGTTTTTCATGTTCCGAGTATATGTGAATTTATTTACTCATAATCGGAAAATGTCATTAACTAATGTGTAGTGAATATTTATTTGCTGAAGTTTAGTTAATATTTATTTGCTAATGTTTAGTGAATATTCATTTGCTAAAATTTAGTAAATGTTTAATTGCTAAAATTTATTAAATATTTAATTGCTAATGTTTGGTGAATATTTATTTTGCTAAAATTTAGTAAATATTTATGAACTAATATTGGAGGAAATATTTATTAGGTGAAAGAAATTATTAGTTGCTGATTTGATTATGACTAAAGCAAATTTTTTTTCAGATGAAATTGGCTTATTTGTGAACGTAAAGAGCTTCATTTTAAAATTTGCGAGGGAAAAATCTCTAAATCGGCTTTTGTACATTTTAACAGTCCATCTGTTGAATTTTAGAGGTGTCGAGAAAATTGAGACTTATGACGCAACTTATTCATGTTTTGGGTATAATCTCATCTTTCAATGTATTTTTGCTACGTTTGTATGAGACTAATATTTTTGTTTATCCTTTGGTACATGAAATCGAAGATTGGTTATCTAAAGTGAATAAAAACTCGTTTTACATGGTTTGTTGGTATTTTATTTGAAATAATTACGAAGTGTAGGTTCTAGTGTTGAACTACTCGTGATGCGTTTGGTATGTTCCGGCATGTCACATTCTACGCAAACATTTCTAATGAAATGTAAACGTTAAAACGTATCTCGGTTTTAATATCCACTATCAACACTATATTAAAGCGCCAAGTGTCTCTATAAAATAAACATTTTTTTGTGCGTAATTTCTCTCATGTTATTGCAGTGGGGATCTATTTGCTTGCTTGCTTGCTTGGTTCCATAGATACCATTCAAATGATATAAAAAACCTGGCATCTGCTCACTTTTGTTCATAAGTCAAAAATATTGCTTGAAAATTGAATCCAATGTTAAGAAAGTGCAGTTCATTGCTATGAAAATGATTTAGCAATTTTTTCAATAAATTCTTGGCTAATAATATTTAAATTAAATAATAACACACAGTTGTTGCTTGCTTGGCTGGTGCGCGTGTCTGTGACGCTCACAAGGACGCTCAATGACCGTATCTGTGATACGAGTTTCACCAGTGCACAAGTACAAGAATATTTTACTGGCGGGTACTGTTGGGCTGGATATATTTGTTGGGCATCCACATCTGGGGGATTTACTTGAGGGAAGTCTCGAATCGCGCGTATATTAGCAGTTGAATATTCTTTGTTGACACAATATCCAGTCTGTTCGTGTTAGGTTAGTTTTTCTCATGTGTTATTTATTCACCTCGCTTTCAAATGTTATTTATTCACCTTGCCTTCAAATGTTATTTATTCACCTTGCCTTCAAATGTTGTTTATTCACCTTGCTCTCTCTAATCATCTATTTTTTAACTTTTCCGTCAAGATATGTGCTGTTGTAACAAAGTTGGAACTCGTATTGGTGTGCCCCTAATTTCTTCATAACTAAACGACAAAATCAAAGTCTTTGTGAACTTTGTGCGTAATTTGCTCTGAAGGTCAAATCTCAGGAAATTATTAATTTCCTAAAACTTCAACAAACAATTGGCCATGCCGTATGTTAACGCCATCATGTTTTTATTTATCTATCTATTGATTTATTTTGTATTATATATATATAATATATATACATATATAATATATATATATAATATATATATATATATATTAACTGAGTTATTTACTTGTTTATTTATCTAATTATTCATTTACTTGCTTATTTCTTTCATTTCTTTATCTATTTATTCCATATTATGTAAATATATATTCAAATATCTTCTTGTTTATTTATTTTGCTATGTATAAATGGCGTCGTATAATCATGAACTTAACAGCAGATTTTATTTATAAACGCTGCCATGTGTTCTTTTATTAATTTATTTCCCAGCTATTGCATGCAATATATGGGGAAACACCTTCTTGTAGTTATTTATTTGCTTAATTGACTCTCTAAGACGTACATATTTATAAATACCGTCATATATTTGCTGAGATACAGTATGTCCCACAAACCCGAGCCGAGTATTTATTTTCCCGTATCAGTGATACCATCATAAATATACCATAAGCATTTAGTTTCAAGCAAAATTATGTGGTATTACTGATTACTACTGGTAATGGTAATGATTACGGGGATTACTGAGACGAGAAAATAAATACTCTGTTTAGGTTTTTGTGGGACATGTATACAAGACGTCGACAAAAACGTGTCTACTGATTTCTTAAACATCGATAAAATATCACGTATCTGTGATACCGTCCAATACTATGGGAATTAGCACTCCCAGGGGGAATGTGTAAGGTCCCGAGCTAAGAGTTAGGTAGGCGCACTTTCTGTGGAAATGAAATGTCTCAGTTCGTGAACAAATTAGTGAAAGGAATATTTCCTTTGTGTAAGATGAAGTGAATGAGAATGGAAGTTCAAAGTTATATATTTATCTAATTTAGCTAAAAAATTTATCTGAAAAGTTTTTTCTGATAGTCATCAAATAACTTTATCTGAAAAATTGACCGGATTAATTTTTTATAATATATAAAATAAACTTATCTGATCAATTTTGTCTGATAAATTTATCTGATATATTTACGCGGTAGTTATCTGTGGACGAAATATGAAAATGGTGACTTCAATTTGCAGCGGCTGGACCCAACAACACAACCCTTCTGTGTTGGTTTAAAAAGAAAGAAGTTCGACGGGAGAGATGAAAGCGTTAGCGCCTTGACCACACTTCGCTAAACTGAAGGTCAATATTCAACTCAAACTTAAAAAGTTGACTAATTTTTGAAGCAATCTTAAAAATAGCAATATTCAACTCAAACTTAAAAAGTTGACTAATTTTTGAAGCAATCTTAAAAATAGCAATATTCAACTCAAACTTAAAAAGTTGACTAATTTTTGAAGCAATCTTAAAAATAACAAACATTTACCTGAATCATACCTTCACTTAGCTTTAAGTATTAATAAAAATTGAGTTGGTGACTGCTGGTCGGTCAGCTGCATTATAGAAATCCTCCGTGGCCACCGGTGGTGCACGTTGACGGTCACAGTGTTAAAATTTCAAGCATTTTGTATGTAGACACAAAATTTTGCACCGAGACGAGCATTTTGTCACATAACGAGCGATTGATAAGCCACCCGAGTCTTTTAACACTTTGACTGCGGCGTGCGCCACCGGTGGTACACGGAGGTAATTTTCACAATGCTGCTGACCGGCCAATAGTCGCAAACTCGACTTTCATAAATACTTAATCAAAGCTAAATGAAGGCACGATCCTTACTACAATTGACTGTAAATTTGGGTTTGGTGTTGAACTTAATATTTGGTAGTCGCAGTCAAAGTGTTGATAAAGTTGACAACCATACAACTGCGCTGCTTGATCTTCGTGTTAGCTGAAGTGGTCTATTTTTGTTCGCAATAGTTGAAGTGCTGGATCCTCTCGAGGGGATACAACTATTGTATCTATAGGAATTAGCCCCCCCAGGAGGAAAATGTGAGGGTCCGAGCTGAAATTTAGGCAGGCCTTCTTTTTGTGGAAATGAACTGTTTTTGTTTTGTTAAGGACCATCTTTTATCGGTTCACTGCTGTCCTGTTTTTTAGCACCTGCTACTTTCTTCTTCAACTTTAATTTTGTTTCATAACCTTCCATCTTATCTTACGTTTCTACGCGCATGGGGCCCCTTGCAAGAATACCTTTGCGCATAGATTCCACGTTTCCTTTACTCCATACAAAATGATGCCTTCACCCTTCCTCTCTTTGAACATCTTTGTCTTGGTAAAAGAAGATAAAACTTTTTTATATTCTTACAATAGATCAGATCACAGACTATGTGTGGTGCGTACTTATTTCGAGGCAGGAGGTTGGAATTTAAAAGAAGACTTCGATGTATTCTCCAACCGTTGACGCAAGTAATTTAACACTTTGACTGCGACGTGCGCCACCGGTGGTACACGGAGGTAATTTTCACAGTGCTGCTGACCGACCAGTAGTCGCAAACTAAATTTTCACAAATACTTAATCAAAGCTAAATGAAGGCAAGATCCAGTTCATGTTTGATATTTTCAAAATAGTTTACTACAATTGACTTTAAATTTGTGTTGGGCATCAGACTTAATATTTAGCAGTCGCAGTCAAAGTGTCAAGTTACTTGTTAATTAAAACGTTGGCTACGATTGCGCGGGTCGTAAAGTTGATTTGGTGAGGCGGTAAAAAGAGTAAGTAAATCGACTTACCAGCTGGAATAAGTTTCTTTCCCTTGCAAGAAATGTACAAAACATAAGAGCTCAATAATATTTTGTATAATATTTTCCTCAATAATATTTTCCTCGTATGATAAAATTCCTTCGAAAAAAAGAGTTAGTGAAATGGTTTGAAATGTTATTTATTTATACTGGTGCTTGTATGGACAATTTACCTGGTGGTACACATTTCTCGCACCCAGTAGTAATTCAATCTTAAATGCATTAAATGTTGAATTCATTCTTATGAAATTCATTCTTGAATTCATTCTTATGAAATTCAATCTTGAATTCATTCACATGAAATTCATTCTTAAATTCATTAAATGTTAAATTCATTCGTACGAAATTCATTCTTATGAAATGAAAGAAAAATTTCTGCGTACGCTACTGATGAACCATCGCCTAGAACTTTTTGATTGTTGAACAGAGCATTGCAGCCTTGTTTATTGCGCGGTAGTGGAAACAAGGTAGGTTCAAGCCAGTCTTTTTTCGTTAACGGTGTGGTTTTGCTGACGTCACGGCAACGAACCAATAGCAGCGCTCATATTGCATCTGGTAGCACTGCTACCCCCAAATCTGGCTCCACTATTGGCCTAACGACATGGCGTTTTGGTGACGTCATAAAGTTCATTTGAAATAAAGCCATTCTATTGGCTAGCCGAACAGGAGGAGGAGTATTTTCTACCGTAGAAATGACCCTACCTTGTTTCCTTTGCCGTGGTTTATTGCTTCCCTTGAAGGGCCGGTCTGGGCGCCTTGAAAAATGTCTCCTAGTTTTGTACATATTATACTTCCTGTTCAAATTGAAGTGTTTTGAGTTTCTTTGTTTCATGTTATTGACAATTTTTTTATTCAGGTATAATAAAATAGTTAATATCTACAGAATGTCTACTGCACAGCAAGAAGCTGAATATACAGAGTACAACATACTTTGTGACAAGAGAATCATTGAAATAGGGCACAAACCCTCTTACGAAATTTCAATGGTTAATGATAATAATTAGAAACTGTATCCTACATACGCTCGAGTACTAAAGCCATTTGTGGGTGAAAAAATTAGTTCTTTATTATCAATAGTTGACGACCCCTGAAATGCAGCTGGCTCAAGATCAAAGAATTTTCTTTTTCTTAAAAATGTAAAGCAACCAAAAGCTCCAAACAAGTTCGAAAAGGTTTTGACGAAAGTTTTTCTGAAAGAGACTGCCTCGATAAGAAAACTGATATTTCGTTAAAAGATTTTTGAGCTTATTTACAGCTTTCAGCTGCTTTAAATTATAAGACAATCCTCGACATCCTTCCCTCCCCATCCTCACCATCCTTCCCTCCCCATCCTCACCATCCTTCCCTCCCCATCCTCACCATCCTTCCCTCCCCATCCTCACCATCCTTCCCTCCCCATCCTCACCATCCTTCCCTTCCCATCCTCACCATCCTTCCCTCCCCATCCTTCCCTCCCCATCCTCACCATCCTTCCCTCCCCATCCTCACCATCCTTCCCTTCCCATCCTCACCATCCTTCCCTTCCCATCCTCACCATCCTTCCCTTCCCATCCTCACCATCCTTCCCTCCCTTATCCTTTGGTCCCCTCCACTTCCCTTCTTTACTCTTCCCATTCTCCCCTCCATTCCCCCCCTCCCCTCCAGCCGTCACAAGTCTCCCCATTAAACTCGCGGTCTGCACAAGCCAATAATCTCCGAGCTAAAACTCTCTCATAGATTTCTTTGTAATCTGAACAACGTCTCTAGATTTTAATAAGTTTAATCTCCGCCGATTATTGGAACTCGACTCGGTTGCTTTGCTCGCCGACGGCAGCTCGCAAAACTGTTGTTTGTTTATTTGTATTTTTTTATTTTTTATTCATTTATTAATTTTGTTATTGTTTTTCCTATTTGTTTGCGTGTTGCTGTTGTTGGTGATAGTTTTATATGAAAGGTTTTTTAGTTTATTGAGGTTCGTGTGTGTTTTTTATTTTTTCCATTTTGCCAGCTCAGGGATTCGTTTTTCTCAGAAAATATGAGGTTCGTTTGTTCTTTTATCTTTTTTTTGCATTTGTGTGAGTTCAGGGATTATTTTCCGAGAAAAGATTTTATTCATTGAGGTTTGCTCGTTTTTTCAATCTGTTTTGCTTGTATTTTCATTTTTCAGTGCTTCAATAGTTACGACTATTTACGAAATACGACTATTGTATCTATGGGACCCCTCAGGGGGATACGACTATTGTATCTATAAGAATTAGCGCTCCCAGGGAGACAATGTGAGGGCCCGAGCTGAGAGTTAGGTAGGCCTTCTTTTTGTTGAAATAAATTTTTTTGTTATGGTAATGACTACCTTTTTTTGGTTCACTGCTTCTCTGCGTTTCAGCTCCTACTACTTTCTTCTTCAACTTTTATCTTGTTTCATAATCTTCTTTCAGAACTTACTGTTTCTATGCCCTTTCTGCGTAGATTCCGCGTTTCCTTAACTCCATACTAAATGGTGCCTTCCTCCTTCCTCTCTTTGGATCGCACATGTTGCTGCGGGTAGGGAGGCTAAAAATAACGGCTAATCTAACTAATTTCTTTGGATTACCTTTCCTGCGGTTAGGGAGGCTTTAACTCGCATCTAATGTAATCTGGCGTGATCATGTCGTGGTTTTACTTATTTATTGACTCTAATTTTTGTTACGTATTTATAATTCATTTTTTATTTGAGTTATTTATTTTGTTTACCATTTTTATATATGACCCATTTACCCATTTTTCATTATATTTTTATTTACTTGTTTTATTTTTTTTTATTTTTTAATTTTTTTTTTTTTATTTATTTTTTATTTATTATATTGTTTTAATATTGCTTTTATTTATTAATTCATTTATTTATTATTTAATACTCATTTATTTATTAGTAATTTATTAATTGCCTTGATTTACAAGCAATGCGTACGCCACTGTGTGTTTAGTAACGAAATTAATATTTTCATTTTTAAAGACGGGGATTAGATTGAATTGAAGAACATAAAATCTCTCTAACCACAACAAAGAAGGTCCAAAGAGGGAAAGAAAGAAAGCCCCATTTAGTATTGAGCTCAGGAGCGGGGAATCTATGCACAAGGCGTGTTTCCTCTCAAGAAAGGTCCCCTGTGCATAAAAACAGTGAGTTGAGAAGTCTATGCAACAGGATAAAAGTTGGAGAAGAGCGTGAGAAGGGCTGGAAAAAAGGACCGCAGTGAACCGAAAAAAAGCCTGCGACACAAAAAAAAATTTTGTTCGCACGAACAAAATGAAGGCTTACCTAACTTTCAGCTCGGGGCCTCACAACTTCCCCCTGGATACAACAATTCCCATCTGTGGGATAATTGTACCCCATGAAAAGAAGCAAATTTGGTTAGTAAGAATGGGGATGTTGCTCTTCATGACGTCATGCTTTTGTGCTGTGGCTTCGTAAAGGAAAACGTTCAAAGATAGAGGTAGAATCGCTAACACGAATACTGCGATGTGTTAGACTGAAGTTCAATGTTCATACCAAATTTAAAGTCAAAAGTTGTTAGCAATTTTACAAATAAATACCGAACATTAACTGGGTCCATTGAATACTATTAATTTTAAAAGATTAAAGTCAAAAGTTGTTAGCAATTTTACAAATAAATACCGAACATTAACTGTGTCCATTGAATACTATTAATTTTAAAAGATTTTTGTAATTTTTCCAACGACGAATCGATGGGTCGTATCACACGCAACGAGTTAAAGCAAGCCTCATTGTGACTCGGGTCAGGGTCGAAAGTTTTCGATATTTTAAACACTTTGACTGCGGCAGGTAAAACTGAGGTTTAATATTCAATTGAAATTGAAAGTCAACTGTAGTTAGCAATTTTGAAAATGGCAAACATAATTTGGGTCATGTTTTTATTTAGTTATGATTAAGTGTTTTTTTAAGTTGAGTTAGTGACTACTGGTCGGTCAGCAGCGTTATGAAAAGTCCCTCCTTGTACCACCGGTGCCCCACGTCGCTGTGAAAGTGTTATAAGCCTCGGTAAAAAGGGGGCTTACAACATCTGATGGCTTACTCGGTTGTGGTTTACCCGCGTGCCTTCAATGTCGGTTTGCCCAAGCGTGAGGTTTCGAGCTGGAGGTTAGGTAGGCCTTCTACTTGTTGAAATAGAATGAGTTTCTAGCTTTGTTACGAACCATCTTTTTCCATTTACTCCTGTCCTTTTAGAACCTACTACTTTCTTCTTCCATTTTTATCTTGTTTCATATACTTCTTTTCAACTTATGGTTTCTATGTGAAGGGGATTTTGAATGGAGGCACACCTCGTGCATAGATTCTGCGTTTTCTTAATTCCACACTAAATGTTGCCTGCTCCATTCCTCTCTTCGCAACACCTTTTTTATGTTCAGGGAGGCTTAAACTACCTCTTAATTTACATGTAATGTTGGCCTCCTTCAAGCATTTCAGCTCCTGCGAAATTTGGGCCTGGCTGCGCTTCCTTGAAATGAAAACTAATTTCTACTCGCAAATTTTATTTAACGAAGCTCATCATTTTACCTCAAAATACCCTTGGTGTGTTTGTTTATACTCGTATATTTGTTTAATGTCCGCTTGTTCCGTCGCTCTGTGAGGCTCACAAGGACGCTCAATGACCGTATCTGTGATACGAGTTTCACCAGTGCACAAGTACAAGAATATTTTAATGCCGGGTACTGTTGAGATGCGTATATTTGTGTGTGTCATCCACACCTTGAGGTTTTATTCCAGGATAATATTGAATTTCGTCATTTCTGACAATTGACCTGTACGCTAGTAATTTGAATAATACTCTTATTATAGTTTTTGTTTATTTCAGGTGTGCGACTTGAGCGGAGGCTACCAATCATCGTGATTAAGGGGTACAATATACTGCTCATTGCAAGTACATACTGTACCTCGGAATACGAACTGTGCTTCGGAAAACATACAACCCTTGGGAGTACATGTTGTGCTCCGGGATAAGAGCTGCTCTTTGAAAAACATACTGTTCTTCGTAATACATATGTGCTTTGGAATACGAATCGTGCTTCGGCGTACGTATCTTGGTTCGGCATACAAATCGTGCTTCGACATACGAATCGTGCACAAGAAAATAAACTGCGTTTCGGAATAAAAACTGCTCGTTGAAATACATGCTGTGCTTCAAAATACGAATCGTGCTTCGGAAAGAGAGCAGTTTTAAATACCCACTTGGACGTGCAGTTGGAAGTATAATATGTGTAGGTTCAACTTTCAGGGATTGAGTCAAAAATAATCATCTGTACAAAAATTTTCAAGATCCTGCATGTAGGTTGTGATGCCGTTTGGCTGTCGTGATTGCTGGGCACAAGAGAAGTTACCAACGACTATTTCTTACATGAATTAAGCTTACAAATGTCGCGAAAATTGGTGAAATTCTTCTTCCAAATAAGCCAGCAGAGTTTCGCTTGAGACCGTTTCCAAATTGAGAAGCACCAAGAAAGGATGGTGTGGACTCGCGGAAAAAACTCCCGTTGTGACGGCACGAAGTCGAAAATATCGGCCAATTGCAAGCGCATCGAAAGCGGTGCGTGTCAACGAGAAAAAGACTCCGAGTTTTGCAGTGTCGGTGATGAATCCCGGGAGTGTTCACCCCCTGTGAAGTGTAACACAAAACCTGTATTGTGCAACACCCGAGCTATGTTGTACGAAGAATGTAGTAAGATACGGCATGACATATCCGACGAGGGATCCTTCTACGACGCGATTTGGTCTACGGCATTTTTGAAGTCGGATGTCAAGCTTGGTTTCGCCAGTTTGGTTTCGAAGTTACGGTCTTTGGTGACCGAATCTGTAACTTGTGTGGCGGACCTCCACATGTCAAAAGAAACCACCCCAAAATGCCCCAATAGCGAAACGGAAGCGACCACATCTTTTCGGAAAACTGCCAAACCACGTCACTCTAAAGCCAGCGAAGTTCTGAATTGTAACCTAAAGCCCGCAAACGAAATGAGCCCAGAAGAAAGCGTGATTACCAGCGACGAGAGGCCCTCAACTGGCAGAGTAAACCCGACTTGTGGATCGGCTGGACGATCAGAAATCGCCATTGAACATCGCAACCGAACGATCTCGAAAGCTGAAATCCGTTCGAGCGTCGGACTTTTGAGCCTTGTTTGTACTAATCAGCCAAAAACCTGGGACAAATTAAGCTGTGCTTCTTCAAGTTCGATGCCCTTGAGAGGAGCTGGGGCAGAAGAAGAGAGGGGGCAGTGCCCCTGGATCGATATGGGCACTGTGTGTGCCCGCCCTTTGGCATCACGGCACCACGCCTCCTGTGCTCGCTCCTGCTTCCATTGGGTGTCCCTCCAGCCGCTGCTGCTGCTGGCGCTCCTGCTGGTCTTCTCTCTGCTCCTTTCTGCAGGTGAGATACTCCTGTTTTTACAGCACTTAGGAAATGTGGCTCCTCCTCCTCCTCCTACTGCTACTATTACTCGTGGTCTACTCTTTTCGCCGGCCTATCGTTTCGTTGTAAATATTTTCGGGATAATCGTGTCGTTGGGAATATTGTCATGTCATGGTAAGTATTTTCGTGCTGATGGGGTCATAGTGCATCTTTCATGCCTATCGTGTCATTGCTAAACGCTTCGTGCTACTCGTGTCATTGGCAATATTTTCGCGCCAATCTTGCTATTGGCAATATTTTCGTGCCAATCGTGCCATTGGCCACATTTTCGTGCAAATTGTCGTAAATCTTTTTGCGCCAATCGTGCCATTGTAAATATTTCCGAGCTAATCGTGCCATTGTAAATATTTCCGAGCAAATCGTGCCGTTCTGAATCTTTTTGTGCTGTTTCTCCTGTGTAATATTCACCTTGTTCTTGAGATGCTCGAGGCGTCAGTATTGAGGGGCTGTCGACATATTACCTCAAAATACATTCCCAGTGGGACTATGTGAGGGCCTGAGCTAAGGGTTAGGTAGGCCTTTTTTTTGTTCAAATAGAATAGGTTTTCTTTTTTTTTACGGACTATCTTATTTCGGTTCACTGCTGTCCTGATTTTCGGCTCATACTACTGTCTTCTTAAACTTTTTCTCATTTCATGAACTTCTTTCTTAGATTGTGCATGGATTCCGCGTTCCCTCAATTCCATACTGGATGGTGCCATCATCCTTCCTCTCTTTGAAAATCTTTGTCGTGGTAAAGGGAAGCTAAAACTTTATTACTATTATTAATAAGTCAAAATATATGTGCTTGTAGCGGCTCTTGGGTTCCTTGAGAGTAACTAAGATGAGAATTCCTCCTATTCCCTTTTTTGACACTTTGTCGGTGTAACATGCCTTACTTAGGACTTTTTCATCGTATATCAAAGATTCCGATCAGTAAAATTTGCAATAGTAAAATTTTATAACTCAATTGTACTGTGAAAACTACGATCACAGAGCTCACTTTCGTTTAGATTCGTGTCCGCCTCGATGACCCGAGAGGAATTTTGCTTAGTTATTCTATATCTGCTCTTAGCAGCATTTGTGTGTAGTTTCAAGGAGAAGATATTTGTAAAACTTTATTCCAATGAGCTTTAGAAAAATATTTTCCGATCAACAACATGAAGAAATGAACCAGCGGGTTGGGCGTTTGTCGCTTCATTGTAGCTTCCTCGTATCTTTATTGGCCTTTGAAGAAACACTTATTTTCACGGCTCTATTCTGAATTTTCATTTTACATGCAATTGCAATGGGCTTTTATAACGTAAGAGGAAGATAAAAAATGCAGGCTCATCGCGAGCAAAAGTTTCCCCTCTAACCTCCCATATTAGTTTTCTTCGTTTTCGACATCCAAAGGAGCTGCTTCCTACGAAAAACGTATTGCGCAGTTGGGGACTCGAACTGAGTTCCCTCTCGAAAAAAAGTTGATCAACACTTTGACTGCTATTACTAAATATTAAGTTCAATGCAAAATTCAAATTTAAAGTCAATTTTTGTAAGCTATTTTGAAAATACCAAACATGAACTAGATCGTGCCTTCATTTTGCTTTTATTAAGTATTTATGAAAATTGAATTTGCGACTGCTGGTCGGTCCAGCAGCATTATGCAAATTACCTCCGTGTACCACCGGTGGCGCACGTCGCAGTCAGTGTTGACATTCCACTTGTGGGAACACGAGCCGGCTTTCTTGCGGTTCACAGCTAAAAATCCGAGAGTTTGGGCAGTTGCGTATCTTACTTACTCTAAATTTGTTACTTAACACGTTCCCCGCGTATTAGGCCACATGTGTACCATACCAACAGGTAAAATTGATTATTGACGTACCGGTATAAATGAACGACATTTGATCTGTTTCGCAATCATTTTAAAGAATAGCTGTCATCATACGAGAGAGACTTATCGTGCAACCGCATTCTCATATTTCTTAGGAAGGATAAAATGTTTTCGAGCAGTTAAGTCGATTTCCCAATTCTGCTATCTACCACCTAACTGAATCAATCGTTTACAACCGTGGAAACGCGGTGAACGTGTTAATTATTTGTGTTCCGTAAATACGGGTATTCTATTTTAATATAAGGCGTGAAGGGTTCCCTAGAATTCATTATTTAGCTAGACTGGGTAGATTTCTGGTCCTCAGGGGGTTTATTAAACTATTATATATATAGGAATTAGCGTGCACAGAGGGAAGATGTGGAGCCCCAGGCTGAGAGTTAGGTAGGCCTTCTTATTGTTAACAAAAATGTGTTCAATGTTTTATTAAGGCCCATCTTTTCTCGGTTCACTGTGTTACTGTTTTTCAGCACTTGTTACTTTCTTGTTTAATTTTCATATTGTTTCATGAATTTCCTTCTTAACTCACTGCGCAGAGGATCTTGTGCGGGAATACACTTTGTGCATGGATTCCGACTTTTCGTAGCTCCATGCTAAATGGCACCTTCATTTTTCCTCTCTTCAGTTTTTGCGGTCAGGGAAACTTAAACTAACTTATGCAATTTAATTTTGAGATTTATTTTGGAGTTTGCACTGGAGGGTACTAACTGATCTCACCGTAGCACCACACCTCACTCGTAGAAGAGCTTGTGTCAGCGTTTTTGTACGACAAATTTTTAAACGTAACAATAAAAGTAATGGACTATGTAGTTTTGGGAATAGATTGATCCCGGTCGGAGATTGGTTTCATTTTGAGTGTGTACCCATTGAATCTATGAATTCAGTATCCATGAAAACCCATTGAAGTGTTCTGGGATTGGCTTCATTTCGAGTATCAACGATACATAAACCCTTTTAAATCGAAGATTCAATATCGTAATAATCGTAAGGGGTAAAATAGACAAATCAAGTATCTAGGATACTTGAGAGTGGTAAAAGCTCCGTGTTGACGCGTTGACTGTCGATTAGGGCATAAAAGTACCACGAGGTAAATTGTTCATCTACGTATCGGTGTGAATGAACAGCCTTTCAATAATTTCAACATATTTTTGTAAGATACAGTATTAGCATACGAGGTAAAATATCATCATGCTTTTACATTTTCCCATTTCTTAGGAGAGATGCCAAACGTTTTTTAACTTTGCTACTTACAACTTAACATTTCAAGGGCGATCTCGGCAGTGACCGTGCAGCACAACTGACGTACAGCTTCACCATCCGGGTCGGGAGTATTGTCAGCGTCTGTATGATACAAATTCATATTAGTAAATACTGGCGCAGCTTAAGAGTCCCGGATCCACAATCAGTATCCGCTCGTCCGGATAAAACAAGAAAGCTTGCGAGAGTGAGTTGATTTCGTTGCGAAGATCAAAAGTTTATTTCAATCATAACTTGAAAAAATTGGTTTCATTTGAAGATAGAAGTTGCAAAATTTCCGTGGTTAAATTTCACATAAATGTTCAAATCTACGATCCTAATCCACTGATTGACTCTTTGTTTGGTTTAACAGTTTGACTGCGGCAACTAAATAGAAAGTTCAACCCCAAACTCAAATTTAAAGTCAATTTTACTTAGCTATTTGGAAGATATAAAAAATGAACTGGATCGTGCCTTCGTTTTGCTTTGATTAAATATTTATGAAAATTAAGTTTGTGACTACTGGCCAGTCAACAGCATTGTGAAAATTACTTACGTGTACCACCGGTGGCGCACGTCGCAGTCAAAGTGTTAAGAGAAAAACAGTTACCCACACCGTCCAACTGGCCCAGGTTTTCTGCAGAACGCGCCACAGAAAAGGTTCTCTGGAATGGATCGTAGCTTTGACTTGCGACTCCCTCTTTGAAATTTTCGAGTTTGGCTTGAATCGGACCCGAGGGACAGCTGATGGGTGGGACGTGTTAAGTCGGCCCTCCAGACAGGGGTACTTGTTTGGGAGTACTTGCTTTGGAGTACTTGCTCCAGTACTATCCAGACAGTCCAGATAATGCTTGTTCCAGTACTATCCAGTCAGTCCAGATAGAGGTACTTATTCCAGAACTAAATAGCCAGTTCAGATAGTACATGTTCCAGTGCCATATAGTACATGTTCCAGTACCATATAGTACATGTTCCAGTACCATATAGTACATGTTCCAGTACCATATAGTACATGTTCCAGTACCATATAGTACATGTTCCAGTACCATATAGTACATGTTCCAGTACCATCTAGTACTTGTTCCAGTAACATCTAGTACTTGTGCCAGTATCGTCCAGCACTTGCTGCAGTAACGTCTAGCACTTGTTCTAGTACCATCCAGTATTTGTTGCAGTACCGTCCAGTACTTGTTGCAGTACCATCCAGTACTTGTTCCAGTATCATCCAGTACATATTGCAGTACCATCCAGTACATTTTGCAGTACCATCCAGTACTTGTTCCAGTACCATCCAGTACATGTTCCAGTATCATCCAGTACTTGTTGCAGTACCATCCAGTACTTGTTGCAGTACCATCCAGTACTTGTTGCAGTACCATCCAGTACTTGTTGCAGTACCATCCAGTACTTGTTGCAGTACCATCCAGTACTTGTTGCAGTACCATCCAGTACTTGTTGCAGTACCGTCCAGTACTTGTTGCAGTACCGTCCAGTACTTGTTGCAGTACCGTCCAGTACTTGTTGCAGTACCATCCTGTACTTGTTGCAGTACCATCCAGTACTTGTTGCAGTAGATACCATCCAGTACTTGTTGCAGTAGATACCATCCAGTACTTGTTGCAGTAGATACCATCCAGTACTTGTTGCAGTAGATACCATCCAGTACTTGTTGCAGTAGATACCATCCAGTACTTGTTGCAGTAGATACCATCCAGTACTTGTTGCAGTAGATACCATCCAGTACTTTTTGCAGTAGATACCATCCAGTACTTGTTGCAGTAGATACCATCCAGTACTTGTTGCAGTAGATACCATCCAGTACTTGCTGCAGTAGATACCATCCAGTACTTGCTGCAGTAGATACCATCCAGTACTTGCTGCAGTAGATACCATCCAGTACTTGCTGCAGTAGATACCATCCAGTACTTGCTGCAGTAGATACCATCCAGTA
Source organism: Morinoia aosen (assembly GCA_030386875.1). Lineage (NCBI taxonomy): Eukaryota > Metazoa > Arthropoda > Malacostraca > Amphipoda > Talitridae > Morinoia > Morinoia aosen. The sequence continues at coordinate 22,773,847 of CM059561.1, forward strand.
CTTGCTGCAGTAGATACCATCCAGTACTTGCTGCAGTAGATACCATCCAGTACTTGCTGCAGTAGATACCATCCAGTACCTGTTCCAGTACCCTCCAGCGCCTCCAGGCCGGAGTACCTGCTCCAAAACAGCCCCAGCTACTCGGCTGCTTGTATTTGCCAAATCGATGATGTTTATTTACCCGCGTTTGATAGCGCCTGCCTTCCTGCCATTAACTTTGCTTTGCCTCGCACGTCGCGACGTGTTGCGCGTCCTGTCCGTACGCGTCTGGCGATGTGATCTATTTGCCATCTTGCCTAATGATACCTGCAGTGTGTTTGTTTATTTATTTATTTATAATACCGTGTGTGTGTTTATTTATGAATTACTTAATGTTACCTATGGAGTGTTTGTTTATTTTTATATTTTTCTGGTGACCTCTCCTTCCGTCTCTCTGTGACGCTCACAAGGACGCTCAATGACCGTATCTGTGATACGAGTTTCACCAGTGCATAAGTACAAGAATATTTTGATGGCGGGTACTGTTGGGATGGATATATTTGTTGGGCATCCACGTCTGGGGGATTTGTTTAAGGATAATGTTAATCCCGTAATTTTTGATGGGTCTTGTACACTAGGAAATAATCATTTATTAAGTAACACGTGAATAAAACAAAATAACGCAGGAATTGGTAGCGTAAAAAATTCATTATGGAGATATAACTGTTGTATTTGAGAATTAGCGCTCACAAGGGGAATATGTGAAGTCTCGAGCTCAGAGTTAGGTGAGGATCTTTCTGTTGAAATAGAATGGGTTTTATGTTTTATTACGAACTATTTTTTCTGCTTTCTGAAACTTTTTTATTTAGCTCAACAGCACTTGGTTCAATTTTCGTAGCATTTTCTTCAATTTTTGGTAGCATTTTCTTCAATTTTCATCAATTTCCTTTAACCGTTTTCTTCAATTTTCATCAATTTCCTTTAACCGTTTTCTTCAATTTTTATCAATTTCCTTTAACCGTTTTCTTCAATTTTCATCAATTTCCTTTAACCGTTTTCTTAAATTTTCATCAATTTCCTTTAACCGTTTTCTTAAATTTTCATCAATTTCCTTTAACCGTTTTCTTCAATCTTGCGGTTCCTATGAGCAGGGCGTGAGGACACGCTTTGTGCTTGGATTCCTTTTCCCTTAATTTCATGATATATGGCCCCTTCCTCATTGTTCTCTTTGGAACCCCTTTTTTCGGGGTTGGGAGGACTTGAAATGACTTCATAATTTTATCTAATTGATTCAATCTTTGTCACGAAATAATAGGTGGTGAGAGTAGCGACACGGAAATGTCGCAATTCGAAGGTTGCAACAGACGTCTCTTTCTAAGCCCGCAGAAGAAATAAAAACATTAGTACAAATTTGAATGGGACAAGCTAGTCATGGAATAATATGTGCTTTGAGAGGCAATTGTCGCTATTTGAAGATTGTAATAGACGGCTTTTTGAAGAAATGTAAACAATAGTACAAATTGAAAAGGGGAATTTTTTTAAATATTAGTAAATATATGTTCGAAATCGAAAACGTTTGGAGATCAGTTCTATCATCAGTCCTGTAGATCAATGATCAATTCAACGCAAGCTTAGAAGCACGATCTGTCCGCGATTTAAGCAAAGCGAACTTCTGTTTAAAAAAATAGTAGATACAGCAGCCAAAGTGCCAATCGAAATGGTGGATCTGGGTGGTGATTGCAAGATTTTTTCTATTTTTATGTTCAAAATTTTTGGTGTTCAATTGTGAGTTGAGAATTTGACGTAAGTTTGGACGTCGATGAAGACAAATTGCCGTCATTGAAGACAACTTATCGTTAGTAAATCATCTTTATCGAGGAAAAATCATCTTTATCGAGGAAAAATCATCTTTATCGAGGAAAAATCATCTTTATCGAGGAAAAATCATCTTTATCGAGGAAAAATCATCTTTATCGAGGAAAAATTATCTATGTCGAACACATCCGTCGGGGGAAAAACTATTGTTTGTGGAAATTAGCACTCCTAGGAGGAATATGTGAGGTCCAGTGCTAAAAGTTAGGTAGGTCTTCCTTTTTTTTAAGTCGAAGAGCTTTTTGTTTTGTTATGGACTATCTTTTTTCGATTTACTTCTACCCAGTTCATCACGTTTTGTTTTCGGTTCTTGCGCGTTGTTTTCCAACTCTTGCGCGTTGGTTTCCAACTCTTGCGCGTTGTTTTACAACTCTTGCGCGTTGGTTTCCAACTCTTGCGCGTTGGTTTCCAACTCTTGCGCGTTGTTTTACAACTCTTGCGCGTTGTTTTACAACTCTTGCGCGTTGTTTTACAACTCTTGCGCGTTGGTTTCCAACTCTTGCGCGTTGGTTTCCAACTCTTGCGCGTTGTTTTACAACTCTTGCGCGTTGTTTTACAACTCTTGCGCGTTGTTTTACAACTCTTGCGCGTTGTTTTACAACTCTTGCGCGTTGTTTTACAACTCTTGAGCGTTGTTTTACAACTCTTGCGCGTTGTTTTACAACTCTTGCGCGTTGTTTTACAACTCTTGCGCGTTGTTTTACAACTCTTGCGCGTTGTTTTACAACTCTTGCGCGTTGTTTTACAACTCTTGCGCGTTGTTTTACAACTCTTGCGCGTTGTTTTACAACTCTTGCGCGTTGTTTTACAACCCTTGCGCGTTGTTTTACAACTCTTGCGCGTTGTTTTACAACTCTTGCGCGTTGTTTTACAACTCTTGCGCGTTGTTTTACAACTCTTGCGCGTTGTTTTACAACTCTTGCGCGTTGGTTTCCAACTCTTGCGCGTTGGTTTCCAACTCTTGCGCGTTGTTTTACAACTCTTGCGCGTTGGTTTCCAACTCTTGCGCGTTGGTTTCCAACTCTTGCGCGTTGGTTTCCAACTCTTGCGCGTTGGTTTCCAACTCTTGCGCGTTGGTTTCCAACTCTTGCGCGTTGGTTTCCAACTCTTGCGCGTTGGTTTACAACTCTTGCGCGTTGGTTTCCAACTCTTGCGCGTTGGTTTCCAACTCTTGCGCGTTGGTTTACAACTCTTGCGCGTTGGTTTCCAACTCTTGCGCGTTGGTTTCCATCCAACTCTTGCGCGTTGTTTTCCATCCAACTCTTGCGCGTTGTTTTCCATCCAACTCTTGCGCGTTGTTTTCCATCCAACTCTTGCGCGTTGTTTTCCATCCAACTCTTGCGCGTTGTTTTCCATCCAACTCTTGCGCGTTGTTTTCCATCCAACTCTTGCGCGTTGTTTTCCATCCAACTCTTGCGCGTTGTTTTCCATCCAACTCTTGCGCGTTGTTTTCCATCCAACTCTTGCGCGTTGTTTTCCATCCAACTCTTGCGCGTTGTTTTCCATCCAACTCTTGCGCGTTGTTTTCCATCCAACTCTTGCGCGTTGTTTTCCATCCAACTCTTGCGCGTTGTTTTCCATCCAACTCTTGCGCGTTGTTTTCCATCCAACTCTTGCGCGTTGTTTTCCATCCAACTCTTGCGCGTTGTTTTCCATCCAACTCTTGCGCGTTGTTTTCCATCCAACTCTTGCGCGTTGTTTTCCATCCAACTCTTGCGCGTTGTTTTCCATCCAACTCTTGCGCGTTGTTTTCCATCCAACTCTTGCGCGTTGTTTTCCATCCAACTCTTGCGCGTTGTTTTCCATCCAACTCTTGCGCGTTGTTTTCCATCCAACTCTTGCGCGTTGTTTTCCATCCAACTCTTGCGCGTTGTTTTCCATCCAACTCTTGCGCGTTGTTTTCCATCCAACTCTTGCGCGTTGTTTTCCATCCAACTCTTGCGCGTTGTTTTCCATCCAACTCTTGCGCGTTGTTTTCCATCCAACTCTTGCGCGTTGTTTTCCATCCAACTCTTGCGCGTTGTTTTCCATCCAACTCTTGCGCGTTGTTTTCCATCCAACTCTTGCGCGTTGTTTTCCATCCAACTCTTGCGCGTTGTTTTCCATCCAACTCTTGCGCGTTGTTTTCCATCCAACTCTTGCGCGTTGTTTTCCATCCAACTCATGCGCGTTGTTTTCCATCCAACTCTTGCGCGTTGTTTTCCATCCAACTCTTGCGCGTTGTTTTCCATCCAACTCTTGCGCGTTGTTTTCCATCCAACTCTTGCGCGTTGTTTTCCATCCAACTCTTGCGCGTTGTTTTCCATCCAACTCTTGCGCGTTGTTTTCCATCCAACTCTTGCGCGTTGTTTTCCATCCAACTCTTGCGCGTTGTTTTCCATCCAACTCTTGCGCGTTGTTTTCCATCCAACTCTTGCGCGTTGTTTTCCATCCAACTCTTGCGCGTTGTTTTCCATCCAACTCTTGCGCGTTGTTTTCCATCCAACTCTTGCGCGTTGTTTTCCATCCAACTCTTGCGCGTTGTTTTCCATCCAACTCTTGCGCGTTGTTTTCCATCCAACTCTTGCGCGTTGTTTTCCATCCAACTCTTGCGCGTTGTTTTCCATCCAACTCTTGCGCGTTGTTTTCCATCCAACTCTTGCGCGTTGTTTTCCATCCAACTCTTGCGCGTTGTTTTCCATCCAACTCTTGCGCGTTGTTTTCCATCCAACTCTTGCGCGTTGTTTTCCATCCAACTCTTGCGCGTTGTTTTCCATCCAACTCTTGCGCGTTGTTTTCCATCCAACTCTTGCGCGTTGTTTTCCATCCAACTCTTGCGCGTTGTTTTCCATCCAACTCTTGCGCGTTGTTTTCCATCCAACTCTTGCGCGTTGTTTTCCATCCAACTCTTGCGCGTTGTTTTCCATCCAACTCTTGCGCGTTGTTTTCCATCCAACTCTTGCGCGTTGTTTTCCATCCAACTCTTGCGCGTTGTTTTCCATCCAACTCTTGCGCGTTGTTTTCCATCCAACTCTTGCGCGTTGTTTTCCATCCAACTCTTGCGCGTTGTTTTCCATCCAACTCTTGCGCGTTGTTTTCCATCCAACTCTTGCGCGTTGTTTTCCATCCAACTCTTGCGCGTTGTTTTCCATCCAACTCTTGCGCGTTGGTTTCCATCCAACTCTTGCGCGTTGGTTTCCATCCAACTCTTGCGCGTTGGTTTCCATCCAACTCTTGCGCGTTGGTTTCCATCCAACTCTTGCGCGTTGGTTTCCATCCAACTCTTGCGCGTTGTTTTCCATCCAACTCTTGCGCGTTGTTTTCCATCCAACTCTTGCGCGTTGTTTTCCATCCAACTCTTGCGCGTTGTTTTCCATCCAACTCTTGCGCGTTGGTTTCCATCCAACTCTTGCGCGTTGGTTTCCAACTCTTGCGCGTTGTTTTTCAAATTTAATGCATTGCGCAAAACACACTCTAAGCATATAGACCGCAAAAATACTTTATATTCTAACCAACCTTTTCAATACTAAACTCGAAATACTTGAATTCTTAAATTCTTGATATGATAAATTCTAACCTAGCTTTTCAAAACTAAACGACTAAAAGGTTACCTGATACCTACACTCACGCAACACACATCAAGCCTCCATTTGCACCACGAACTTTTTGACAACTCGAAGGCTTGTTCGTCACGGTCATCGCCGCGGCACGGGCCGATCTATCATCGCAAGTTCGAGGTACAAGTCCAAACTTGACGGGGGCTCTGTGACGGACGGAGAGCGATCGCTGCGGGCTGGTGATCGAGCTGCGTAATGCGGTGTGTTGGTGTTGTGTTGTGTTGATTGTGTTGTGTTGCGGGTGATGTGGTGTTGCAGGTGTTGTGGTGTTGCAGGTGTTGTGGTGTTGCAGGTGTTGTGGTATTGCAGGTGTTGTGTTGCGGGTGTTGTGTTGCGAGTGTTGTGTTGCGAGTGTTGTGTTGCGAGTGTTGTTACGAGTGTTGTGTTGTGGGTGCTGTGTTGCTTGTGTTATGTTGCTGGTGTTGTGTTGTGGGTGTTGTGTTGCTTGTGTTGTGTTACGGGTGTTGTGTTTTGTTGCGACCGAGGAGTGACCGAGGAGTGACCGAAAAGGGGCCGAGGAGTGGCCTCTCACCACTCGGACCCTCTCACCACTCGGCCCCTCTCACCACTCGGCCCCTCTCACCACTCGGCCCCTCTCACCACTCGGCCCCTCTCACCACTCGGCCCCTCTCACCACTCGGGCCCTCTCACCACTCGGGCCCTCTCACCACTCGGACCCTCTCACCACTCGGAACCTCTCCCCACTCGGACCCTCTCACCACTCGGACCCTCTCACCACTCGGACCCTCTCACCACTCGGACCCTCTCACCACTCGGACCCTCTCACCACTCGGACCCTCTCACCACTCGGACCCTCTCACCACTCGGACCCTCTCACCACTCGGACCCTCTCACCACTCGGACCCTCTCACCACTCGGCCACTCACCACCCAGCGCCGCAAGTTAGTGCAGTAACTCCAGAGTGGCGCACGACCGGCACTGCTGCTGCAATGTTGATGTGGTGCCCCTCTGCTGCTCCTCCCTGCCCCTCCTTGCCCTTCTCCTGCCCTGCCCCTCCCCAGCCCCTCTTCTACCCCACTCCTGCTCCTTCCCTGCTTCAGTGGATAATCCCCCTCTTAAGCGATCCACCCCCTCCCCCTCGCCCTTCGTTTTATCGTGCTCTTCTAATCGGGGTAAGTTATAGTCGAACTTCATGGAGTGTGTCGTGTGTGTCCACGGACTTGCGTTGTGTCACTTCGGTGTGTCGCTGGTGTGTTTTGTTCGTTTTGGAACTCCGTCTTCTCCGCGGGATGCAACTCTTGTGTATGTGGGAATTGGCACTCGCAGGGGAATATGTAAGGTCACCGGATGAGAGTTAGGTAGGCCTTCTTTTTGTTGAAATGAAATGTTTTTGTTTTTCAGGAGCATGCTATTATTGTTTCTATGGGAATTGGCGCTCCCAGGGGAATATGTGAGGTCATGAGATGATAGGTAGGTCTTCTTTTTGTTAAAATAGGGTTTTTGTTTTGTTAAGGAGCTTCTTTCTTCGGTTCACTGCTGCTCGTTTTGAGCATCTACAACTTTCTTTAACTTTTGCCATGTTTCGTAGCCTCCCCTCATAACTTGCTGTTTCTATACACCTTGTGCATAGATTCCGCGTTCCCTTATCTTCATAATAAATGGTGCTTTCCTCCTTTCTCTCTTTGGAATACATTTGTTGCGGTTAGTGTGAAGATTTAATCAAATCTTGTTTCATAGCCTTCCCTCTTGATTAATTATTATTAAATTACTCTATCTAAGTGCAAAGGATCCTGTGAGGGAACGTATCTTGTGCATAAATACCAAAATCGCTTGACTGTCTTACTAAGTGGTGCCTCTCTCCTGAATTTCTCGGGAACACCTTCCCTGTGGCTAGAGAGACTTGAACTTACTTAACACGTTGAGTGCTGCGTGACACACCGGTGGTCATTTAGGTAATTTTCATAATGCTTCTAGCCGACCAGCAGTCACTGATTCAATTTTTACAAATACTAAATGAAAGCTTAATGAAGGCATGATTCAGTTAATGTTAGATATTTTCAAAATTTCTTATCACAATTGACTAAATTTTAGCTGGATATTGAACTTCGGTTTAACCCGCCGCACTTAACGTATTAACTAATCGTCATTTTCCAGTGTTATTTGCCCAGCCATTTTACGTAACACCATTCATCTTCGTTGTGTGATGGAGTTGTAAAATGGAATGTCAGTTGCCAACGTCATGTCCCAACGTCGATTGCCAACGACGTGTCCCAACATTACTCAGGAACGTCGTTTTCTAACGTCGGTTCCCAACGTTCCTCGGGAACGTCGATTCCTAAAATCGTATTCCAATGTTACTCAGGGAACGTCGGTTCCCGTCATTCTAACGTTACTCAGGGAACGTCGGTTCCCAACGCATCTTCCAGACGTCAGTTCTCAACCCCCCCCCCCCCCCAACACCCCCATTCTGCCGCATCTAACGCTCCAATTTGCACGTTAGCGGCGCTTCCTGCGCGTTAGCTCGTCTTTTGCGCGTCACTCGCGACCAAAGGCGCGTTAAGCACGGCTTCCTGGGACCCTACCTCCTCCCCCGTGAGGGGAGGGGGGAAGTGACCTCAGCTTCAGCTATAGATAGTACTCCCTTGATGCTTTAATCTTCCGTTTTAATGCCTTCTTCTTTGGCATCTTTTATATGTCCTTCCATCCTTCTCCTTACTGGCGTAGTTTCTGTGCTTTCTGTTTCCGTGCCTTCTTCTTCTTCTTCTTCTTCTTCGGTGTCTATTCTATGTCCCTTCATCCTTCACCTTTGTAGCGTAGGTCTTGTACGCAAGTTATCCCGTGAGTCGGAAAACTTTTTGTGCGTAAATTCCTCGTTCCTTACCCGCCGTACTCACTGTGAAATGTGCGTGGGAGGGAGCTGTGGGGGAAATGTGCAAGGGAGCTCTCACCCCACTTACCTCCTCCCCTTTCTCACCCCTCGCCCCCTCACCCCTTCGCTCCCCATCACCCCCTTCTCCCTTAAGTCACCCCCTTCTCCCTTCCCTCACCCCCTTCTCCCTTCCCTCACCCCCTTCTCCCTTCCCTCACCCCCTTCTCCCTTCCCTCACCCCCTTCTCCCTTCCCTCACCCCCTTCTCCCTTCCCTCACCCCCTTCTCCCTTCCCTCACCCCCTTCTCCCTTCCCTCCCACCCTTCCCACTTCCCTCACCCCCTTCTCCCTTCCCTCAACCCCTTCTCCCTTCCCTCACCCCCTTCTGTCTTCCCTCACCCCCTTCTGTCTTCCCTCACCCTCTTCTCCCTTCCCTCACCCCCTTCTGCCTTCCCTCACCCCCTTCTGTCTTCCCTCACCCCTTTCTCCCTTCCCTCACCCCCTTCTGCCTTCCCTCACCCCGTTCTGCCTTCCCTCACCCCCTTCTGCCTTCCCTCACCCCCTTCTGCCTTCCCTCACCCCCTTCTGCCTTCCCTCACCCCCTTCTGCCTTCCCTCACCCCCTTCTCACTTCCCTCACCCCCTTCTCCCTTCCCTCACCCCCTTCTCCCTTCCCTCCCCCCCTTCTCCCTTCCCTCCCCCCTTCTCCCTGCCCTCCCCCCTTCTCCCTGCCCTCACCCCCTTCTCCCTGCCCTCACCCCCTTCTCCCTGCCCTCACCCCCTTCCCCCTGCCCTCACCCCCTTCTCCCTTCCCTCACCCCCTTCTCCCTTCCCTCACCCCCTTCTCCCTTCCCTCACCCCCTTCTCCCTTCCCTCACCCCCTTCTCCCTTCCCTCACCCCCTTCTGCCTTCCCTCACCCCCTTCTGCCTTCTCTCACCCCCTTCTGCCTTCCCTCACCCCCTTCTGCCTTCCCTCACCCTCTCCTCCCTTCCCTCACCCTCTTCTCACTTCCCTCACCCTCTTCTCACTTCCCTCACCCTCTTCTCACTTCCCTCACCCTCTTCTCACTTCCCTCACCCTCTTCTCACTTCCCTCACCCTCTTCTCACTTCCCTCACCCTCTTCTCACTTCCCTCACCCTCTTCTCACTTCCCTCACCCCCTTCTGCCTTCCCTCACTCTCTTCTCACTTCCCTCACCCCCTTCTCTCTTCTCTCACCCCCTTCTCTCTTCTCTCACCCCCTTCTCTCTTCTCTCACCCCCTTCTCACTTCCCTCACCCTCTTCTCACTTCCCTCACCCTCTTCTCACTTCCCTCACCCTCTTCTCACTTCCCTCACCCTCTTCTCACTTCCCTCACCCTCTTCTCACTTCCCTCACCCTCTTCTCACTTCCCTCACCCTCTTCTCCCTTCCCTCACCCCTTCTGCCTTCCCTCACCTCCTTCTGCCTTCCCTCACCCCCTTCTGCCTTCCCTCACCCCTTTCTGCCTTCCATCACCCCTTTCTGCCTTCCCTCACCCCCTTCTGCCTTTCCTCACCCCCTTCTCACTTCCATCACCCTATTCTCCCTTCCCTCACCCCCTTCTCCCTTCCCTCCCCCCCTTCTCACTTCCATCACCCCCTTCTCCCTTCCATCACCTCCTTCTCCCTTCCATCACCTCCTTCTCCCTTCCCTCACCCCCTTTTCCCTTCCCTCACCCCCTTCTCCCTTCCCTCACCCCCTTTTCCCTTCCCTCACCCCCTTCTCCCTTCCCTCCCCTCCTTCTCGCTTCCCTCCCCCCCCTTCTCCCTTCCCTCCCCCCCTTCTCCCTTCCCTCCCCCCCTTCTCCCTTCCCTCCCCCCCTTCTCCCTTCCCTCCCCCCTTCTCCCTGCCCTCACCCCTTCTCCCTGCCCTCACCCCCTTCTCCCTGCCCTCACCCCCTTCTCCCTGCCCTCACCCCCTTCTCCCTGCCCTCACCCCCTTCTCCCTGCCCTCACCCCCTTCTCCCTGCCCTCACCCCCTTCCCCCTGCCCTCACCCCCTTCTCCCTGCCCTCACCCCCTTCCCCCTGCCCTCACCCCCTTCTCCCTTCCCTCACCCCCTTCTCCCTTCCCTCACCCCCTTCTGCCTTCCCTCACGCCCTTCTGCCTTCTCTCACCCCCTTCTGCCTTCCCTCACCCTCTTCTCACTTCCCTCACCCTCTTCTCACTTCCCTCACGCTCTTCTCACTTCCCTCACCCTCTTCTCACTTCCCTCACCCTCTTCTCACTTCCCTCACCCCCTTCTCTCTTCTCTCACCCCCTTCTCCCTTCTCTCACCCCCTTCTCCCTTCCCTCACCCTCTTCTCACTTCCCTCACCCTCTTCTCACTTCCCTCACCCTCTTCTCACTTCCCTCACCCTCTTCTCACTTCCCTCACCCTCTTCTCACTTCCCTCACCCTCTTCTCACTTCCCTCACCCTCTTCTCCCTTCCCTCACCCCTTCTGCCTTCCCTCACCTCCTTCTGCCTTCCCTCACCCCCTTCTGCCTTCCCTCACCCCCTTCTGCCTTCCCTCACCCCCTTCTGCCTTCCCTCACCCCCTTCTGCCTTCCCTCACCCCCTTCTGCCTTCCCTCACCCCCTTCTGCCTTCCCTCACCCCCTTCTGCCTTCCCTCACCCCCTTCTGCCTTCCCTCACCCCCTTCTGCCTTCCCTCACCCCCTTCTGCCTTCCCTCACCCCCTTCTGCCTTCCCTCACCCCCTTCTGCCTTCCCTCACCCCCTTCTGCCTTCCCTCACCTCCTTCTGCCTTCCCTCACCCCCTTCTGCCTTCCCTCACCCCCTTCTGCCTTCCCTCACCCCCTTCTGCCTTCCCTCACCCCCTTCTGCCTTCCCTCACCCCCTTCTGCCTTCCCTCACCCCCTTCTGCCTTCCCTCACCCCCTTCTGCCTTCCCTCACCTCCTTCTGCCTTCCCTCACCTCCTTCTGCCTTCCCTCACCTCCTTCTGCCTTCCCTCACCTCCTTCTGCCTTCCCTCACCTCCTTCTGCCTTCCCTCACCCCCTTCTGCCTTCCCTCACCCCCTTCTGCCTTCCCTCACCCCCTTCTGCCTTCTCTCACCTCCTTCTGCCTTCCCTCACCCCCTTCTGCCTTCCCTCACCCCCTTCTGCCTTCCCTCACCCCCTTCTGCCTTCCCTCACCCCCTTCTCCCTTCCCTCACCCTCTTCTCCCTTCTCTCACCTTCTTCTCACTTCCCTCACCCTCTTCTCACTTCCCTCACCCCCTTCTCCCTTCCCTCACCCCCCTTCCCCTTCCCTCACCCCCTCACCCCTCCCCCAAGGTGGCTTTTGTGTTGTCGTTCCATCACTGCGATGCTTTCACACTTCAGCTCAGTGAAACGAACAAACGCACTCACAAAAATCAGCAATCACTTCCGTGAGTCTGATGCGCCAATTGTGCCTCGCCGCGATAACTTCTTTTAATTAAGCCTTGCGGTCACCGGTGGCGCCTCGCCCTTTGTTCTCCTCAAAGTCGCCTTCAAACGACTCAAAATCTGCTCCAAATCTGCGCAAAATGCCTCGGAAGTAATCCACGTGATGTCGCTTGCTGTGGGTTTGCGTTTCATTAAATTTTTGTTTAGGGCTACGATTTTGTCTGCAGGAACAATTGTTGTTTAGAGTAGCCATATTTGTCTGAGGAACAATCATATAGAGCCGCAATCTTTGTCTCGACAATCTTTGTTTGCAGCAACAATCTTTGTCTGAACAGTCTTTTAGGACTACAATCTTTGTCATAGGAACAATCATTATTTAAAGCAACCATCTTTGTCTGAGGGACAATCATTTAGAACCACAATCTATGTCTGAAGAACAATCTTAGATCAACGCAATCCTTACGCGCGAAACAGTTATCTCCGTTCAGAAAACGAACCCCAGTTTCTTCAGCACTTCTATTTATTTATGAAAAATGATTTACTCGTCAGGAAAAAACGCTTTGATTACGTCGGCTGTCGCGAAAGTAGATACTTTCACAAAATATTTTGTGTGGCGATATTTTGACGTCAAAACATCGCTCAGTTTGTAAAAATAACAAGGTTATTAATGTGGTTATAAATGTGGTTATTATTAAAAGGTTATTAATGTGGGCCATGACGGTCGTGTGAAGCCTGAACGAATCTGTTTCCTTGTTCATTCGCTTATTTTTGTGTGTGTGTCTTGTGTTATTTTATTGGTGTATTTCGTGTTGATTTGATTTGCTTATCTGTTGTGATAATTTGATTTGCGTGAGGAAAACAAGGGAATCACAGGAAAGATCCTCAGAAATAGAGCGTGGGCACATCAGCAGGAAGCAGGAGACATACCAGGTGAACGTAAAGAATAAAAATGTTCTGCTTCCTAAAAGGCTTCACTAGCACAACTCACAAAGGCCTCACTAGCACAACTCACAAAAGCCTCACTAGCACAACTCACAAAGGCCTCACTAGCACAACTCACAAAGGCCTCACTAGCACAACTCACAAAGGCCTCACTAGCACAACTCACAAAGGCCTCACTAGCACAACTCACAAAGGCCTCACTAGCACAACTCACAAAGGCCTCACTAGCACAACTCACAAAGGCCTCACTAGCACAACTCACAAAGGTCTCACTAGCACAACTCACAAAGGCCTCACTAGCACAACTCACAAAGGCCTCACTAGCACAAATCACAACTCACACTAGCACAACTCACACTAGCACAACTCACAACTCACACTAGCACAACTCACACTAGCACAACTCACAACTCACACTAGCACAACTCAAACCTCACACTAGCACAACTCACAACTCACACTAGCACAACTCACAAAGGCCTCACTAGAGCAAAAAGGCCTCACTAGCACAACTCACAACTCACTAGCACAAAAAGGCCTCACTAGCACAACTCACAACTCACTAGCACAAAAAGGCCTCACTAGCACAACTCACAACTCACTAGCACAACTCACAACTCACTAGCACAAAAAGGCCTCACTAGCACAACTCACAACTCACTAGCACAACTCACAACTCACTAGCACAAAAAGGCCTCACTAGCACAACTCACAACTCACTAGCACAAAAAGGCCTCACTAGCACAACTCACAACTCACTAGCACAAAAAGGCCTCACTAGCACAACTCACAACTCACTAGCACAACTCACAACTCACTAGCACAACTCACAACTCACTAGCACAACTCACAACTCACTAGCACAACTCACAACTCACACTAGCACAACTCACAAAGGCCTTACTAGAAAAAAGGCATCACTAGAGCAAAAAGGCCTCACTAGCACAACTCACAACTCACTAGCACAAAAAGGCCTCACCAGCACAAAAAGGCCTCACTAGCACAACTCACAACTCACTAGCACAAAAAGGCCTCACTAGCACAACTCACAACTCACTAGCACAACTCACAACTCACTAGCACAACTCACAACTCACTAGCACAACTCACAACTCACTAGCACAAAAAGGCCTCACTAGCACAACTCACAACTCACTAGCACAAAAAGGCCTCACTAGCACAACTCACAACTCACTAGCACAAAAAGGCCTCACTAGCACAACTCACAACTCACTAGCACAAAAAGGCCTCACTAGCACAACTCACAACTCACTAGCACAAAAAGGCCTCACTAGCACAACTCACAACTCACTAGCACAAAAAGGCCTCACTAGCACAACTCACAACTCACTAGCACAAAAAGGCCTCACTAGCACAACTCACAACTCACTAGCACAAAAAGGCCTCACTAGCACAACTCACAACTCACTAGCACAAAAAGGCCTCACTAGCACAACTCACAACTCACTAGCACAAAAAGGCCTCACTAGCACAACTCACAACTCACTAGCACAACTCACACAGGCATCACTAGCACAACTAGAGCAGCAATAAGCTAAAATAACAGTCGACTGATCAGGCAAGTTATGAAAGACGATAAAAGATGGAATAATTGCATTTAATTTTGGAATAGGAGGTGTAATGACTAGGACTGATAATTTGGTTGAATTTCTCACCCAGGCTGATATAGTAATAAGAGAATTAGGAAAAATTATGGAATATTAATTAAGGAAAAGATAAGAAAAATAAGAAAAATATCAACTGAACAAACTGTGAATAGAGTTTATTCACAGTTAAAGTTTAACAAAGTTTGTTAACAGAACAAACAAGTTATGAGCAGAAGAACATAATCCTAACTAATGAAAAAAGAAACGGAACTTGGCTGAGCAGATACGTACAATTCACTTACCTCAGCCACAGGACCTGCATTTTATAATTTTCAGCCTCCTACGTTTTGGTTAGAAAATGAATGATTACTGGAATTATTGAAAAATATGAGTAGGGTTAAACACACGTTCTACTGGGCAAATGTTCTGGCGTAAAGTTATCATAAGTCTATAAGCTATGGTAGGGAGGCTTAAATCTATACTATGGTAAGAGCCGCGTCTGTCAGTCTGTCTGTCTGTCCGAAGCCAGCCTGCAGTGTGTGATGAGCGTATCTGTGATACAAGCTCCAGCCCTTTATATTTTGACGGGCCGTGTTCACGCGGCCTCATCAACTCTCGAGAGATTGTATTTTTTATTTCTTACGGCCTTTCTCTCATTTCGCCCTTTTTTATTTCAAATAAGGGGGTCGACTAGTTAACTAATAATCTAATCTAATCTATAAGCTACATGTTACAACACCACATGACAATAGAAACGTATGCAAAGTTGCATTGACGTGTAACTTGCGTTACAGTGCACACGGTAACGGTATCACAGATACGCTCAACAGAAGCCTGTATCGCAGATACGCTCATCAGAAGCCTGTATCGCAGATACGCTCATCAGAAGCCTGTATCGCAGATACGCTCATCATAAGCCTGTATCGCAGATACGCTCATCAGAAGCTTGCATCGCAGATACGCTCATCAGAAGCCTGTATCGCAGATACGCTCATCAGAAGCTTGCATCGCAGATACGCTCAACAGAAGCCTGTATCACAGATACGCTCATCAGAAGCTTGCATCGCAGATACGCTCATCAGAAGCCTGTATCGCAGATACGCTCATCAGAAGCCTGTATCGCAGATACGCTCATCAGAAGCCTGTATCGCAGATACGCTCATCAGAAGCTTGCATCGCAGATACGCTCATCAGAAGCCTGTATCGCAGATACGCTCAACAGAAGCCTGTATCACAGATACGCTCATCAGAAGCTTGCATCGCAGATACGCTCATCAGAAGCCTGTATCGCAGATACGCTCAACAGAAGCCTGTATCACAGATACGCTCATCAGAAGCTTGAATCGCAGATACGCTCAACAGAAGCCTGTATCGCAGATACGCTCATCAGAAGCTTGAATCGCAGATACGCTCAACAGAAGCCTGTATCGCAGATACGCTCATCAGAAGCCTGTATCGCAGATACGCTCATCAGAAGCCTGTATCGCAGATACGCTCATCAGAAGCCTGTATCGCTGATACGCTCATCAGAAGCCTGTATCGCTGATACGCTCATCAGAAGCCTGTATCGCAGATACGCTCATCAGAAGCCTGTATCGCAGATACGCTCATCAGAAGCCTGTATCGCAGATACGCTCATCAGAAGCCTGTATCGCAGATACGCTCATCAGAAGCCTGTCTCGCAGATACGCTCATAAGAAGCCTGTATCGCAGATACGCTCATCAGAAGCCTGTATCGCAGATACGCTCATCAGAAGCCTGTCTCGCAGATACGCTCATCAGAAGCCTGTCACGCAGATACGCTCATCAGAAGCCTGTATCACAGATACGCTCATCAGAAGCCTGTATCGCAGATACGCTCATCAGAAGCCTGTCTCGCAGATACGCTCATCAGAAGCCTGTCTCGCAGATACGCTCATCAGAAGCCTGTCACGCAGATACGCTCATCAGGAGCCTGTATCGCAGATACGCTCATCAGAAGCCTGTCTCGCAGGTACGCTCATCAGAAGCCTGTCTCGCAGGTACGCTCATCAGAAGCCTGTCACGCAGATACGCTCATCAGAAGCCTGTCTCGCAGATACGCTCATCAGAAGCCTGTCTCGCAGATACGCTCATCAGAAGCCTGTCACGCAGATACGCTCATCAGAAGCCTGTATCGCAGATACGCTCATCAGAAGCCTGTATCGCAGATACGCTCATCAGAAGCCTGTATCGCAGATACGCTCATCAGAAGCCTGTATCGCAGATACGCTCATCAGAAGCCTGTATTGCAGATACGCTCATCAGAAGCCTGTATCGCAGATACGCTCATCAGAAGCCTGTATCGCAGATACGCTCATCAGAAGCCTGTATCGCAGATACGCTCATCAGAAGCCTGTATCGCAGATACGCTCATCAGAAGCCTGTATCGCAGATACGCTCATCAGAAGCCTGTATTGCAGATACGCTCATCAGAAGCCTGTATCGCAGATACGCTCATCAGAAGCCTGTATTGCAGATACGCTCATCAGAAGCCTGTATCGCAGATACGCTCATCAGAAGCCTGTATTGCAGATACGCTCATCAGAAGCCTGTATCGCAGATACGCTCATCAGAAGCCTGTATCGCAGATACGTTCATCAGAAGCCTGTATCGCAGATACGCTCATCAGAAGCCTGTATCGCAGATACGCTCATCAGAAGCCTGTATCGCAGATACGCTCATCAGAAGCCTGTATTGCAGATACGCTCATCAGAAGCCTGTATCGCAGATACGCTCATCAGAAGCCTGTATTGCAGATACGCTCATCAGAAGCCCGTATCGCAGATACGCTCAACAGAAGCCCGTATCGCAGATACGCTCAACAGAAGCCTGTATCGCAGATACGCTCATCAGAAGCCTGTATCGCAGATACGCTCATCAGAAGCCTGTCTCGCAGGTACGCTCATCAGAAGCCTGTCTCGCAGGTACGCTCATCAGAAGCCTGTCACGCAGATACGCTCATCAGAAGCCTGTCTCGCAGATACGCTCATCAGAAGCCTGTCTCGCAGATACGCTCATCAGAAGCCTGTCACGCAGATACGCTCATCAGAAGCCTGTATCGCAGATACGCTCATCAGAAGCCTGTATCGCAGATAAGCTCATCAGAAGCCTGTATCGCAGATACGCTCATCAGAAGCCTGTATCGCAGATACGCTCATCAGAAGCCTGTATTGCAGATACGCTCATCAGAAGCCTGTATCGCAGATACGTTCATCAGAAGCCTGTATCGCAGATACGCTCATCAGAAGCCTGTCACGCAGATACGCTCATCAGAAGCCTGTATCGCAGATACGCTCATCAGAAGCCTGTATCGCAGATACGCTCATCAGAAGCCTGTATTGCAGATACGCTCATCAGAAGCCTGTCACGCAGATACGCTCATCAGAAGCCTGTATCGCAGATACGCTCATCAGAAGCCTGTCACGCAGATACGCTCATCAGAAGCCTGTATCGCAGATACGCTCATCAGAAGCCTGTATCGTAGATACGCTCATCAGAAGCCTGTATCGCAGATACGCTCATCAGAAGCCTGTCACGCAGATACGCTCATCAGAAGCCTGTATCGCAGATACGCTCATCAGAAGCCTGTATCGCAGATACGCTCATCAGAAGCCTGTATCGCAGATACGCTCATCAGAAGCCTGTATCGCAGATACGCTCATCAGAAGCCTGTATTGCAGATACGCTCATCAGAAGCCTGTATCGCAGATACGTTCATCAGAAGCCTGTATCGCAGATACGCTCATCAGAAGCCTGTATCGCAGATACGCTCATCAGAAGCTTGCATCGCAGATACGCTCATCAGAAGCCTGTATCGCAGATACGCTTTAGAAGCCTGTATCGCAGATACGCTCATCAGAAGCTTGCATCGCAGATACGCTCATCAGAAGCCTGTATCGCAGATACGCTCATCAGAAGCCTGTATCGCAGATACGCTCATCAGAAGCCTGTATCGCAGATACGCAGATACGCAGATACGCCCTATTTACATAAAGATCCGATAGTTACTCATAAATAAGTTCAACGAAAATTCAACTCAACTGAACTCAAAATTAAATGAAAGTTGAAAAAGTTCAACGAGTTGAGTGCAACTGACGTCATAAAAGATCTAAAAAAACTGTTGTCTCTGTGGGAATTAGTGCTCCCAGGGGGAGATGTGAGGTCTCCAGTTGAGGGTTAGGTGAGCCTTCCTTTTGTTGAACTTGAGTAAATTTATGTTTTGTTCCCCTCAGGGGGTTACAACTGTTGTATCTATGGGACTTAGCGCTCCCAGGGGAACCATGTGAGGGCCCGAGCTAAAGGTTGGGTAGGCTTCCTATTTGTTGTAATAAAATAGGTTTTTGTTTTGTTACGGACCATCTTTTTTCGGTTCACTGCTGTCCTGTTTTTCAGCACCTACTACTTTCTTCTTCAACTTTTTTCTTGTTTCATGAACTTCTTTCCTAGCTTACTGTTGCTGTGCACCTTGTGCATAGATTCCACGTTCCCTCAACTCCATACTAAATGGTGCCTTCCTCTTTCCTCTCTTGGAACGTCTTTGTCGTGGTTAAGGGAGGCTAAAACTTTCTTATATAATAATAATAATTATGTTTTGTTACGTAGCATCCTTTTTTCGGGTCAGTGCTGACTTGTTTTTTAGCACCATTTTTTTAACTTTTACCTTGTTTTCTTTTTTAACTTTTACGTTTTCTTTTTTCATTTTTACTTTTTTTTCTCATTTTTACCCTGTTTTCTTTTCAACTTTTACTTTTTCTTTGTCCATTTTTACTTTTTTTATCACCTTTGGCTTGTCTCATTCATTTCTTTATGCCGCGCTTTTCCTGTGGGCAGGGTGTGGGGATACCTCTTGTGCATACATTCCCCGTTCTCTCACTCCATACCAACTGGTGCCTTCACCCTTCCCATGTTTGGGACACCCATATTGTAGTCCCTAACTAACTTACTGTGTCATCTGATCTCCTGCATGTTGCTGTTTTTGACATGTTCTCGCATATAAATGTACATACTTCTCAGCTAAGTACGCAAGATGTAAAGACGCTTACATGCCACTTACGCTCACGTTACTTAGTTTCATACACGTACACACACTCGTATACACACACACTCACACACGCATACACACACTCCTATACACACACAGACTCACGCAAGAGCTCCGTTCGAGAGGAGATTAAACAAGATCTCTGCAAATGAAACGGTCTTTTCTTTGAAAAAATTTAAATTGGCTTTTTTTATAGAGGTCACATGTGCGGCTTATTCTTGTGGGGACAAAACAAGGGAAGTCTGATATTGTCATGCTAATTGTGGCGCTTGGGGGGCTTCCCTCGCTGCCTTCCCTCGCTGCCTTCCCTCGCTGCCTTCCCTCGCTGCCTTCCCTTCGCTGCCTTCCCTTCGCTGCCTTCCCTTCGCTGCCTTCCCTTCGCTGCCTTCCCTTCGCTGCCTTCCCTTCGCTGCCTTCCCTTCGCTGCCTTCCCTTCGCTGCCTTCCCTTCGCTGCCTTCCCTTCGCTGCCTTCCCTTCGCTGCCTTCCCTTCGCTGCCTTCCCTTCGCTGCCTTCCCTTCGCTGCCTTCCCTTCGCTGCCTTCCCTTCGCTGCCTTCCCTTCGCTGCCTTCCCTTCGCTGCCTTCCCTTCGCTGCCTTCCCTTCGCTGCCTTCCCTTCGCTGCCTTCCCTTCGCTGCCTTCCCTTCGCTGCCTTCCCTTCGCTGCCTTCCCTTCGCTGCCTTCCCTTCGCTGCCTTCCCTTCGCTGCCTTCCCTTCGCTGCCTTCCCTTCGCTGCCTTCCCTTCGCTGCCTTCCCTTCGCTGCCTTCCCTTCGCTGCCTTCCCTTCGCTGCCTTCCCTTCGCTGCCTTCCCTTCGCTGCCTTCCCTTCGCTGCCTTCCCTTCGCTGCCTTCCCTTCGCTGCCTTCCCTTCGCTGCCTTCCCTTCGCTGCCTTCCCTTCGCTGCCTTCCCTTCGCTGCCTTCCCTTCGCTGCCTTCCCTTCGCTGCCTTCCCTTCGCTGCCTTCCCTTCGCTGCCTTCCCTTCGCTGCCTTCCCTTCGCTGCCTTCCCTTCGCTGCCTTCCCTTCGCTGCCTTCCCTTCGCTGCCTTCCCTTCGCTGCCTTCCCTTCGCTGCCTTCCCTTCGCTGCCTTCCCTTCGCTGCCTTCCCTTCGCTGCCTTCCCTTCGCTGCCTTCCCTTCGCTGCCTTCCCTTCGCTGCCTTCCCTTCGCTGCCTTCCCTTCGCTGCCTTCCCTTCGCTGCCTTCCCTTCGCTGCCTTCCCTTCGCTGCCTTCCCTTCGCTGCCTTCCCTTCGCTGCCTTCCCTTCGCTGCCTTCCCTTCGCTGCCTTCCCTTCGCTGCCTTCCCTTCGCTGCCTTCCCTTCGCTGCCTTCCCTTCGCTGCCTTCCCTTCGCTGCCTTCCCTTCGCTGCCTTCCCTTCGCTGCCTTCCCTTCGCTGCCTTCCCTTCGCTGCCTTCCCTTCGCTGCCTTCCCTTCGCTGCCTTCCCTTCGCTGCCTTCCCTTCGCTGCCTTCCCTTCGCTGCCTTCCCTTCGCTGCCTTCCCTTCGCTGCCTTCCCTTCGCTGCCTTCCCTTCGCTGCCTTCCCTTCGCTGCCTTCCCTTCGCTGCCTTCCCTTCGCTGCCTTCCCTTCGCTGCCTTCCCTTCGCTGCCTTCCCTTCGCTGCCTTCGCTTCGCTGCCTTCGCTTCGCTGCCTTCGCTTCGCTGCCTTCGCTTCGCTGCCTTCGCTTCGCTGCCTTCGCTTCGCTGCCTTCGCTTCGCTGCCTTCGCTTCGCTGCCTTCGCTTCGCTGCCTTCGCTTCGCTGCCTTCGCTTCGCTGCCTTCGCTTCGCTGCCTTCGCTTCGCTGCCTTCGCTTCGCTGCCTTCGCTTCGCTGCCTTCGCTTCGCTGCCTTCGCTTCGCTGCCTTCGCTTCGCTGCCTTCGCTTCGCTGCCTTCGCTTCGCTGCCTTCGCTTCGCTGCCTTCGCTTCGCTGCCTTCGCTTCGCTGCCTTCGCTTCGCTGCCTTCGCTTCGCTGCCTTCGCTTCGCTGCCTTCGCTTCGCTGCCTTCGCTTCGCTGCCTTCGCTTCGCTGCCTTCGCTTCGCTGCCTTCCCTTCGCTGCCTTCCCTCACAACCTCCCTCCCTCGCTGCCTCCCCTAACATATCCCTCCCTCCCTCGCTGCCTCCCCTAACATATCCCTCCCTCCCTCGCTGCCTCCCCTAACATATCCCTCCCTCCCTCGCTGCCTCCCCTAACAACCTCCCTCCCTCCCTCGCTGCCTCCCCTAACAACCTCCCTCCCTCCCTCGCTGCCTCCCCTAACAACCTCCCTCCCTCCCTCGCTGCCTCCCCTCACAACCTCCCTCCCTCCCTCGCTGCCTCCCCTCACAACCTCCCTCCCCTCCCTGCCTCCCCTAACAACCTCCCTCCCTCCCTCGCTGCCTTCCCTAACAACCTCCCTCCCTCCCTCGCTGCCTTCCCTCACAACCTCCCTCCCTCCCTCGCTGCCTCCCCTAACAACCTCCCTCCCTCCCTCGCTGCCTCCCCTAACAACCTCCCTCCCTCGCTGCCTTCCCTAACAACCTCCCTCCCTCCCTCGCTGCCTCCCCTAACAACCTCCCTCCCTCCCTCGCTGCCTTCCCTAACAACCTCCCTCCCTCCCTCCCTCGCTGCCTCCCCTCACAACCTCCCTCCCTCCCTCCCTCGCTGCCTCCCCTCACAACCTCCCTCCCTCCCTCGCTGCCTCCCCTCACAACCTCCCTCCCTCCCTCGCTGCCTTCCCTAACAACCTCCCTCCCTCCCTCGCTGCCTCCCCTCACAACCTCCCTCCCTCCCTCGCTGCCTCCCCTCACAACCTCCCTCCCTCCCTCGCTGCCTTCCCTAACAACCTCCCTCCCTCCCTCGCTGCCTCCCCTCACAACCTCCCTCCCTCGCTGCCTCCCCTCACAACCTCCCTCCCTCCCTCGCTGCCTCCCCTCACAACCTCCCCACGCATGCCGCTGATGTCCGACGAAGCTTGGCTTAGCACCCGAGTTTCGAGTCTTTACTTAATGAAGAACTTGCCTCGGTTTTAAATATTTGAAGTGATTTGAAATGACATTTAAATAACGTATTTTAAAATGCGGGGGAATGGCTTACTGTGAAATTTATTTGAACATAAATTACTAAAATAACTTGTCATTTTAAAACGCATAGAGAAAGCTGGCAATTAAATAAATTAGTGAAATGGCCTTTGTCTTATACGGTGGTACTTGATACGCAGTAGATTGTTGTTTGTTAGGTGCATCTATCCTATGCTGTGGGGACTGGAGATCCCAGGGAGATACTGTTAATTTTCTCAGCTTTCTGAAATTTCTGCTTCTATGCACCTTGTTCATAGATTCTGCGTTCCCTTAATTCCATACTAAATGGGGCCTTCGTCCTTCCTCTTTTTGAAACGCCTTTGTTGCGGTTATAGAAGCTTAACGTAGAATTTAATCTAATCTGTTGTGGCTAGGGAGTGTTGAGGTGACTCTCGTAGTGCGGCACGGTCCGAACTTTTGGTGCGGTGTGTGTACGTGTGAGTACGTGTACGTAAAGGCGTGTACGTATCATTAGTAAAAAGGTTAACATCGGCATCTTTGGGATGCTTTATTTCCAATCAAGCCTGATACATATGATCTTAGCATTGGTTTTTCAAATGTCTTACAACTAACCCTATACATAGGACACCATGACGGTTCCCCCGTAAAGCCGGTACCCATTTCCGACCCCTGGGTTGAGTGGGGTATTGTGCAGGAGCTTTCCCTTATACCCAACGGGGAAAATCTCTGCGCCAGCGCCGGGATACGAACCCGCGACTTCCAGCATGCAAGTCCGATCCCTTAAACGCTGTGCCACGAGAGCACCCTTACAGAGTACACGTACACACGGGAAAATGCGACGAGCACGTACACACATGCGGACGTGCACGTACATACGTACTTACGTGAAAATGTGACGTACACGCACACACGTACACACGTGAAAATGTGACGTACACGCACACACGCACACACGGGAAAATGTGACGTACGCGCCCACACGTACACACGTGAAAATGTGACGTACACGTACACACGGGAAAAGGTGCCGTACACGCACACACATACACACGGGAAAATGTGACGTACACGTACACACGGGAAAAGGTGACGTACACGCACACACATACACACGGGAAAATGTGACGTACACGTACACACGGGAAAAGGTGACGTACACGCACACACATACACACGGGAAAATGTAACGTACGCGCCCACACGTACACACGTGAAAATGTGACGTACACGTACACACGGGAAAAGGTGCCGTACACGCACACACATACACACGGGAAAATGTGACGTACACGTACACACGGGAAAAGGTGCCGTACACGCACACACATACACACGGGAAAATGTGACGTACACGTACACACGGGAAAAGGTGCCGTACACGCACACACATACACACGGGAAAATGTGACGTACACGTACACACGGGAAAAGGTGCCGTACACGCACACACATACACACGGGAAAATGTGACGTACACGTACACACGGGAAAAGGTGCCGTACACGCACACACATACACACGGGAAAATGTGACGTACACGTACACACGGGAAAAGGTGCCGTACACGCACACACATACACACGGGAAAATGTGACGTACACGTACACACGGGAAAAGGTGCCGTACACGCACACACATACACACGGGAAAATGTGACGTACACGTACACACGGGAAAAGGTGCCGTACACGCACACACATACACACGGGAAAATGTGACGTACACGTACACACGGGAAAAGGTGACGTACACGCACACACATACACACGGGAAAAGGCGATGTGCCGTATGCAGCCCAGCAGGCCGCACTCTCCCTCTTTGTTGACATTCTTCCTTCTCTCGATGGTCTCGCACGGGAGGGCGTTTCGCACGGGAGGGCGTCTCGCACGGGAGGGCGTCTCGCACGGGAGGGCGTTTCGCACGGGAGGGTGTCTCGCACGGGAGGGTGTCTCGCACGGGAGGGTGTCTCGCACGGGAGGGCGTCTCGCACGGGAGGGCGTCTCGCACGGGAGGGTGTCTCGCACGGGAGGGCGTCTCGCACGGGAGGGCGTCTCGCACGGGAGGGTGTCTCGCACGGGAGGGGGTCTCGCACGGGAGGGCGTCTCGCACGGGAGGGCGTCTCGCACGGGAGGGCGTCTCGCACGGGAGGGCGTCTCGCACGGGAGGGCGTCTCGCACGGGAGGGCGTCTCGCACGGGAGGGCGTCTCGCACGGGAGGGCGTCTCGCACGGGAGGGCGTCTCGCACGGGAGGGCGTCTCGCACGGGAGGGCGTCTCGCACGGGAGGGCGTTTCGCACGGGAGGGCGTCTCGCACGGGAGGGCGTCTCGCACGGGAGGGCGTCTCGCACGGGAGGGCGTCTCGCACGGGAGGGCGTCTCGCACGGGAGGGCGTCTCGCACGGGAGGGCGTCTCGCACGGGAGGGCGTCTCGCACGGGAGGGCGTCTCGCACGGGAGGGCGTCTCGCACGGGAGGGCGTTTCGCACGGGAGGGCGTTTCGCACGGGAGGGCGTCTCGCACGGGAGGGCGTCTCGCACGGGAGGGCGTCTCGCACGGGAGGGCGTCTCGCACGGGAGGGCGTCTCGCACGGGAGGGCGTCTCGCACGGGAGGGCGTCTCGCACGGGAGGGCGTCTCGCACGGGAGGGCGTCTCGCACGGGAGGGCGTCTCGCACGGGAGGGCGTCTCGCACGGGAGGGCGTCTCGCACGGGAGGGCGTCTCGCACGGGAGGGCGTCTTGCACGGGAGGGCGTCTCGCACGGGAGGGCGTCTCGCACGGGAGGGCGTCTCGCACGGGAGGGCGTCGCGCACGGGAGGGCGTCTCGCACGGGAGGGCGTCTCGCACGATTTGGTGCTCCCGATCAAGGGCACCCACGATCAAGGGCACCCACGATCAAGGGCACCCACGATCAAGGGCACCCACGATCAAGGGCACCCACGATCAAGGGCACCCACGATCAAGGGCACCCACGATCAAGGGCACTCACGATCAAGGGCACCCACGATCAAGGGCACCCACGATCAAGGGCACCCACGATCAAGGGCACCCACGATCAAGGGCACCCCCCATCAAGGGGAGCACTAAGATGAGCCCTAAAGAAAGGCATAATTGAAGAGTTCTTGTGAAGCGCAAACCCACGTTGAAGGGTGGAAGAGAAGGGTTAACAAATAGGGTTTCAAAGAAGGGTATCAGAAAAGGGTTTTAGAGAAGGGCATGAGAGCAATAGCCGAGGGCTGTAGAGAAGGGTGTGAGGGAAGGGCGCCAGAGAAGGACACCTCATTAAGGCCGAGACGAGGCATCAGTTTACCCAGCAGGGTGTGAAGGGTGTGTACGTTTCACACGCTCTGCTCCCGTAATGTGCGCTAAGTTGTGCGTGTGGCCTCACGCTGCTGATCTCTCCTGCAGACCTGCTGCTGCGTCTTGTCTTGTTCTTGGTGCTGCTCTCATGGGGCTCTTCTTCTCTGATCTGTTCTTCTTTTCTTCTCTGATCTGTTCTTATTTTCTTCTCTGATCTGTTCTTCTTTTCTTCTCTGATCTGTTCTTATTTTCTTCTCTAATCTGTTCTTATTTTCTTCTCTAATCTGTTCTTATTTTCTTCTCTAATCTGTTCTTATTTTCTTCTCTAATCTGTTCTTATTTTCTTCTCTAATCTGTTCTTATTTTCTTCTCTAATCTGTTCTTATTTTCTTCTCTAATCTGTTCTTATTTTCTTCTCTAATCTGTTCTTATTTTCTTCTCTAATCTGTTCTTATTTTCTTCTCTAATCTGTTCTTATTTTCTTCTCTAATCTGTTCTTATTTTCTTCTCTAATCTGTTCTTATTTTCTTCTCTAATCTGTTCTTATTTTCTTCTCTAATCTGTTCTTATTTTCTTCTCTAATCTGTTCTTATTTTCTTCTCTAATCTGTTCTTATTTTCTTCTCTAATCTGTTCTTATTTTCTTCTCTAATCTGTTCTTCTTTTCTTCTCTAATCTGTTCTTATTTTCTTCTCTAATCTGTTCTTATTTTCTTCTCTAATCTGTTCTTATTTTCTTCTCTAATCTGTTCTTATTTTCTTCTCTAATCTGTTCTTATTTTCTTCTCTAATCTGTTCTTATTTTCTTCTCTAATCTGTTCTTATTTTCTTCTCTAATCTGTTCTTATTTTCTTCTCTAATCTGTTCTTATTTTCTTCTCTAATCTGTTCTTATTTTCTTCTCTAATCTGTTCTTCTTTTCTTCTCTAATCTGTTCTTCTTTTCTTCTCTAATCTGTTCTTATTTTCTTCTCTAATCTGTTCTTATTTTCTTCTCTAATCTGTTCTTATTTTCTTCTCTAATCTGTTCTTATTTTCTTCTCTAATCTGTTCTTATTTTCTTCTCTAATCTGTTCTTATTTTCTTCTCTAATCTGTTCTTATTTTTTTCTCTAATCTGTTCTTATTTTCTTCTCTAATCTGTTCTTATTTTCTTCTCTAATCTGTTTTTATATTCTTCTCTGATCTGTTCTTATTTTCTTCTCTGATCTGTTCTTATTTTCTTCTTTAATCTGTTCTTATTTTCTTCTCTGATCTGTTCTTATTTTCTTCTCTAATCTGTTCTTCTCTGATCTGTTTTCTTCACGTTTTCTCTTTTTAGTGTTGATGGTGATTTTTAATACGAATTTTTGATATAATATAGTGGGATGTTGACACGATGGGACGTTGACACGATGGGACGTTGACACGATGGGACGTTGACACGATGGGACGTTGACACGATGGGACGTTGACACGATGGGACGTTGACACGATGGGACGTTGACACGATGGGACGTTGACACGATGGGACGTTGACACGATGGGACGTTGACACGATGGGACGTTGACACGATGGGACGTTGACACGATGGGACGTTGACACGATGGGACGTTGACACGATGGGACGTTGACACGATGGGACGTTGACACGATGGGACGTTGACACGATGGGACGTTGACACGATGGGACGTTGACACGATGGGACGTTGACACGATGGGACGTTGACACGATGGGACGTTGACACGATGGGACGTTGACACGATGGGACGTTGACACGATGGGACGTTGACACGATGGGACGTTGACACGATGGGACGTTGACACGATGGGACGTTGACACGATGGGACGTTGACACGATGGGACGCTATTGTAACAAAGCATAAATAACAATAGGACGTTTCAAACGTTCGTTCATCATTTCATCAGAGAAAAAATGAATATAACCGGTGAGACTGTGGAAGGAACGCTAAAAATTGAAGTACAAAATGACAGATAAGAAATATTTTTTTAAAATGTAGGATATATTCTGTAAAAAAACGCAACACACCTTGTAAAATGAAGAATATTTATGTTATAAAATGAATAAATGAATTCTGGAATAAATCATGAATCATCAGACAACTCGGATTGTCTCTGCGGGGGCTGCTCTAAACTGGCTTTGGTGTGGTTATGTGAAACGTTTTAAAAACCAACAAATGTTTCCAGAATTTGTGACAAAACGTGGAACTGTTTTGTGTGGATCGTCCGTTCAGAGGAGTAACTGTTGTATATGTGGGTAGTTGTGCTCTCAGAGGAATGTGTGAGGCTCTGAGTTCAAGGGCAGGTAGGCCTTTCGCTTGTTGGAATAGAATATTTTTTTTGTTTTGCTACATCTGGTGCTTCATCCCACACACCCCAGGTGCATCACTATCCTCAACACTTCCCTCATAACACATCTCACTCACCACACACACCCGCACGCACACCACACACACCCGCACGCACACCACACACACCCGCACGCACACCACACACACCCGCACGCACACCACACACACCCGCACGCACACCACACACACCCGCACGCACACCACACACACCCGCACGCACACCACACACACCCGCACGCACACCACACACACCCGCACGCACACCACACACACCCCACAACCCCACACACACCACACACACCCCACAACCCCACACACACCCCATACACCCCACAACCCCACAACCCCACACACACCCCACAACCCCACACACACCCCACAACCCCACACACACCCCACAACCCCACACACACACCCCACAACCCCACACACACACCCCACAACCCCACACACACCCCACAACCCCACACACCCCTCAACCCCCCACACGCCCCACAACCCCCCCACACCCGCCAACCCCCCACACACCCCACAACCCCACACACACCCCACAACCCCACACACACCCCACAACCCCACACACACCCCACAACCCCACACACACCCCACAACCCCACACACACCCCACAACCCCACACACACCCCACAACCCCACACACACCCCATACACCCCACACACACCCCATACACACCCCACACACCCCTCACAACACACACACCCCATACACACCCCACACACCCCTCACAACACACACAACAGCACGCACTAACAAGCCATCTCAGGTGGGCGTGCGGACGCGGCCGGTATTGCACAGCTATCACTGCTGTCAGATGAAGCCCTCCGGCACAAGCTCCGCGCCCTTTGATGCCAGCACCAGGTTCTCCTACTCACCCCACCAGGAAAAGTTGCTTTTCTTCTTCTGCTGATAGAAATAAAGTTGCCTAAGTGCACAGCAAATGTTTCACTGAAGTCTTGTCTGTTGGTACCAAGCGCGGCAGCGTGTGCTTGAAATGCTGCTCTCAAACTCCGTAGACTTTTTTGCTGTTGTTTGTCTTTTTTTTGTTGTTTTGCGTGTCTTTCGTTGTTTTGCGTGTCGTTTTTTGTTGTTTTGCGTGTCTTTTTTGTTGTTTTGCGTGTCTTTTTTGTTGTTTTGCGTGTCGTTTTTTGTTGTTTTGCGTGTCTTTTGTTGTTTTGCGTGTCGTTTTTTGTTGTTTTGCGTGTCTTTTTTGTTGTTTTGCGTGTCTTTTTTGTTGTTTTGCGTGTCTTTTTTGTTGTTTTGCGTGTCGTTTTTTGTTGTTTTGCGTGTCTTTTTTGTTGTTTTGCGTGTCTTTTTTGTTGTTTTGCGTGTCTTTTTTGTTGTTTTGCGTGTCTTTTTTGTTGTTTTGCGTGTCGTTTTTTGTTGTTTTGCGTGTCTTTTTTGTTGTTTTGCGTGTCTTTTTTGTTGTTTAGCGTGTCTTTGTTGTTGTTTTGCGTGTCGTTTTTTGTTGTTTTGCGTGTCTTTTTTGTTGTTTTGCGTGTCTTTTTTGTTGTTTTGCGTGTCTTTTTTGTTGTTTAGCGTGTCTTTGTTGTTGTTTTGCGTGTCGTTTTTTGTTGTTTTGCGTGTCTTTTTTGTTGTTTTGCGTGTCTTTTTTGTTGTTTTGCGTGTCTTTTTTGTTGTTTTGCGTGTCGTTTTTTGTTGTTTTGCGTGTCTTTTTTGTTGTTTTGCGTGTCTTTTGTTGTTTTGCGTGTCGTTTTTTGTTGTTTTGCGTGTCGTTTTTTGTTGTTTTGCGTGTCTTTTTTGTTGTTTTGCGTGTCGTTTTTTGTTGTTTTGCGTGTCGTTTTTTGTTGTTTTGCGTGTCGTTTTTTGTTGTTTTGCGTGTCGTTTTTTGTTGTTTTGCGTGTCTTTTGTTGTTTTGCGTGTCTTTTTTGTTGTTTTGCGTGTCTTTTTTGTTGTTTTGCGTGTCTTTTTTGTTGTTTTGCGTGTCGTTTTTTGTTGTTTTGCGTGTCGTTTTTTGTTGTTTTGCGTGTCGTTTTTTGTTGTTTTGCGTGTCTTTTTTTGTTGTTTTGCGTGTCTTTTGTTGTTTTGCGTCTCTTTTTTGTTGTTTTGCGTGTCGTTTTTTGTTGTTTTGCGTGTCGTTTTTTGTTGTTTTGCGTGTCCTTTTTTGTTGTTTTGCGTGTCTTTTTTTGTTGTTTTGCGTGTCTTTTGTTGTTTTGCGTGTCTTTTTTGTTGTTTTGCGTGTCTTTTTTTGTTGTTTTGCCTGTCTTTTTTGTTGTTTTGCCTGTCTTTTTTGTTGTTTTGCGTGTCTTTTTTTTGTTTTGCGTGTCTTTTTTTTTTGTTTTGCGTGTCTTTTTTTTGTTTTGCGTGTCTTTTTTTTTGTTTTGCGTGTCTTTTTTTTGTTTTGCGTGTCTTTTTTTTGTTTTGCGTGTCTTTTTTTTGTTTTGCGTGTCTTTTTTTTGTTTTGCGTGTCTTTTTTTTTGTTTTGCGTGTCTTTTTTTTTGTTTTGCTTGTCTTTTTGTTGTTTTGCGTGTCTTTTTTTTTGTTTTGCGTGTCTTTTTTTTTGTTTTGCGTGTCTTTTTTTTTTGTTTTGCTTGTCTTTTTTATGTTTTGCGTGTCTTTTTTTTTGTTTTGCGTGTCTTTTTTTTTGTTTTGCTTGTCTTTTTGTTGTTTTGCGTGTCTTTTTTTTTTGTTTTGCGTGTCTTTTTTTTTGTTTTGCGTGTCTTTTTTTTTGTTTTGCTTGTCTTTTTTATGTTTTGCGTGTCTTTTTTTTTGTTTTGCGTGTCTTTTTTTTTTGTTTTGCGTGTCTTTTTTTTTGTTTTGCGTGTCTTTGCTGTTGTTTTGCGTGTCTTTTTTTTTGTTTTGCTTGTCTTTTTGTTGTTTTGCGTGTTTTTTTTTTTGTTTTGCGTGTCTTTGTTGTTGTTTTGCGTGTCTTTTTTTTGTTTTGCGTGTCTTTGTTGTTGTTTTGCGTGTCTTTTTTTTTGTTTTGCGCGCCTATTTTTGCTCACCTCGTTTGCCCACCTCGTTTGCCCACCTCGTTTGCCCACCTCGTTTGCCCACCTCGTTTGCCCACCTCGTTTGCCCACCTCGTTTGCCCACCTCGTTTGCCCACCTCGTTTGCCCACCTCGTTTGCCCACCTCGTTTGCCCACCTCGTTTGCCCACCTCGTTTGCCCACCTCGTTTGCCCACCTCGTTTGCCCACCTCGTTTGCCCACCTCGTTTGCCCACCTCGTTTGCCCACCTCGTTTGCCCACCTCGTTTGCCCACCTCGTTTGCCCACCTCGTTTGCCCACCTCGTTTGCCCACCTCGTTTGCCCACCTCGTTTGCCCACCTCGTTTGCCCACCTCGTTTGCCCACCTCGTTTGCCCACCTCGTTTGCCCACCTCGTTTGCCCACCTCGTTTGCCCACCTCGTTTGCCCACCTCGTTTGCCCACCTCGTTTGCCCACCTCGTTTGCCCACCTCGTTTGCCCACCTCGTTTGCCCACCTCGTTTGCCCACCTCGTTTGCCCACCTCGTTTGCCCACCTCGTTTGCCCACCTCGTTTGCCCACCTCGTTTGCCCACCTCGTTTGCCCACCTCGTTTGCCCACCTCGTTTGCCCACCTCGTTTGCCCACCTCGTTTGCCCACCTCGTTTGCCCACCTCGTTTGCCCACCTCGTTTGCCCACCTCGTTTGCCCACCTCGTTTGCCCACCTCGTTTGCCCACCTCGTTTGCCCACCTCGTTTGCCCACCTCGTTTGCCCACCTCGTTTGCCCACCTCGTTTGCCCACCTCGTTTGCCCACCTCGTTTGCCCACCTCGTTTGCCCACCTCGTTTGCCCACCTCGTTTGCCCACCTCGTTTGCCCACCTCGTTTGCCCACCTCGTTTGCCCACCTCGTTTGCCCACCTCGTTTGCCCACCTCGTTTGCCCACCTCGTTTGCCCACCTCGTTTGCCCACCTCGTTTGCCCACCTCGTTTGCCCACCTCGTTTGCCCACCTCGTTTGCCCACCTCGTTTGCCCACCTCGTTTGCCCACCTCGTTTGCCCACCTCGTTTGCCCACCTCGTTTGCCCACCTCGTTTGCCCACCTCGTTTGCCCACCTCGTTTGCCCACCTCGTTTGCCCACCTCGTTTGCCCACCTCGTTTGCCCACCTCGTTTGCCCACCTCGTTTGCCCACCTCGTTTGCCCACCTCGTTTGCCCACCTCGTTTGCCCACCTCGTTTGCCCACCTCGTTTGCCCACCTCGTTTGCCCACCTCGTTTGCCCACCTCGTTTGCCCACCTCGTTTGCCCACCTCGTTTGCCCACCTCGTTTGCCCACCTCGTTTTCTCACGTATGTCTCGTAACGAACAACGATGCGCGCAGTGGTTTTCTGTAATTGTCATCGTATGTTTACGATGAAATGGCTTTGGTTGTGCTTGCTTGTTGCGAGGCTCATTCTTGGTTTGTGTGGGTATTGGGAAGCGCTATTTTCCGGTTAACGAAAGTGAACATTTTATATTTGCGTGTTCCCTCAGCGGGATGCAACTATTGTATCTATGGGAATTACCGCTCCCATGGCAATATGAGAGGTCCTTAGGTGAAGGTTAGGCAGCCTTCTTTTTGTCGTAATCAAAAGGTACTTTGTTTTGTTAAGTTCCATGTTTTCGGTTCACTGCTGTCTTGTTTTTCAGCACCTACTACTTTCTTTTTCAACTTTCACCTCGTTTCAGGAACTTCTTTCTTATCTTCCTGTTTCTATGCGCCTTGTATATCAGTTCCGCGTTCCCGTAACTCCATACTATATGGTGCTTTCCTTCTTCCTCTCTTTGGATCGCCTTTGTGGCGGATAGTGGGGCTTGAACTGACTAATAATCTAATCTAACTTAAACGAACTAAACTAATGTAATCTTATTCACCACGCCATGCAGACCACCCCCACACCACGCAGACCACCACCACACCACGCTGACCACCCCTACACCACGCAGACCACCACCACACCACGCTGACCACCCCTACACCACGCAGACCACCACCACACCACGCAGACCACCACCACACCACGCAGACCACCACCACACCACGCTGACCACCCCTACACCACGCAGACCACCACCACACCACGCAGACCACCACCACACCACGCAGACCACCACCACACCACGCAGACCACCACCACACCGCGCGGACCACCACCACACCACGCAGACCACCACCACACCACGCAGACCACCACCACACCACGCAGACCACCACCACACCACGCAGACCACCACCACACCACGCAGACCACCACCACACCACGCAGACCACCACCACACCACGCAGACCACCACCACACCACGCAGACCACCACCACACCACGCAGACCACCACCACACCACGCAGACCACCACCACACCACGCAGACCACCCCTACTCCACGCAGACCACCCCTACACCACGCAGACCACCCCTACACCACGCAGACCACCCCTACACCACGCAGACCACCCCTACACCACGCAGACCACCCCTACTCCACGCAGACCACCCCCACACCACACAGACCTTTACTACACCACGCAAACCACCCCACCCCCACACCACGCAAGCCACCCCCACACCACACAGACCACCATTACACTACACCACACAGACCGCCACACACACCACCACACCACACCACACCAGACCACCACACACACCACCACACCACCACCACCACCACCACCACCACCACCGTCGTCGTCACCACCACCACACCACCACCACACCACCACCACACCACCACCACACCACACCAGACCACCACACCAGACCACCACACCAGACCACCACACCACCACCACACCACCACCACACCACCACACCAGACCACCACACCACCACCACACCACCACCACACCACCACCACACCACACACCACAGCGCTACCACTGGACGAGCCCTCAACTCGAGCCAAAGTTCGAAGAAAGGAGCACCTTATCACTCTGCTGCCCGACTGCCTTCCTGTTCAAGCATGAACATCCTCAGATCAACTTCTGGAACTGCGCTTTTCCTATGGACGCTTTTTGCTGCTCAATATCTCAACTGGATCATTGTTCAAGTTTTTGCCTCCATTTGCGTTTTTATTGTGCGCTGAGCCTGCGACCCGCGTGCGTTTTTTGGCTGTGCAATTGCGCGCAAGTTGCGCTGTCGACGTTCGCGACTTCTTCGGCTTTGGCCGTTCCTTGAAGTCGGTTTTGTGGGGCAGCTGTCGGGGTCTTCTAGTATTTGATTTTATAAGAGGGCTTCTGATAAAAATTTTTGTTTCTTATTTTTTCCGATTTTTATTCTTTTTAATTTTTTATTTATGAATTATAATTGCAACGCAACGCAAGCTATGCCTCCCTTTGGGGCAAATTTCCCCCTAACTCGTTAACCGCCATGTGATCCACCGGTGGTACACGAGGGAAATTTTCATAATGCTGCTAAGCTGACCGACGAGGAGTCGCTAACTCGATTTTCAAATATACTTAATCAGAGGTAAATACTATCAGGTTTTAGTTCATCTTTGATATTTTCATAATAGCTTCTTATAATTGACTTTCAATTCCGGTTGGATATTGAACTTCAGTTCAATGGATCGCGGTTGACGCGGTAACTTCAGGGTTGAAGCGTCGTCGCTCTTGCGCTCGCTTGCATTTTTTGGGTGTTGGAGCTGAACAAAGCGAACCTCAAATTTTTGGTGGCGTTGACTGAAGTTTTGTTGACTTTGTGTCTACCGCGTGTGTCTACCGCGTGTGTCTACCGCGTGTGTCTACCGCGTGTGTCTACCGCGTGTGTCTACCGCGTGTGTCTACCGCGTGTGTCTACCGCGTGTGTCTACCGCGTGTGTCTACCGCGTGTGTCTACCGCGTGTGTCTACCGCGTGTGTCTACCGCGTGTGTCTACCGCGTGTGTCTACCGCGTGTGTCTACCGCGTGTGTCTACCGCGTGTGTCTACCGCGTGTGTCTACCGCGTGTGTCTACCGCGTGTGTCTACCGCGTGTGTCTACCGCGTGTGTCTACCGCGTGTGTCTACCGCGTGTGTCTACCGCGTGTGTCTACCGCGTGTGTCTACCGCGTGTGTCTACCGCGTGTGTCTACCGCGTGTGTCTACACTGCGGAGCCACAGGCTCCCGTAACAACACCAGCCGGCGATGCAATGAAGAGATCGCTTTGATGCTCCGCACCGCCGCACTCCCGCGTCTGCGACCTCTGCCGGCCGTCGCCGTGCGGGCATTTTTGTATCCGTGACTGGCGGGGGGCGCGGTCATCCTGACGAAGGAAGGGGAGGGGAGGGGGTAGGGGGGAGGTGTTCCTGACAAGAGGGGGGGAAAGGGGGAGGAGATGACCCCCGCTGCTTCCTAATTAAGTGGCGCTGCGGAAATTTTTTCCCTGCGCGCTCTGCGATGTGATGTTTAATTGTGCCGTGTTGCGCGATTATCTGAGGGGTTGTGGTGTGGTGTGGTGGTGGTGGTGAGGTGTGGTGTGGTTGTGGTGTGGTGGTTGAGTTGTGGTGTGATGTAGTCGTGTGTGGGGTGGTGTAGTCGTGTGTGGGTTCGTGATGTGTGGTTTGGTGGTGTAGTTGTGGGGATGTGGTGGTGTAGTCGTGTGTAGGGTGGTGATGTGTGGTTTAATTATGGTGTGGTGGGATGGCTCTGCAAAAATATTTTAAAGTTCCTATTGTCTTTCGTCTCGTTTGTCACGCAAGAGTTTTGTATTATTTTTGTGTGACGCGCCACACTTCACTTGCAGCTCACGCCACGCGCCACACTTCACTCTCAGCTCACGCCACGCGCCACACTTCACTCTCAGCTCACGCCACGCGCCACACTTCACTCTCAGCTCACGCCACGCGCCACACTTCACTATCAGCTCACGCCACGCGCCACACTTCACTCTCAGCTCACGCCACGCGCCACACTTCACTCTCAGCTCACGCCACGCGCCACACTTCACTCTCAGCTCACGCCACGCGCCACACTTCACTCTCAGCTCACGCCACGCGCCACACTTCACTATCAGCTCACGCCACGCGCCACACTTCACTATCAGCTCACGCCACGCGCCACACTTCACTCTCAGCTCACGCCACGCGCCACACTTCACTCTCAGCTCACGCCACGCGCCACACTTCACTATCAGCTCACGCCACGCGCCACACTTCACTATCAGCTCACGCCACGCGCCACACTTCACTCTCAGCTCACGCCACGCGCCACACTTCACTCTCAGCTCACGCCACGCGCCACACTTCACTCTCAGCTCACGCCAGCTCAAAATCGCTCTTTCAAATCTCTTTTCTTGATTCTTTTCAAATCTCTGTGTCTTGATGAGTTGTTATTGAACAAACGTTGCGCACACCGAACGTTGCGCACTCCGAACGTTGCGCACACCGAACGTTGCGCACACCGAACGTTGCGCACTCCGAACGTTGCGCACTCCGAACGTTGCGCACACCGAACGTTGCGCACACCGAACGTTGCGCACACCGAACGTTGCGCACACCGAACGTTGCGCACACCGAACGTTGCGCACACCGAACGTTGCGCACACCGAACGTTGCGCACACCGAACGTTGCGCACACCGAACGTTGCGCACACCGAACGTTGCGCACACCGAACGTTGCGCACACCGAACGTTGCGCACACCGAACGTTGCGCACACCGAACGTTGCGCACACCGAACGTTGCGCACACCGAACGTTGCGCACACCGAACGTTGCGCACACCGAACGTTGCGCACACCGAACGTTGCGCACACCGAACGTTGCGCACACCGAACGTTGCGCACACCGAACGTTGCGCACACCGAACGTTGCGCACACCGAACGTTGCGCACACCGAACGTTGCGCACACCGAACGTTGCGCACACCGAACGTTGCGCACACCGAACGTTGCGCACACCGAACGTTGCGCACACCGAACGTTGCGCACACCGAACGTTGCGCACACCGAACGTTGCGCACACCGAACGTTGCGCACACCGAACGTTGCGCACACCGAACGTTGCGCACACCGAACGTTGCGCACACCGAACGTTGCGCACACCGAACGTTGCGCACACCGAACGTTGCGCACACCGAACGTTGCGCACACCGAACGTTGCGCACACCGAACGTTGCGCACACCGAACAAACGTTGCGCACACCGAACAAACGTTGCGCACACCGAACAAACGTTGCGCACACCGAACAAACGTTGCGCACACCGAACAAACGTTGCGCACACCGAACAAACGTTGCGCACACCGAACAAACGTTGCGCACACCGAACAAACGTTGCGCACAGTACAAACGTTGCGCACACCGAACAAACGTTGCGCACACCGAACAAACGTTGCGCACACCGTACAAACGTTGCGCACACCGTACAAACGTTGCGCACACCGTACAAACGTTGCGCACACCGTACAAACGTTGCGCACACCGTACAAACGTTGCGCACACCGAACGTTGCGCACAGTACAAACGTTGCGCACACCGAACGTTGCGCACACCGAACGTTGCGCACACCGAACGTTGCGCACTCCGAACGTTGCGCACTCCGAACGTTGCGCACTCCGAACGTTGCGCACTCCGAACGTTGCGCACTCCGAACGTTGCGCACTCCGAACGTTGCGCACTCCGAACGTTGCGCACTCCGAACGTTGCGCACTCCGAACGTTGCGCACTCCGAACGTTGCGCACACCGAACGTTGCGCACACCGAACGTTGCGCACACCGAACGTTGCGCACACCGAACGTTGCGCACACCGAACGTTGCGCACACCGAACGTTGCGCACACCGAACGTTGCGCACACCGAACGTTGCGCACACCGAACGTTGCGCACACCGAACGTTGCGCACACCGAACGTTGCGCACACCGAACGTTGCGCACACCGAACGTTGCGCACACCGAACGTTGCGCACACCGAACGTTGCGCACACCGAACGTTGCGCACACCGAACGTTGCGCACACCGAACGTTGCGCACAACACGCGGGCGTCAGCGCACGCAGACCGCGAAATCCACGCGTTGATTTCAATGCCGAAGCGTGGGAGCGGGTCGTCGGTAGCGGAAACGCGCGTTTCCTGGTTGTGTGGATGTCAGGTTGTGTGGATGTGTGGATGTGTGGATGTGTGGATGTGTGGATGTGTGGATGTGTGGATGTGTGGATGTGTGGGTGTGTGGGTGTGTGGATGTGTGGATGTGTGGGTGTGTGGGTGTGTGGGTGTGTGGGTGTGTGGGTGTGTGGGTGTGTGGGTGTGTGGATGTGTGGATGTGTGGATGTGTGGATGTGTGGATGTGTGGATGTGTGGGTGTGTGGGTGTGTGGGTGTGTGGGTGTGTGGGTGTGTGGGTGTGTGGGTGTGTGGGTGTGTGGGTGTGTGGGTGTGTGGGTGTGTGGGTTTGTGGGTGTGTGGGTGTGTGGGTGTGTGGGTGGGTGGGTGGGTGGGTGTGTGGGTGTGTGGGTGTGTGGGTGTGTGGGTGTGTGGGTGTGTGGTTGCGATAGCGTGATCACTCCACACCGCCGGAAGCAGCAGGTGAGCGGTGCTGTACGCCACTGCTACCTGTCGTGCGGCTTAGTTCTCATGTTAATTTTGTTAGCCTAAACAGTGCCACGCGCTGTTTAAGCGCGTAATATAATATAATACATATAAGCGCGTAATATTATATTAGTATATAATATATATTTAAATTAAATATAAACACGTTGCTTCGATACCACCCATCGATGGGTCGCTTGAAAAATTTGAACTATAATTTTTTTAACGCATTCAGCGCGTTTCCGCGCTTGTTGACGGTTGGTTTGGTTTGACTTTATGTTGCAGAATTAGGATATCGACTTTACTGCTCGAATACATTTTTATCCTTCCTAGTAAGTATGAAAATGCAATTGTAGGATAACATTTCACCTCGGATGATAATTTTTGAAAAAGTTGGAAAATAGCGGAAATCTCATTCATATATACCGGTACGTGTACGATCAATTTACCGAATGGTACACATGTGGTCCAATACTCCGGGAACGTGTTGATTTAGTTTAGGCTTCCCTAACGACTATATGTGTTCCTAAACAGGTGTGTGCGATAAGCAAATGCAGGTGTGTTGATAAGCACATGCAGGTGTGTTGATAAGCATATGCAGGTGTGTTGATAAGCACATGCAGGTGTGTTGATAAGCATATGCAGGTGTGTTGATAAGCACATGCAGGTGTGTTGATGAGCACATGCAGGTGTGTGCGATAAGCATATGCAGGTGTGTTGATAAGCACATGCAGGTGT
This sequence comes from Morinoia aosen, assembly GCA_030386875.1. Classification (NCBI taxonomy): domain Eukaryota; kingdom Metazoa; phylum Arthropoda; class Malacostraca; order Amphipoda; family Talitridae; genus Morinoia; species Morinoia aosen. Next base: position 22,812,996 of record CM059561.1, read on the forward strand.
GTACCATAAGCACATGCAGGTGTGTAAGATAAGCACATGCAGGTGTGTACGAAAAGCACATGCAGGTGTGTACGATAAGCACATGCAGGTGTGTACGATAAGCACATGCAGGTGTGTACGATAAGCACATGCAGGTGTGTACGATAAGCACATGCAGGTGTGTACGATAAGCACATGCAGGTGTGTACGATAAGCACATGCAGGTGTGTACGATAAGCACATGCAGGTGTGTACGATAAGCACATGCAGGTGTGTACGATAAGCACATGCAGGTGTGTACGATAAGCACATGCAGGTGTGTACGATAAGCACATGCAGGTGTGTACGATAAGCACATGCAGGTGTGTACGATAAGCACATGCAGGTGTGTACGATAAGCACATGCAGGTGTGTACGATAAGCACATGCAGGTGTGTACGATAAGCACATGCAGGTGTGTACGATAAGCACATGCAGGTGTGTACGATAAGCACATGCAGGTGTGTACGATAAGCACATGCAGGTGTGTACGATAAGCACATGCAGGTGTGTACGATAAGCACATGCAGGTGTGTACGATAAGCACATGCAGGTGTGTACGATAAGCACATGCAGGTGTGTACGATAAGCACATGCAGGTGTGTACGATAAGCACATGCAGGTGTGTACGATAAGCACATGCAGGTGTGTACGATAAGCACATGCAGGTGTGTACGAAAAGCACATGCAGGTGTGTACGATAAGCACATGCAGGTGTGTACGATAAGCACATACAGGTGTGTACGATAAGCACATGCAGGTGTGTTGATAAGCACATGCAGGTGTGTACGATAAGCACATGCAGGTGTGTACGATAAGCACATGCAGGTGTGTACGATAAGCATATGCAGGTGTGTACGATAAGCATATGCAGGTGTGTACGATAAGCACATGCAGGTGTGTACGATAAGCACATGCAGGTGTGTACGATAAGCATATGCAGGTGTGTACGATAAGCATATGCAGGTGTGTACGATAAGCACATGCAGGTGTGTACGATAAGCACATGCAGGTGTGTGCGATAAGCATATGCAGGTGTGTACGATAAGCACATGCAGGTGTGTTGATAAGCACATGCAGGTGTGTACGATAAGCACATGCAGGTGTGTACGATAAGCACATGCAGGTGTGTACGATAAGCACATGCAGGTGTGTACGATAAGCACATGCAGGTGTGTACGATAAGCACATGCAGGTGTGTACGATAAGCACATGCAGGTGTGTACGATAAGCACATGCAGGTGTGTACGATAAGCACATGCAGGTGTGTACGATAAGCACATGCAGGTGTGTACGATAAGTACATGCAGGTGTGTACGATAAGCACATTCGGGTGTGTACGATATACAAGCACACGTATAAAGGGCAAGCAAATTGACTAAATTTTTGTGGCGTTGGTGCGCCAATAACTGCTCAGTTGTGATGTCTGGTGTGGTGGTGGTGTGGTGTTATGGTGGTGTGGTGTTGTGTGGTGTGGTGTTATGGTGGTGTGGTGGCTGTGCGGTGGCGTATGGGGACCTACAGTTCGGTCACATGATGTGGTTACGAATAGGTACCAACATACCACGTACCACAATACCAACATACCACGTCACGAGTGCTGGCACGCGCTTGCCGTGCTCTCAAAGGTGCTGGCCGTAACCGCACAACCACACGCTGCATACTCATACTACACTCACACACGACTCGCACAACAGTCAATGGAGGAGCGCACATGCGCGTTGCACTGCAGCAACGCGCACAGCCGCACATCCGTGGCCTGCGAGCGTGACGGACTCCACCCTGCCGCGTCTGCCTCCTTCCACCTGCTCCTTCAGGCGCTTCTGCTCACCTTTCCTAATTTATATTAGGCCTAAACCTATTTGTTTCCTAATTTATTGAGCCTTTTTTTTTTACATGTTCCTTTAAGTCGTTTCAATTTACCTATTTCTTGGGTCGTTTCAGTTTGCCTATTTCTTGGGTCGTTTCAATTTACCTATTTCTTGGGTCGTTTCAGTTTGCCTATTTCTTGGGTCGTTTCAATTTACCTATTTCTTGGGTCGTTTTAATTTACCTATTTCTTGGGTCGTTTCAGTTTGCCTATTTCTTGGGTCGTTTCAATTTACCTATTTCTTGGATCGTTTCAATTTACCTATTTCTTGGGTCGTTTCAATTTACCTATTTCTTGGGTCGTTTCAATTTACCTATTTCTTGGGTCGTTTCAGTTTGCCTATTTCTTGGGTCGTTTCAATTTACCTATTTCTTGGGTCGTTTCAATTTACCTATTTCTTGGGTCGTTTCTATTTACCTATTTCTTGGGTCGTTTCAATTTACCTATTTTTAAAGTTGCTTAACTTTACATACTCGTAATTATATTGATTTCTTCCTCGGTCGTTTATGGACCGACTTTGCCGGTTAGCGGTAAGGACGTATGGGTCTTGTGAGTTCACTATTTTTATACTTTTGTTTAGTATCCTGAGTTGGTTCCTATATCAACTTGTGTGTAGACTTCTGGGTCTATTTCTGAGTAGACTTGGATGTAGACTTGCATATTTGTCTCGGTCTTGTACGCAGACTTTTTGGTCTAGGTTTTGTACGCAGACTTGTTTGTCTAGGTCTTGTACGCAGACTTGTTTGTCTAGGTCTTGTACGCAGACTTGTTTGTCTAGGTCTTGTACGCAGACTTGTTTGTCTAGGTTTTGTACGCAGACTTGTTTGTCTCGGTCTTGTACGCAGACTTGTTTGTCTAGGTTTTGTACGCAGACTTGTTTGTCTAGGTTTTGTACGCAGACTTGTTTGTCTAGGTTTTGTACGCAGACTTGTTTGTCTAGGTTTTGTACGCAGACTTGTTTGTCTAGGTTTTGTACGCAGACTTGTTTGTCTCGGTCTTGTACGCAGACTTGTTTGTCTCGGTCTTGTACGCAGACTTGTTTGTCTAGGTCTTGTACGCAGACTTGTTTGTCTAGGTCTTGTACGCAGACTTGTTTGTCTAGGTTTTGTACGCAGACTTGTTTGTCTAGGTCTTGTACGCAGACTTGTTTGTCTAGGTCTTGTACGCAGACTTGTTTGTCTAGGTCTTGTACGCAGACTTGTTTGTCTAGGTACTACTTTTTCATCGATTTTAAAATCTACTTTTTCATTTATTTACAAATCTACTTTTCCATTTATTTACAAATCTACTTTTCCATTTATTTACAAATCTACTTAATCTTTTTTTAGAATCGACTTCTCAATTTTCTGAGATTGCTTCTTAATGTACTTCCAAGTGAAGCTCTTGCTAATTTTTCCAGAGTAGACTTGTCTTCGCTAAGTGTCGATTTGCGCTGAAACTGCACTTCGGTGAAACGTTTAGCGTAGCTAAGTTCACGTAGATTTTGCGCTGCGGTCTGTACTGCACCGACGTCGCTAATCGGTTAGACGTCGCTTCTGTTTCCTGCATCGGTGACGTCACTTCTGTTTCCTGCATCGGTGACGTCACTTCTGTTTCCTGCATCGGTGACGTCACTTCTGTTTCCTGCATCGGTGACGTCACTTCTTTTTCCTGCATCGGTGACGTCACTTCTGTTTCCTGCACCGGTGACGTCACTTCTGTTTCCTGCATCGGTGACGTCACTTCTTTTTCCTGCATCGGTGACGTCACTTCTGTTTCCTGCATCGGTGACGTCACTTCTTTTTCCTGCATCGGTGACGTCACTTCGGTTTCCTGCATCGGTGACGTCACTTCGGTTTCCTGCATCGGTGACGTCACTTCTGTATCCGGCACCGGTGACGTCACTTCTGTATCCGGCACCGGTGACGTCACTTCTGTTTCCGGCATCGGTGACGTCACTTATGTTTCCTGCATCGGTGATGTCACTTATGTATCCTGCATCGGTGACGTCACTTCTGTTTCCTGCATCGGTGACGTCACTTCTGTTTCCTGCATCGGTGACGTCACTTCTGTTTCTTGCATCGGTGACGTCACTTCTGTTTCTTGCATCGGTGACGTCACTTCTGTTTCCTGCATCGGTGACGTCACTTCTGTTTCCGGTATCGGTGACGTCACTTCTGTTTCCGGTATCGGTGACGTCACTTCTGTTTCCGGCATCGGTGACGTCACTTCTGTTTCCTGCATCGGTGACGCCACTTCTGTTTCCGGTATCGGTGACGTCACTTCTGTTCCATGCATCGGTGACGTCACTTCTGTTCCATGCATCGGTGACGTCACTTCTGTTCCATGCATCGGTGACGTCACTTCTGTTTCTTGCATCGGTGACGCCACTTCTGTTTCCGGTATCGGTGACGTCACTTCTGTTTCCTGCATCGGTGACGTCACTTCTGTTTCCGGCATCGGTGACGTCACTTCTGTTTCCTGCATCGGTGACGTCACTTCTGTTTCCGTCGGGTGACATCGAGTTATTCTAATTTAATCTAAATTTAATACATTCATCGCTCCCTTGTCTTACCGTTTCCCTGTGTATTGAACCCTTTCTGTTTCTGGGCTCTTTCTGTCCATTTGACCCTCTTAGTCCCTTTGACCCTGTTAGTCCATTTGACCCTCTCAGTCCATTTGACCCTCTCAGTCCATTTGACCCTCTCAGTCCATTTGACCCTCTCAGTCCATTTGACCCTCTCAGTCCATTTGACCCTCTCAGTCCATTTGACCCTCTCAGTCCATTTGACCCTCTCTGTCCATTTGACCCTCTCTGTCCATTTGACCCTCTCTGTCCATTTGACCCTCTCAGTCCATTTGACCCTCTCAGTCCATTTGACCCTCTCAGTCCATTTGACCCTCTCAGTCCATTTGACCCTCTCAGTCCATTTGACCCTCTCAGTCCATTTGACCCTCTCAGTCCATTTGACCCTCTCAGTCCATTTGACCCTCTCAGTCCATTTGACCCTCTCAGTCCATTTGACCCTCTCAGTCCATTTGACCCTCTCAGTCCATTTGACCCTCTCAGTCCATTTGACCCTCTCAGTCCATTTGACCCTCTCAGTCCATTTGACCCTCTCAGTCCATTTGACCCTCTCTGTCCATTTGACCCTCTCTGTCCATTTGACCCTTTCAGTCCATTTGACCCTCTCAGTCCATTTGACCCTCTCTGTCCATTTGACCCTCTCTGTCCATTTGACCCTCTCTGTCCATTTGACCCTCTCAGTCCATTTGACCCTCTCAGTCCATTTGACCCTCTCAGTCCATTTGACCCTCTCAGTCCATTTGACCCTCTCAGTCCATTTGACCCTCTCAGTCCATTTGACCCTCTCAGTCCATTTGACCCTCTCAGTCCATTTGACCCTCTCAGTCCATTTGACCCTCTCAGTCCATTTGACCCTCTCAGTCCATTTGACCCTCTCAGTCCATTTGACCCTCTCAGTCCATTTGACCCTCTCAGTCCATTTGACCCTCTCTGTCCATTTGACCCTCTCAGTCCATTTGACCCTCTCAGTCCATTTGACCCTCTCAGTCCATTTGACCCTCTCAGTCCATTTGACCCTCTCAGTCCATTTGACCCTCTCTGTCCATTTGACCCTCTCAGTCCATTTGACCCTCTCTGTCCATTTGACCCTCTCAGTCCATTTGACCCTCTCAGTCCATTTGACCCTCTCAGTCCATTTGACCCTCTCAGTCCATTTGACCCTCTCAGTCCATTTGACCCTCTCAGTCCATTTGACCCTCTCAGTCCATTTGACCCTCTCAGTCCATTTGACCCTCTCAGTCCATTTGACCCTCTCTGTCCATTTGACCCTCTCTGTCCATTTGACCCTCTCTGTCCATTTGACCCTCAGTCCATTTGACCCTCTCAGTCCATTTGACCCTCTCAGTCCATTTGACCCTCTCAGTCCATTTGACCCTCTCTGTCCATTTGACCCTCTCTGTCCATTTGACCCTCTCTGTCCATTTGACCCTCTCTGTCCATTTGACCCTCTCTGTCCATTTGACCCTCTCTGTCCATTTGACCTTCTCAGTCCATTTGACCCTCTCAGTCCATTTGACCCTCTCAGTCCATTTGACCCTCTCAGTCCATTTGACCCTCTCAGTCCATTTGACCCTCTCAGTCCATTTGACCCTCTCAGTCCATTTGACCCTCTCAGTCCATTTGACCCTCTCTGTCCATTTGACCCTCTCAGTCCATTTGACCCTCTCAGTCCATTTGACCCTCTCAGTCCATTTGACCCTCTCAGTCCATTTGACCCTCTCAGTCCATTTGACCCTCTCAGTCCATTTGACCCTCTCTGTCCATTTGACCCTCTCTGTCCATTTGACCCTCTCAGTCCATTTGACCCTCTCAGTCCATTTGACCCTCTCAGTCCATTTGACCCTCTCAGTCCATTTGACCCTCTCAGTCCATTTGACCCTCTCAGTCCATTTGACCCTCTCTGTCCATTTGACCCTCTCTGTCCATTTGACCCTCTCTGTCCATTTGACCCTCTCAGTCCATTTGACCCTCTTAGTCCGTTCGACCCTCTTAGTCCGTTCGACCCTCTTAGTCCGTTCGACCCTCTTAGTCCGTTCGACCCTCTTAGTCCGTTCGACCCTCTTAGTCCGTTCGACCCTCTTAGTCCGTTCGACCCTCTTAGTCCGTTCGACCCTCTTAGTCCGTTCGACCCTCTTAGTCCGTTCGACCCTCTTAGTCCGTTCGTCCCTCTTAGTCCGTTTGACCCCCTCATTCCATTTGACCTTCTGTCCCATCCATGTTGTATCCCTGTCTCTTGTCTTGTCCTGTCCCTCCCCCCTTTCCCCTCCCCCCCCACCCCTCTCTCCCTCCAGGAAGTTGGGGAGCGCATGTCCCCAGGACGGAACCCAAGTTGATGCACAGTGCCCACACACGCCAGCAAAGTTTGCGGCGCAGAGATCACGGCCTTATTGGCCGCCGAATTAAGGGGATCATCGGTGGCAGTCAAACGCCCTCTAAATCTGGCCGCATTTCGCCCGCTTCCTGCCCGCCCCGGCCAAAACAAGCTCTTCTTGCTGCCCTGAGCTGCCTTCCCGGCCTGCCTCCCTGCCTGGCTGCGGCCATTACGGACTATGTCCCCGCAAGTTTTGATTGCTCGCTTGTTCTTCATTGCTTGGATTGTCCTTAGTGGTCTTCATTGCCGGGTTCTTGATCGCTGAATTGTTTTCGCTGCTTGGATTGTCGTTGGTGGGTTCTTTATTGCCCTGATTGTCGTTGTTCTTCATTGTTGGGGTTGCTGCGTTCTTCATTGCCTGGATTGTTGTTGGTTGTCTTGATTGCCGGGATTGTCGTTAGTGATCGTTTACGTTTGGCCCTAGTTTTTGCTTTGACTGGTCCTCTCAGGGTGATACAACTATTGTATGTATGAGAATTAGCTCTCCCGGAGAAAAATGTGAAGTCCATAGCTAGATGTTAGGTAGGCCTTTCTTTTGATGAAATAAAATAGGTTTTCATGTTGTTACGAACCACATTTATTCGGTTCACTGCTGCCCTGTTTTTCAGCACCTACTACTTCTTCCAGCTTTTGTATTATGAACTTCTTTCTGACCTTACTGTTTCTATACACCTTAAGCACATATTCTGCGTGCTCTCAAGTTCAAACTAAATGGTGCTTTTCTCTTTTTTCTCTTTGGAACGAGTTTGTAGTGTTTAGGGAGGCTGAAACGAACTTATCAAAATCAATGTTATACAATGATGTATATGCAGAAGCGCATAGGAAAAAACCCTTGTTTTCCATTTGTCGTGGACTCAGATTACCTTTCGACGCCGCATAAACAACGTTTATGAAACACCGACACCGATTTGTTCGGTTATATTCCTTCATTTCGCGTAAGCTGTTGTGACGAGGCACTTGCGTGCATATCGCTGTCACCTCGAGACGCGTTTCTTGTTTTGCTGCGTAACCGCCGCTGCGGTGACGTTCCCTGACGCAATTTGCGCCCCGTTTCTGGGAAGCGTGAATTGTTTGTGCGCTGCTTTCTTCGAGTTGTTGTTGTTTTGAGGGATGTTGTTATTGAGGGATGTTGTTATTGAGTGATGTTGTTATTGATGGATGTTGTTATTGATGGATGTTGTTATTGAGGGATGTTGTTATTGAGGGATGTTGTTATTGAGGGATGTTGTTATTGAGGGATGTTGTTATTGAGGGATGTTGTTATTGAGGGATGTTGTTATTGAGGGATGTTGTTATTGAGGGATGTTGTTATTGAGGGATGTTGTTATTGAGGGATGTTGTTATTGAGGGATGTTGTTATTGAGGGATGTTACCAAGGGATGTTACTGAGGGATGTTATTGAGGGATGTTGTTATTGAGGGATGTTGTTATTGAGGGATGTTGTTATTGAGGGATGTTGTTTTTTGGATATGTTATTGGGGGAAATTGTTTTTTGGATATGTTATTGGGGGAGTGTGTTATTGGGGGAGTGTGTTATTGGGGGAGTGTGTTATTGGGGGAGTGTGTTATTGGGGGAGTGTGTTATTGGGGGAGTGTGTTGTTGGGGGAGTGCGTTGTTGGGGGAGTGCGTTGTTAGGGGAGTGTGTTGGTGGGGGAGTGTGTTGTTGGGGGAGTGTGTTGTTGGGGGAGTGTGTTGTTGGTGGAGTGTGTTGTTGGGGGAGTGTGTTGTTGGGGGAGTGTGTTGTTGGGGGAGTGTGTTGTTGGGGGAGTGTGTTGTTGGGGGAGTGTGTTGTTGGGGGAGTGTGTTGTTGGGGGAGTGTGTTGTTGGGGGAGTGTGTTGTTGGGGGAGTGTGTTGTTGGGGGGAGTGTGTTGTTGGGGGGAGTGTGTTGTTGGGGGGAGTGTGTTGTTGGGGGGAGTGTGTTGTTGGGGGAGTGTGTTGTTGGGGGGAGTGTGTTGTATGGGGGAGTGTGTTGTATGTGGGTGTGTGTTGTTGGGGGGTGTGTGTTGTTGGGGGGAGTGTGTTGTTGGGGGGAGTGTGTTGTTGGGGGGAGTGTGTTGTTGGGGGGAGTGTGTTGTTGGGGGGAGAGTGTTGTTGGGGGGAGTGTGTTGTTGGGGGGAGTGTGTTGTTGGGGGGAGTGTGTTGTTGGGGGGAGTGTGTTGTTGGGGGGAGTGTGTTGTTGGGGGAGTGTGTTGTTGGGGGGAGTGTGTTGTTGGGGGGAGTGTGTTGTTGGGGGGAGTGTGTTGTTGGGGGGAGTGTGTTGTTGGGGGGAGTGTGTTGTTGGGGGGAGTGTGTTGTTGGGGGGAGTGTGTTGTTGGGGGGAGTGTGTTGTTGGGGGAGTGTGTTGTTGGGGGAGTGTGTTGTTGGGGGAGTGTGTTGTTGGGGGAGTGTGTTGTTGGGGGAGTGTGTTGTTGGGGGGAGTGTGTTGTTGGGGGGAGTGTGTTGTTGGGGGAGTGTGTTGTTGGGGGAGTGTGTTGTTGGGGGAGTGTGTTGTTGGGGGAGTGTGTTGTTGGGGGAGTGTGTTGTTGGGGGAGTGTGTTGTTGGGGGAGTGTGTTGTTGGGGGAGTGTGTTGTTGGGGGAGTGTGTTGTTGGGGCGAGTGTGTTGTTGGGGCGAGTGTGTTGTTGGGGCGAGTGTGTTGTTGGGGCGAGTGTGTTGTTGGGGCGAGTGTGTTGTTGGGGCGAGTGTGTTGTTGGGGCGAGTGTGTTGTTGGGGCGAGTGTGTTGTTGGGGCGAGTGTGTTGTTGGGGCGAGTGTGTTGTTGGGGCGAGTGTGTTGTTGGGGGCGAGTGTGTTGTTGGGGCGAGTGTGTTGTTGGGGCGAGTGTGTTGTTGGGGCGAGTGTGTTGTTGGGGCGAGTGTGTTGTTGGGGCGAGTGTGTTGTTGGGGCGAGTGTGTTGTTGGGGCGAGTGTGTTGTTGGGGTGAGTGTGTTGTTGGGGTGAGTGTGTTGTTGGGGGGAGTGTGTTGTTGGGGGGAGTGTGTTGTTGGGGTGAGTGTGTTGTTGGGGTGAGTGCGTTGTTGGGGGGAGTGTGTTGTTGGGGTGAGTGCGTTGTTGGGGTGAGTGTGTTGTTGGGGGAGTGCGTTGTTGGGGGAGTGCGTTGTTGGGGGGAGTGTGTTGTTGGGGTGAGGTGTGTTGTTGGGGTGAGTGTGTTGTTGGGGTGAGTGTGTTGTTGGGGGGAGTGCGTTGTTGGGGTGAGTGCGTTGTTGGGGTGAGTGCGTTGTTGGGGGAGTGCGTTGTTGGGGGGAGTGTGTTGTTCGGGTGAGTGTGTTGTTCGGGTGAGTGTGTTGTTGGGGCGAGTGTGTTGTTGGGGCGAGTGTGTTGTTGGGGTGAGTGTGTTGTTGGGGTGAGTGTGTTGTTGGGGTGAGTGTGTTGTTGGGGTGAGTGTGTTGTTGGGGTGAGTGTGTTGTTGGGGTGAGTGTGTTGTTGGGGTGAGTGTGTTGTTGGGGTGAGTGTGTTGTTGGGGTGAGTGTGTTGTTGGGGTGAGTGTGTTGTTGGGGGGAGTGTGGTTGTTGTGGGGGGAGTGTGTTGTTGGGGGGAGTGTGTTGTTGGGGGGAGTGTGTTGTTGGGGGGAGTGTGTTGTTGGGGGGAGTGTGTTGTTGGGGGGGAATGTGTTGTTGGGGGGAGTGTGTTGTTGGGG